>CM030883.1:10518884-12918884 GCA_018132145.1 Boehmeria nivea var. tenacissima
TATTTGGGTAGGTAGAAATATATTATTTGAATTATGAAAGATGTGATTGAAATTTCAAATAAAAAATAATTATTAAAAATGGATCTAAATTATTGAGATTTGAAAATGGGTAAGAATTTGGTGTTCGTATCTTCTACAAACGAATTAGATTACTTGATAATGGAAGATAAAAAAATAGACAAAATGATAAATTAGAAAGAATCCTAGTTCAAGTGGAGTTAATAAAATATTACTATTTACTAATCCAAACTTCTCGAAGTTACTACAGAATGACTTCTAGAAAATTATCCCCCGTTTGGGAAAACATTCTATCCATTCCATTCCATTCTATTTTTTCACCTTTTTCAATCCTCCAAACCATTCCATTCCATTCCACTTTTTTTAACCATTTTTTTCAACTTTCCAAATCCCTATACAATATCTTTAAATCTCAACCATTTATACCATCTCGAAATTTGTAAAGTCAAACTATTTTCCAAATCATTTTTTAAACTATTTTCCAAATCATTTTCAAACCATTTGGAATGGTCAAAAATAACCAAAATGGTTTCCCAAACACAATGCAAGTTTTAATCTAGGTGAACATATGAGGAAAAAAAAAACTTTATAGACAGAAAGAATCAAACTAATTATAAGTTCTCTCTTTGGTCTTCGTATCTTCTAGAAACGAATTAAATTAACTTGATGGTGAAATATTGACATAGACAGACTGACAAATTAAAAAGAATCATAGTTCAAGTGGAGGAGTCAATAAAAAATTACTATTTACTAGTCCAAACTTCTCGATGTTCCTACAAAATTATATTCTGGAAAATAACGAATTGTTTGCTAATTAAATTAAATATTAGTCACTAGGACTCAGAGCATTTCAATTAACAACCTTGTGATACAAATTCCGACTTTATTTCCGTGTAAAAAAAAAAATTTCCGTGTTAAGAGTGGAATATTTGGTGCTTAAGGACCTTAACACTCAAGCAAAACACTTACCACCAATTACAATAATAATAATAATAATGGAGAATATATGCGAACTGTAATAATTATAAGCTAATTAATAATTAAATATTCTACCTCTGTGCGTCAAGATAATGACCATAATTATCGTGTTCTTCAATATTTATTTATTTTTTAAATAATTTTCCGGACAGAGACGACAACTTTCACAAACTTGAGTTGGTAGAGAATTTCATGATAATACTAATCATCAAAATTCAATCAAAACTCACTTTTTCAAACTCTCTAAATTATTATGTGTATATAAGAAATAAATATATAGATCAAATCAGCTTGCTTTTGAATGTGACAAGTCAAAACTTTATAGTTAATGGCTAATTTGTGGTCTGCGGACACAACTTTCACAAATGGCTCTGATT
Source organism: Boehmeria nivea var. tenacissima (assembly GCA_018132145.1). Classification (NCBI taxonomy): domain Eukaryota; kingdom Viridiplantae; phylum Streptophyta; class Magnoliopsida; order Rosales; family Urticaceae; genus Boehmeria; species Boehmeria nivea. Next base: position 10,520,258 of record CM030883.1, read on the forward strand.
GATTGGCGCATTAGTAACAATATTATTACATATAACAAAATCATATCGTATGATGCTGATTAAATTTTGATGTGGATGTTTATGTGTATGCCAAAAATTCATTTTCTGGGTTTTCTATGTTTTTATTGGTTAAAAAAGGAATTAGGAAGAACTTACATCCGCCCCAAATTACATTTGTGTATATTTATGAATTAAACGTGGCTTTAAAGTCAAGGCAAATTCTCTTATGCTTAAAGAATATACTAAACATTAAAGACAGAGAGAGAAAAACTAGAATTTATTCTTATTAGGGGAAGTACATATGTTATAGGTGAAGTAGAGAAATATCATATATTTACACAATAATAAAATCAATACTTAAATGTTAAATGTTTAAAATAATTTAGTAATTAATCAATTCATTTATTACTTGCAGATGATTTTGACCACTCAGTCAATTATCACAAATTATCACTACATAAGTAATTCAATCATTTAAGTATTTTGTTATATTTTTCAAAAAATTAAGAATTTATTTAAATTATGTATTAAAAATTAGGTATTTAATACAATTCTCTTTATGTTTATTTGCGTACATCCCTAAAATAGGGAATTTTAAAGAAAAAACCATTCTTAGAGGATGACATTAAAAAATAGCTAATGTTTTAAGAATATAGTCATTCATGAATTTATTATATTGGTAAGAAATAAGTTACAGTAATTTTATGTATAATTTTGTTATTATAAAAAATTATTTATCTTGAAAATGAATTTTTCATGACTATTTTTAAATTTTCTGAAACTATAGTTTTTTTTATATAAATAACATATAATGACTATATATCTAACTGGAATATATTATTTTTGTAGTCATAAAATCCGGGAACTAAAAAGATGATACGTTGTATATGCAAAATGCTATTGAGTGAAAAGATTAATGTTGGAATTCAATTTCAATATAAGATATTTCGATTGTAGCTTTGACCTCTTTGAAGAACGTAAGTGTAAGCAATCAAATTAGATTAATAACTCAAAGTGTTTAATCACAAACTTGTTAAAAAAAAAGTAAAACAAAAGGTGTGTACAATAATAAGCAAAAATGATCCTTGACAATGGGTTCAAACGATTTAATATTATGTCACATTTTTCTTGCTACATTAGCAGGGTGATTATGTGTTGTTTTTACGTCATGCAAGGCTTTTATTGACATCATTTAGTAAAGGATTTATTGAATTATGCATTTGATCTAAATTGTTTGGTTTAGCCATCCTTGAGGTAGAATTTCATCGAAGGTGATCCATAAGCAATCTAAATGACCAAATATAATTTAGAAACATTATTATTATTATTATTATTATTATTATTATTATTTATTTATTTTTTATTTTTTACAAAGACTATGATTGAAAATTAATCCAAATGACTATAATTGATTGTATATTTAAAATTATTAGTTATTGTCTAGCACTTTCCCACTTCCCTTCCTTTTTTTTATTTTATTTTTTTTTAATATTCTTACATTTCACCTAAATACTGGATATGCATAACCCGTGTATGATTAACAAGTTCTTTTTTTCCTTCAATTTATACCCAAATGAATTGAGATTTTTTTTTTTTGGAGGAACAAATAGGTGGGATTACACAATAATATAGCCCTTCTTTTAAGGACAATAAAAGATTGCCTATACCAAGAAGAAGATGACAAATGGTGTTTTCTGGCATCCATTCACAACCCCATGGCTTTTGGCTTTTGGAAGCTGATTTATTTTTCACCTAGACAATCACTGCCATCACAAACAGAAATTAACAATTCATTTATGAACAGTTCTTGTCTCCAAAATATTGTTTTTCTTTTTATCCTTTTGCCCTTTTTTTTAATTTTCTCCTCATTTTGTGTATGCTTTTGTTTGGGGGGTGGGATAAGAGGGCAATGGAAAATTAGTCCTAATCACTTGTTTGATGTATGGCAAGAATTGTATTAATTTTTGTGGGTCCCATCATATAATCCCATTCACCTGGGATAACTAATCCTATATAAAAGTGTGGGATAAAAATAATACCACTCAAACTAATATAGATCTTATTATAAAAATATATTTTTACTTTAAACTTGAATTTAAATATATATATATATATATAAATACATTTATTTTAAATATTTTAATATTTTCACATGTTTTGTCATTAATTTTTTAAATATTAAATTATAATAATAATCCAATCCAATATTACACCAAACATGTAATAGTATTAAATATAATCTCATAATATATAATCTAGTCCAATCCAATCTTATAATTCCAATCCAATCAAATCCGACATATGTTAGGGGGTCTTGAGTGGTAGCTTCATCATCAATCAATTCCATGCTTGCTTGTTGGATAGTTTTCACCTAGAATGCCTTGCTTTACTTTCAAAAGAAGAGTACTTATTCGATGGTCATAAAAATCCACCTTGAAAATTATACATGCAAAAGAAACTCTCACTTTCAAACAAAGAGAAAAAAGAGGGAGAGAAAGAGTCAAAACTAATGTGGCCACTTTCATGGAAGCAACAATTTTCCCATCAAACAAACAGAAGTACCAAAAGCCAAATTATGCAGCAAGTACTTCTAGAGAATGTGACTCAATAATTTAGAGGAGCTTTAGAATTTGGGTCACTTTTTTGAGTGCCAAAATTCAAGATTTGAACACAAAGATAGATAATGCATTTTCTTTGAGATGTATGCGCTGGATAATTCTTTTTGAGTATCGGACTATACAATATATACAAAGTGAAATACAAAGTGGATTACATTTTTAATTGTAATTTGTTTTGTATTCTACTTTGTAATAGTTTGACTTTGGCTTATCGGATCGTGAGCATTTAATTGTGTGATTCTGCTCCTTTAAAAAAACAAAAAAACAAAAGCAAAAACAGTAACAAAACTAGTGCGACTTAATAATTTATGTCTTAAATAGTGTGTCCTCACAATTTATATTTTATATTTATAGACTTATAGTACAAAAGTAAGAATAGAAATTAAAAACACAAAGCAAGCGAAATATAAATAATTAATGCGTTAAAAAATAGTCATTTATCAAAATCTCTCTTTGCAAATATCATGGTCTCGCGGTCGTTACAAGATGCTGGGATAGATACCTAGTTGAGCAACTGGACAAGACCTAGCCCAAGTGGCCCATCAAAGCCAATAAAAGGCCAAAAGCAGCCCATCAAAGCAAGCTTAGTCCTTCTCCTCATCACTTGTCGCTTAATTTCAAGAATAATCATGTGTATAAGCACTATCATAAATTATTTTCACGAATAAACATCATTTTCCAACTGTATGATAATGCACACTTTACCGAATTTTATGTGCATGATTATTCATCATGGGCCCAATCCATCGAAAGGGTACATAAGTATGTGGTGGATTAGAAAGATTGATTTGTACTATATTATGAAAATTTATGAATTCGTGTCAATACCATATTATTTGAAAGAGTTAAGAATGTATCTCAAATTTCATCGCCATATACCTTACCCATTGGAATCTCTCATTAGTTTAAATCCAGTCAAATAGACTTATTTGTAGGCATGAAAATTTAGAATGGAATGTTATCGGGTAAGTTTTTGCTCGGTTGATTTTTTTATCCGGGTAAGACGGAATGGAATGAAAATTTGGAATGAAATTATCCGGAAAATTAGAATGGAATTTTTCGGGTAAAATGGAATGGAATGAAAATTTGAAATGAAATTATCCGGGTAATTGCTCGAATGAAAGTTTCTTTAGTCCAAAATTAAAAAAAAAAAAACACACACACACAAAATCCGTAATTACCTGGTAAACTATTCCTGGTAACGTTCCGTGTTCCACATTTGCTTGCCTACTTATTTGGTGACAATCATCAAGTTTCAACTCGATTAAACACTTGGAATCTAAGCCTTTAGTTAGATGTGTTGCCTATCTCTAATTGCCTTATATCTCATTCTGTTGATCGTTCCTGGTAACCTATTTGCTGAAGCCTAACTAAGTCATATTTTAATTATTTTCTCCAATTAATCAGCCAAAACACTTGGTTTCTCCAACCATTTGCTAACTAGAAATTTAGAGAATAGTAAGGCATTTTTTGGAATGACAAATTTAAAGGCAGAATATCGTTAGTATATTTGGGTGATTTTTTAGGTTTTCTGATGCAATGTTGTTGTGGTTTAGGATTTTTGCTTGGTAGGAATGTATGTATTATTTTGAAAAGAAAAAAAAAATACTAATGTGATTCATTGAATTTTGCATGTTTATTAGTTTTTATTTTATTTTATTCATTTATAAATATATATTGTTTGTTTTGTGTTTGATAGGTGATATGGTTTGAAAGAAGACGGACATACAAGTGTACAACCGGTGCAAATTTGTTTCTACAATAAGGTGCTTAGAGTGTAGAAGATTGGCCACGACTTTCCAAATTTCATCGAATTTCTACACATATGTGGTAGTTGAGTTAGAGAAAAATGCCATGATTTTGTCGAGTCATAAGCTTGAAATGATAGCATTCATTGGAGGATGAGAAATCAAAGTGAGGTTTGTAGCGAATAGCGATAAGTCGTTGATGGAGATGTTTATGAACAACAATCCAAGTGATCTCATATTGGTCCAATTGACAGAAAGTTACGTGCTCACCTTTTGAAGACAATATAGTTTGTTGTGGAAATTCTAGAAATATATATATATATATATATATATATGGAGCTGCTTTGAAATCCCCCACTAATTAGGAGAGACCGGTCTCACTCCATCTAATACCGTCCAATAATTATCTAAAGGCCATTCTAAACTCAGTCTTCTATGCATATTATGTATTGTAGTAGAGTCGAATTCACATACTGTGTGTGGGCCCAAGTGTTGCAGCCTTTAACTGATTAAATAGATATTGTGTCCTTGTGGGACCCATTTTAATGGGAAGGTGTGCGTGTGATTGTGGTTTTTTTTTTTTTTTGGTTACGAAGGTATGACAAAAGTTTAAAGTATTCTCCACCTTTAATTTTTTTCAAATAAGTAACGATTTCTTAAGATTTTTTTTATTAGTAATTTTTACTTTGTAATAAAGCTTACTACAAAAGAGACAATTAATTTGTCGTAAAGAAAAAAGGCACTTAATTTCAAGATTATAGAACACTTTTTACAGACTGAACATCTATTAGACAAGAAAAATTAACTTAAGATGATTAAAAATGTGAAATTATAATATTTAAAAGTAATTTATTAATCAATAATATATAAGATATTTTTGTATCATGTAATTGCTCCATATTGTCATGTAAATTATTAAAATTTTGGCTCAATTTTCAGAACATATTATAAGAGACTTCAAACATATAACTAACTTATTTAATTTTATTTAGGAAGATTTCCCATAAAAACAAAAACCAAAAAAACAAAAACTCATTCAATTTTATTATGACTATGAATATTTGTTAATTATAAAATATAACTCAAGTATCGAGTCACATAAAAAATTCTGGTTAGTTCAACTTAATTAGGTGACACTATTCAATTTTGACATATATAGTTTAGATATTTATTAACTATATGATAATATAGTGTTTTGTTATGTAATTTAGTCAAATGAATTTAATATTTGCTTGATGATAGCTAATTGTGCGAGTTTTATATAACCACAAGTCTAAGAATAACTTATTCGATTTTACTATAAATATAATTTTTGAGGATTTTGAGGAATGCTCCTATTTTGCCACCATGATAATCTATTCTCTATGTGTATTGCTTTAATTTATACCTAGAAATTTACACTACAAATATAAAATGGAAACAAATGGAGAACATTAGTTAGAACATAGATTATTAAGTGCCACTAAAAATAGTCTTATTTTACAATTCCCCTATAATTTTTGGCGAGTGCTACAAAATCCCTCATAAATTTGGAAACACCAGTCTAACACGATCAGAATAGATCTGGTGGCCATTATTATTTTGTCTACGGATACAAGTAAAGTATGATAGAAACTTGAGCAACTTTAGCTATTGTGTGAGGCCCACACTGCAACTTTTTATGTGATTAGATGGGTATCGTGGGACTCAGTGTTAATTAGACCTGTCAAAACGGTAACCGTTACTGTTACTTTTTTTTTAACGATTAATGATTAAACCATTATCGTTAACCATTTAACCATTTAATTTATTATTATTATTATTTGAATTTATATATATATATTTTTAATTTATTTTATTATTTTAATATAAATTTTTTAAAAAATAATAATAAAAAAATCTAAAACGGTTTTCAGACGGTAATCGTCACGGTTATTTCAAACGGTAACTGTTGCCCCAATTTTCACTTATTTTTTAAAAATAAAATAAATAAATTTAACTTATTTCTCAAATTATATTATATAAAACAAAAATGGTTACCTGCTCTTCTAAGAAGTTTAGCAAATGCATATTCTGTTTCTAGTAGTGACGGCAAAACGAGTCGGGCCCGACGGACCGCCCGAGCTCGGTCTGATTAATTGATGGGTCGAGCGGGGCCGTTTCGGTGTAATAACAAGCTCGACCAACAAACGTTGATTTCTAAAAATGACACGAAAACTCTTACGCCAATTTAAGTTCTTGTCAAATTTAAATAAAAAATATGCGTTCAAAATTAAATAAAACTAGAGAAAGGGAGTTCAATGCGGGATTTGTTCAGTCCTGTTGTTCCATGTCGTCTTGAAAAACTAGCGAATGGATGTCGTTTACAGAATTTTAACGTTCTTAAGCAAACTTAAATACGTTGATTTTGAAAAACGACGAAAAAACGCATACGTCAATTTAAGTACTTGTCGTCTTAAAAAACACACGAATAAACATCGTTTTCAGAATTTTAACATACTTAAGCAAGCATAAGTTAAGACTAAAAATGATAAAAAGTATTAAGACTAAAAACGTTGATAATAATTTTTCTTACATTGATAATAATTCATTACGTTAACTTTTCATAATAAAAAATTTTGAAACTAATTATGACTATTTTAAAAAAGAAAATTCTAAAAAATAGCCATTTTATTTAAGTGATTTAAACATATGAGCAATATTTTTATTTATTAAGAAAATAGCCATCAAGTAGTTATAAATGATGAAATTCATCATGCATTTTATACTTGAATTATTATTATTTTTTTAATTTTTTGAAATATTAACTAAAATTTTAAAAAATATTTTATAAAATGATCTATTTAGCTAATTCGTAAAGGAAAAAAAAATCGAACTTTGACTATTTCTTAAAAACTCCCTCTATATAAACTAACTTATCCCTTTGTAAGAAATTTTTATTTCACAATTATCTAACGTACAAGATATTATTGTTATTTTATAATCACATCTGATTATTATAATAAATACATGGTCTTTAATATACAATATATATACTTCTTCCACCAACATATATATTTTTGTTAATACCACGTTTTTTTTTTTTTTGCTAAAAGTTAATACCACGTTTTTATCTCAACAATTAGCTATCTTTTGTTCCTCACTTTCTATACGCTTGCCCTTCATAATATAATTCTCCTTTTACTTTAATTTAGCAGCATTATTGTTCTCATTGATTTGCAATTTTCATTTAAATTGTTTGTGCACGTCACTTTGTCAATCGTTTATTTTTTAATATTGTGTTTATTCATCCAAGTCCAAACCATCACAATTGGCAGCTTTACAGGAAACAATGCATTTATTGCGTTGTCAATGTATACAAAGCTATTGTGCATTCCTTACAATATTTTACAACTATCTAAGGGTTTCAGAAACACTTTTCCTCTCAATCCACCGTCCAATGAAGGAAGACCGGTCTCCCCCTTTTTACAGGGGATTTCACAGCACCTCCCATATATGGAGATATATATATATATATATATATATATATATATATTGATGCTAAGCTCAAATGAAGTAAACCAAATTCAGACAATAATTCTCCATAAATAACAAAACAAAACTTTACAATCATAACACAAACAACTGCCCAAGTTTCCCAAAATTTAGTCAATAAAATTTCAGAAACAAAAAAATTAGAAAAAAAAAAATTTGCCAAAACCTGCGACACTCATCTCTTGTTATTTTTTGACCTCATATCGTTCAATGTACAATAGGCGAGCAACCTAAATTCCACTTCCTCTTCAACAAATACTTCTTCCTGTCTTTAGTTTTGATTTTGGCATAATACGTTTGTATAAACCCTAATACATATTAACTAAGAAAGGCTACATGATTGACAACAGAACTAAGAGTAAACTACCAAGAATAATAAACGTTGCATACGAGGTAGTTTATTGCAATTTGAATATATATATATATATAAAATTTTTGGTTTAAATCATGTTATTCTAGTAAAACATGTTTTGGATCTCTATTCAAACCAGGTCCCTAGGTGTTTTAACAAATTTTGTAGTGATTTTCCCACAAAAATTGACTTGAGGTATATTTTTTAATGTTTTTAACAAACATATAGAAATTATTTGAAAATTTTCAAAATAAGAGAAATATTTTTAGGATTGAGCTAATAGGGGTTTGTTGTTGTTGTTTTTTTTGTTTTTTTGTTTTTAGGGATTAACCCTTGATACATTTTCACAATTACGGGGTTATTTTTGTCATTTTGTCTTCAATGTTCCCACAAATATTTCAAACTTTTGGCGCTAAGCACAAAACTGAGAAACTAACGGAGAGAGTAGATTTTCTCACTCTCCACATAAGTTCATCAAAGAGGAACAAAACAAAAAAAAAAAAAAAAAAGAGAGAGAGAAGGTTTATTCTTTTGAAAATCTGAAATCCAAATCGAAGAAATGAAGTCGAAGCAAAGTCCTTTCAGAGCAGTTGGTCAACGATCCATCGATTCTTCGTTCCTCAGTTCCTCTTCCAATTCGTAAGACAAAAAACGAAATCTTTTTTTTTTTTGTTTTAAATTTTTTTCTTTTTGGCGTATATTTTCTTTTTCAATTTTTTTGGGGCTTGTTCGTTATGGAACACGAAAGCAGTTTCAGGGTATCGAGAGAAGAGTCTAGAGATATAGCTTCAAAGAAGGTGTCGCCATTATCGCTCTCGGATTTCCTCGAGAAAAAGCTCAATGGAAGTTCTGAACTTCCCAGGGCGGTCAAAGTACTTCTTCTTTTTGTTTCAACGAAATTTTTTTTTTTTTTTTTTTTTTGTAATGGTTGATTGGGTTCAAGATTCTTTATTATTATTATTTTTTGGGTGGGGTTTCGTTGATAAGAATTTTTTTTTTGGAAAATAGGCAAAATTTGGTGTTTTTAAATAAACAGCCAATGTTTTTGTTGTTTGTCAAATAACCAATTAATGCAATTATTATAACAGAATTTCATAGTAATCAAATTGATAACAAGCAAGCAATTCACACCAGCTATTTTCCAGGAATTTTTTTTTTTATGAACATGGGCTATTCTTTTAAATCATTAGTTAAATATGTTTATTTATTACGAGTTTTCATAGAAAAATCATTGATTATGAAGTGCGGGGTGATGAGAAATACTAATCATTTGTCCTCTTCGGTTCAAGGATTTTGAGAAATTTTTAGTCGTTGAACTTGGTCATATCTGAGTAGTGTTCTCATGGTTAATTAGTGTAATTCTTCGACAGGGAAAATCAAAGCCCTTTTCGTCGCTATTAGGGCCGAGGGAGTCAAGCAGGGGCGGGTCTAACGATGAGCAAGCCGAGGCCAAGAAAGGAGGAGAGTCGGGCTCCAAACCTGTCGTTGAGAAAGTTGTTCTTGAACAGTTTAAGACTACTGGTATTGCAAAAGGAGATTGTGAAAGTTTGAGCAATGTCAACGAAGCAGAAAGTTCTAACACAACGGATGCTCAAGGGTCGAGAAAGAGGAGGTTTGAAGGTTCGCGTTCTCGTTATCTCTTATAGTTTCATTTGTTTCGAGGAACATGAACGGCATTGAGTCATTTAGGGACTAGAAGTACTCTCCAGCTCGAAATGCTCTTCCAAGTTTTGCAAGTTTAGAAAGACGATGTTCTAATGCGTCCCGACTCTCGTGTTACTAAAAGCTTGTTCATATTTACCTTTGTTATAGTTCATTTTAAGTGGTAGAGTAGAGGTGTAGATCGCTGCAATAATTTTTAAAAAATTATCGTTGGTCGGTGCTAATCTGTGTGAAGCATTGAATTGCTTGGTTCATAAAGCTTTGGACAGAACTTGGTGATTGTCATGAAGCTCAAAAGTCGTGAAATTTCAATCAATCTTCTCCGTCTTTATGTGGGATTGTCTTCCAAACTTGGTTTATTTTGAACCACCGAACAAAGCTTATTCGACGGAACTGCACATAAAAATAAAAGAAAAGAAAAAGACATGATTGGTCAGTATTGAACTTCGACATTTAACCCTAGAACATACGATGAATCTCTTAAGGTTTTAAGGGAAATGTTGAATAGGCTGAAATGTCTTCATACTATAGCCCCTTGTGTTACTCTCTAACTCTTAAAATCTTTTATTTTTGAACAGTTGTGCATGAGAGACCAATTACTCGAAAGCATTTCGCAGTTCTCGGTGGTGATCCAAAACGCAATCAGCGGAGGAGAGACAAGAATATTATTAGCAAAGAGAACCAAATTCCTGCATATAATCACTGTTAGTACATTGTTAAAATCCTCACATACTTTGATCAAGTCGACTAATTTTGCTACGCTTGTTATTTTTTCTCTTTGTAGAGAGCATGACATTTTGGTTCTCTTGACTTTGTTCAATGCTCGTTAGATGCAAACGGCGGCGGCTGGTGGGACTCCGAGATGGAGGGCGTTGACAATGAAGAAGTCGGCTTCAGCGAGGTATGGGAAGGAGTGGGGTCCACTACTTTCGGAGGAGTTGTAGACTGGCATTGACCCTGATAATCTCTTGGAACAAGCTAAGGGTTAAAGCTTTAAGTGAAGTGAAGACTTGTTCCAACCAGTGGTAGTTTTTGACCAAGCCTTCAAAGAACTCCTCTTTTGTAAAGTAGTATATGAATTGTTAAAATCTGTTGTCAATTTCTACTCTCTCTCAACTTTTAAAGGAGAAGATGATGTGTAAGTACTAGAAGCAAGATCTAATTCTAATATTACCCTTATTTTGTTTCTACTTTACTAATGGAGCACAAATCAATGGATTACAAACCTATTCTGGTAGCAAATATTGAAATCAATTGCCGTTTTGATTGAGCTTGAAGTTTATTGCGAAATTGGTTGGTTTGATCAGGCTTGATTGGGGATTGCTTAATTACTTTTGGCCATTAATTTCATGTTTATAGTTTCCTATTTGATTGTGTAACACAGCCTATAAGGTGGGTATGTTGTTAAAATGAGAATGCAGATCTAGGATAGGATTAGGATAGGATTGGACTAATTAATCCTGGTCCAATATTCGATTTGTAGAATGGATACTTGGATAGGGGGAGATTTTTGAAAAATAGCATTTTTTGACCATTTGCTTTGTTTGAAGTATGGTACTATTTTAAAAGAATATTTGCAGTCTATGTCACCTTTTAGTGCATAGGTAATTAAATCACATGGTACTTTGTTATATTTTTCAAAAAATTGAGTATTTATTATAATTTCTCTTTATTATTTTAAATTATGTGTTAAATTTTGGGTATTCACAATAATTTATATGTGTTAAATTTTGGGTATTCACAATAATTTATCTTTCTTCTATAGGTCAAATGTTTTAAAAACCTATAGCGATCGCTCAAAGGTGTTAAGGTGAAAAAAAATAGGGAGAATTACAAAATAAGTTTATTGCTAATGCCACTTAATAATTTATGTCCAAGTGGTGTGCTTTTTATGTTTTTATTCTATGTTTATATTATAAATTTTAGGGCATAGATTAAAAATGTGATACACATGGGGCATAGATTATCATTATGGCAAAAAATGGACATTCCTCAAAATTCTCAAAAAAGAATAAACCAAAAAATTAGATAAAACAAACATTATTTAAACGTAAATGTATAATCTGTTGGAAAAGAAAAACTGCTAATGGGGTGAGAGAGGCTCGAACTCTCGACCTCAGGATAACTCTTTTGCTATGAGACCTACGCGCTAGCCAACTGCGCCACCACCCCAATGTGCTTAAGTCACCTATCTTTAATAATTAAGATACTTGTAGAACCGTAGAATACTACATAAAATAACACTATAATTAAAATAACAACTCGATATTTCAATGTAATTGAAAAAATCACTAATTGATCAGTTATTTTCACATATTTATGACGATTTAATCGATTATTCCAAGTAAGTAATTCAATTACTTGAATATTTTATTATAATTTTTTTAAACATTGAATTTTATTTAAATTAAGTATTAAAACCTGATAATTACTACAACTCATTTTAAGGGGAAATATTAGAGAAATTTTGATCTCATATCACATTTGACATTTAAGTTTAAAATGGGTAATTCGGTCAAACTTGCTACTAAAAAGTGATACGGATCACAAATCTTCTTTTAAAGTAGTATTTTTCAAAATTTTCCTAAATGACATTTTTCAAAATTTCCATAAATTTCCAAAATTTCCCAGAAGTGACATTTTTCAAAATTTCCATAAGTTATGATGCAAAACTACATTTGCCATCAAATTTGTTGTTATTACAAGTCTCTCAAATTGAGAATTGAACATGTAGGTCTCTGAAATCTAATAACTTGTTCCTAGTCACCAAGGATTTTTTGTCACAATATTTAGTCATTTAAAAAAAATTATGTTTACATAATATTTTTAATCGTCTCATAACGATATGTTAATGTATAATATATCTTTAATCACACAAAGTACTTTTCGTAACATTAAAATTCATAACTAATTGCGACAAAATACTTTTAGTAAAACAAATTCAAACCCACATAAGCACATGTGCAAGATGCCACAAGTGACAAGCCTAATGACACGCTTTGAGTTTATTCTAAGATAAATCCACATACAAGCAAACACTTGTATCTTTCGGTGTTTTGCTTCAAATTGCCAAAATAAACAATTTTTACCAACCTTCATAGCTGGCAATAAGCATAAATTGTGGTTATTGCATATGGAATGAAATCATGCACTCTCTTTCAGCCGAAACTCAAGAAAAAGTCCAATTTATGAAGGTCCAAGGGCCAAACCCGTATGATTATAACGGTAAAGAACCCTTTAATTTTTCAAAAGTTAATTTTTTACATATAAATTCTAAAAATTTACATTCACATACATATACCCACTAAACTTTATAAATTTTCTACTATTACACATAAATATTTATAAACATTTCATTGATCATGCCCGATCTCAAATTTTGAAAGTTTTATGTATACAAAAAATAATTTCTAAAAATTTTATTTACGCAAATTCATCCCGTCATGATCGGATGCCATAGTCATGCCATGTACATACACCATATTTTTTCATTCCATATCTCCTACAAAATAGAAAAGGAAAAAAAAAAAGGAATATTCAAGTGCACATAGTTGGTATTCACTATTAAAAATTTAAAATAATAAATGAGAATTGAAAAAAAAAAAGATATTTTAAGAGTCACTTAATAATAGGTACTTTTGTGATGATTTTTTTGTGTAGTAAGAAATAATTTTAGATTGTCGGATTCACTTTTTTAGTGGATCTTGCATCTTAAAAATGTAAATCTTACCATTCAAAATTATTTTCTACAAAAAAAAAATCCACTACAAAATTTTTCTTACTAATTTATGCTCGATCGTGCTTTATTTATTTATATTTTATATTTATAATGTAAAAATAAGGGCACAAATTAAAAGTGCAAGTATTAATTATTAATGTGTTAGAAGAAGTGATATACGAGCGAACTTACGTTGGAGAGGTGAAAGAAGAGGTCTTTCTTGGTGGCGAACGTCACCGAAGTCGCAGCGAGCCTAGCCGCCCTATCCTCCCACCCGGCCGGCAGAAACCGCTCCCAAACAGTGTCCGATTTCGCGGCCGAGCGAAACACAGACGACACAGCGGCGCATCTACACACGTCGCGAGAAGAGGTCAGCGAAAGAATGTGGCTTATGCAGTCCTCTGGCAAGGCTGAGATGTTTGTGTCCTTTCCCTTCTCTTCCATTGTTTCTCTCGACATATGTTGTGTCTCTCTCTCTCTCTCTCTCTTTTGTCTTTGAAACGTTATTTCCTCTATTTTCAAGTGTTTGACAATTGACATGGATGTATATGATTAGCTAGGTCTATACATATATACGTGTGTGTGTGTTTTACATGTGTCGTATTAATTAAGATTCAAATGTGGATTCTTTGTCCGGCAAAGGCCATGTGCGTGTATTGTCAACATTGTTATTTCTTTGTCCTTATCTCTTTGCTCCACTGTTTCTTAATTTGTTTGTTGTAGTTGTATGCCATTTTTTGCAATCCCAAGGCTTGTACTAAGGTGTGGTCTATGAAAATGATTAATTTTTAGTTTTATGAAATTATGATTAATTTTTAAAAAATTAATCAAAAGTTTAATTAAATCCTTAAAAATCTCTAATCTCTAATTATAAAGCGATGCTACACAATAAAAAAAATCTGAAATTTTATTAATAAGAGGACGTGAGACTCACTTATTAATTACAAAAACATAAATATTAATGTACATTTTTTAATTGTATCTTGTCATTTATTATTCTTTTATTATTCTTGTAAAAAATTCTTGCTATCAATCATTTCTCTATAATTATATACGATTGTATTTTAGCAAATAAATAGATTGGAGTTTTTATATTGGGTTGATGATTGTTGGAAAAGATTAGAAAGGCAGTGTTAATACTTAATATATCAAAATTTTTGCACATGAATTTTGAATTGTCACGGTTAATTGTTTATATATTTATATGTATATGTACATGTGCATTCGCCGACGGAAATTTTGACACATTAGCAAACTATTTGGCATAAGATTTTGATAGACCACCAATATATATATATATCAAAAGCGGAGACAATACCAAATAAATCCTCTCTGTTTATGCTAAGTTTCAAATTTATATTTTCTGTTTGTCGAATTATACAAAAAGTATTGCTGTAATTTTAAAGTATATCAAAATTATATTTCATTATTACTGACAATTGTTAAAAGAGTGCGTTTTTGTATGAAAAACTAAAAAAATAGTGTATGTGACATTTGGGTATTTCGGGCATTTCAGACACAAACGTACTCATTTGTCATCCGTCAATAAGAATAAAGCATAACATTGTGTTTGGAAAAATTATTTTGGTTATTTTTGACCATTTTAAAAAATTTGAAAATGATTTGAAAAATAATTAGAAAAATAAGTAGAATTGTTTGACTTTGTGAATTTTGAGGTGATATAAGTGGTTGAGATTTAAAGATATTATATAGGGATTTGAAAAGTTAAAAAAAATATTAAAAAAAATAAAATAAAATGAAATTATTTGGATGATTGGAAAGTTAAAAAAATGGAATAGAATAGAATGAAATGGAATGAGTGGGATGAGTTGCCCAAACGAGGGAGTAAATTTTTAAGAAGCACAAGAATTATTATTATTATTTTTTGTATTTCAACAAATAAAGAATATAAACATGAAATTTAACATAAACTTAGGGAATAATTGATTTTTCTCTAAAGGCATATGGTTGTTGGATATGCCAGCGGCTATGAGATCCAACCAATCCTAATAATACACCACTTTACATTTGAAATTAAAATAATATTGCTTAATAGCATGGAATTTATTTAAAGATTGATCAATTAGTCGATGATTAGTTCAACACATCTTTTTTTTCTTTCTTCAAATGGAGTACTTGCCAGGTCATTTTAGTGTCATAAATATCTTAAATATACATGACATTGGCAATACGTCAGATATGGATGCTTGTATGTCAAAGAAAATAAAAATTATATAGAGGCTTTTATCATGGAACGAATGATGGGTTTTCAGCTTGAGTTTGGATCTACATCCTCAATTATATTCTCCAGTCAACTCCCTGGCATATGAGACTTTTAAGATGGTAAAAAATAAAGATAATATTAAAAAAAAAAAAAAAACTTAAAGGAAGCAGTAGCACCATTTATTACGTATTTATGCTCCGTTTACTCTGTTACTTATATTTCTATTTGTATTTTAATTTAGGATAAATTTTATTTTTACTCCAAATACTTTGAGTGTCATTTAACTTTGGTTCATATACTTAAACATGTCTCATTTGCAGTCCCTTAATTATAAAATTGTATCAAATTAGTCCCTACGTCCCTATTTTATCCAAATTGTAACAGCAAAATATCAGGTGCATCGCACGTGATAATATACTTAGGGTAATTTTGTAAAATCATCTAAAATAATAAAAATTTGATCATTATTTTTTTTTTAATTTCACGCCAATTTTGATAAATCTTCACATAACAATCATTTTTTTCCTACTTAATTCTTAAGCACAACTGTCTTTCCTTGGTTTCCTTTCCATCTTAATTGGAACGAGCATAACCCCTATACCTCAAATCAAGTCCATGAACCACAAAACAAGACTCTTAATCAGAGAAAATACACATTCATTTCGCAATGAACAAGAAATCCTCAATTTAACCGCCAAAATCACAAGAAACAATACCAAGAGTTTTGAAAAATCTACTGAGTCACAGCCATCTCCAAAAGCAATAAATATGCCATATGAGCTAATAAACCCAGCCTTGAATTCCACTACAAATGCAACCCTCAAATTTCCAGAATCTTTTTATCAGATCCAACAGGATATGCCATATGATCCGCCTCATCGCCGAGAGCGAGAGAGAGACTGAGAGTGAGAGAACCCCGCACCCCGCCCAAGTCCGAATCGCCAACCTAAAGCCTCCACCACCAACTCCGACAGTGAGAGAGAGAACGAGAGGGAAAGAAAGGGAGAGGGATTTTAGAGAGAGAAGTCGAGAACAATAGAGAACGAGAGGGAGAGAGATTAGGGTTTTTTTTTTTTTTTTAATTTTATTAATATTAAAGTGAAAAAAATGTAAAAAAATAGGTTAAAGAATTAAATAATAAAATTAAAATTATTTTATTGAGGGTAATATTGTAATTTAATACATTATATAGTTTTTCTATTTGTTTGCCCCACCCATTTCAACCATTCCATTTCCATTTTTTTAACTTTTTTAATCCTTCAAACTATTCCATTCCATTCTTTTTTTTTTAACCATTTCTTTCAACTTTTCAAATCCGTATATAATATCTTTAAATCTTAACTATTCATATTACCTCGAAATTAGCAAAGTCAAACCATTCTTACATCATTTTTCTAAACCATTTTAAACCATTTTCAAACCCTTTTTTTCCATCCCAATAAATGGGATGGAATTGGCAAAATGCCCACCCCAAACAAGGGGTTAAATTGAGGCACATCATCCAATGCCGTTTAAAAGACATAATCAACTTAAAATATGTCACAAGCAATTTCTAAAAATTAAGTTATTAGCCACTAATACATAAGAGAACTAAGAATATAAAGATAAATGCATATTATCACGTAATTAAAAAATAGCTAATTTCTTAATTAATTGAAACGTTGATTATTTTTTCAAAATATCATTTAAAAAATAACTATTTACTTAATTATTTCTTTAAAATAATTAATACATAATTTTATTATAGTACTTATCCCGCTTTTCAGACACTTAACTGTTAATTATCAAAGAACGAAAACGTTGAAATTTTATAGCTATTTTCCTAGACCAAATTCCACACAACATATAAAACGTTACCTAGAGGTGAGAGGCTCATAGTCCGGTAAATATCCCAAGAATTGTTCATCATCAATAGGATAATCATGCCATGTTATAGATAGCTCTCCGGGTCCAAGCATACACCATATTTTGTCATTCCATTTCTCCAATGCAAAACCCTGCAACCAATGGAAGAAGAAAAAAAAAAAAAAACCTTTCAACACTCTCAATTTAAGCTTAAAAATATTGAAGGTTAACCAACATTAAATTTTTACATCCTCACAAAAATAAATGAATAAATTCGGTTTCGGCTTTCGAATTCAATTTAAAAATAATAATGAGTGAAACATGCGTTGGAGAGGCGAAAGAAGAGGTCTTTCTTGGATGCGAACGTCAGCGAGGAAGCGGTATCTTCCCAGCCAGACGGCAGAAAGCGCTGCCAAACGGAGTCGGATGTCGCGGCGGAGCGGAACTTAGAGGAGACGGCGGCGCAGCGGCACGCGTCGCGAGGAGATGTGAAGGAGAGAATGTGGGATATGCAGTCTTCTGGCAAGGCTGAGATGTTGCTGATCAGCTCAGCTGAGTCCATTATTCCCTTTTCTTCCATTCAGTCTCTCTCTCTCTCTCTCTCTTTCTTGTGATTCAAGCTCTTTCCTTTGTGAGGTTTCTTTAATTATTACCTGTCTTTTGAAATATTCGGCGTTGTTTGCGTATGTATGATTGTGTATTGTTTAAAATTAATTAGTTGGATCTGGCGAGATGGTTTCTTGGAGGTCAAGGAGTATTACTCTACTTGGTGGCCAAGGTCATATGCCCGTAAAGTCAACACTGTTGTTCCTTTATTTGTTCCATATCTATTAGTTTTACCCCCCCGTTTGCCTCAACCATTCTACCCATTCCATCTCATTCTATTTTTTCACTTTTTTCAATCCTCCAAACCATTCCATTCTAATTTTTTCAATCATTTTTTTCAACTTTCCAAATCCTTATACAATATATTTAAATCTCAACCATTTATACCACCTCGAAATTTATAAAGTCAAACCATTTTCCAAACTATTTTTCAAACCATTTAGAATGATAAAAAATAGTTGGAATGGTTTCCTCAAACACAATGTTAGCTAAATCTCAAAAAAGACCTCCTATTGACAATTCTAAAATAATCTCTGTGTTTGTTAAAAAATATCAAAAACGAAAGAAATTTTAAATATGTGGAAACTACTCTTTGCCACGTTTATGATCCTTCAAAGTTTAGTTTTGTTATGTTCCCCAATAAGTATGCGATAAATTCCAACCATATTTGCTTTCAATTTCATTTTTTTTTATTCATACTTTCATAAAAGTAAAGCTGCGAAGAGTTATAAAATGGGTACGTAGTTTCAAGTTTCAACATTTTAAAAGTTTTTGTGCTGATTTTTGCACAAAAAACTCAGCGAAATGTAGGTTTTGAAATTTTTTTAAACATTCATAGAGATTATTATTTTGAAAATTTCAAAATATATAAGAGAAATTTTTGGAATTAAGCTGAAACTAAATGATTTTTCAGGTATTCATCCATATTTTAATAGATTTTTGTATTGGTGATCGGAATCTCGAGGCTTGCAATACAGCACCATGTGGACGGTCAAAGGGAGGGTTGTCTCATCATTATGCATTCTTAATTATGTGAAATCGCGTACCCATAAATATAATTAAATAGATGAAACACGTCTTTAGGGAATAAATGTATTATAATGAGTTTTAAAGTTGGATCATAAAATTGTTGGAGAACATTGCAAGGACAATGCTAAAAATATATAATGAATTAAACTTAAAAGTTTGAGGGTTAGTTGGTAATTAAATGGTTTTTTGGATTGCAATTCCAATAAAAAAAATTTAGTCACATTGTTACAGTAACTATACTAACAAAAATTCAAACTTAAATTAATGTTATTATAGTAAAATGTAATTTAATTTTTTTTATCAAAACGGCCGTTAACTTTAGATACTTTTTTTTCCCCTAAACTCAGTCATTTCCTACAGCGAAATACATGTTTAATTTGCTCCACTTTGATCCATATCTAAATACTCTTGGTACAATAAAAACACTTTCTCTAATAATCTTGTTTTCGTAAAAAAAAAAATGTTTTTTACTCTCAAATCGCATCTCAAAAAGTGCAACCAAATAACACTTCACACAACAATTTGGATTAACTATCTAAATTAAAAAATTTAACTTTTTAAACTCAGATAAAAATTATCTAAATTTTTTAGTTTAAATGGCTCACCTAACGACCTTTTAGATTAATTTGAGTTAAAAAAAGTCAAAATCTTGTATTTAGATTGTTATTGGAATCAGTGTTTTGGTAGGATATTGTTGGTTTGCACTATTTAAATTGTTGGTTTGAATTCAGAATTAAAAAAAAAATATTTTTTTTTAATGTAACAAGAGTATTATTTAAAACACTAAAAAAAGAATGCTTAAGTTTTTTGAACCACGTTTGGTGGAATGCATTGAATTAAAACTTGTAATAACAATTTGCCACACCTAAAATATTGTACTAATAAATGATATGGTTTGAGTTTTTAATATACAAATTCTATAACGCAATCGTCTGTTAAAATTATGATATAATTACATATTATTTGGCATAGAAAATTTGACATATCACTTATATTCTTATTATGAGCTTCTATATTGTAAAGAACAGAAAAGTAGATAAAAGAAAGGAAAAAAAAAAAAAGAGACAGCTACTATAAGCATTATATATTCTTTAGACAGATTCTATCGGAACTACACATTTACATTTACGTGCATTCGTGTCTATACTCTATAGGGACGGCCAAAGTTTTGAATTTGGACCCACAAAGTCTGAAAAGTAACTCAAAACAATATATTAAGGGCAAGTTTTAATAGGAATTCAGACCATAGTTGACTGTAAAAAGATGATCTAAATTGGACTTTTTATCATTGTTAAAATTGTAAATTTTTTTTATTCGGATTACCATAAGGTCCTAAATCACTTACTATATAAAAGGAAAACAGATATAAAAGATCTGTGTTTCAAAAATTAAAAAAAAAAAGTCTTTAATCTAAAAAATTTCTGTTGTGACTGATATTACGACTAAAAATCCAACACTTTTGTAGTGCAATAAAAATATTTACTGTTTATTTAAAATAAATTACTATATTTGCTTATACTTCATCAGAATATTAATCAACAGCTTAAAAAAGTATACATCCAAGCCAAGCGTTGCCACCTGACATATAGAGACAAAGTGGAGCCATAAAACATAACAAATATACACACATACATAAACATAAATACATTATATATATATATATAGTATAGATATAGATATACACGTTTCTCTTGAATAGAAGAGGAGAGCCAGGTGCCTTGTCTTGGCAACTGAGTTGTAATAAGCTAGAGTTTGGTAAGCCATGCAAACTGAAGAATGGCAAAAGATGCCTTACCAACACCTCTCTTATGTGTCTCAACCCAAAGCCTCTCTAACCACACCATAAATACCAACACCAATCTGCCTCAACACTTCACACCAAGCCACTTCTTTTCCCTCTTTCAAACACATCGAAATAAGGCAACAAATAATGGCCAAGCCTTCATCGTTGCTGATCTCGCTCTATTCCCTCTGCCTCCTGGCTCTGCTCTTCCATGCCTGCCTCGCCCGCCAGACCGAGCAGTTCCAGCTGGGCGACGAGTGCCAGCTGAGCCGGCTCGAGGCGCGCGAGCCCGACAGCCGCGTGGAGTGCGAGGGCGGCATAATAGAGTCGTGGAACCCCAACCATGAGCAGTTCCAGTGCACCGGCATCAACCTCATACGGACAACCATGGAGTCCAACGGCCTCCACTTGCCTTCTTACACTAACGCCCCTCAACTCGTCCACATCGTCCAAGGTACAACTACTACATTAAACGAACAGTTTACTTGGTATTTGGACTTACTAATTACTAATATATAAATGAACTAAGGACATAAAATGTAAAAATACAGATAATAACCAATTTTTTAAATTAACAAAACGTTATACTATTTTCTTAAAATACTTTCAAAAAATGGTTATTTACCGATTATCCCTTATAATAATAATAATACAATGCTGTAGAGCACTTCAGTTGAACCAAACGCTTACATGAAGGTAAATTTGTATATATAGAACTTAATTAAGTTGAGCCCAACTCATCCGTTATTCCATATATATGGTTGAACTGGGCTCGACTCGAGTATGATCATCAAAAGCTACAAAATCATCATGCATGCGAAAAGTTCGACAAATTAAGGCAATGTAACAAAATTTCACTTGTCATAATTTTCTCAAGTTGTGGGAATTAATTTCCATAGACGGAAGTGATTTTTCTATATGTATTGATGAATGTCTTTGGTTAATTAATTATATAATTATGGTGCGCGCGCGCAGGAAGAGGTACCATAGGAATGGTGTTCCCAGGATGCCCCGAGACATTCGAGGAATCCCAGGAAGGAAGATCAAGCCAAAGCCAGCAAGATCGGCACCAGAAGATCCAACACGTCCGAGAAGGCGACGTCATCGCAATCCCCGCCGGTGTGGCCTACTGGAGCTACAACGACGGCAACCAGCGCTTGGTCTCAG
Source organism: Boehmeria nivea var. tenacissima (assembly GCA_018132145.1). Taxonomy (NCBI): domain Eukaryota; kingdom Viridiplantae; phylum Streptophyta; class Magnoliopsida; order Rosales; family Urticaceae; genus Boehmeria; species Boehmeria nivea. The sequence continues at coordinate 10,542,523 of CM030883.1, forward strand.
TCACTCTTCTTGACGTCTCCAACCACAACAACCAGCTCGACCGAAGCCCAAGAGTAATATTAACAAATATTTATTATTCATCTTCTTTAGTCTTAATTATATATATCACGAAAAAGGAGAATTCCCTTGTGAATTAGCTAAATAGATCATTCTCTTAATATTTTTAAAAAATTAAGAAAATAGTCTTCTTGATCCAAATACAAGATAAATAAATGAAAACATTAGCCATATTTTCAAATTATCTAAGCAAAATGACAATTTTTACGGTTAGATTTATGTTTTCAGTAAAAAAAACTACTAAAGAATTTCCTAATAAAGAAAAAAAAAAAACTACTAGTTTCTGATTTCTGTGGTAAATTACTGTAATGGTAGAGATTCTACCTGGCGGGAACCCCGCACGACGAGTTCCATCAGAGCCGAAGGGAGGAGCAGTACTTGAGCGGGGAGAAAGGCCGTCCGCCCTACAGCGAGGAGCAGCAAGAGAGGGGAATGACGACGAAGAAGAACATCTTCGGCGGGTTCAACCCCAACATCCTGGAGCAGGCCTTCAACATCGACTCGGAGACGGCGAGGAGGATGCAGAACCCGAGCGACATGCGGGGCTCGATCATAAAGGTGAGGGAGAGGCTGCAGCTGGTGAGGCCCGGCAGGTCGAGGGAGGAGCAGGAGCACGAGATGCGGCAGCAGGAGCTGAGGCAGGCGGAGCAGGAGCACGCGCGCCGCAGCGGCCGCTCCGGCTCCTACAGCTCCTACGGCAACGGCGTGGAGGAGACGATGTGCACGCTCAGGATTAAGGAGAACATCGGCGACCCCGCGCGCGCCGACGTATTCAGCCCGCAGGCCGGACGGATCAGCACCGTCAACAGCTACAACCTCCCCATCCTCAGCTGGCTCCAGCTCAGCGCCGAGAGGGGTTTCCTCTACAGCGTAAGTTGTTAATTAATGCATTGCTTCAAACAAAATTAACTCTCGCTTAATTATAATTATTTTTAACCAACTGAAAATGCAACTATTAGATTAATTTGTGTGACAAACTATAATTATATGGCCAGCTATTAATTGCATTGTTTTCTATATATACCGTAGTATACTTTTGTTTCTGCAGGCCAGCAAGAATATTTATTCACTTATTTTTGTTATTATTACTTTCACTTATACCACGCATTACAAGTGTTTTCGTTTACCACCTTTTTAGTATTTGTCTTTTGTAGCGGGTAAGGATGAGATATCATATTATATATAATTATTAATTAAGTATTTAAAGAATTACTCCAAAATTTTGTAACTATTTCCCAAACGAAAACTTAAAACATCATTGCCCATATGGTCTAATACATTTCCCATAGTGATTACTCATATGATCAGGGACAATGAATTGATCCCTACAGAATAAGTACCAAACAAACATTACACTTATTTTTTCTGATTAGTATAATTAAGCACATGCAATTCAACTTAATTAATTTAATGTTTGGTACTTGTCAAATTAACATAATGTTTTGCAGAACGCAATGTACGCACCCCACTGGAACATAAACGCACACAGCGTGATCTACGGGATAAGGGGCCGAGCCCGGTGCCAGGTCGTCGACAGCTTGGGGCGGTCGGTGTTCGAGGGCGAGCTCCGCCAGGGACAGGCCCTGACGGTGCCGCAAAACTTCGCGATCGTGAAGAAGGCCGACAAGGAGGGGTTCGAGTGGATCTCGTTCAAGACCAACGACCGCGCCAAGGTCAACCAACTCGCCGGCAAGGTCTCGTTCATGCGGGCGCTGCCGGAGGACGTCATCGCGAACTCGTACCGGATCTCGAGAGAGCAAGCGAGGAGGCTCAAGTACAACAGAGAAGAGACCACTTTGTTTAGGACCACCGGTACTTCCGAGAGGATGGCTATTGTTGCCTAAATATATATGTATGCCTATGAAAATAAGTGTTAGTAAGTATTAATATGTAGTAATAATAATAACAATGTAAGAGAAGTTTCAACTTTGGCTTACATAGCGTCTTTTATTAGGGTTTTGGTTAAGGAGTAGGGTATGGAATAAACTATGAAAAAAGGCTCTATTATGGAGTAGTGAACGTATACTTTGAGTGTACTTTTTAGAGTTTTTATAGCTCAAAGTAATAAATAACTACGTACGTGTAGTTGTTGTATGTACCTTTTGATCATCAATATGAATAATACATGCAACATTCACGTATTTTGTGACGGCCAAGTTTCCTTAATTTATCTATAAAAAAAATTCGGTTGTAGCCCCCCTCCCCCACTTGGTGTGTAATTTTTTTTTTACGTAGTTAATTGAGTTATTTTTGAAATGATTTAAAAAGTAGCCCAATATTACAAGCAATTAAGAAATTAATTTTTTTTAATTACACGATCACGTGCTTTATCTTTAATTATGCCTTTAGGTTTTTTTTTTTCATGTATTAGTGGGTAATAATTTAATTTTAATCATACTTTTTTTTAATTAAGAAATGACCTTAAAATCAAACTGTCTTATTGTTTCAAGTCTTCAAATACCACTCATTTAGGTTAAGAACTTTGCACTTTTTTTTCTTTTTCTTTTTTTTACTGTTAAGTTTTTGTAGCAAACTTTGTCAATGAATCCAATGCAAAACATAGTCCATAAAAAAAAATCAGTGCCAAGAAGCGTTCAAACAAAGGAAAAAATCTAAAGGAAGCACCATTATATATTTATGTTCCATTTACTCTGTTACTTATATTTCTATATATATTTTTATTTACAATTAGCAGAATTGAAATAAATTGCTTCACACCATAAGGTGCACCACGCTTATTTGATGTATTACATCAAAGGCAAAAACTAAGAGCTCAGAAATTTGATCATGCTTTTCTTTAATAAGAAATGATCTTCAGATCAGACGTCTTACTATTTCAAATCTTCAAATACCACTCATTTAGGTCAAGATCTTTGCACTTTTTTCTTTTCTTTTTTACTTAAAAAGTTTTTTTAGCAAACTTTGTCAATGAATCCAATGCAAAACAGAGTCCATAAAAAAATAAAAGCCAAGAAGAGTTCAAACACTAACACACACACACACACACAAAAACACTTCAACGAATACACACATTTCATATTTTTGCAGTAGGATAATGCAATTATGCAATCTCCTTGGAGCAAAACTCAATGCCTTGAAGAAATAGTCCATTCGACAAAGCTCCATATCTGTCTGTTTCCCATAAGCGGACCTCAACTTCATCGTCTTGATGATCATCGCCGGTAAAGAACTCCCCCATCTCAACCTCCGTCCACCCGTCATCCCTTTTTCGCGGGTGAACGTAGCCAAACCCTTCTAGAGGCGGATGTCCATAAACTTCTTTATCAACAATGTAGTTCATTAATTCCTCTTCTACTCATTCGCTAATGAATTTGACCGATACCCTAACTTCATGATAGTCAAAAATATAGAAACGAAGCACGTAAACAAAGTAAGCGACGTAATGTGTGTATGGGGGTAAAATGCGCAAATTTATGCTTCCTTTGACAGACATTCCAGTAGTTTTTTTAATATGAGGCATCTCTGTAAACCTGCGCAACATGTTTTATGCATAAAAAGACAGAATCAACTTAAAATGTGTCACAAGCAACTTCTAAAAATTAAGTTATTAACCACTAATACATAAGAGAACTAAAGACATAAAGGTAAATGCACATTATCACGTAGTTAAAAAATAGCTAATTTCTTAATTAATCGAGAGAGCAAGCAAGGAGGCTCAAGTACAACAGAGAAGAGACCACTTTGTTTAGGACCACCGGTACTTCCGAGAGGATGGTTATTGTTGCCTAAATATATGTATGCCTATGAAAATAAGTATTAGTATTAATATGTAGTACTAATAATAATGATGTAAGAGAAGTTTCAACTTTGGCTTACATAGCGTCTTTTATTAGGGTTTTGGTTAAGGAGTAGGGTATGGAATAAACTATATAAAAAAGGCTCTATTATGGAGTAGTGAACGTATACTTTTTAGAGTTTTTATAGCTCAAAGTAATAAATAACTACGTACGTGTAGTTGTTGTATGTACCTTTTGATCATCAATATGAATAATACATGCAGCATTCACGTATTTTGTGATGGCCAAGTTTCCTTAATTTATCTATAAAATAAATTCGGTTGTAGCACCCCCTTCCCCACTTTTTTTTTTTTTATTTTTTTTTATTTACATAATTGAGTTATTTTTGAAATGATGTTTTTAAAAAGTAGCCCAATATTATGACTAATTAAGAAATTAATTTTTTAATTACACGATGATGTGATTTATCTTTAATTATGTCTTTAGTTTTTTTTTTCATGTATTAGTGGGTAATAATTTAATATTTAAAAATGTTGATTATTTTTTTTAATATGAATTAAAAAATGGTCAAATACCATATAGAATTTGTATTTTTGTTTTAAATTTTTTTATTCATGTAAAATTGTGGTAAATATATAAGGGTAAATTAATATTGTGGTATAGTGTTTTGTTGGTTAATAGTCATATAATTTATGGTTAATTTCTGGTAATTCTGATGAATGTACGGTGGTTAATAACTTAATATTGATCGTTATATAATGTTTTGTTAATTAATCTTGTCAATTTGGATAATTTTTGGTTAATTAGTTGTTGTAATTTTGGTGAATATGTGGTTAATATTGGTGGTTATTTGGTTAATTTTGGTGAAATATTTTTTTGCTGAATCACAACTCTCTTGCAAATATATATGCAATCGGTCATCGAAGAAAAGAAGCCAAGACACAATAAATTGATCTTGTAAAAGCGTTAAATTGGTCTTGCCAGCAGTTTTATCAGCATCAGTAAGGAACTTCAATGGTCGATATGTAGAGTAGATAAAGGCTTGCATGCAAATAGAGAAAGAAAGGAAAGACAGTGTGATATAAGTTTTGAATATTATAATACTCTTAGCTAAGTTTTGAATAATAAGCGGTTAATTACAAAGCTTAAGTACTACTCTTAGCTAAATGTGTAATAATTAATGTTGAGGTTTTGTAGTTGACGATATTTTGTGCAAACCGAATCAACATTTACTTGAAGCAGATTTTCAGATAAAGCCAAATCATGTGCAGCAGATTCAAAATATCAAGTTCAGATTCAGTAGAAGATTCAAGAATGTTCCAAAGCAAGTTTGAATGCATAAAGCAGATAAACGTGTAGATTTGAAATATCTACTGAAGATTACGTAAAGATTCAAACTTTTTCAAAATATCTATTGAAGATTTAAAACGTGAAGAATATCCGCTGCAGATAACCGTGGAGGATTTAAACTGCTCAGATTATCCAGTCCAGATTCGAACTGTGCAGTTTAACAGAAGCAGATTTTGTGGAGATTCAAATATCAGATAAGATCATTATCTAATTGTGTTTCAAATGACCACAAAATCAGAAAACTATAGATTTACCCTTAGCAGAGTTGAAGTCTATAAATACTGCACGAGTCTGCAGTCTGAAGGTGTGTGTTTTTTGAGAGAAACACATTGTGAAATTCGTTTTATTTGCTTAGAGTGTTTCTGTAATTCTGGAGCAGAATTATTATTAAGCATATTACTGGTAATTCTGTGACAGTTAGGTCAAGGTTGTACTTGAGCGAATTGGGTTTGTAAGCTCAAGAGAGGCAGGGTATTCAGGTAGCGGGAGAGACTGTAGAGATCTCGGGAGAGATCGACGATCACCTAAGTCGAGGGGAGCTCGCAATTTCAAGTCTCGGGAGAGACTGTAGAGATCTCGGGAGAGATCGACGATCACCTAAGTCGAGGGGAGCTCGCAATTTCAAGTCTCGGGAGAGACTGTAGAGATCTCGGGAGAGATCGAATCAAGTTGAGGGGAGCTCGCAAGTAGTTTGCTAGGGAGTGTAGGAGGATGGCGACACGAAGTGTAGAGGGAGTCTAACTCTGTATAAGTCCAGGTGTCTTGAATCTGGGCGTAGCCCCGTGGACGTAGGTGTGTGCACCGAACCGCGTTACCAATCTCACGCGTTACTTTCCGCACCATTTAATTTCCTTGTGTATTCCTTAATCGTTTAGTATTCTCGTTCAGTAGTTTTAATGTAGTTATTGGTAAAGTTGCAACTACGTGTTAATCTTGGTAGAGAGTCTATTTTCGTAGAAAACAGGTCTTTCAATTGGTATCAGAGCGCGTCATTCTAAGTTATTGAGTGAGATCCAGGGAGTAGTATGCAACTATTTTCTAGCACAATGGAGACTTTCAAAAAGACGAGCGATCGGTCGACCACCCTTACTGGACGGATCGAATTACGCATATTGGAAAGCTCGCATGAGAGCTTTTATCAAGGCTATTGATGAACCAGCATAGAAATTCGTGCTGACAGGATGGATTCATCCCACTGTGACTGGCCCTGAAGGGAAGACTACTCGGAAAGCTGAATTGGAGTGGACATCGTCTGAAGACCACTTGGCCAACAACAATTCCGAGGTGCTGAATGCGATTTTCAATGCTGTCAATCAGACGCAGTTCATTTGTCGACTTTTCTTTTTTATTTTTTATTTATTTTTTTAAAGGTGTTCTTGCATAGTCAGATAATCTTAGTATTAATTAACAATAACGGCCATATTTCTTAGCACATGTGTTGTTTACTTGCCCAATTTCCTTTAAAATTTTGATGGCCATGGCAAAATGACAAAATATTAAAGTTCATGAACGGCTGATGAGAAATTTTTTTCCTCAACTAATTATATGCACACATGTGACATATATAAATCCATATTTCCTGTCCCATTCTTAACATCTCCTTCTCTATTCTTCCAGTTGTATTTAACATATCACTTTATACCTCTTGTATCTTATATCTTAAATTAATTATTTATACGTATCTGTCAAAAAATAAATAACCCTTTGTTTGGGAAACCCATTTCTCTCATTCCATTCCATTCCCATTTTTCATTTTTTCCAACTTTTCAAATCCTTCAAACTATTCTATTTCATTCCATTTTTTTTCAACTATTTTTTTCAACTTTCCAAATCCCTATACAATATCTTTCAATCTCAACCATTCATACTACTTCAAAATCAGCAAAGTCAAACCATTCTTACATCATTTTTACAAACCATTTTCAAACTATTCCAAATCATTTTCAAACTCTTTTTTCCATACCAAAAAATGGTCAAAGATGGCCAAAATGACCAAACCAAACAAAAGGTTAAAATAAATACAGAAATAGAGAGAAAGACAAAACAGAAAAAAAGAAGTTCATAGAAACGGCATGAATCCTTGGTTGCAAGTTGTGTCAATAATACTATATACCTCAATTATCAAGGTTCATTTGTCAATAAGCACAAGTTGACTTATATAGCGACTGTTCCAAAGTCTTCGTCAAACTTTTAGTTGTTCATAATTAGTCTTAAAGTCTTAAGCTAGCCCCACCACTAAGTGAGAAACGTCTTAATTGGTTGTTGACACCGTAACGCAATTTGCGAAAAAGACCAACCAAATACGTAATTTACTTTGTTTTTGAGTCTCTCCTATATTGGAAATATATATATATCATAGAGCTTATATATATATCAATCATATATATTATTGTTATTTTTCATTGTTGGAAATTAATGGAGATTGGTGATTTGCCAGAAGAGTGTGTTTCCCTCATAATTTCATTGACATCTCCAAGAGATGCTTGTAGATTGTCGTTGGTGTCTCGTATGTTCAAATCAGTTTCAGAATCTGATGTCGTTTGGGATAAGCTTTTGCCTTCAGATTACAAAGACTTCACTTCGCAATCACTTGAAATCCCTCCAGCGATATTGAATTCCATGCCCAAGAAGAGACTCTATTTTCATCTTTGTGACAGACCTATCATCATCGCCAATGGCAACACGGTAAAACATTTTTTTATACTTTTTTTTTGGAACTGTTGATCTCTTCTTGACCTTCTTAGCTTATGCCAATTGTTATATGAAATAAAAATTGTAATCATTAATAATGATAATAGTAATAATAAAATATTTTATTACCAAGTGAAATAGAATTAGATTAGTAAAAAAGGATATTTATGATTATATGTGTGTGTGTGTGTGTGTGTGTGTGTACGCTTTTATTGGTCATAGAAATCATGCATTTAGTTGTATTTGTGGAGTTTACTCATAACTCTTTACTATATATAAGGCTTCCATTTCTGTGTGTGAATAATGAGTGGCATGGCTACGGTGGGGAGATTGATTCTGGCCCTTTAGATTTAGATTTTATTTTTAAATTAAAAATTTAAATTTAATAGTGAAGAATTTTTCTCTATCATATGGTATGTATACAATCACTTCTAATAAGAAGAATGAAATAAGTTAGGTCATGTTTAAGCAATTGTAATATAAAAAATTAAGAGAATTTTGTTTTGATTTGAGTTATTATTTGAGAAAATTTTATGATTCAGATTGATGTTTGAATATAAATTTTGTTGTGCTATTTAAATTGAGATTGTGAGATGAAATCACTGAGAATTTATAAAATTTCTTTTTACTATAGTAAGAGTATTAAAATCCAATAGAATGAATAGTTGAGGTGAAATTTTGGGTATTCAGCAAAAAAAAAAAAAAAAGGTAATGTAATAAAAATACTTGAATCAAAATTTTTAATTGAATTGCTTAGCAAACAACCCTTAAGCTAAATGCCTCATGTTGTTGTTTGGGTAGATTTTTTTTTTTTTTTTTTGAGATTTAGACGTGTGTAAATTTTGTTAAATAAAAATTTTTAACTTAAGTCATTTGCTAAAGTAAAGTTGTTATTTGGCTTACTTCTTTTTAATAAAGTTTAAATTCACATTTAAATACTCTTAGTACAGTAAAAAGTATTTTTTTTTTTCAAATTCTCAAAAGGAAGCACCCAATACGTATTCATTACAATTAAGTCGATCTGGAATTTGTGTAAATTCAGGTAAGAGCGCTATGATAAGGCATTAGAACAATGGATTGTTATTTTGGCAGGCTTTTGATGAAAACTTGCACCTGATCTTGGAATAAAATTATTATCACATAGAACTGGATGATAAATTAATTACCAGTGCCCTAAAATTAAACCAAAAAAAAAAAAAAAACTACTCACACCTTAATTTATTTTTCAGCATATTTTTTCCTTTTTGTGATAGAACTTTACACTTGCATTTAATGAATACAGAGCTTTTCATTGGACAAGCCAAGTGGAAAAAAATGTTTCATGGTTGGGGCAAAAACGCTTTCAATTGTTTGGGGTGATGTATCCCAATATTGGAAATGGAAATCTTTTCGTGAGTCCAGGTATTTCTCCTTCCAAATTCTTTACGTCACAATTTTTCACATTTTCTTTTCAAATATTTGTCCATAACAAATTTTTTTTTTTCTTCTCCGTATTGTGTTGTTCATGGACTACACATAGGTTCTCTCAAGTGGTGAAACTCAAGCAAGTATGGTGGCTTCACGTAATCGCGAATGTCGAAACGAGGATTCTCTCCTCGGAGACGACTTACGCAGCCTACCTCGTCTTCAAGCTTTCGAAACGCAGCCGCACGTTCGACAGCAAACCCGTTGAGCTGCATGTCCACGTTGCGGGGCAGAATGGGGAAGTGCTCAATGCGTTCCTCGATCCCGCCAGCGCCGTGCCTCCCCTGCCCCGAGGCAGGGGGGACGGGTGGATGGAGATCGAGATGGGCGAGTTCTTCAACGAGCAAGGAGAGGACGGCTTGGTTTGGTGCAACCTAAGGGAGTTTTCTTGCTCCACAAGTTGGTGTGGCCTCATTGTTGAAGGGGTTGAATTTAGGCCTAAAGCCGGAATATAGAATTTCAAAATATAATGCATGGCTCTGTAGTGTATTTTCAATTATTATTAAGATTATGATGTGAAATTGTGAATGTAATTTGTTATAATTTCAGTTTTTGGATGTCAAATGTAATGTTTCCTTAAGACTTGAGTGAGAATCTTACCCTATGTTTGGACAAACCATCCAAATCATCCCATTTCATTGCATATTATTTCAAACCATTCAACTTTTTAATCCTACAAACCATTCCATTCCATTCTATTTTTTTTTCATCCCTTTTTTTTTTAACTTTCCAAATCCATATACAATATCTTTAAATCTCAACCATTTATATCACATCAAAATTCGCAAAGTCAAATCATTCTACTCATTTTTCTAACTATTTTCCAAACTATTTTTCAAACCATTTTGACCATCCAAAAAATAGGATGGGATGGGCAAAATGGTTTGCCCAAACACAAGCTTATTAATCTTTTTGTAGCTCTACATGAAAGATTTATGAAATTGAAAGCAAATATAGTTGAAATTTATGACTTATCTATTTCACAACAAAATAAAACTAAAAGTATAATGAAGGAAAAATTTTAACATAGTCTCTGAGTTTTACCGAAAATTCAGTTTCATCCCTTTGTTTCAATACTTCTAAAATGGTTTTTTAATTTTTTAAATCGGTCTAAAAATTATCATTTTACGTTGACTAAATCTTAAAATTTTTCAAGACAAAACTACCCTTTATAAAAACTATTAATTCAATCTCCAAAATTTTTAAAAAGTTCATTTATACTCCAATATTTGGGTATAAGTATAATTTTTAAAAATATTCAGAAAATAAAATTAAAATATTGGGTATAAGTGTAAATTTTAAAAATATTTGAGGTTGGATTAATGGTTTTTATAAACGGTGGTTTCGTCATTTAGAAAAATTTTAAGTTTTAGTCGACACAAAAGGATAGTTTTAGACTGATTTGAAAAATTGAAGGACGATTTCATAATTACTAAAAATAGATAGATGGAATTGGATTTTTTGATAATTTTGACATTTTTAAAATTTTCGTACTGATTTTAGCACAAAAACTAAGTGGAATCATTAAAACTATATGGAATTACAAACGTAAAAAAGGGTAATTTTAGCATTTTCAAAATTTTTATACTGATTTGTAAAATTAGAAAATTAAATAATTTGGAATAATATGAAATAAAATAGGAAGAGTGGAATAGTTTACCTAAATATGGGGTAGATTTCGAGAACAAACTCATGACGTAGATAGGTGAAATATTGGAAGTTAGCACAAATCTTCATTGTCGTTTCATTGAGTATGTCCGGCTCCGACTAATTATCACGTGTTGATTTCGTGAGCTTTGTAGATTAGAGGCTCATTTAGTGACGTTTCAAAAGTCTAAGGACTAATTTGTAATTTGGCATACAGGCCCACGTACAAGCGTGTATTGACCGTTGAACGCTTCCAACTTTCTTTACTGGGAAGAAATGAGAAAATTCCACGAAACCTCATTGATTTTCTTAGAAGCTTACCTTATGTTTATGTTTGCAAAAACTATCCAAACCATTTTATTTCATTTCATATCATTTTAAACTATTTAATTTTTTAATCTTACAAATTATTTTGTTATTTAATTATAATGAATACCTAATTTTTAAAACTTAATGTAAGTTATTATCTAATCTTTTGAAAAATATAATCAATTATTCAAATGATTCAATTACTTATATAGTAATAAGTGGTGGTAATTCACTTAGTTACCAAAAATATGGGCAAGTAATTTATAAATTGACTAGAAACTCAATTATTTCAAAAATTTGGGCATTTATTTTTATTGTTATATAAATTCTGGGTATTTACCTATTTCATCTATGTCATTGTTTTTCAATTTTTTTTAATTTTTTAAATCCTTATATAATATTTTTAAATTTTAATTATTTATATCATTTCAAAATTTATAAAATCAAATTATTTTATTTATTTTTTAAACTATTTTTTAAATTATTTTTAAATTAGTTTGACCATCCTAATAAATAAAAATGGATGGGTAAAATGATTTGCTCAAACATAAGTATAAACTCTTCTAGACATATCATCAGACATGGCTTAATGAGAGAAAAGTAGAATTAAAAGGCAGAGAAGAAAAGCAAATCACAATCAACAATAGAGATGAGGAATTTACCAGAAGAGTGTATCTCCCACATATTATCCTTCACATCTCCGAAAGATGCTTGTAGATTGTCACTCGTCTCTCCTCTCTTCAGATCGGCTTCCGACTCCGACGCCGTTTGGGAGAATTTTCTTCCCAATGATTACAGAGAAATAGTTTCGCGGCGATCGGAACTCGGGCCTTCGCTTGATTCCATGACCAAGAAAGCTCTCTTCTTCTACCTCTCTGACAGTCCTATCCTCATTGACAATGGCATCATGGTATGGCTAATTTGTGTGTGTGTGTGAATATATATGATGTTGAATTTTAGATAGCTTGCTATTAAATTGTTTATGTTACACACCTTTATAGATCCTATACCTAGAAGGAATGAAGTTGTTAAATTTTCAAGGATTCGTTGACTTAATAATTTCATGCTTTAGTAGCTATAATATTATTTCTTCCATTAAAAGAAATTAAAAATTTAGATAATTTTCTCGGATGTTTGCTTGTCCTCTTGGGATTTCCTAATCTGAAATTCTGTAGTCTAATATAATCGGCGATGCAAGAAACTTTTGTTATTTGAATTTCTCATTGACTAGGAAGTTATTGACACTTTCTTCTCGGATCCTTCTTCTTCGTAACCCGTCTCATGAACTTGACGAGGTAGCACACGTCGAATGTTGATCAATGTTATGTTTTGATGTGTGTTTGTTCGCAGTAGAGTATATACCAATTTTAATACAAATTAAATTGTTAGTCTTAGAATTTCGAGACATTTTAGAATGTCAAATGGCGGATTGATGTTGATGCCTCGCATTTCGCAGCAACGTTTATCGTTTGTGCGATGTCTCGGCTAACTAGCTGCATCGTTTGATTTCTTTTTCGCCTTTCTTTTTTGGGCTTGTGTGTTAAATGTTGAGACCTAACTCCTTTACAGAGCTTCAGACTAGAGAAACAAAGCGGAAAGAAATGTTTTATGATAGCATCAAGAGCGCTTTCAATCATATGGGGAGATACAGGCCATTACTGGGAACGGATATCGCTACCCGAAACAAGGTTAGTCTCAACAAAATTTCTATAAGTTCAGCCTTGGTGGCATTGCTTGATACTCGTTTGTCGATACAATACATAGTTTTCGGGAAAAAATTTCTCAACAAAAGTATGCAAATCGGTGTTAGTGATGACATCTAATGACAATTTGTGGATAGGTTCTCCGAGGTGGCTAAACTCTCGTACGTGTGGTGGCTAGAGATCAACGGAAAGGTCGAAACCAATATTCTTTCGAGAGAAACAACTTACGGAGCTTATTTTGTGTACAAGTTGGGAGAACGACACGTCGGGTTTAATCAAAAGACGGTTCAGTTGCGTGTCAATTGCGAAGGACAAGGGAATGAAAACGCGCGCAATGTGTGTTTAGATCCTTCGAGAAATGTTCCCCCGCTGCCGCGAGACAGAGGGGACGGATGGATGGAGGTCGAGATGGGCGAGTTCTTCAACGAACAAGGTGAGGATGGCTCGGTTTTGTGTGGCCTAAAAGAGCTTGATCATTACAACCGCAAGTGTGGTCTTATTGTTGAAGGCATTGAGCTTAGGCCTAAAGGTGTTGCATAGAAATATATTTCAATTTCACAAAGGTTTTTCCCTTGTTATTGGTGTTTTTTTTTCCCCCTTTTATTTGTAGTTTTGTGTAAGGGTCGCAATCATTTCAAGACGGGTTACACCGATTACTGAGTGAATTGAACCTTTTTTGTAGATATTTTTGTATTATATGGTGGTTTTTTTTCATCTTTATCCAGAATTATCCTTTTGACGACTTAAAAAAGTCCACTCATTGCTTAAAAAAGAGACAATATTATAATTTTAAATTCAAGAAGAAGATTAGTCGTTCTTCGCCATTAGGGAGAAGCTTTTGAACTAGTGATCACTATTGTATCTATCCGTACAAATTTTATTTTCCTCGAAAATAAAAAATGGTCACAGTGTTTGTGTAAAGCTTAATTTTAAATAAATAGATTATTAAGTAAATAGCCATCTTTTGAAAGACGTTGTAAGAAAATAGCCAACGTTTTAATTAATTAAGAAAAATAGTATTTTTCTTAACTACATGATGCATTAATTTTACCTTTATACTTTTAATTTTGTATTAACTAATAACTAGTTTCTTCAATTTTTTGAAATTTTGAATATTTTCTTAAAATATAGATTAAAAATAGCTTAATACCAAAAAAACACTCAATTATACACTATGAATATGGATAAGACTATTAATTACTAGAATATGCATACCCGTACAAATTTTTTATGGTCTAAATGAGGAGCAGGTTGGACATGAGTTGGTCGAAGAAGGCTACAAGAGGCCCAAACGCGTCCGTAAGCCACCTCAACGGTTGGAGGATAATGTGTGTGGCAATAGAAGAATCAGGTTATTGTAATCGAATTGTGCATTTTATAATTTCGGTTGTTTTCTTTTATTTACCCTTTGTTTAGAGTAAACATTTTACTCATTCCATTATATTTTTTAGAATAGAAAAAATGAGTTGAAAGAATGGTTTGAAAAATAGTTTGAAATGATTATAAAATGGTTTGACTTTGCTAATTTTGAGATGATATAAATGGTTGACCTTATTTTTGCCTATTCCATCCCATTTATTGGTATGGTCAAAATAGTTTGGAAAATGGTTAAAAAAAATGAGTAGAATGGTTTGACTTTACGAATTTCGGGGTGGTATAAATGGTTGAGATTTAAAATCTTACCCCATGTTTGGCAATTCTTTGTAAACCATCTCATTCCATTTCAAACCATTCAACTTTCCAATCCTACAAACCATTTCATTTCATTTTATTTTTTTTCAACCCCTTTTTTTTTCAACTTTCTAAATCTCAATACAATATCTTTAATTCTTTGACCTATCGTTATAATATTATATGTTGTTGATATTAGAGAAATTAGATATTTGTTGTGGTTAAATGGACATTTGACGTCTACACGTGTGAAACGTTACTTTGCATCGTTCTAATGAAGTCATTATAGAAAGTAATTTTTTTTTTTTTTTTGCTAAGAAAAAAAAGGGGATCGGATGGTGCTGCTCACGCCCCCACACCCCATCGGCATTCATAGCAGTCCCGGGGACCACCGAGGAGTGACAGGGGTCTATCAGGGCTTCCCCACGCGAGACCATTAGGTTCCTAAAATCTGTAAGACAGGGGCCCACCACACTCCACCTAAGACCATTGGAGCCTCTGATGCATTCAAATTATAGTAAGTAATTAATAACGTAAAATAGAGGGTAACCAATCCGTCACTTGCCATTGTGGTTTATGCGAGTGTGTTTTTTTTATTATTATTCCAATAATCAATGACTTGTTTCTCTATGGTTTGTTTATGTTGTTTGTTTGAGAAGCATTAAGGATGACCACTGTTCAAATAAATTCATGCGGAGAAAATGGACTGCAAAGAAGCATTTGCATAAACAAGAAAATACTGATAAAATGAAGTCGATGATGAACTAAAGGAAAATCTAAATTTATTTTAGTAATGAAGTCGATGATGAACTAAAGGAAAATCTAAATTTATTTTAGTTCATCATATGGCTCAATTTTGTAAAATAAAAATAACAAAATGTAAGTAGTCACTCATAACAGAAGTCGATAATGAACTAAAGGAAAGGAAAAAAAAAAAAAAAAAACAACAACAACAACTTTACTGATTAACTAATTGTTATAGTTACCCAAATCCAAGCACTTCTACTAAACACAATAAAACCCACAAGAAATTGCACTTGTCCACAACCATACAAATTAAACTAATAAAACAAACAGACTTCTTGAATAGAGATTGATTCAAATCACATTGGATAGCCAAATGCAGGGGAGGATCAAAGCCGCGTTGAGGAGTGCAAAATTTAAAAATTTTGTTATTTTTAAATTTCCTTTAGTTCATCATCTGGCTCAAAATCGATACCCAGTTGAGGAAACAGGAAGATACTTGTGGAGATTCTAGGATTTTTGCCATTATTGGTCTGGAGAGAGAGAAAATTGAATCCAAAATGGTAGAAGAAGATGATGGACTTAGTAGTAGTTTTATTTTCTTTTTCTTTTCTTTTTTTCATTCTCTACCTTTATGTTTGGACAAATCATTTTGCCCATCCCATCCTATTGTTTTGGATGATCAAAATGGTTTGAAAATAGTTTGAAAAATGAATAAAATGATTTGACTTTGCGTATTTCAAAATGATATAAATAGTTGAGATTTAAAAATATTATATAAGAATTTTATAAGATTAAAAAATCAAATAATTTAAAATATAATAAAATAAAATAAGATGATTTTGAAAAAATTGCCAAACATAGGACATATTTTATTTTATTACTTTATTCAACCAGTAACCTTCTTAACATTATACATTTTACTCTATTATTTATTCAGTCGGTAACCTTTTTAGTTTGGAAAAATTTTATAAATGGCCTCTAAAGTTTGGACGTTGTTTCAACTTGACCCTCGATGTATAAAACGTCTCATAAGTAGTACATGATGTATAAAAAAGTATCAATAATGGCCCTTTCGTCTATTTTAATGGACAAAAAAGTTAACTTGAGGGTATAAACGTAATTCTAAGAGAAAAAAATGCCACATGAAGAGTTTAGGTGGCATTTTTTAGTCCATCTCATAATTACTAATTTGGGCAATTAAAAAAAAAAAAAAAAAGACACTGAATCTCTATCTCACCCTCGTCCTCTCTCTTTCTTCCAACCCGTCTACGAAGACTTCATTCCCAACCCCAACGCCAACGCCGCTGCCACATCGTCAGCAGGCTATTCCCAACCACCACCAACAACACCAACACCAACACCAATAATCCGAGGAAGAAGTGGACAAAGGTGATCCGACCCGACTCGCCACCATCCCGAGCGCCAGTGGCGCAGCATCAACCCACCGCCGCCTCGAAACCAGCCTCTCTCCGCCGCCGATGATGATGTCCTTCTTCGCCGAAGAAAACAACGTAGCCGCGTGCCTCCTCCTGCTCGCCAACACTGGAGGACACAAGCCAAATACCGGAGGGGCGTAGAGGGTCGGCGGAGAGGCGGCAGAGGGGCATGGAGGTGGATCGCGGGGCGACGCATCTGAATGTAGTCTGCACCACGGTGGCGGAGGTGAGGTCGCGGCGAAAGAGGTGCGCAATGGTGGCGCGGAGGCGGTAGGCGAAGTTTGAGAAGCGGCGCGACACATCGAAAGAGTACGGCTGGTGGTCGGTGGAGCACTGGGAGGCGATTACCGGCGACTCCAATGATCCATCCATGACGTCCTCCTCCTCGTCCTCTCCCAAGCTTTTGGGTCCATTGCTCATCTCTCTCTCTTACCATAACCTTCGTCTCATCCACAACTCCACTGTTTGCTTCCAGTAATGGGTTTTTGATCAGTAATGGGTCATTGGTTCATTGGCTCATTGGCTCATCCACGACTCCACTGTTTGTTTCAGATTTCTTCTTAAGTTTTTTTTTTTTTTTGAAGTTATGCATTGACAACAGCAATATCTAATGAGAGATGGAAGATGATTTGAGTTTGGTTAAATCTGTTAATGGTGGTTTTAGCTTTATTTCAGTTGTAATTGATTGGGTTTTTTACTTTTTATTGAGGTGACAATGATGAATTTTGATATGGATTTGAGGAAGGACGGGAGATTTTTTTTTTCATTTGATTTATCACCTAACGTCCAAATCAGCTCCACGTAGGATTCTGTTAAAAAAATAGACAGAAGGGCCAAACGTGAAAACTTTTATAACATTATGTATTACTTATGAGACGTTTTATACATTAGGGGTCAAGTTGAAACAACGTCCAAACTTCAGGGGCCATTCATAAAATTTTTCCTTTTAGTTTTTAACATGCATGTTCGTGCCCCTATTATACATAACTTTTTCTGCTTTTATCCTAATCATCAGATTCATTTTTAAATTCACCATATCGCTAAATCATTCCATCTAACGGTCACGAAATACTCTCACGTTTAAATATGTGTTGTACAAAATAAAGCCCCAAAAATTAAAACAGACTGTTTATCTGGGTTGACTTTGACGTTCTGACTATGAAACTATTAGGTTATCTTGCAGAAGAATTTTCAATACCCAAATGGTAAAGAGAAAGAGAGCTCAACAATGGAGATGAGGAATTTACCAGAAGAGTGTATCTCCCACATAATATCCTTCACATCTCCGAAAGATGCTTGTAGATTGTCACTTGTCTCTCATCTCTTCAGATCGGCTTCCGACTCCGACGCCGTTTGGGAGAATTTTCTTCCCAATGATTACAGAGAAATAGTTTCGCGGCGATCGGGTCTCGATCCGATTCTGGAATACTCCATGCCCAAGAAAGCCCTCTTCTTCTATCTCTGTGGCAACCCCATCATCATTGATAATGGCACCATGGTATGGTTTCTCTGTGTGTTGATTTTACAGTCCAGATTGTGTTTGTGGGTACATTTATTCATAATTGGTTATGTTTGCCTTAGAAAGGCAATAATTTTATTTTAATCTTGTTACACAGAGCTTTAGCATAGAGAAACAAAGTGGAAAGAAATGTTTTATGATAGGGGCAAGAGGGCTTGGGATAATCTGGGGTGACACACCTGATTATTGGACATGGAAATCAGTGCCTATATCTAGGTATGTGCACTCATACATATTTGGTTCTTTAGTTCAATATTTTGTTTTCAGTTCTAACATCTTTTAACTCATGATTAGGTTCCCTGAAGTGGCCGAACTGGAGTTTGTGTGCTGGCTCGAAATCAACGGACGGATTGAAGCTAATTTGCTGTCCCCGGAAACAACTTATGGAGCTTACTTTGTCTATAAGTTTGCAGCAGCAGAAGAAGCAGAAGCAATAGCAGAGGCAGAAGCAGAAGCAGAAGCAGAAGCAGCGGAAGAATGGGGCAATCTAATGCCTGTTCAGTTCTTCCGAGAATTCGGATTCTACCAAGAGCCTGTTCAGATGCGTGTCAATTTCCAAGGACAAGAGAATGGAGAAATGCGCAGCGTGTTTCTAGTACCGTTGAGAAACATTTCTCCGTTGGCTCGGGAGAGGGGTGACGGGTGGATGGAGGTTGAGATGGGCGAGTTCTTCAACGAGCGCGGAGATGATGGCTCGGTTTTGTGTGGTCTGAAGGCGGTTGATGATTTCAACTCCAAGTCCGGCCTAATTGTAGAGGGAATTGAGATTAGGCCTAAAGCTGGAACATAAAAATATGTTAATGCGAGTCTTCAAGGGTTAGAACTTCACTTGGCACTGTTTCCCTGTTTGTGTTTATTTGTTTGCTCTGGACTTGAGGCAGATATTCATGAAACTCTGTTATGTATGTTAGATTACAGCTTTTTATCTCACTCATATTCTAAAATGAAAACAATGTCATTTAGGACTTTATGTGTTGATCAATTTTTTGCCAAGAATTTTCTTGAGGAAAACTATCAGTTTCATTTTTGTTCCAAAATTTTTTAGATATTCCTTTTCTTCTCCCAGTTGTAGATCAAGAGATATTCATGGGGCATATTCTGCAACTTTTTTTTTTTGTTTTCTCGGAAATGGGTTGAAACTTTAGCATTAAAGCATATTGATCTCTTGTCAACAATAATTTGGCACTTAATCTCCTCAAATGGTGTAGAATTAGAATCCCAACAACGAGCTCAATGCCGTCTTCGAATTCCCTCTCGATCAGATCATCGTTCGACTCACATCTCCATTCGACTTCCTTCGTTTCTTCAGCTGCCTTCGCGTTGTCCCTATCGGTCTTCTTCATTGCTTCTTGGGGTAATTGACCGAGTGTGTACGTACTTCCTTTGCCTGTTGTCCAGATTCCGTACTCATCCGTGACGCTTGTCCTTCACAATTGTTGTTCTTCACCCTCCTTCTCATCATGAGGCAATTGCTCGTGTGGTTCAGAACGATGGTTGTCCTCGAAATCGAATACATTATTTAACCATCTGTTTTTCAGCAGGTCCGCCATGGTTCTCAGCCTGCGAGACCTCCGATGCTGGCCTCGACGCTTCAGGCTTTGAGGCTCCGATCCAGCCTCGACATTGACGTTAATTCGACGCTGCAGCACTTCCCTCAACGCCACTGGAAGGTGGCACTCACTCCATTTTGTTACAGTGCAGTTATTCCTTCCAGCATTTGATTGCTTACTTCTGCAAGAGATTATGCAAATATCAAGATTTGATATAAATCCAAAACAAATTTTACTAATATATAACTCCATTACTGCTTCAATCTTCTCATGTAACTGCCATCGACTCAAACCAAACAGAAAGAGAGAGTGGATCTGTCTATTTCTTTACTTACATCCATGACCATTCCATTACTTAGTAACACCAAAAGGTCAAGGAAAGGGTGAGAAACTGCATGTCAAGTACATTCACAAGAATCTTTAGCAAAAAAAAAAGTACATTCACAAGAAACGATAGCAAAAAAAGTACATTCACAAGAATAAGAACATGTTGAATTCTGCTTGAAAAATACTAAGCAGGTTCATATTTTTTAATGTTTATTTTCATTCTAATGTGTTTTTTTAATTTATGTAAATTTGTACCTTAGATATTTTCATGTTACAATTTAAATTTAAATAAATATGACAATTATATTTTATCATCTAAAAGTTATTTTTATTTATTTTTTAAATAATTAGTTGGTTGAGCATATGTTTGTCTGTGTTTATAACTTTTAGTTATGTATATTTATTTAAGTTTTTTTATTAATAATCCCATTGAAATAAATTTTTAGATCCATTCCTGCCCTCAACCACCTAAAAATATATATTATTAACGTCAAAAAATGACAGCCTAAATGATTATCAAAAGCAGCCCTTATTTTTTTTTTTTTTTCAAATTTTATAGTTTATTAGTAGGAAAAAAAAAGTTTACACCTAAACGAATCTATTAGCTCTAAGAATATGTTTTAATTATGGCTCCTAATTGAAATGACAAAATGAATCTAGCACACTTAATTAGTTCCTAGAAAATCCTTCTCTCAGCATCTCATATATCTAGAGCTCTCATAATAAATTTGCATTTGACGTCCAAGAATTTAGTTAATTAGTAGTAACCTAATCACCTACAAGTTGACATCTAGAAATAAAGATATATAATAAGTGAGAGAGAGAAGAATGGCCAAGCTTAAAACAAGGGAGAGTCACATTCATGAACATGAAAATTAAAAGCTAAAATTAGAAGCAAACTAATTACCTAATTTGGCATATTGTAATTCCTCCAAAATTCTACAATCCATTGAAGATCATCCACTATTCTTCATGACCGTTCTCCAATCTCTGCATGCATGCATGCATGGAAAATAATTAGCAAAAAAAAAAAATCCCCACTTAATCTCTCACGTAAATTGATTAATTACTAAAGGGGTTTAATTAAGAAATTAAGATGGATAATAATAATCGCCCACCAAGCCCTCCAAAGAAGACCTTATCCGCCGCGTCCTCGTCCTCGTCCTTAGGCCGTCCGCCGGTGAGGTTCTCCCGGCGGACGTTGAGCGGGCGCATCGTGAGCCTCTCCCGCGACGACGACCTAGACATGTCGGGCGAGTTCTTCTCCGGCGGCGCGGGACAGGGCGACTACATGTACACGGTGATGATGCCGCCCACGCCGGACAACCAGCCCGTGACGGGGTCCGGCGGAGCGGCGGGGCCGCCCTCCAGCAGCAGCGAAGGCGGCCCGAAGATGGATCGGAGAATGTCGGTGATGAGATCGTCAAACAACAACAACAAGTCGATGTTGTTGAGGAGTCAGACGGGAGATTTTGATCACAACCGTTGGTTGTTTGAGACAAAAGGAAGGTATGGGATTGGGAATGCTTATTGGTCTCAAGAAGAAGAGGATATGAATTATGGGTCGTCGTCGGAAGGTCATGTCGGCATATCGGATTTCATGGATAAGCCTTGGAAGCCTCTCACTAGAAAGGTTAAAGTTCCTTCCGGGGTTCTTAGCCCTTACAGGTAATTATAATATAATATAATATATATATATATATATATATATATATATATTAGAAACGTTTTCTAACAAAATTAACACATTAACGCATGTCATCCTTGTTTCTTGTTACTCCATAATAATATTATATAATGAAAGAAAAATATGAAAAGTTAATGGAACCCAAAGAGACTAAATATCATGATATATTAAGAATGTATCTTTTTTTTCTTTTTTTTTTATTACATATATTGTGAAATTTAGGTATAATTGAAGCATAGACCTAAATTTTAATTTCTTGGCTTTTAAGTAATTATATGTATTAATTTGCTGATATGATTTTATGTACTATTTTATCTTCTTATTGGATAAGGGTAAATGTAATAATAACTCTCATTTTGATAATTTAAGCTAGGGCATTTAGCTAATTAATTAGTTTAAGAAAGCGTATGGTAATGATTGGTTAATTACCTTGATTAATCCTTAGCTAAATGGGAAACTTCGCCTACTAATTATCTACTAATGAGGCAGAATAGTGTTGAATTTTTAACCCATATGTTTAATTATCATTGCTTTCTCATTTGATAGCCAAGAGTAGACATTGTATCACTCAATTAAGCTGTGATAATTCACTCCAATCTCTATCACCAGAACTAATCAATCTCTTAATTATGCTTGACAAGATTATTGGTGGTCATCCGAATGGTAATCCTAGGGTTTTTCCTCTCATGGCGGATACAAAACCCTAACCCCGAGGCGATGTGGCTGTGGGGGATGTCCATTGTGTGCGAGATTTGGTTCGCCTTCTCGTGGCTATTGGACATCCTCCCAAAGCTCAACCCCATCAACCGCGCCACCGACCTCGCCGCCCTCCACGACAAGTTCGAGCAGCGCTCCCCCGCAAACCCTAACGGGCGGTCGGACCTGCCTGGCGTCGATGTCTTCGTCTCCACCGCGGACCCCGACAAGGAGCCGCCTCTTGTCACCGCCAACACTATACTCTCCATCCTCGCCGTTGACTACCCAATTGAGAAGGTTTCATGCTACATTTCGGACGATGGAGGTGCCATTCTCACCTTTGAGGCCATGGCTGAGGCTGTTAACTTTGCTCAGGTACTTTATGATTTACATTCCTCTTATTAAAATCATCATGTTATAAGAAAAGTTGGATTTCAAATCATCACTCTTGGAACTTTGACACAATTTTTGCAAGTTTATTGACATATTCAATATTCATGTTTACTTATGTGTCCATAACTACATTTAAGATGCCTTTTATATGACAAGATTCAAATTGTTTAAAAATGTTTTAATACGTTCAACTACAATAGTATATGATTTGCTCACATATATCGGTATTAAACTCAAAATATTGATGATCTTCAATTTAACGGCTGATAAATATACGCACAAGAGACGTTAACAATTAAATAGTTACATTTAACTCTTTAGTTATCTTTCAATACTTTTATCTCTCACAAAACACTTTTTTATGTTCACATTAACAAAAATTCCACACTCATAGATAGCAATTTCATTTTTTCTTTTTCGTAGAACAAGTCATTTAGTTTGCTCATTAATTTACAGGTTTGGGTACCCTTCTGTAGAAAGCACAACATAGAGCCAAGAAACCCGGACAGCTACTTCAGCTCGAAAACCGACCCCACGAGGAACAAGAAGAGCCCCGATTTCGTGAAGGATCGACGTTGGATCAAAAGAGAGTATGACGAGTTCAAGGTGAGGATCAACGGTCTACCGGAGGCGATACGCAAGAGAAGCGAAATGTACAACTCAAGAGAGGAGGCAAAGGAGAGGAAGCTCGCCCGCGAGAAAAGCGGTGGCATCTTGATGCCGGAGGAGCCTGTCAAGGTGATCAAAGGGACATGGATGGCCGATGGGACGCATTGGCCCGGGACATGGCTCAGCCCTTCAGCTGACCATGCCAAAGGAGACCATGCTGGTATTTTGCAGGTAACTTTAGCTTATTATTATAAACTTGATTTTTATTTTATTTTATTTTGTTTTATTTTTTTTATAATTGAGAGTGCGGGGTTTGAGCTCCGCAGTTCTTGGTGGAGTCGGTGTGAAATTACTGCTAGGTTTTTTTTTTTTTTTTTTTCTGTGAACACATTATAGACTTGATTTCGCAAATGCTTGTGTGGAATGGCTTTTTGAAAGCAGATTATTATTTGTGAGGTTAATTTAAGTTATATTTCATCAATGGTTTTGTAGGCAGAAGAGTTTCCAATACAGCCACAAAATGTGCCTCTTTCTAAGAAGCTTCTCCAAGAAAATTAATTTTAAATTTTATATTATAGTTTGAAAAAAGTATTAAAAATATAAAAATATTAACAATTTTGTTGTCTTTTCAATTGTAGTTTTCAAATTCACTTCTAAAAACGCAACTTTCATTTTTTTTCTTCTACAAAAACTGTGTCAAACTTCCATTAGCACATAGCTACACAAATGAACATAGGAAAAATATATACATATATTTGCTAGAGACTTTACAAGCACTTGATCAATTTCTTGGTTTCCTTTATCCTAAGAATAAGAACATGTTGAATTCCTGTGCTTGAAAATGCTTATCACAATACATCTTTAACAAGTCCAATTATTGCTTCCAACAATATTTGAAGGTAATGACAAAGGTCCCGGAGAATGATCCTGTGATGGGTCACCACGACGAGCAAAAGCTCGACTTCACGGGGGTCGACATCCGGCTCCCGATGTTTGTGTACGTGTCGAGAGAGAAGCGGCCGGGCTACGACCACAACAAGAAGGCGGGGGCCATGAACGCCTTGGTGCGAGCCTCCGCGATCCTCTCCAACGGGCCATTCATCCTCAACCTTGATTGTGACCATTACATCTACAATTCCTTGGCCGTCAAGGAAGGCATGTGCTTCATGATGGACCGTGGTGGGGACAGGATTTGTTACATTCAATTTCCTCAGAGATTTGAAGGCATTGATCCTTCTGATCGCTACGCCAATCACAACACTGTCTTCTTTGATGGTAATATTATTTACTATGAATGTGTCTCAATTTCATGATGAAATTTTTAAGTGATCTTATTTAAAGCCTAATGAAGAATATAGATTAATAATGGTATGGATTATTGCCACTAAACTAGGAAAATACCTAGATTTTTTACTAGTTCAAATAAATAACCAACATTTTAGAATATTGAAAAAGTACATATAATTCCTGGGAATTTCATGAATTACCATTACATATTGGCCCCTCAAAAACAAGTTTAAACAAGACTATGACTGACTTATATCTAGAACATTGAGAAATTTCCATCACATAACGCAAAAAGATACTTGTTATGAAAAAAAAAAAAGAAAGGATCAAAGATCATTATAATACATTTTCATAAAATGCATCATTACTCTTAAATAGATAACCAACAAAGCATTTATATTCTTTGTTTCAACAGGGAACATGAGAGCCCTAGACGGCCTTCAGGGACCTGTGTATGTCGGAACGGGCTGCATGTTCCGACGCTACGCCCTCTACGGGTTCCACCCGCCGAGGGCGAACGAGTACTCCGGCCTGTTCGGGCAGGTCAAAACCTCGGCCCCGAACTACCAGCAGATGCAATCACGGTCGCAGTTGGACGAGGATGAGTCGGATACGCAGCCACTGACTGGGCACCCCGACCTAAGTCTCCCGAAGAAGTTCGGGAATTCGGCGATGTTCACTGAGTCCATCGCCATTGCAGAGTTCCAAGGCCGCCCCCTTTCGGACCACAACTCTGTAAAGAACGGCCGCCCTCCGGGAGCCCTTCTCCTGTCCCGTCCTCCTCTGGACGCGCCAACTGTTGCAGAAGCTGTTGCGGTCATCTCCTGTTGGTAATTCCCTTTCATTTGCATTGCACTGTTATGATATTTTTTTTTTTTCCGATACAGATCTTCTGTCGTCTTTTTCCGTGTGTCTCAATCATTTGATAACAACTCATCGAACATTATTTACATTTAACTCATAAATATAATAGAAGTCTTTATTTGTAAATGGTTTTTGAATAGCAAGAAAGTCCATGTTACTATGTTTATTTCTCATTATTTACGTGCATTTGATTTTAAACAATGAGAGAGTTAACTTTAACCAAACTAAAAATGATAGTTTGTTTTTCAAACTTGAGGAAGATAGCAAAGTCATTCTCTATTATGATCTGAAACAAGTTAAGAAGACGGCTTTTAATTTTCCTTTAGTTGCCAAGAGAACATTTTGCTTGCTTTAATTTCTTTTGTAACCAAATATAAAATTTCAGTTTTGGCTTTTTTAAATTCAAACTCAAACTTCCTAATAGCACGCTTTTTTTTTTTTTCTTTGTTGTTGCCAAAGAACCAGAAAATCCGTTGCTTGATTTATCCAAACTCATCTTCATTTCACTAATGTCATGTGGAAAATAAAGACATAACCTGTCTATGAAAATCACACGTTGAACAAACTATTTTCCTCTTCCTTAGGTACGAAGACAAGACGGAGTGGGGGGAAAGAATAGGCTGGATATACGGCTCGGTAACGGAGGATGTAGTGACGGGTTACCGCATGCACAACCGCGGGTGGCGCTCCGTTTACTGCATTACGAATAAGCGCGATGCCTTCCGTGGCACTGCCCCCATCAACCTCACCGACCGCCTCCACCAAGTTCTCCGCTGGGCCACAGGCTCCGTCGAGATCTTCTTCTCCCGCAACAATGCCCTCCTCGCGACCCGCCGCCTCAAGTTCCTCCAGCGCGTCGCCTACCTTAACATTGCCATTTACCCTTTCACCTCCCTCTTCCTCGTCATCTACTGCTTCCTCCCCGCCCTATCCCTCCTCTCTGGACACTTCATCGTCCAAGGCCTTGACGTCGCTTTCCTAGCCTACCTTTTGGTGATCACAGTCTGCCTCACTCTCATCTCTCTCCTGGAAGTGAAGTGGTCCGGGATTGGACTCGAGGAGTGGTGGCGGAACGAGCAGTTTTGGGTCATTGGGGGGACCAGTGCCCACCTCATCGCCGTCGTGCAAGGCCTGCTGAAGATCCTCGCCGGGATCGAGATCTCCTTCAAGCTGACGTCCAAGTCGGCTGCTGAGGACGAGGAAGATGCGTTCGCTGATCTCTACATGGTGAAGTGGACGAGCTTGTTCATAATACCGCTGACGATCATCGTGGTGAACATCGTCGCGGTTGTGATCGGGTTTTCGAGGACGCTTTACAGCGTGATACCGCAGTGGAACAAGCTCATGGGAGGGACGTTTTTCAGCTTCTGGGTTCTGGCTCACTTTTACCCTTTCGCCAAAGGGCTGATGGGAAGGAGAGGGAGGGTTCCGACGATTGTGTACGTCTGGACAGGATTGGTTTCGATTACAGTTTCGTTGCTGTGGATTTCGATCAGTCCTCCTGGCGAGTCAGCCAGTGCCTCTAGTGGAAACGTTCACATTTGATGATCTCTCTCAGTAAGTAGAATCTATAGAGACTAGAGACTAGGTTTTTTTTTTTTTTTTTTTTTTTTTGCCGATACATTTTGCAGTCGAAGTGTAGGCTAGACATTATTCTTGTTTGTTCTTTGAACTTCTACGAAAGAAGATTTCATAAAGGTACAAAAATTTAGTCCTCTGAAGTGAATGCAATCTTAAACTAATCCTATTTTCTGATTGCTGATTTTTGGATTTGAAGGCTACTAATTCAGATATTCCTATTTGATCAACTATGAATTGTATAAATAAACCATGATTAATAATTCTTGCAGAGAAAAGCATACATACAGAGAAATTTTGCAAGAGAAAGCATCTCCTTGTGGCATCTGTTTTTATTTTGACCAAGAATCTCCTTGTCGCTTACATAAACTGTGATTTTATCATAGAAGAAACTCCCGAATGCGAACTGGCCTTTTTACTGCATTGGTAAAACCCTGGATGAAAGGAGGGGATAAAAATCAGCAAACAAAGATGTAAACAAATCAACTCAGCAGCAAAAGTAAATTTAACTTCCAAGTTATTGAGGCTCTCATCTTTCGAGCCAGAGATTGTTGCAAATACATACAGTTGTAGCAGCAAATAGTAAAGAAAAAGATATCTATGCACCTCATTAAATTTAAATAGCACCGGACGCAAATCTCTTTCTGAGGTTTCTTCTTTCCGCGCAGCGTTATTAGTATTATGCGGATCTTTACCAAGCTTTCGGAACCTAGTATTATAAGAGGAGCACAGAGATCAGAAACTTCAGTAATAATAGCACTGCAAGCTAAAAAAAGACGTCTGTGCAACATCAAAAAGAGAATATTTATTCCAAGATTGAAATTGTTTTACCTGTCGAAGAAACTGGAAGGGCCATTAAAAGATCGTTTTGTACCTCCTGAGGACTTTGATGTCACACTTTCTATGCCAGCTTTTCTGCTTGAATCTTGGTTAGATGAAGCGGCAGAGGTACTAGGATTAGAATGCCTTGTGTTTTCCCCAATATTTCTAGCACCGGCACCAGCAGCGTGATCTGGTTTATCAGGCAGCGGTCTGCCAGTTTCTTGCCCTAAAAGCACTTGGGTTTCCTTGTTGCATCCAGCTGCTAAATGCCCTGATCTTCCTGTACTTACTAGCAAGATCCTTTGTTTCTCGACCTGGTATGGATTAGAATCTAAGATTTATAAAAAAGTCATTCAAAAATAAAAAAGAAAGCTTGAGCAATAGACTCCAGACGTTCTTCAGTGCATATATGGCATGGAGCGAGAATTGCAGAAGGTTAGGACCATGGATATAGACTACTGGGAAATTAATAGAGTTACATCTAAAGCTTATAGACACCAGAGACCAAAATGAAGATGATGTCTGAAGAACCAATAGGCACTCCTTAGTTACAACCAATTCGTTCAGTTGACAGTTTTGGCTTTCATAAACTAATCCTTGAAAAAAATGGCAGATTGCAAAAGCTATAGCAAAAAAAAAAAAAAAAAAAACATCAAGTACCTCGTGTACCAGAACCTGCTTCATTGCTAAGGCGAGAATATAATGGCCGGACCTGTAGCCCTGTTTGCTTGAAAGAAAATAGTATCAGACAAGATGTTACAACACAAGCAAACTGAAACACCGAAAGCTTCTGCAACTCATACCTTGAAATTAACAAACTCAGTAATGGGCGGATCAAAGGCAAGCGCCAAGGAGTCTGAAGCTAATTCATTGCTCGATTCTCTTTGCAGAGAATTTGATTTCATGTTCTTATACGTTATTGAATAAGATACCATCTTGATAACCAACTCGTCCAGGTCATTCTTCTCATTTTCTGATAGTAAGTTTAACGCCACCTGCAAAAAGCACCAGTTGTGTCAAAAGGATTAGCGATGAGCATAAACAAAACATTAACATTACTGCAGATACCGTAAAATATAAAAATAAAGATGCACAAAAAAACTTGGAAGCACTCAATAAATGCAATGATCCGAACAGGTTAAACTTCTAAAATTATACGAGGCAAAAATGCTTGGAATGGTATTGAATGCAAAAGTTTTACCAAAGAAAATAATTTTGAAATGAAAAATAAAATTATAAATGCCGTAACGCATGCTAGAGAAACAAGAAAAAGAAAGTAGAGAAAGAAAATATATAAAGAGCCAAAGTTTTAATCAAAATCTTGTTTACTACAATTATCAGATCAGAAACAAAGTAACAAGATGGAAAGTGACAAACTTCAATTTACAAAGCAAATATTCGCTTGCAATTAAAAAATTTTGACACTCTATGAAAGAAAACTTAAATCAGCTGGGAAACCAAAAAAACAAAATGCGCTGTTAAATCAAAGTAACATACTGGCCGTAGAGTGGATGGTGAAAGAATGTGCAACAGTGGCGAGACTGAGTCTTCAACAAAGGAACTGGTTGACAAATGCCTTGAAATATATGGTGGAATAGTGTTGTGCCAAGATCTTAAACTGTCCTTTTTTTCCATCAACATTGCGCGGTATCTGCATTCTCATGTAAGATTAAGAGTTAGGAAGGAATAATCAGTTTTCTTCATCTCATTTCCAGAAGGGTCAGTGATACCTCTGATAAGACTTGGGCCACTGGATATTTGGTTTCTGAACTTGGGCTACTTGACCATGTACAGCAATTGCCATAGCCGGCTGGTAAGCTACAGTAACGAGACGAGGAAATGGTTGATGATGAAACATAAAATTGTGTCTTTATTCCGTAATACCTTGTTAGAAAATGCGAAAAATCAATTAGGTGGTAAAGAATATCTTACCAAGAAGATGCATCTGCTGCGTGCGAAAAGTATATTGGTGCAGGAGGTCAGAAATGCCAAGATTATTTAAGCACTTAACCTACAAAGAAGGTAATAGCAAATCAATATGTTATTTCTCTTTACCAAATAGAATGAATTCGATAGGTTCAAATCACATGGCTTACAGTTTTCTGCATCACTGGATCATGGTAATGGAGCTGCAAAATATTTTCATGTACACCATCCATGATTAAATCATAGTCACCTCTGCAAATCAATTTACTCATTAGCCAGATATGTGATGTTTTGCCAAGAGAGAGAGGAGCGAGTTATTTCTCGGTTTGCTGTGTACCGGCTTGAAATGAGAGAGTGCAAATATTCAAATTCACTGGACGTGGTCTGGCCGCTAATATTGAGTCTTCTTTCACGTTTACATTTTTTCTTGTGGAAAACCTAAGGAGGGTACTATTACAGCATGTAAGAAGGCACAACTGATATGATTAGCAGTTAGAGGAAAAATTAAGAAATCTAATATGTTATATTACCTCTTTCCAGACATCAAAGACATTTATTGAAACGTCCTTTCGTCCAACCACTTGAGAGCTCACCTCCAACTGCAACCCGGTAAACGAATGATGATAAGGTAATCAACAGCAACAAAACGGGGAAAAATCCCTCAAATCCTTTTACAACTTTCAACAAGATAGGAAAAGAACAAAACCAAAAACAAATAAACGCACATGAAGTCATCAAAGCAAGATCAGAATATTACCACATTAAGGGCTTCTTTCTTTTTGTGGAGGAATTGAAGTGTGTTCAAGCATGAGCGTATATCACATTCTGTAACATAAACGTTCGAGTAAATACAATACCAAAAGAAATGACAGTAAGTTATAAAAGAATGGAATATCAAGCATTGTACTTTTGGAATGGGAGCTAAAAAACATACAAATACACAATATATGGGGAGGGGGGCGTGGGGGTGGGATGGAAAGAAGATAATGTGACATTTTATCCCAGTTTTTCTATGATATCTTAGTCAAGGAACTACTTAAATAACCTGTATACTCAGCAAGCGCAGTGAGCCCAGTGGAGTTGGGTGTCATTCCCTCCTTGTTACATATGTATTTGAGTCTGTGAATACCATTAGAAGGGAAAAAGAATAGGAAAAAAATAAAGGTCATAAATCTAAAACAAGAAAGAATGCAAAAGAAAAAGAAATTTTTGTATACACGAGAAAGAATTAAATGGTCTCCAATATACAGAAAGATAGTAGTGCAGCCAAGGATCACCTTACCTGCTCACTACACGACTCACTGTTGGCTGAACAAACACGTGAACCCTATAATCAAGGAAGTATTTGCATCAAGCCAATAAAGTTGGAACGACATTTTTGGCTATTCCAGCTTCGGTAATAAATTTGGGAAAAACCATAAGAAAAAACAGTACATACCACTTATAAGTGTTATAGTCTTACACGAAACAGGAAAATTTCAAGAAAGAAAAATGATATTCCAAGTTTGCATTTTTACCATCAAGTAAACATGTTGTGAATATCTCAATTGACAATAAGAAAGTACTTACTTCGCTACCTGACGCAATGGTCTTAATACAGGTGCATATAGGTCATTGCAAATGCATATCACCTACAATGCCAGCCAACTCTCAAAACTCCTGGAAGAAAGAATGTAATGAAACAATAGACAACGACTGAAAACTTACAGGTCTTGACAGAGGTTCACTTTTACGCCCCTTCTTTGCGGATGTCCTTTGTGTATTTCTTTCTTTATCTACATTCTCCTTCCCCATATCAGACTTCAAATCAGCAGACACCTATATGAGAAATATAAAAATAGAATCAAGTTATTACAAGCACTGACTAGTGAGGAGCTAAACTGGTGTGACTACAAGAACTGAGGATATTCCTTTTAGCCTTATTTTTGTAGTTGGAACTTGGAAGTATTAATTTTGGTTTGCACTTCTTTCTTCATTAGTAATTTAGTATAAGCTTGTTTCTTATATTAGGGACAAAAGAAAGGAGTGGGTTTCATCATCAAATCAAATACGTAAAAGAAAATATGTGGCACTCAAGTCTATCATCCCGTCACTACACGTGTGATGTAACTATACATACAAGAACCGGGATACCTAAAACATGTGTATATAGAGCTATATGACTAAATTTGACAACATCACAGTTCAAAACTGAAGATATTATATTCTAACTAGATCATGAAAATAAATGATGCAAAGAACTTGAAGCAACAACCATTGTGTAATTAAATTCTCATTTAAATCTTCTTCTTTTAAAAATTAAAAATTCTCACTTTATTTTCCAGTTAGAAAGCACCTCGAGCATTACAAATGTGATCAGGTTGCAAATTTACATATTATGGTTTAGACATTGAACAGGAGGGTTTTTGCTTTATGAATCAAATGTAATTTTTATTATTTTCATAATCTTTTTTATAGTTCCTCAATAACAATGAGATAATTATGATTAAAAAAAATTAATAAGCAATAAACAAGATTAACAGTTGCAATAATTACCATCTTAAGGATAACATCCACAGCACCTTTTCCCTCGCCAAGAGCTCCATCTATTTCATCAATCACCTATAAAAGAATTCAGTTAAAATTTTATCCAACTTAATACACACATACTGAAACGAAAAAGTTGACCCTTAAAAGTAAAACCAACCAAGCATTTAGGCCTTGAGTCCACTGTAACAGAGTTCATCTGAACAACATCAAGGATTTTTGCTTCAATTGTCGAGGAGGACCGATCGTCACTAGCATTAATCTACACATACCAAAAGACTCATTAACCACATCATAACCTTTTAAAAACCTAATAGCAATTAAAAAAAGAAGTACCAAAAATAAGTGAAAAGCAAATGAAATTTGCAAGTGAAAGATCAACTAGCTGAAGAGCATAAACATTTCCTATAACAGGTCATATAAAGTAGCCATTGCAAGTAGAATATCAACTAGCCAAGTAGTACAATCGTTTCTGATTCATGTTGTAGCATTCAATTTGACATCATGATATACATAATGCATTGAATTCAAAGACAACTGACAATATCTTATTGTTGAATGATAACATAGTGAGAGTCTGAGAGAGTAACCACCGAAGTGTAACCAAGTTAAGCATACCTCTACCACACGGTACCCACAATGCCTCGCAGCAACATGTGCAAGTGTAGTCTTGCCAAGCCCAGGGGGACCACAAAGCAAAAGGATCTGCAAGGTATTTTTGGTTACTAATAGCTGCCCAAAGAAGCTGACAAGAAAAATCATCTCTAACTTTTAAGAATATCATTAAGAATTCTGAACAGGATAGCCAAGCAACAGAATAATTTATCATCCTGAGAACATTACAGAAGCATTTTAATGTTCTAAACATTCCATATCTGAGAAATAAAATAAAACTGTTCGTTAATTTTTTTTATAATAAAAGAAATGGTTGTTAGTAAAAAAAACACAACTTGTGCTAGCAGCACATGTGTTGACTAGTGCATAAAAAATAATAATAAAAAAAAAGATATGGTTTTACAAGATTCAAATGCAATGCAAGGGATCAAATGCGAATAAGTGCAACCACACCTTTTGTTCTGGTGGACCAATAGACCTTGACTTCTTGTTCCATAAATCCTGAACCTCTTTTGAATCACCATCTTTGCGATCAAAATCTTTAGATTTGCGATCAAAGTCATTACTGTTTCTAAAATATTCCTTATTCCATCTAGGTCCCTTGTTCCTCCTGTGAAAATTAGAACTAGAAAACTTTTGCTGTTGACCAATAGATGAATGTCTTCTCAAAGCAGATAACACCTCACTTGACGTATTCCTAACTTCAGAACCAAAAACACCAGAATCCCATTGTTTCAACCACATGAGTACCTGCAGTGAGACAACTTCATATAAGTTCACAAATCACATACGCCTTGGATAACTTAAATTTCTAGGAGTTTTACTTAGTTGACAAAGCAATACAACACACCTCACGATTTGTTTGTTCATCACTGAGAAGCTCGGTGAAAGAGTTTGGAGAATATTTATCCACCCACAGTTGTTCGTGAACTACTGGTGTTTCACTAAGGACAAAGTCACTCTGGTCTCCAGAGCTAGCTTGTAGGGCCTACAGCATAAAAACAAAAGATTATGATGCAACTTAGTAAACCCTTTCAAAATAGTAGTAACTGGTATACCTTTATAATCTCATATTATAGTATTGGAAATAGTCAGTAATGAAAATATCCAAGCTTTTGTTATTCCATCATGAGCTTGGCAAAGATTAATTTCTATCCATGCCTTTGAGCTAAACATGTGTGGCTTATAAGGCATACGAAATATAACTTAAAAAATTTACTAAGTAGAACGGGATGGTCTCCATTGTCAAAGTTATTTGGTACTCTGAGAGCCCAATAGACCAATGTCATTCTCAACAAGATTTTCTGTGACTTTTAGATTTTTTGGAAGACATTAGTCTTAGCTGCAACTTTTCAATGACATTGACAAAGGACAAGAACACAAACATGTAAACTAACATATATGAAAGAATTATTGTCAAATTTATTCAGTTTCAGATACCATCATACCAAAATAGCGAGCGAAAACACAGAGTAGATAAAAGAACTATAACTACAACTTATACCTTAGTGAAAGCCTCCTGCTCTGCTTTCTGCAATAGAACACTGATTGGTTCCACAATAAGGCCTGCAAATATAAACTTAATTCATTCCACAAACAATCTAGTAAACCATCAGAAGTATATAAATATATTTACATATTCCCGAGTTGGAAAAATTCCCTCGATAAAATCGCTTGCAACAGAGGCATTTTCACACGCAATCCATCAATACGATCCCAAAAGCTAAAGAACAATAGAGAAGACACAAAATATAACACAATTCCGCCAATTATACCTAACATTGCATAACTCACTACATTTTCTTCACCAAATCAAAGAAAACCTCTCAAGTGATTGTCTCACTCGCACTCAATACAAGACTCAAGCTCTTGCTTGCAAATTCCCCCCAAAATGCCTAATAACTCGTCATACTTCTTTTCTCAGAAACCAAACAAACTTCCTAGAAAATAACCAAAAAAAAAAAGTAAAAAACCTCAAACCTTACCTCCGGACCGCACTCTCGAGTCCAATTTCTCCCGCCGCTCCTCCGCCTCCGCCGCTCTACTAATCTTCGCATAAACCCTATCGCCGCCGCTCGGAGCCGTCACGGGAAAAAAATCGCCGTCGATCTCCGACGCGAACCTCCAGACGAACTTCTCCGCCGCGGAATCCCCTACTGGCCGCTCCTCCGCCACCGGATCGCTCGCCTTCGACGGCGAGTACCGCAGCCACTCCTCGTCGTCCTCGCCGCCGCCGTCGATCCTTCCGCGCTTCTCGTCCGACGCCTCATCGGAACCGTCCGACGGCCTCGGACGCTTGTCGCCGTCGATCAGGGTCTCCGGAGACGGCGGAGAGTCGCCGGAGGGCTGTTCCTCGCCGGTTTCGTACGGATAAGGCTCGAAGCCGTCGTCTTCGTGGAAGCGATAGCTTTCTTCGAGCAGTTCGAGCTCGTCTGGGAGAGGAACGTCCATTTCCATGTCCATGTCCATGGCTGAGTCTATTAGATTCGTCGCCGTCACAGTCGATGAGAGAAGAGAAAGTTCCAGAGAGAGGAGAGAGAAGGGATCGGAAATGAGGAGAGAGATAGAGAGATTTTTTGGCGGGAAAGTGAATGTGTCAATTGTCAAAGCGCGCAAAGAAACACTGATAACAAACGACATCGTTTTCAGTTTTTCTAGAACGACGTGCCGTACGACGTTGTTGAAAGAGTTACGTTGTTTGACAGTGTACGACAAAGTTTTCTGTGTTTTTTTTTTTTGTTTCCATTTTTAGAAAGTGACGACATGTAGTTTGTGGTAATAAATAAACTTTTGGAGTGAAATAAGATATACTTGTTTCTCTGATAATGGCTTATTATAGGGAATTTTAAGAAAATAGTCACTTTTTAGAAAATGATTTTAAAAATTAGCTACATTTTTTAAAAATTTCAAAACTAGTTCTTTCAGAACTTTCTTACACGTGTCAGAAATTTTCTTACAATAATTTTTATGTGTAATTTTGTTATTGTCAGAAGAGTAATTTGCGCTGGTGGCCCCTGAACTTTACGTGTTGTGACAAAATGCCCCCTGAACTTTAATTTTTGGCATTTTGCACCATAACTTTTAAAATCTTGGCAAATTATTACAAATTGATAACTTCTGTTAAAAATTTGGATGGAATTGGACATGTGAGTCGCACATGTTTCATTTTTAAGGTTTTTTTGGTCATTTTACTATTTCTCCTTCTTCCTCCTTTCCTCTTCATCTTCAAAAAAATTCCTTTGCCTATGATATTGAATCAGGAAAAGAAAAATGTTCGACTAATAAAATTTATGATGCCCAAAACCAAAATTTTCATTCCCATATAGAAACCCATACACATATGGTGTGAATGTGGTTGTTTGTTTGTTTGTTTTTGTTTTTTTGTTTTTTTTTTTTTTTTCTGAAACATCTCTTTAACGTTTTGAAAAATCAGCCAATTTTTCAACCACTAGTCCTCAATCCATTCTCTTCTTCCCCATTTCTCCTTCCTCCTTCTTCTTCACCGGCTCTCTTTTTTGCCTTCCCACCGACATCTATGGCGGAACTGGAAAATACGAAGCAAAAACAGAGAGTGACATCGGCGACCCTGTGACCGCCCATCGGCTCCTGCAACCTTGTATCGTCGTCCTCACATCGAGCTTCACGCCAGCGACGACGCCGGCCTTCCTCGCGCTCAACGGAGACCTCGCCCATTGACCCCGGCGACCCTACGACCGCCCATCGACCGTGAGCCGCCGTCTTCGCATCAGGCTCCACACCGGTGTTGGCCTTCTTTGAGCCATTAAAGGGCTTCCCTAATCCTCGCCCCTTCGTATCACCAACACGGTGTACCCTAGCAAGCCCCATTCTTCGCCGGTGGCCAGACGCTACAGAGGCCGTCACCAGTAGCGTTGAGAGGTCGGTGTCGTTGGCAAAGAGATCCCCGGCGGCGCAATCGCTACGATCAAGCTCCGATCGGATGCGCTGGAGAGTCGTGGGGTTGCACTAGGATCGCAGGGTCTCACAGGGAAGCGAAGCTGCTCGATCACTTGTGAGCCGACTGATCTCCGAGGCTGGTTTTGCTACTCGGCGCAGACGAAGTGTGCATCCTCGCCGAGAGGCTTGGATTGGTGTTCCTTGATTAATAGCTTAAATCAAAATCAAAATCAGATCATTGTTCTAAATTATTACTGTCTGATCAAATGCTTATATTTATAAATATGTAAAAAGAAAAAAAAATCACTTAAAATTATTCAATTTCACGTAGATTCTTAAGCCCATTTCAAAAATAAAGGTCGGTGCACCATATCTAGAGACAACTTGCTGATCTCTTTCATTAAGTACACTTGTAATTGACATGAGATCAATTACTGTCCCTTGGCCTTCGACAACCATGACCTCCAACACAGAGCACTTGAAAAAGGACTATTACAAGCGGGTTGTGGTCGGAGTCGATAGCGGTGTGGGCCAAAGTTACAAACGCCAATGATCTAGGTTAGAGCAGATTTGGAATCAGGGAAGAAAAAGAAGAAATGCTGGCCGACATGGTGTTTTTTTTTTTTTTTTGGTTATTACTTTTTGGTTTTTGCAGATGTTGTAGTATGGAAAAAAAAAGGGGAGACAGAAGATTAGGGGAGGAGGAGAAAGAAGAAGAAAGAGTCAAAAGACCTAAATGCCCCCAATAATAAGTCACGTGAAAAGCACGTGTCAACTTCCATCCAAATTTTAACGAAAGTTATCGATTTGTAGTTAATTGCCAAGATTTTAAAAGTCAGGGTGCAAAATGTCACAAATTAAAAATTAGGGGGCAAGTTACCAAACACGTAGAGTTCAGGGGGCACCAGTGCAAATTACTCTTGTCAGAATTTTCCTATATGTGTTATGACTAAATTATAATTTTTTTTAAAATATGGCTACTTTTTAAAAGCACACAATGCGAAATGACTATTTCCATAATTGACCCTTTTTTTAATTTACACTAACAGTGTTAATGTTAATTCTTCCTTTTTCTTAATCTTAATCAGATAAAATAACAAAGTCAAAGAATATAAAAATAAATAATAAACATATAAAGTAGCAAACTAAATTGGCTGTCCATGTATATTATCTATTACATATTATCCGGTACAAAAGTAATGTATAGCCCTAGGCTAAAGTTTTAGTCAAAGAGTTTGATGAAAATTTAGTAAAAGATAGGATAATATTTAGTGTCATATCACCTTCTTAAGTGAGGTATGTTATAATACCGTTATTTTGAGCTAACTTAAGGACAATATTAGTACGGTTTAAAGAAGAAGAAAATAATATATGTATATGTAATATGATCATACAATGGTGGACCTTTGGTCGTCGAGGACATAGTGCACACTATCGCCGTTCATTGATTTAGCACGCAACCCGGTACGTACACTACGATGATGAAGATTCTTTAAGAAAGATCAATAATAGATGACCAATACTAATGAAGAATAAATGGTTGTTCCTTGTATTTTAAAATAATTTGTGAGAACTAAGCTTGCATTTCACTAGGCTTTTAACTCACATGTTTGTTCGTACTGCAAGTAAAAAACCTATGATGTGATTTTCATGGGTTGAACGGTGGCAGTGTAGGAAGATGAGGCATGAACAAAGAGCAAACCAAATAATCTTTTTCCGCACTAGCTTTGAATTTTTTTTCCTACACTTTTATATGGATTTCCTATCAAATTATTTGTTATTTTTGGACAAATGTAATGTTTTTTGTCACAACTGAGCCACAAAACTTCATTATTGAAGTTGAATTATTTATTTTAATTTATTTTATTATTGTCAGGGAGATTTATAATAAAGTTATTTAAAAAAAATCTAAATTTTTCATATAAGTATGATGAAGATGTAAGTAAGTGGCGAGTCCGAGAAAGTCAGGCCGTTATAGTTGCCCCCTTTCTGCTTCTTGTCTTCCTCGTCTGTAAAAAAAAAATAATAATTTGGTCAAATTTATTACTAAAAAGTTGTATGGACTGCAAAATTTTTTAAGTGATCTTTTTCAAAACAAGTTGCAAAAGTTGTGTTTTTTAAAATTTCTCCCTTAATAACCCATGTGATTCGTTGCAAGTCCAAAGATGAAGATTTGGGCCCCACAGTCTCTAATTGGGAAAGACCTACATATTCGGATTCAATTCCAACTTCGGGGGGTCCATGCTCTTTTACTATCGTTTTCATTGGCCCCAAATGATATTTTCATTGAGAAAATTTGATTTCATGTCACATTTGACATTTAAATTTCCAACTTATGCCACAATTGCATGTCATGCCCCTTTTTTTTAATTATCAAATTACTATGTTGCCCCCCATCTTATCTCTTGTCTTCCACATTTATAAAACAAAGAAAGGGCAATTTGGTCACATCCACTTCTTAAAAGTGGCTTGAACCACAAGCTTTCTTTTAAAGTGGCATTTTCAAAATAAGCTGTTCCGAATTAGCATATTTCAAAATTTCCCATTTTGATGGGTTCGACATCTTTCGATGCTAATTGCTAGCAACAAGGCCACTAGCGCCTACGACAACTTCATTCGAAGTGTCGTTTTTACCGGGCATTGTCGTTTCACTCCCTCTACTTTTCATACGTTTGCTTCCCTGGAAAGGTATGTAAATAGGGATTAGGGAATGAGTTGTGATGAGAGAGATGTTGCCACGTGTTGTCACGTGCATGGGATTTTTTTTTATTATTTTTTATTAAGGACTCTATAGTTTGTCCCGCTAAACAAAAATAGCACTAATATGTCTCTTTGGTAACACATTTTTATAAAACTTTTTAATACTAATTTACGAGGTTGTAAGTTACCAAATTCCAAAGGAATTTATGTATTTCTAAGGACATATTATCAAAATAAAAATAGTACATTTAAAAAAAAAGATGAAGTAGCAAATGTGGATGGTGTAATGCCAAATCATGTTCAACTCAAGTTGAAATTAAAATTTTGAGATAATTTCTAAGGAACCTATCCTTAATATTTTTTAAATTAGATGTTTTCAATTTTTCATCCATGCATAGTGCACGTTTTCAAGACATTTTTACTTTTCTCCATCCCATTTTTTTTAATATTTAAATTATTAACTTAGATTGAAATGAAAATACAATACGTCCATTTTAAATGAGTCAAATGAAAATACAATACGTCCATTAGTTATTTATTAATTTCTCTTAAATGAGTCAAATTTTACGTCCCTTATATCTTTCGTCTATTAACATTAACAAAAAATTATGGGAATGGACATTTCATCCCGCATTTATTCTTTTGTCCTTTTTTTTTTCTTTTGATAAAAAACTCCTTTATTCCCTTTTTCGTTTCATTTAACATTACACAATAAAAAATTTTGACCAAAA
This sequence comes from Boehmeria nivea var. tenacissima, assembly GCA_018132145.1. NCBI lineage: Eukaryota > Viridiplantae > Streptophyta > Magnoliopsida > Rosales > Urticaceae > Boehmeria > Boehmeria nivea. The sequence goes on from CM030883.1 coordinate 10,583,101, forward strand.
AAAAAACTCAAATGAAATTGTATTTATTTATTAGTTATCAAACACAATTAATTTTGATTATGTATCATTTCCTTTTTTTTAAAACCTCTCTCTCCAGTATCCTTTTTTTTTTTTTTTTTCAAATATAGAGAAACCAATTTCTCTCCGTTGACTAGAGAGCTAGGTTGGTTACCTATTTTTTTAATTTTATTTTATTTTATAGGAAGCTAGGTTAATTTACTTATTAGCCTGGAAAAGATTTGCATAAAGTCAACGCACTCTAACATTGAAAATGTACTGCATCCTCAAAAATGAAGCCCAAATTTCACGTACAACATTGATATGGTTAATAAATAATAACAATCATATATTATTCTCATTTATTCCACAAAATCATTTCCCCAAATAAATTACCACTCAACTCTATATAATGCACACATTGTACAGAACCAAACCGTCACTAACACCTCAATCATAGCCCAAAAAAAAAAAAAAAACCTCATAGCTCAATCTCATCATCATGACTAGCCACAAGCGATCCTTTGCCATAATTTTGTGTTTATTTTATTTGAGTGAATTATGTGTGGCTCAATTCAGTCACGTGACGGTGAAGATGACCAACGATTTGGGCCTAAACTTGGAGTTGATCGTTCACTGCAAGTCCAAAAACGACGACTTGGGCCCCCAATATCTCCAGCCGGGTCAGAGCTACGAGTTCGGGTTCAAGCCCAACTTGTTCGGGTCGACCCGATTTTTCTGTCGTTTTCACTGGACCCCAAACGACGAGCATTGGTTTGACATCTACGAGCACGGAAACAAGCCCACCAGCGACTGTAAGCACTGCTTTTGGAGTGTCACTCCGAGCGGGCCGTGTCGTTTGGATGCTGACGTGGGCGGCTATGTTTGCTTTCCTTGGAATAAGAATTAGGGGGCATCAAATAAATTATTGTTATTATTATTGAGAATTGGAGAGGCATGTTATTGTTATGATTATTGATTATTTTGTCTTTGATGATTAAGGGGCTTTATAAATTTGTCCTTCTAAATAAAACTTTTTAATTTATGTCTCTTGTTTGATTTCTATATCTATATATTTTTTTTGATAATGGCTAATAATAATGTCTAGTATCTTTTGGATCTTGTTGATTTGTCTCTATACATTTGTGATAAGAAAAGACCATGCGTCTGCAAAGGTGATATGCTAATATGTCAATTAATATGTTGTTCAAAACACTGTTTTCTTTTTTGATAAAAAAAAAAAAGTTCAGAAAGTGGTATTAACTATTATTTAGTATTTTTATTACCCTAATAGCTTATTATATAATATATATATATATATATATAATTGAAAAGGATCCAAATAAATGTGATAAATAAAGTATGTATAATAGTATTGTTTTGTTTTTTAAGAAAGCGAAATGCTAAATGAATCAAAATTTTGGCAAGAAAATTTGATAATATTTCAATATTTATTGGATAAAATTTAAAATGAATGCATAAATAATTATGTCCCACTAGACGGATCGACCCTAATTGTTATGAACACATTTAGGTGAATTAGATAGGCCATTTTAGAAAATACATTTTAAATTTTAGTTGCAAAAAATTTAATAAAATAGCCATAATCCAAGTGGATGAACTTCACATAGCTACTTGATAACTATAAATAAATGAAAATATTGATCATATTTTTAAATGACTTAAGTAAAGTACATATTTTTTTTTAATAATTTTCCAAAATTATTAGTGTTAATTTTTTTTTTTCACATTCTTTTAAGTTTTAACTCATGAATATTTTTGTTTTTTGCTTTTTCCCTAGACCTTTATTCCGATTGCAAATTCATGCCCTTTTGACCTTCCACGTTTCCCTCGCAAAATCCATGGAAAAGTGAAGCTTCCTTTTGACGTCCACATAAATTCCTGCCAATTATTAAAATCCAGCCATCCTCCGAATCACGCCACGTGTTCCTTCACAAGCCATTTCTCAGCACAACCCAAAAAAAAAATAATAATAATAATAAAACAAAATAAAATAAGCCAAAATCAACGACCACTAAATATTTCCTTCGACAGTCTCATTTTCAGACTTCAGTGCCTAATGTCTCTCTCTCTTACACTCCACAAACCGAATCAGAACAAAACAGACTATTGTTTCTCTCTCTAAAACCCTCTCGCTTCGACTCTCTCTCTCTAGAACCGACCCGACTCGACCGTCCCTGTCCGCCGTCCGCCATGGACGCGGCCTCACAGCTCGTCTGCTGCCGAATCGAGCCTCTCCGCCGGAGCTTCCCGAGCCGCGCTCGCCGGTCGCCTCCTGTGACGACCGGCCGAGTTCGCTTCCCCAAACGGACCGGTCGTGTCTTCGCGGTCGCGACGGAGCCTAAGCCGGCTCGGACCGGCCCGGCGGCGAGGCCGCCGACTCCGAACGGCGTCAATGGATCGGCGAGGTCCGTCAATGGAACTTCCACGGTGAGTGAATTGATCGTAGAAAGAAGCGAGTTTTGTTTGGTTGTTTGGTGTTTGGTTACGGAAGAAAGGTTAGGTTAGAGAAGATGAGCTTTTGAAGGTTTGGTTGAAGAGAAATGGTTAATTCACTTGAAGCTCAAAGCTTTAGGTTGATCAAGTTAGGATAGTGCGTTGAGTTTCCTATTTTCTGTAGTTTCCACAGAATGTAAGGTTGAGATACTTGAAGGATTTGCTGTTTGTAGGAAACTTAGCGGAGAAGTTATTTAAGCCTATTTTCTTTTTGTTGGTTTTGAAAATGGCAGAGAATTGGAGAGGTCTCACAGGAAATAAAAAGAGTGAGGGCACAGATGGAAGAGAATGAGGAATTGTCGATACTCATGCGAGGTCTTCGAGGACAGAACTTACGGGATTCGCAGTTCGCCGAGGATAATATTCAGCTTCGCCTTGTTGAGGTATGTGCTATAACTTTGTGATACAGTTGGGTGATATTGATGAAGTATAAATTTGCCATAACAAAATTGGGAATCAATGATATGCTATAAGTTTGAGCTTACTCCAGTATTGTTGGTTTATCACTTTGTGTGCTGCTTCTGTTTATATATATAGGTAGATGAAAGTAGTGAATTTCTGCCTTTGGTGTATGATCCTGCTAGCATCTCCGCTTATTGGGGAAAACGTCCTCGTGCTGTTGCTACACGTATCGTCCAGCTAACGTCTGTTGCAGGGGGGTTCCTCTCGCGTATTGCAATGGATATCATAAACAAGAAGGTTAAAGAGGTGAGTATTTTTCATCCTGATTTTCGTTCCGAGGTTCCATATTTAATCATCTGATATCAACTGTATCAATATGGCTTGGAAAGAGATTTGGTTCATAGGCTCTTCAAATGTTGTTAACATGCCGTTGTCTGTATAGAAATTTGTCATCAGAATGATTCTCTAATGGAATTTTGGTTCCGTTGGTTGAGTGGCAAGAACCAAATAGCTCTTTTAAGCTTCATTAGCATCCTGTAACTCTAGATTCTTAGATAGATTCGTGACTTCGTGGAATATAATTCATGCTTCTCACTCTAATGAATCTTAGGTTTCAGGCTAGAGATATGTAAATGAGATATATGATAATTACATTTTAGCAATGAACATGAGAGATATAGTTTTAGTTCTTCCTCTTAGGCTACTTTCCCTGTGGGTTTAGTTGACTGATAATAGTTTTGATATAATCGGGCTATATAGTCTGATTCATTGAATGCCAGGTTTAGATACGACTCTTCTCTTATTTCATTTTTTCTGGGCTTATAACTATTTTTTTTCCTTTAATTTTCCTTTATTCTTTGAGTAGTTTTTGGACTATTGTGCCTGTTGCACAAATTTTTTGTCTGTGTTGTGGCCATAACATATTAAAATTTTGATTTCTGCATTTTCCCTTATATCAAATCTACATTTTGAACACTCAGAATGAAGTTGCTAGAGCCATTGAATTAAGGGAGATAGTAACCTCTTTGGGTCCTGCATACATCAAACTTGGACAAGCATTGAGTATCCGACCTGATATACTATCTCCAACTGCAATGATTGAGCTGCAAAAGCTTTGTGATAAGGTAAAGTTATATCCTTTTCTTTCCATTTCTATACTTAGTTGAGATCCCCGAATTAAAGTCAAAACAGCAAAACATCTATTATTGTTGTTTGGGAAACTAATGGGAGAGTGAGGTCTACAGGTGATTTGTTTAACAATGCAATACATACAGTATCCGCTTGATAAAAAGTGACTAAAGAATCCGTTTTTTTTTTTTCCTCTTAGCTGATTTTCCGCTTGATAATGTCTGAAGGTACCTTCGTTCCCAGATGATGTAGCTATGGCTCTCATTGAGGAGGAACTTGGTCAACCGTGGCAAAATATCTATTCTGAACTCTCACCTTCCCCAATAGCTGCTGGTAAGACCTCTGACAGTCATCTAAAAACTAGACTCCAGCTGATAACAAAAAATCCTTAGCCTTTTGGAGTTTATATCTTGATTATACTATTGAATCTGCGTTGTGTAATTCTTCCGCAGCATCCCTTGGACAAGTGTACAAGGGCCGCTTGAAGGAAAATGGTGATTTGGTGGCTGTTAAAGTTCAAAGGCCCTTTGTTCTTGAGACAGTAACAGTTGATTTGTTCATCATACGTAATTTGGGTTTGGTTCTAAGAAAGTTTCCTCAGGTAGTTCTTTTCCTTTAAAATACCGCATTGTAATCAGTTAGCTCTGCCAAGTACAGCTTTAATTTGAAGAGTGCATTGACAGTGATTTTCTTGTCCTGAAATCCTTCCTCCTTCCTGTTAATTCATTACAGATCTCTGTAGATGTGGTTGGACTTGTTGATGAATGGGCAGCTCGTTTCTTTGAAGAGTTAGATTATGTTAATGAGGGTGAGAATGGAATGCTTTTTTCCGAAATGATGAAGAAGGACCTTCCACAGGTAAATCTTCTAGCTTACCATAGAACCTACTATCATGGTATCTGGTATCTTCAAAAGAGCTGTGATCTTAAAAGTGCAATCAACTTTGATCGCTAAAATGTTAGGATCTTAAGAAGTTGAGGCAATAAAAATAGTTAGCAGTAATTGTTGTGAGGATTCAGAGTTGATTAGAAGTTGTTAGTAGTTCTTAGTATATATTAGCAGTGTTTGTGGCTAATCAAAGGATGTTAAGATTAGTGTGAATTGGGAGAATTCCCTTGGGAGAGAGCCAGTTCTTTTGAATAACCTGTCATCTTGTTCTTCTATTGTTTTTCTCTATCAGTGCAAATCTTTTTCTCTGTTCAATCTGGCTGTGCGCTTGGGATCCCATCATTAAAATTAGTTGGTTTTGATCTTGGTGAAATATCTTTCCTTACATCCATTCATTGAATTCTCTGGTATCTTCAGAGAGCTGCGATCTAAAACTTTCTTCGTATAGGTCAATCAAATTGTTGCATAAGAAAAGAAATCTTACAATTGTTGAACTGCTCAATCATTACTCTATGTGTTTGTTGCAGGAAATGTTGTATAATGATCATTTTATGTTTTCCAGGTGGTAGTCCCAAAAACCTACAGTAAGTATACTTCAAGAAAGGTTCTTACTACCCAATGGATAGACGGAGAAAAGCTTTCACAAAGTACAGAAAGTGACGTTGGGGAACTGGTTAATGTTGGAGTCATCTGCTATCTGAAGCAGGTAAAGTTGAGCCCATAAGCTTGAGAATCTTACTGTTACTGCCTTCTGGATTTGTGTCTGGATCATATAAGTTGGAACCATTTGTTTACCAGATTTTGTTTGTGTAGATTATCATTCTTATGTTGGTCTTTTAGTGAACTGTTTCTCTTCCATTTTTAGGACGTTATGCATCTTGTTTTGGTTCATGCACAATGATTTTTTCACACTATGAAAGTACGATACCTATTAATTCCAAGTGGTGTTGGGGTGGGTTTCTCTCGTTGTATCTGAAGTTTCACAAATCTTTTAACTAATCACTAAACTAATGTGTCATTTTTTGCTTCAGCTGCTTGACACTGGATTTTTTCATGCTGATCCTCATCCTGGAAATTTGATCCGGACTCCAGACGGGAAGCTGGCGATCCTTGATTTTGGTAATAATCTACTATATTGCAGCATATTGTCAAAGTCATATTTCCAGATCAGCAGTGTGCACATACTTTCATTCGAATTGCTTTTCTCAAAATCAGTTCCCATTCTTAAATTGTATCGACTTTTTGGCACTTTTGATGCTGATGTTACTCTTACATGCACTTACTATCATCCTTAAAAAAGGCCTCATTAAGAAAAGGTTGGAACATGTAGTGATTTATTTGTTAGCCCGTGATTTAACACAGGTTGAATGATTTGATCCAAGATTTCAGACATTCTCATTATTAAATGGAAGGTTATATGTGAGAGCTATATAGAGTTGAATATAATTGAACCTAAAATTTAAATGGGCATTGAAAAGGTAAAAATTATATTCATCCCTCAAATGGCAGCCTTCAAAACCCAATAAACATTGTGAATTGAATGAACCAATTGTGCTTAGGCTTCAGTTTGATCACATATATTTTGAGGTTTGACTTAGAATAATTCTTCAAGATTAGAATAATTCTTCAAGAGACAACGGACTGCAGAGATTGCACTTGAACATACCATGAATTCCAATATGTCTTTGATTTATGATCTCTTTGTTGTGTGCTAGATATTCGCTTCTTTCAGATGCTTTAAGATTGCAGTGCTGAGCTGTCTTATGATTTATTTATTTCTTAGAACCCTTCAATGAGCTTGCTTATGTTTCTATAATAGGCCTTGTCACTAAATTAACGGATGATCAGAAGTATGGAATGATTGAAGCAATAGCTCACCTTATACATCGTGATTATGGAGCCATAGTCAAAGACTTTGTTAAACTCGGTTTCATTCCGGAGGGTGTTAATTTGGAGCCCATTTTGCCTGTTCTGGCGAAGGTTTTTGATCAGGCACTTGAAGGTGGAGGTGCCAAAAATATCAATTTCCAGGAGCTGGCATCAGACTTGGCACAAATAACATTTGATTATCCATTTCGGATACCCCCATATTTTGCTTTAATTATCAGGGCAATTGGGGTACTGGAAGGCATAGCTTTAGTTGGAAATCCTGATTTCGCAATTGTAGATGAGGCTTATCCGTATATTGCACAGGTAATTGAATTTTTTTTTTTTTTTGGGTGGTCATCTGTTCTTCTTGATCACATACAAATACGATGGGCTTGTGCTGGTTTGCTAATCCTTGGGAAGCAGTTATTCCCCACTAATTTAATGATCTTTTTTATTACATTTCAGATGTGTGAATAGTTGTTAGAACTAACTCATTATAACTATTCAGAAATTGCTAACTAAAATCATCATAACTAGTCAGAAATTGCTAACTAGTCAGCTTAAAGGTATCGTAGGATACTTGGTCTAAATCTGAAGGATTAAACTGTGTTTATGTATTGCTTGATTGTATTTGTAACCTGAAATGAACTATTAATTGAAAGGTTGATTAGCTCGTTTCATAGATTATGTCTGCGAAAAGGTTGAGGATGGTAGGTAACAAATTATGATCTTGTTTTCCTGTTTCATTGAGCTTGAAAAGTTGCTGCTTGTCTTCAAGAAAGCTTATTAATGTCTTTTGACAACAATATGAATCAGTTGTTACCATCTCAACATATATATATATATATATATATATATATATATATATATATATATTTGTGGTTTTGTGCTGTGTTCTGAATTCAATCATTATTTATTTATTTGGAACAACTGAATTGAAGCATGTTCTGTCCTTTTTACTCTTAATTTCATTCTCAGAGACTCCTAACTGACGAATCCCCACGACTAAGGAATGCTTTACGCTACACGATTTACGGGAAATCTGGAGTTTTTGACGCAGAAAGATTCATTGATGTCATGCAAGCGTTTGAGAATTTCATAACGGCTGCTAAAAGTGGAGGTGGAGAAGATATGAATGGTGATATGGCTGAACTTGGCCTTCTGCAACGTCCTACAGAAAATGCCTTTCCAATACTTCTACCAAGTCCATCATTTCAACAGGAGCCAGTCCGAACAAGGGCAGCTTTGGCATTTCTACTTTCTGATAAAGGAAACTTTTTCCGAGAATTTCTTCTGGATGAGGTATTTCTCATTATGACTTTAGCACAACGGACATTTCAGCTATTACATCATCTGTCACTATCATGTTGTAAATCCTGTTTAATTAGATGGTTTTAATAAATTGTCTTGTCCAGTCATTTAAAACTCAAATGACAGGAAAGATTTCAATAGTAAATATATGGAACAGTAACACACCCAAAGCTTGAAAAATTGTATAGGTGATGGTTTATTGCACACTGTACCGGCAATTAGCAAGTATAACGTTGTTTTATAGGAAAGAAATAAAAGCATTTCTTAGGTTGTTATGATATCAATAGGCCAATTCTTAGGGACCTTGTTTTATTTCGCTATTAACCAGCATTTTGTTCAATATTGCTGGCAGACATGTCATTTGATCTTATAGCTGGATGATATTAAATGCTCTCTTTGTTTCTGTAAGTTTCCGATTATCGTTGAATTCTGTGTATCCTCTTGAAGATTGACCCTTGCTTTTTTTACGGAAACTAGATCGTCAAGGGCATTGATGCCATCACAAGAGAACAGTTGGTCCGCGTAATGGCAATTCTTGGAATCGGAAATCCTGCCCCTATTTTCAGTATGGTTCCTGCTTTTGGACCATTCAAGCCGGCAGGGCTTCTACCAACAATAACCGAGGAGGATAAGGTTATATTGAACAATGTTCAAACAGTTGTCGAGTTCTTGACGGCAGGAAGTTCAATATCAAGAACATCAAATCAGGTATTTACTTACAAGTTCCTACGTAGCTATTGAATATGCTTCGATTTTGCTTATGTTCCTTACTCCGATACTTATTCTCATATTGTCACTTGATGGTTTTGGTCGAATCCGCAGGGTGTAAATGTTGCTCGGGTTGTCCAAGAGCTTCTTCCATTGTTGCCGGGCATTTCTTCGACAGTACTTCCTGAAGTGCTCAACCGACTAACTTCTCGAATATTAGCTCGTGTAATTCGAGACACATTTTTGTAGGGAAAAAAAATGCATTAGTTTGCTGCACAAGGACCTCAGTTCCGGGTAATTTGGTGTAACTGTATCCATATAGGATAATACAATCTCCAATCCACACCTTAGGTCCTTCTCTAATCCTCACTACCAGGATTCAAACGTGTTCTAAAATGTATATAATATGTCAACTCAAAATCACTGAACATATGTATAGTTTCATTTTGTTACAGAAGCTAAACGGCTATTGTTTCTGTCAAACAGAAGAAAATGGAATAGAATTTACTCTTTTTATTTACCATGTTGCCATATACTTCTCAGTTCTCATTATGACTATTTCCTCTCTATCTTTTATTCTTCTCCAAATTTCTTTCAACTTTTAAGTGGGAAAAAAGCTGTCACAATTAGGGGCATGAGTATATGGTCAATGGAAAACTGTCATTTTTCTTTTTAATACACACTTTTGTATTAAGAAACGATATTAAATTGTCATATTTAGTTTTTCAGTGACCCAATTTCTTAAAAAAGTTAAGTCTAGAATTATTACTATGGTAATATATACCCCGTCATGGAATCTCCCATTTCTTTCATTGGGTTTTGCCAAATGCTAAATTTGTTTTCACTCAGAGACATGTCTTGACCATGCCATGATGATGCTGTGAGGACTTGGCTGCATTACTCAAAAGCTCTCTCACTCTCACTAGCTGTTAAGAGTAATGGCAATCTCAATCAGAGGTAGCAAAATCAAGGGCTTTGGACCCACACAAAAAAAGCTTTTGTCCCTCTTCAAGCATAGGAGGTGAGTACTTTGGGCAGTATGGTCCCAGAATCTCTCTCTCTCTCTCTCACTAGCTTTGTCTCGGTTTTTTAACCACTATGTGACTGTGATATCCCACTCGAAGCAATAATTTACCATCCCATTTTCAGACAGCTGGAATAATTTCTTGTCTTGATCCAAGAATCTACCAATCAGTCTTATTGATGAAAATTTTCGACGTCACACATGGCAGTTTTTGGCTCATCAAATACTCGCGCGTGCCTAAAATTTTGAGCTATAAACATGAGATCCAACAATCAAGCAAAGCTTCACTTCTTTCAGCAAAATAATAATAATAATCATAATCATAAGGTTCGGTTAGATAAATAATTATTTTAAATTATATATTTTTAAAAAATAATCATAATTTTAAAAATTTTAAAAATTATTCGAAATTATTGTAAGAAATTTTTGACAATATCAAAACTACACATAAAATTATTGTTAAATTTCTTATACGTATTAGAAATTTTGTTAGAAATTTCTGACAGTGCTAATTTTTAAATTTTTTAAAACTGTAATTATATTTTAAAATTATTTTGTAAACTGTGATTATTTTATTGTTTTTTTGTTTGTTTGTTTTTTTTTTTTGGGTGGTAAAATGGAACAAGTTACATGGATAACAGTAAGACAGGCTGAGCTGATCAAATGATTACTCATCCTTGGTTGGTGTAAACAGCAAAATGCATTATTGGTTCTATTCTATATTCCACAAAAAGCACTTTCTTCAAGAACACCAACATTCATACCAGGCTTAAGGCATAAAGTACAACTAATGATGCTACATAATGTAATCTAGAATGAATTATCCTTCTTAAACACCTCATATTTCAAACACATCATATAAGCATAAAATTTATTCCTTCCAACATTACTCTACATCCACAAATTGGCCAACTCTTCACCCCCACTTTTGTTAGTTGTTACAAGCCCGTTCCATAAAAAGAGAAGGAGGGAAAAATAATAAAATTTATTAAATAATATTTTTTTTTTAGAAAAGAAAAAGACTATATGCCCTTTTCAAAGCCACCCAAACACTAACACAAAAACAATGAGTGGTGTTCCATAAACTGTCCAAAGATAAAGATCACTCCTTGCTTTTAATCTTCTTTCACCTAATTTTCACCACTCCAAGAATGAGTACTAAGCAAAAACTAAATTAAAAATTACCAAAGAAAAAAAAAGGAGAAAAAAAAAAAAAGCAAAAGTGAAGCCACCTTTAGTGGAGGAGGCATGAATATGATTGTACCTCCCATATCCTCCACCTTTTCCAATCTTGAAAAGTAAAAAATAAAAAATAAATAAATAAAACTCTTACCACTTTGATATGATCTATCTAATTGTAGTTGCCAATCAATAACACACAACACAATCTTCACTTCTCTATCTCTACTTCTCTCCCTATCAAGATCTCATTTTGTTTGATATATGATGTAATATTAGCCAATATCCATGTTTGGCCATGCTATTGTTGATACAAACTTGAGGCCATAGCTAGATATTGCAAACTTGTATAAGCACTTTTGTGAAAATTGTTTCTTGCAGTAGAAGTAGTAGTACTGGCGGCGACGGCGCAGAACAAGTGCACTGCTTTGGTGTGGTCTTGCTATGTGCCATCAAGAGGGTTCAACAACAAAAGCACTGCTTTTCAACAAAGCAACAACAACAACAACAACAATAATAATTCCAATGGCAAGAAGATATCTCAAACAGAAAAGAGAGATGGGTTCGTGGAAGAAGTTGCTCATAGTGATAATAGCAACTATGGGATTCAAATTGGGTCCACTTTTGGGCCTCAAAGTCAAACCAATGAACCCTCTAATCTCAAGAGCAATCTCAAGAAAGCACTAGTGAAGGAAAGTCAACCACCAAGCACTGAAAAGAGGAAAGTCACTTGGCCTGATGCCCATGGCAAAGATATTGCCCATATTCAGGAGTTTGAGCCAAGGTAACAACAATTTGTGACCACTCACATATACTTGTCTTTGTTTTAGGTGACCCAGAGAGAGTCGAGTCTTTCGAAAGAAATGACCAAATACCAAATAGACCCAGAAGAAAAATGATAAGATCATAGAGTTGGGATTATTTTTACGGCTGTGTTCGATTTCATAACATGTGCTATATCATGTTTAGATTTCTGATTATTTTTTTACTTATTTTTTTTTCTCTCGTCACCGTAGCTTATACCTCGCTCTCAATGTTGAATGTGTAGCGTATCGGAAGATGGCGAGCTCGAGGGAGTAAGAAATTCTTGTGTTTGTGTCATTCAGTGAGGATTGCTAACCGGTAACGAGATCACATTTGCTCCTCTATATATATAAAGTTAGCCAGTTTTAAAATCTTCCTAATTACTATCATAAATGTGGACTGATTTCTCCTTAATCATAAATGTAAACACTCTAGAATATAATTGCCTCGGCTTCCTTTTTTTTTTATTTATTATTTTGCTTAATTTCCAAAGTAATCTATTAACTGAATGATCACAACCTATGAATAGAGTCACAAGGGTATCAACAATATCAACTGACTAATTAAATCTTTATAGAAGTGAATCTACTAAATAGTTGAGGCAAAAGACCTCAGTTTTTTACATCACCAAATTTGTGTGTTGCACCAATTTAACTCCGTCGATATCGATGTTTTCATCGAGGACGGCATTGTCGGCTACTTTGTCACTATAATATAATGTTGCTGGGTCATAATTTGTTATGTAAATCTTCCACATGAATTCACACCCCACAAGCATGCATAGCTGGCTTTTCTTCTTATTTCATTTTCGGATTAATTAATCAACATTATGGGCAGATTTCTGAATTTATTTATTTATTTATTTTTATGTTACTACTAATCAGAAGTAGAGTACTATAGTCCATGGAAAAATCTTGATCTTTTATAGACACAAACACCTATATGAATATATGTATTTACTTTGTAGAATGGGTTGAGTGAACCGTTTGGAAACATTATACTTGGCAAGAGCAAGGATAGGCAACAAGTAGTCTTAACCAAGCAGATAATTTGACTAATATAGAAAAAAAAAAAGGATTTTTAAGGAATTAACCAAACTTTTGGTTAATTTTTTAGAGATTAGCTTTAGTTTTATAAAATTAAGAAATTAGTCATTTTTCATATTTGATACACGCGTATCATATTTTTTTATACATGCACACATGTATAAAAAAAATATGATACGCGTGTATCAAATATGAAAAATGACTAATTTCTTAATTTTATAAAACTGTGATTAAATTCTTAAAATATTAACCTAAAAAAGCCTAAAAGCCTAAACCAAAAAAAAAAAATCACATAATATGTCTAAAAAATTAAATGTCTGCTCATCTCTTATAAGCTATCAACATTTATGATTTATCGTCATGTCGGCCACATATATGTGGGATATTTATAATTATTGTACCATGATCTCCGAAGACTAATATTTAGGATATGATTAATATGAGAAAAAAAAAATCACATAATATGTCTAAAATATCTAACGTCGGCCGATCTCCTATTGCATGATTTATTGTCACGTTGGCCACTTCTATGTGGTTTATTTGTCATTATTGTATGCTGATCTCCCAATAATGGTGATATTTCTTTCTCTTGTCTCAACCTTAAAAGAAACAATAACAAAAAAACAAAGGTTCGAAAAGAAATGGAAACTAATTTCTTTGGCATGTGCTAGATTTCAGCATAATATCCCCAGCAAAATAATATGAAAGCATTTACAAACAAAAACCTTGTAGCTTGAATATGAAAGGTAAATCTGTTATTAACTTGTGTTCTTGAGGAAATAAATTAGGCATTACTTTGATTCCAAGAGCCTCCTATAACTTCTACTTGTATTTTTTTTTTCCTTTTTTTGTAGTTAAATATTTGAAATAAAAAAAGAAGGGAAAAAAGTTAATAAGTCCTTGTTCGGCCAAAAAAAAAAAAATGCAACATATGGAAAAAACCATTGCTATAAATTATAATTAATTACAACTTGTACTCTCTTTCCACTTCAATTGAGAATTATCTTTACTCATACAAATTTATATCCGGGTGAAGTAGGCAAATACCCAGAATTTATATAACAATAAAAATAAATACCCAAACTTTTGAAGTAATTGAGTTTCTAATCAATTTGTGAATTACTTGCACATGTTTTTGGTAACAAAATGAATTACCACCACTTACCACTTTGTAAGTAATTGAATCTTTTGGATAATTGATTACATTTTTCAAAAAATTAGATAATAACTTACATTTAATTTTAAAAATTGGGTATTCACTATAATTTCTCTTTATATCCCTTACTTCCTTTGTTCCTTTGCAGGTGTATCTCATTTCAGTGATTTTCTTTTTAATTATCTTAACATTCAAATCAAAATAAAGTCATTTGGTTAGTTTGACTGAAGTCAATATATATAGGATCTAGCTAATATAGACTTTTCTTTATTATTATTTTTGGGGCAATGAAATAATGGCTGTTCTAATGTGAAAATTGAGATAGAGAAGTAGCTATTCTAAAAAATTTGCTCCTACACACACCATTACATATAACTACAAAATATACATATAGTAGATTAGTAATTAAACATGTTGAAAGTGACCACTACCTATAATATATACTTTTTAGAGAAGAGAAGATAGCTATAAATTATAAATAACACGTATTTAATCCACAATTTATTAAGCTTAGAATTAGAACAATAATGAAGGTTGGTTTGAGAAGTTCGAGATGTGTTTGTTCATGCATATTGAAATAAGCACAGAGCACTATGCCATTGTTGCCATTTTGACTAAATTGGAACAATATGGTAACTGGAAAAAAAAAAAGAAAAAAAAAAGGAATAAGGCTATTATCAATTAAGTAATGAACATGTACTTGGTTTAACCCTTATTAATCTTTTTTTATTTTTTATTTATTTCGAGGAATTGTATTGAGTGCAAAAGTGGTCCACGGTTACCAGTCTCTAGAAAAACAAACTAATTATTTTCTTATGGATTTAGTACAATAATTATCAAGCAATCAAAAGCAGGGTATTTATTTTGAAGATTGCAATATATTTGTTGTCTTTGGCTTTCAATACAACATAACTATCAAGACATTTTTAGGGTCAAATAGATTCCACCTTGCATTAAAGTAAACTTTTGTTAGTATTCAAGCTTATCCCCTAAACTTTATTTTCTCAATCAACATAAAACTCTTCTTCTGTTTTTTTTTTTTTTTCGTTTGGAATTTTTCTTATAAATATCAAACAAACTCATAGAGGAGAAATTACTTATTAGGTCAGATGTATGACGTCATTATTTTTATATGATATATTCATGTAATAAAAAATTGACGTTTGGATGATTATGAATGAGAACTCTATACTAATATCATTTAATCAATATCAATAGAAACGTTACACTTAAATCTTCCGTATTTTAAATTATTAAAAGCTGATATTGTACAAACTTAACTAAATGTCTACATTTTATTAGATAAATGTATCGCATAAATATAACGATTACTATGCAAAGTCCGACGAACCTTTCTTTTTAATTGGTGGATTTGACAAATTAAAGATAAATGATATGAGACTTAACTTTCAACCCTAAAATCTTACCAACTCAATCGACACTTCGCAAAATCTTATATAGAAAATATTTAGCCAAAATGATAATTCCGCAATTTCTAAATTCATTTGGTAAGTTTTTGTGTCAATCGATTTTCAAAACACAACTTCTTGTTTGCTTCTAAGTATACTAGACTTTTTTTTTTTTTTTTTTTTTTGCTGGGAAAAAGAGTATACTAGACTTGCTACATTAGACAGTGAGACTTGTAATTTATATATTTTGCTGTAAAATATATTCGTTTATTGAACATGTATATTGTAATCTTTGTGAAAGTGTTTTTCTTTTCTATGCTAGTTTGTGTATACCCAAATACAATTTGGCTTAAAAAAAATTTTAAGGAAGAAAAAAAAAATACAAAAAAAAAACCCATTGGCGGCTGATGTGCAAGCATTACTAATGTGACTCTCTCCAAAGAAGAGAGGCCAAAAGACATTAAATTGAGCTATATGGAATTTTGGGAAATCCTTGTCATACTCTGTTTGTGGTGAACCTTTTGCTTGAGCCCCACCAAAGACCATATCGATTCATGATATAGTTTTTAAATTTAAACCACTAAACAAATGAGCTGGTGGATTATATATATCAACAAAGAATCCCACTTGGATTAGTTAATAAGTAATTAGTAAATTCCACCGATGAAATTCGTATCTTTAAACAATATTCACAAAAACAGCAGCTATATCTATTTTTAAAATATCAAGTCAAGTTCACTATTAGGCCCTTTCTTATTGCATGCATAAATTCATAAAAATAATATTAATTATAATCTTGGCATGCTATATCTCACCCATTTGGGGCCAAAACTACAAATGAAATAAAGTAGATTTAATCATTAAAAAAAAAAAAAAAAACACACACACACACACACACAAGGGCATTACAAGAATGGCATAATTGAAGTGCATAAACATTTCACAAAGTGCAAAGCATTTGTTTGAAGAAGAATCATCATCATATAAATCTTTTCTTTTTCTTTTCTGTTATCCTTTCTCTTTCAAACCCCCACAATGATTAACTACAATTAATCTTGAAAAGAAGGACCATTCTCACTTCTACATAGAAGCATTAGCTCAAACATCTCCTCTTTAGTTTCTTCCTTCTAAACTTTAATCACAAATTCATGAATTAATGAAACACTAATTCCCTACTTTGGTATCTGAGGAGTTCATCAAGTGAGAACTTAAACCCTCCATTAAACATTTAGGATTCAAACTCTAAAAACCTTTGCCTCCTCATTCATTGGTTTTGACTTTTCGCTCTCCTTGACTTGTTCTTCTCCTGCATCTTCTTTCTCTTGGCTTCGGCGGTGACCCAAGTGTAATCCGGGGGAATCACAAACGGGTCTTGTAGAGTTTCTATCCTCGCAGCAGATGAGCTTGAACGGTTGTAAGGGGCTTTTATCCACTGAAACCAAGAAGAGCCGGACGAATGCGATGCAGCGGGGCTATCTCTGCCAGAAGCAGAAGGGCTGGTCGGGGGTGTTGCGAATTCTTCCAACGGGGCTAGTTCTTCAAACTTTGTGAAAGTCACGATTACTCTGATAGTAGGAACGACGGGAATGGCAACCTGGACTCCAACAGTTGCCCAATGTTATAGAAGTCAAATCGAAGGCACAAGTAAAACACAATAGTAATAATAGAACCTAAACCTAAATGGCTTAGAGCAAGTGCTGAAATGAAAGAATTTCAGTATTCATTCCAAAACCGTGTAACGTGGGGAAAACAATGCGGGAGTTAGAACAAGTGATTGAAAATTCAGTACTCAACTATATTTTCAGGCCTAGACATCTAAGCGGACTTAAAATCTAAATTGATGACTCATAGAATCTTCATTTAGCGGATATTTCTTCAACTTGCTTCTCCTGAAGTGCAATCCGATAAACGTTGACAAGGACATGCCCAAACATCTAGACAAGTTCTTAAGGAAACAATTTCTTCTTGTAATTCTGTTTCTAATAGTACAAGTCTCATTGTTGATATCCGACAACTTGATATTAAGTGGTCAGCCTACACATGGGACCGAGGACCCGATTGACAACTAAATATGACAGTAATGGAATCAGCAATGAGTACAACAAAATATACATGACAAGCAGAAAAACTCGAACTTGCTTCCAGAGATCCAACAAGATGTTTCCAATGGTCAACAACGGGACAAGGATAAACTCAAGACTATTAGCTCACTAGCAATCGTAAACGGATTTACTAGGCAGGCACTAAAAATCCCAATATGTGGTTTCTGTTAACTCGGTTGATAATAGTATTACATCCGAACCTCCGTGCAAGACTAAAAATCAGTGGTAAGATAAATTTTTAAATCAACCTAATAAACACTGAATCAGCCTAACAGAAATGGTTAAAAATTCAGACTACGAATGGCTTTCAATTGGTTACAAATAATTCATAGGCTGCATTGGCAGACCATTATAGATGCAGATCCATTAGTGATTTTTTTTACTATTATCGCAACCCATCATTTAAAAGAAATTCGAATCAGCTATCGATTGAAAATTAACGTCACAAATATTCTAAACTTCCTGATACCGAACAGCAAAGTCTTCAATATAATAGAGTGACTTTATAACTAAACTAGCACCCGAAAATCGAGCACCGATACCAGGATGTGTTGTCAAAGAATTAAAAATTCATACTAATTGCAATATTTTCTAGAACTAAAGGCAATAGCAACATACCTTGACAGGGAAGGTTCCCATAGGAAGTTTTGTTGTGAGAAGTTCCCTCAACCGACGGATCGCCTTTACCTTGTTCGCTAGAATATCAAGCAATGGCAAAAGTTCCTCTGTCCGCAGAGGAAAGTTCGGGGAAAGCCAAAGAATAGGCCTTAATCCTTTTTTGTACTCGTTCTCACGACCCCCATCCCTGTGTCGATTTCTGCTTTCGGAACCCGATGAAAAGGAGGAAGAAGAAGAGGCTTTATTATCCCTTCCTCTTCGGTGCTCGTCCCCCCTCACAATCTCCACTGAATGTCTTCCCGGTTTGGTCTGATTTCTAGTTGGAGAGTCTCCGAGAAGATCGCTCACCTTCTCCTCTACACAAGAAGTCCTCGGTGGGGCAATTTTCTTCGGTCCTTCAACTTTGGTGTCCTTTTTCCGCCATCCACCAAACCATCCTTTTTTCTCTTGCTTGGTCTCGCCGTTCCTATAACCATTGGCATCCTCTATAGGAACCTCCCTCTGCTCATAACAGCTATGGCGATGCCCAATAATCCCATCGCCGTTTTCAGCAGGCAAATCTGAAGAATCCAACTTAAGCGCGACTTCAAGCTGTCTCTTCTCTTCCTCGGTCAAGAGATCATCAAGCTCCTCGCTTTCTGGTTCGTTGTCATTGCAAGAAGAAAACAACTCGTCGTCCGTCATTGCCCCTGGGACCGTCCTCGACTTTATGCTCACGACCACATTGTGCATGTCATACACCTTAGCCTTCCATAATCCGACCACTTCCGTCTTCTCCTGCCGCCTCCAGTTCAGCTGCGGCAAGAGAACTGCCTGCGTCACATCAATCCCGGGCCTGAATATGTTAGTCTTAGACATTGCTTCCACCTCTTGCTTAACCTCTTCTTCACTCACTGGAGAACCAGCACCGTCCAAAGCGTTCATCACCTCCTTGTCCTTGTGCGTGATCATACACAGCGAACCCGGAGGGACCTTCCCGTCCTCTGACCCGTCACCGAGGAAGAGAATGCTCTGATCCGACCGCTGAATCCTAAACCCGTCAAACCCTGCCAGAGTCATATCCGCCCTCATGTTCGCACCCCTCTTCCAAATCTTGTAGGTATCCGACGGGGCAATCCTCGAGATAAAAGGGATCACGGAGCTATCGAAATGGAACGTAATCTCCATGTAAAAGTCCCTCATCCGCCTCATCGCCCCGACCAACCGAGGCAGCCTCCTGCACCACTTGGCCCATGCCAGCGGCTGGTAATGCCTCACGATGATCATCGCGATCGCCTCCTCCCTGTTGCAGATCGCCTCCTGGAGAGCGCTCCAACCGTTCTCGTTTTGCAGGCTCCAGTCCACCCCCGCCGTCATCAGCATCTCCGTGGACTTGGGGTCGGCGAGCTTGACGGCCAGGTGAAGCGGCGTGTCGCGGTTGGGGACATCCCTGCGGTCAATGGCTGCGGAGATTGCCTCGGCCTTCTCTTCCTCGGTCAGCGCCATGGCCTCGGTGCGAATCTCCGCCGGGTTGCAGTGGCGGGGCAGGCCCGCCAGTATCCTCCTGAGGGCCTCGTAATCTCTCATCGCCACCGCCTTGTGGACGGGGCTATGAGCATACTTAGAAACCTCAATGCCAGCCATCACACTGCAGAGCTTAAGCCTTCAATCCCAACAGACTAAAAGTCTTAATGCTCAGACCCCAAAACACAGCTCAATCATCCAATTCTATCAACATGACAAAAAAAGAAAAAAAATTTTGAATCTTTATCAATTCCCACTTACCCAAATTGGATATTAAGCAGAACCCAAAATCTGAAGAAAAAAAAAAAAACCCACAAACGAGAAAAACCCAGTTGACAGTTGACAATTGATAATAAATCCGAGGACTTGAAAAAAAAAAAAGTAAAAACCTTGAACACGAACACGATATTTTTTTCTCCTAGAAGAGGAAACAAAAACAGACCCAATTCAGATTTATACTATTACAATAAAAGAGACAGTTTGACAGCAGATTTTTGGAAGCACAAGAAGGAAAGTATCTAAAGTGGGCCCAAAGCAAAGCAAAGAATCCAAGAGACGAGAAAAGCTCTAACCTTTCTTTCTCTCTTTCCTTCTTCTTCTTCTTCCTTGAGAGAGAGAGACCAAAGATTGTGAACTCAGTCACTCAACCCCACCAAGAAACTCTCTCTCTCTCTCTCTCTCTCTCTCTCTCTCTCTCTCTCTCTCTCTTAAATCTCCATTGGCTTCGGAAGTTGAAAAGGGAGAGAGCAAAGACCGAGCCTTGTTGTGATCCAATCCAGATCAAGACAAACCCCAAGAAAGAACATGCATGTGTATGCGTTTCCAAAACAAAAATAAAAAATCAAATCTTTATTATTAAAAAAATGCCTCAAAAGAAAAACAGTCTTCGAAAGGGAACAAAAAGAGAAGAGAAGAAAGAAAGAAATGTGATTCCGAGACTATGAGAAAGGAATTTTTTTTTTAATTTTTTTTTTAAAGAGTGTTTTGGACCAACAGAATCGAAGAAACGAATACGAGAAAACCCCACCAAGCTTTAAAAAAAAAAACGAATATCAAAAGTGGAATCCCAAAAAAAAAAAAATTTTGATTTCTTTTGAGGGACTCTTCGGAGCAAGAGAGATTATATATAGAGAGAGAAAGAGGGGAAAAAAAAGGAAAAAGAAAAAGAAAAAAGAGAGTTCCTGAGACGGAAGTGTTATGAGAAGAACTGAACGAACAATTACAAAGGAGAATTATTATGACCCTTTTTTTTTTTTTAATGTTTGAGTTTGGCCATTAAACGAATGGGAAAATAAATAATAATAATTAAATAATAAGAGGGAAATGAAGAGAAAAGTCAGAGAGGGACCAAAAATGGAAATGCAAGCATGTGAGCCAGAAAATGAGGGAACCTGCTTTGCCCTTTCCCTTTGCTTTTAAAATTAATATTATTTTTTTTCTTTCACCTTTTTTTTTCATGTGATTTTTAATGATAATTAATTCGGTTAATTATATGTTTAATTCTTAAAAGTTGAAATTGATTAGCTTTCCAATTGGGTATAGGCTTTATCATAGCCTCTCACCAGCTTGATTTGCTTTGCTATGCAGCCAGTCAGAGTTAGCCCTCCTGCACAACTAACACATTTTAAATTAGCAAATAAATATTCATTAGATTAAATGGATAATGTTAAATGTTAATTGTTTGTTAGATTTGAATACCAAATTGTGACAATTAATTTGTTACTTTTACTCTGGATCCAGATTTTCTGTTTATTTTTGTAATTCATGTTTATATCTACAAATTATGTTACGACATGTCATATTTTTAATTAAATTGTATTTATTTTTTTAAAAATACATGAATATAAGTAAATTAATGATGTGCAAAAATTGATCCAAAGTCAAAAGAAAAGATATGAAGAGGTGGAAGGATCGAGAGATATGGAGGAAGAAATTCAACTTCTATAGACTTGTTGGATTGAGGGAGATGCACTCTTAAAAAATCAAAATTATCCCTGTAATTACATTTTAACAACTCATCTAATGAGTAATAATATTCAACAAAATTAATGGTATTTTAAAGAACAAAATTAAAAAAGTAGATGATCACACTAAGACTAAATTATTTTCATTCCTACTCAAAAATTGCATCCTTCTATGCCCCCTCTCTATTATCTTGAGTTGATTAAAAAAAGTATTTTATTTTATATAATAATTAATAACAAACAAAGTAAAATAATCAATATAATATTACACAAAGATTTTCCAACTCTCTAGGATTCCTTAAAAAAAAAAAAAGAGTGAAGAGTTACTATAATCATATTTAATCTTCACATTTTATAGGTTCGTTCTATTTTTTCGTCCTCCGAACCAAACAAAATTTGTTTTCATACTTAGTAACTGATATTTAAGAATTAAGAGCACTAACCATTTCTTGTTTAATATTTTAAAATTGACAAGAATATTAAATTAGCACTAAAAGTTGGTTCGGATTTTATAAAATAGTGAAGTTGTAATAAATACTCATATTTAATATTGGATTTTAAGAAATAACTAATTGTTATAAAATTAAAAAAATAGTTAGTAACTTATGCATTTATTAGTAATTAATTAAAGTTTAATTAGTTTTATATTATTTATTAGATAATTAATTCTTTTTTAATTTTCTAAAATGTTAGCTATTATTTAAAAGTCCACTCCCAAAATAACTTATTTGTCTAACTCACTCTTCTTTTTTAATAAAAATTATGCGAGGATTTTTATAATCTCGACAGAGGAAATCTTTTGTAAAAGTTTACCGTCAAGTTCTATGATAGAGAGTTGTTGAATTAATTAAATGCATTTAGAAACAATTTGTCATGTATTCATTTACATAAGTTAAATTAACAACCTTTTCTCGATAAATTTATAGTTTCCTTTTTAATGTGAGAGTAAAATTTGAATTTCAAGAGGAATATAAATGAGGCTTAATAGTACTACAAATCGATATCTTTTTTCTTTTTTATTTCAAATCAAGATCCCTTAACCTAATCGATATCTTTTTTTTTTTTGAGTCTATATTTACTTTTTAATTGTTTCACGTTTTGAAAAAAAATAAATTTGATAGTATGAAATTATTCTCCACCGCGCAGACTATCTCACAACATTTTTTTTCCCTATATTTTAAGGCGCAATTGCTAAATCTAGACTAAACAAAAGTGTGTGAGTAATCTTCCAAGCATGTTTGAGTTCTTTCTGCTATTTCTAAACTTTTTATTTTTAATTAATTACATATAGCTCTTCCAAGGCTTCTTCTGTGAACACCCATGCAAAAATTGTTTGTTTGTTTGTTTTTGTTTTTGTTTTTTTTTTAGGGGGAAAAGAAGTACACATGCGAAAAGGATGTTATATTTATTCAAATCTTTTGTTCCATGCGCACCAAAAAAAAAAAAAAAATTCTTTAGTTCGAAGTAGACAATAGTATTATGTCCCGTAATTCTCACAACTCCCTTTTGACCCTTTCTTTTTTAAAACAATATTGACCTTTTCAATTTTCAAACAAATATTTACACTAGAACATATAATAGCTATACCTACTAATACTATACATTTGGATATGTTTTTTTTTTTTCTTTCTGTTTTTTTTTTCAGTTAACCGTCTACCATAACAGAGTTTCACACCCATACGCAAAGGGCAAACTAACTGGTCAAAAGCCAATATTAAATTAGCAACATATTTGAATATGCATTTTTCAAGTACGTTTATGAGTTCTAAATATTTTAATTGATAAAATATAATTATTTTTCAATTATATATTTGACAAAATTCTCTTTTTTAATTATAGTTACATACCACATAAAATAGTAATGTAAAGGTAATTAAAAAAATAAATTTGTTCCTACGTTTTCCCCGGCGTGAAATTGAGTGCATCCGAGATAGTTTTTATAGACTTGCAGTGGTGTTTAACTCAGTTTAAGGGGAACTTTTCTGTTGGGTTTTTTTAGTATTGGAACATAATTCTGATAGTCATATTTATCTTTTGAAGATATGATACCAATTAAAAAGATAAATTTGATCATCAAGAATAATTTGTTTCCACTATAAAAAAATCCACCAGAGAACTTTTCAATTTAAGACGCTTTTTTCTTTTTTGTATTTTCAAATGAAGGCATCAATTGTTAAGACGTGTAAGTTCTTTTTCTATATTTTGTTTGGACTTTTATTTTGTAATATTAATGGAAGTGGTCTACTATGTTCTAATTTACTTTACGTGCCTCTTTATGTGACCTTTATGTTAGTTTTTTAGTCTTGATCTATCGTAGTTTTTCATCAATTGTAGAAGTTTTCTGAGACAATTATACGAGAGCTGAAATTTTATTAAATAGATAGATATTTGCAAATCTAATTTGTGATTTAGAATTCATACAAATATATATTTTGATGGTTAAAATTACTAATATGAACATAAATATCTATTTGTGAAAATAATACTCAAATAGGGTTTAAGGCTCACTTAAATATGGAAAGAAAAAAAATCAACAAATTTATAATTTGTAAATAAAAATCTATAAAATTATATTTATATTTGAAATTTTAAATATATAAATTAATACGATATCAATTATTGTTAGTGGTGTATCAAATATTCTCAAACAAAAAGGTCAAACATTTTTTCTATATGCTCATATTGCTCCCTTTATAGAAAATTCAAATTGGTTAAAAATGAAAAATATGTTCATATAAATACTTATGTAGTTGGATAGAACATTTAAATTGGTTAGAATATAATTATTTTCACAAAAAATTTGATTTTTTTAGTAAATATAAATATTTTCATACAATAGGTAATGGAAAACGTAGCAATATTGGGTAATAAAAATACTGAGAGCAAATATATATATATATATATATATATTGACAATATTCAATTGGATATAAAAGAATATATCTTCATATAACAATTTTAAGAAACTGACCAAAATAATCGGATATATTTTGGGTATCCATTTAGAAGCAAAAGTGTGTAATTAATTTTTTTTTATGTAATTTAATTAAAAAATTAAATAAGGTTATTAGGTATTTAATCATTTATTGGTTAATATTTTAAAAAAAATTTCAAAAATTAAATTATTAATCAATAATACATAAAAGAATTATGGGTATAAAGATAAAATATAGTATCATATAGTTATAAAAAATGACTAATGTTTTAATTAATAAATATGTTGACTATATTTTTAAAACATCACTAAAAAATAACTATTTACTCAATTATTTTTGTTATAAAATATTGATAAAGATATATAATTTTCCTAAATATTTTTGTAAATATTGAATTAAATAAGCATAGATTTATAAGTTTCTCTTGTAAATACATGACTATGAGGCTAATATGAAATTCCTGATTGAATGAGCTACAGGCTACAGCCTAGGGAGTTGACCAAAGTTTCGCAATCATAACAAGTAACATGGTAAAGATCTTTCAATCAGTTGCTTTAAATTATTATCCTCATTTATTTTGAGTTTAATCACAAGGAGTTGGTAGCCAAAATTCTGTTGAGAATAAATTTGAACCGTCACTTCAATATTAATCACATTTTTTCGGTACTATACATAAATAGATATTGGTGTTCTAGCTAAACATCAGCCACTGCCATATAAAGTGAATTCAGATTTTTTTTTTTTTCCCTTCCATCCCTCCAATAATATTTAGCATGTAATAAACATAACAAGTTTAAAATATAATAAATACAATATGATTAAAAATTTAAATGATTTGTTTATGTGTGAAAATACAATTGAGAAAAAGGAGATGAAGACAAAAAAAAATATTTATAAATAAATAAATAGAGGACCTGGATTAGTAGACGTTTTTTTTTTCTATTAACAATTAAAGATTAAAAAAAAAAAAGTTAAGACATTGAACCTGGAAAAGTTGATATAGATCATTGACATATGACATATCTATATAATAAAATCCTGTAATGTGATTGTGATTATGCAGATCAATATATATATAACAGAATTAAGATTGGGCAAAGAAGTCAGCAATATTAAACTAGCTGGTACCAGAATATTCACAGGTCATTTTATAGTCTTTTTTAGTGGACATTTATTTTTCACTCTCTTTCATTGAGGAGTAGTTCTCAAAAATCTTGGACTTTAGCGATCTTTTCAATTCTTAAAAAAAAAAAAAAAAAATAGAAGAAGATATAAGCAATATGATTACAAACGTTCTCCAGCCACAAAGTCGAAAAATTATTTCAGCGATATGCTAATTAAGAGCAATATATGATAAAATGTTATAATTTTCTTTATCATAACCTTTCACGACAGTTAAGCAATTAGTCATTTTAAAAGTAAAATTTAAAAGATTTAGTCATAATTTTACGTACATGTAACTTAAAATATTACATGTTATGACTAAATCCTTAATTTTGACATTTAGGGCTAAATCTTAAAAAATTACCCAAAAATTTAGTTAAATGCCTAAAAATATTCCTTTTTAAAAATATAGAGAATTTTAAGAAAATAGTCACACTTCTAAAAAAATAATTTTAAAAATAGCTATAATTTTAAAAAATTAAAAAAAAAATTATAGCAATTTTTATGTGTAATTTTATCGTTGTAATAATTTTTTTTCATGTGTAAGAAAGTTTTTAGGGCTAGTATTTAAATTTTTTAAACTTTGATTATTTTTTAAAAACACACCATTCTAACTTCAAACTAACTATTTATCTAACCAACCCTTTAATATATATATATATATATATATATATATATTTGTATTTATATATTAAAAAAAACATCTATTGGGTAAGGTATGTCCCTAGCATAACCTTACTAGACAATAACATTTTCCATTATTGACCAACTTTTTCCATCCATAAATTATTGCCTAAATGTTCCAATGATAATTTCTCATTATTAACATGAAAAGAAAGGTACGTACTAATGAAGACAACAAAAATAATATGTGGTGGTTAAAATAATGAGAATTAATATGCTTTTTCATACGATCATTTTTGTCATTTAACGATATAAACTAATATTATTAAGTTGAAAATGAAAAAAATGGAAAATAACATATAAAAGATTTAATAAGTATGTGGACTTTGGGAAGAATACTGCTTACGTAATTATATGAGAAGAAAAAGTTGGAATTAGATTCATTTAAAAAAAGAAAAATAGCTAGCAAAGGTATCAACGCAAAACTAAGATGCTCCAAAAGTGACCAATAAGTTGAATTTGATTCTATTCTTGGTGTTGATTATCTATGTGATCAGATATTTAAATCAATTGAAGAAATTTGTTCTGTTTTTTTTTTTTTTCTCAATGGAACAAGATCAGCGATTGTTATTATATCATAAACTTTTTTTCATTCTTCTTTTTAATTATCATTATATATATGTATATGCGTGCGCGCGTAGTTGCTATTATAATGTTTGATGTGCTTTTAAAAAGTCGTGACATATATGTTATCCCATGTGTTTTCGACATGTCAAATATCCTTTTCAGCGACTTCACATGCATCAAACGACGTGTCGTTTAATCCCTATCTATATTTGGTTCAATCGTTTGATTTTCCCCTTCTTTTTTTTTTTTTTTTTCTTAGAGTCTTTTGCATTTTCCTTGGTAATGTTGCTTTTGCCTTTTATATATCATTTATTTATTTATTTTTGAAATGAGTTCATATGTCAAGAGTGATCAATTTATTAATAAGAAGACAATTCAGTTTTAACTAATGAATGAATACACGAGGGATAATACTCAAATAAAAAACAATCATTAACAATCGAAAAAGTATAATGAGTTAGTGTGTGGGCCACCTGATTTTCGTGACGTGAAATCAGATGACACGAGCTACCGCCAATGAAATTCAACAAATACTTAATGTCATCGATATCAACCCCATCTTCGGATAAAACGTTATTCCTTTGAACAAACCAAGACTATATTAGTTGAATCACTTTCCACCGTGTGGACGTGGAGACCGTTCTCTATTGCAAACACCGACCTAGCCTGATAGCTAAGCATTCAGCTAATTGAATTCCAAACTTTCTCTTAATTCACTTGGAAAATGCCCCCAACATCTCTCTAGTCGAGTCTTTAATAGCTCCACCTACTCCAATATGATCATAAGATGCAAGAACAAAGGCATCAATGTTTAGCGTCAACTCACTTGGTCGATGAGCCTTCCATTGGTTAGGTCGATCCTGAGTTGACTCTATGCAGGCCTCTACCTCTTCTAGCTGGTTACTTGATTGAAATTCAAATAACAAGATACCAACAGTCTCCAGCATCTGATAAACATTTATTGCTGCCCACCATGAACCACCTAATTACTGTATCACCAAATTAGCCATATTAGTATACAAAAAATGTCCAGACGATCAGTATTTAACTTCCAAAAAAGCAATCTTGTGGTCTATTTTGTGAACATGCCAATCCCTTTATCCGTCTTCACTTTCCGCTCGCTACAATGACGATGATAAACCTTGGGGATATATGGGAAACAAATATGACGTTAACGGACATTCCTATTGTACCCCACGTTTGGGAATGACCTGGCGATATGGTACCCTATTAACTAGACACAAAAATCGGGCTTTCGATATACATTGAAGAATCAACTATATCCATCGCACGACAAAAGCCAACCGGTCCATCATTGCCTTAAGAAAATCCACATTACAATTTCAAAGACTTAAGAAAATCTCACCAATTTCAATCGGTTCGTTGTCATCTATGTAATTAGCTTATAAACCACATTACAAAGACTTATTGAGCGATAATCACCGACCTTACACGGCTCCTTGATCTTCAGGATCAGCGAAGAAGTGCATAATTAATCTCAGCAATGGGATGACTTTTGTTGAGAACGTCCATACACATTCAAATTACCTCCTCACTTACCATTTTCTAGTTGCGTTAGTGGAAGGGCTGTGTGAAACCCGTTTGGGCACTCGACGGGGTGCTTTGTTGCTTCCAATATCAAACAGAGCAGCTCGCACTTCCTCCCTAGTAAGCGTCGTCAACAACATCTGATTTATCTTCGTTGTCACCTTTGGTTCAACGCACCTGAGAACAGCCACCATATCATTTGAGGACGATCTTGACGATGTAAAAATATTGGCAAAATATTGTGTAAAACCAGAACTTTTTATTACATGTAACATTTATGAAAGTTTTATAAATGTATGGGAATTTTGTCCCGAAATTTTATATATGTATTTCGTCACATAAAATGATAAATAAAAATATAGCGTCGGAGAAAATTACTAGCAAAAAAGACCTGTAGTTTAACTAGAGAAAACTACATGTAGTTTAGGGCAAAAAGGGAAATTGTAAGGAAGTTACGGGGCAATAAAATAAAATTGAAATTTTATCCCCTAGGGCTGCAAATGGCGCCATTATCACTGTGAAAAGAGAGGATTTTATTTCCTAAAAATGCCAGAGAATATCAAAAGAAATCACATAGGATTTCTGCTAAACCAAAAAATGAAAATTTAGAGATTATGGAAATAAGTCAAGGATCGGAGGAATTAATGAGACAGAATCTCCCCTTTTCCTTCCCCTTATAGACGCCACCCATCACTATAAATAGAGGCTTAGCCCTCAATTATTCCTCACACTAAAACCTGAGAAATTCAGAGAGAAAGAGAGAAAGAAAGAGAATAGTAAAGAAACTGTGAAGAAAATTCGAGAGTGTTCTTAGTAAGAAATTTGAAGGTCACTCTACCAAGGTTAAGGTATAACGAAGTCTCGCGCGTTTAAGTTTAATTTTCTTTCGATCGAGCCTAACTCGAATTTATCGTTCATAGGATTCGAGCGTCCGTGGAAACTCGAAGGAAAATCAAGAACAATCAAAGGCGAATTCTGAGGTTTGCATTCTAGTCACTTTGAATTTTAGAATATCGAAGTTAGGATTATTAAGTGTTAGAAATTCGAGATTTAAAATCCGAT
Organism: Boehmeria nivea var. tenacissima; assembly: GCA_018132145.1. Taxonomy (NCBI): domain Eukaryota; kingdom Viridiplantae; phylum Streptophyta; class Magnoliopsida; order Rosales; family Urticaceae; genus Boehmeria; species Boehmeria nivea. Next base: position 10,612,687 of record CM030883.1, read on the forward strand.
TTAAATTCAACGTTTATTTTTTAAGAAAATCTAAGTTCTGCCATTTTAATGAATTTAGAAGCCGAATTTTGATATTAGTAAAATAAAAAATGTAGAAAATTTAATTTTAAGAAAGTTTTGTGAAATAATATTTTTTTCGATTTGGTCTCCCTGACTTGATATAATACGATTTTCTTAATTCGTTATAATAGCTTTATGAAGAAAGTATATGATTCGTAGGTTTTCTAAAAAAGTATATAACTAGAACGTTTCTTATTTTTACAAAATAAGGGGAGTCTGTTCATAAAATTTTGTCAAATTCGGCCATTAGGCACCTTTACCACGAATTTTTTCTTAATTATTTATTTTTTATTTAAGTAAATCTATTTTCATGTAAATTACTATTAAGAACAGGTTTACAACGGGGCGATGTAGAAAACTGAAACGACCTGTCTAGAAAGATTGATTTTTAAATAAGAGTTGTTTTGTGATCTCCTCCATACTGACCTGGGAACCTCGGGGAGTTCTACCTAGGTAAGTTAGGCCTAAAGCGGGACCATAACACTCTTCCCAGACTGTAGCACTCTTTCCAATCAATCTGTGTACGTTTCGATAATTACTAACGCACTGTTAAGAACTTGTTATTAATAAGAAAATAATTTTATAAAGCTTGTTTTTAAGACTTCCGCCCCTTTAGATGAGACGTTAGTACGAGGGTAGTTAATTTTATGTCTAGCTACTTACAATGATGTTATGGTTAGGTTTGCCTGCTAGCTCCCGACACTATCAAGAAGCGTACGTTAGGACTCTTCATATGAGGTGAGCACAATCTCACTACAGTACAAAGTAGTTCAAAATAAAATATGCAATGTTATGTGGCGAAATTGCTTTCATGATGATGTGTTACATGATAAAATGTTCCAAGTATGTTGTCATGTTTTATATTTTTATAAGTTATAAGCATGACTATGTTGAAATTATGATGTTCAAGTTTTATGTTTAAGTTATATGATCATGAAGCATGTCACTTAAATAAACAAGTGATAACTAAGTTAAAAATTGTATCGTACCGACCGTTCTCCTTGTTTCGACCCAAGGGCATTAAGGAGACGGTTTTCATGTTATGTATGTTATGTTTCGCCTTAGTCGCCAAGGACTTACAACCCTTATCGACTATTGGCTGAGCGCGCTCCACGAAGTACGTACACCATGATGAGGATCCTCTAAGAAAAGATTAAAGCAAGTTAAAGTAAAACTATGTCATGTATAATGAAGACTAAATTGTCATGCATTGCATACTTACATTTTTGTGATAAAATAATTGTATTCACTGAGCTTTAGCTCACCAACTTTTTCCTTTATACTGTAGGTAAGAAACCTATGGTTTGAAGTAGGATTGTGCGATGGCTGTGCAACGCAAGCGAGGCGGGCAATGAGAACCACAAAGAAAAATTTTCCACCTTATTAAGTATTATATAAATAAGTATCCATTCCAGATAATTATTATTTAATTATTCATATAGTTATGTTTTTCTCTCAAGACAAATATTATCTTTTATGACACTCAAATAAACAAAGTTATTAAGATGATAGTATGTTAAAAAAAATGTCTCTACTTTCCGCATTAAAGTACAAATATAAGTTAAAATGACGATCCGAAAAGTCGGGTTGTCACATATTGCTCGATCACCGCTCTCACATATTCATCCCGAGTGTGCTAACTCTCATTTGTTGCTTCAATACTATTAATTTGCCTTTTCTCCTGCCGTTGAGACGCCTTCATATGAAAAAACTTAGTGTTGCGTTCACCCCATCGTAACCAGTCTGCTCTTGCCCGTTGCTTTCGATAATACTCTTCGTTGGCCAACAAGTTATCTAGGTGACGTTTCAGACGTTTAATCTTGTCAATGATCGTCAGAAATTGAACCTGAGCAATAAAGAGTTTCAAGCTCCAATTGAAGTTTGGCAATCTTCCAATGCATGTGACCAAACTGACTAATACTCCACATATGAAGCTCAAACGCGGATTATATTTTCTTGTCAATGGCGTTCTAGCTGTTTAATCTTGTCATTGACCGCCCGATATTTATGTCTTTCTATTCGTATGTCATTTACCTTCACATAAAAATGATCTACTTTCATGTCGTTTTTATGTTGATGACCCTTTTCACACTTCTTTTCCGTTCCTTTTCATTTCAATTAAAATATATATATATATATATATATATATATTACATATTAAAAATTACGCTGAATATAAACTAGACATATTTTTAAAACTAATCTTTTGATATCTGAAATAAAATATAAAACCACATTAAAAATTTGAAACCATTGCTATTAAACATGTAAGATAATTCCAATTGTATCACTTTTTTAAAATGTGATAAAAATACAGATAATAAAAGAACAAAGCCATGAAAAGGATACTTTGTTTTCAAAGCCAAAAAAGTGGACATGTGTTATTTAAAAAGGAAAAAGAAAAAAAGAATTAAGTGGATAATTGGTATAAATGTAAATATACTAGTCAATGAAGTTTGAGAGAACATTTCTCTTTCTCGTATAAACACTTCAACTCAATCCACAAAATCATCATCATCATCATCTTTTTTTTTTTTTTTTCTTTCTTTTTTTCCCATCAACTCGTGGTCAATGATTCAACACAATATCCAACAATAATGCTAAACAACTTTTTCTTCTTCAAATTTTATAAAAAGGTGCCTGAACACTTCTTTAATAATTTGGAATTTGTTTTAATTAATGTGACTAAAAAAATTGTTACGACTCTAAAAACTGTAGGGCAAAAATCTGAGCCACGCAACTTGTGTTGGCCACGACAACAAGATCTGAGATTTTGTGGCTGCTCATTATTGATTTGAATGTCAATAATTAATAATAATAATTATAATAATGGTAATAAGATCTTCAGATTAATGGAGGCCGAATGCCAGCTCTTATTGAATGACTACAACGTTTTATCTATCAGAGAGCCATTGGGATTGGTAGGGCCTTTGTGTTCTTATCCAACCACATAATTTGTGTTGTTGAACCATCTTCTGAATTTGCAGTGTCCATTTATAAGTACTTTTGTGATAAGTGCTTTTTTCTTCATATTCACTTTTAGACGGCCTTCTTTTATATTACTTTTTTTTTTTGGTAGTGAATATGGTAAGAAATATTTTGTTGTGGAAAAATCTCAAATTTATCTTTAATTCTGATCTTCGTTGGCCAATATAAAAAAAAAATATTCATACCAGAGAATTTTCTTTCTTTTTATACTTTTTAGAAAAATCAATGGAAATGGAATTTTGTCATAACCAATTTACCGGGGGAGAAAATGGTGATAATGGTGTTTCACCTAAATTAAAGTGATTGGGATATCAATCACAATTTTGAAGACATAATTATTAAGTGAAATTGGGGTAATGGGAAAAAAAAATACGGTTTTTTAAATAAATAGCCATATTTTTATGTGTGTTTTTAATAATTAGCCTATGTTTGTTTTTATTAGCAAAATAGCCATACATTCGTGTTGTCATGAAATTTGTGACTTATTTGGCAGCATACTTTTTTGCTATTTATAAGATATTTTTTATTTAGTAATAAGTTTTATGAAATTAGTTGTATAGGCAATCATTTATTTGTGAGTTAATTATTTTGTTAATGGATGTTTAAATTTTTTATTGTGTTTATTTCAAATTTTCTGAAATTTTGTGACTATAGTCACAAATTTTATGACTGTGTATTTTATTTATTTAGTCACAAATTTTATTTCTTTAGTCATAAATTTTTAGATGGTGACCTAATGGCTATTTTGCTAATTTTTCAAAATGTGGGCTACATCTTTAAAACATGGACTGCAAAATGGCTAAATCCTTATCTGGCCCAAAAAAATATGGTCTATTTCATATAATTTCATAATTTGATGAAAGAAAAAAAGTGGATTTGAAATGAGTGTGATCATTACATGGATTAGATTTGTTTTCAAGATATTTACTTTTTTTTTTTATTATTTAGTTTCTGTAAGCATCAAATCAAAGACATGGAAAATGTAATAATTTTTTTGGTTCGGAAATAATTATAATGATTTTAAGCACATAAAATTGGACATTTATTTATCCTTATGTAATAAGTTGCTACATTGTTGCCCTCAGGCTTTGCAAATTGCAAGTGTAGTGGGCAACATGAAAGTCAACAAGACACAAACTTCAAATGGGTTTCCCCTTCAATGAACAATCCAAGACAAAACCAAAACAAGCAATAAAAGTGAAAGCATGCATATTGGGGACACTCTAATTGGTAGCCACACTGTGAAGCACCACGGTCTCAACAGTGAGCCCAGGCCCAAATCCAAAGAGGACACCCCACTCCAGCCCTTCTCCGGTTGTCTTGAGCCCATCCTCAGCGCACTTCCTCCTCATCTCATCCAGAATGAACAGCACGCACGCGCTCGACATGTTGCCGTAGTCGCTAAGTACTTGCCTCGTGGCCCTTAGCTTTTCGGGCTTCAGGCCCAATTTTTCCTCCACTTGGTCAAGGATGGCCGGCCCACCTGGGTGTGCGATCCAGAAGAGAGAGTTCCAGTCGGAGATTCCCAAAGGCTTGAAGGCCTCCACCAAGCTCTTCTCGATGTTCTTGGAAATGAGGCCGGGGACATCCTTGAGGAGGTGAAATGTGAGCCCGACTTCTCGGAGATGCCCGTCGATGGCACCATCACTGTCAGGAAGGATGGTTTGGGCCGCCGAGACCAGCTCAAACAAGGGCTTCTCAACCTCAGGAATAGGGTCAGCCCCTATGATGATGGCAGCAGCACCATCACCAAACAAGGCCTGACCCACGAGACTGTCGAGGTGGGAGTCGCTGGGGCCACGGAACGTCACAGCTGTGATCTCAGAACAGACAACGAGGACACGGGCTCCCCTGTTGTTCTCAGCCAGGTCCTTGGCGAGGCGGAGGACAGTGCCGCCAGCGAAGCAACCCTGTTGGTACATCATGAGGCGCTTGACGGAGGGGCGGAGGCCCAAGAGCTTGGTGAGCTGGTAGTCGGCGCCGGGCATGTCGACACCGCTAGTGGTGCAGAAGACCAAGTGGGTGATCTTGGACTTGGGCTGGCCCCATTCCTTGATGGCCTTGGCAGCAGCCTCTTTGCCCAATCGAGGGACCTCAACAACCACCATGTCTTGCCTTGCATCCAATGAAGGTGCCTCGTAAGCACACACGTTTGGGTTTTCCTTCAATATCTCCTCATTCAAGTACATGTAACGCGTCTTGATCATGGATTTCTCACCTGCACAATTCAAGGCCCAAATAAGGGAAATAAAAAAAAATAACAATAAATCAAAATACGGATTTGTTTTTAAAATAGGAAATTTAGGGTTTAAATGAAGATCTTGTATAAAATATACTTTACAATTTACAGTATAGCATATATAGGGTATTTGGCAAATTTAATTAAATAAACTTGATTATTTCAAGACAGCATATATAGTTAGGTATTCAACATAAAAGGAATGCTCATAAACTCCAAGCTGTACGAGGACTACTGGCCACAAATACACTATTGTAAAATATAATGTAACTTTAACTACTCACAACGCTTTTTTTTTTTTTTTTTTTGGTGCGAAAAAAATAAATGAACTTTTTTAGATAAAAATTAAAAGCAATTTAAACTAATTAATTTCGTGCAATATTCTCTACAACAAATTCACATGATGATTCAATCCCCCTAAAAAAAAAAACAACATAAATATTAAGCAATCTAGGAACAAAAAAAAAAAAAAAAAAACTTACACATGCGCTTGAACTTCTCCTTGAGCTCAGTCTTGTGCTCACTGTTGGTGATCCTGAAGTAGTAATCAGGGTAAGTGCTCTGATCAACGCAGTTCGGCGGCGTCGCCGTCCCGATCGCCATCACGGTGGCCGGGCCCTCGGCGCGTTGAGCCTTGCGAACTTCCTCGACGGTCACCATTTTTTCTACCACGGAAAATTTACCCCGCTGCTAAATTGCCAAATGCAAAGGTAGCTGCTCTCTTGATTTTCCTACAATTTTGGTGGTACAAAAAATGTTGTGACAAAGTGGTGTATTTATATAATGTGACACCAAGAGTAAATAGTTAGGGTAGGTATGTTTTGAGACACGTGCTTGTAAATAGCTAGCCCTTTCAACGACTTTATAGTAGAGGGCCGGTTGGCACGTGACTTTGTAAGTTTGGTGTGTATTGAATTTGAGTGAAATGAGAGCACATACATTCTCTATTAGTATTAGCTCTCACTTACCAAAATAATAATGATTATAATAATCAAAACGACCGTCTTTTGTGGACTTTTTGTTTATCTCTCTCTCATTGTAATCTGATTGGACGGCTGAGATTGGTGCATCCTTTTGAGAATTTTGTTGATCATGATCGGACGGTTCCTGATCACGGTGAGCCAGAATTATTAGGCTGCTCTTAAGAACATCCCTTTTTGCTAGGACTAGTACAAATTAAGCTCATATTTTGTTTCTCTCTTTAGGTCTTTTTGGTCGTTGTTTTTGTTTCTTTGTTATTTGATATCTTGTTGATATGCTTCTAAAACTGCTTTTTTTGCAGATGATTTATTTTGTTGACAGAGAGAGAGTGAGTTAAAGAGAAGAGAGGAAATATTTTAATTTGCTTTTTTATTTTATTACTAGTTTTTTGACACGTGCAATTTTTTTATTAACTTATTAAATCATAGAAAAAAAAGTAAGGAAAAAATATTATAAAAATTTTATTATTTAAAAATAAAAAAATATTATGATATCAAAAGAGAAACAAAAATTTTGTGAGAGATAAAGAAATATAGGATTTAAAATAAAAATAGAGGAGGGAAAAAAGAGAGGAAAACTAAAAAGAATAAAAAAAAGAAAATTAAAAAAAATGGTGTGCCTCACGCGCGTCAGCTTTTGAGAGAGATAAAAAAGAAAGGAAAAAAAATAAAGGTTTTAAAATAAAAATAGAGAATGAAAAAAAAAAGTTTGAAAAGAAGAAAAAAATAAAAATAATAACAAAAAAGATTTCTAAAATTAAAAATAAAATAAAATAATTATAAAATAAGATAATAATTAAAAAAAATTACAATATTAAAAGAGAAACTTTTTTTGAGAGAGATAAAAAAAAATAAAAAAATATAGGTTTTAAAATAAAAATAGAGAAGAAAAAAAAAAAGAAAGTTTGACAAGAAGGAAAAAAAAATTAAAAATATAATAAAAAACAATGTTTTAAATTAAAAAAAGTTATAAATGAAGATAATAAAATAAAAAAAAATATTACAATATCAAAAGAGTTTTTTTATTTTTGTGAGAGAGATAAAAAAGAAAGAAAAAATATATAGGTTTTATAATAAAAATATAGAAGAAAAAAGAAAGTTTGAAAAAAAGAAAAAAAAACGAAAATTTGAAAAAAAAAAAAATTAACTGGCGGGCGTGTGTGATGGGAGCAGGAGGGGACAAAGCTGACACGCGGGGGCTCGTGTCAGGCTTTTTTTTTTGTTAAGTCCCTCACTCTTACATTTATATTCTTATTTAATTCCATTTCAATCCTTAAATTTTTGTAAAATTATATAAAAACTAAATAAAAAATTTCATTTTAACACCACCCCCCCCCCCCAGGGACGGAGCCAGACTTTGATGATAGGGGGGGCCAACTATAAAAACTTAAATTATCCAACAAATATATTTGTGTCAAATTTCATATATTTAAAAGTGTTAATTATATTAGCAATATATTAAAATACGTAACGTCTCTCTTGCATATCACGAAAATAATATATAATTAAAAATATACTAAATTTTTCAGCAATTTTCTTTTCAATGTATACTAGTAAATAATTAGTTAAAAATTCATCTTTCATCTTGTTCCGAAGCATAGTCTTGACTATATTTCATGTTTTTTAATAAATTTTGGATTTCTTAATCTTAATAGGCTTGGGTTTAGCTTTAAAAAAACTTTAAATTAATATATATGGACTATAGATAATTATTGGGTTTGACCCACTTATTGTGTAAACAAATTATTAATGAATGAAGTAGGAAAATACTTAAAATCAACACAACAATAAAAATAAATACCCAAACTCAATCCGTTAATTACTTGCACATATTTTTGGTAACTAAATTAATTACTATCGGTTACCACTATGTAAATAATTGAATCACTAGGATAATTTATTATATTTTTCAAAAGAATGTGTATTTATTTAAATTAGGTGTTAAAAATTAGTATTCACTATAATTTCTCATAATATTCAATTATGTCATAAATAAACAATAATTATTAAATTTTATTCACTTATTACATTAATAATCAATGATTATCTAGTAGTATAGGGATCTCTAATAACAATTAAAAATAAATTTTACAAATGTTTAAGAAATTAATACTTTTAAAATAAAATAAATATATATATATTTGGGATGGGGGGGGGGGGGGGGGGGGGGGGGGGGGGCCAAGGCCCCCCTTGAATACCAAGTAAATCCGTCCCCCCACCAAATGCCACGAAACCTCTTTAAAAAACAAAAGCTATGGAGAAATATTGTTCGCACGTTATATATTGTAAAGATATACCCTTCTGGAATTCAAAACCCAGAGATATAAACCATCTTTTCCTAAGAATCATTTAAAAGCCAAGTTCATTCTTCCTAAATTCGCCGGAATTAATCTGATAAAGGATGCCATGAATAAATGCGTTGGTCTAATAGATATTCTCTCTCTCTCCCAAATCTCTCAGCATTATTAATTTCATTCACGTTATATATAGTTTTTCTAATCACTCTCAATATAATTATAGGAGGATTTTGAGGAATGTCCCTCTTTTACACATTAATAATCTATGCCTCTTTTATATTGTATTTTTAATTTATGCCTCAAATTTTTACACGCATTAGTGAGTAACTTAAGGAGTAGCTTCATAGACCACTAACTACCTTAGACTCAACCACACCACATTATAAATATACACATCCATATAAGAAGAAATGCTCTCACTTAGATTTGAACATGTGACCTCAACCTCCATGTTTGAGGACTATGTCACCCGAGCTAACTGTCGGGTAGGGGTGGCAATTCGTGTCACGTGTCATGTTTGTGTCGTATCTTAATTGTGTCTAAAAAATTTTGGTTAGACTTAGACACGACCTATTTATTAATCGTGTTTGAAGGAAAGACTCAGACCCGCCCTATTTAAGTATCGTGTTAATCGTATCACCTAATTACGATACATTTACGAGTCATGTCTAATTAGTTTTAAATGAGTTGTGTTACTCTCGTGTTTATTGGCCCAATTAGCTATATTTGAGTTGAGATCAATAAATTTTTAACGATATTTTGTAAATCTAAAAAAAAATTAAATAAAGGCCTAATCTTGATAATATAAATAATTATGACGGTAATTCTTATGTCACGCAGATGAAAATTATAAGATACTAAATAAATAAATTTCAAGTACATGTAAATGAGTGTTAAATGTGTATATTTATTTATAATTAATTTAATAATCATGTATTAATGAGACTTATCGTGTTGTGTTTACCTATTATTTAATCATGTTAATCATGTCTGATCTATTAGGACCTAGACCTGCTAAGACCTACCCCATGTTTGGCAACCCCTCTCAAACCATCTCATTCCATTCCATTCTATTCCAAACCAATTCAACTTTCTAATCCTACAAACCATTCCATTCCATTCTATTTTTTTTTTCAACTTTTCAAATCCCTATACAATATCTTTAAATCTCAACAATTTATATAAGAGAAATTATAGTGAATACCCAATTTTTAAAATTTAATGTAAGTTATTACCCAATCTTTTGAAAAATGTAACCAACTACCCAAAAGATGCAATTACTTACACAGTGGTAAGTGGTGGTAATTCACTTTGTTACCAAAAGCATGTGCAAGTAATTCACAAATTGACTAGAAACTCAATTACTTCAAAAGTTTGGGTATTTATTTTTATTGTTATATAAATTCTGGGTATTTGCCTACTTCACCCTTTATATAATCTCGAAATTCACAAAATTAAAGTATTTTACTTATTTTTCAAATAATTTTCAAATCATTTTGATCATCCTAATAAATAAGATGGGATGAGAAAAATGAGTTGCCCAAATATAAGACTAACTTGGCGGCCCTATTGTCGGCGGTATGTATAATTTTCCTATACAGTATATATAGTTGTCCTATGGTTAGCTGGAGTCATTTATATCTAATAAATTTGTTGTCTGGAAGAGACAGAGACTTGCAACAAGACACCTATTATTGAAATTAATAATTGCAACCGTACTAACTCCTAATCATAAACATTTGAGTGTTCGTACAAATAACTTTTTGATTTATTGAGTTTTGATAATTCGTTCAAATTGATTATAGACAATTTTTTTAAATAATAAATAATTTGCATCAATGTTCATGAATTTGTAAGAGTTTGACGAGTTTGTAAAGATAATTTGTCAAATTCCAACAAACTAAATTATAAGCATCTTGAATTTGGAAAAGAAATTAATATTATATATCATCCAAAACTTCTAAGGAAAATTAGAATTTGACTAGCTATTTTCCGAAATTTACAGAAAAGGAAAGAATTTTAATATGTATGAACCGAATATAGTACGAGTTTTATTTTACCTTCCATATATCTCCTAACTTATCTAAAAAATATATATAATTTCCGTTTATAAATTTGGAAATTCTCTTACACGATTGATTTATACTCCTTCACAAAACATAGAAGTTAATCATCTCAATTCTACAAAAGCATTTGGTTCATTACAAGATGAGAACGTGGAAATACAAGTTCTGGCCATTGTTTTCGTATTAATTTGAAAACAAATCTGTTGTTCCTGTAGTTTTACTTAATTTGTCCTAACTAAGGACATATATTAACTATGCATGAAAATCCGGCGGTTAATAACCGACCGGAAAAAATTCACCGGATAATTACCGGTTAATTCACCGGAATTATCCGGTGACAATTTTCGGTGAAACTCCGGTTATTCACCGAAAATTATCACCGGGTAATGGCGGTGAATTAACCGGATTTTAACCGGATAGTGTTTTTTTGTTTTTTTTTCTTCTTCCTCCTCGTCGTTCCCCCACCGTCACCGCTGTCTCCCCCACCTCCCCTGCGACCTCCCCACCTCCCCTGCGACATCCCCTGCCACCCCCGTGACCTCCCCGCCACCACCGCGACCTCCCTGCGACCACCCCCCCGACCACCCCGCAACCTCCCTGCCGCCACCGCGACCACCCCTCGACCACCCCGCGACCTCCCTGCGACCACCCCGCCACCACTGCGACCTCCCCCCCAACCACTCCGCCACCACCCCGACTTTCCCCGCAGAGCACCCCACCACCTCCCCCGACTCCCCCGCCACCTCCCGATCTTCCCCCCCTCGAACCAATGATCAAACGAATTTTTTTTTTTCGGTGAAAATATACCACCAAAAATTTTCGGTGGAAAATCGATTATTAACCGAATTTCTACCGAAAATTTTCGGTGGTATCATGTGCCGGTTAATTAACCGTGCCACATTTGCATGTTTAATATTAACATCTCATCTAATTTTGTCAACAATTGCTATCTACAAAATGAGTTGTAAGAATACGATTAGAGGAAACTATTAGGGACAGTCATTTGTAGACAACATATTATCCTATCTATTTATAACTTTTCTTAAAAGAGCGAGTTGGTTCTTAATTTCATTCTGTCATTTCGTCCATTTTTTTTTTAAACCGCCCGTACACCCAACACACTTCAATCCCACTTACGCAGACGTGCACGTATGATAGGAGGTTCTTTGTTTTGTTTTTTTTTAATACACAAAAGTGGCCATTCTTATGAAAAAACAAATATTAAAACTTTTCTAAAAAGGGTCTGCCTTGTGTCAGCCCCATTTAATGGTTTTTTTTCTTTTTTAAGATATTTTTTTTTCTTCCCTTTTTGTTTCACTATATTTTATTATTTTTATATTAAAAATTTATTATTTTTCCTATAAAATTATTTTTTACACCAAAATAGAGATTTAGCCGGACTAAAAAATATATATTTTAATTTATATTTTAGTATTTTCTCTCATTTATATATCTCTTTAATTTCAATTTTCGTTTTCTTGCTACTCAAGTATCGAATAAAAAATCTACACTACTGTAGATTGTAATTTTTCTTATTTAATCTGTACATATCTATTGTATTATACTTTTTCTTATTAATTTCTTTAAAAAGTTGTAATATTCATGAATAGTACTATAGTAAAAAAAAACATGAATATTGTTTTTAACTTTTTACCCCTCTTTTGAAAGGGAAATAAAAGATAATTATTTTTATTAGTTTTCATTTTTTTCTCCTTTTCTTCTTTTATTTATATTCTTTTTATATTGTTTCTAGGTTTTGTAAAATTTTATTCATGACATCGGTCATAATTTCTTTGGGCCAGTTAAGCAATTAGCAATTTTAAAGGTAAAATTTGAAGGATTTAGTCATAGTTTCACGAAATTAAGGATTTAAATGTTACATGTATATATATTACATGTAACATAAAATGTTACATTTTATGGCTAAATCCTTAATTTCAGCATTTTAGGGCTAAATCCTAAAAAATTACCTAAAAGTTTGGTTAAATGCCTAAAAACCTCAATTTCTTTTTCTTAATATTTAGATATCCCTTGTATTATATATTTTTTATCTTGATTTTTTTTATTAAAAAAATAAAGTTGTTGTCGATGAGCATTATAAAAATGATGTAAATAAATATATATATTTTTAGCCTTTTTTTCTATTTCTTTTTTTATTAGTATTTTCTATTTAAATTCTCTTTTATCTTGTTCCTCGTGTCTCGAAAAAAATTTATGTCACGATCGTAAATTTTTAATTTTTTTATCTTTAAACACCGTCTATATTATACCTTATTATTTTATTTTTTTAAATAGTGCTATTTGTTAAGATTATTGATATATATATATATATATATCTACATTAAAAAAAGGTGGGTTTTTTTTTTCCTCTTAATCTATAGACACTTATTTGTGTTTTTTTTTCTTGGTTCAATTTTTCTTTTTTTCTTTTTTTATTAGTGAGAAGATATAAAAAAAGATTGTGCCTGGAAAAAAATTTAAAAAAAAAATTATTTTTTATCCCCCCCTCTCCTTTCCCAACAAAATAATTTAACTTTTTTTTAGCAGTTTATATATATTTATTGTACTGTATTTTTTTATTTGATATTTTTAAAATACATTGTTAACATAGTTAAATACATATTTCGAATTAGTAATTTGAAATAAACTCTGCTCGCGTACCCGTGTGCTTCAACTTGTATTATTAAAAAGAAGAAGAATATCACTGTAGACTCTACAGTGACTATACGCGCGCGCTTCAACTAGTATTATTAAGAAGAAGGAGAATATCACTGTAGACTCTGCAGTAACTCTATCTAATTACTTTTTTGCCCTTATTCACTTAGAGCTTGTTTGGCAAATGGGTTCAAACCCATTTTGAGCCATTTAAACGAATTTGTTAATCCAAATTGTCATTTGTGAACTTTTTTTGGGATAAAATCCAAACGAAAAAAACTCATTCAAACCCTTAAAATTCAAATTCTGACCCCCCTCCTCCTCAAATTTTAACAGTTTAGATTCATATTAAATAATGTTTTTTGATTTGACATTTCAGCCACTCTTTTTATAACTCAAAATCGCACATTTTACATCTATCCAAACAACAATTCAAATAATATTTTCAAATAAGATTATTTGAGCCAAACAACAATTTAAATTTTTCGTTCAAATTGTCCAATTCAAAATTTTTAATTCAAATGAAAAAAGTTCAAATTACCACAATTTGAACCCATTTGCTAAACGAACCCTTAATTAGTTCAATAATTTGATCAATGATTTTTCAGTCCATTTAAAACTTTTTCAGGCATTTACTTCATTGCCCTCATCTTTGTCATTTGTTGGCAGCTTTGTTTTTTTAATTTCTTTAGTGTTTCACCCAAAAAAATCACATTTGCTTTCTTCCTCTTTCATATGGCCTTTGTTCTAATGTTTTGGAGCTCGGATCCTCTGTCTAAAAACTTCAATCCATTGTATGTCCACTCAATAATAGTTTGCCACTTCATTAGTTTTTATCAATACTTGACAAACTTTTTTTTACCCACAAAGATTAAAACTGACGTTACCCTCGGTTAACATACTTAGTCTTAGTCATACTATAAACAACAAACATAGTTCAAAAAATAATAATAATAATAACAACAACAACAACAACAACAGTTGTTTCCAAACTGAACTTAAATCTAAGATATTTTCATATTTTTATCCGTGGAGTTTTCTTGTTCATTTCCCTATATGCATAATAAATAGTAGAAAACATATATGCATAATAAATGGAAGAAAACAAGAATAAATATGTTGGTTAGCGAATCCTCTATTTCTCTTTGACGTCTTCTTTCTTTTTCTTCATCTTTTTTTTTTTTCATAAACACCATATATTATTTTCTCTTATATTTGGAATGTCAGTTTAATTTGGACTGTGCACATTTATCTTCTTCGCCTTTTAAAAGTTTTACCATGTGTTTGGTTTGGCCATTTTGGCCATCCCATCCCATTTATTGGGATGGAAATGGGATGGAAAAAATGGTTTTAAAAATGGTTTGGAATAGTTTGAAAATGGTTTGTAAAAATGATGTAAGAATGGTTTGACTTTGCTAATTTCGAGGTGATATGAATGGTTGAGATTTAAAGATATTGTATAGGGATTTGGAAAGTTGAAAAAAATGGTTGAAAAAAAATGGAATGGAATGGAATAGTTTGAAAAAAATGAAATGGAATGGAATAGTTGAAAAAAATGAAAAATGGGAATGGAATGGAATGAGATAAATGGGTAAGGCAAACAAGGGGTTAACTTTTTGTAGTTCGTACTTCTTTTTTAGAGAAAAAAGTGTACAGACTATTAAGATATTAGTTATAATTATCAGTTTCCTTTAATTTATTTGTGTATTTACCATTATATCCTTGAATTGGTATTATAAATACCCACAATATTATTCAATAATATTTGAGCAATTTCCCTAATATGGTATCAGAGCCCTAGTTTAACCACACAAAAAAAAAAAAAAAAAAAATTCGCAGACCTCATACTGCCGCCGCTACCAAGTACCAACCCTTCCAAACAATCACCTCCAATACCCAATTCCTACGAATTGCCAAATTCCAATTCTACTTCCTACCAATCATCTCTACACCCACCAATTTCTTCCTTCTACAAACATCGACTTTCACTTTCCAACTCCACGATCACTGCTAATACTCCAGCATATTCTCCACGCAGACCATGGACACCACAGATGACCACGCCACGCCGATCTCCGCTGCCGCATCCGTTGCGACCGGTCCGCGTCCCACCTTATCCACTGCTGTGGATAATTTGCCATCTCTGATTGCGATTAATGTGACCGCTCAAGTGCCACTCAAATTAACTGCGACCAATTATTGTGCTTGGCGCGCCCAATTCGACTCGCTTCTCATCGGCTACGATCTATACGGCTTTGTTGACGGCTCGAACCCGTGTCCGTCTGCGACACTAATTGCTCCCAACTCGACCGTTCCAATGCCAAACCCGGCCTATACCCTCTGGATTCGCCAAGACAAGCTCCTTCTTAATGCTATTATTGGCTATCTCACAGCTACCATTGTACCATTTATTGCGGCCAAAAAGACGTCTATTGAGGCGTGGACATCCCTCGAAAAGACGTATGCGTCGCCCTCTCGGGGTCGCATTATGGAGCTTCATCGCAAATTGGCCAATCCCGTCCAAGGTACGCGTTCAATAACGGAATACATGCAGGAAATTCAGATTTGTATAGACTCTCTTGCCCTCATGAATAAACCGGTTGATTTTGACGAACTCTCTATTCGCATATTGAATGGACTTAATGATGGCTACACCAACCTATCGAGTGCTCTCCAAGCCCGGGAAACACCGATCGAATTTGATGAATTATTAGAAAAATTGCTTCATGTTGAAGCACAGCTCAAGCTGCCTGGCAAAGCCACTTTCTCTCCACCGGCCTCTGCCTTTGCCGCCCCGGTGTCCTCGGGATCGGGCAAGTCCACCAACAACTCTCCTAGGGCTGGCCAATCCAACCGAAATCAGCAGCAACACCGGCCTCAACAATATCACAATACTTCTCGACCCAATCAGTCATGGAGTCCCCGTCCTATCGCACAGCCATCGTCCTCCTCTGGTGGCCGCGGCTACGAGGGCCGGTGTCAGGTCTGCGGCACCACTGGCCATTCAGCTCGCCAGTGTAGTCTCGTCCCGTCCCATACGTGGGATTCTATTCCGGCTCCACCGCGTGGCCCTCGTCCTCCTCCGCGTGTAAATACAGCTACTCACTATTACACGCCGATCTCGAACTCCGATTGGGTGGTGGACTCCGGTGCTTCCCATCATGTAACTGCTGACTTGGCAAATCTTTCGCTTCATCAACCGTATACCGACTCTGACAATGTTGTCATCGGCGATGGTACATGCCTTACGATTAAACACACGGGACATCGTAAGGACGGGGTTTACCTTTGGCCGAAATCATTACCGTCAACCACCCATTCCCGCGTCTCCGTCTTCAGTTCGTCCAAGTCGTCAGCCAATTTACTTTCCCTATGGCACAGTCGTTTAGGTCACCCGTCAGTTAAAATTTTTAGTCAACAATTGTCCTTTTTACGTATTCCATTTAAACATTCTCAATTGAATGAATTTTCTTGTAATTCGTGCCATATTAATAAAAGCCACAAGCTTCCTTTTTCGGAATCTACTCTTACATCTACTTTTCCTCTTGAGATTATTTACTCTGACGTGTGGACCTCCCCGGTTCACTCTTTAGATGGATACAAATACTATGTCATATTCGTAGATCACTTTACAAAGTATATTTGGTTTTACCCGTTGTCGCGAAAATCTGATGTTAATGCCACGTTTGTCACCTTTAAGAGACTTGTAGAAAATTATTTTTCAGTTAAAATCAAAACACTCTACACCGATAACGGTGGCGAGTACTTAGCTTTACGATCTTTCTTCTCTGATCATGGCATCACCCACTTGACCTCCCCTCCCCATACTCCGGAACACAATGGGTATGCTGAACGCCGGCATCGCCACATTGTAGAAACTGGTCTCACTCTC
The DNA here is from genome assembly GCA_018132145.1 of Boehmeria nivea var. tenacissima. Taxonomy (NCBI): domain Eukaryota; kingdom Viridiplantae; phylum Streptophyta; class Magnoliopsida; order Rosales; family Urticaceae; genus Boehmeria; species Boehmeria nivea. Next base: position 10,629,864 of record CM030883.1, read on the forward strand.
TTACACCGTGCCTCCCTACCTCTAAAATTTTGGTCCTTTGCATTTGCTACCGCTGTCTACCTTATTAACCGCATGCCTAAAGTCAATCTTCAGTCTCACTCCTCGTATGAACGGCTATTTCAGAAACAACCGAACACCCAAAAATTACGGATCTTCGGTTGTCTATGCTTTCCGTGGCTTCGTCCCTACAACACACACAAACTTGACCCTCGGTCTAGTGCCTGTCTATTTTTAGGATACTCTCTCACTCAGAGTGCGTTTCTTTGCTTCGATCTTTCATCTCAAAAAGTTGTTGTCTCCCGCCATGTCCACTTTGTCGAAACCGAGTTCCCTTACCCATACATCACTCCCTCTTTCTCCTCATCTCTCGAGCCTCTTATTACAGCCTCGTCCTGGCTCTCCCAACCGCGATTGCCCGCGTCAGACATTCCTGCACCGCGGTCACGAGATACACGGCCACCACTATTGCCTACTCTACCGATGACTCTCGGAACGCCGGCGGGTACTCTCGCTCAGCCAGATTCTGGACTCCTCTCAACGGGTCCCGACTCCGGCCACTGCCATCAAGCGGACAACCTTCCTGCGCTACCGTGCTCCAGCGGTAATCCTGTTGCTGGAAGAGCTCCCGCAGTTCCTGCCTCCGGCGATTCTTTGGGTATCGTAGCTCGTCCACCGGATTCTGCTCCGGCAAATCGACCCACCAATATTCATCCTATGACCACAAGGTTCAAGAACTCCATTGTCAAGCCCAATCCTAAATTTGGGCTCAGTCTTGCTCTTTCTGCGGATACTGAACCAACCACGGTGGCTCAGGCATTAAAACATCCACAATGGCTCCAAGCAATGAACGAAGAATATCAGGCACTTCTCCGCAATCAAACTTGGGAATTAGTTCCTCCGGATCCGCGACACAATCTGATAGGAAACAAATGGGTTTTCCGTATTAAACGCCGCCCCGACGGGTCCATTGAGCGCTACAAAGCACGCCTTGTTGCCAAAGGTTTCCATCAACGCCCAGGTTTAGATTTTCATGAGACTTTCAGTCCTGTCATCAACCCCGTCACGGTCCGCACTGTGCTTAGCATTGCCTTGCATCGTCGATGGGACATTCGACAACTGGATGTTAACAATGCATTTCTCAATGGGCACTTGACTGAAGAGGTTTACATGGCTCAACCGCAAGGCATGCGTGATCCGTCCTTTCCCAATCACGTATGCCGTCTTCGCAAAGCCATTTATGGTCTCAAGCAGGCACCTCGAGCTTGGTATCAGGAATTGCGCAGTTTTTTACATTCTCTGGGATTTGCCACGTCCCACGCAGATTCCTCGCTCTTTATTCTATCCCGCGGTACGAGTATGATCTATTTTTTGGTATACGTAGATGATCTCATAGTCACTGGTAGTGACCCCCAGGCCGTTGCTCAAGTTATTCATCAACTCAATGCCACCTTCTCGACAAAGGATCTCGGCTCTCTATCCTTCTTCTGTGGGGTTGAGGTTATTCCGACGCATGACGGAGTTCTCCTATCTCAGCATAAGTATCTTGTTGATTTGCTGCAAAAACACAACATGCTTGATTCTAAACCAGTGTCTACCCCTCTGGCAGTGGGAACATCACTTACTCTTCATGATGGGGCTCCGTCGGTCAACGCCACATTGTATAGACAGGTTGTTGGTGGTCTACAACATCTTCGTATGACGCGGCCTGATATTTCTTTTGCAGTTAATAAGTTGTCACAATTCATGCACGCTCCGTCGGAACATCATTGGGGTGCGGTGAAGCGCCTCTTACGCTACTTAAACGGGACTCGCACTCTTGGCATCCGGTTATTGGCGTCCTCGCCATTGACGCTCCACGGGTAGTCAGATGCAGATTGGGCAGGTGATCCAGACGATCGTACTTCTACTGGTGCATACGTCATTTTTTTGGGCGCCAATCCGGTATCATGGCGATCCACCAAACAACGTACAGTTGCTCGTTCCTCAACGGAGGCTGAGTACCGAGCCATTGCTTCCGCAGCTGCTGAACTCCAATGGATCAAGAACCTGCTAGATGATCTGTGCATTCCTTTGTCCTCGACACCGACGGTATACTCGGACAATCTTGGCGCCACGTACCTCTGTGCTAATCCGGTCTTTCATTCCCGTATGAAGCACCTAGCCATTGATTATCACTTTGTTCGTGATTTAGTGCAGTCGTCTTCTCTTCGGGTTGTGCATGTTTCTTCGGGTGATCAACTTGCTGATGCTCTAACGAAGTCTCTGCCTCGACCTCGTCTTCTCGACATCTGTGACAAGATTGGTGTTTCTTCGTGCGCACCATCTTGAGGGGGCATATTAAGATATTAGTTATAATTATCAGTTTCCTTTAATTTATTTGTGTATTTACCATTATATCCTTGAATTGGTATTATAAATACCCACAATATTATTCAATAATATTTGAGCAATTTCCCTAATACAGACTTCCAACAATAAAAAATAAATTGCAGTATATATATAATATATTAAATGCAATCAAATGTATTTTATTATATATATATAAACAACGCAACCAAACACAGTATATATCAAAAAGACAATGTCATATATTATTTGTCGAGATGACTTTAGTTTTTTTAGATGGTTCAGTATTGATGAATCTTTGATGTCCAAAAAGCAATAACAAAGAGAAGAGAAGAGGAAGTTTAGCCCCAAAAAAAAAAAAAAAGATAGAGAGAAAGACGTAGAAAGTTAAGTCGTAAAACATAATTATAAAATATGAATATATAGTAAGTAATAAATGAAAAGCGGGAATTCTGAAGTTGAGAATGTGAAAGGTTTTCTACTTTTATTTTTACACTGCTGACGGAATTATTAATGGAGAACAAATGTCTGTTACTATTTTTGTGATAAAAAAAATGTGTGATGAACTAGTAAATTATTATTGGGTGGACATATAGTGGGCAAAGGTTTTTGGACACATGATCTGGGTTCAATGTTTTGATGTTCAATCATTTTGTTTGCTATGAGGAATTTTTTTTATTAGGAATTGATCCAAAAAAAAAACGGTTCTCCGATTCTTTTTTTTTTTTTTCATTTCTTTGTTCTAATGGTTTTTTGTTCTTTTATTTTATTAAGGTTTTATCCAAAAATAATAATAAACTCACTCTTTTTCTTCATTTGGTTGGTCTTTGTCCTAAGATGTTTTTCTTCTCCGATTTCGTTTGTTGTTGTCTTAGTCGGAACTCATCATAGTTTTTTGTCTCATCTCTACTTTCGTTTGTCTTTTGCTCTTATAGTTTTGATGGTCGATTTCTTTTGTATGTTTATTAGCCAGATCTCATAAGGCTTTTTTGTGTTGGCCAAAAATTTGAATAGCAATTTTGCTTGGGGTTTTTTTTAGGGTTAGACAAAAAATTTGCGTCTTTTATTTTTTTCTCTTCATTTTAGCTAATCTATACTATGATGTCTCTCTTTGTTTTCCGTGGTTATGAGAATTATATTTTTTAGTGTCTTCAATTTTTGTTTATATGATTTGATAAAAGTTGGGATTTTTTCTCTCTTTTGTTGTTAATGTACAATATTCTGGTTGTCGGAGTTATTTCTCAGACTTTTTTTTTTTTTTTTTTTTTTCCATAGCATTAAGTGGCGGTTTTTTCCAATCAGTTTTTGTGGTAGAACGAGAATCGTCTCTTTGGTTTTTGGTGATTTTTATGGTCAAAATGGCTTTTTTGATGTGGTTTGGTCCTATGTAAAGATTTTTTAAGCTGCATTGTGTCTAAAAAATCGGCCATGAGAGTTTACAGATGAGTTTTTTTATATAATAGTTCTACATAATATATTATTTTCTAAAAAATCAAATAACACCCGCTGCAAAGCGCGGTTTCAAAGCTCGTTTTCATTCTAAAAAATTTTAGTGATTTCTATAGGGCTTAAATTTTTTTGTCTAACAAGTGTGTAACTTTTCATATATTTACAACTAGGGCTGTACAAAGAACCCGCCAACCCGATAACTCGACTCGAACTAACCCGATTTCAATTCGGGTTCAACCTAAACCAACCTGCATATTTGTAAGATTGGGTTAAGACTCAACTTTTCGAGTTTCGGGTTAACCCAACTCGATTATTTAAAAAAATAAAAATATGTAAAATATAGCTAATTCTGTAGTTATTATATAAGAAAGATGTAATAATATAAGAAAGTAAGAAATATCTAAAAGAATCACTACTATTAAGGACGGTGGGAGGCTTTGTCATAGGCTACATTTTTATGAATTTTGGCTCCCCTAAACTACAATTTTAAAGAAAATAGTTATAGTGATTAATAAAAAAAAAAAAAGAGTAATTTGCACCGGTGTCCCTGAACTTCACCTGTTTGGCAACGTGCCCTTTAACCTTTAATTTTTGGTAAATTACATCCTAATCTCGAAAATCTTGACAAATCACCACAAATTGATAACTTCTCTGATTATTAACGGAGATAGCCCCTAGCGTGAGAATCATTTTTATAAGGGTATAATTGGCAATTAAAAATTTTGCATCTTAAGCCCAAAAAAAAAAAAAAAAAAAAAAAGAGAGAGAGAGACCCAACCCTCGCTGGCTCGCCATCTCAAGCTGTCGCGAGCCCCGCCGCTGAGATCTCCGAGCCCGGCCCGTCACGAACCCATTGCGCCGTGGACCCAGTCATCTCGAGCCCAGGGCGTCGCAACTTCCGTTCGTCGCGAGCCCCATTTTTGCGATCTTCGACCGCCGAGATCTCCGGTCATTAACCCCCAATCAATTTCGCAACCCACCAAAGAAATTGGCACCACAAAAACCACACTGTATGCTCAAATTTCAAAATCCCCGAACCCAAACACATACCAACACGACGACATCGCGAGAGCTGAAATCGACGAGATTCATGAAACCGACGATCAGAGAAAGAAAAGCGAAGGAATCAGAACTTGATGGAAGAGAAAGAGATGAGCTGAAGAGGAGCGACGGCGAGGAGGAGCACATGCGGAGGGCCTATTTTACTTCATAATTATATCCACGGCCTACATGACATAATAGCTGTGAGATACATATAAATGGTTATAGAAGGAAAAAAAAAAAAAAAAAAAAAGGAGGGTAAAAGAGAGAGAGATCAATTATATAACAAATACTACAATTCACTCCGTTATTATAGTGTTCTCCTGAGATTGGAACAGAAGAGACAACACTGATTACAATATTCTCTAACAAAGACTATTATAGTTCAAGAATAAATATACGTGATTCCTATTTCACTCCAAATTAATTTTTTACGAAAAGACTAGGAATGTAAACTGAGTTCTATAGGACTGAAGGTGCATCTTCCATTTTCATTAATATTATCAAAATTGTTCTTAATTTCTATTTGGAATAGAAACGAAGAATCTCTATTGAATGCCATACTTCTATAATTCACTTGTTTAACGAGTTTAATAAAAAAAAAAAAAATAGGGACATTCATTTAGAAAAGAAAAAGAGAGAAATTCTGTAGTGGGTTTTTTTTGTGGTGGGAAATAATTTTAAATGGTGAGATTCACAATTTTAAGATGCGGGACCCACCGAAAAGATGAATCTGACGGTCCAAAATTGTTTTCTACCACAAAAAAAACCATCACAGAAATACCCGAAAAAGATATCCAAAGGTTGTACTAAACAAATTCAAATTCGAAATTAAAATCAAGAAATCATAAAGGTCTTATAATTGTATAATAAAAGCTTAAAATAATAGAGTACATACTCAAGTCCAAGAACAATTAATAAAACAGACTAGATAACTTTAAAAAAGAAAAGTAGTAATTAACATTACATATAAAACTTCAATTTAGCATAGAATTTTTTTTTTTTTAAATTTTAAATAATACATGAAATTGTAAATTTTATTAAAACACATAAAACATATAGCTCCACGGCACGAATAGTGCTATCTTTGTCCTTGTCCCATTTTAGACGTTGAGAATAACCTTATCTTCATCACCACCTTATTCTCTAAACTTGGGCCCTTCATCTCCATCGAACTTAAACTCAATAAATTTCAATGCTTATAAGAAAAAGATGTGTCTATTAAGCATAGCACTCTAATTAGTAGCCACACTGTGAAGCACCACGGTCTCAACAGTGAGCCCAGGCCCAAATCCAAAGAGGACACCCCACTCCAGCCCTTCTCCGGTGGTCTTGAGCCCGTCCTCGGCGCACTTCCTCCTCATCTCGTCCAGAATGAACAGCACGCACGCGCTCGACATGTTGCCGTAGTCGCTAAGCACTTGCCTGGTGGCCCTTAGCTTTTCGGGCTTGAGGCCCAATTTTTCCTCCACTTGGTCAAGGATGGCTGGCCCGCCTGGGTGTGCGATCCAGAAGAGGGAGTTCCAGTCGGAGATTCCCAAAGGCTTGAAGGCCTCCACCAAGCTCTTCTCGATGTTCTTGGAAATGAGGCCGGGGACATCCTTGAGGAGGTGAAATGTGAGCCCGACTTCTCTGAGATGCCCGTCGATGGCACCATCACTATCAGGAAGGATGGTTTGGGCCGCAGAGACCAGCTCAAACAAGGGCTTCTCAACCTCAGGAATAGGGTCGGCCCCAATGATGATGGCAGCAGCACCATCACCAAACAAAGCCTGACCCACGAGACTGTCGAGGTGGGAGTCGCTAGGGCCACGGAACGTCACAGCTGTGATCTCAGAACAGACAACGAGGACACGGGCTCCCCTATTGTTCTCAGCCAGGTCCTTGGCGAGGCGGAGGACCGTGCCGCCAGCGAAGCAACCCTGTTGGTACATCATGAGGCGCTTGACAGAGGGGCGGAGGCCCAAGAGCTTGGTGAGTTGGTAGTCGGCGCCGGGCATGTCGACACCGCTAGTGGTGCAGAAGACCAAGTGGGTGATCTTGGACTTGGGCTGGCCCCATTCCTTGATGGCCTTGGCAGCAGCCTCTTTGCCCAATCTAGGGACCTCAACAACCACCATGTCTTGCCTTGCATCCAATGAAGGTGCCTCATAAGCACACACGTTTGGGTTTTCCTTCAATATCTCCTCATTCAAGTACATGTAACGCTTCTTGATCATCGATTTCTCACCTGCACAATTCAAGGCCCAAAAAAGTATATCAGAAGAGATATTTTAATAGGAAACACACAAGGAATTGGGCTGCTCTTCGTTAACCTTTCTCAAGGAACATGCCATTTGCAAAAAATTTACTACATTCATTTATAATATGGGAACAAATTATTTTTTTATTCCCTAATTCTGAATGTTGATCTCGTATTTAATACATATTTACCTATTGGCTATTTGGGAAATTAAATTAATATGATTATCTTAAGAGAACATATATAATTAGCTTATTCACCATTAAAACTTCCTAAACAATGAATCCTCATCAACACCACATACATTACAAAATGAATGTAATTTTAATTACTAGATAATAATCATGATTTAAAATAATTAATTTCATGCGAGCAAATTCACGTGGTGATTCAATACAAAAATAACACGATTAAGATTAAGCAAGGAATAATCAAATAGTACTTACACATGCGCTTGAATTTCTCCTTGAGCTCGGTCTTGTGTTCGCTATTGGTGATGCGGAAGTAGTAATCCGGATAAGTGCTCTGATCGACGCAGTTGGGTGGTGTCGCCGTCCCGATCGCCATGACGGTGGCGGGACCCTCAGCGCGTTGAGCCTTGCGAACTTCCTCTACGGTCACCATTTTTTTTTTTCGATGAAAAATTAAGAAAAACAAAATTAGGCCAAAAAACGTACCGGCTACTAAGTGCTAATTGCGAAGGTAGTTCTTTTGTTTTTCCTAGTAGAAGCAGCTACAATTTTGTTGGTACGAAAAATGCTGTGACAAAGTGGTGTATTTATATCATGTGACACCAAGAGTATATAGTAAGGGTAGATATGATACGAGTCACGTGCTTGCATAGAGCTAAGCCCTTTCAACAACTTTGGAGTAGAGGGCCGGTTGGCACGTGACTTTGTAAGTTTGGTGTGTATTGAATTTGAATGAATACCCTCTTTGTAAGCAGATTGGACGGTCGCAATTGGTTCACATCTCCGTTTGACAATTTTTTTCTTAACATAAGTCATAAAGTTGATGATTATTGAAAATGACCCAAATTGTAGCCTTGGATCAAAATTTGGCAAATTTAGGCTGCTCCTAAGCACATCCCTTTTATGTTCATATTGTATTTCTCTTTTTAGTCTTTTCTTTTTTTCATTGTTTTTGTTTCTTGTTTATTTGATATCTTGTTGATATCCTTCCAAAATTGATTTTTTTTTGGGAAACGTAATTGGAATTGCTGAATAGTATTCTTCTATCTAAAAATTTCTCTCTAGTGAACAGAAGAGAGAGAAGACGCCTATGTTGAAATCAAATTTAATTACATGTATGTCCAGTCTAAATTATGGACAATTCATATTGCTTTCGGAATGTTTGTTAGGAAAGTTTTATTTTTTCACATGTGTGGGCAATATATAATTACAATTATATTATCATGTTATTTAACTGTAAATTGACTGTAAATAAGTGATTTTTTTTTGAAACACAAATTTTAATTGAGTATGAGCTTAATGAGTAAAATATAACGTTTTAACATTTAAACAGAAACATTATGAAGAAAACGTTTAGTGGTGCAACATTAAGCACAGTAAATGGTCTTTAATGGCCATTGATGTTTCGGAGGTGGTAACCGGTTTCAGTTACGAAACTGATTCTTAAGGTTCTTGATGGGAGAACCTCTATAAATTGGTATTTGGTCCCCATGCTCGTCTCATGTTTTTTCAGTTAAAAAAAATACACCATCGTTGCCGTGAGTTGAGAGTGTGGAAGCATCGAATACCGTCGCCGATCACCGACATCGACAACGGCCGGAGGTACGCCGATTGGGTCTTTCGATTTACGATCCTTTAAAAACCTAATATTAATAGTCCAATTAAGGTTACTAAGAGCCCTAATTGAATAAAATATAAAAATATTTAGGATATGGTTCACAATATGTGAAATCATTTAGTAAGTTTTCTCTTGTCCCAAGAAAACCTAAGAAGCCCATAGGTAATTTGATTGAGTAAGACGATAACTCGATAATTGATCATCATATAATTTTTACACAGGTGATGATCAATTGCTTTTTTTATTTTTCTATTTAATATTTGGTAATATGACATGATCTATTCCTAGGAATATTTTATTGATATTATAAAACTATAGAGAATTATGAGCATTTAGAATAAATTATTATTATTGTTATAAATGCTACTTTTTTTTTTCACTTTGCAAACTGAAGTAATATTATTAAGTTAATTATATATATATATATATTTATTTATATTAGCCAAAACTCGGAAGGCTTAATTAGAATTTGACTGGCTATATATGTCCGGAAGTTTATACGTATTTATGTTACTGTGTATATATTATACCAATTATATGAATTATTTATCTTACAAGAATTTGTAAATTATTTATATCTTACAGTCAAGTATATATATGGATAACGTGACTGAGATTTACAGTATTCCTTCAGAAAACATAAGAACTATATATTTTTTGAATCTAATATATGCAATTAGACCATTCTGAACTCATGTTTTATAATCGATGAAAAGTCGAAAATCTAGTTATCTACATGGTTGGGACTTGGGATTGGTGAGTTAAGAAATATAATCTCAATATTAATTAATCATTTTAAAGCTAATTGAAAAAATGCATTAGAAAATACTTTAAATCTAATAAAACCGTAAAAACTAACAAACAGCATTACCAAAGTTAAACTGATAAAATGACATTATTTCAAGTAAAGTAACTATTTCAATTAAGACTCAATTTTCTACATAGAGCAATAAAACTGGATATATTATGCGATATTTATTGTATATAAATCTCTATTTTGGCAAATGAAAATTGAAAGTTACACCATCAGCTTCTGTGAATGACATAATAGCTAAAAGAATCATCTAAGATTCTAAATAATAATTATAATATTCTTCAACAAATGATCAAATCGTTCATGCATTTAAGGTTATCAATCCATCCATCATATGTGTGAATATTCTTTTTGGGCAAGAAGATAAAAATAAAAATAAAAAGAGAAGAAATCAATTTCTAGAACTAATTATACAATTGGCTCCATTATTACAAGATTTTGTTGGAACATCAGATTCATCAACAAGTATATACATCATGCAATAATAATTACGACCTCTAAACAAACCTTGTCTCAGCAAAATACATACATAATATAATTAAAAGGGTTATCTATACAAATGCCCTTGATGTTGTGCTATTCTTGCAAGTTGCACCATAACATTTCAAAACTGTCATTTTTGCCTTTTAAAGTTTTAAAAACTTATATGTATGCCCCTCCATCACAGTCCGTAAAATAATTGATTGAATTAATAACGTAACAATAATCTGTTGGCATCTGTACAACATTTTAAAGATCAAAAGTCTTAAAATTAAGAAAAATTATAGTAATTAATTCTATAGTTATTTTCACAAACACCCCTTTATGTTGTTTTCTTTTCTCAAAATGCACCCCGATCTTTTAAAACTTTGTATTCATACTCTCTGATTTCATATATTTTTTTAAAGAATTGAGGTGGAAGTGGTGAACTTATAATGTTTCAAACATCAGGGGGGTACGAGTGCCAGTTTTAAAACATCAGGGTGCAACTTGCAAAGATAACACAATATCGGTGGACATTTGTATAGATTAAAAATGATGCAACGCTTTTAAATTTACTAGTTTGTGGGCATGTGCCCTGCACCTGCAAGAAAAAAACAAAAAAGGGGGGAAAAAAAAGAGAAAGGAAAAAACAAAAAAAAAAAAGAAAAAAAAAATGAAGGGGGCTAGCGCGTGCATATAAAGAGAGTGGGGATAGCCCCTGACACGCGGGCCCACGCACGCAGAAGTCCTTTTTTTTTTTTACAATCTGGCCCCATTTAATTGCATTTCAGCTTTTATATTTTATTTAATTATATAATAACCCTACTTTTAAAAAAAATATCATTTTAACCTTTTTAAAAAGGGCCAGATAAGCAATTAGTCATTTTAAAGGTAAAGTTTGAAGGATTTAGCCATAGTTTCACGAAATTAAGGATTTAGCCATAACATATAATATTTTTATGTTACATATAATATATATACGTGTAAAAAGTGTAATATTAACATAAAATGTAACACATGTAACATTATATATAATGTTACACTTTTACACGTATATATGTTACATGTAACATAAAAATATTACATGTTATGGCTAAATTCTTAATTTCGACATTTTAGGGCTAAATCCTAAAAAAGAACCCAAAAGTTTGGTTAAATGCCTAAAAAACTCTTTAAAAAATGCATTTTTTTTCCGTTTCATACAAGAAAAAGGCCCCAAAAAATGTTGGCCGAAACATTTCGGCCTTTTGTTGACAAAACTTTTAGCCCCTTCAAATATTTTAATTATTGTATAGATAAAATTAACAACATGTTGATGAATGTTTCATATTGATTCTCTAAGAATAATCATGAATTAGTGCTTTAAAATTTGTTGATCCTCACATAAATATTCAAAAATGATTAAGAAAAAAACTTGGCAAGGAAATATTCAAAATTATTGCTAATTAAATGATTTCGCTACAAAACGAGTACATTTATGATCCAAAAACGTAAAAGTAAGAAGCAATCTGATTCGGCTTTATTACAATTAAATTATGAAATTAAAAAATTTTACAATAAAGAAAGGTTTATCTTATGTTTGGGCAAACTATTTTGCCCATCCCATCTCATTTATTAGAAAATGATTAGAAAAATAAGTAGATTGGTTTGACTTTGCGAATTTCGAGGTAGTATAAATGGTTGAGATTTAAAGATATTATATATGGATTTGGAAAGTTGAAAAAAATGGTTGAAAAAAAAAAGAATGGAATGTAATGGTTTGTAGAATTAGAAAGTTGAATGGTTTGGAATGGAATGAGATGGTTTGGGAGTGGTTGCCAAACATGAGTTAGAAGTAAGAAAGGAATATGATAATTAAATTGAGAATAAGGAGCCGCAAATGGAATTGCAATTCGAGATTCCTAACTAGACGAATTTACTGCCAAAAGAAAATTTATCAAAATAGTTAAAACACTTTTTTTATTTTTTTCCTGAATAACTTTCTTAGAGGCTTAAAAGCCCGTAATCATGAGAAAGAGTATTTCTTATTGGCTGTTTTAAGAACTGCACTTTTTCCGTCTAAAAAGTGACGTCACCATAAAAATCTGAAAATCAGAAAAATTGTCATGTGACTTTCGGGTGGTCCCAATGTGTTATAAAGACCAAACCTATATTAATCAAACATCGTATATCTCTGTTAGATCCTAATACTAATACACCAAAATTATGTGATTATAGTTATATTGTCATTTAATTAGTGCTGAATGAATTTATTATAATATGAAACTTGACAACTCACTGAATTTATTATAATATGAAACTTGACAACTCACTTAAATCATTTCGTATAAAAAGCTTGGTAGATTTTAAGCTCCCACTTAGTATTTTAAAAAAAAAGTTAAAAATTTGGAAAATCATTTAAAATCTTTAGCATCACAATTATTCATCATCATATAATATAACGCAATAAATTGTTACATTTTTCCTTTCGGATTTGCTAGAGAACCGAACAACACTAGATTTAACAACATGCCACACATTCAAAAAAGGAAGTCCCCAACCCAAAGCGTAAAAAAGTACTAATAAACAATCCATAGAACAAAACAAAGAAGAAAATTGGAGACAAATCACATTGGAGGTCCCAATATGACACTAATTGGTAGCCACGCTGTGGAGCACCACGGTCTCAACGGTGAGCCCGGGCCCAAATCCAAAGAGGACACCCCACTCCAGCCCTTCTCCGGTGGTCTTGAGCCCGTCCTTAGCGCACTTCCTCCTCATCTCGTCCAGAATGAACAGCACGCACGCGCTTGACATGTTGCCATAGTCACTAAGTACTTGCCTGGTGGCCCTTAGCTTTTCGGGCTTGAGGCCCAATTTTTCCTCCACTTGGTCAAGGATGGCCGGCCCGCCTGGGTGCGCGATCCAGAAGAGGGAGTTCCAATCAGAGATTCCCAGAGGCTTGAAGGCCTCTACCAAGCTCTTCTCAATGTTCTTGGAAATGAGGCCGGGGACATCCTTGAGGAGGTGAAATGTGAGCCCGACTTCTCGGAGATGCCCGTCGATGGCACCATCACTGTCAGGAAGGATGGTTTGGGCCGCAGAGACCAGCTCAAATAAGGGCTTCTCAACCTCAGAAATAGGGTCGGCCCCTATGATGATAGCAGCAGCACCATCACCAAACAAGGCCTGACCCACGAGACTGTCGAGGTGGGAGTCGCTAGGGCCACGGAACGTCACAGCTGTGATCTCAGAACAGACAACGAGGACACGGGCTCCCCTGTTGTTCTCAGCCAGGTCCTTGGCGAGGCGGAGGACCGTGCCGCCAGCGAAGCAACCCTGTTGGTACATCATGAGGCGCTTGACGGAGGGGCGGAGGCCCAACAGCTTGGTGAGTTGGTAGTCGGCGCCGGGCATGTCGACACCACTAGTGGTGCAGAAGACCAAGTGGGTGATCTTGGACTTGGGCTGGCCCCATTCCTTGATGGCCTTGGCAGCAGCCTCTTTGCCCAATCTAGGGACCTCAACAACCACCATGTCTTGCCTTGCATCCAATGAAGGTGCCTCATAAGCACACACGTTTGGGTTTTCCTTCAATATCTCCTCATTCAAGTACATGTAACGCGTCTTGATCATCGATTTCTCACCTGTTATTTCATAATTAAAAAAAAAAATTAAGAATTTAGCCAGCCTATGTTTTAAAGATATAGCCCACGTTTCAAAATATTAGCAAAACAGTCATAAGGTCAATATCATCTATGACTAAAGAAATAAAATTTGTAACTAAATAAATAGAATACACGGTCATAAAATTTATGACTATAGTCACAAAATTTTAAAAAATTTGAAATAAACACAATAAAAAAAAATTAAACACCCATTAACAAAATAACTAACTCACAAATAAATGATTATCTATACAACCAATTTCACAAAACTTATTACTAAACAAAAAATATCTTATAAATAGCAAAAAAATATGCAGCCAAAGAAGTCATAAATTTCATGACTATTGTCTGCAACAAACAGTAAAAACATAATTCAAAAAATTAATGACTACAGCCTCAAAAATCTAGACACGAATGTATTGCTATTTTACTAATAAAAATAAATATAGGCTAATTATTAAAAACAAACATAAATATATGGCTATTTATTGTAAAAACCGTAAAATAATAATAATAATAATAACAAAACCAGAGAGTTTATCGGGAAATTAAGTGGGTTGTCATGTCTTAAGTTTTCAAAACCCTACCAAAAATGTTGATCACTAGGTTCTTTTTGCTTTGTTTTTTTTTTCTAATTTTATTTTGTAAAATATTGGGAGGGCAAAAATTCAGGATCTGAATTTTTTTGTTATTGTTTTTTTTTTTTTTAAATTATCATCCAGACAAAGCATGTGACACTTTTGCAATATCTACCATATATTTTATTTATAGAAACGCCCATAACCTAAAAATTCTCTTCTTATTTGTTGTCTCTTGGAAATCAAAGAAAATTGCTTCCTTAAAGCAGACTAGCTAGTAATTTTACTATTATAAGTCCATTTTCTCAAATTAGTCATAAAAACCTCACCTATGTGTATATGATTTGTTTTACGTTACTGATTATTCAATATATCATACAATAATTAGTAGTAATATAGAGAATTATAATAATAATATCAACTCCAACTCCTAGGTAACACTGGACAATTTACTGATTAAGTACTACAGAAGATATCAAACATATTAAACAAGAACGGCAGCGAATTTCCTCTAATAATTATCTCTACAAACAATATTCATACCCTAAAACAACAAAAGAATAAAAAGTACATGATATAGTATAGACAATATATATAATATATACTTACACATGCGCTTGAACTTCTCCTTGAGCTCAGTCTTGTGCTCACTGTTGGTGATCCTGAAGTAGTAATCAGGGTAAGTGCTCTGATCAACGCAGTTCGGCGGCGTCGCCGTCCCGATCGCCATCACGGTGGCCGGGCCCTCGGCGCGCTGAGCCTTGCGAACTTCCTCGACGGTCACCATTTTATTTATTTGTATTTTTTTTTTCTCCTAAGCGAGGAATGGTTGCTAAGCTTATTGTAACTTAGAATAATAATTATGTTGTGACAAAAGTGTGTGCATGTGTGAGTGTATTTATAATACTTGCAAGCCGTGAATAACGTGTAGCGTTATGGGAAAATTAAGGGTAGATGGGAGTCACGTGCTTGACCAATAAGGCTTTGAGAGTTGAGAGACCTTTGGATTCAACAACTTCCATCCTCCGGAGGAGATAGCCAGATAGCACGTGGCTTTGGGGGTTTGGTCTCTAACGTATGTTCTTGCCAGCTTAAATAATACCAAACCTTTTGAAGTCAAAATGACTCAAAACGACCAGATAGTGGGTTATTTATTTATTTATTTTTGGTTTTGGTACGTTGGTTTTGGTTTTGGACTCTTGTGTACGAGAAGATCGTATGGTCAAGATTGGTGGTTTATTATGATCGATTGGATGGTTGTGGTTTCGAATCCGTGTCTTGTGTTTGCCCAAGTGTTTTTTTTTTTTTTTTTTTTTTTTGGGTGGCTAAAAAGTCAATCAGTATGGGGTTATTTTTTTTGGCTGAATAGTTCATCAGCAAGTTGATAATTAAAGGCCTGTGTTATACTATTTAGTGAAAGCTGATTATAAAATATGATCGTTTAAATAAACTATCAGGGAAAAGATTTCCAAACAAATAATATTTGATAAGATATTTTTTGGTATATTATTTTATTAGAAAAAAAAATCATATATATAGAGTTTTTTAGGCATTTAACCAAACTTTTGAGTAATTTTTTAAGATTTAGTCCTAAAATATCAAAATTAAGGATTTAATCATAACATGTATTATATATACGTGTAAAAGTATAACATGTAAAAGTATAACAATACATGTAGTGTTATATGTGTTGCATTTTATGTTACATGTAACGTTATATTTAATGTCACATTTTTTTACATATATATGTGTTACATGTAATATAAAATATTATATATTATGGATAAATTATTAATTTCGTAAAATTATGACTAAATTCTTTAAATTTTACCTTTAAAATGATTAATTGCTTAACTGGTCCATGCATATATTATTGGGTCTATTCTTTGTTTATTCATTGAACTAGCATGTGGAATATTCTTTCTAAAAATAAAGAATGATGTGAAATGATTTTTTGAGTATACAGAGAAATTTTGCAGTGGCGTTTTTGTTTGACCAATAGTCGAGTTTAATTACCTATATCTACCTAGCTAAGAAGGTTAGGAACTTAAGAAATAATGGTCTGAAAGTTGCAAATAATTAATAGATGTCCCCGAATTCTATAAATTCCTAATCTGTGCTTGGGCTGTGTAATATCCAAGAAAGAGAAAAGCTACATTAGATTTCCATCAAAACATCGACATATAAAAGTTGATAAGGACAAGAATATTCGATCTAGAAAAACTGGAATTACAGCTAGAGATTTATTAACATAATAAGCAGAAAATAATAATAATAAAATTATTAAACAAGTAGTCAATTTTTAAATAATATTTTAATAAAATAGTTAACATTTCTATTTATGAGGAAAATAATCATTTTTTTTAATTACGTGATATTAGTGATTTTATGTTTTTGTCTGTAATTGTATATTGATTAACGATTAATTTTTTAATTTTTAAAATTATCGATCATTTATTTGAAATATATATGAAATAAAAAGGAGTCAGTTAAGTAACTAGCTATTTTGGACTGTATGTTTTAAAAAAATAACCACAATTTTAAAAAATTTAAAAATTAGCCATCACACATGTCAGAAATTGCTGACGATAGCGAAATTACACATAAAATTTTTTGTACGTGTCAAAAATTTTTAAATTGACTAATTTTTAAATTTTTTTGAAACTGTAGCCAATTTTTTTAAAATTATTTTCTAAAAAATGACTATTTTCTTAAAAGTCCCATTAAAAAATGAGAAAATACTAAATAGATAACATTTTCAGCCTTGTCACATTCGCAAATGGCTGCAATAGAATTCAACGAATAATCAAACATGACAGTTCTCTCGAGAGGGCTAATATACAAAATGTATTGTGAATTTGTATTTTTACCTTCTCAATGCCCTCTTCCTCATCCAACTTCCTTGCAGATGATGATGACGACGCCGATGCTGCTGCAAATTTGGTTGCATAGAATTAAGTTTCAATTTTTTTTTTTTTACAACGTTTCTAATTTTGTTATGCATTATCCTAGTATATATCAATAAATACTAAATTTTTTGAAAATATAAGAAAATATCAAAATGATTCAGTTACTTATATAGTGATAATTAATGGTAATTAATTAGCTATGATTAAAAAAAATATGTATAGCAATTAATAAATTTACTAGTTACTAAATTACTTAAAAATTTGACTATTTATTTTTATTATTGTATAAATTTCGAATATTCCCTACTTCACTTTTTTTTATTGTCAAAAATCACTTGCCATTTGAATTCATTATTAAATATATATGATCTCGTTGGTATATGTCCAATAAAATTTTTGAAAATCAAATATATAATTAAAGAAACAAACTAAGTCAACAAATATTTTTGCTACGATTTTTCTCCAAAAAAAAAAAAAAACTTATCGCCAAAACCTCTTTACCTATAAGTTTAGCATAGCATTTGATGAATCACACAGATAATATATCAATTTTTTTGTGAAAAAACAAGAAAGTTAGAGCTTCTTATTGCAAATTGACTGAGTAATATCCAATAAGCTTTTCATTAAACTTAGTGATACAATTACAAAATAAATCTGCACACATAGACTTAATAAATTTATCCTAAGTGCTAGACATAGTTATTTTAATAAGAATGGAAAAACTATTAATAACAAGAAACCTGATAATATTAGGAAACAAGTAATATATTCTAACATCCCCTCAAACTCATGATTTTAGTGCAAGAAGCATAAATATTTTGCCAAATAATAAACGAAAACACTACGATTACTCCTTCCTTAAATACCTCACATTCTCCTACGATTAGTCTGTCCTTAAATAATCTTAGTTCGTTGCCTATTGTTGATTATTCTTTTCTATTTCAAGTGTGTAGACAAAAAGAAAGTTATACTTATATCCACAGCCTATATGACATAATAGCGGTAAGATACATATAAATGGTTATAGAAAAAAAAAAAAAGTAGGGTAAAAGAGAGAGGAGGGAGTTCAATTATATAACAAATACTACAAATCTACAATGCACTCCATTATTATAGTGCTCTCCTGAGAGTGAAACATAAGAGACAACACTGAGTACAATATTCTCTAATTAAGACGATTATAGTTCAAGAATCAAAATACGTAATTCCTATTTTACGCCAAATTAATTTTATACAAAAAGACTAGAAATGTTAACTGAGTTCTATGGGACTGAAAATGCATCTTCTATTATCATTAATATTATCAAATTTTTTCTTACTTTCTATTTGGAATAAAAACGGAGAATCTCTATTGAATGACGTACTTCTATCATTCACTTGTTTAACGAGTTTAATTATAAAAAAAAAAAAGGACATTCATTCAGAAAAGAAAAAGTTATCCAAAAGTTATACTAAACAAAGCAAATTCAAAATTTAAATCATGAAATTATAAAGATCTTATCAGAATTGTATTATAAAAACTTAAAATAATAAAGTACATATTCAAGTCCAAGAACAATTAAATAAAACACAATAGATAACTTTAAAACAGAAAAGTAGTAATTAACATATGAAACTTCAATTTAGCATACAAATTGGTTTGTTTTTTTTTATAAATGATACATGAAATTGTAAATTTTATTAAAGCACATAAAACAGATAGTTCGACAGCACGAATAGTGCTACGTTTGTCCTTGTTCCATTTTAGACGTTGAGAATAAACCTCTATCTTCATCACCACCTTATTCTCTAAATCTGGGCCCTTCATCTCCATTGAACTTAAACTCCATAAATTTCAATGTTGATGAGAAAAATAGACGTCTCAGGTAAAACAAGGGGAGAATTTCAAAATAAAACCATTCTTGATGCCATTTAATAATCTATACCCCATGTGGTGTGCTCCCTTCATATCCACTCTATATTTGTAGTGTAAATTTTGGGGTATAAATTAAAAGTGCAACACACATGGGGTACAGATTATCATTGTGTCAATAATAGGGTATTCCTCAAAATCCCCCTAAAACAAGTAGCCACGCTGTGAAGCACCACGGTCTCAACAGTGAGCCCAGGCCCAAATCCAAAAAGGACACGAACTTTTTACACCATCAATCAATTTGAAGACACATATTACACATTTGTCTAATAATTACAACTATTTTTATATCAGTTCATTGTGCTTATGTGGCATTATTTTTTAGACCTTTTTACCCTTAGTTGTACCCATGACCCGGGTTGTGAAATGAATATTGAATCCTTTTTATACGTTTTTTTTTAATTTATTATTATAACCCCTAAAATTAAGGATCAGTATATTAATTTGTTTTTACACTGTTTACTATTTTGCTGACTTGTATTTCCCCCTTGTAATATGGTGGCATGACTTTCGTACATTTAATAACTAATTTATTTTATCATTTTCAGTTTCTTTTTTTTTCCTTCTTTTTTTTAGTTATTGGATTTTGTTGTTATTTTAAATATGGGAATTATCTGTTCGTATATTCTATTCAAAAATTTCCAACTCACCTCAACATTCGACTCTCAAACATTTTAATTAATAATATAATATTTAAATCAAATTTTTTTCCACTTTTTGTATTTACCCATTAATTATCTTGTTTGTTCAACTTTTTTTTTTTCAAATTCAAATTATGTTTATTTTGTGGTTTTGATTGTTTTGGAATTTACATAATATGCAATATGATATTAAATTATTAATACCAAATTGTCCATTCTTGGAATGTCACCTCCAATTGGGATTTGGACTTCATTGTTTTGGAGTTAGATAACATATGATATCATATTAAATTATTAATATAGATTTATACTAGCATTTTTAATATGTTCTTTTTTCTTAATGCATTTTTTAAGCTGTATCTTTCTTATGTGTGGATAGGTGTTCTTATATTTGGTTTAACATTGTCTGCACCTTCTACTTCAATATTTGTACGTTTTGTTGCCAATAATAACCCTTAAGACACATTTCAAATAATCACCCATTGTCAATAGCTTTTAGAGTGATGCGAATGTTCTCAATTTTCAAACTTGAATGCACTTGAGTCTCGAGTAGCTTTTAATCTGAAGATTTTCTAACAATTGACCTCTCAGAACTATACACAATGGAACCTGCGTTTAGGAGCAATGCATATTCTGATTTGAAAATTGACGATACTAATAAAAAAAAATAGTAACTTTAGTATCATAAACAAATACACAATGACTTTCTAGTCATATAAAATACATTTGAATTGCCAAAATGCTTGAAGATCTAACTTTTAAACCACTCTAAAAATCAAGAGAGTATTCCCTTGATTATTCAACAAAATTGAATATGATATTCCATTAAGTATCCAACAAATTTGAATATGATATTTAATTTTTCATATTGAATAGCAAAACAATGTGACAAGGACTTGCATATTACTTGAGATGGAGGGTCATTGCAACCCCCATTTCTTGATTCCATTGTTTGAGATCTCATAGACCAGGAATTCTGCAACATGAACAATTAAACAGTCTTATCACAATAGATTTACTTCAAATAAGTTATATGATATTTAAACTTGCATATTCAATTAGAAAAACTACAACATGCATAGAAGAGGACATAATGATCTACCCAATTTTAATTATCACTAAGAAAACTCTTTTTCCTACAAATTATGAACAAGATTAAGAGCACCATAATTTCAAAGCACTAGGTTAAGAAAATAAAAATAAAAAACGAATACCTTACTGATCAAATAGAAACACCATATCGATTTGAACATAGTAATCACAAATTAAAATAAAAAATACAATACCTTAAAACCTAAATAAACCAAAAAAATGCAAACACAATAATATGCATAGAAAAATTTAAAAATATTAAATTTATAATAGCATATTTAATGTACAAGTATTCTCACGTTGATATTGATATCAATTGTTGGTGGGTTTATATTGTCCGATGACCATGTCCATCAACGGTTCGATCGTAGTGCTGTAGTATCTATGGTATTCTTGTTGTACTCACCAATAGATGGTGATTTTCGAGACGGTGGCTTTCCCATCTATTGGTGATAGCTAGGAGTTTTTTCGGTGAGGTTAATAGTAGGTTTGCATGGCGTCGTTTCGATGGCGATGGCTAGGAGTTTTTTCGGTGAGGTTGGGCGGTGTTGTTCCGAGTTTGGGGTTTTTGATGGCGATGGCTACGTTTTTTTTTTTTTTTTGGAGAGGGTTTTTGCATTTTGGTATGAGGTTGGAATTTGACGTGTTGGAATGAAATATATTTTTTTTTTCGCTTTTGTATTTTGGTGAGATATGAGTGTGATTTTTTGAAATTATAATTTGAAATCAGGGGAGACCTATAGAAGTTAGTCCTTTTTTTTTTTTGAAATATATTACCGTATTAATTTTCCATTGCAATAAATTCTATACGTTTTTGAATTTTGAGGAATATATATATATATAAATAAGAGAATGAGTTGGCATTCAATATAAGCGTATTTTTATTTGACCAATTCCTTTTAATCCGAATTCAAAGCGGGTTGAAAACATGGGTAGCCATTAGTAAGGGCATTATTGACATTCTAATAATAGAATGAATAGATTTAATATATGTTGTAAACTTTGAACAAATATGTAATATTAGGTTCTAATTTGACTATATATGTTATTAGCCCAAAGGACACCCCACTCAAGCCCTTCTCCGGTGGTCTTGAGCCCGTCCTCGGCGCACTTCCTCCTCATCTCGTCCAGCACGAACAGCGCGCACGCGCTCGTCATGTTGCCGTAGTTGCTAAGTACTTGCCCAAGTCGATGGCCCCTTCACTGTCAGGAAGGATAGTTTGGGCCGTCAAGACCAACTCAAACAAGGGCTTTTCAACCTCGGAAATAGGGTCGGCCCCAATGATGATGGCAGCAGCACCATCACCAAACAAGGCCTGCCTGACCCACAAAACTATCGAGGTGGGAGTCGCTAGGGCCACAGAACATCACAGCTGTGATCTCAGAACAGACAACGAGGACACGGGCTCCCCTGTTGTTCTCGGCCAAGTCCTTGGCGAGACGGAGGACGGTGCCGCCAGCGAAGCAACCCTGTTGGTACATCATGGGGCGCTTGACGGAGGGGCGGAGGCCCAAGAGCTTGGTGAGCTGGTAGTCGGCGCCGGGCATGTCGACACCGCTGGTGGTGCAGAAGACCAAGTGGGTGATCTTGGACTTGGGCTGGCCCCATTCCTTGATGGCCTTGGCAGCAGCCTCTTTGCCCAATCTAGGGACCTCAACAACCACCATGTCTTGCCTTGCATCCAATGAAGGTGCCTCGTAAGCACACACGTTTGGGTTTTCCTTCAATATCTCCTCATTCAAGTACATGTAACGCTCCTTAATCATGGATTTCTCACCTGTAATTCCACAAAAAAAAAAAAAAAAAAGGAAAATAAGATAACAAAAACAGATACTTTAATGGGAAATCTGGTTGTCATGTCTTAAGCCTTCAAAACCCTGCCTAAGATTGATCACTAGGTTCTTTTTGTTTAATTTTTGCTTTTATTTTGTTCAACACTCGGAGGTACTCAAATTTGGATGGTTTTTTTTTTTTTTTTTTTTTTTGCGTAATTATCATCCAGACAAAGTATGTGACCATTAATGCAATACTATCTACCATAAGTCCTTTTATTTAGGAATGCAAGAATTAACCTAAAAATTCTCTTATTTTTTTGTTGATCTCTTGGAAATCAAAGAAAAAAATTGCTTCCTTAAAGCAGACTAGCTAGTGATTTTACTATTATAAGTCCATTTTCCCAAATTTGTCGTAAAAACCTCACCTATGTATTTGATTTGTTATACGGTACTGATTATTCAAGATATCATACTAGGAAGGACGGAGCCTGACTTAGACGGTGAGGGGGGTAAAAATACTAAAATTTTATATTAATATTCATAATTATATATTTCAAAATATTAATTATATTAGCAATCTATTAAAATAGAAAATGTCCCTCTTAAAATTTATCTATATATAATTAAATTTATATTGAATTTTTTTGTATTTTTTTTTCAATATACATTAGCATTCTTTTCAAAAGACTTAAACAGTAACCGCATATTATTAATTTTGCACGTTTTAACATTAAACTAAAATAAGATACTATTATACAATTAAAGAAACGTAAACTATCAAATTAAATAACAAGTAAATAATTTAAAACCATCAAAATTAAGTTTTTTAAAATATATAATTATCTACACACTAACATTAGTGTTTATCTTTAAAATTACATCTTGATTTGTGCTTGTAATATATAAAATTATAATATATATATATGTATATATGTGTGTGTGTGGAGTTTCTAAATTCTAATTAGCGGTGTGAGTGAATGAGAGATGAAAAGATAGGAGACATCGTTAGAATTGAGAAGAAAAATTATATATTTATATATGCCTAAAATTTAAAATCGCAAAAAGCAAATGGTTTCTCTCTTCCTTTTTAGTTTTTTTTTTTAAATAGGATCACGCGCCACGCTCGAAACTAGTATACATATATATATACTTGGTCTATTCTTTGTTTATTCATTGAACTTGCATCTGGAATATTCTTTCTAAAAATTAAAAAAAAATGATGTGAAATGAATTTTTGAGTATACAGAGAAATTTTGCAGTGGCGTTCTTGGTTGACCAATAGTCGAGTATAATTACCTATATCTACCTTGCTAAGAAGGTTAGGAGCTTAAGAAATAATGGTCTGAAAGTTGCAAATAATTAATTGATGTGGCCGAATTCTACAAATTCCTAATCTGTGCTTGGGCTGTGTTATATCCTACATTAGATTTCCATTAAAACATCGACATATAAAAGTTGATAAGGTAATAATCAAGCATGACAGTTCTCTAGAGTGGGTTAAATGTATATATTGTGAATTTGTATCTGACCTTCTCAGTGCCCTCTTCCTCATCCGACTTCCTTGCGCGGACGATGGCGATGACGCTGATGCTGCTGCAAATTTGGTTGTATAGAATTAAGTTTCAATTTTTTTTTTTTAACAACGTTTCTAATTTTGTTATGCATTATCCTAGTATATCAATAAATACTTAATTTTTTGAAATATAAAAAAAAAATACAAAAATGATTCAATTACTTATATAGTGATAGTTGATGGTAATTGATTATGGTAAAAAAAATATGTACAAACAATTAATAAATTTATTAGTTACTAAATTACTTTAAAAATTTGAGTTTATTATTGTGTAAATTTGAGTATTCTCTACTTTACTTTTATTTTTATTGTCATAAATCACTTGCCATTTGAATTCATTCTTAAATTTATATGACCTCGTTGGTATATGGTTTAATGCTTGGCACACCACTGCTCTGAAAGTGCTTTGAAATACATTCACTTAGTGAATGTTTAATGCTTAGCATACCTTCATATATGTGTGAGCAAAATCTATAGAATCTGGAAAATATTACAATATAAGTGGGGGAATGTTAGTGTTAGATTGTAATTTGGTTTATTATTAGAAAACCAGAAGTCATTTCATACATTAGTGTATTATGGATCTACTTAAAGAAATAGGTCTACTAGGGTGCAAACCAGTTTCTACGCCAGTTGATGACAATTCATAATGTAAAACCTGGTATTATGAAGAGCAGTAAGCTGGTAGATAAGGAAAGATATTAGAGACTTGTTAAGAGATAATTTATCTTTCGCACACTAGGCCCAATATAGGTTTTGTTATTGGTATGATTAGTCAATTTATGCATTCACCGTTTCAGGAGCACTATGACGCCGTCTTGAGAGTTCTTCATTATTTGAAAGGTTGCCTGAGTAGGAGCCTAGTCTTCGGAAAGAACACAAGCAGATGAGTGGAGATTTTTACTGATGCAGATTGGACCAGTAGTGTAAGTGACAGAAGATCGACATCAGGTTATTATAGCTATATTTGGGGAATTTTGGTGACTTAGGAAAAGCAAAAAGCAAATTGTGGTAACTGGGAGTAGTGTAGAAGTAGAATTAAGAGCCGTGGCTCAAGGAGTTTGTGAGTTGTTATGACTGCAGAGATTACTGTCGAAATTTAAGATGGAAATTGATGTGCCATTGAGGCAGCATGTGATAACAAGGCAGCGATTGGTATTGCTCATAATCCAGTCTAGCATGATAGAACGAAGCACGTAGAAATTGATCCTTTGTCCCTATAAGTCATCAAGTTGCAGATGTTCAAATAAAGGTTCTATTTAGGCCAATGTTTGATGAAGTAGTGAGCAAGCTTGACTTAATTGATATCTACAAGCAAGCTTGAGGCGGAGTGTAGGAAAACATGCATGTTAGATAAATTAATTTGTGTTTATCATGCTATTCGAATAATTATTTGAATTAATATTTATCTGGTTGTTAGGATTATGATAAACTCTAATTTGAATTCTATTTTATTTATTTTTGGTAGATTTAGTGGTTAGTAGTTATTTTAAAAGTTTGTGATTATGTTATGGACATATTTAAATATCTTATTTATAATTTAGGGTTGTACTATAAATCTATTTTTTCAGCAATTAATGACCAAAACTCATTAAAATCCTTAAATTCAAATTCTACACGCCCTTAAATTTCAATAGTTTAAATTTATTTTCAATAATTCTTTTTAATTTGATATTCAACTATTCTTTTAATGACTCAAATAACATATTTTTATATTTATTCAAACAACAATTTAAATAATATTTTTAATTTAAAATATTCAAAAAATTAAAATTATCACAATTTGAACTTATTTGCCAAACAACACCTATAACTTTCCAAGGAGGGTGGCGAATAACACGGGCGCGCACCAGCTCATAAAAGCCCTCCAAACGACAAACCACGCAAAAGCAAAAGCACAACAAACAAAACATCAAAAACAATTTGAAATTAAAAAACAAAAACAAAAACAACAACAACAAAAAATAAAGGAAAATTCTGTAGTGGGAACCGAAAAGAAAAACCAGTGATGGGAACAAATTTTAACAAATATGATTTGACTCTCAAAGTAGGTGTATAGAAATTAACGTACTCTATATCACACAATAATTTTCTTTTTTTCTCCCCCAAAAGTTTTTTTTTTTCAAAGATTGTCTCCCCAACTGACCTCCTTCCCTTCCCCTAATGAACAAAAAAAAAAAAAAACACGCACACACAGCTCCAAATTTTCATTAGAACCACCCAAAAATAATCCTCCATCTCAGGAATCGTCCTTCGAAAAGGCGCACAGGTCACCAATGATGACGAGGCGCTAGACGTCGACGAGCCCAACGATGCTATCGGTCAGCCACACAAACGATGGCGCCGACGAGGTGCCACGTTTGGCTGAGAATGGGAGCTTCGTCGGCGAGAGCATGTCAAGCAAAGCCGGTGCGACAACTAGATCGTCGAGACGTGCTTGATCTCCGGCCTCTTGTGGATCGTGCGGCGTTCGTGCGCGCGGTGCAAGCTTTCGCCGGAAGAGCCGCGGCGGCGGGCGCGAAAGAATGACAAGGACGTTGCACGTGTGGTGGTTGGCGACGATGCACGATAGTACTGGAGTTTGGTCCGTCCGAGAATAGCCATTTGAGGTGCCATTGATGGACCTTGAAGTCAATGAGTTGTTTTGTTGCTCTGCTTCGTGGTGGTGGTGGTATTTTTTTTTTTTTAAGGTTGATTTCGATTCAATACATGTTAGTGCATGATAAACTCTAAGCACCCTCAATTATTGTCCAGTAAAAACTCTCAAAATTGTTCCCATCAGTCTATATTTTTGTCGGTTCCCACCACAGCCTCACCCAAAATAAATAAACAAATAAGCCCATACTTCTTTTGCCCCCCACTTCCTCACACGTGTCCAAACAAAACAATTAAAAAAAACAACCCTTCCACTTCACCAAAAGCCCAACTCAAACATAAAAAAAGTACACACAACTCTTAAAAACCTTCACTCCAATCAATCAAACTCTCCAACACAACACACACACACACTCACTCAAACTCATCCACTTCAAACCCCCAAAACCCCCAAAACCCCTCCTCTCCGCCGCCATGCAAGCCTCTCTCCTATCCCCAACTCCGCGCGCCCTCCCGAGGCCCTCCCTCCGCCCCAGCGCCTCCATCCGCCCGAGGCCCGCCCTCTCCGTCCGCGCCTCGGCCGCCACGGAGGCCCCCCCGGCGGCCGTGGCGGCGGCGGCGGCGAGGCTGAACAAGTACAGCTCGCGCATCACGGAGCCCAAGTCGCAGGGCGGGTCGCAGGCGATCCTGCACGGCGTGGGGCTCTCCGACGAGGACATGGGCAAGGCCCAGATCGGGATCTCGTCGGTGTGGTACGAGGGCAACACGTGCAACATGCACCTCTTGGCGCTCTCCGAGGCGGTGAAGCGCGGCGTGGCCGAGGCGGGGATGGTGGGCTTCCGCTTCAACACGGTGGGAGTGAGCGACGCCATCTCCATGGGGACCAGAGGGATGTGCTTTAGCCTTCAGTCAAGGGACTTGATCGCCGATAGTATCGAGACTGTCATGAGCGCTCAGTGGTACGATGGGAATATCTCTATCCCTGGCTGCGACAAGAATGTGAGTCGATTCTTTTTTTCTTTTTTCTTTTTTTATATTTTTTCTTTCTTTCTCTTTTTGAATTTGTTTTGACTGTGAAAAACTTATATGATCAATGACTATGGTTTACAAGCAATGTAAGAGTCCTTATGAGAGCTTTATTTTATTTTATTTTATTTACAAGTAATGGAAACAATGTAGTATTGCTATTTGATTAATGGTTTTTTTTTTTTAAAATTTATTTAGGGTATGCTCTGTTTAAATATATATATTTTTTCTTAAGTCTTTCTGCCATTGTGCTTTATTATTATTATTATTTTTCTAAACCATAGAGAACATGTGCATTCTCTTTATGTTAAACCCACAAAAAAAAAAAAAAAAAAAGGTGTAGTATTCACCAATGTTATGCTCGGCATTGCTAATATAAATATATATTTTTAATGCATATTTCTTGTTGGCTATTCTTGATTTTGTTACTAGGTTTTTGGAAAAGAATGATTTAACGCCATTGTGATGCCTAATCGGAAAATTCTAATGCAGATGCCAGGCACAATTATGGCTATGGGACGCCTCAATCGACCCAGTATCATGATTTATGGAGGAACTATCAAGGTTTGACAATTCGATTTTGGTCACGGAATGATTGTTTTCTAATTGTGCGTAATATATTAACTAACTAATTCCAACAAGTTCAACATGTATTTTCTATTATATTTTATAGCTAGTTTGTTTTTTTTTTTTTTTATAGTGACGTAGTCAGCTAGCAATATAAAATTAAAGAAATCATAGTAAATACCCGATTTCTAATATTTGATTTAAATAAGTACCCAACATTTTGAAAATTATAGCAGGATACCCAAGTAACTGAGTTACGTGCATTTTGGTAATTGATTGAATTGTCATTCAAATGTGGAAGTCATTGATGAATTGGCTATTTTTTACAATTACTGAAAACATTGGTATATATTTTAATTGTAGTGTATAATTTAGGTATTTTGCCACTTCAACTATTTTTAGATATGCTAATAACTTATGTCTATTATTTATTGCAGCCTGGTCACTTTCAAGGCCACACCTATGACATAATATCCGCCTTTCAGGTACACTGCCCAAGTTTTGGTTTGGAATAATTAACGATTTTCGGGGATCTGGCAAAATGTTTTACCGGTCTATTTTCCGTGTCATTGCCCTTTTTTATAGAGCCTTAAATGTGAGATTAGTTGGTATGCTTAGGCGTCTTTTAATAGATACATTAATGTGCCGTTCCTTGTCTTTTTACTAACACCTAACATAAAAGTGTTTTTTGCTTTTGATTTTACTTGGCCTTGTCAAGTTTGTGAATTGAATTTCTGTTTTATGGTTTTGTAGTTTCAGCTGGTTTGGGGCGATATAGGAATTTTTGTCATCCCGTAAATGTGCAACTAGGTTTCCAATACTTAAGAGGACAAATAATTCACAATTTTAGCTGTAGAATGTTGACAATTTCCTGAGTTAATCCGGACGCATGCTTAATTGGTTAGATGTAAGAAAGTGTCAAACATGCTTTTTTTTTTTTTTTTCCTTTGCCTAAACTGCTTGGTGATTGGATGTGTCTTTGCAGTTATTCTGAACTTTTGCGGTGTCTAAAGGTTATTTAGAAGTGTGCCTGTGTCTTGGTTATAAAATGATAATAGAAGGGGACGAGGATAATTATTAAAATAAAGGTGATATTTAAGGCTGTGGATGCGTCTTTCATTTTTCAATAGCTAAAAGGAAAAACATATTTCTGTAATGCTCAAATGGGAACATTTAATTCTTGCTCGAGTAGCTACTATCACTACATTTTTGTTGATATTATGAGGCCATGATTTGTGTGTAAAGTTTCTTTCTGACATAGTGGTTTCATTCGAACAACTATGGCTGCACTGCACATGACATTAATGACAAAATTTTGATTACGCCTACACGGAATCAATACACGTCATTGCAACTCAACCCCTTGCCTTCTTTTTTTTTTTTTTCCCCTCTCTCTTTGTAATATGCAGTGTTATGGAGAATATGTGAGCGGATCCATAACGGATGAGCAGCGGAAGACTATACTCAAGAACTCGTGTCCAGGGGCAGGGGCTTGTGGTGGCATGTATACAGCTAACACAATGGCGTCTGCGATCGAAGCTATGGGAATGTCTCTTCCCTATAGGTGAAATATCTCTTTTCATGGCAACATGTAGTGATGTTTGCAATGATTTTATTTATTTATTTATTGATTTAATTTGGTGTTTTCCTAATAGCTCTTCAACGCCCGCTGAAGACCCATTGAAGCTGGACGAGTGCCGTTTAGCTGGAAAGTATATCCTGGAATTGTTAAAGATGGACTTGAAACCGCGAGATATCATCACACCAATGTCGCTACGCAATGCCATGGTCATTGTCATGGCGCTAGGTGGTTCTACAAATGCAGTTTTGCACTTAATTGCTATTGCAAAGTAGGTAGACGAGGTTTTTCTAGGAGTCAATGATCTGTTTTCTATGTAATAGTTGCTAACGAGATTCCTGGCAGGTCCGTTGGCTTGGAATTAACTCTCGATGATTTTCAGAAGGTCAGCGATCAGGTTCCTTTCCTCGCGGATCTTAAGCCTAGTGGGAAATACGTCATGGAGGATATCCACAAGGTCTTCCATTTCCGATTTGAACGCACTTTTGTCCTGATGATGGCTTTAATCCTTGTCTAAGTTAATTCGCTAACAATTCTTGTTTTGATAGATCGGAGGAACACCTGGAGTCATTCGGTACCTTTTGGAGCTTGGACTCATGGACGGGGATTGTATGACTGGTATATATACATTTTGATTGCTTGCTCTTGTCGATGAAGATTGTTGAGTTGTATTTATGTGTTGATTAACATTACGCGACATCTCTTATCTAGTCACGGGGAAGACGCTGGCCGAAAATGCAAAAACTTTCCTTCCTTTGTCCGATGGGCAGGTAAGATTGCCTTTCAAAATCAGCTTGTAATGTTTAATTATCTTCTACTTTTCATAGTTGGGGTATTTTTAATTCAACTATTTGATATAGTCTTTTCCTATTTTGCACTCAGGATATCATTAGACCATTGGAAAACCCCATCAAGAAAACAGGTCACATTCAAATATTGTATGGAAATGTAGCACCGGGGGGTTCCGTAGCCAAAATTACTGGAAAGGAAGGGCTCTATTTCTCGGGTTTGTTTTCTGTTTGTATCGTTGTTAACTTCCATGCCCTTGGAAAATAATCTCAATACTAAATGAGTTTTACTATCCGCAAAAAATGATTGGTTGAGAAAACATTTTTTAGGCCCTGCACTTGTGTTTGAAGGAGAAGAATCTATGATCGCAGCTATTTCCGAAGATCCAATGAGTTTTAAGGTATCCGTTTCCGTTTCAGTTGTTGGATTGACCTATCAATTGTCTCTTGTCAACAGCTTATCATATCATATAATGCGTAGGTCAACTATATAGTAAATACATATCATATTGCTGTCCGTTGACTTTTTCTCATTTCAATTTTTTATTTTACCATATTCTCAAAGTCTTGTTGTAATAGCTTTTTTTTCCCTTAAAAAACTGTAAAGCATGGTAATGCAGCCACGATCATATTCAAGTGGCGTATCTAATGCTTTGTTTGTGGTTGTCACATATTAGGGAAAAGTTGTGGTTATCAGAGGCGAGGGACCTAAGGGAGGACCGGGCATGCCTGAAATGCTGACGCCAACTAGTGCGATAATGGGAGCAGGTCTAGGGAAGGTAAAGTGTTGAAAATTCCGTTCGCTCATGGTTAGTTGTTTCACGGTTGTACTTAAAAAGGGAAAAAAAAAATTCAGGATATTGCATATCTTTTGTTAATCTTCTGAAGTCTTAACTTTTGAACTGAATTTTAAGAGTCAGTGAGGCCAATGGTTGACGTATGGTATTGCAAAAATGGCTTCAATTTAGTTGTCTCTTTTATTTTTCCCTCAAACAGCACCTTAAGTTCTCTGTCTCCTATATAACATATCTTCATCTTCTGTTTTCCTCTTTTTTTTTTTTTTCCCCAACTTCTAGTTGCTTGCCATTAACTTATGTTGTGTGTGTATTTCTTTCTGGTATTGCAGGAGGTTGCGCTATTGACAGACGGGAGGTTTTCTGGCGGTTCACACGGATTTGTTGTTGGCCACATATGCCCCGAAGCTCAGGTTTATTATCTTCATCCACCCTAAAGAGAATAATAGAACATGGCGAAACCATGCATGTCTTGATTGGAACGGCCATAACTGTGTCTTTTTGAATGCTTTCCAGGAAGGCGGCCCTATTGGTTTGATCAAGACCGGAGATATCATCAAGATCGATGTTCAAAATCGGAGAATAGATGTCGAATTAACCGACGAAGAGTTGGAAAACCGTAGAAAGAATTGGACTTCACCGCCATACAAGGCCTCTCGCGGAGTTTTGTACAAGGTAAGATCAAACGCCATCGATCGATTCCACGAACAAAGCTTTTTCTGTCTCCGGTCAATGCGGTTGCTAAAACCAAAATGCATGTTTTCTTTTTCCAATTTGCAGTATATCAAGAATGTGCAGTCAGCTTCGCTGGGTTGCGTCACGGATGAATAGAGGACGGTGACGGTCCACTTTGGTAGTAATGCGCTATAGAGCTTCGCGAATGTGAGGGCGACCGGGCATCGTTTGTGTTCTGCCGTTTTTGGGCGACCCGTGGCGGCGGCGGTAGGATTTTTCATAGTAGCTTTTTGGGTGTCAAGTTTTTGTGTATTGCCATTACCTGAATTTTTTTTTGTCTTTCGCCAATTGGTTCCCCCAAAGGATTCCATTTTTTATTAGTTTATATAAAGCATGTCCTACAATTGCATGATACAATTTAAGTAGAATAACATATTTATGGCATCCTCCAATTTTGTGATGCAAGTTAAGTAGAATAACATATTTATGGTATATACAATTCTTATTATTAATATTAATGTTAATTTTATTATAGGGAGAATTTCAAAATAAAGCCATTCTTGATGCCACTTAATAATCTATACCCTATGTGGTGTGCTCCTTTCATTTCTACTCTATGTTTGTAGTGTAAATTTTGGGGTATAAATTAAAAGTGCAACACACATGGGGTATAGATTATCATTGTGTCAAGAATGGGGTATTCTTCAAAATCCCCCTTAATTATATGGTGCGGCTAGGATTTAGGGTACTCTGGTTGAGACTTTTCTTTTGGATACTTTGTTTGACTCATAAGAAAGCGTTTCAAACGTAATTATTCAAAAGAAAAGTGTAATAATCACGGTTGATCGCATAATAATTATTCATTTAAGGAGTGCTTTCTTTAAAGTGCTTGAGAGTTGAGGGTAAATTTAAAATATTTGATCTTATTTTAATAAGACCTTGTAGTTAAAAAATACATTTTTAACCAACTATTTTTCCAAAGTTTAAACAACTATTACCGTTTCAACTATAAGAAATTACAGAATGAGCAATTATTTTGGATTTATCCTTAATTCTCAAGAAATAACCAACATTCAAAAGGGGATAACAGTAAAATGTTAAAATTTGGCATCGACATATTAATTTCGCATCTCTTATATTGGAAAAAAATATATTAATTGTGCATCTAATAATATATTAGAGATGCTCTTGTATTGGGGAAAAATATATCAATTTCCCGTTTTAGATGCCTAATTTGAATAGCTCAAACTTCAGGGAATATATTTGGTATTTTCTTTTAAGTTTCAGTTAATAATGTATTTGACATCAGCATAATACTAGATTTTAGCATTACAAAATGAACATTGTATGATTAGTTTTTTATCGTTAAATATTAAAATAATTATGATCGTAATTTTATATTATAAACATTCTCTTACATAAAACCATTATAACTACATATAGTGTTTCTTATAATTGACATTAGTGTATTCATGTATAGTACGTGAAATACAACATTTGGATCTTTTTTTGTTTTTTTGTTTGTTTTGTTTTGTTTTGTTTTTGTATCAAATTTGGTATTAATATTAACATTTTTACACTGGAAATGATCTAATGTGTTAATTTAATTTCTACTTGTGTTTATAGTGCAACAAGATAAAAATTAAAAGTGCAACGGAAGAACAATAACATTAAAAGTGAGTTATAAAAATATATCAAATTAAGTAGATTTTTGTAAGAGATTTTTAAGGATTTAACCAAACTTTTGACTAATTTTTTAGGAATTAGCTCTAGTTTCATGAAATTAAGGATTTAGCCGTAAATTCTTAATTTGACATTCTAGGGCTAAATCCTTCAAACTTTACCTGTAAAATAGCTAATTTCTTAACTGGCCAATTTTTTTTTTAATATTAGGCACTTTAGAAACATTAGAAAAATAACATTCGTCATAAATTCTTTTTTTTTTTTCTTTTTTTACAAAAAAATAGTCGATATTTATTAGAAAATTTCTAACATAACAAAATTTATTACGTTATAAAACTTCTAACAAATGCCAAAATTAATATTGACTATTTTATTATTTTTTATTACATTAAAAATAATTAACAAATATTGACTTTTTATATATTATATTAGAAAATCTATTATAAATATTAGGTATTTTAAAAAAGGGTCAGTTAGGTAAATAGCCATTTCGGACTGTGTGTTTTCAAAAAAATAGCCACAGTTTTAAAAAATGTAAAAACTAGCCATAACACATCGTAAGAAATTTTTGACAATAATTAAATTACACATAAAATGTGGTGTAAGAAATTTCTGACATGTGTCAGAAATTTCTGAAAGGGCTAGTTTTTAAATTTTTTGAAACTGTGGCTATTTTTTAAAATCATTTTGTAAACAGTTGCTATTTTCTTAAAATTCCCTTTAAAAAATATATATAACAAATTTTTTATATTTTGAAACACATGTTGTGTTTAAAAAAGAGATTTTTAAGGATTGCGCCAAATTTTTGATTAATTTTTTAAGGATTAGCCATAGTTTCATAAAATTAAGAAATTAACCATTTTCATAATGTAACAAAATTTTTTACATATGTATCAAAATTTGTTATACGAGTATCAAAAATTAACATTTTTCAAAATCCTTAACAAATAAAGTAGAAAAGTAACCACGTTAGACCATCTCCAATGCTAATGCCAATGCCAATGTTAAATTTGGCACCAAAAAGTGAAAAAATACCAAATATAGCATTGGCATTCAATTTTTACTCCAATGCACTCAATTAGCATTATCAATGCTAAATACTATTTTATTATTTTTTAGGTGTAGAAATAAAAAAAAGTCAATTAATAGTACTAAGCAATTATTATTTTGTTGGAAGTTGTGTGCTTTTTGAATATTTAATTATTAAAAGGATATGCTAAAATTTGGCATTATGCCAAACTTGGTGCCAAATTTGACACTCAATTTGGCATTTGCCAAATTTGGCACTAAAAATGACATTGGGTTGGAGGATGTATTTTTTTCTCAAATGCTAAATTTTAGCATTGGCACATCTTTTTAGCATTGCATTGGAGATGCTCTTAGGAGAGAGAGGGAAAAAAAAAAACCAAACCCGAATTCCAAAATGCGCAGACCCGAAAGCAATGAAACGACCCGCTTCTGTGTAGTTTCGATTGCCGCAAACAGAGAGGTCGAAGAGAGAGAGAGAGAGAGAGAGAGAGAGAGAGAGACAGTCATGCCTTGATGAGGTTTATGTAACACACACTCACTCACATACATATGGTAACAATTTTTTTCAGATCACAAATTTAATTTGTGTATATCCATTAGGGTTTCCGTACTCATTTTTATTTGTTATTTGTTATTTGTTTTGTTTTGTTTTTTGTTTAGAACAGCAACATCAATAACAACGGAATCAGGTATTGTTTATTCGATTGATTTATTATTATTATTATTATTTTTTATTGATTTCGTATGGATTATCGATTATGGGTTCTTCGTTTTTTTTTTTTTTTTTTTGGTTTAATACCATTGTAGTTTCGGGTCATGCGATTTTGTTTATT
The DNA here is from genome assembly GCA_018132145.1 of Boehmeria nivea var. tenacissima. NCBI lineage: Eukaryota > Viridiplantae > Streptophyta > Magnoliopsida > Rosales > Urticaceae > Boehmeria > Boehmeria nivea. The sequence goes on from CM030883.1 coordinate 10,665,724, forward strand.
TTTGGAATTGGGTCTTTTTATGGTTCATTTGAATATTTGAAAGTTCATAACTTTTCTCATTCGAAATCGAAGCATTGAATTTGGTGATTTTAGTTTGACATGATTTTTTTTTTTCTTTTTTGCCAAAATTGTTAAATTTATGTTTTTTCAAAAACTGGGAGTGAAACTTTATGAAATTTAAGGTACCCATTGTTTCGTTTGGTTTAATTTTGAATCATAACTTTTTTTGTTCATTGTTTATCTTTCTTATGGTTATGAATTTAGCCTCTTGTTTCTCAGTTTTATTACCAATATTATTGAAGTTTGTCTTAGCTGTGCAAAATACGTTTTTTGGATGTTTTGGTCAGATTTTTCATACTTGCTATTGCATTTGCTCTTCTTGACATTTGGGTTTCAAAGAAAAATAAGCCACATTGTGTTTCTCCAAGTTTTTCTTGAAAATGGGCAGCTTATAAATTCAATTAATGTGAAAAAAAAAAACCCTTGTAACTTCTATTTGGTTTTTATTTGATTGGGGATGAATCGTTGATTGTAAACGTCTGTTTTGTGTGCGAGCTTTCTTTAGCTATCAACTAATTTTCTGCTATGTTCTGTATTGTGAGTGCTCGGGATTATTGTGAATCGATGCGGGGTGTGGAAGAAATGGATATAGATGAAATTGTGGATGTACCAGACACACCTGACAGATTAGCTGCACGACGTGTTATCAGCCGAGAGTCTATGGGACGAGACGGAGATTCGTCGATATCTGGAAACTTTAGGGGTAGAGATACTTTGAATGAAAACCATGTGAATGGCCTGAGGGTCAAGGATAAGCCGCTTGCTCAACATGGGCATTTCAGAAGACCACCCACCATCCGTCCTCCGAAAAGTTTTTACAATCATAGAACTACGAATTTCATCAGCCCCAATGTTGTTTCCTCTTCAGAAAATTCGTTTGCTTCAGGAAGTCCTAAGTTGTTTAGGAAAGTATATGTGGACGAAAGCTCTAGCCACATAGGTAAACATACTAGTGGAGTGAAGAACATGGATAAAGGAAAATCAGTAAGCATTGATAAATCATCCAATTACCAGGAAGATTCTAAATTTTGTGATTTAACAAAACCGAATGGTTGGGCCGAAAATCCTAAGACGGTCTGTCCAAATGGTGTGGCCAAAGATAAGAAAAAAGGACCAATGGTATTAAGCGGAAGTTCATCTGGACCTCGCATACACGATTCTTCGGAGATGTTCAGAAATGCCAATATGGGCAATGGGAAGATTGATGAAAACGCACCAAAAGGTTCTGGATTAGCTACGCCACATGGAATAGGAGTTAACTTGTCCCCAGATTCTCAACATAAAACCGGAGAAGGCTCATTTGCGGCTGTTTCCTCACCTAGAGTCCCGGGGAGAAAGTGCTTGGTAAGAAATGGGTGTATATCCCCACAAAATATAGCAAAGGCTGAACTGCTTAAGAGCAGTTCCAGAATTATTGAACAAAGTCATACTGCTAATGGAGATGTTGATTTTACACAACCACGTAGAGACTTAATAAGTGAATTAATAGCGCAAGAGAATGATAGTCGTAGAATGAAAGGTAAAGCTGTTTTAACTATTCCTGATACATCGAAGGAGAAGGATGAAATTTTTTTCTCTGGTACTAGCAGGTAATTAATTTACAAGAATGCCATCTTTGAATTTTGTTTCAATTTTTCTTGTGATTTTTTATAAGCAACTTTTCGCCCATGAACTTGTCAACTAAGTCATTTGTTGCATGATAGCCATAGTCTATGAGCCTCTTGGGGTTGATGTAGATTTCTGGCAATAACATGTTGAAGAAACGTTTGAACTGTGTCATCTATATAAATTATTTATGGTTTAGCGTTTTTGCCTACAAATTTCTGCTCTTCGAATAGCAGTAGCCTGATATCTTATGGCTTCTTATCTTTGTGCAGCAGCGTTGCAACTGATAGTAGAGAGGCTAATGGAATCACCAATGCTCGTAGAGATGCATTTGACTCTCAGGGATTAGGTGGTTGGAGACGCACACACAACCACTCGGGGAAGCCAGATATCATCATTCCTGATGCAGATGGGCGTCTTTCCCAGAAAATCCGTGGCGCTAAAAGCTTTTCACATCAACAGCAAGGAAACAGGGTGGACAGGAGAGAGAGTGGGCAAAACCGTAGGATTGAATGTGATAATGCTGAAGGTGAAACTGCTGTTCGAGCAGCTCCTAATGTTTCTGAAACAGGACAGTCGTCTGGACGGCCTCGTTCAGAAAAGAAAGTTACCAAGAGGCTAAAGAAACAAAGGCCAACTTCTATGACCCATGGCGAATGCTCGACCTCCACTTCTGAAGATCCGGATTTTCTGACCCTTGATTCACCCAGTGAATCAATGAAGCTAAGGTCATCTCGGGCTCAGGCTCAATCTTGGGATAGGTTTTGTCCTGTTATTGAAATTGAGGAGTCACCTCCTGTTAGACGTTCTATGCCGCCACAAAGTTTAGATTCTACAAATGATGATGACTCCGAAGCTAGGGCAAGACAAGTTGAAGCAGATGAGATCTTGGCTCGTGAACTTCAAGAACAGTTATATCATGAACTGCCTATAGTTGGAGGTGATGAGGTAGGTTTACTTATTATGGTTTGTGATTGATTTCCTTTGATGCTTCTTTTCCTTAAAGTTTCTCAGTTGTGCATTTTTTAGCAGTTCGATGAACGTTTGGTATGGGCGATGCAGCAGGAGGGTGACGGGTCTAATACTTACAGTGCAAGGCAAAATGCATCAGATTCTGTGAGTGATTTAGATTCTTCCTTATTATAATGTTTCTGCTATGAAATCCTGCGACTTAATTTTGGTGTATTTTTTCATGACTATTTCCATGGTTAATCATTTAGTGCGTGGTTAGTTGGACTTGTGTAAATGGAATGACATTAGTTTTCACTACAAATTTTATGAACGTAAAATAGCATAATGTCAATGGTGTCTTTGAAATTGATCTTATTTTTAAATTTTTATTATTGTTTTAATGCAAATTACGACAATGTCCACTCGACATTGAAACTTGAAAGGATAAATATGCCTGTAATGCATGAGTCTTTTGACGTAACCCAGGATATTTCTGTAGTAATATACTTGATTGTGCCTCATAAATGAAAACCCCAAATAATCTGCTGGTTATTTTTCCTGGATTATTACCCTTGTTTTCCCACAGGACTTGCTAATTTTTGGCTTTTATCTTTTGCAGAGACGTTCTGTGATAGCAGACCTACGAAGACACACTAGGTTACAGCCAACTCAGAGCCGACCCATCGGAGGTGATGAGGTAGGTTTTCTTATTAAACTATTCGTGATTAATAAATTGATTCTTGACCTCTGTGAAGATTCATAGTTGTGCACCTTTTAGCAGATTGATGAACAATTGGCATGGGTGATGCAACAGGATGATGATGTATCTGATTCTTTTGGCACAAGTCAGAATGCATCAAATGCTGTGAGTGATTTAGATTTTCTTAACCTTTTCCTTTCTGGTGTTAGATCCCGTGAGTGACTCAAATTTTGAGTACTGTATTTTCACAATTTCAATGATCAAGGGTTTGGTCATGGTAGTTGGACTTATTTGCATGGAACGACACAAAGCTCTTTTACCCTTTTATGAACAGCAAATAGCATCATATTACGGTGTCATGATGATTTTATTTCCAATATATATGTGTTTATATTCATACACGAGTGACATGAGTCACATGAATAGTCATATCATGTATGTCGTAACAATATATATATATATATTATATATATATATATATATATATGTGAAAGGATGATCATGCTTGTAATACATGAGGCTTTATATGTAGCTAAGACATTTATCTAGTGATACTCAGTTTAACCTTTACAGATGGATCCCAGTCCCCAGAATGATATTCTGATTATTTGCCTGGCTTTGTGACTCATGTTTGTCAAAATGACTGCTAATGTAGTTTAATTTCTGTTTTTGGCAGAGAGCTTCAGTGATACCAAATCTAATAAGACAGCCAAGGTCACGGCCAGCTCAGAGCCGGCCCAATAGGACTCAGAACCAACCAAGTAGAAGAGGGACTCTGGCTCGAGTCGCTAACCCTAATAGAATGGCTCAGCTGCGGGGTCGTGCTAATAGGCAGCATCGTGCTGTATCGCACAGAGCAAGAAACCTCCAATTTCCTCTAGAAATGGATTTGGACGTGGTATTCTTTTTCATCTTCATTTTTTCCCCCTCTTTCACTCTCTCTCTCTTTGTTTGGTTATATGTGTCCAATTTGTTGATTGAATGTTCATGAATGATAACCTCTTTGCCAAATACACCAAAACAATTAAAGTGACTACTGACTAACATAAGTGGTAAGTTTTTTTTACTTGATGCATTAGTACTCAATTGAAAAGTGAAATTGGCAATCACCCATATTGCCTTTATCTAGCATGCAGACTTCTAAAGGGAGTTAGTATTTGACCATTCCTTTCTGTTGCATTAGATGGCAACTTTCTCGTATACACTACAATAACTTGATGAAGGAAAATTTAATTTGAAAATAAAGTTTCTAGATATTCAAATGTATATCTATTTAGACAGTTACTAAGACAATCTGCCTACAACTTAAATTTTGATGCTATCGTTTTTACTAAATGGAGTCTGCTTAATTTTGAGTCAGAATACAGGAATTGTTCCTAACATGCGTTTTGTCTATATCTTGTCCTAATTGGTTGTTGTGGTATAAAGTAATCACTAGAATGTTTTTCATTGTAATGGTTTGACCTATTGCTTCTTGATTCAGCGACTCGATATATTGGAAACATTAGAGGCTGCATTTGAGAACTTTCGTGATGTGGACATTGATAATCCGATTTATCAACTTCAGCGGGATTTTAATGAGTAAGAGTTTTAGCTTCTCTTATTCTTCCATCTATTTGTTCAGTTCATTACTTTCGAGCACTGGTAATCGGAAATCAATATTATACCATTTTCTTCTACCGATCCGTATTTGTGTAAACGACATAATCTGTGTTTTTAGATCATGTCATCACACGGAGCCCTATTTTTCCTTTATTCTTTTTTTCTCATTGTCAATATTCTAAGTCAAGAGTGTCGCGTGCTTCTTTCAGGAATGATTACGAGATGTTATTGGCACTTGATGAGCACAACCATCAACATGCCGGGGCATCGTCAAATCGAATAAACAGTTTGCCAGAATCTGTAGTACAGGTTAGTTGTAGCTATCACTTCATCTTCCCGTTGCCCTCACGGATAACACTCGTAACTGCAATTTTAATCCCGCTGATTACTATCTATTTTCTGTGTCAAACAGACCGATAACCAAGAAGCATGTGCAATTTGTTTGGAAAACCCAACCATCGGGGAGACCGTTCGCCATCTCCCTTGCTTGCATAAATTTCATAAAGATGTAACCGCTCCCGCCTCTTTTGAAGTTCTTTATTTTTATTTTTTGTTTTCATAATCCTCATTCATCTGATTCACTATTTCTTCTTGTATCTCGGGATGGCCACTTTGTTCAGTGCATCGATCCATGGCTAAGCAGGAAAACCTCGTGCCCAGTTTGCAAGTGCTCGATCACGTAGACCGTGCTAGAATCCATTCTGTGCTTAGGCCGTAAAAGCAGAATCCTTAATGTATTCAAGCATTATGATTTTTGGGATTTTAAGGTAATCACAGCTTTTTATCTTCTTACACTCCTAGCCATCTTGGTGATCAAGTTATTGATCAGAGTAAAAGTGATATAGATTCTCTATGTATTGGATATTTCTTTCAAGCGGTCCTCATGAGAAGTGCAATACTTTTTTTTTTTTTTTTTGCTTCGAAAATAATTTATATATTGATCAATTGGGATTGCGATAGCTATCTTCACAGAAAGGGGAAGAGAAGTAAAATCAAACTGTGTCCTGAGCAGCCAGATTGGCGAGGTTATTGAAAAGGAAAATCCAGTGATGTCTTTTTAACATGATTTTTGTATTAATAATAAAAGGTAATCAAATAAGCTATTGCCTAATACAAGCCGTTTCTTATTCTAATGCGTCAAAATCCCTTATGGTAACTAGACAGTTGGTATTTTCTTGATGTTAAATTCTAGCCTGCCCAATCAATACTTCTTAGCTCCGTATAAACTCTTTTAACTCAAATGGTGTAATACTATTACTTGGGGAATACTTATATATATTTAAAAAAAAAAAAGGGGGTCTAGTTAAACTATTTTCTAATTTCTCTATAAAGAAATCTGAGTACCTGAAAATTATTTGCTCCAAAATCATAACATACATGGTGGTTTATTAAAATTAAAAATAATTAAGAAAGTTTGGAGTAAGTTACAGTAAATACTCGACAAATTAATAACTTTAATTAAATAATTTTTTTTTTATCTTTATGTATTTATTAAATGCGACGATTTTAAGTTTATGTCATTAATTATTAATGAAGTTAAATAAAAATTCGACGTATGAAATTATTGAATGCTACAAGTTTATCTTTGTGTCATTAATTATTAATGAATTGATGACACTAGTTTGTTAATATTAAGCAAAGTTGGCTATTCTTTTCCAAAACATGGCAAATATTACCAAATTCCGAACAGATTAATAATTCACTAAACTAATAATTTTTTGAGTCCCAAAATTATTCATTTACAGAGTTTCAGATATTTCTATATAAACACGATGTATAATATCTGGGCCATATTAACGGTATAACTGCACTATTTTATTGACGTTCAAAAAGTACTTTATTATTGTTCTTGTATCAAAACACCCTCTCTGCAGAGTTATATTGAAAGGTGACAATAGAGCCATCGTATCCTAAGGCTCACAGTATTAGAATTATGTAACCAATAAAAATCCTAATAATGAAAAAGATCGCACTAGCAAGACCCACATTAATTACGGTACACGCGGAAGAATTAAAATAAATAAGCGACTTTAATTGCTTCACGTTATTAAAATGTCAACAAACAGAACCAATCCTTCTATAATGGAAGTCCATTAGGAAACAAATACCCATTTTTATTACACTTCTCTACTATGATTTTTCAATGCAACCATAAGATTATTGGTGGGAATGCGCCGCAGCAGACAATGATTTCAACCACCGAGTCTACCTGGTCCCGGCCACTCTAGCATTGGAAAGCTCGTCGCAGTGACCGGCCCTCTCAAACACGGCTGCAGCCCCCATTCCTGTGCCTGCATTTACGTTATGACCGTTAATTATCGTGCTTCACAAGGCGGAACAAAAACACAAAAAGCACGGACAGCGAATGAGGTGATACCTATGCACATTGATATTACTCCAAAGCGGCAATCTTTGCCACGGCGCTTCATCTCATGCAATAGAGTAGCAACACAACGAGCACCTATAACGCAGCGATTTCATGAGTACATTTTTCGCACATTCATAATGAATTTTATACATATAGTAATCTACAACCTCATACATTACACAAAATTCCCAGATTGCAAGTTTCTAGTTCCTGTAAATATGACTAAAATATATGACAACGAGCCTTGAATGCACTTCGGTAAAAAATTAAAAGTCCCGTCATCTTTAGGTGGATTGATTAAATCCAAAAGGTCAATTCAAATACAAAACATTCAAAGTGCAACAAGCATTCGTACAAATATCAGACCTAGGATTTTTTTCCTTCTTTTTTGGTCCCTGTTCTGTTCTTTTCTTTAATTGAATGCTTTGTTCACTCACGTTGGAACACTTATCACAGAAATCAGTTCCCAAGTACCATATTGTCAAAATTTTCTCAGTACCTGTTGCACCCAAAGGATGTCCAATAGCCATTGCACCTCCATTGACATTAATCTTTTCAGGATTGAGACCCAACTTGTTACGGCAGTAGACAAATTGGGAAGCAAATGCCTGTACAAATAGCAGATTTTGTGTCAAATGAGACTTGCTTTCATTGTATGAAAACTACAAATGATTGCATCTTCGGCATAATTTAATACCTCATTTATCTCGAAGAGATCAATGTCATCCAGCTCGAGACCAGCAGCCTTGACTGCCGCAGGAATTGCAGCAGCTGGGCCAATACCCATGATGGCAGGATCAACGCCTACAGCAGCAAAAGTCCTGCACCAGAAAGAAAATGTATAAATATTTTGGACGATGGTTTTACTTGTTTTAAAAGTTTTAATTCAAAAACATCAGGACTGATTACATTCATAAGGAAAATTGGTTTGCCAGTGGAGGCTACCTCATCTAGGAAAGGCTTATGTATTACTATTACCATAAAAATCAGACGGTAAAATGGATCATTAAGGGGGAAAAGAAGAACTTATTGCTAAAAGATACAATTTCCTATGCTTAATAGCATCTACATTTTGCAGTGCAAACAGAAGTTGACAAACAAAATATGCTACAAGTCACCAGTTTGACTTATTTTTCATTCCATAAAGTGAAAGCAATTCTCTTCTGTTCTTAAGCAGCCCTACGGCATTTATTATTGAATGTATCAATTAATTCACAAGATAAATCCAACTCGCAGTTTGACTCTCCAAACTAATTCAAAGATGATAATATCATTAAAGGGTAACACGTAAGTCTTGTACTTCAAGCACAACAGAAAGAAGTTCCGGAAAAAGAAATACATGCCAATGCTGGTAGAAGTTACAATACTTTTCAACCACACCACTGAAACAATGCTAAAAGAATAAATTCTAGGAAAAGAATACCTGAATATACCAAGAATTGGCAATCCTTTTTTCTCAGCAACACTTCTCTTCATGAGAAGAACAGCACCAGCACCATCACTGACCTGACTAGAGTTACCTGAAAGAGTAAACACCAGAGGATGTTATTAATTTGATTCTACCAATAGAAGCTTTCAAGTATTAAATGGAACACGATAAAAAAAAAAAAGAATAGTGGGAATAACCTGCAGTGGTGGTCCCATCCTTCTTAAACACAGGCTTCAGTTTTGCCAGATCAGCCAATGTTGTGCTGGGTCGAATACCATCATCCACGGAAATTGTAACTTTTTTCTCGTTACCAGTTTTGGGGTCAACAATCTAGCAAAGTGACATAAACTATTGAATCAACAAAACCAGACATGGAACGGCACATGCGCATCAGAAGACAGAAAAAGATGGGCACCTTGGTGGTCACAGGAATTATTTCATCTTTAAATTTACCAGCAGCTGTAGCTGCAGCAGCCCGCCTGTGAGACTCAACCTAAAAACAGAAATCACACGACGTCAATAAAATATTGTACTTCGACATTTTGAAGCAATACCATATGCCAGCAGGTTTATCAAACTCACTGCAGCTTGATCTTGTTCCTTCCTTGATACACCAAAGCGACTTGCAACATTTTCTGAGGTAACCCCCATGGGTAAAAGGCAATTCTGGGCTTGTTCAAACATCTTTACCTGTCATCAAAGAAAAATCAGGAAGCATTCTTACAATTGTGACAACTAAACTTTGAGCCTAGATAATCTCATTTTTAATAGAGGAGAAAACAATGAAGACGAAGAGAATCATACTTTTGGGTTGACTGTCCCTTCCCAGGCCATTGGATTAAGTGTCATTGATTCCAATCCAGCTCCAATACCTTTCATAATAATAAGGTAAATAATTTAATAAAACCAACGATTGAACAAAAGTGCAACGTGCAGGAGAGAAACAATTACCAATATCATAAAATCCCGCTCTAATGGCAGCAGCTACATCAGCAACCGCCTGGAGCCCTGATGAGCATTGCCTGTTCACAGTTCTGACCGGAACAGTCTCTGCACATATGAATTTCTCACACATAAGTAAAAAAACTCATTGGCATTTTCAAAATCTAGATTTATGAAGAAGCATACCAGGGAAACCAGCATAGAACGAAGCCATCCTGCATTCACTTGCCCTCTGAGATCCCGGTGCCAGGACCGTACCCACAACAATATCCCCAACTTCGCTCGGGTTCAAGTTGGTTTTCTCTATCAATGCCTATATAATAAACAGCCAGACAATAGTAAGCTACAACCACTTTGAGCAATAAAAATTAAAATGGAAATTGTAATGTATGATTTTGATCATCTTCTTTTGACCTCTTCTTAAAAAAAAAAGTTTTCCGAAGCTAACAAACAAAAAATGACTAACCATGAAAAACAAACAAAAATACACAAACCTTCAAAACCGGTGCAAGAAGATCATCAGCCGGAGTGTCCTTAAAGCCCCCACGTTTCGATTTGCAAAGGGCAGTTCGATATGCGCTGTGAGATCAAAGGGAAAAAAAAAAAAAAAAAAAAAAAAAAACCTCACTAACAATATCCATATCACTAATCTATGTTCTTTACTCATTAAATAATTCATTACAAAATTATTAAAACTAAACAAAAAGAGATTAACTTACGCAACAATAACCACATCATCACCAAAGACATTAGTCCTGTGATACGCAGCACTATCCCCAGCTAAACACACTGATGCCTGTTACCAATCACAAGTTTCCAAATCCATAATTATGTCACTATTTCTCTCAGATAAGCAATTTGGATCACTCAAACAAAACAAAAAAAAAAACCCTAATTTGGTGAATTTCACCAAAAAAAAGGGGGTTTCAACAACAGTTTTCAATCACCACAGTACAATTGAATACAAACTAATTAAAGTCCGATATGGAATAGAAAAAAAAATTTCTTTATATCGAGTTATACAATCTAATCCGTTGGCAATCAAAACCCTAGCGAATCGGGATTGGATCGAAAAGAAACTTACAGAGATCGGAGAAGATGACTCTCCGGCGGAGGAGGAGGAAGGAGGTCGGAGATGGTCGAGCAAAACTCGCTGCCTGTGGATCGCTCTCTCCATGATCGATCGATCGATTCGAGCTCTGATTTCTCTGAAAGCAAAAAAGCCAAACGCAAAATTGGAAGAGAAAGAGAAAAATGGAGATTTCGTACACGAAAAAGACTCAAAGCTGTGTGTTTTATATATATAGTGCGTGTCTCTTTTGCGGTTGGATCTTTTGTTAATATCCTTTTATTTTTCTTTTCTTTTCTTTTCTTTTCTTTTCTTTTCCCACTGAAAGCAAGGAAACAAATTTTTTAGCAATATTTTTTTATTTTCAATTATATGATACTAAAAATGCATATAATTTAGGTCTACTAATTAATTTTTTCAATAAAAATAGTAGAAAGAGCTGAAAATATTTCAATCATTTATAAGATAAGATAAGATGATTGGAAAAACTTATAAAAGATATTTGAGCAGATATATAAGTACTTTCTTGTTTTGTCTTTTTTAAGAAGAGAGATATAGAGAGAGAGAGAGAGAGAGAGAGAGAGAGACTTTGTTTTTATTTTTTCTTGATTTTTTAATTTATTTTTTATCTTTTAAAAAAATGAAGAATGGACAATTTAGTGACGAAGACGAATGCGTCACCTTCATCCTATCCAATCGGCCATTCCAATTAGCCTTCCTTCTCCTACTCTAACATTAAGCGCGTGCTTAACACTCTCTCATTTTCCTCTTAATTATTAAACATTTATTTATTTATTTAATTTTCTTCTCCTTATAGCTTGCTACTAGGAATTTCTAAAGCGATCCTTCCGTTTGATACTCCTAGGTTCTGAATAAAAGAAGTTAAAGCAAAGTATCAATGAATTATTTTACTAGTTAACTATTCTGTAATTTTTTTTTTGAAATAATTATTTTTAGTAATACAAGAAAAAAATATATAAAAAACTCATTCTACTGAAGTGGTTTAATAATATAATTTATATTTTCAATTATTAAAAAATAATTATAAAAAATAAAATTCATTTATACATCTTGCGATTTAATCATGATTATTTTTTAATATTTTTTAAATATTATTTAAATTTTAAAAAATTTCTTTAACAATAATTTATTTAACTAATCTACCTTAAAAGGAAAGCCCCACTTTTAAAAAAAATACATATATATGCAACTATAACAAGAACATTCAAGCAAAAAACAATCTATTTTTAGTTTCATTTTTTTTAATTAAGATTTATGGCTTCATTGGGTTTAGTCCAATTATGAAGACCATCGGCCATCCAGAAGGCTATGAAAAAGACACGCGCTTGGAAGGAGAGTGGAGATTGGACGTAGTTTGGGATGGAGATTGGAGGGTTACGGCAATGGGATGCGTGCCTGCTTGGGGAACCGGGAAAACTAAATACTATTTTCGAAGATGATGAAGATAAAATCAATTACACTCAATTTTTATTTTTATTTTTATTTTTAATGTGACTGTAAATGAATATACATATATATATATATATTTATGAAGAGTTAAAGACCAATTTTTTTTTTTTAAATCTAGATAAATTTTAGATAATTATCCGAAAATATATGACAGGGTAATTATCTGAAAATTACCCGTTTGTGTTTGGCCTGGTAAAAGAACTTTGCCCGTTTGGCCATTTCTAGTTTTATATGCTATCAGCCCTCGAAACTTGATTTTATTAGCAAATTTGCCAAAGCACTCTTTGAAAATCCAAACCGTTAAAGCTATGCTCTTTCTTTCTTCTTTTTTTTTTTCTTTTTTTTTTTTCAAAGAAATTGTGATCAAATGCCACTATTGAAATCCAGTTTACAATTCACATTATTATTGCAAATGATACCCTTTTTTTATTAACAAATTACTATTTAATCATCATTCTTATATTTCTCGTTTATAAAAGAAAGGGGCGAATTGGCAAATTCGCTATTAAAAAAAGGCCTAGATTACAAAGGTTTTAAGGTTCTGATTTTCAAAACACACTGTTTAAAAGTGACATTTTTCAAAATTCAGTGTCTTTCAAGTAGACCAGAACACATGTATTTTTATCGATTTTTTTTGCATTAGTGCCCTCCGATTATACGGTTTAGAGACTGGTACCTCAACTTTTTTTGGCAATTGGCTCCCTGAATTTGAAAATCCTTTTCTTTTTTTGCTACTGACAACCTAAATTAAAATTTTGTTGCAATGTGCCCCAAATTCGTTGATTATGTGAGTTGGGTTTGGATTTGATGCAGAGAAGAATAGGGAAAGAATTTGGGTTCTGCTGAGATAATGGTGTTTTTTTTTTTCAAATTAGTGTTTTTATAAAAAAAAAATGTTTAAAATACTTTATTTAGAAAAAATAACTATAACACCCTCTATAAAAGGTTCATGTGACTTACACATGGAAAATCTCATTTGAAGTTGAACTTACGTTTTCAATTTAGGGCACATTGCAAAGGGTTTTTTAAATTCAAGGAGCTAACTTAAAATAAAAAAAAGGGTACAAAAGTGTCTCAACCCATATAGTTTAGGGACAACCAATGCAAAAAGTTTTTTTTTTTTAGAAGATTTGTCAAAAAAATATTTTAAGTGTCACTTGATAATTTATACCCAAGCGATATGTCCCTTAAAAATTACTCTATATTTATAGTGTAAAAATAAAAATAAAAATTATAAACACAATACAGAAAAGATATAAACTTATTTTGTGGGAAAAAAATGGAGGATTTTGAGGAATGCCCCATTCTTGATACAATAATAATCTATATCCCATGTATGTTATACTTTTAATTAATACAAACAAATTTACACTACAAACATAGTGTGAAAATAAAAAAAAGCACACTACTTGGGGTATAGATTATTAAGTGGTATTAATAATGATTTTATTTTGAAATTCTCCCTCTTTTTTAACTGTGTGAAAAACTACAAACATAAAAAAATATATATTCGTGAAAATCTCCCTCTTTTTTCTTTCTTTCAAGGAGCCTGACTTATTGCAACATTTTTTGGTTCTGGACTTCTTTTAGAATTGGGCTTTGAGGACAATAGCCCAATGCTCCCTTTTTATTGGGTTGGTCACAGGGAAGATTTTAGGTGTCATAGGGAAGATTTTGAAAAAATGTCACTTCTTAACGATTTGTTTTGAACTATGTGACTTCAGAAAAATCTTTATAGTCACTTTTTAATAGTAAATTTAATTGAATTGTCTTCTTTTTTTTTCCCTGCGGGGCGTTCAACATAATAATTTATTAATAACAAAACTGACATAACATATAATAGTGTCATAGGTTGTAAACTTAAATATCAAATATGGTTGTCATTTTTGTTCAAGTAAAGAATATTTAATCTAATGGTATTTTTAGTATACAAGTTTATATAATCCATATCACAATTATCAATCATACCACTTTTCTTTATTAACAAATTGCTATATGTCCTTCCTTTTGTCTTTTTCATTTACAAAATAAAGTGACAATTTGATCAAATTCACTATTAGAAGTGATATTAATTGCAATTTTTCTTTTAAGATGGTAATTTCACGGACATCTTATCCAGAAGTATAAGTAGCATTTCTCAAAGTTTCTATCTCACGTGCTTTGTGTTTGCAATTGGGATATGGTGGCTTACAGGATTGATTTCTTTTTTTTAAATAATACTTATCAGAAAAAAAATGATTAAAATGATGTGTTTGTCACTTATTAGTTATGAAACAAGCATTTATTTATTTTTAGTCAATGAAAAACTGACATATTATTGTGGCCAAGTTTTTTTTTTTGTCAAAATTTATGATCATTCAGTTTTTTTTTTTTCCAACACTAATATTTTTAACTCTTGGACCGCAAATTTACACAATATAAAACAACCCAAACCAAACCATTTTCATCATAAATCCTCAAGTTTTTCTTTCTTGTTGCCCAAAACAACAGTCAACTTCTCCCCAGAAGCTTAATCACATGCTTTTCATATAGTATACAAACATCAACATTTGTTCCTCATGGCAATGTCTGTACTTCTCTCAAGATTGATCACTCCAAATTTTGTGGTTTTTTTTTTTTTCCGACAATATGATTGTTTATTGGTTTGGTTTCTCTCATGGCGTTGTTGTTGTTCTTCTTTTTATGCCTTTTATTTTATACCATTTTTGTTATTTCTCTTCACATTAAAGAAGTATATATAAATCAAAGTTGGTGATATGCAAAAGGACCGTTGAAGAGTACAAGCAAGGTCACGTGGAAGCAAGCAAGATTTTCAACATTGCATACATGATAAGTGAATAATGATTGGTTTATATACTCATAATTATTCACATAAGGGGCATTGCAAAATAAGGCTATTTTAAGTGCCATTGATTAATAATTTATATCCTAAACCGTGTATTTTATTTTTATATTATTCTATGTTTGTAGTATAAAATTATGGGCTTAAATTAAAAGTACAACATAAAAATGTAAAGATTATTAATGTGTCAAAATAGAGGTATTCCTCAAAATTCCTTCGTTTATTAATACACACACTCAGGGCCGGCCAAAAGTATTTGTAGGCCTACGACTAAAGTTCTAAAAGGGCGTTTCTTAAAATATATATATATATATATATAATATAAATATAGTGAAAGTTATTAAAAAAAAGGCTAATGAAAGTAAATAAAATCTATGTTTTTTTAGAGTATTTTGCAATTTAATTAAACAAAGCCTAATATTCATCTTATTTCTTTATTTTTTTATGACTGTTCTTACCCTTTTTTTCTTCTTCTTTTTCGTTAAAAACCCCTTAAAAGGAAAATAAAAGACATGAAGTAGGGTTTTGAAAGAGAAGAAACTAAATTCTTTTTTTTTAGAAGTTATATATAGAGTCAACACACAAGCATATATATATATATATAAACATGTTAGACAAATTTTCTAAAAAATACACACAAAAAAAAAAAACACCTATATAATCATTATTGCTACTTGTTACTAATTTATCTTGCAATCTCTATAAAAATGTATATTTAATAAAAGACTTTTATTATGATTTAGTTGTTAAAATAATAGTTGAACAATAACTATGATTACTGTAATTTTCAAGATTTATGAAGTTTACGCTTTTAACTAAATCACTTTTTTTTAATATCATTAATTAGAATACAATTAAATTGCAAATTAATTAGGAGTCTTCTTTGATACGGGGCCTTAGGCAGTTGGCTAAGGGTTGGGTCGGCCATGCACACACTTAGACTCCGTTTGTTAAGAATGAAAGAAAATTAGATTGAAAGAAAAATATGAGGTAATAGAAAATAAAAAGGAAAGATAAAATGGAAAGAAAAGAAAATATTTTTCCTTTTATGGTGTTTGGTATGCTTCGAGGCCAGAAATTTGATTAGATAATTATAATTTTATCTATTATTTTGATTATTTTAATTTAAAAATAAGGATAAAAGAGTAATTTTACTCTTGGATGTGTGGATAAAAGTTTTCCTTCCATTATTAGAAGGATAAAAATATGTGGCCCCCACATGTACTATTTATCCATCCTATTTTCTTTACTCTCAAATTTCTCCTCTTAGACCATCTCTAATGGGTTTTCTCATTTTCAACACCAAAATGTAGTAAGTATCACATCAAACAGTAATTTATCTCCAACTTATTACACTGTTTTTAACACCAAAATAGAATATTCTGAGTATATTCCTCTCATATCACTTATTATATTAATTTTCAATAATAGCCTTATATTTATCAACTTTACAAATTAGATCCACTTATATTTTATTTTCACAATAACTTAATAAAAAATTATTTATCATTAGACCATTTCACCCAAAATAAAATATTACATGGCAATTTAATTCCAAACAAAATTATATCATTGCCTAATAATAAACGTTCATTTAATAAAAAAAAATACATTACAACACACAAATAAAAAAGCTAAAAATAGTAGATATGCATTTAAGCATCAGAATTAATGTACTCCTCCCATAAATCTTACTTAAAAATTATGATTTAGATAAAAAATAAAAAACATCTTCAAATTAAAGGATCATTTTATAAATAACAAAACTTAAACAAAAAATGAGTTTGATGAATAGTGTAACACCATATTTGATGTTTTACTATTCATAAAACTCATTTTTGGGTATGAGAATGGTGTGTGATTAGAGGTGGTTTTTTGAGGTTATAAACGCATATTTACGTTTGGGTTTGCAAATGCGTCCTTGGTTGGAGATGGTCTTACCAAACAACTAAACTCATCTTTTTTCATCCAATAATCCGCTCATATTTTTACTTCCTTCCTATTTTCTATTCTAACAAACGGACTCTTAGTGTTGTCAAAGTGCGGTCGGGTCTTTGTCTGCAACAGCTGATCTGCATAATGCTATAAGCAAATTCAAACCTGTGCTACCATTTGTATAGATCTATACTTATGGTTGTCAATATTGATAATTTGATATTATAAGACACGAATAATTTTTGCAGGGTTTCAAGAATGTGAACACACATGGGAGGAGGTTATTTAATTAGCTTGGGTCAAGAATGAATTTCCCATTGAGATGCGGAAAGAAGAGCTGTAGATTTTATGTAACAATATGGCAAATCTATATTAATGCCATGATGTTCCCATGTATTGAGGGAAGATGAGGAAAATGGTTTTATGGTAATTTTTCCAATAAATATGAATTTACTTTTAGAGTGTTATTCTTCATTGGTGAACTAGTAACCTCCAGTGTAGTCAAATAGAATTATCTTGCTTCTTTGCATCTAAGTACACATAATAAAAAAACAAGTAGAAGAAAAGAATATATATAAAATCTTTTATAGGGTATGCCTTGGAGTAGGAAACGATTCTTGATCGTCACATTCATTTTTTTAACGAGCTTCAATGCATGACTCCAAAATCGTTCTCTCTTTGAAAATTTCCTATTAAAGAATAAAGATTCTTAAAAAAAAAGTAGTAATCTAACAATTTTATTTATGGAAAAATCTAAGGTGGAGAAAGTTGTAGTGGAAAATAATTTTGAGACCATTAAATTTACTCTCTTAAATCTCAAGTGGAGAAAGTTGATGGTCCCAATTTAGATTTTACTCAATTAAAATAATGTAAACAATTCAAACAATAATTTTATTAAAGAAAAATTGTAGTGAATACTCAATCTAATACCTAATTTAAATAAATATTCAATTTTTTAAAAAATATAACAAAATACCAAAGTGATTTAATTACTTATATAGTGGTAATTTGTGGTAATTGGCTGAGTGATCAAAATCATGTGCAAATAATCAATGAATTGACTAGTTATTCAATTACTTTAAAAACGTGGGCATTTATTTTTATTGTTGTATAATTTTTTTGTATTTTTTCTAATTCACCCTAATTTAAATTTATAATCTACATACAAAATTTTGACATTTTAAACTTAAATCAAAATTATCTAAATTTTTTTTATTTTAAATGACGAACCTAATGACCCTTTAAAGTTTGTCTTGTATTGTATTATCGCGATACCTTTTTTTTTTTTTTTTTAATTTAAAGGTACAAAATGATCAAATCCAAATCAATTTATTTTATCTTCTATCTCTCTAAGGATCAAACTCGGAAACTTGTGACTACAAATATTAGTTATTCATGGCACGTTTGATGTACCATTATCTAATTATCTAATTGCACGTCATACTGTTTTAGTTTATATAGTTTGTATATTACATAAAAATATTATATATGACAGTTACAAAATAACTTTAACATTTGATAATATAATTTTTTTTTACTAAATAACAAAAATTTATATATTTTTTATTATACAATAAGCACTGTAATTCACACTTACTAAATATTATATATAGCTTAGTAAAAAAAATATGATATAATAAACTTACACGGTACAATAATCTTTCGTGATTGAGATTTGAGCAATCACGTATTAAATACATGCGCATATATAATTATTATGTTGAAATTTTACAATCATGACATATTAGCTTGCAGGAGTGGTCTATTTTTGAATAGAACATATGCTAGCTTCCAAATATTGAAAAAGCCAAAATAAGCAAATTATAATACGGGCCAAAATTATACTATATACGGAACACATCATATGTATAGCATTAGAAACAGACAAAAAAATATATATATTTTTATCACAAGGAATTCCATTTGTTTCTTTAGCAAAGAGAATCCATAATTGCCTAATGTATAGCTTTCTCTTGGCTTTTTAGTATAACTTCATTATTTAACAATGGAAAAAATTCAAAATAATTCTTATATTTTACAAAATTTTAGTTTTATCACTGTAATTTTAAGAATTTTAAATTATCCTTAAGTTAATTAAAAACTATTAAATATATATTATGTGACATTTTTGGATGTGAAGCATTGTATGAAAATATTAAGAATCTTATAAATTCACTTATAATTTGTAAAAATTGCTCACTCACTTAAAAGTACAAAGATAGTTAATAAATTTACATATGACTAAGTGAATATATATATATATATATATATATTATAAATTTTAAGCAAAAAATGATCATTTTTTAAGTAATTTTAAGTAAATGTATGAGATTTATAATATTTTCTTATTAAATTTTTGTATTAAAAAATATCACGAGATATACATTTGAGAGAGTAATTTTAATAAACTGAAGAATAATTTTAAAGTTACCTAAAATATAGTGGTAAAATTAAAACTTTTACAAAAACACGAATTATTTATGATTTTTCTCTTTTATTAAATGTAAATATCAATTTTAAAATTCTTTAAATATAGTATAATTAAAATTTTTACAAAACATAACAATTATTAATTAGGATTTTTCTTTGATATTGTGATTGAGGTCACATATTCAAATTTAATAAATATATTTTAATTTAATAAGTGTATTTTTTTTTTATATAAAAATATACGTTTATAACGTGATGTAGTTGAATTCAAAGTATTTAATGATCCATATATTAGTGCTTTTAAAAATAGAGATTAAAACATACGGTGCAGTTTAATATAAGAAAAAAAAAAATCTAGTTTTGGGTTTGGTACCACAAAGTGATCACGTGGGTTTAAAAACCTTAGAAAGACACGTGGTGAAATGTTGTCCTTTTGGGGCACGTGTTGTAATGCAATTATCGCCCCCACACGGCCCTTCACCTGATCGTCATAAAAAGCATGCAATTTGGTGGTGACTTTAAGGGAATCAGAAACAAACAGAAATGTATATATTTTATGTCAAAGAACTCTACGAACCTCTGTTGAGCCACAACCGAATAACATTGCTTACACGTACTTATAGTTACTTTAATAATGTTTTTTCTTTCTTTTGTGGGGATTTTTTTATTGAAGAAAATTCAAATAGAAAAAAAAGAAGGAGAAATAGACCTATTATTCGATCTCAATACAAGAGTATAGGTAGTACGTACGTGCATTATTTGCGTACACTGAATATAAATAACCTAAATTAATTGGGGCGGCCACGAAGCGAGCGTCGTGGGCTCATATAAATAACCTAAGTATGTCTGTTTGCTTTCTTTTTCTTTACCCGTCGCTCCGACCGAAAGCGAATCATGTTACCCTGGGCACTCATTTTGGCTATTTTTGGTTGGATGATTTGAAAAATAATTTTAAAAAATAATTAAAATTATTTGACTTTACAAATTTCGTAAATAATTAAAATTTAAATATATTATATAAATATTTAGAAAATTAAAAAAAATAAAATGAAACAGTTTATAGAATTAAAAAAATTAAAAAAAATAAAATAAATTATAGAATTAGAAAAATTGAAAAAAATAAAAATATAGAATGGTTTGGACATAGCCCTAACATGGGTTTAGTTAAACTAAATATAAGAGAAGTACACACGCAGAACTATTATGGAACATTGAACACTTTACGGAAATATATACAAATATATATACATTTTTTTGTATAAAATAAAAAATATCATTTATTTCGTTACAAGTTTATCACTTTCATCATTTTAAATTAATTTTGAAATATTTAACCACTTCTATATACAAATTTTTGTATAAAATAAAATATTATTTATATATTCATTTCAAGTTTATCTCGTTTATCATTTTAGATTTAAAAATATTTAACCGCTTCTATATTGATTCGGTTTTTGGCTCTAGCCACTGAAAATATTCTATTATAGATAATTGGACAAATCCTTAAAAAGATTGGATCGTTAAATTTATTTTTTAATGGGTCACACCTCTTGAATCTAGTATAATATAATATAATAATGTACATTTCTAGAGAAAACCAGAAGCTATATAAAGGACATATTGTAGTGAACGCATGAACATTTCCATAGCGAGCGAACGACAGATCATATGAGTTTGTCTGGCTAGCTAGCTAGCTAGTCAACCATGCATGATCTACACAACTACAATGAGGTCATTAATTCTCATCCATGTTTTTTTTCAAAAAAAAAAATATATATATATATATATATATGTATAGCCTACTATATATTTCGTCACCTCTTACGTTATTATTGTAGTCGTCATCATCATACTTCTTGATACACCAAAAAAATAAGAAAATAATAAGACTATGACTGACTGACCGGTTAATGGCTTAGGTAAATTAGGCAAGTGTGCTTAAGGGCTCCGATTTAAAGCATCATAAACACGTTTTGGTGGTCACGGCATTAATTTAGTACTTTTATGATAGTATTGTCATCTTTTGATTCTTCTTCACCAAGTGGTGGAAATTTTTGAAGAATAATATATTTAAACTAACATTAAAAATATTATGATCACAAGCTCACTAAAAAAAAAAAGACGAATTGGTATATTGTCAAGGCAATTAGGTTTTAAATTAACATCACACTCACTAAAATAAATGTGTATGGTTGGGATGAAAATGTGTGTGGATGTGGAGAGATAGAGGTAAATAATGATCTTCCTCTGGGTCAATCAAATTGGTTTAACCCCTCCATCACTTTTAATACGTACGTAGAAAATTTATATTGCCTTCTATATTAATTAAAAATAGTTAATAAAATAAACAACATAATAATTATACAAATATTTATTCTCTATCATTTTAACTCCTAATCATTGCTACCAAACAATTTGAAAAATTATTAAAATCCTCTTCTAACTCTCATTATCCTTACTACTTTCAGTCCACTCTCAATAACGGAGAAACTAGTGATGATCTTTAAATTAAAATTGAGGTTCAATGCCTAATGTATACGATTTACTTGAAGATGTGAAATATTAATTGAGCTACAAAAATCTAATAAAACATTTATATTATTTGTTTCAGAAAGGCTTTCCTTAAAAGTTTTTTGCCTAAAGCCAAAAATTAATTTGAGGTTCCCCTATATATATAAATATTATTTTCACACAAACAAACACACACACATATATGTATATATATGAATTTATGAATGTATTCAAATTTTTAAACCCAATGTTTGGTATCTATTTAAATTGTTTTGGGTGGATTAGCTAAATAGGCCATCCTAAAAAATATTTTTTAAATTTTAGCTAATATTTCAAAAAATTAAAAAAATAGCAATGATTCAAGTACAAGATGTATAGATGAATTTTATTTGTTAGCTATTTTCTTAATAAATGCAAATATTGGCCGTATTTTTCAAATCACCTAAATAAAATGACTATTTTTTTAATAATTTCTCATTGTTTTTTTATCTTCAATTAAATGTTTAAATATTAACATTTAAATAATCTTAAAATAAAAAAATAACTATTTAAATGATTATATTCAAATAGTTGTACCAATAATTGAATAATATGTTCGTGCGGCCCGTTGTAATCAACCATAGTGTTGACACCTAATTAAAGACCCGCCAATATGTATCTATCACTTATCTTACTTTATTATTAAAAGAAAAAATAGTACAAATATCCATAGTACCACTAGTCGGAAAAGACAGAAAAACCAAAAATAAAAAAATTGATGGAAAAAAACCAATTCCAATAATGTATTTCAAAAAACTAAGTCAAAACTGAATAGTGTAAATATATATAAATATATAAAATTGACACATATATATTTGTTAGATTATTTTATGTACTCCAAATGAATGAGATATTGATTGTACGCACTCCCTTTTCATCGTTTTAAAAAATGAATTTTATTTTATCCTTCTCGGAACTGATATTAATAAACATTCGAATATGATACTTGTAGAGCGTTTTGGATGCTTAATTAGATTTTATTTTATTTTTCTAAAGGTAGAGTGGATCGATGTCCAAATCAAATATATATATATATATATATATATATATATATTAATCTTTGTAAACATTAGTTATTGTTTGCTTGAGTTACTCCTAGACGCATGATTAGTTAGCTAAACTGATATTAATAAACATTCATATATGCTTGTAAAAAGTTTTGGATGCTTAATTAAGGCATAAAAGTTACATCATCTAAGAGCATAAACTAAAGGCATAAAGGTACATCACATCATTATGTAGTTAATAAAATAATTATTTTTAATTAATAAAAATGTTAAATATTTTGTAAAATATTATTTAAAAAATAACTATTTACTTAAAATAATTATTTGTAAATATTTTTGTAAAATAATTACCTTAAAATTATGACAAAAAATTCTGACCAAATATTATTCTATTATAAGTTTTTGCTGATTAGAAATGCGTTGTCCGTTACTGTAGCAATAATGCTCCAAAGTCCAAATAACTCTATTTTTGTCTTCTTAACGTTAAAAACCTCATTTACATAAGTTGCTCGTTAATGCATTGTTAGGCGTTATAAGGCAAAACCAACTTTTTTTTTTTTCATTAGAAGACAAGAAGTTATGAAATGAATCTCAACAACGTTAATGCACGCTTTAAATTTCGACAGCTTACTAAATATAAATGTTAATTTTCCACTGAACTTGCGACAAAAATCAAGTATAATACAATTCAAACTTAAAGTAAAATTCATAAAACTACATAAAGCTCTGCAATACGTCGATGATAAGTCTCCACTACCTCCAAGCCCAATATTATTAATAAATTTTTTTTTAAAAAAAAACATAAATAAGATACAACATAGAAGCCAAAATAGCTAAAATCAATATTCTTTCAAAAAGAAAATTATGAGCTAGTGTGAGGCTTAAGTTGGCTAATTTTATATCACACTCTGACAATTAGAAGACCTCTCTCTCTTTTTTGGAGTTTATTTCTCTCTTTTGAGTTGTCATGATATTCTTATTAGTACAGTTAAGAGTCTAATAGTCTTTGGGAGCTCGATAATGATTTTTCAGAGGTAGAATTCTTTAAATCGGAGTGTGGTCAATTATTGCCGCAACTTGTTGTGTCCCGTTTTTGGGGCACTAATTTTCAAAGTTGGTACATATTTCATCCCCAAAAGCGTTATATTAGATTTATCGATGGATTCGATCTATGATCGAGATTAATTGTCTTTTTGTATTAGAGTATGTTGAATCGCAGTAAGTGTGTAATTTCTTTAATTTAAAATATATTTTTTAAAAAATTATTTAGAAAAGACAAAAATAAATTAGATAGAAGAACAAACCGAAGTTTATGTTTAAAAGGAGCTCGTGAATAACGCTGGTCTATAACTAGTGACCAATGAGGTTTTCTTTATTTTTTGTTTATTTCTTTACATCTGCACGTTAAACAGCCTTAAAAAATTTCCCCCTTTTTTGTCGCTTTGCCATACATAAACTTTCTGTTGTCCCCATAAATGTTACGAAAGTCCGACCATTAAATATTGACAACTTATTTATTTTATTAATATTTTTATATAAAATCTCATTAATTTTATTAATGAGTTATAAAATATTATTAGAGGACATATTTCGTGACAGATTTTTATTTAATATGAATGTTTTACTAAATTTCCTTGTAGGCTAGAAAATCTCGACCACTTTCAAAAGGAAAATTAAAGAATCTATCATTAATGCCTATATGATAATTTTTCCATTCAAAATAACGTAACGTACTGCATTTATGCAATAGTTTTAAATTTCATTCCTCTTCAGTCCCTTTTACTATAATGTATTATTACTAGTATTTTCATTTTAAGTTTATATTTTTTATGTACAGACTAGAAAATAAAGAGCTTTCTGGTTATGGTTATTTGACAGTTATAATATTCCTCTAACGTAAATAGTCTCATTTACTCTAGAAAATTGCAATACTTCCATCAACCATCTGTAACGTGAAAAACCACTCATAAAAAGAAATAAAATAAAACAGATTTCATTCATTTCATTACTTTTCTCTTTTTATTTATTTATTTTTATTTTATATCAAACTATCAATATCTTCTTTGGCTATATATACTATATAGCCAAACAAGTCCCCACTCAAGCCATCCAATATATTCTTCTCTCTCTCTCTCTCTCTCTCTCTCTCTCTCTGTGTCTCAACAATGCAAGCCTCTTTGCATTTCACCACCACTAATCCAAAAACCTTCGTCACAAAACACAAGAGGATTATTACCCAAACTAATCACAAACCTAACCCCATAATCACATGCAATATCCTCATCAACCCCTCCCAGATCATAACCCCACCTCAAAATCCCCCCAAAACGCCGCCGTTTGCGCCGCCGGTTTTTCCCACAAAACCCGAGCCCGGTTCGCCATTGTCCCGGCTGAACCCGGTCCAGAGGCTAGCCGCGTCGGTCCTCGACAAAATTGAGACCTCTCTGATTGAGCCGCTGGAGAGAAGCCACAGATTGGCCAAAACGGTCGACCCGGCGGTCCAGCTGTCTGGGAATTTCGCCCCGGTCCGGGAGTGTCCGGTTCAGGAGGGTTTGGAAGTGGTGGGCCACATCCCGGAGTGCCTACGTGGCGGGGTCTACCTCCGAAACGGGGCGAATCCCCTACACGCCCCCTCGGGTGGGCACCACCTGTTCGACGGGGACGGGATGGTCCACGCGGTGCGGCTGGACTCGCCCACGCGCGCCACCTACTGCTGCAGGTACACGCGCACGAGCCGGCTAGAGCAGGAGGCCGAGCTGGGCCGGGCCGTGTTCCCCAAGCTGATCGGCGAGCTCCACGGCCACTCGGGGCTGGCCCGGCTCGCGCTATTCTACGCGCGGGCCGGGTCGGGGCTCGTCAACGCGGCGCGTGGCATGGGCGTGGCCAACGCGGGGCTTGTCTACTTCAACAAAAGGCTCTTGGCGATGTCCGAGGATGATCTCCCATACCACGTGAGAATCGACGCCCGCAGCGGCGATCTCGAGACGATCCGGCGGTTCGATTTCGACGGGCAGCTCGACCGCGCCATGATCGCGCACCCCAAGGTGGACCCCGTCACGGGTGAGCTCCACGCGCTGAGCTACGACGTGGTGAAGAAACCGTACCTAAAGTACTTCCGGTTCGGCACGTGCGGCCAAAAGGCGCGTGACATAGGAATCACGTTGGACCAGCCAACCATGATCCATGATTTTGCCATAACAAGTAACTACGTGGTGGTCCCGGACCACCAAGTAGTTTTCAAGCTATCCGAGATGGCCCGGGGCGGGTCGCCCGTGCTGCACGACCCGAAGAAAGCGTCCCGCTTCGGGATCCTGCCAAAAACCGACGCGGACGGGTCGGGCATGCGGTGGGTCGACGTGCCCGACTGCTTCTGCTTCCACCTGTGGAATGCATGGGAGGAAAGCCCCGAAAACGGCGACGACACTATCGTCGTTGTCGGGTCGTGCATGACCCCGCCCGACTCGATCTTCACGGAGCGGGAAAACAACCCGCTCCGCAGCGAATTGACAGAGATCCGGCTTAACATGAGGACCCGGGAGTCGACCCGACGGGTAATATTACCCGGATTGAATTTGGAGGCAGGGCAAGTGAATAGGGCGCTTCTAGGGCAAAAAACAACGTACGTCTACTTGGCGATCGCCGAGCCGTGGCCGAGATGTTCCGGCATTGCCAAGGTGGACTTGCGAACCAGCCGGGTCGAGAAGTATCTCTACGGGCCGGGCCGGTTCGGGGGCGAGCCGTTTTACGTGGCGGAGAAGGAAAGCGAAAGCAGTGTTGGTGGTGGTGAAGATGATGGGTATTTGATGGGGTTTGTGAGGGACGAGAGAGAAGAGAGGTCTGAATTGGTCATAGTCAGGGCTTCGAACATGAAGGAAGTGGCTTCGGTGAAGATTCCAACTAGGGTTCCTTATGGGTTTCATGGGACTTTTGTTAGTTCACAAGATTTGATAGGACAGGTTTTGAGCTAGCTTAGCTAATCAGACATATATATATCTCTTTTGATTTACATATAATTACATACAGCAATAATGTTGATGGACATATTTTATGGCAAAATTTGTCTATATAATGTTATAGAAGACTGAGCTTTGTTATTTTGAGCGTGTTGTCGTTAATTTTTATCAAGGAAGCCTGTTGGTGATCTCAAATGTTGTTTTATTTGCGGAGGATTATAAGATTTTCCATTTTTTACTAGCTAGCAAATTTATTACATTTCATTGACAGCAAGAAAATATAATATCATATCCTTTGGATTTTTTTTTTTTTTTGGTTTTTGGCATTGTGTTATGCTGTACAAGTATCTTGGACACAAGTTCGCATATACGTGTAGTACCAGAGCAATTGATAACTGGCCAAAATCTCTTAAGAAATTGTTTATATTAATATTTTCTCATCTAAATTAATAATTGAATTTATTTTTTCTCCTAATAAATCTCCGTTCTATTTAGGATCATTCAACAAATTTAGATTTTTGAGGAAACCATCTCCAAACAATAAATGTCATGATTATATTTTAAATAATAATAATAAATTCATTTATTATTCATAGACCCAAATAATTTTTTTGATTTTTTAATTATTTATTTTTTGTGGGGGGCTGAAACAACCATGAACTCCTATATACGTATGTACAATCACTCAAATTCAATCACACGCACCACACACGTTGTCATGTTCTTTGCAAACGAACGTTATTTAAAAAAAAAAAAAAATTCTTACTCTTTTTTCTTTATTTTTTTAACTAGAGCCATGAAATAATAATAATAAAAATGAATTCTTTGTAATTATCGTCTTTAACTACACACATTATATTTTATATATATATATATATATATATATATATATATATATAAAGTACCACTAGTATATGTCTAGTATTTAAAGAAACTTCATAAAAAAAAGTATTTGAAAAAAAAAACCCACAGTTAGTATAGTTGCGTTAGAGTAAAAAAAGAAAAAAAATCATGACAATAAATTGATAAAGATAAATTTAGAAAAAAAAATTAATATTAATAAATAAAAGACCAACTTCGTTTAACACCCCAAAATTCGTCGAGTCGGTCCTTCGTGTACTCATTATATAAGTGCATGTGTATGTATTATACGAGGGTCCAGTAACAATGAATTTTATTGACTGAAATGCAACTGTATAAATTGATATATCCACGTAACACAGTGGTGGACTCGCCATTAGCCACGAGGCATGAATGATAGTAAATTGATATATACGTACGTTAATTTTTGAATGATAAATAATTAAATTCGTCTTTGAAAGATGCGGTGTGTATATATATTGTCTATAGAAAGCTTATAGTAAATATTTAATTTATATATAATTTATTTAAATTTTTAATATATAATAAAATGCTCAAATGTTAAATATTGGTAATTGATTACGTCGCTAAAACATGAGCACTTATCTAATGAATTGATTATTAATTACTTAATTATTTTAAAATTTTAAAAATTTATTATTAGAAGATGATGAGGAATATCTTTTTTTGAAATGTTAATAATTTATGCTTATTTATTTATGTTACACTTTTACCCCCCGTTTGCCCCACTCATTCTAACCATTCCATTTTTTCACCTTTTTCAATTCTCCAAACCATTCAATTCCATTCCAATTTTTTCAACCATTTTTTTCAACTTTCCAAATCCCTATACAATATCTTTAAATCTTAACTATTTATACCACATCGAAATTTGCAAAGTCAACCCATTTTCTAAACAATTTTCAAACCATTTAGAATGGTTAAAAATGACTAGAATGGTCATAAATAAGGAGTAAAAATAAAGTGAACACACTATTTATAATATAAATTATTAAAAATGAACTTTTTTTTTTACAATTCTTCTTTATTTTTATTGTGTCTATTATTTAGTATTTGGTCATTTACAGGCACTTTTCGAGGAAATAGTCAAAGTTTTCAAAATTAAGAAACTAACTACCAGCCATTGAAAAATTAAATGCATAAAGATTCATCATACTATCATGTAGTTTAAAAAATAACTATTTTCTTAATTAATTAAACAGTTGATAATTTTTAAAGTATCATTTAATAAATAGCTATTTTTTTTAATAATCTTTTAATTATTTTTGTTATTTTTATTGAAAATTAGAGGGCGGGGATGATATAATTAATTAGGAAGAATCTAATAAAAGAAAAAAATTAAAAGGGAGAAAAAAAAAATCCTACCCCATAATGCATGTACAATCCCGTCCATATTGAGAAAGGAAAAAACTAAAAAATAACATAAGATGAGAACAAAAGAAATAATTGCAATAGAAAAGGCAAACAAAGTTATTATTTATCGTGATTTGTTGATAGAAGAGTTATTATTTATCGTGATTTGTTGATAGAAGCTGCTGAAACCAAATCAAACCACTCGTTTTATTTGAACTCAAACTAAACTATTTATTAATTGGTTTGGTGATTTTTAAAACCAAACTAGTTGAACAATAGAATCCAAATCAAACTACACCAATATATAATTGGTTTGCTTTGGTATTGTAATTGGTTTGAATTTTTTTTTAATTTGAGCTAATACTTAATCAAATTTTAGTAAAATAATATTATTGATCAAAATAGAGAAAAAAAAAACACATCATAATCTAAACTCAAATATAAAAGTTATGAATTTAAAGTGCATCAAATACGAGAACGAGATCTATTTATATAAAACTAAAATATTAAGTCAAACAGTAAATGATTTTTCTAGTTTATAAATTAATCATGAAACATTTATATATTCATAAAGATTGATTGTAGAAATATTTTATGTAAATATCTATAAAATAAACAATTTATGTAATATATGCTGAAATAGGTCTGGTTGGGTTTAATTTTTTAGGAAGATCAAACACAAATCATGCTAAACTAATTAATATTTGAAAAATCTCAAATCATAACAAACTGATCATAATAATGAATTTGAGATTAATTTGCTTTGTTTTAGTTTGATTTAGTGGGTTTAGTTTAGTCTCACCGGTTTTTTAAATACCCTTAATAAAAATCTAAGTTAATTGCTAGGACCAGTTTTTAAGCCAAACTCTGTCTTAAAGTTCTGACACTTGTAATGCTGAGTGATATATATGCCAATGCATTATAATAAAGCACATATGCGAAGTATTTAATCATTTGAAGGAAGAAACTAAAAAACTGATCACCCAAATATATAGGTCACACATTTAATGGCTCCAAACTTTATTCAATCTTAGTATTTTCTTTCTGGTGGTACAATGAATTATAGTATAATTGATGATGGGACAGCCTACTATAAACATTTAGATTAAGCTAAGTGTCTATTTATACTCTTCATCGTACAAAGTGCAAGTTTTTGGGATAATATGCCTAGAGATAGAATATAAAAGCTCAATTATAGACTGCCACGTTTATACGCCTAGTAAAGATTTTTTTTTTTTTTTTTTGGATTCAGGAGGGAGTACATAAAACTTATAAGTACAAATTATTATTGGTCTATTGGACAGTGGTATTGGAGTGTGTGTTTATAGATGGGAATAAAAATCTAAACCTTTAATTCCATTTTGATGTCCTCTTTTCCGTTTCTCTATTTTCCTTATAAAATATATATATATAAATCGATATATCGATGTGATTGAATATGCATTATCTAACTATCTTCAGAATCAAAATTATTCTCAGTCTCCATTTGATTGATCCGTCTTCATAATTATTTCTCACTCCATTCATTGAGTTATAAAATTGGACATTAATAATTCTAAAAATAACCAATATCCACAAACTTAATCCAAGTTATTATAAAGAGATCGGCCTTACGAAACTTAAATTCTAAAGTTGGGGTCTAAACTTCAAGTACAAATTTGGTTTGTTTGCAAAAAAAAAAAAAAAAAAAAAGGTACAAATTTGGTTAAACACATTATGAGATTTATTTCTTAAGAAAAATTATAGTTAGTTTTAGTTCAAATTTTGTTATAATTAATTGCCATCCACCTAAATAAATTCATGAACCCGTATGGACGATATTCTTTGTTGTGAATGTTAATTAATCCATATACAATGCATGCTATGCACCACCTCTACTCTTTTATTTATTTATTTTGCAACTTGATAGTCGAAAGTCAACAATTAGAATCAATGAGAAACGTTTTCCACTTCTAGCTTTTGTAATTACATATATATCGGTTTTTTTTGTGTGTAAATATTAATACATCTCAATCTCTCTTTCGTCGAGAGACTTATCGTAGTTTTAATGATTGCTTTCCCACTGTATCCTAATTATAATCGTGCTCATTTAGCCCAAAAATAAAAAATAAAAATAAAAAACCCCACTCATAGACCATAGTCATATCTTATTAGTCCATTAGAATGCCCAAAGACTTTATTATCCGGGACTAAATAACTAGCACAAATATATTTCAACTACGTGCAGTTTTTGTTGAGAGAGAGAGAGAGAGAGACAAGGTGTCGGTTACGTACACAAGTGATGACCAAAAAAGATTGCTAATATAGCAAATGGACATAATGGGGAGACAATAATGGTCGGACAATGAAGATAGGATTAGCCACTAATCTCTCTGAATGGAGCATTGTGCAAGCATTATAGAAGCAATTGAGGAGACTTTTGAATCGATAGATGCGAAAGGGCAGTCATCAATAATCTCATTCAATGACGTCTGGCCCGCCCTAACACGAAATATCGAGTTCGGGTGACCTAGGGTACAAAATTTAGGGTTTTTTTTTTCCTTAATATTTTGGACCGACTTTGTCGAATTTTTGAATTTCATAAAAGCTAAATTAAATTTTAAATCTTAAGATCATCTCTAATGTATAATGTCGTGCTGATACTATATTTGGCATGCAATAGTATCAAAATGCTATGTATAGCATGCGAGTTTCATGATGGGCTTCAATGCTATTGTGTTAAATGACGTGCTATAGTTGATTTTTGTTTTTCTTTTTAAAATATTGACTCTAATGATGTATATAGTGTGAGATTTTCTTGACGTGCTCCAATGTTATTATGCTAAGTGACGTGTTATATTTTGAATTTTTTCTTTTTATAACGTGGATTCTATAGTTTTAAAAAAATGGTTGTGAAAGTGTCGATTCTTGTAGTGTATAATTTATTAGTATCGATAGTACTCTAACATTGGGCTCATATTAAAGTTTATTATTGCTATCGTTGATACTAAATTTGGCAATAAATTAGCATATGCTGAAAATTATATTAAGTATAGCATAGAATCGATCGCAGATGAAATTTTGACTCTAGTATATTAGCATGGCTTTTAGCACATGATTGGAGATACTATAAGGGCTTGATGGAATACAAAAATAAACCATATTTTACTGTAGCAAGTAGTTTAAGTTTGACTTTTTTGTTAATGTAATTACTGCAATAATATATGATTTAAATTTTTTTTTAATTCGGATTTTAATCTAGGCAGACCTTAAGATTTTATATTCAAGCTATAAATTGGGCTAAATTTAGCTTTGGTTTTATATATGGCTTAAATTTTGGGCTTTTAGAGTCTACAAAAGGAAAAAATATATATATATTGAACATATATATTAGAAGATTTTGAAAAATACACTTTTTTGGCACGTGACTAATTCTATTATTTTTGATTCGCACTTTAATTTCTATCTTACTATTACATTATAATTAAACATGAATAGAAACTAGAAAAAATTATGTGATGCAAAATTGTTATTGATGCATTAATTGAGACCAGTTTTTAAAATTATCTCAACCATAAAATGACTATCTGCTAAATGATCTCCTAATTATATATTAGGAGAAGGGCCTTAGAATGTATTCGTCTTGATCGATGAATAAAATTACGGCATCTTACACGTCACTTAAAATAGTACTAAAGACTAACTTAATTTATTTTCTTCTTTATTAGCAACCAAAAAAAAATATTCGGCATCAAAATCAATAAATAAGACATATTTTGAACAATTTTGAAGTTTTTATTATGCCTCATTACAGTTACAAGTCCGAAACCTGAATTTTAGTATCTTCTACTCATAGTTTATTTATATAAGTCATTTCCTATTCTTGTTTTGGTTTCGGATTCCAAATAAGACCAAGACCAAAACCTCCTTAATTTAATGCGTATTATGTATATACTTCTCAACATGACTACTTATAAAAACTAAACTCATACGCATTTAATTTCAATTCTCAAGTAATTAATATGGTGACGCGTACCGGAGACACCATCCCTTCTTCGCAAATGCTTCATCCCTCGGTTGTACCCGTCGGCACGATGAAAAAATGGGCGACAATATGTGAAGTATTAGCAACCATTGATTATGGTCGACCATGGTAGTTAGTATCGGCGATCACTTTTTATGATCGCCAACGCTGATAACTATGACAATGAGTAATTATATCAGTGAATATTTTATGAATACTGGCGACTTTTTTGTGGTCACCGATAAAGTTGATTACTATAGGGTTTATAACCTCCATTTCGTCATCGATCCATTTCGTGATCGATCGATGTGTAAGAATGAAAAAAACAAAAAAACAAACGAACGAACGAACAAACAAAACTCTACTTGTAAAATGTCACGTTTATGCTATGTAATTTTACTTTAAATGACCTCTATATAATTAACTTAAAAATGACTAGTCTTTGGTGGTCTTATAATTAAGTTGTCACAACATTTAGAAATTATTGTTTTCATTTACTCATTGAAAGAGGAAAGACATACCAGAAATTAATTCTTCTTACTTTTTAGTGTGCTTTTTTATTCTATATCAGAAATTACACTTCCACAAGGCAAGGTCTATATATATCTGGGAGAGGATGCAACTAACGTTGGCCTAAGGTTTATTTTTTTTAGAAATTTGGTTAGATGGTCCCTTTAAAACACATTTTTTTAGTGATTAGCTATTGATTCAAAAAATTAATTAAATAGAAGTTTTTCTCTTTTAATTGTTTTGCCTTCAGGTTACCTTATACAAAATTTTTAGAAACAAATTAATTTTTTTTGAACTATTATAATATGGTAATTATAAAAAGAACGAGTTATTATTATACATTTTTTTTTTCGTTTCTGCATTAAAATATCTGTTTGACTACAATTTAATTCCCCATTTGAACGATGACGTTTTAGATGAAGGAAATATTATAATAAACACATTTTAATAAAAAAAAAAAAAAACATAAATCACTTAAGAATTATGAAAAATATATAGATGAAAATAGAATTTTGGTAAAATTCATGGATTATTTAAAAATTTTCATTCATAATTTTTTAAGAACAACATGTTTTATCTAAAGGAAACAAAAAATATTAAAAAAACGTATCGTTAATTATAACCATGCTTTGTTATTATTACACGTACCAATTATTCCCACTCGGATTATGTTTCCTAAACCTATACTCAATATAAAAAACCAAACCCTCCCGTTAATCTGATAACATATAATCTCTCTCTCTCTCTCTCTCTCTCTCTCTCTCTCTCTCTCTCTCTCTATATATATATATATATATATATATATATATATATATATATATATATATAGCTATGTTTCTAATGTATGCGTAATTAGTGATCAAAACCCTTGGCTTACTTTCCTTATTAATTTCTATCAAAAACCAAACTCACACCACGCCTAGCTACTTAACCAATCTCAACAACATGGCGATGAGGTGTGACGAGTACCAAATCAGCATTCTCGTTCTCGATGCCGAAACCACCGCTCCGCCGCCGCCACTTCCTCCCTCCTCGGCAGCCGCCGGAGACGGCGCCGAGCACTACATCTCCATCACCGTGCACTGCGAGCTCTCGTTCCAGTCCACGTGGACAGGAGCGCCTCCAACTCTGCTCCAAGCGAGCCGCCAGGCCACGGCCCTCGTGCCGCGCGGCCAGTTCTTGGCCGACGCTCAGGCCACCCTCCGCCGCGTCGTCTCCGACACGGACTTCGAGCTATCGGGCGAGGCGGGCGAGAGCGTAGCCCGAAGCTTACGCCGTATGTCCCGGTCGGCCATCGCCGAAAACCCTAGCGCCAGGGTGGTGCCTCTCCAAGTGAGCATCGCCGCGGTGAAGTTCCTGCGCTCGCGTGCCGAATTCGAGAGGCTGATGGCGGAGCACGCCGCCGGAGTGTCGGAAATTCCGGCGATAAATACGGTCCCGGCGGCGAAGGCCTCGGTTGAGTCGCTAGAACATGTGACGGTCGAAGAGATAGGAGATCAAGACCGGTGCACTATCTGCTTGGAAGAGTTCGATGATCATGATGATCGTGATGATGATGATGATGGTTGTGATCAGAGGGCTGTACGGATGCCTTGCTCGCATATTTATCACAAGGATTGTATTGTTCAATGGTTAGAGAAGAATCACAAATGTCCTTTGTGCCGTCATGCTATGCCTATAGATTAGCTCTATCTTGATCAATAATAATTCAATATATATTAGTTAATTGACACTTTTTTGTAGAGTTCTGTAGTAATTGTACATTCAGTTTTAATTTTAATTAATTTGTCAGTGATGTGATTTTACCATATTTCTACCTTTCATTCTTCTTGTATGAATTTCAATATATATCTCATATTAGATCAATGAAAAGGCCAATATGTAGCCAATTACTCACAATTCCTCTTGTTGTTGTTTTTTTTTTTAAGAATTACGTATAATTTCATATTAAACCGCACCATAAACCCTAATATCTATTTAAAAGCACTCACAATTCCTTTTTAAGAAGTAACCGCATGGACCATTAAGTACCTTAGACTCAACCACATAATATACACCTCCATGTAGGAGGAAATGCACTCACACTCATAATTGCTCTTGCTATTTTTACCGTCAACTTAAAGTCAATTTCTAATTAATACCATCAAATTTGTTTCTTATTTTTCTTGTTTTCCCTTCACTGTTACATGGTGATCAAAACAAAACAAAAGGAAAATAATGAAATCTATGTTAAATAAATATTTAATCTTAAAATAAATAGAAAAATTATAGTGAATACCTAATTTTTAACACCTATTTTAAGTTAATACCCAATCGTTTGAAAAATATAACAAAATGCCCAAGTGATTCAATTACTTACATAGTGGTAGCTGGTAGTAATTAACTTAATTATAAAAAACATGTGCAAATAATTAACGAAATTACTAGTTACTCAATTACTTCAAAAGTTTGGATATTTATTTTTATTATTGTGTAAATTTGGGTATTTCTCTATTTCACCCTAAAAAATATAATACATAATAATAATTTGTTGTAATTGACTGAGTGGTCAAAAATATGTTCAAATAACTAATTAATTAACTAGTTACTCAATTACTTTAAAATTTTGAATATTTCTTTTTATTATTATATTAATTTTGAGTATTTTTATATTTCACCGAAACAAAAATTGATTTGACCGTATATAGGACGATTAATGTACTGTCTTCAAGGAATTAAATTGGTGTGCATATCGTATTATCGTTATGATTCATCGAAACAGATTTTGCAATAGAAACAAATAAATTTAAAAAACAAATATAAAATAAAAGATACACCATATAAAAGTATTGTATTGAACCTTAAACACAGATAATATTGTTATTACAGATACCAATTCCTACTTGGATTATGTTTCCTAAACCTAGTCAACATACAAAACCAAACCCTCCCATTCTGATAACATATAATCTCTCTCTCTCTCTATATATATATAGCTATGTTTCTAATTTATGCGTAATTAGTTATGGAAACACCCTTGGCTTACTTTCAACCACTAAATTTTTTTTGCCGTCTCAAATAGTTTCCTTATATAATTTCTATCAAAAGCTAACCAAACTCACACCACGCTTTACTTTCGATTTCAACAACATGGCGATCATGAGGTGTGACCAGTGCCGAATCAACATACGCTTCCTCGACGCCGAAACCGCCGCTCCTCCGCCGCCACTTCCTCCCTCCTCGGCAGCCGCCGGAGACGCCGCCGCCGAGCACTACATCTCCATCACCGTGCGCTGCGAGCTCTCGTTCCGGCCGATTTGGAGAGGAGCGCCTCCATCTGTGATCGAATCGAGCCGCCGCGCGACGGCACTCGTGCCGTGCGGCCAGTTCTTCGCCGACGCTCAGGCCACCCTCCGCCGCGTCGTCTCCGACGCCGACCTCCATCTGCCGGGCGAAGCGGCCGAGACGGTAGCCCTACCGATGCGCCGAATGTCCCGGTTGGCCATCGCTGAAAACCCTAGCGCTAGGGTTGTGCCCTTCCGTGTGAGCATCGCCGGCGTGAAGTTCCTCCAGTCGCCAGCCGAACTCCGGCAGTTGGTGGCGATGCACGCCGTCGATGTGTGGGAAAGCGTGGAGGTAAATACGGTCCCGGCGGCGGCGAAGGCCTTGATCGATTCGCTGGAATACGCGACGGTCGAAGAGACAAGAGATCATGGCCG
Source organism: Boehmeria nivea var. tenacissima (assembly GCA_018132145.1). NCBI lineage: Eukaryota > Viridiplantae > Streptophyta > Magnoliopsida > Rosales > Urticaceae > Boehmeria > Boehmeria nivea. The sequence continues at coordinate 10,703,083 of CM030883.1, forward strand.
GTGCACCATCTGCTTGGAAGAGTTCGATTATCGCGATGATGATGATGGTGATGATGGTAGCGATGATGATGATGATGATTGTGATCAGAGGATTGTACGGACGCCTTGCTCGCATATTTATCACAAGGATTGCATTGTTCAGTGGTTATTAGAGAAGAATAACAAATGTCCCTTATGCCGTCACGCTATACCTATAGATAATTAGCTCATCTTGATCAACAGTGCAATAAAAAGCCTAGAACACAACATATATTTGAAAATATCTATTTATGTTTGTATTAGTTAGGGGTGTTCATAAATAATCAAAATCAAAACAACCACTGGCCAAAATCGTAATCATCCAAAAAATTTAAGAAAATGGTAAACCGAAAAAATTTTGGGCGGTTTTGAGTTTTATTGAATAACTTTTGGACGGTTTTTGGATTCTAAAATTAAAATTTTAGTTTATCAAAACTGCCCAAAAATATTTAACTTTAATTTTAATTTAATTTGATTTTTTTATTGCCATTTCTCTAATAAAAAACGTCATTAATATTTTTAATTATTATTTTATGGTTAAATCTCATATTTAAATGTAAATATCATAGTTTTTTACTTTTCAAAGGTAAAAAATAGTCTAAAATTCTCTTTTATAAATAGTACAATTTAACAAACTAACTATAAGTCTTTTTGGAAATTCGCTCAAAATCGACATGCCCAAATCGAAATCGCCCGAAATTTTTTGAGCAGTTTAGGATTTGAGTTTTTTAGTTTTTGGTTGATCTACCTACAACCGAAACCGCTAAAATACCGAAAACTGTCCAATATTCACACCTATATAGATGTAATGTTCTTTATTTTTTAATGAGTGAAATAGCCAAATACCCATAATTTATATAATAATAAAAATAAATACCCAAACTTTTGAAGTAATTGAGTTTCTAGTTAATTCGTGAATTACTTGCACATACTTTTAGTAACTAAGTCAATTACCTCCACTTATCACTGTGTAAGTAATTGAATAACTTGAGTAGTTGGTTATATCTTTTAAAAGATTGGGTAATAATTTAAATTGAGTGTTAAAAATTAAGTATTCAGTGTAATTTCTCTTTTTTAATAGGGTCAGTAGCAAAAAAGTGCCAAAATTGAATAAGCCTTTTAAAAAAATAATATATGTTTCAAAATATTAAAAAATAACATCTGTCAATAATTTTATGACAAAATAATCTTAACACATATGATAGAACTTGTTTAACGATTCAAATTTTAAGAGTAAATTTTGAAATGTTAAACCTTTATTACAAATGTGTTAAGATTTTTTTATCATAAATTTCCTGACAAAAATTATATTTTAAATATTTTGAATAATGTGTTTTTTTCCTTCTAAAAAGTAAAAAAAATGATATTTACTGAAATTTCCGTTTTTAATATTCTTGATAAACGTATTATAGTCATATCAAAGTAAGTTTCCTATTCTGCTTTCTATTCCTATAATCCTAGTCCTAATAGGAGTATAAAATATTACAAAACCTTCCCACGAATAACATACATTAATCTCTCTCTCTATATAAATAGGTATATATTTCAACTGTATACTTAAACAGTGATCAAAACCCTTTAGCATACCCTACTTCAAACTCCCAATAATTCTCTCTTCTTCTTCTTTTCTTTTTCGCAATAATCCACAACATCAAAACCAAACCTCTGTTCTCCTCTAACGAACCAAACTCATAAACGTTTTTACTTTCAACATATTAGCAAACACGATGAGGTGCGACTATTGCAGAATCAGCGTAAGCCTAGCCGACCTGGAAACCGCTCCTCCGCCGCCACTTCCTCCCTCCGCCGCCGAGGCCGAGAGCCCGGACGAGCGCTACATCTCCGTCACGGTGGGCTTCGCCCTCATGTACTACGCGACGTACACAGAAGATCCTCCGCTTCTGCCCCTGTCGCGCCGCTTCAGGACGGCCGTGGTGCCGTCCCGCCAGTTCTTCGCCGAGGCTCGGTCGTCCAGCAGCGTCATCCGCCACATCGTCTCCGACATGAACGTCAACCTGACGGCCGAGGCCTTCGACGGCATAGCCCGACAGAGCCTGAGCATGTGTAGGGCGGCCATCGCCGAAAACCCTAGCGCTAGGGTTGTGCCTCTCCAAGTGAGCGTCGAGGCCATGAAGTACCTGCGCTCGCCGACCGATCTCGAGCAGCTGATGGTGGAGCAGGCCGCCAGGCGATCGGCGCGGGAAGCGAGGAAGACGGTCCCGGCGACGAAGGCCTCGATCGAGTCGCTTGAATACGCGACGGTCGATGAGGCAAGAGATCAAGGCCGGTGCACAATCTGCTTGGAAGAGATCGATAATCATGATGATCATGATGGTGATGATGATCAAGATTGTGATCAGAGGGCTGTACGGATGCCTTGCTGGCATGTTTATCACAAGGATTGCATTGTTCAATGGTTAGAGAAGAATCACAAATGTCCCTTGTGCCGTCACGCTATGCCTACAAATTAGCTCATCTGGATCGATAATTCACTATTGATCTTAATAGTGCTTTTTTATGTAGATTGTAGAGTTCTGTAGTAATTGTACATTCAGATTTAGTTTTAGTTAATTGTTAGTGATGTAAAGTTTAGCATATTTGTACCTTTTCAATTGTCTTGTATAAATTTCATATTACATCAATGAAAAGGCTAATTGGCCAATTATTCACAATTCCTCTTGCTATTTTTACCGTTAGCTTGAACTCAATTTCTAATTGATACCATCAAATTTCCTTCTTATTTTTTCTTGTTTTCCCTTCACAACACATCCAATTCCAAACATCGTGTCTAAACATCACATCCAAAACATCGCGTTTAAACATCACATTATCGTCTCTGCTATTTACGACCAAATTATGAATTGTGTCCAAATATTAATTTAAATTAATCGTGTCACATACGACCTTATTTAGACCCAATTAGTTTTGTTTGAGTTGAAATTAATAAATTTTTAGCTATATTTTCTAAATCCTAAATAAAAAGTCTATATAAAGGCCTAATTTTGACAATGTATATAATAAAGAAGATTTGCGCCTTGTATTATGAATACATGTGAAGGTGTTCAATGTGTCTTAATCGTGTATACTTGTTTATAACTTATTTAATAATTTTGTCTTAGTGGGGCTTAATCATGTTGGCATGTTCGTTTTGTGTTAGATCATTATTTAATGGGGGAAGTGCAAAAAAAAAAACGGTTTTTTTAAATAAATAGTCATATTTTTATGTATATTTTTAACAATTAGCCTATGTTTGTTTTTATTAGCAAAATAGCCATACATTCGTGTCTAAATTTTTGATACTGCAGTCATTAGTTTTTTGAATTCTGTTTTTGTTGTTTGTTGCAGACAATATTGTCTAAAATTTTGTGTCTTTAGTCATGAAATTTGTGACTTCTTTGGTTGCATAATTTTTTGCTATTTATAAGATATTTTTTATTTAGTAATAAATTTTATGAAATTGGTTGTATAGGCAATCATTTATTTGTGAGTTGATTATTTTATTAATGGATGTTTAAATTTTTTATTGTGTTTATTTTAAATTTTCTGAAATTTTGTGACTATAGTTACAAATTTTACGACTGTGTATTTTATTTATTTAGTCACAAATTTTATTTCTTTAGTCATAGATTTTTAGATGTTGGCCTGATGACTATTTTGCTAATTTTTCAAAACGTGGGTTATATCTTTAAAACATGAACTGCAAAATGGCTAAATCCTTAACTGGCAAAAAAAAAAAAAAGGACTTTCTAAGTGTCACTTAATAATTTATCACAAGTAGTGTTGATCCTTTGTTTCCTAAACATATAGGGTAAAGATAGGGGTCGAAATTATAAGTGCAACAATAAAAATAACAGATTATTATTGTATCAAAAAATGACATTCGTCAAAAATCACCTATATTTAATCATGTTAATCGTATCAGACCGATTAGGCCGAAATTATTTAGAGAGAAATATCTAAACATAGACCCAATGGAAATATAATATTCTCTAAACCCAATAGAAATAAATATTCTCTGATAGATATGAAATTATCAATCAAAAAAATCAATCTCTAAACTTTTAGTAAATAATGCATCTCAGGAAAATGAAAGGTGGCGAGGGTTTGGAGATATAGAAGAGAACAATGACATTTGATGATATACAATTATATATATATATATATATATATATATATTTATTTATTTACGGTAGAAACAAGAGAGAGAGTAATCCTGGAAAGGCACAGAAAATGCTTTTGGAGAGAGAATTTTTAAGGATACTGAGATATGCGTTCCTTTTCGAATATTCTGAGATGATTTAAAAATGGGTGAAGTAGGCAAATACCCAGAATTTATATAACAATAAAAATAAATACCCAAACTTTTGAAGTAATTGAGTTTCTAGTCAGCTTGTGAATTACTTGCACATGTTTTTGGTAACAAAGTGAATTACCACCACTTATCACTGTGTAAGTAATTGCATCATTTGGGTAATTGGTTATATTTTTCAAAAGGTTGGGTAATAACTTACATTAAGTTTTAAAAATTGGGTATTCACTATAATTTCTCTTTAAAAAAAAAATCAAATATAATTTTAATATTAGTTTCAAAAGATATTTGAGAATAAATTTATAATTTTAATACTTTCCTACTTAACTGCTTTTGATTCCTAATAAATCCTAACCCTAACCCTAATCGTATCAAAACGAACCAACCCCTCCCACATAAACACATAATCTCTCTCTCTCTCTTCCTATAGCGTGCTTAATTATTAGTCATTAGTGATTGAAGCATTATAGCTCACTTCCAACAACTAACAATTCTCTCTTCGTTTTCTCCACAAACTATTTCTATATGATGTTGCGGAATTCTCAATAAACCCTATTCAAACCAAACCTATCTCCACCTTTCTCCTTTTGAAAATAAACTCAAAAAAAAAATGATTATAAGGTATGACGAGCTCCGAATGATCAACGTAAGCCCCGCCGCCACGGAAACCGCCGCTCCTCCTCCTCCTCCGTCGCCCGAGGAGGCGGAGGAGTGCCGCATCTCCATCACCATGAGCTTCGCCCTCTCGTTCGAGCCGACGTGGATAGCAGACCCTTCGCTAATTCCGCCCCTATTGCACCGCCAGAGGACGGCCGTCGTGCCGTGCGGCCAGTTCTTCGCCGAGCCTCAGTCGTCCAGCAGTCGCGGCGTCATCCGCCGCATCGCCTCCGACATGCACGTGGCCCTAACGGCCGAGGCCGTCGACGACATAGCCCTACAGACTCGGACCATGTCTAGGGCGGCCATCGCCGAAAACCCTAGCGCTAGGGTTGTGCCTTTCCAAGTGAGCGTCGAGGCCGTGAGGCATCTGGACTCGCCGGCCCATCTCGAGGAGCTGACTGCGGAGCTGGTCGCCGAGCAATCGGCACGGGAAGCGATAAGGACGGTCCCCGCAACGAAGGCCTCGGTTGAGTCGCTAGAATATGCGACGGTCGAGGAGGCAAGAGATCAAGGCCGCTGCACCATCTGCTTGGAAGAGTTCGATTATCATGATGATGATGATGATCAAGATTGTGATCAGAGGGCTGTACGGATGCCTTGCTGGCATGTTTATCACCAGGATTGCATTGTTCAATGGTTAGAGAAGAATCACAAATGTCCCTTGTGCCGTTATGCTATGCCTATAGATTAACTCATCTTGTAGAGTTTTGTACTAATTGTGTATTCAGTTTTAAAGCTTTAGGGGTGATTTGGATAGTAACTCAAATGCAAAAAATTGGATTTAAAGATCTTTGCTACAGAATCAATGCTTTAAACTCAAATACGAAAAATTTGATTTAAGTAATCGTGCTATAGTAATCCCGAATTAGACCAAACTGAATTCCATCTTCTGAGAATGAGAGAATCAGATTAGTTAATCTTCTGAGCAATTGTATATATTCTATAAAATAACTCATTTAAAATGTGGTATGGGAAATTTGTGAAAGTCATTTGAGCATTCTAAGACTTGAAAAAACTTCTTTCAACATTCAAGATTTGCATAAATATTGTAGAAGATAGCTTGGACTACCACTGTGGACCCAACATCAATAGCGCTTGGAGTAAGGTATAAAAGTTGCCTTTGAAATCATGATTCGAAGAGTAATAAAATTCACCTTTTATCCCTGGTATATATAATGAGCATCCATGGTTTTTATTTATTCCTATTTTAGTTTCTGATCATGTAAAATAATCATATTTTTTGTCTTGATTATTTTCCTCTAATGCCTATTTTACTTATTTGCTTATTTGCAATCAGTTTAACTACTAAGTTTCAAAACATGATGACAATTGTTTCACCAACATTAGTGAAAGCTAATGAAAGAAGGTCAAAATTCGAAACATAGCACAATATAAGTCCTTCGTATGGCAAAATTTTTAGCCAATTGGAGCACAACACAATGGGAAGAAACAGAAACATTGGACCCAAAATGTATATATGTAGCAGGAATATACCTTGAAGTTCATTCCCACGTTCAATCTACATGGCTCAAAGCTTTACATTATACTTTTGCATTGATATTTAAGATAATTGTAAACATATGTGTGTATGTTAGTGATTACTAGTACTTCACAGGAGAGAATTTCTGCTACTTATCGAGTTGTCGGGTTTAGTCGCTTATTTTTCTGGAGCGCCGTTGACATGTCCCGAAGCCTATCTGTTATCTCCGTGAATGAGGGTCGCACTGCAGGGTCGGCGGACCAGCACTCTTCCATTAGTGATTTCCACCCAGAATCGCAGTGCTTTGGAATAGCGGGTCTTAATGTGTTATTCACAATTCCACCTTCAAGGAAATAGAGAAAAGGAAGATGTTTGATCATAAAGGTTTTTGAAGTAATACAGTTGAAACGGTATTGAAGCAAGAACAATGCCTTGCCCAACACGTTATCTTTTCGAACAATGAGATAGCATTACATAAAGGTCAAAACTTCAACTTCATTTTTGCAACTTGAACTCAAGATCTCTTACTTTGATACTAATTACGATTATAACTGCTCAAAGAGAAAAAAAAAACTTTATATTTGTCAAAGTTGGTTAAGCTTAGATTTTAGTCCATCGACACAATTACAGGGTTTTAATATGTTTTAGAGCAGAAAAAAAAAATAATTGAATGAACTCGGCTATAGACGAAGCTCACCTATGATAGCCCCGCAGTGCATATCAGCGTACGGTTCCTCTCCGGTCAGAATCTCCCACAACACTACACCGAACGAGAAGACATCAACCTACAAGAAGATAGACCATTAAGTATTTGTATTGTTTCTATTTTTCAGCTAATCAAATTCAATGGCGAAGAAAAAAAAATGAGACGGGTTGGTCTTTTAACCTTCTCAGAAACTCGGCTGCTGCTACCATTTAATAGTTCAGGTGCCATCCAAGGAAGTGTTCCTCTAACGCCGCCAGACACGAGCGTGTTGCGTTTGATTCTGGATAACCCGAAATCTCCAACCTGCAAAGCAGAGAACTAATTTTGTTGACCTTTTGAAAGAAAACTGTAAACAGGTTTTAACCTTCGCTAGTTATGGTAACTTACCTTGCAGATTGGTCGTTCGGGGTCCCTCAAATTGACGAGCAAATTGTCACATTTCAGATCAAAATGAACGATATTTTTCATGTGCAGATATTCCATCCCAAAAGCGGCGTCCATTGCAATCCTGAGCCTCTTTCGACGATCAAGCACTCTGTTGAAAAGAATTCCAAAGTGTTGGTTCCTATTAGATGATAAAAGTAAACTATTAAAGTATACTTCGGATCTGTTTACCTATCTTTCTTCAACAAGACGTGCCTCAGCGAACCATTCACCATAAACTCGGTTACAGTTGCCAATGTTCCACCAGGTGCATCAGGAACGACCCCATAGAACGCTACCACGTTTGGATGGTGAAGAGTTGATAGTATCCTTGCCTCTCTCCAAAAGTCCTTAATCTGCAAAGGTCAAGTCGTGTCGAATATATTTCAGGCCATTAAGAAACTATGCTTGAAAAAGAAAAAAAAAAAAAAAGACTAATGAATTCTTTTTCTAGATGGTCGAGAGCTTTTGGGATAAGAAAAACAATAACTTATATAGACTGGCGTGTTTGGAACTGGAAAGATTGGAGCTATGGGAAGTGAAAGAGATTTATCTTACCAACCGCTCTTGCTCAGATGATCTGCCTGAAAAACAACTCCTTTTTATTCGCTTGATTGCAACGTCGGTTCCTCTCCACTTACCGAGATATACAGTTCCAAATGTACCAGATCCTAACTCTTGCAATTCCTCAAGATCAGAGTTTTTTATTATCTGCATTTTGTTGGAAAAATTCTAGTCAAACTTCCACGTCTTATAGATATATTTTATATAGACAACCACCAAAAGGGTAATAGTGATTAGAACTAACAGATAGTGAACTACATTGGCTCTATTTTACAGATTCAATAATCTTGCTTTACGTATGAAACAAATTACTAGTCATGATATAAACAAACATAAGAGTTTCAATTCTTTAAAAACGTTAAGAATTGAATAGATGAAAAGGCAATGTCAACCATTTTCTTACAATGTATATGGTCACAAGTTAATAAAAAGAATAGAAAGTAACCATGAAATTTTTATGTTAAAGAAGTAAATACAACATAAGAGAAACACAGATAAAGACATAATAATTATAGTTCCGAACCTGCAAACCATAGATGCCGGCTTCAATCTCAGCTATTGCAGCATCGCTCATAGATTCATTATTCTCGCTACCATCTGCATCTTCGCCCTAAAAGTTGCGACACGATGCTAAGTAAAAACTAACTTACAACAACAAAGAAGGGGAAAATATAAGTGAAATCAAACTTGTTTACCTCTCCATCAGACTCGGGAGTGGGACTCTCTACCTCCATTTTGTTAGGAGTTGTGCTTTCATTCGTGGGCTCGTCTTCGACGTACATTACAACACTAGAGGAGGAACGGATTCCATGCACCGTCCCTTGAGTTACATCTTCAATAACTAATGACGTAGATTTCATCGCTTTATTGTTCTGATAATTATCGGAGGAGTGTGATTCCATGGGGATAACATCAGGAGATTTAGGCCCGGGACTTGCCTTTCCAGTCTCATGGTCAGTTCTAGTTGCATGATCTTTATCAGGGAGGGGTATTTCTATAACTGAATTAAAACTCAAATTCTGTTTCATTGATAAGAATCAGAAGGGCAAAAAAAAAAAAAAAAAGGTTATTCTAATTACTGGCTTTGAGATCATATCCAAAAGGATTTTCATGGAAGGACTAAATTTTACTTACAGGTATTAATTCTTGTGAAGAAAGGCGATCATGTTGCACGTAGTTCATGTTTGATGAGTCGTTAAGGTCAACAACATTTTCATATAATGTAACATCGACATTTTCAGAAAAATCTTGTGCATACTGATCATTTTGTGCTTTAATCCTGTTTTCCCATTTGGGCATTTGCTCGGTTTGTTGTCCCTTGTAATGATTTGATGTTCTAACTGTGGACTGAATCTCATCGAGTTCTATAAAAGGCCTCATGCTAGCCATATAATCCTCTTGAGCTGGAAAATCTTTCGAGCAATTTGGTGTCGTCATGAGAGGGAATTTTTCTCTCTTGATGCCCTCCAAGAAGCTTAGATCGAATTCTTGCATCTTCGAGTCAGAAACCGCATGCATGATTTTGCTATTAGAATCATCTCTGTCGTTTGATTTTATCAAAAAACATAAAGGGTCTTCAGGGTGAGAAAGCGATCTTTCGATACAGTGTTTCCCTTCCTTGAGCATAGGTCTGCCTGGTTTCATGCCATTTTGAGCATACAGAAACGAAGGCGCGGAATCATCGCTTCTGCTGCGGTTGTGAAGGCTCGTTTTCTCATGGGGCCTACTAGTTTGGTCACTTTTCACCAAGTATTTGTTCTGATGATGGTAATTAATTTGTGAAGGTCCATGATAGTGTCCCATGGGATCAACATAATAGGACTCTTGGAAAGGAAATTTTCCCATGAAATATGGACTAATTCCATCACCATTACTATCCATAACATGAGATTGATCCACATGGGACTTGCTTGGGACAAATTTCGGAGAGAATTGACAAAAAGGCCTAGGAAACAATCCCGCCACGTTCGATGAAGTTGGACTACAATCCTTCTCCAAGACATATGCCGATGTAGGAGAGTCTCTTAAAAAATTCGGGCTATATTCCGAGTTGTTTCCAAACTGGCTAGACTGGCTCACCATACTTTGCCCGCTCGAGCTCTTCCTTGGGCTCCTGTCAAGCATGCCATTAACAGAACTCGGGCTCTCAGATTCGTTCAAAGACACTAGAAAAATCCTCAGCCTTTGAGTACTTCCGATCCTCTCCAACTCTTGATACTCCTCAAACATGTTGTGAAGATCTTCGTCTGAACAAACCGATATAAGCGAGTCCAAATCCTCACCGGGAAGTTGGTACTTGATAGTGTGAGGTTGGTTACATATCACAAATGTCTTGTTCATCAATTCCTCCCACGAAATGCTCCTCCTAATCGACAAAATCCGAGTATCTCCACCCACGTACCTAAACTTCCCGTCGCTCGGCCTCTGCACAAGTCTCCCCCCAAAACTGCAAAGAAACTTCACCTTCCCGGAGAAGGAACCATCGGAAAACCGTGGCACGTAAGGATGGTACACCCCCGGAGATTCCACCGCATAACGGCGAGGACTAGTTTGCCCCGCGATGACTCGATCACGGTTCCTTTCATCAGAGATATCGGCCGACACCTTCCCTGCCTGTCCATATTCCCAATGATACCTCCCAACATTGTTTGTAAAAACCATTTGATCTACTTCAGCCACATACCCCGGGCTAGTAACAAAATCCGGTACCTCCGAAATGCTCTCGGAGTGATCCATTCTCCTCTGCCCGAAAACCCCCTTGTGATCCTCGTAATTTGGATGGTTGTTCAACAAATTAAAACCAACTTTCTTCAGAAAATGCTGATTTGCATCAGTAATGACAGACGGCAATCTTCTTACCGAGGCGCGGTCCTGCAGAAACTCAGCTGAGAATTCCTCCCCAGTCTGGAGACAAATATTGTTGACATTTTTCCTATCGCCAGACACAAAATTGACACTATCTTTGCAGAAATTCTGGGTTGAATTACCCGGAAATTCACTGCTCATGATCTCAAAAAACTTGTTCCTTCTCTATGGTCACGTATAAACATTTCTTAGACCCTTGATGCCCTGTGAAAAACCAGGAAAATTATTTACAGATTGATAGACTCATTGAAATTGTTGGTTAAGTATTTGGTTTATTTATGCCGTAAGAAAAGTTACCCAAAATTATGGATCATCTTCTGTAATCCAATCCTTTTTATTCAAACTGTACCAAATTAGATGCATAATGAGATTTTGAGGCTAAAAGGCGTTCAAACAATTTGCAAACAAAATGAGTAAAAAACAAGAAAATATGTACATGAAGAAAGACATGTCTCTCATGAATTGTTTTTAGTTTTTTAAATCAATATGGAAAAATGGGTACCTGTTTGATTCTTCCAATCTGCTGGTTTATACATAAAGATTGAAGCTTTTGATATGGACGAAGAAAATAGAGCCAAAAAGGAAAATCAGGTCTTTTCAGTTTGGATTTTTTTTTTTTTTTTTTTTTTGGGTTTAGAGAGAGAGGGCATTGCATGAGGGTCGGAAAGAAACCTTTATTACGCGGCAAAATCGGGTTCACAATAACTGCTCAAACTAATTTACAAACTCTTTACCAAACCCGCCCCAAATATTACCTGTCTGTTTGTTATTATTATTAGGGAAAATCCCTAAATAATCCCTCAGTTTTGCCAAACTTCTAGTTTTGTCCCTGTGTTTTTTATAATTACTAAATAATCCCTTTGTTGTTCAAATCATCCCCGAAAGTATCCTCCGACTCAAATTTAGTCAACATTAGAACATAAAAAGACATTATTACCCCTTAATAAAATAACATATTACATTTAAATATTTTGTTTTTCATTTTCCAACTTTTTTTTAAAATATAAGATAAGAAAAATAAAATATGGCCTCTCTCTCGCCATCTCTCATCCACACTTCCTCCAACAGCCCGCCCTCGGCCGCCTGAGCTCCGACGAGCCCATCACTCGCCAAGCAGACCAGCCATTCTCCTTCGTCCGCCTGCCGAACCTCCGTGAAGCACGAGCAACGCGCAGCCCGAGCCACGGCGAGGCTCCCGAGTCCGAGATGTTCGCCTCTTCTCCGTCAAATCTAGGCCTTTTGGAAATTTAAATGTGATGTTTGGGAATTTTGTTTGTTGTTGTGTTCATGGTACATTGTTGTCTTTTATGTAGATTTGAGTTTTTGGGATTACTCACCAGTTGAGGACTGTTTTGGTTTTTTTTTTTTATGCTTTGACTTTTCATACTTGTTGGATTTGGTTAACTTTTGGCTGGTAAATTTGAATCTGGAAATGTTGTCCCCAAAATCCATATGCCAATGGTCCGACCAGCGCCGCCTCAAACCGCGAGCTCAGCTCCTCCGTGCAACATGCCCGAGCTTCGCCCGCGCGTAACCTTGCCCAGCTCACGCCGCGCCCCCTTGCGAGCTCACTTCGCCGACTGTGGTTGTGCGCCACCTCGAGATGCACGTACCTTGCCGACCCTCTGCCACCATCGACACTCCGGGCGCCACTCAACCGAGCGGAACCGCAAGGTGCTCGTCGCCATGCCGCTCCGCCGTGACCCTCTAAGCTCCGCCGTGCAATATGTTCAAACCACCGCCGCGACTCAAGACACCTGCATTTGTTTATTAGAATAACAAGAATTTGTTTTTTTTTTTCTTTTTAAAATTATTTTTATTTACATATTTTGTTTTATTTGAAGGATAATTTGGTCATTTTTAAAAAAAATTAAGCATTAGTCAACGTAAGGGATACTTTTGTACCGATTTAAACAACTGAGGGATTATTTAGTAATTATAAAAAACACAGGGACAAAACTAGAAGTTTGGCAAAACTTAGGGATTATTTAGGGATTTTCCCTTATTATTATGAGCCAATTAAGACATAATATTACCAAATACTAAGTGCTTGTTACTTTCTTTCAAAACTACTTTTTTGGGCATTTACCAAAAAAAGTGGGAGTTCAAAGATACGTTGTGACCATATCAATATTGTGATAAATGTTGACATAATATATTTTTTTAAACTTCTTTTGACAATAAACTTTAAAACAAGGGTTTCTCAAAAAAAAAAAAAAAAAAAAAACTTTAAAACAAGGGTGAATTGCAAAAACAGACCAAAAATAAATGTTTGTTTTAAATGATAATTTCTGTTTTAAAAAATTAAAAAAAATAGCCATGTTACGAATTGTATAACAGAAAAGTGTCACACAAAATATAACACATCTGTAAACATTTGTAAGATATTATTTAACACTTCAAAAAATAATAAGTAAAATTTGAAGTGTTACAAAATATCTTACAAATATTTACAAATGTGTAATATTTTGTGTGACATTTTTCTGTTATACAATTCGTAATATGTCTATTTTTTTAATTTTTTAAAACATGAGCTGTATTTTAAAAACGAAACTTTTTTTTTTTGACTATTTCCTTCGATTTCCATTAAAACAATGATATCTATGGCCTCTTTTCCATTTGCTACTATTTACCTACTTGTTGAGGCAAAGATCTAAACAGTTTTAACCCCCGAATTACTTCAGGAAAACGTCGAATATCATGACTCATCGCGAATTATAATAATTATTAATAAGAAGAATTTCGCAGGTAATAAGTTCTCAATCAGACCAAGTTCGATAAGATCAAGATCACCAGAAAAATAAGATTCACCAAATTCAAATCTTGAATTCAAATGGAAAAAACAAAAGGAGGCCAATGGTTCATTATAAGTTCAACCAAGTTCAACTATAAACACTCAAACAGACTCTTCTTTCTCCTTGACATCATAATACTTCAAAGGGGAAGAGAATAAACAACATATATTTAGACACACCAAATATGTGTAGTGTAATCCAATCCAAATAAACCCGAAACAAATAACAGACCAAACAGCATAAACCAATAAAGAAACGGGGATGAACTTTTCTATTGCTAAAATACAGGCCAAATGGAGACTGCAATGTGCAGATATGTGAAGGACTCCGATACGTCGAGTGTTCCACGTCTACCTATAAGAGTCTGGACGCTTTGGCTTGCTCTGTACGACGGCCTCGATCTTCTCCATCACAGCAGGAGTCAGCATGGGGATCACATCGATCGCTTTCATGTTCTCTTGAATCTGCAATCAGGGGAAATGAGCAACGAGGTTTGAGTGTACAAAGAAAAATATGGAGCTTTAAAAAGATTGCATGAACAGAGTTATGGAAATGTTTGGTTTGTGCAAAATTGGTTGATGCCGAACCTGAGATTCCTTGGTGGCACCAGTGATGACCGATGAGACATTGGGGTTCGCAGCGCACCATGCAATTGCGAGTTGAGACAATGGGACACCTAATTCGTCAGCAATCGGCTTCAGGCCGTTGACCTTTTTCAGCACATCCTCGACCAGCGACCTGTTAGCGAGATTCTGTAAGGCAAAAATAGAAAGTTAGCATGTTTTTGGAAACCAAGGTATTTATAACCAAATGATGATATGCTTGTCTGTTTAGGAAATAGACTGACAAAGCTTTACGGATCTTTCAATTGTCGACGAATATTACACAGTAGAGAAAAACATGCACGGTAAAAGTATCTTGAATTGCCACAACCGGGCTCTTAACTGATGTTGAATGGTTGCATTAAAATTACTATTAGCTGCAAAAAATGAGTCGTCCATAGTGATTTTGTTAACGATAAGAAGTACTTCGACAAGAACACATGAAAAATGAACCCTATGTTTTGTAGAAATGATGTAATAACCTGCAAACAATCAGCCATGCATTCGTATAGTTCGGCTAACAAGCTAAGGACGAGAAAATGAACCATTGTTGAGATCCATCAGATCCAAATTAAGTAATTCACCTTGTAATTTTCCAATGCAAATCGACTGTCAGGTGGTATAACTCCCTTGTTGTATTTTCCCGTGAGTACTCCGGAAGCGAGCGGACTCCAAGTGGTAAGACCAAGGCCATAGTTGGTGTAGAGAGGAAGGTATTCAAACTCGACCTGCACAAATAAAGTGTTTCAAAATTAAAATGTGTTTTAATCAAACCGTTAAGTTAAGAACACTTGCATATCGTTTCGAGAATTATTGCCTAACAAGTTGCTTAAAATTACGTGGATAGCTAATCAAATGCCTGCAGCATAAGGCTTACCCAAAGAACATTGGAAAAGAACAAACGAAATCGATATCTACAGCTAAAAGCTACAAATGCCATTATGAAGTACACCTCCATTATCCCTTCAAAACTCCAGGGTTAAACAAACTGAATTGAATATACAGGGACGTATAAGAACCGTTCAATATGGAGAACTAAAACAAAGATATCTTTATTAAGAAATCATCGAATGTAGATGACCCAATCTCTAGTGAGTAGATCTCTATTAACACGAGACCTACCATTAAATTTAAACCTGAGTCACATGATGACAACCTGTTTCTAGATATCAATCACATGCCTCAATGAAATAAGGCCCCCGAATATCAACCACGTTGATGATTTAAGTACAACAGAGTATACTAGACCAATAAAACCGGACCATCGCACAATTAAAGGAAAGCCATTTCCGATGAAGCACCTAAAACCACAATGCAAAACCAAAACCAAGTACTCTAGAATTTGATCTAAAGCAGTTTCGTTTACCCTAAAGAACCATAATAGCTTCTTAAAACGAGTAGATTGGCAAAAAGGTTTCTTTCAGTGAACCAAGACGCATAATGCAGCTTCAATTGGATCAAGGTTACGCACCAAATTAGAAATTCACAGAGCCAAATCCGACAGACCCACAAAACAAAAACAATTAAATAAAGAAGATTGAGCTCTGAATTGTAAAACAAAACAGACCCCTTTCAACGTTGAAACCCAAAACAGAAAAAGGACCACATTTCTATTCCATTCAAAGAAAAGAAAAACAAAAAAACAAAAACAAAAAAATCTTCAAAACCCCATCTTTGCACAAACAAATCTCTTCAGATAAACCACCTTGTGTCCGTCCAGACACACAGATCAGACTCGAATCAAAACACCACATTCCCATTTCCCAATCCGAGCACACCCCAAAAAAGGACCCAAAAACCAACCTCAACACAAATCCCAAAAATAATTCCAAATCAAATAAAACCAAACCAAAATCCAAACATTCTTCAGACCAAGCCCCCAAAAAAAAAAAAGAAAAAAAAAAGGGGTGGGGACCGAGAGAACCAAACCTTGTGCCTGGAGAGCAGATTGTACTCGGGCTGTTCGACCACTGGGCCGACGAGATCGAGCCTCTCGGCGACGCCCCAGGCCTCGGTGATCTGCTGCGCCGACCACTCGCTGGTGCCCCAGTAGAATGCCCAGCCCTTGTCGATGACGTGGTTCATGGCCCTGACGGTCTCCTCGATGGGCGTGGACGAGTCGGGGCGGTGGCAATAGACGATGTCGACGTAATCCATGTCGAGCCTCTTGAGCGAGGCCTTGGTCCCTTCGACGACGTGCTTGCGGGAGAGGCCCTTGTCGTTGGGGCCCGGGCCGCCCCAGAAGATCTTGGTGGAGACGACGATGTCGGAGCGCCGCCAGCCGAGCTCGCGCACGGCCTGGCCCATGATCTCCTCGGCGCGGCCGTTGGCGTAGACCTCGGCGTTGTCGAAGAAGTTGACGCCGTGGTCGCGGCAGCACTGGAGGAGTGACTTGGCCTCCTTCACGTCCAGCTGGTTGCCGAAGCTCACCCACGCCCCGTACGCCAGCTGGCTCACCTTCAGCCCCGTCCGGCCCAGGTTCCGGTACTGCATCGCCGCCGTCGCCGGAGGGGAAGGAGACATTTGTGATCTGTGTTTTGTGATGAGAGAGAGAGAGAGAGAGAGAGAGAGAGAGAGGGACTGAGAGAAAAGAGAGATTTGGAGATATGGGCAATGGGGGAATTTTCAGTGACTTCAATAAATGTGAGGTGAGAGAGAGTATTTATAGTATAGGTCCATAGGAGGACTCAATGGAAAATTTTGAGAGTTTTTTAGTCATTTTTTTATTGGGAATTTCGGAGAAGTGCCTTTTTTTTTTTTTTTTGTGGAGATTTTGAGGAATACCTCATTCTTGACACAATGATAATCTATACCCCATGTGTATTGCACTTTTAATTTATACCTTAAAATTTACATTACAAACATAGAGTGAAAATGAAGGGAGCACACCACATAGGGTATAGATTATTAAGTGGCATCAAGAATGGCTTTATTTTGAAATTTTTTTTTTTTTTTTTATGTTTAGGTTCTTTTTATGTCCTCTTTTTATCCTTGGTTTGTGAAGGTCATTTAACTCATTTCATTATAAGAAAAATAAAAAAAATGGATTAAAGAATAGTTTATAAAATAGTTTGAAATAATTATGAAATTGTTTGACTTTGTAAATTTTTAAGTGGTATAAATGGTTGAAATTTGATAATATTGTATAGGGATTAGGAAAGTTAAAAACTAATTGAAAAAAATAGAATGGAATCAGATGAATTGTATAAGGATTTAAAAAAGTTTAAAAAAAAAGAATGAAATAAAATGAGTGAACCAAACAAAGGGTTAATTTATATTATCACTTTTATATTATATATAAAGAGTAAAAAAATTAATGTAGCACACTACTTACGGAATATAACTTGTGGAATAGATTATTAAGTGACATTTTAAATTACGTTTTTTTTTGTATAATATTTAGAAAAAATAAGTGATGTCTCGTAAAAGCATACAGAAGTAGGGGGAAAAAAAAAAAAGATGCCCTACATTATGGAATGATTCTAAAATGCTGGACAAAATTAGGACATACAACTACACAAGCATAAAATTACATAGTTTTATCAACGAAAAATAAAAAAGATTTCATCAAGTTAGTCATATCTCTCCTACACGTAGAGATTAGCCTCTCATGGCCAAATAAACATCACAAATCTTAATAATGAAATTAGTGTTAATGACTGATACAAAACAAATTGAGAGACAAATATAAAGAATAGATGAAGAACAAGTTTGTCGGCGTCGTCAAAAAGTCTCTAGGAATCTCCTTGTTTCAAGTACAATTCTCTTTTGTTTCTCTGATCAATTTTGTGTGTTTTCGTCTCTAAATGGCTCTCCTCTCTTGATTTCTTTTGTTTCTTGCTTTAAATACCCAAATTTACCCTAATTTTGTGTAAATCTTAGCCCTTGGATCAAATTGGATGGTTACCCATTGAATTAAGATGGTATTTTATGTTACCTAATCTTCATTTTTATCAACTTCGGGCTAAAAGTTTATATATATATATATATATATATATATATATATAACGGGTTGTGGCAATTTATAATAGCTGAGTCTTGGCGATATTTTGTCATAAAATCTACTTTTTTCGGCCAATTTTTGTACTGCACAAGCAATACATTGCCGAAATCTAACGGCATGTCATCAAATTTTCTACACATTAATTTTCAAACGCTCATCTCTATTTCATTATTTGTAATCGCGCATATAATATATTATTAGAAAGCTGATTCAAGTATATGTAATTTCATATGCAATATATTATATAAAAAGCCCATGAATTTTTCTCTCCACTCGGCCACAAAGTAATGATTCTAGTTAAATACTCACTCATCACTCAGTAATTTCTCTACCAAAGTTTAAAAAATAATAACTAACGTGATTAACAAAGAAACAAAAATTTTGCTTACAGAACAAAACCCTAATTAGGATAAATGCATTAATTGTTGTGTTGCATCATCCAGAGGCAACTCAAAACTCATCACCCTCGTAAAACCTATGCACTGACGTCAACAAAGGGAAAGAATGCAATAGAACCCATTGCCGATCACCGCAACTTTTCTTCGTAACCCTAATCAAAATCTAATCTAAAAATTAAGTGTTTCATTTTCTCCACCCTATGCGTCCATGCTAGTAGTAGCTATATCAACATGAATTGTCCTTTTATTATTGACTATATAATATTTAATTATTTATTATTAATAAATTTTGTTATAAAAGATAATAAAATAAATAAAATAGCATTTAGAGCAATAAGATATCAATATCATGTTTAGTTCCTTTAGATAACGCATGAGCCAGAAGAGTATGGACACAGCAAAATATTTATAGTGTCACGTTTAGTTACTCTGAAGTTATAAAAGTAAAGCCCAACTGCAACACATGATGAATGATGATAGTCAAGTAGAAAGCGAAAGTATTAAATTATAATATAAACTTTTTGGGTCAAACTGCATTAGGAAATTAAATGTCATTATTCTTCACGATAATGGTTTTGGATTGTTGAGCTGGACGTCTCTGGTCGCTTTCTTATTTACAATTTTGCCGCTGTGGAAAGTCTTTGACTGATTGATACGTAATAAGATCCAAAAACGAGAAAAGAAAAAGAATTGTATGTAACAAGGAGTCTTTAATATCAAGATTTTCATGTAAACAATATAACACTTGTACCATCCTCAATGTAATATATCAACATAATTGTTAAATTTAACATTAAAAAAAGAAAGTAAAAATATTATTTTTTTTACTTTAAATGTTCCAATACATTTTTGTTATTTGAAATGTTTTTTACTGTCTTATTAGTTTTTTAATAGCAAAATTCATAAGGGGCTAAATATTACAGCTAATAATAAAAGAAACTACGTATAATAATAATTATATTTTGGTAGAAGAGAACTATTTTAAGAATAATTTCTATTGTAAGATTTGTAACGATGGCTATTTTTTTTTATAGAAAATAGTAATTTTAAAAAAATAATTTTAAAACATAGTCCCAGTTTTAAAATTTTTTTAAAAAGTAATCATTTCAAAAATTTATTTTTCTTATGGTAAATTTTATGTGTAATTTTGTTATGTTAAAATTTTACTTGTGTAAAAAAAATTTATAGCTTGTATTTAAACTTTTAAAATTGTTGCTTTTTTTTTTTTAAAATAAACCATTCAAAATCACTATTTTCCTAATTATCTTAAACTTGGGCCATTAATTTTGATCTATTTTGCAATGCTCCCATATTATTATAATAGAAAACCCATACACTGGGCCTATGATATTCCAAAGAGAAAAACTACTCCAAAAAATAAAAACAATAAGGAAAGAAAGAAAGAAAATAATAGAGAGGATATCCAGTTAAGCAAGGCTAGCCTGCAAGCAGAGTACACAGAGAATAATTCAATTTGCAACATTATATCTGAGATTTAGCCAACAAACAAATGTCAAGCCAAAACATATGTTGTCTTTGACCAGACTAACAGTTTGTTGAGCTCGGAGATATTATTCGATGTTGTTCTCAATTGGGCATCTTAATAATCAGGAGTATCCTCTATCTTTTTTTTTATCTTTTTTTTTTAATAAAAAAAAGCATAAATGATATCAAAGTGCCATATTGGACACATAACTGTTACAACGTATACGATATGAATGTTATTTCCTTTTTTATATTTAATTACTTTAAAATAAATGACAATTAGTCTTTTAAGCTTTCAACATTAATCAAATGCAAATGCATAAACATTAAACAAACCAATGAATTAGTGCCAAAGGTAACTTGTACCATCGGATTCAATCAGATTCTAAAACATGCAAATCTCAAAATTTGGCATTATAGCATGTGTTGTATGCTAGGTGTTAATTTGACTCTGCATTTGATGGAGAGTATGAAATTTTAGATGCTACACTTTATAGAGTATTTGGCACTAATGGCTTGAACTTTGCTAATGTCTGAATTTTTTTTTTTGGCAATCTGCACTTTAAGCTTATAAAGTTTGGCAAATCGGTTCTTATTATTAACAAACAAATTTGGCTACATTCGACCGAATAGAGAATGCAGATTACTAAACTAAACAAAGCTCAAGAGACAACTTACCAAAATTCAACAAGTTTAAGGCATGTCGTTGCAAATTGATAAGGAATAATACATTTTTTTAGAATAATTTGTAACAATAACCCTTAAACTTGTCGAGTTTTGCAAGTTGTCTCTTGAATTTTATCTATTTTAGTACTCTGCACTCTCCATTCCGTCAAATTTCTTCGAAATTATAACTTCTAGTACCAATAAAGACTACTTTGTTAAATTTTATAAATTCAAGATATTAATTACCCAAAAAAAAAAAAACTTTAAATCCAACTTGTTGTCAAAGCACGACAAATTAAGAAGTCACTGGTGCCAAGTACTATTTTATATAACCACCGCACTTTTGACACTGCTTTATGCCCGTACAACACTCAACACCAAATTTGATTTTCCCACATCTGTCTTATGATTCTCTGGCATGAGTTTCCAACTGTTAATCTTGAATAATTAATCATGTCAGCGAAAATTACAACTATAATTATGAATATTTTAATGGGTTTGCATTAATCAATAGGCAAAATGCCAAAAAAAAAAGGGAGTTTGAGTACCTTGCATTGGGACAAGTCACAACGGAGCTGGCCCAGAAGAAACACCTACTAATTGCCAATTAAGCTGTAAATTATCTGCATTGTTAAAGCCAATTCTTTTGTATTTTCATATAAAAAGAATGAGAAATAGAAAATATGGTTTTTGATCAAACACACCAAGATGTTGACAAACTAAGAAATTTAAAACGTACTAGTTTTACACATGAGATCTCCAAGAAAATTACACATCAAAAGAGAGAGAGAGATTACCATAGTGAAGTTATAAGAGAAATGAGACCAAATAATGGCAAGGAGATGGAAAGCACCTAAAAATCAAGTATTGAAATTAGAAGGACAAAACAAAAACATATTAATGCAAAAGCAATGCAGCAAAAGGAGTGAAGAAAGGTGAGTGAGCTAACCAGAGAATGGCAGTAATTCACCGCCGACGACGGAGTAGGGAAAGAGTTAGCTGTGGCAGAGGACTGTTCCAATTGCTTGAGTTTGTGAAAATAATTTATGTAAAAAAAAAAATAAAAATGCATACAGAGTCACTGAGCAAGTTATTTTTATTCCAAACTTGCAATGGTATATAGTTTTTCTCAGAAAAAAATTATTTCAAGAAGTAACAAGTTCGTAGAGAAACTGAAACTCTATGAATGAAAAAATCTTTAATGGCATGCTAACAAGTTGGCATACATTTTGCTTATGCTTTTACATAGTAGAAGAAGAAAGTCAAAAAACCATAATTTTTCAGAAGTGTTTGAAATTGTATTATTTTTTTAAAGGGTTTATAGGACAAGATAGAACTCAATCATATTGATAAGCAATAAAATCATTAGCAATGTGAAATGGGCTCTTAAGATGCCACCAGAGCCAGCCATTATAAACATTATTGTTACTCTCATACTTTGACTTCTCTTTATTTATTAAGCAGTAAGGCAAGAACCAAGAAGTGATGCCTCATTTCAGTATTAATATGAAATTTTTGGAAAAAAAACTCATTTTCCATTTGAATCAGAGTGGTTCTCTCGAATCTGAAATTGCTTTTGAGGTTTTCGAGCACAATTCGGGCTGTCGCACGATGTATATTTGATCGCCGCGACTATTTTGCTTGTACACATCTTGGTTTCTATGCCAAGTCCACAATGCATATGTAGAATTCACAACCTGCAACGAATGTTACAAAACATGTTAAGGAAGAGAAAGATAACAAGTGTATAAGTTCTGAACAAAAAGCAAAAAAAAAACAAAAAACAGGACAGAGTAAAAGAAGCTAAGGTTGTACCTCAAGTATTCCGTGCCCAAAGCTGCTCTCTCTGAAGGCACTCCACTCGGGCTGTTTGTTCCAACAAAACCTACCTTTGGCGGGACCTGAAGTGAAGTTCAAATGGCACACCCCTCCGAATTCTGGTGTGTTATCGCTAGGGGACGGACACTTCCCGGGGTCATCTGCGTGGTCAACGTCGACTTTCTCTATGTTTCCACCATCTCCGATAGTTATGTAAACCGGACCACATGGATCCAGTGTATAGTTAAAGACTCGGTTGATTCGCTCATACGCATGAACCTGAAACCAACAGCCTCTATCGTAAAGATCCTGAAAAAGTATGATTCCTATAATCGGTGTCATAGTGAAAGTTGCAACTCTACTAGTAATACTAATTGTAATACTAATTGTTACATTATAACACTATACACAAAACATAAATGACCAAAAAAAAAAATCGTTAATGTGGTTTGGTGCGTACAACTACATCTGTGGGGTCACGCTAAGATGAAAAGCAATCTAGTACAAGGTCACAAATGTTATCAGAGACACCCGGTCTTATACAATGAAAGACTATCACTTTCTCTTTGTCGTTGTCTCTCCTGAAAGACTCCCTCGGATGTCAAATAAAGGTTGCCACAAAGACTCGAGCAGTCCGGCTAGACGAAGCTCTGTATTTCTTCAACGAGGATCTCAAAGTGTGTTTCTCTCGGACAAACTCACCGCGTAATGCTCTCTGTTCAGCTCTCCAAAAGCTACGTTAAAGTCACAATATCTTGCACCACGAATATCCACAAAATCTCCAATCGATATAACTTCCTTGATTCCACGAGATGATCAATACAAACCGGATTTTTCAATTTCGAACTTCCCTCCAAAGCTTGATGATATGGTGTCGTAATCAAAACAAATCAAGGCAAATATTCTTGCCAAATCAAAACCGTTTTACCAAAAATATGCAAACACAAAGATAAACTAACATATCCTAGAATAACAAGAGCCTCTATATAATGAGTTTTGACGTACATGACCAGAAAAAACTATGTCAACGTTATATTGGTAGAGAAGCGCTTCCATTGCCTGCCTCATGCACTCAAATTCTTGATAGTGCGAAGCGTAACTGTTGTACCAAGGCGGATGCCACGCAGCTACAAGCCACGGGGTAACCGCTCGGTCCACCCGAGCTAGATCTTTCTTTAGCCAAGCATACTGAGCACCTAAAAGAAAATGATCTCAAAACTCAATCCAATACGAACAATATGATTCCTCGATAAAGATGAAGGGACGATGTCAGTTACCAGTGGCGTTGTAGTCGACATACGCTCCTAACATAATGAAATGCACTCCTCCGGCGTCGAATGAGTAGTAGAATTTACTTTTGGAGCCACTCTCGTCCGACGGCACAGCAAACCTTGTTAGGTATGACTCGAAAGTGATTCCCGCGGCTTGAGGCTCTATCTCGTGGTTGCCTTCAATAACCATCATAGGAATTCTCGACGTTATGGGCTCCATGAATCTAAAATTCCATTTCGTCAATGTTAATGGTGGAAGAAGAATTGGATACCATTCACATAATTCATTTCAACTTATATTGAACATACATAACACCTTTCTATGATATGCATTATAGAGAAATGGAGCTAGAAACCTTAGAAGTGTAGATTTACTTCTCATAGAGAAACAGAGAGGAATTAGAATTCAAACAAGGAAAAACACTCAATTCAAATAGTTATAAATTCCAACTAATAATAAAACATCATCATTGTAATTGTAAAGATAGTTATACTGATTAGTATGTAGTACTTGAAGCACATTACTTGTCCATAATTTATCTTCTTGATCTCTTATCACTAGAAGTTGGTCAACTTGTTGATCAAATGTCTAGAATTCTTACCGTCCCCACCCGTCCCAACGAGGTTGATATGTCTCGCGAATAGGCGCATCTGGGAATGCGCACGAGAAACATGGAGCTCCTTTCCCGCCTGTCGTCCGATACTGATTTGCATAGCTCAAATCCCCAACCATTAAAATCATTGAAGGATCATTTTGAATCAAGTGATCAATGGTTGTGGTGGTATTGCTGGTGAGGCCCAAATCTCCAACCACGGCTATCCGACGGGGATACGCATTCGGGCTAGGCTTTGGGAAAGTTTCGAATGTTCGCTCCTCACTCATAGCAGGAAAAGAGCTGTCTCCACACTTGTAAAAGTATTTGGTTCCATGTTCAAGACCTACAAAAAAGAAGATAGCCCTTTTGCTTTTGCTCTTAATAATCTAATAAAAGCAGCTATAAAGAGAGATTTCAATTAGCCTTCTCATACTACTTAGTGAACCAAAAATGAGAGTTCTTCATCAATTATCAATGAATAAACTATATTAGTTCTTCATGATAATTTTTATATTAGTAATTGAATCGAACTTCCATTATATTAGTAAACCAAAATCTTTGCTGTCAACTAAAGTAATTAGTTGTTCCTATCTTTTTATAACTTTGAACTTAGCTATCTTAGTTCCAACAGTAGGTTCTACGTAATTAATACAAACATTCCTTTGACAATTGAAGTTTGATTTATTACAAAAAGGGCATTTTCTTTTTTCTTTTTTTTTTTTCCTTACCCTCAAGCTTGACATGGTGAATGATCCCAGAAGTGTAATTGAAGAGCCCTTTGAATGGATAAAGTTGACTATAAACAGTTGAAACACCTTTCTCAATGTTAGTGTATTTGCCACTTCTTTTCCCATACCACACTTCACTACCAACCGTTGAAGGATCAAGTGGTGTCACATTCAGACCAATCTGAGCATCCCCTAAAGCCAAATCAACACCAATTAACACGATTCACCAAATTGACCCAACTAAACAAGAAAAACTCAAAATGGCATCAACAACAAAAAATAATAACAAGAATAATTACAAGGGTTTTAACATTCATAGGCAATAAACTTTTACAAGGGTTTTGTAGACGTATTATGATAAATTCGAGACGAGTCGGATTCTATTGATATCCAAAGGGAGAACAAAATAACAAGATAGTTGCAGGACTTTCGAGAGGTCCACTCTCTCTCAAAGAATCTCTTCCTCACCAAACACTCCTACAATTTGCATACCATATTCCTCACAACAATTCTAAATTTATCCCCTAACTAACTATTAATTATTACAAATCCCCTTCCTCTTAAGATCCTATCATATTATCTTTCATATTATCATAATCATACTTTTAGTCCAATATAAGAGAGATACAAGTGGATAAAGCCGCTAATAATTTATTAAAAACAGACAAGACTAGACTATAAGTTAAAAAAAAAAAAAATGAGTTTAGAGACCAGCAGTTAGTTCATAAACTTAGCTTATGAACTAATTAACTATCACTCAGCTCTTGAATGACACACAAGAGAAACATTACCAGTAACCCAAGAGACCCACATGGAAGAAGGTGAAGATATTGCCAAAGATATCTGTTCTGGGAAATTCGATGTCACATTTTTCTTCAACCTCGGATGGTCCATCGTCAAGTCATCGCTGCCTCGGCGAAGCGCCGAGTCGAACCGCCGAGTCGTGGGCTTAAATGGGCCCTCCAGAGTTGTGGGTATTCGAGCTTCGATCGCCATTATCGTAATATTTGCCATGATCAACGCAGCGCTGATCAGAGCAATCCATGGTGGTGGTGTTTCTTTCATGGGTTTATTTGTCATGTTCGATCGAGTTGTTTATTTATCTATTTATATATATATATATATATAATTTTGTGAGTGTCTTTGACATGGATGAATTGGAATATACTGGCATATACGTATAGGCATATCCATGGACGATGTGGTAATTTGTAAAGCAAGAAAAGTTTGGTGAAGATAATTATGAACAGAGTTTGTTCATACGTCATAGTTGTACGGTTTTGGTTGGTTATAGATTTGCAATACTATTAGTGATTTGTCGTTGGCTTGTTGGCTTTGTTGTCGTTTTATTGGATGTCGGTTGTCGTTTTTCATATTATTTTGTCGTTTGTCAGGTTGATGGTTTATTTATTCAGTCCATCATGTTCTTTGCGTCGTTCGTTGTGTTATTGGTATATATGTTGTCTTTAAATTAAAAAAAAAAAAAACAATTGTTTTTAAGGTGTGATATTTTTCTAGTTGCGAATTTATAGTTCAGATTGTATCTTCCGATATTGATTGTCTCTTGTGTAGAACTTTGGGCGAAAAGAATCAGAGATAAAATAGTTTGAGATTCAATGACTTAAAAAAAAAAAGCATTTTTAGTTTATAGATCTATGTTTAATGAAACTTTTAATTTGAATGAAAATGAAAGTTACACACGCATTTAATAAAATTTTATAAAAAATAATAATAAATAAATAAATAAGGAAAGAAGAAAAACATATTCAATGGGAGAAATAGGTTTTGGATAAATTTGACTAGGCTTTTATTTTAAGGAAAGGAAAGAATTTTTTTCCTTTACTTTGGAGGTCAAGTTGGCAATTTTTGAGCTGAAAACAGAGGTTTAAGATGATGTTTGAATTGCTCAACTAACCAGTCTAATGTTTGATTAATGGTAATTGTGACATTGAAGTTTCTTTCTAAATAAAAGAAGTGTTAGGCTTTTGAGTGTTGGTAGTTATTTTTGGTAAACCATACTTTCTTTAAGATAATATTTTATTATCTTTAGTTGTTGATATTTTAGTATTATTTTTGGAACAAGAGATCTTGCTTGGAAGATTTTGGAAGATGGTGTACAAACGAGAGTTCCATATAGTGTTGATGATAGACTCTCTGAGTTTATGCACAGTCCGACTACTGATCATTGAATTGCCACAAAACATATGTTACGCTTTCTTTGTGGAACTTCATATCATATGTGTCTATTGATTTTTCTTTCATTTAAGAACAAGTTCAAATTTGTACCTTTCGTGTGACTCATGTCTCAATATAATAAGATCAAATAGCATATGGCCTCACCAAACCACTCCCACGCACCCATTTTCCCTTTCTCAAGACTAAGATCAGACTTGTTGATCGGAACTTCATCTTGAGATAGCATGTTAGAGAAAGTCAATGATCTGGTTCTCGATATGTGGCTTGTAGGCTGGATAGAGCTTTATGCAACAGTAGCTTGTTGGACCTTTGGCTTTCGGTGACTTGTGCTATTGTTCCATGATGTAACTCTGATCATAATCCGTTTGTGGTTACGCAATGAGGGCCTATCCCCTTTCGATTCAAGAAAATGTGGACTCTACATGAGCGGTTTAACGATATGGTTGCCAATTGCTGAGACTCTATTTTTTTTTTCTCTGAGAATTGAGGTTAGATCATAGATGGACGTTGATATATTTGGTATTAATATATTTTGTGTATATTTGTTGGTAAACTTTGAGAGAAAATTGATCCTATACCATATTTGACATTAAAGTTTATAACTTATGTCACTATTACATGTTGTGCTACTTTTTTCATCAGTAAATTACGGTGTTGCCCCCCTTCTCCCATCTTGTCTTCATCATTTGTTAAGGAAAAAAAAAAAAACAGGTAATTCGATCAAATTCACCACTAAAAAATGTCATAGACCGTAAATATTCTTTTAAAGTGGTATTTTTTCGAACAAGTTGTCCAAATATGACATCTTTTCGATATTTCTAAAACTTTAGTTGTCGTACATGTCTAACCATATATGGTATTAGCTTAATGAATGACACAGATTGAGTTGTATCGAAATCTTTATTTCTATGTTGACCATGTAAGTGACAAGAAACGACAATATGTATGGAAAACGAAATTAGATATGGATATCTGCATGTAAAAATAAATAAATGACAAAAAAAGGGTAAAACGACATAAACTAAAAAACGACAACAAATTGAGAAACGACATTCAAGTAAGACCAGTCAGAAGAGAAAACTACATTCCATAGGAAAAACGACATCAGACTGGTAAAAAACGACATAAATTTTGAAAACTACAGTCCGTAGAGAAAACTACAATCCATAGGCAAAACGACATCAGACTGATCAAAACGACACTTAAAACACAGAAACGACGGCAAGTGAATAAAACGACAAGTTTGTTCAATTACAAAGGTCGTGACTGTGTAAAAATATTTGGTTATAAATATATAACTGAAAATATATTGAATAATAAAATATCATAGTAATTTATATTGTAAGTAATTATGAAACAAATAGCATCACGTAATCAATTAATAATCCTGGAAACGGAAGCTTTCCATGTAAATAAAAAAGAAATCTAGTAACTTATTTGTAAGTACGTACATATAGTAAATTACATTTTTGTCAAGGTTGATTTAATACTAATGACTTAAAAGACTATTAATCTAAAACATTTAAAGTAATACACATGTCTAATTTGTACGAGTTAGAAACATGCCGAAATTGAATTGGATGTTAGAATCTGGCTTTATGGTCTTACTGTTACTGATTTTTCAAATTATTCTAGCATTTGTTGTTTTTTCTAAAACATATCGTTTTCTTCTGTTTGTTACTAAATACTGTCGTTTATATATATCTATTAGTCGTTTTTAGTATTTGTCGTTTTAATGGGTTTTTGGTTGATAAATTATGTCTAGAACTTGTCGTTTTCTTTTGTTTGTTACTAAATATTGTCGTTTTAGTCTTCTTGTCGTTTCTAATTGTGTTGTCTTTTTGGTTGATGCATTCTATATAAAACATGTCATTTTGTTCTTACTGAATATTCCGTTTATATATATATATATATATATATATATATATATATTGTCGATTTTAGTCTTCTGGCTGTTTTTATGGTTGATGGATTCTATTTAAAACATGTCATTTTCTTCTCTTGTTCACTAAATATTGTCGTTTTTAGTCTTCTTGTCGTTTTTAATTATGTCGTCTTGGTTGATAAATTCTACTTAAAACATGTTGTTTTCTTATATTTGTTACTAAATATTGTCGTTTTAGTCTTCTTGCCGTTTTTAATTATGTTGTCCCTATATGTTGATGAATTCTATCTAAAAACATGTTGTTTTCTTATGTTTGGTGCTGAATATTGTCGTTTTTGTCTTCTTGTCGTTTTTTAATTATGTTGTCTTTTTTGGTTGATGAATTCTATCTAAAACATGTCGTTTCATTCTGTTTTTTTTTTTTTTTTTCGAGAGCTTCATGCTCTGTCGTTTCATTCTGTTTGCTTCTAAATATTGTTGTTTTTGTACAAATTTGTCGTTTTTAGTCTTCAGGCCGTTTTTATTATGTTGTTTCTATGACTGATGAAATCTATCTAAACCATGTCGTTTTCTTATGTTTGTTACTGAATATTGTCGGTTTTATATATCTGTCGTGTATAATCATGTTTTTATTTTTTGGGGTTGATGTATTCTATCTAAAACATATGTTTTCTTCCGTTTGTTACTAAATATTTTGTCGTTTTATACATATTTGTCGTTTTTACTCTTCTTGTCATTTTTTTTATCTAAAACATGTCGTTTTCTTCTGTTTGTTACAAATATTGTCGTTTTTAGACTTTAGTCCTCTTGTCACTTTTAATTATGTTAATTTTTTTATTATTATTTTGCGACTGGCACAGAGATGCATAACTTCTCACTAGCTTCCAACCTCTTCTCTTTGGCTCTCCGACGATTACTTGCCACCGCAATTTTACACCCAATTTTTTTTTTAATGATAATTTTACACCCAATTTTGCCGATGATAAAAGTGTGATCATAAGTAGAAAAAATTTCCTTTTACTAAGCTTAATTATTGTTCAGTTTTTTTAACGGTTTTTATAATAAATAGTTACATATTTATGTTTATTTTTAACAATTAGCCCATGTTTATTTTTATTAGTAAAATAGACATACATTCGTATCTAGATTTTTGAGACTGCAGTTATTAATTTTTTAAATTCTGTTTTTATTATTTGTTGCAGACAATATTATCTAAAATTTTGTGTCTCTAGTCATGAAATTTGTGACTTCTTTAGCTACAAGTTTTTTTGCTATTTATGAGATATTTTTTATTTAGTAATAAGTTTTGTGAAATTGGTTGTATAAGCAATCATTTATTTGTGAGTTGGTTATTTTGTTAATAGTTGTTTAATTTTTTTATTGTATTTATTTCAAATTTTCTGAAATTTTGTGACCATAGTCACAAATTTTATTATTTAGTCATAAATTTTATTTCTTTAATCATAAATTTTTAGATGTTGACTTGATGGCTATTTTGTTAATATTTTAAAACATGGGCTATATCTTTAAAACACATACTGCAAAATAGCTAAATCCTTAACTGACCTTTTTTTTTCAATTATGTCCTTTAATTCTCACTTAACAGCTAGGTACTTTGTTGGGCTTTGAAAACAACTAGGTACTTTCTAGTTTTTCTTTTTTTTTTTTTTGAAGAAAAGGTACTTTCTAGTTAGTAGTTACTAAATACAGTTTTGGTACATAGTTGTACATACATATACAAAGAACAATCTAAAAAGGGGCAAAAAAATGTTCCAAATATAAAGTGTGTCATTTTCTTCTCTTTGTTACTAAATATTGTCGTTTTTAGTCTTCTTGTCGTTTTTAATTATGTTGTCTTGGTTGATAAATTCTACTTAAAACATGTTGTTTTCTTATGTTTGTTACTAAATATTGTCGTTTTAGTCTTCTTGCCGTTTTTAATTATGTTGTCCCTTTTTGTTGATGAATTCTATCGAAAAACACGTTGTTTTCTTATGTTTGGTGCTGAATATTGTTGTTTTTAATTATGTTGTTTTTTTTTGTTGATGAATTCTATCTAAAACATGTCGTTTCATTCTGTCTTCTTTTTTTTTTTTTCGAGAGCTTCAAGCTCTGTCGTTTCATTCTGTTTGCTTCTAAGTACTGTTGTTTTTGTATAAATTTGTCGTTTTTAGTCTTCTGACCGTTTTTAATTATGTTGTTTCTATGATTGATGAAATGTATCTAATTGAAACATGTCGTTTTCTTATGTTTGCTACTGAATATTGTCGTTTTTTACTTTTTTATATACCTGTCGTGTTTAATCATGTTTTTATTTTTTGGGGTTGATGTATTCAATCTAAAACATATGTTTTCTTCCGTTTGTTACTAAATGTTTGTCGTTTTATACATATTTATAGTTTTTACTCTTCTTGTCATTTTTATCTAAAACATGTCGTTTTCTTCTGTTTGTTACAAATATTGTCGTTTTATCTTTATTTGTCGTTTTTGGACTTTAGCCATCTTGTCGTTTTTGGACTTTAGCCATCTTGTCGTTTTT
The DNA here is from genome assembly GCA_018132145.1 of Boehmeria nivea var. tenacissima. NCBI lineage: Eukaryota > Viridiplantae > Streptophyta > Magnoliopsida > Rosales > Urticaceae > Boehmeria > Boehmeria nivea. The sequence goes on from CM030883.1 coordinate 10,735,090, forward strand.
TTTTTTTTTTTTTTTTTTTTACCAATTCTATTTACTATGTTGTGACTGACACGCAGAGCTGCATAACTTCTCACTAGCTTCCGACCTCTTCTCTTTGGCTCTCCGGTAACTTGCCACCGCAATTTTATACCCAATTTTGCCGATGATAATAAAAGTGAGATCATAATAAGTAGAAAACATTTCCTTTTATAAAGCTTTGTTTAATAATTAATATTCAGTTTTTTTTTTTTCAGTGATGTCCTTTAATTCTCACTTAACAGCTAGGTGCTTTGTTGGGCTTTGAAAACAACTAGGGACTTTGTAGTTACTAAACACAGTTTTGGTACATAGTTGTACATACATATACAAAAGACAATCTAAAGAGGGCCAAAAAAATGTTCCAAGTATAAAGTGACAACTACTATAAGCTGAAGGGCAAAGAATATCATTAATTAATCTCCTTGAAAGGTGAAGGGGATAGACTAGGCTTTATGTTGGCTTAACCAAAGTAATATTGATGTATTGACAATGGAAAAGGATCTTAAAGCTTACTTTTAACTAAAAGTTTTTTGACTATTTTATTCAATCCAGTTGTCCTTAATTTTTAATGTTAAAACTTGAAAAAAAAAAAAAAAAGTGCAATTTTGCACCCCGAGTTTTTGTTATTACAAAGCAGAAAGAGAGAGTAAAATCAATAATTATGGTAATTAGATGTAAAGATATAATATATATGTTTGTAATCATAATCAAAGGCTTTTAGGTGACAAATTTCCCTAAAGATTTTTTAGGCCATGCACATAATTATTTTCCTTCTTTTGCATTGTCTGTTGGTTGGTAAAGCAAGCAAAGATCAAATAACATTACAAAGAATCTCATTTGTGAGACAAAAGCAAGATTTTAACCCATGTGAATTGTGGGGTTATCACCAAAAAAAAAAAAGACATTGTCTTATCAAAGCCACATTTCCATTAAATTTCCCATTTTGCTTTTAGATTTGTCTTCTGTTTAATTATTCCTTCATGTTGGCCAGAAGCTATATGATAAGAGGGCATTAACCAGCTGGAGCAGATAAATATATATAAAAATCTTGACCTTAATTTACTTTTCAATGCCGGAATTGATGGAGAGATCTATTAAGATTCCACTAATTCAAGTGGTTAAAGTAAGGTTTAAGTTAGAGAGGTTAATGCATTAATATTTCAATTAGTTGGGTTCAACTTCAATTAGAAATCTTATCCTAGAGCAATTGAGTTTATCACACTAAGAATTATAAAAGTTTGGCTACAAAATAACAGGTTAGTATCTCAAAGAAATCCAATAATATTGGACATAATCACATCCTTTGATAGCAAACAAAAACTTTCAAGTGGTGTTTGGTTTGAAGATTGCATGTGTCACTTTTTTTTTTTTTTGGCTATATAGATTTTTTTTTTCCCCTTGAAACTTTCTTTTCCCAAAACATCAGTCTCATATTATCAATATTTTTTCCCCCAAAATCACACTTAAAAAGGGAAGTACCTTTAATCAAAGATTTGAAAATAAATGTGGAAAGAAATCATTAGCATAATTTAGAGCATCTGAAGTATGGTCCAAGCCAGCTAGCTAATGAAGTGGTTGTTTTAATATATAATCCCTTAATTTTAGCACACATTTGTTGGAATAAGACATTGAGCACATGAGGCCAATTATAATTTCAACAAAGGTCAATGGATTGGCATAAACAATAGTATAATAAAAGCAAAATCAAACGAGTATTGGAGTGGCTAAGCAGTGGCTAAGCAGTGGCATCAGCAATAGGACAACAAAAATATAGTAAAGAATCCTCAAAGCCCCTTAAGGCAAGCCCAAAGATGCTAGCTTGCAAAAATAAAAATAAAAATAAGAAATAATTATGATAAAGCATCTGAGTTCTTATTTTGATAATAATTGCAATATTTTTATTATTAGGGTAATAATAATATCAAATTTGGACGCCAAATTATCTATAACAAAAACTTATTTTTTTCAAATAAAATTTGCATAACTAATTTAAATATAAACTTCAAATTTTATTCTAACACTTTGTGTCACAAACAGAATTTATACATGAAAAACAAGGAAGACCGGGTTAGGATATAAAAGTCTTTCTTTTTATTAACAAATAGCTAATCAAAAAGCTCCAAATTGAATATTCCCTTGAAAGAAAACTGACAAATATCAATATCATTGAGCAATTGGAGGTGGTTACTAGTTGTTTTCTTAAATCTAGGGGACCAATTATATGTTTATTGTATAGTGCAAGACACATATCATATATATGACCTTTTATTAGAATCTCCTCATTGGATCCTAGAAAAACAAATCTTCATTTTGTACGCTCATGAGCTCTTAGTGGATACAAACAAACAGTACCTTTTGAGTTTATGAAATGATACATTATAACTATTTCTCCATTCACAAAAAATAGTAATATATTAATAAGATAATAAAGTGATAATACATATAATTAAAAATTTTAATTAGAACTATATTGATCAGATAACCCTATTATCAAATACATATATTTTAATTTTGTCTCGCTATTAATTATCACATTTTTTTACTGATTATTTTAGTTAAAATTTCTTATTAAATATCATTTTCTATAATTATAGGAATCTTATGCAGGCTCTGGTTCTTGAGCTAAAAAATGCTTCAGGAATTATTTTACTAATATTTTAGAAGTATTTTGACCTTGCAAAATACTTCATGTCAAAACAATGTAACGTTTCTAAAAAGTTCTTTTGAAAAAACTTTGAAACTGGTAATAAGAGTTCATAAGAAATCATTAATATAAAATTAACATTTTTGTTGTTTATAACTATCAATTTTTTTTTTTTGTTTATTAATTTCTTTTCAAATGTAACGTAAAACACTTATTGAAAAATCACAGCTTTTACTTCTCTTTTTTCACTAGCTAGAAGAAACCAAAACTCTGCCACATAGGTCATTGAGTCGTTTGGTTTGCAGTTTAAATTCACATTATATAATCTTGCTACAATTTAAATACATTTTGAATTCAGTTTATATTTATATTTATACAGTCTTGCTACAGTAAAAAGCACTTTAGATAATCTTACTACACTAAAAAGTATTTTGTTCTCCTTTAATTCTAGATTCTCAACTCAAATAGTATCAATCCAAACAGCAACAATCTCAATTAAAAGCTTTTAACTTTTTAAACTCAAATAAATATCATCTAATTTTTTTTAATTTAAACTGCAAACTAAACGACCCCTACAAGATTACAACCATATAAACCTACTTAACCCTCGTATAAACCTTCTTAATCTCAGTAATTAATTGAATAGAGTTATCTTTACTTTTTTTTTCATTTCCACTTTTATAGAGATGGGTTATATATCTATGCTCTCTTATGTAATTTGTGGATAAATAGGAAATCAAAACATGAGAGAGACAAGAAAAAAAGGGATTTTAGTTGCTTATGTTTGGTTGAAAATTGTTGGACCAACCTTACCCACCGTACAGCCACGTGGACAGTTAAAACACATACTCTTGTTCCTAATCCTCTCAAAGAAAATGAAAGTACGAAAAAAAGGACTAAAGATCATCTGTTTTGTTGTGTCAAAACTCAAAATCCATACCCCGCCAATCACTCCGTAGTTTGTAAAAAATATATCAAAATTTAATTCAATATTTGTGCATTGTGAGCACCAACTTTATTATTTACTTTTCTCTTTTTCCATCTTAATTTTAAATGTTTTCCGAAGATTTAGTGTTTTTAGGGTGGTTGAGGAGATTGGCTAGATTTTTTTATATTTAATTATTTATGTTTAGTAAAATTTGTTAATTTGATAAATGGATTTTTTTTTTTTTTTTTGTAATAATGAGTGATTTTTACAATTATCAGTGTTATCAGGGTGCTTCTCGCAGTATATTATTAATTAGGGAGATAATTATAGGTTCGAATGTTAAATCCATGGAAGATAATTATTATTTAAATAAAATATAATGCCTTAATCAAACTCTCTTAGTACGTAACTAACTTAAGCATGAAGAAGCAAAGCTGACACCACTTCAGAGTGCGGAGTATTGCTTGGCTATGTTTTCTATTGACGAAAATCCAGCATTAACAATCATAATATAGATTTTAGCATTAATTATGCTTATTTCTGTGCAAGTATCATAGGAAATTTCTTTGAATTTCCTTAAAATTTGTTAATTATTAAAATTCAAAAAAAGCATTGTTGTAACCACGTTTCTTACTCTCAATAGAAACGAAAAATGATTTAATCCAATGCTAAAGGTAGACTGAATTTCACTCTTAATCTCTTATCACTATAAACTCTGCACAAAAATCAATTGATCAGGATCATCAATCTTCAAAGTTTCCACGACTCAAACTTGAACGCAATAAATAATTAAATTATATATATACATATATATATATATATATATATATATATATATTCAACTATTCAAGTGGGAAGTTGGGATGCAATAAAAGAGAAAGGCATATTTGAGTTGGATTGGGTGAGAATATGAGACTTTTTTTTTTTTTTGCATTGCATGTATGGAATGGATGGTCGGTGATTGCGGGTTTTAGCTTCACAGAATCACAGTTGGTTATGGATGGTTAAAGCCTTTAATTGGGTCCCACATTTTTTCCTGGACCCACCGCCAAAGTCTTTGCTTTATGCTTGGGCCACATTTAAATCCCCAATAATTTATTTATTTCTATCATGCACTATATACCTAGATTCTCTTCTTTCTTCATTTTTTTTTTAATTTTAAAAATACTCCATCTACTTAGAGTGTTGTATCAATATACCTTTTATACTTTAAAATGTCTCAACCGACACCTTAAACATTGAAAAAGTTTCAGTTACTTCTCTATATTTCAAATATGCCTCCTCTACTTAAATTTTTGTATTAATATACCATATATACTTAAAAAATATTTTAATCGCCATCCTAAAAAAACATGCAACACTTAAGGCTTTATTAAAGTATAAGGGTGTCAATTTGAAGTACATGTGGCATATTGACACAACAACTTAAGTAGAGTGGACATATTTAAAGTATAGGAAGGTAATTGAAACTTTTTCAATATTTAAGATGTTGATTGAGACGTTTTAAAGTATAGATGATACATTGACACAACACCCTAAGTAGATGAGGTATTTTTAAAAAATTTCTTTTTTTTTTCCTTGTCTCTTTATTTTCGTTGCTTTTTTTAAAAATACAATAGTTTGGAGTACTTATGGTGTTGTGATTTTCTGGTTTAATTTATTTGAGTTATAAGGGACCCATGTAAGTCTTCATATGGGGTCTTTAGATACAGGATTGGCTGTGATTGGATAACAACTCTGATTCATATAACTATTGAAATCTTTCTTCTTCTTTTTTTCATTTTCTTTTTAGAGATTTTTAGGGATTTAACCAAATTTTTTACTAATTTTTTAAGATTTAGCCATAATTTCATGAAATTAAAGATTTACCCATAACATACGTGTAACATAATATGTTACACGTACAACATATGTGTATTATATTTATGTTACAAGTGTAACATAATATGTTACATGTTACATGTATTTTACGGCTAAATCCTTCAAACTTTATTTTTAAAATGACTAATTTCTTAATTGTCCTTTCTTTTTATTATCTAGATCTACCATGCACAAAAATTTGGACTGAAATACTAAAATTTCAGTCAAAATTTTAGAACTTTGAAGGTCCCAAAATATATTTTTCATATTGTATAATTTCTGATCAAATATCGGTAAAACCATAACATTAGCAAAATTTTAGGAATTATCAGCAGATTATCCCGTCAAATATCGGTTCCATATTTGAATATCAGAAAAAAATGAAAACTGGTTAGTTAATAATTTAATTTAATACTTATGAGAGTTGAAAATTTTAATTTAATACTTATGAGAGTTGAAAAAGTTTTCTTATGCTTTTCTACTATAATAATTATAAATTGACTATATTTTTATGAACATTTAAAGTTATCTGTATATTCAAGAGTATATATGTGACATATTTCATAATTGTTGATACAGAAATTCGTACCAACTAACACATGCAAAAGTACGTGAGAATAAAACAATAAATGACAGAAATAATCAAGAGAAAAAAAATCTGTTTTGGAGCGAAATTAACATCCCTTTATTATTTGATCGTTATTAGCTATTTATAGCTATACAGGATCACGTAATTAATATACGCGTTTATCTATTTTTGGAAGCTTGACGTCGAAAATTAATGATTAACGAAACGAACATATTAAGAGAATCCGAGCAACCGTCTGTCGCCCGCAACAATCGGGCGACCACTGCTCGCCCACGATTAGCCGGGCGACCACTGCTCGCCCACAATGAGCCGGGCGACCACCGCTCGCCCATGAGAGCTACCACTTGTTGCCCACAACCAATCGGGCGACCACCGTCCGCTCACAACATGAGCCGGGCGACCACCTGTCGCCCACAACAGGTCGGGCGACCGCCTACCGCCCACCAAACAAGCTGGGCGACCACCTGTCGCCCACGATGGGTCAAGCGACCATCTCTCACCCACAGCACGTCGGGCGGCCTCTCGTCGCTCATTTGCGTATGGGCTTGGTTAGTGGGCCGGCCCACCTTGAGTCCGTGGATTCTAGCGTCGTTTGGACCTTCGCGCTTTATGCCAAATCATGGCCCAACAATAATTATATTCGGCGTTACCGAATGTCGATTTTCTAGCACAAATATTGATTAAATTATGCGTCTTATTTGATGGGATGAAATGTTCAATTAACGTCATTTCTAAAGATCTATCAATACTTAGAAGCCTTTTTTAACTTCTAACTGAAAGAGAAAAAAACATGATTTTCGTAATTTTTGTCGTTATTTCCACCGATATCATAGTATTCCGATAATTTTGTAAGTATGAAGTACCAATTTTTCTTTCGATACCCATGTTTTTGTCGTTTATTTTATCGTATTATAGCAACATCTAGTTATTACCGACCCAATTCGTAGATCGAGCAACGATCATCATAGTCGGATGCATTATAGGACTAGTAGATCACGTGCCTTAATGACCAAAGTTTTTAAGAGATAATTAAGTAAATAGCCGTATTTCGGACGATATTTTAAGAAAATAGTCAATGTTTCTATTAATTAAGGATTTAGTCATTTTTTAACTACATGATGATGTACTTATACTTTTATATTTTCAACTTTTTTTTTATGTACTAGTGACTAGTAACTTAATTTTTTAAAATATTGGTCATTTCTTTTTTACATGGACAAAGAAATAGTCAAATACCAAACTAACCAAAAAATTTTCTTTTCTTTATATTACTTTTTAATTTTTTGAAAATTTATGCTTCTTCGCCAATTGATCAAATTTTTTGTAAGTACCCTACTGTTTGAAATTATTTGTTGATTTGTATATATTCTTACCTTTTAAAGAATAAAAAACATTTACCCATTTGTCAAAATTGTTTTAATATTACTTTCCCTCTTAAAAGTTTTCAAAAACAACTTGTGTTTCAGTGTAAAATATTTTCTGCCCACAATGAAATAAAATTCTAAAATCATGCATAAACAATCAGTGTCGATTGATCGAGTGACTCTTAACGCCCACAATGAAATAAAATTCTAAAATCATGCATAGACAATCAAGGTCGATTGATCGAGTGACTTAGACACTAATTTTGGTATGCCAGCTTTTTCATTTGGGTGACTTGTAAAATTATGTCAAAACTAAGTGAGTCTTTTACAAAATCACCTAATTGAAAATATTAAAAAAATAAACACTTGTCAGAGATTTTATGTGTTATTTTTTAATATTAAAAAATTATAAATCAAAATATGTATTATTTTTAAAAATGTGTTAAAAAAAAGTGATTATGTTATTTACTTCAATTTCTCTTTCAATTTTTTATTTTATTTTAGTACCCATTGTCATGCATACTTAAATAATCAAATTGGAAAGAGAATTTGTCATTCTAAGTATTATTTAATAATTTTTGTCTCAAATAATGTGTGTTTTTAGTTTTTAATTCTAAAACACAATATAAAAATATGATAGATATATCTTATAATTACAACACAAAAAGAAACGTCTTAAAAATCTTTCAATAAATAATTGAAAACAACTTGACCCAAAAGTTCTTCCTTACTACAAAGGCATCCACTGCAATAATATCATATATATATATATATATATATATATATATATATACATATATTATATAGCAGATAAGTAGAGTGACATATGCTGCCACTTGGGTCAATCATGATCATTGAACAATATCTTATTTCTTGTACATTAGATTTATATATATATATATATGTATAGTTTATTAATAATATAAATAATCGACCGCTGTTGTTTGAAGTTGTACGCGATGTAATTTATTTATTGTTCGCTTTTCACCAATTTTTTCCAGACGAGTTTTATAACAAAATCAAGTATTCGCTCTTTCTAAAACTAGATAAACTTTCGGTTGCAGTTATTTCCTACTCTTCAATAGTGCTAACTGGAATATTAGGTTGAGATGTTAGATTACAAAATTCTTAATTTTGCTAAGTTTAACAAGATATATAGAAGATATATATATATATATATAATGAAATCATATAAGTGTGAAAATTACAGGCAAAAAAAAAAAGGTGCGAAAATGGAGGCAAAGATTGTAATACAGTAGTTTGAAACAATTATTTGGCTCTTGCTATAACTAGAGCACAAATTTGATTAATTAACTAGATTTCTATAAACGCACAAAGATATACTAATTTCTTTTTGTACCTTGTCAATAGTAATTCATGTGATGTAATACTTTATTTAATAATAGACATTGTCAGGGTAAAATTTTACTCATTGATCAAAGATGACATGATGACATAGTTTATAAAAAATGAAGTGGCTGTGGTGGGGATCATTTTTCGTTCGCCACCGTAGAACATTTTTCGTTCCCTTATAACTGCTTAGGGTTTTGAATTTTAATTTGCATTTTTTTTTTCAAACAGTTTCTTGGATTTTTTTTTTACCATTTTAGTGAAAAAAACGCATTTCTTCTGGGGGCAAAAGTGCAAATATTTTTAAAAAAATTGGCCTAAATTGTAATACAGTAAAAATAAAAGGCAAATAAATAAATAAATAAAATTTTCTGGACGATTCTGGGCCACATATTCGTGCCCTGTGGTAGGGAACGAAAACCGTTCCCCACCACAGCCTCATCCTATAAAAAAAGTCAATGATATCGAAAAAATGAATCTTTATTATCAGTTACTACTCGGAATCGATCCATAAGGTTTGATCTTCTCTTATATATATTTTTAAATTGTTTACACGGGACTATTAACTTTCTCACATCTTTCCTATTTTTGTGATCTAATTATATAAGTATGTTTTTTTAGGTATTATTTTGGCACGTAAAAGGAAACCCTACATGCTCTGATCAAGGCAAGAGAGTTGCTAACAAGGGAAATGCTAACAACAGACGCGTATACGTGTCTATTGGATCTCAGCCATTTATGGCTATGTGACCCACGTGTGACCCATGGCCATGAACAGCTGAGATGGAACAGTCGCGTCTGTTCATAGCATTTCTCTACTAACAATTTCGAATCCTTCCATTGGCAAGATCTAACGTCAAGTCATGGTCGTAGCTTTTCTAATTTTTTTTTAACAATTCCCCCCATATTATTTATTTGGGTTGAAAGATAATAAATCAACAAGTGGCATTAAATATCATACCGCTTCTCCTTCTCACCCCTATCTCAATAAAAATATAAAATAAAATTAAAAAGTAAAGGCAACTTATAATTTGGGTGCATGTATGATTTTTTTTCCTTCAATTTTTCTTGCAAAATTAAGTACTCATTTTAACCATTGGACATTAATATATATATATATATATATATATATATATATATAAGTATTTCACGTAGATAAGAATTGGACCCCTTAATTCGTCAAAAATTGAAAAGAATATGTGCAGTAACATTAGTTAATAATCATCGAAATACTCTTTTAACGAATATATATGTGAATATATGTATGTGTGAGAACAAAGAATATATTGGTCAATCTTTAAATGCTAAAAGGAACTATAGATATATAGATATATGTTTTAAAAGTGATATACCCCATGGAGTCCAACCATGCACATGGGCATTGACAAGGCTTGGTCGATAGTCATTATCCAAATTACAATGAATTATCACTTGTACATAGATAGAAGATAGATCTAGAATCTAATACAAACTAGCTATATATATATATATAAATAATTTTTGTGTGGAGAATATAAACTGATCACTATACAATACATAAAAGGGCATACATGGACAAATAATTGTCCTCACAAACAATATATGCATTCCTTTGGGCAATTTGATGTGAATGATAATTAGTTGTGGTGCACAATTTAGGGCTCAAAAAATTCGCTCCCATGTGATCACAAATTGTTCAATTCTTATTATAGGAGACACTATGGGGTCAACGTAATAAGACTTATGCTCTTACTTCTCAAAGCACAAACCTAATTTGATTAAATGTTAGCTTTGTTGTTTTTTATTTATCAATAGAAATAGTACAGTTCATTCTTGTCATTCGTCAACTACCCCCAAAAAAAAAATTTAAGAGATTAAAAATTAAAAATAAAAATAAAAAGAATATATAGTCTATTATGTTATTTTTGTTGTATATGCCAAATGTCAACCATTTTATAATTGTTGTACGTGTCTACCATTTTTAACGCACGTTATCTTTGTAAATAAACTATATATATTAATCCTATATGCATTTGAAATCGATCACTAATTTGGAACATTATTATTGTTGGTGACGATCACGAACATATGGTATAATAATATTACTGGTGGAACAATAATTCCGCTTTCTGAATTATATGAATTATGCGAGAATTTCGTGATTAGTCAGCTGGAACAAATATATGCTGAAGAGAGGAATCTTTGATGAAATGATTTTGGGACAGTTAAGGATTTAGTCATTTTACAGTCCATGTTTTAAAGATATAGCCAACGTTTTGAAAAATTAGCAAAATAGCCATCAGGCAAACATCTAAAAATCTATGACTAAAGAAATAAAATTTGTGACTAAATAAATAAAATATACAGTCATAAAATTTGTGACTATAGTCACAAAATTTCAAAAAATTTAAAATAAACACAATAAAAAATTTAAACATCCATTAATAAAATAATCAACTCACAAATAAATGATTGCCTATACAACCAATTTCATAAAATTTATTACTAAATAAAAAATATCTTATAAATAGCAAAAAAAATATGCAACCAAAGAAGTCACAAATTTCATGACTAGAGACACAAAATTTTAGACAATATTGTCTGCAACAATCAACAAAAACAGAATTCAAAAAACTAATGACTGCAGTTTCAAAAATTTAAACACGAATGTATGGCTATTTTGCTAATAAAAGCAAACATAGGCTAATTGTTAAAAACATACATAAAAATATGGCTATTTATTTAAAAAACCGAATGATTTTTAATCTTTTTTTTCTATTCTCTCTTTTCTCGTTTATATATAAACCAATCAAACTAGGTATATATCCAAGGGAGAAATATATAGCTTAAATTAAACATAAGTGGATATTACTCTTTTTTTTTTTAATGCATAGATTGATTTCATATCAAACAAGCTTCAATTGTGTTCATTAATATATTTTTTTTCATGGTTATTATACAAAGTAAGGATTTGGTCCCCTCAAAAGAACAAGGTTCAATTGAAATTTAGAAGGATTTTTCCTTAATTGAAATTCGCCAATCAACACATAAAAGTTATTTAATAATAAGGATCTAAATAATGAATTTCATTTTTTAAGAATACAAAATTTGGTGAAACCATTTGTTGTACTTGCGATTTATTAAATGAATTCGAATGTTATACGATCTAAAACCTATGTATTATAATTGATCATAAGAATAAAAATTTGCTGGAATTATTGCCGTACGTATGCTATTTAATGAATGCTACACAAATACAACATATGTATTTTAATTGATCATAACCCCTTGAAAACATTTTCCATACAAAGCCTTTTGGGATATTAATAATCAGTTACTTTTGAGGTTCAAATATCTCTATCACATTAATGACCTTTTTATTGAATGTTGTAGGCGTTTATTACTAATAACAAATTAAAACTACATGCACATGCATATATATATATATATATATATATATATATATATATAAAATATCAATGAACAGTTTAGGTACGTACTAATTAATATTTGGTATCTTTTCCACAGCTAGAGTCTCAATTGTGAATTAGCCACCATACGCACTTTAATGAACAATAAATGGTGTGATATATATATATATATATGGTGTGTTATATGTATATGTATATAATTATGTACAATATGTTTGCTCATACATTACAGTATGTGTACGAAATAGGGAATTGGTGGGTGATTATGAAAGAATACCAGAACCAACATTATCACCTTGATCATGAGATTGCCTAATCCAACTAAATTCTAGTTTCTTGTTGAAAAACGAAAGGTGAAATATACCAAAACCCCAACAACCTAGTGCAATTGTCTAGTTTTTTTGGTGAACGAATTAATGTTTGTTTTGTGACGCTGTCATATGCGATTATAATGCTAGGTTAATTGGACTTTTTTACCCAAGGCCAAGAATATACCTAGCAAAATACGATTTCAAATTTTTAAAAATAAATCAAAGGACATTTTGAGTTTGATCAATAGTTGCAACCGTATATATATAAGAAAATCAAATTTTCCAAAAACAAAGTTTTTTTTTTTTTTTCAATAATAACGATAGATCATGAAACAAAAGACCTCTATGGTATAACTACAATTATGTCGAATTATTCGTAATAGACTATCGAATCATATTGTAACTGATAAATATTTAGCTACATATTCTTAAAAATATACATGTTCAACTAATTTGACATGTTACCACCTCAGTGATTTAAAAATAAGATATGTTTAAGTTTAACATTATTCAACTAACAAATAGTACAAATATTTACGACGAAACATTTATAATTATGACCCGGTATCTCTCACATTAAGAGGGGAAAAAAATAATACACCTAACTCTAACAATAATAATAATAATAATGTTTATACAAGAAAACATATGTGTTGTCTATACTTAGATAAGAATATTCTTGATAAAATAACTTATCATAAAAAGAATAAAACAAAAGAGGATCAATTGAAGGGCAGTTATTGACCGGATTAATCGGTGGCTCCAATTGTGTACATTGACAGAAGATTCTAAAGCTCATTTCAAGGCATGGTTGGTCAAGACTGTCTCTAACACATAAGTCATTTCTCTGCCAAGTCACTTTGGTAAAATATATAAAGCAAAAAAGAAAAAGAAAAAAAAAAGTCAAAGGTATTACACCATCCAGATATCTTTGGTTACAAAATCTTGGCCTACAAAATCTAACTTTTACTTTGCAATTATGTAAAAAAAGAAAGAAAATGGAATTAATATTGTGTAAAAAATAAAAAGTGTAAAACTATAATCTCAGTCTCTCTCTCTATCTATTGAGTGTATATTAAGCTGGTATGGAATTGGTGCATGCTTGATTGATTGATGGTCTTTTGTGTTGTTTTGTGGGGCTCAAAGTGATCAACTATCTAATTAATCAGTGTGACAAGATTAAGCAAAGGATAAACAGATTTAGAGTAATTGAGGGTGAGAAATTAGCATAGAAGGATATCATTTTAAATAAACTAATTCATGATTTATTTAACTGACCTGTGGACCATCCAATGTACAGTTTTGAAATTTAACTATGAAATATTTTTTGTGTATGCTTTTTCTATTTGTTTAGTGTGAGGAAAGAGATGTTATACTAAATATAATAACATGTATAAAATTGAAAAAAAAAATTGAAAGATCAAGAATAATAAAAAAAATGTGAAAGATAAAGAAAAATGTAAATTGTATAGTTAAATTTAAAATATAAAAATCAACACGGAAGAATAAAGTATTGTGATGTCGCGCTTTGCACTACTATTTTATTCCGATGTCGTGCTAAAAACGCACCTATATATCATGATTCAAAAATATTGAGAGTTTTTAAGAAACTAACACACTTGCCATTCAGTGTGAAACAAGTGAACAATTAAATCCGGAATCAAATAATTAAGCTGAGTGTTTATATATGTAACAAATATTTTTTGGTGAGCATTACTTACTAAACACACCAATAATATATAATGTATACATATGATAAAATATAATTGTCACCCACCAAAACTATATCCGAATGTAATATGCAGCGGCATTGAGAAATTATAGTGAATACTCAATTTTTAAAACTTAATGTAAGTTATTACCCAATCTTTTGAAAAATGTAACCAATTACTCAAATGATTCAATTACTTACACAGTAATAAATAGTGGTAATTCATTTAGTTACCAAAAGCATGTACAAGTAATTCACAAATTGACTAGAAATTCAATTATTTTAAAAATTTGGGTATTTATTTTTATTGTTATATAAATTTTGGGTATTTGCCTACTTCACCCTATACAAATTAGTGTTGACATATGCATACATACATATATATATATATATATATGCGCGTGAGATCCATCATTTTTTGCCGAGAATTCGCTTGTTGCAAGTTGTTAAAAGTAAATCATTGGATCAAACTTCTTAACTCAAAAAGTCAAACTAATATAACTAACCCCCTGTGGGCCATTGGTCCACCCAATCAATGGTCCTCGTTCTAGTAAATTCATGGCTATGATCATCACCACGATGATGATGGTGATGATGATGTGGTGTATGGACCTTTTTGTGCACACTCAGAGAGAGGGGTATAACAGTAAATAACTTGAAAAATAAGTTTTTTTTTTTTTCGCACAAGCGTGAAGAAGGTTGCCATGATGGGAACCACTTGGTTGTTGCATGGGAACATAATCGTTGCGTCCTAAAAGCCAAAAAAAAACAGTGAAAGTGCTCGAAAAAATAAATAAAAATTTGTAATTTTATTTGAAATTACCCTTTTGACCCAATTTTGGGGGAAAATTAATAATAATAACTATTTTATAGTCAAAGTTGCAAGTTCAAGCTAACGCTTTTTGGCGGGTTTGGTAAAGTAAAAACCAAATAGCGAGTTCAACTTTCACTCCCGCCTACAATGAAAAGTGAAAATCTGATAACTTTTTTTTTTAATTTTTTATTTCCTACTCTTTTTCTTTTTCCCTTTTTTTTTTTTTTTTTTTTCTCTATTGCCTTCTCTTCATTTGTTGATCGTGATTTTTTTATTTTTATTTTTTGCTGTACTTGAATAGAAATAAAATGGAAATAAGAGGTCGGACATTTATCAATATTTAATGCAATTTATTTGTTCAAAGTTGCATAATATAGTATATTAAAACTGTTTTTAATGCAAGTAGGGTATTGTTTTTAAGAGAAATATTTTATATATCACAAATAAACCGCCACACATGAACATTATATTAATTAGAATTGTCACATTATTTTGTAAGACTCGTATCGTATTAATTTAGTGTCATGTGACACTTCTCTTTTTCTACTTAGTGTACATTACAAATATTGATAAATGAAAGAAAGGATTTCGTGATCTAGTTTTTTAAAAAAAATTAACTTTTTCGATTTTGCTTAATTATTCTAAAACAAATAATTAAATTTAATTGATATCTGACTCAATCACTCATAAAAATAAATTTACACGCACGTCTTACATATATGTGTTGAGTTGTGGAGCCTAATTTTGTCGCCTACAGAATAAAGACCTTACGCAGAGAATTCATGCGACCATAATTCGTGTTTTATATTTTCGTGGGGATTAGAGGCACCATTTTGTACAAGTGTGTGTGAGGATTAGATAACTCTGATTGTATTCTCCCAATTCGATATAGTGAAATCTGCAGCGGCTGAAAGTGGACGTAGCTCTCACATTGAGTGTGAACCTGTTGACGAAATTTTAACAGAAACGACAAAATATTTTGGGAATTATTTGTGAGTAGAGGCGTAGGAACTACTTTCCTTAAGGTGTTATTTGCCCCCACTTAGTGCTACGGGTTAATGGCAAATTACCTCCCAAGATACAACACTCACACACAATCTCACAATAGCACACTTGTGGATTATCAGAAAAAACGACAAGTAAAACGTACAGAAACTGAAAAACGTTTATTTAGTTTATTTGTGAACAGTCGCAACTGTTCACCAACAGTCGCAACTGTTCAAACAATCACAACTGTTCCAACAGTTGTAACTGTTGAGTTGTTAACCGAAAATAACTGTAAAATACAGTTATTTAATATATCCAAACGTCACTTAAATCTGACCGTTGGATCGCAACTCTTCGCAATCAACGATCCCGATTTAATCTGGGAATAAAATAAAAAACGAAAAAATATTCGCTCCTATGCTCCTTGCGAAGTGCAAAGTGCGCCTAAGATGCGCCAAATGCGCCCTAAACGCCCAATCGCACATCGCGCCGCTACGCGGTAGCGTGGTAAGGAGCATACTCCTTACCACACTCAACTATAAGCCTTTAGCTCACTATCCCTTATAAACCCTTCAAGTCTTACATCCACTAACCATGTGGGACTTTGGGTTTCCAATGACTTTTGGTTTTCCCAATAATAAACCAAACTACAATCTAACTAACAGAACTACTATAAATCTGTGTGTGCTATTTATTTTTCTGTTCTTCGTATTATTATTCGTTTTCTGACAGGTCGGATTAAGACGTTAATCCTAACAATATGGCCCGCTTTTATATAACTAGTTGAACTAGATATCATTTGAACTAATTATTATATCATTCTTTTTTTTTTTTTTCAAACCCATCAATTAAATGCAAGACGGCTATAAACAAAATCTAATGTGATAGAACGATACAATATTGAGTGAATGTGACAATAGGCGCAAATTAATATATATATATATATATATATATATATATATATATATATGGAATCAAATGGCTCTCACATACCAATTAATGGTAATAGATCATGCACAAAAATGAATATTAATTTTCAGCTAAGTAGTAAGTAGTGTGGAATACTAGGTTTGTAAAGGCAACATTATTCATGCGAATTGGAAAATATTTTAATGCCTTTTAGCTTCTGATCCAAGGCAAATATACTTTGGCTAATTAACAAAAAGGGAATAAAAAAAAAACTAAAAGGGTATGACGTACACTAATTTAATTCTGTTCAGAAATTTGAGGTTAGAAGACCTAATTAATCAAGTGTATATTTATGTAAAAAATTATGTCTAACTGTCAAAAGTTTTAGACTAAAAATTATTACAACTTACCGAAAGTAGCATTGGAAAATTTTCGGGAGATAAAACAATGATTATAATAGTTAAGAAGTAAATACGCTTTTATTTTTTACTCTCATTATGCGGTTCAAAAATTTTATTTGTCTGTATTTCTTTGGAAATAGAGGATTTTGAACTCTGCATCAAAATAAAAATATATAATTATTGTTACACTATGCACATAGGCAATGTGTGTGTATATATATATATATATATTAAAAAAATAAAATGAAAATCTTTATGTGCACCAATATGATAATTGTTTTGTATTTATAGGTGCAAGCAATTGATGGGTACAATTCTCCTTTCACCGGCTTGCTTAATCAATGTGACCACACATAAGAAGATTTTTTTTATTATATTATATTATATTTATTTATTTTTGCTGAAAGCCACACATAAGAAGATTTATGACAACATGTGAGAGCAGTAGTTTGGTTTGTTCCTCTGCCTCAAGCAAAATCCCATTATAGTATAAGATAGGGTAGCTATGATATTTCTATGTAAATAAAGTTCATGAAAATAAATCAACTCAAAGTCTAATAAGTATATATCGACATTATTTTATTTTATTTTTATAAGTTTCAAAAGTGGTCCTTGAATTATTGCAGTACTCGTCCATTTTTCATCCCGAATTTCAAAACTAATCAATCGTAAAATAAAATAAAAAACGTTGAACCTGTATAAAAAACTGGTCTGTCTATTATTATTATTATTTTTTTTTAATGAACATGAAGCTGTAATAAAGTACGCGGACTAATACTTGGAGGTCAGGTTATACCATTATATCTCCGTAAATCTGAATTAAAATCCCAAATATTGATTTTTTGAATAAAAGTTCCATAAAAACAGTAATTACGGTTTATAAATTATTTTAGCTTTGCAAGTGAAATTTGGTTTTTATTTAGATTTTTAATAAAAAATTATAATATGATTATGCTGTATTTAGTACCAAACATTAACCAACATAGCCATGACATTTTCATATCATTGTAAAAACGAAATGCAGAGAGGTTATAGTTTGTACAATTTTGAAGGTCGGAAGAAACCGAATGATTATTAACTTCAAAATTTTGAGCTGAAATTAATATGTACAAAAGTACAATAATTTAAAGTTATTTTTAAAGATAAATTATAGTACATACTCAATTTATAACACTCAATTTAAATAAATACCACATTAGAGTTAGCTCGAATAACAAAGTCCTTTTAACAAGGAGGTTGAGGTCCATGTTACTCTCTAGATTACTCGCAAGTACTCATAAATGAAGATTTAGGTCTCTCGTGCGATTTAATATATAATAACATGCACTTGTTCAAATAAATAAATAAAGAGTTTTTTAGGCATTTAACCAAAATTTTGGGTAATTTTTTAGGATTTATCACTAAAATGTCGAAATTAAGGATTTA
Source organism: Boehmeria nivea var. tenacissima (assembly GCA_018132145.1). Lineage (NCBI taxonomy): Eukaryota > Viridiplantae > Streptophyta > Magnoliopsida > Rosales > Urticaceae > Boehmeria > Boehmeria nivea. The sequence continues at coordinate 10,753,811 of CM030883.1, forward strand.
GCTATAACATATAATATTTTATTTTATATGTAACATATATACGTGTAAAAATATAACATTACATGTAATGTTACATTTTATGTGTTACATTTTATGTTACATTTATACTTTTTACACGTATATATGTTACATGTAACATAAAATATTACATATTATCACTAAATTCTTAATTTCCTAAAACTACGGCTAAATCCTTCAAACTTTACCTTTAAAATGACTAATTGCTTAACTGGCCCTAAAAAAAATGGTCTTTCTATTTTATTTTATTTTTAATGAACATGAAGCTATAATAAAGTACGCGGACTAATATTTGGATTTTGGAGGTCAGGTAATACCATTATATCTCCGTAAATCTTAATTAAAATCCCAAATATTGATTGAGATTTTTAGTTAAAAATTATAATATGATTATGCCGTATTTATTACCAAACATTAACCAACATAGCCATGAAATTTTCATATCATTGTAAAAACAAAATGCAGAGAGGTTATATTTTGTACAATTTTGAAGGTCGGAAGAAACCGAATGATTAACTTCAAAATTTTGAGCTAAAATTAATATGTACAATAATTTAAATTAAATTGTTTTTGAAAGATAAATTATAGTAAATACTCAATTTAAATAAATACCACATAAGAGTTAGCTCGAATGATAAAGTCCCTTCAACAGGGAGGTTGAGGTCAAGGTCAGTCTCTAGATTACTCACAAGTGCTCATAAATGAAGATTAAGGTCTCTTGTGCAATTTAGCATATAATAACATGCACGTGTTCAAATAAATAAATAAATACCTATTTTTTCCTAAATTATATAAAAAAAATACAAATAATTCGATTACTTATTGAGTGGTAAGTGGTGGTAGTTGATGTAGGTGTCAAAGCATATGCAAGTATTCCATGGCTTATCTATTTTTTTCCAATTACTTTAAAATATTGAGTATTTATTTTTATTATTGAATATTTTCCTAAACAATGCTTTATTTGATTGGTTCCGGTGCAAAAAATAAAAATAAAAAATAAAAAATACACACACACAGAGTAGGTTATAGGATCCAATTAACATTACTTAGAATCTTGGCAAAAGGCAAATAATTTTGTCCTTCACTCTTTGTATCCGAGGTGTGACCAAAAAGAGCAAAGGGTAAGATACACATGTTGGGATTGAATACGCAATCATTTCCTTTGCATCAATGCATATGCATCATGACACAAAGCTCTTTCTACACAATTTTGTTTAACCTAAATCATGAAACGTAGCAATTTAATTTCTTTTGTAATTACCTTCTGGTTTCCTAGCTTGTCAAACACTATAGTACCATTTCGCAATCTTGTGAAAACCGTTTTGGAATTCTCATGACCAAAAAAAAAAAAAACACAACAACAACAACATCACATCACATGTACTAGTAACAAACATATTCACATCACATGTTGCTATATATATACACATAGTTCATTTTGGTATTTGAATAATTAGTTAGTCCAAATTATTGACTCTCCAACAAACTCTAATGCATAACTCCAAAGAAAGAAGGTTTTTAAGGGTCACATGTAGATATATAATACTTACTATACTATACTTGAAGAAAAAAAAATTCACTTGAATCCCACGTAAGAAAAAAAAAAAGAGATATTTTATTATCATTATCAATGACAATAACATAGTGTTTTTTTTTTTTAGCTTAGCATTAGTTGAAGGAAAAATAAACGAAAATCCATGTGGAACTCTTATAAACGGCCCTACCCACATGATTGAAATATATATTTCTTTGTTGCAACAAGTTTAAGCTGCCAACCGATTTTTAGTTCTTTTTTTTTATAAATAATTTCACTTTCATAATCACAATATTAAAAGAAATTAATTTAAATTCGAAATTGAAAAAAAAAAAGAAAAGAAAAGAAAAGCATTAAAAACAGCCTGTAAGCAAAGCAAAGGCTTCCTTGTATGGTTGAATGGTTGAACGCTGTTGAAAGGCACACAGTCAATGCCTTAGGCCGTGATTGGCGCCTGGGAATGACATTCCCAGTCCACCCAAACACATTATTATTTTTTTTTAAAATTATTATCAAAGATAATAGAAAAGAAATTTAGTTTCTTTTTTTATTTTATTTTATTTTCATTTTTATTTATTGTAAATTGTTATTCCTTGCCGCAAAATCAGCGGGAAACCATGAAATCTGTTTTCCGTGACTCCGTCCGTACGCCACCCCATCACTAAATACTCCTCCACCCTCCGCACCGGTCCTGCTGACGTGGCAGCATTAGGTGGGGTCCACGGTTAACCAATAAGAATTAAGAACAATAGTAATTAAAGGTAAATACATTACATTGAAAATGATTATAAGAAATAACCATTCTAAAAGTAATTTAAAAATATGGTTATTATTATTTTTAATTATTTAAAAAAGAACCATAAAATAGTTATTAGAGGTTAAGGTTATTAATGCATATATTATTTGCACCGTGACCGTTTTCTTAATTTTATGAAACACATGCTAAAATTAAAAAAAAATTGAAAATGCATGGCTTATTTAGTTAATTCACCTTAATCTACTCTCATCTCATATAAGTTTTCGATTTTCATAAAAATAAATAAAGAAATGGCCAAAAGAAAAAACCAAGCTTATGAAATAGCTAAAGTTGCCGTACAATAAAGAAAAAACAATAATAACGTAGAAGTAGTATTATTTATTATATATTGGGAATTTGATATATGTAGAGAACAAAATTGTATTTCCTTTTTAGAAAACAAAAATCAATCAACGAGTGAAATTGCAAAATCATGGATCTTAATTTTGGCTGAAGATATCAGGAAAACCGAGATCAAAGCTAATCACGTCATATCTGTAGATTACATATATCTAGTTTTAGTTTCCTGATTTATTGCTTAACATATTAAATGTAAAATACAATCATACGCAAAATTTAGATGCTAAATAACGAGCAATTCATTTATTAGTTTAGTCTTGCAAATTTTGTTTCACCATTTTATAGATTTTAACACATTACACTATTTTTAAGACATTCCCAACAATATTAAAAATGCAAATAGTCATTAATGTTAATCAAATTCAAGTATTTAATCATTTTTTTGTTTGTTTTTAATCTGCAAAGTGAAAGAAAGTAATAAAAATAGAGGCTCTTCTTTTCTTCCTAACATTCTTGAATTGGCCTTTGGCTTGGCAGTGCACGTGCGAGGAGAGAGGTCAGTTAAAATATGAGTCGATTCAGTTATGGACGTTAGGAGAGAGAGAGAGAGGTGTAATGAGTGAGTGGGGGTTAGTTTGGTTGTTGGGTTAAAAGTGAACCTAACCCGGGTAAAAGAAAGCGATTGAAATCATGTTAATTTGCATAATAGTCCCTGGATTGATCGTGTTTTAGCATTTCGGGTCGAAATTTGTTACGTGTAGCAATAAATCTTGAAAACTTGATAATTTTATCTTCTATATTGATGGAAGTTTAATTTTAAAAAACTCTCCGACTAATTTAGAGACTAAATCTCTGAATAAATGAAATTTCTTAAGAAACTATCATCTAAAAAAGAGAAATGCTAAATGACATAAAATTTGATCAAAATAATTTGTCATATTTTTATTAAATAAAACAAAAATAAATACATATTTTATAAAAAATAAAAATAAATGACTACCACATCATTCAAGCTTAGAGTTCAAATTGTCAAGAAATTTTGAAGGCCAAATTAAAAAAACAGGAGAAGTTTGGGGACCGATAGTGAAAAGTACTCGAAAGAAGAAAAAAAAAAGGCGAAAAAGGGAATAGGAAAGTGGATAACTGTAAACGGCGTTAGGTTAAGCTAAGACCAGAGTGAGGATAAAGTTGGTCGTCTCGTGGTTAGGACATATTAGTAAATTGGACTTTGGGCCTATAAAAAGAGCTCATATTGTGAGAGCTTGAGCTTCATTCTCCGACTCGCCACTTTCTCTCTCTTCTTCTACTACTACCACTTCACGACCATAGAGAGAGAAACACACAGAAGAGAGTTTAGAGAGAGAGAGAGAGAGAGAGAAACATGGCATTAATGGCGGTTTCTAGGAGATCATCATGGCTCTGTGCTTCCATGGCTGTTCTCGTCACGCTCTGCTTCGTCGGCGCTATGGCCAGAGTTCGCTTCGATTCCTCTTCAAGGTTCGCTTCAAAAACCTCTCTCTCTCTGTTTTTGTTTTCTCGCTTGTTTGAAATGTCTGAAAATCGAACCACATTGTGTATTTTTCTTTCTTTCTTCCTTACTCTTGGCGAAACGACGCCGTTCAATTTCGGTTCTAATGCTGTTGTTTTTTGGCCTCTCAGCAGCGAGGAAACAGAGAAGCTTCAGAGCTTGACCAACTCAACAATGGCGGACAGGTCTGTGCTTTGCTTGCTTGCTTGTTTGTTCGTTTCTTTCTCTCTGTTTCTCTGTACCTAACAAAACCTCCGGACATTAATTTCCTTTTTTACATTCGAAAAACGATCTCAACCGTTCGTGTAATTCTCACTGACGCCTTTTAAAACCGTCCGATGAGTTTCCGATTCCGTCCCAGCCGTCAAGATCTGGATCGTTAGATCTGCACCGTTTATTCCGTTACGTTCGGTTTTTTTTTTCTTTGGATTCCTCGTAGAGCAACCAAGAACAAGAACAACGCTCTGGGCATATTCGTAATTTCGCCCTCCTGACTTGGATAAAGAAATAAATTAAAATAAAAATAGATATTTCTCTCTCTTCTCTAGAAACGGACTTTTTAATTTAACGGTTTTACTGACAGTGACTGCTTTTGGTGAGCAATGGCCTCGAGCACTGTAACACTAACACACTAGTACTTGCTGTACCTGACCGACACGTGTCTGTCTCCTATTCGCTCAGTCTATGATATAGCCTTTGAACCCAACACTAGTCAATTGATCATGTTCTCAGAGAAAAGGGGGAAAAAAAAAGGTTTAGTAGTAATTGCCGGGCTAATTTGGTTTTATATATAATGATTATTTTTATTGTTTTTAGTATTTTGTGTCGGTTGTTTATTTATTTTTTATATATTTTTGGCAGTAATGGAAATGGGAGTCTCAATGAACATGCAGTGGCTGATCCAGAGGAAGTTGTTTCCATGGTTGAAATGTGGGTCCATTTTCTCTCTCTCTCTCTCTCTTTATTCTTTTACATTTTTGTTGTATTTTTGTGTAGTGCATTTGGATTTTCACTCCATTTAATTTCTTAATTGGTTAGATTGCTTTTTGTGAACTAATTTCTGAAACTCAATTGCATTCAGTACTTTGAGATTTTCTTTTGGTAATGTGGGGTTGTTAGTTAATAATAGTTGATCCATATTATTTTATTAGGGAATAAAAACCCAAACCATTTATACCCCAACCTACCCAATTGCAAAAAAAAAAAAAGAAGAAAAAAAAAAGGTGCTAAATTTTCTACATGGTCACATTTTTTAAAAATAATTGTTTTTCTTACGATTTTCACTCCCAAAAGAGGATATGTAGGGAATGATATTCCAAAATTGGACCTATCTACTTGCCGTAAGTGTTAGAAGCATTAGATCCGTGTTTAGCGGTTATAAATGATTTAACTGTCACTTCTTCCCAACCATTTTTTCATGCCGAAGTAAGTACTTATTAATTTGGTGAAGAACTTATGCCCAGACAAATGTGTGACTATGACATTAATTTCCCACTCTTTGTCTGTCTTTGGACACCAATTGTTTTTTCACTCATCTTAAGTGGTGTGACTGTGAATCACAAAGTTTTCCAATAAATTAGATTTGAGCTCTTTTCTTTTTCCCTGTTTTTTAAGCCAAAAAAAAAAAATATCGTTGACCCAGTCACTTTTATAATCCTATTCTATTGCTAGTGTTATTATTTCTTTAAAGAATTTGTATGAGATTTATGGTTTGGTGGTAGAATCTTGAATAGGATGTTATTATTTTTTGGTTTGCTTGTTTTTCACTAATTAGGCAAGCAATTGCTTAAGTGGGGCTAAAAAAAAAAGAAGAGCAACGTACGTCAAAATCAAAAAAAGTATTTGCAAAAAAAAAAAAAAAAGTACGTCAAAATCAGAGTTAAAACGGAATTATATCCGTTAATCTGTAATGACAGAAATGTCCTCACAAATGGACAAAAGTCCAAGTGTTATTTTCTGCTAAAAATGACATCTAAAATACAACACTGTTTGGCTTTAGCCGTTTGTACCCAATAGGAAAGAGCACTGCACCACCGACACAACCTTACTAGGAAATTTACATTGCTTGGTTTTATTCATTCACTCTTGGACAAATTGTATTCTCAAAAGCAAAAATATATAGCACAATTGAGCTTGTTTGTACTGAAGTTTTAAACTACTACATTGTGTTTTGACATTAGAATTAAGGTTTTAACACTATGTAACAATTGTTATAGCAGCAAAAAAACTGTTATAGAAGAACAGAACTTTGTGCCAATTAATGGTACCAAAACACACACTTCGTTAGTCATGATTTGTATACACTTTTGTTACTGATGAATTCTTTAGTAAACTTCACACAAAAAATAAAACATAGCTCCAAATATAAACATATAATTTAGGCTCAAGAAACAAATATCCATGTCACCACACTTAATTTGTCCAGTCATTGTCTCACTGAAAATGTGACATGCATATAAACACGACAATGTTTAATATTACTTATTTTTTTTGTATGATACAACAATTTAAATTACTTACCTAATTTGCCCTTACATGGTAAATTTTTTTTTTTTTAACAAAATTTCTGACTCCGTCACTGGTCAAACAGGGCAATCCGCAACAGCACAGAGAGGCGGAAGCTCGGCTACTTCTCCTGCGGGACAGGGAATCCCATCGACGACTGCTGGCGGTGCGACCCCAGCTGGCAGAAGAACCGCAAGCGGCTGGCGGACTGCGGCATCGGGTTCGGCCGCAACGCCATCGGTGGCCGCGACGGGCGCTTCTACGTGGTGACCGACCCCCGCGACGACGACCCCGTGAACCCGAAGCCCGGGACCCTCCGGCACGCCGTGATCCAGGACGAGCCGCTGTGGATCGTGTTCAAGCGAGACATGGTGATCCAGCTGAAGCAGGAGCTCATCATGAACAGCTTCAAGACCATCGACGGCCGAGGCGTCAACGTCCACATCGCCAACGGCGCTTGCATCACCGTCCAGTTCGTGACCAACGTGATCATCCACGGCCTCCACATCCACGACTGCAGGCCCACCGGCAACGCCATGGTCCGGAGCTCTCCCTCGCACTTCGGCTGGCGGACCATGTCCGACGGCGACGCCATCTCCATCTTCGGCTCGAGCCACATCTGGGTCGATCACAACTCGCTCTCCAACTGCGCCGACGGGCTCGTGGACGCGGTTATGGGGTCCACCGCCATTACCATCACCAACAACCACTTCACTCACCACAATGAGGTTCGTGTTTCTGCGTGTCTGTGTGTTTGCAGATGTGCCCCTTGAGTTTTTGAAGTTTAGAGTTTGACCCCGATTTGCAAAATGTATTTCATTTATGCCCCCTTTTGGGATTTTTTTTGTTACTGTTTTCACTTGGGTTTTCTTAAAGGTTTCAGTTATGCTATTATACCTTATCAGAGAATAAAAATATGTAAGCCTTGCACTTATATGGTGATTGGTAAAAAAAAAAAAAATTTAAAAATTCAGGTGATGTTGCTGGGACACAGTGATTCTTACGTTAGGGATAAGATGATGCAAGTGACCATTGCTTACAACCATTTTGGAGAGGGACTTATTCAGAGAATGCCGAGGTAAATGACAAAAGAAGGAAAGAGAAAAAAAAATGCATTTTTGTAGCTTAGCTTGCTATCTTTTCTAGTCCTAGTCAATGAGAGTGATATTTTTAACCTTAGGATTGGCTAACAAAGCTCCATTGGGAGTGACATAGAAGTCTCTGTTCTTGTCCACAAGAAAGTTACATGTCACATGGCTTTGGGGGTTCAGTTTCATAGATTTTGGGGAACTATAAACATGAAATGACTTGTGCGTGAAATTACAGGTGTAGACATGGGTATTTCCATGTGGTGAACAATGACTACACACACTGGGAAATGTATGCCATTGGTGGAAGTGCTAACCCAACCATCAACAGCCAGGGCAACAGATATGCTGCTCCAAACAACCGGTTTGCAAAGGAGGTAAAAAAATTCTCACTCACACCCAATAAATCCACAAACAACCAATTGTGATTATTGAATAGTATTTTTATCGCGATCGAACTAACCGCAGAGCATATTGAATTGAAAATAGACTCGAAATTTTTTTTTCAATGATCTTGACACCGAAAATGACGAAAAGAATACGTATTTTTCTTCCGAGGGCAGGTGACAAAGAGAGTTGACACTTCATCGGGAGTGTGGAAGAACTGGAACTGGAGGTCGGAGGGCGACCTGCTCGAGAACGGGGCCTATTTCACTCCCTCGGGGGCTGGGGCTTCGGCTAGCTACGCGAGGGCCTCTAGCTTGGGAGCCAAGTCATCTTCCATGGTTGGAGCCATTACTGCCAATGCCGGTGCTCTTGGCTGCAAAAGAGGCCACCAGTGCTAGTAGATATTCATATTATTCTGAGTTTTACCATTAAATGGCCAAAGCAGAAAAAAAAAGTGCCATTCATTCTTCTTTCCTTTTAGTTTTTTTTTTTTTTTTACAGTTTCATATAGCATTGCCCAATTACCCTCCAATCCCCATTTGTGTCCCCATCTTTGTGTTCCTTTGTTTCTTTCTTTCTTCAATCTTCACCCATATATTTTGACAAGTGTACATTAGTATGTAACACATTGTCATTATTATATCATTGCCCAACTATCCATTTTCCCAACCTCGGCTTGCTTCAACTGAAAAATACAATCCCATTCTAGGAGCAAGTGCGGAAGCGTTGTTTCAATTGTCCTTTTTGCCCTTTTTTTCTTGGCCTTCCTTTTCTTCTTCTTTTTTCTTTCTTTCTTTTTTACCCCACCACCACTATCATTTGTGTGTCTATTATCTTGTCCCTCAAAAAGTGTCAAACCCCCATATCTCTGGACTATAGGATTGAATGATTCTGTGTTTTTTTTTTCCCGGCCCTGCTTTGAATTTGTCTAGTCATACAAACAATAGTATGAATATGTCAAAGTTGAGTCATATAAGACTTTGTTACAGACGATGCATAGCAATAGCAAGTGATGCTTCTTTTTTTCTTTTCCCTTTTTTACCTTTTAGACTTTATTTCTTTGGCAATGAAAGTAATCTTTTTTGTTAGCCTTTTTTTCTTTCTTTATATGATTATTGCTCGTAAGTCAATGTTTGTCCCTCTGCCGGCAATGGTTATTTCACTCATGTGCATTCCCACCAAAGCACATGACACTTTGAGTAGGTCATTAACAAACATTATGACTAGTTTTTTAACCTTTATTACCTCACCAAACAATGCATTACTGCCCAACAGCTTGCTTATAATTTTCTAATCTCTTTAGCAAAGAGGAACACTAAAGTTGGGTTTGGTGCAAAACTTGCTTTATTCTATAAATAATCAACACACATTCCGTAATAATGACTTTGGTTTTGGACTAATTAGTTAATTAGTTAAAAAAAATAAAAAAATAAAAAACTTTTTATGAACATTTTATACCAAGATAGAAGCTCAAATTGTGTAGTACTACTTAAAAGTTTGTTTGAAATGTCAATTATATTACCATCCTCTTAAACATAGAAAATATCTGACAAGATTTTTTTTTTCTTATGAGGATATCTTCTAAGACAAAGACCCTATTATTTCTAAATCTCAAATAAAATGGAGTAAAAATAAAATAAATAAGAAGAGAAAATTGGCCATGAATTGATGAGTGAGCAACCAAAAGGACAGATGCAGATGTAGCCCAAATGCCAAGCAGAACAGAATACAGAAAGCAATGTCTAAAGTGCTTTTGATGAGCAGTTGAAAATTGCCCCCACAATAAGGCCATTAATCCAACTTCGCATTTGGGCAAATGAATTTAATGAAAATGCACAAAGTTCATGCCTCTCTCTCTCTCTCTATATCTGCCTCCCAAACAACACCTAGTTGGCACTGAAGTAAATGGCTACCAAACACAAAAATGGATAATCTTCAACCACAGGCCATGGGACTCCTATTTCACATTGTCAGATATACCTGCAAAAATAAATCCAAAAAACAAATAAAAAATAATTGCCCTTTTTTTTTTCTTTTTTTTTTTTCCATGTGATTAAGGACCCCCATTTGGCAATGGCATGTGAGGAGTTTCTTGCCTTGAAGAGATCTAATTCAATGGGTCCCATTATCTCTTCATTTTCATTCCGTTGGGCCAACTTGCACATGTATTAATATGGACGTGTTAATGCACATATAATATGCCTCTTTGGACCTGTCACTTCACTACTGTTTTCTCTGCATTTAGAGAAGATGGTTGTGCCAATTTGTGTTCTACTCATTCTTCTCTCTCTCTTCTCCAATGAGATTTTTATATTTATAATGATTTTTTTTTCTCATTTTAATCGTTTTTCTTTTTGTGTGTGTGATAGCTTCTATTAATTGACTATAATTAAGTGACCAAATGAGTGATGACTGGTCATGGAAAAGTATGTTTAAGGTAACACTAGATATGAAAGTTAAAGAGTCTGTTTTCTTCCAAGTAGTTTTAGCTGAAACTTGTTTTTTGTGTCGGCTAGGATTTTTTATTTTTTATTTTTTGAAAATAACAATGCTTGCTAAATAAGAGAAATGTTAGTGACTATCAATAGATAGTGGGTGCATTTTTTTCCCCTTTGCTAAACTTAAGTACGGAAGAGTAGTGTTTGGTGATGTATGATCTGAAATGAAAGAATTAAAATGCTGATATCAGTATGTATTGTGAATGTTTGATTTACGGATCATAATGATATCGATGTGAATGATATTAAAACAAAAAACTTACAAAATTGTAATCATCATAACTTTTTTATTAAATGTTAAAAAAAATAACCAATCAATGATTAAGTTTAAAATGCTAAATTTTTTACATTTTCTATATCTGGTATTAAATTTGACACACAGTCAAATTTCCCACTAAGTATTGCATTATATTTTTGCACCAAAATACTAAATTTTAACATTAATACTCTACAATAATATTGTATTAGAGATGCTCTAAGAGATTTGCAGTCAATTAAAAATGTTATAAATTGCTATTATCTTAGTCTAAACAATATAATTATCAAAATACCATTCATAAATAATTACGGTGCTAATTGTTGATATGCCTTATGTTTATTATTTGATCAAAATCGGATGTTGCGGATTCCCCAAACTTTTAATGAGTATTCATTATAAAATATAAATTGATAAAAAAAAAATGAGTTTGCACGATAAAGATCGTGTAAATAGTTGTAAACTTGTAGTATTAGAACACGAATAATTATAATATTGTGAAAATATAATGATGCCGTGAATTTTCAATCCATGTTAAGAAATGAGAAGTAATGAGCCGTACTTGTTAACCTAAAGAGGTGAAGTCTGTTATTGCCGATTCTATTTAGTGACACCGCAATGGTAGGTGCCTTTAATTCGGAGAAAATGGGTGTAAATAATTTCCGGTTTTTTAAATAAATAGCCATATTTTTATATATGTTTTTAACAATTAGCCTATGTTTGTTTTTATTAGCAAAGTAGCCATACATTCGCGTCTAGAATTTTGAGACCGCAGTCACTAATTTTTTGAATTCTGTTTTTGTTATTTGTTACAGACAATATTGTCTAAAATTTTGTGTCTCTAGTCATGAAATTTGTGACTTCTTTGGTTGCATATTTTTTTGCTATTTATAAGATATTTTTTATTTAGTAATAAGTTTTATGAAATTGGTTGTATAGGCAATCATTTATTTGTGAGTTGGTTATTTTGTTAATGGATGTTTAAATTTTTTATTGTGTTTATTTCAAATTTTCTGAAATTTTGTGACTATAGTCACAAATTTTATGACGGTGTATTTTATTTATTTAGTCACAAATTTTATTTCTTTAGTCATAGATTTTTAGATGTTAACCTGATGGCTATTTTGCTAATTTTTCAAAACGTGGGCTATATCTTTAAAACATAGATTGTAAAATGGCTAAATCCTTAACTGACCCAATAATTTCTTTGCAAAATGGAGTTTCCTTAAGCTTATAATTTCAATTATGTGTGATAAAAAGTTTTCAAGTGGAAAAAAAGAAAAAGATATGAAAGGTGAACAATTCATCAAGATTTTGGTAGTTAATTTAATTTTTAGACCATATTAAAAAAAAGGGTCTATTTTTAGTGTATAGACAAAATATTATGGACAAAATACGATTTATTTTTAATTGGTACTTTTTTACTAACATCAACTATGGTAAATAATAGATATACCAAAAACAATCTATTCACCTCAAAAAAAAAAAAAGTTGTTAACATTTTTTTTAACAAGTTCTAACCTTAAATTTATATTATTCATACTTATTAATTAGACCTTTAAAAAAAATCACTTTGACCACCTAAAAACACATTTAAAAAAAAAAAAACTTCTGAAACCATTAAAAAAAAAAGGCCGAAACTCCTTATTTAAAATCCATTCACACTTTTAAAGGGTAGCGTGATTTGGTTTATCAGAATTTGGCTTTGCCAAATAACCATGAGAAACTATTAGTTATTTTTTAACAATTGATTTTATACATAGTCAAGTTTTAGAAATTTTAAGAAAATAGTTATAGTTAAATTAATTTGGTGAAAAAATTCCTAAATAATTCGTGAGCTTTATTGAAATTCTAATATTTGTATCTTTTATAATTCTTAAATGAGATTTTTGAGGATTTAGCCAAACTTTAAACTAATTTTTTAGGGATTAACATAGTTTTAGAAATTAGCCTTTTTATTTTTTATTTTATCACATTCGATGAAAATTTTGATAATAGTAAGTTTGGTTTGCTTTTTTAAGTTGAATGAGCCGAAGTTTCGGAGATTTTTTATTTGATTTGAGTGATTTTTTGAAGTAATTATTATTGATAGGGTGTTCAAAAAACCGATGGGACCAAATCAAACCGGCAAAATCAATCCAAACCAAACCAAATCAATTTCAAACTGATTATAATTAGTTTGGTTTGGTTTGGAATTTCTCAAATTTTAATTGGTTTGGTTTGATTTATGTTTGACCTTGTTAAAAAACCAAACCAAACCAAACTAATACTTATATATACACATGTATTTAAAATTATATTATATGTATGGAGGGTTATATTTTTTTTTTCCTTTTTTGCTAAGAAGTTGTGAGAACTTGAAGTGAACAACTTTGTTATTTATGAATCAGGTGTTAGATATTTTGGGAATGGTTTTGGATAGAACTTTTAGTACGGATCAACTTTATTAGGAAGTCATTAGTTGTTCGAGCGTGAATACCCTTGCATCATTTTAAAACCATTGAATATTTAATATAATTTGCTTATAGTATTTAAAATATTTTGAATTTAGCCGTTATCTAATTGGGTTAGATTATGATGTTGAACTATAATTTTGATGAATTATATTATTTTATTAAGTCCTCAACTTATATGAGCCTATTTCAAAAAAAGGCTCAAACTGATTAAAAAAACCAAACCAAACCAACTATAATTGGTTTGGTTTGGTTTGATTTTGATTGTTTAATTGGTTTGGTTTGGTCTGAAAAATTACTAAACCAATTAGAAGTTGGTTTGATTTGATTTTAATAAAAAAATAGTGGTTTGGTTTGGTTGGACACCCCTAATTGATACTTATGTCCATTAAGATATTTAATGACAATTTCCTTAATTTTGACATTCTAGGGCTAAATCATTCAAACTTTACCTTTAGAATGGCTAATTTCTTAATTGACCCTTCTTAAATAATACTTGAGTTACTCTAAAAATATCATTTGTCTCAAATTTAGTCAAAACAAATGCGTAAAAAGACATTCAAACTCGTAAAAAAGACAACCCAAAAAAAACAAACAACCAAACATTCTTTTTTTACCATTCCTTTCTTCTATAATTCATTTATCTTTTATTAAAAAATTATTACTATTTTTTACCTAGATTCATATCTCTCTAGCTAAAGCCCTAGCCATGGAATTCTCAATTCTCTCATATCTCCCAAAATTTCAACTTCTCTCAAGTCGATATCAAGTTCCCAAATCCGAGAACCGCCAACTCGATCTGTGAACTCAGAGCCAATTTATCAACCGCAATGGTAGTGAAGGAGCTCTGTGGGTCCTACTCGAGCTCCTTTGCCTCCGCAGATGTGATCTCAGAGCTATTGGCCTCCGAGGTCTTTGAGCATGTGGCAGCCATGGCAATGGCAATGTGTTCGAAGTGAGGTTGATTTTGAGATGAAAGAGAGGCGGTTTGTCAGTTCTAGAGCTAAACTCGCTTCACTTTTGGACCAAAAAACGGCTTCTTTTTTTGGTCTACGTGCTTCTTGCTCAACCAAAAATATAGTTTTAAACTAAATTAAAAAATCGATAAGTATTTTTTGTAGTATGATAAACTGAAGGGACATTCGTAGAATTTTGTAAGAACTCATAAGGACGTTTTTTTGTATTTTCCCTCTAAAGATTTGCAATGCCCTCCCGAACTAGTATGAGGAGACAAACGCGGTTTCATTGAAAGAAGTACCCCATTTTTGTTCTTTTTATTATTATTATTTCAATGCCTGTCAAATATCCATGCCTCACAGCTCATATTATCGAATATCGATCACTCTTCCTCTTCAATACAAAAGGAATTATTACAATTTTGTCAACACGTTTTGTCTCGGGCATGAGCCCATGCATGCATGAATAGTGATCATTTGAAGCCAAAAAAGAAAAAAAAAACAATCTAATTGCAAAATGACAGCAAGAGTTCCCCTGGCCAGCCCGGACCCACCACCTTCCATTGTGGGGTACACCCTAAGGTCACTCCCAAGTCTTAAAACTTTAAATTAGGACAAAATGTCATTTCATGCAAATTCTATTCACCCCAAAATATAATGCACAATATTCAAGCAAGAAAAATAGAACCATGTAGTGCATAGCATTGTTATGAGCACTAAGGTTGTGCGACTATGTAGTAATTGTTCCGAATACTGATTATTATGCAGATAATGCTAGTGTTACATATCTCAACTTTTTTTTTTTAATTTTTAATACTAACGCATGTGACATAAGAGTGTCATATATCACTAGTAAATAATTATCTATTTAAAAAAAGTGTGTATAACCAATTAGTACAAGTCATAAGCTTTATTGTTGATATAAAAAAAAATTGAATAAATGCTGAGATTCTTATTATTGAACTAAATTTATAACCCATCCAATCACCTACAAATGCGAGTTCGTCCAATGAGTCTCACGTACATGAGCTATTAAATTAGACGCAATTGAGTTGAATAGTGATATAACTCGGTTCTATTAGATAGAAATTCAAATTATATTTTACAATAGTAATATGATTTAAGTTTGATTTTTTATTTTTATTCGGAGTGTAATCCAAAGAGTACATGCGAACACACAACTGAAGCATTGTAAAAAATGCCCTATCATGAAATCACTCTATAGATGGTACGGAAACCAATTTCTTACTTTAAGACTAATGTCTATGTAAAGGCATTCCATGCCTCATCTTGGTGGTGAATGGTGAGCCTGAAACACTGTTTATTAGTGTAGCAATGCAACACTGGCAATATTTTTTTAAAAGACCATTTTTGGCATATTTCTATGTCCTTAACTTTACATAACTCATCTTTGCGAGGCTAAAAAAGAGGTTTGCAAAAGAAGTTATTATATGCATAATGAAAGCAGGCTGAAAGTGAATAATTTAAAAAATGAAAGCATTGTCATTTGAGCCTAAAGAAAGTTAAAAATCGTTTTGAGGTCGGTTTAACTTGAGGGGCAGCAAACTGCCTGAGCAATGTTTCGGTCAGGTAGATGTGTATTCAGCTTCTGCAAAATGGGACTTCACTAACTCAAGAGCCCTCGAGCGGTGAGAAATTTTGTTCTTTTCTTCCTTCGGCATCTCAGCATAGCTACAACATAGGACAGGCGGAAAATAAGTCAATGACACTGGTTTAATGAAACTTTGGACCACTCGGGCCAAAAATAGAATATGAAGTAAAAGGACAGACTTACGTTTGCTCGTACCCATCTGGCTGAAATATCGGATCCCATCCGAAATCAGGAGGTCCCCTCGCCGAAACAATCTTACCCTAAATTTTGTCAGATAATGACATTAGTGATACTGATGAGACCTTGTGACAGAGTAAAAGAAATGGAATAACTATGCCCGCTATTTTGTTTTCGTGTGGTAAATGCAGCCAAAATTGTTTTATATATGGATAGGAGGTGTGTCAGACAGTAAACGAAGCATATCGAACACCCTATCATTCTTTACATGGATCCAAAATCAATCCAAACAACAGATAAACTGTCTTTTGCTTAAATACTCTGGATACTATCTTCTATCATTGTACTGCTGGCTTTGAGGTCGAGTGTAATTGGACATGCGGTTACAGAACTAGGTAGATGAAAGGAAGCTGTAAGAGCCGCCAATGACTACCCTAATTATCTACAATGGATCAAGATCGATACAAATGATCTTGTCATTCTTTAAGCGAAAATGCAAAGAAATGACCTTAGGCAATGGATTATATTTGCATGGACGATATCATTCACTTTTTTTGCGTTGGTTTTTTAACATTAACTTATTTTATTAACACCAACAGAAACCAAAATGCAACCATGTAGAATTTCCACAAAACATGTGTGTATATATATATATTCCAAGTTTGATATAAATTTGAGCCTCGACCGAAACCTACAATCTTTGTGAAGTATGAAGCATACCACAGGTCTCACTGCTCAACTATCCCTCCGGTTCTCCCAATTTTTCAGATAATAGTACATTTTCTCATACGGATAAAGACAGATATCAAAGAAGACTTAAATTGTCCATTTAACCAATCCTCAGCACAAAAAACAAAAAAACAAAAAACAAAACAAAACAAACAAAAAAAAGAGAGAAGAAAATTACTTGAGTTTTCTCTTTTAAGTTAGTGAAATCATGAGAGCAGAGAGTAAGTGAAGAACATTGACAAACGTTATCAAAACAATCTTTTTTCATGTTAGCCATACTATCTACATCTAACCAAACAAAAAATTAAAAATACAACAACATCGCTTTCCAATTCTTTATATTCTTTGTCCTCTTCTTCTTATTAAAGTATTAACTTAAAAATGGTCCAGCACAAAAGATACCTTCGAGAGAAATTACACTGTGTTGATAAACTATAGGGAATAAGCTTCTACTTTTAATTTTTAATAAGCCTATTGTGTACTAGGTAGAAAGTGGCCTTGTGACCAAAATGTTTGTCATGCCAATTGTTGTATACCATTATAAAAATCTATATGAAATATGAAACTGTCGAAATAAGAGGAAACAGAAATAACAAAAGCCACAGTGCTAGGTCCAATTAAAAAGTACATACCGGAGTTTTACCCAGAAATGTTATGGGCTCGGTGTTGGGCCCAAGGGCAAAAGAAAAGGCACACAAAGCATAAGCTGATTTATCCTCATATGCCATCAACAAGTTGTTAAGACCTAGGAAGTATAACACAAATATCTGGAAACTGTCAACTTATATAAGCGGACGAGATGAAAAAGAAGTAAGAGAAAAATCAGAGTACAAACAGAAGATTAAAATGGTAAGACCAATAACCTTCATGACCAATCTTCTCCAAGAACCACTTGCTGTATCATAAGACCAGAACATTATTATGACATGGTAATAAACAACCAATAATTTGGGTATTATGTCACGATTCGCAGAGACAAACAAAAGGATTTTCATTGCATTTTGGTAACTAGTTTGGCCTCAAAATGCTGTTCAAATAATTGGTTCATGTATACATATAAGAAATGAAGATCAAGGACTCTCTACCATATCTTATATTTTCCCAATCATTTGTCCAAACCATAAGGAAAAATGATGCGACAGGAAACAAACATTTAAGTGTTTGAACATGCATGCACATGTGCCTATAAGCTGTGTCTTTTGAGTAGTGTAATTTTTTTTCAGAGGACGTTTCTCTCGGAAAATAATATGGGTTCTTACAGATTCTAACATTCCTATGTTCTAAATTATATAACAACGGCATTTCCTATTATAACATAGGCCATCAATTAAAAAGCATAGAAGCAAAGATTCAATATAATTGATATGTGATAATGGTAAATTTATTTTCACAAATCATGTGAATGTAAAACACTATGCATCCATGAAAAGTAGGTATACATGCCATACATGTTTGTCAGTGGTTATTCTCTCTGCCTCCATTTCATATAGTTATTTGGTACATCTATGAAGGCTAAGAAAACAACCATGAATTGTGCCACAGATTATTATGATTCTCTATGTGAGTGTAAAACACTATGTATCCATGAAAAGTAGGTATTCATGCCATACATGTTTGTCAGTGGTTATTCTCTCTGCCTCCATTTCATATAGTTATTTGGTACATCTATGAAGGCTAAGAAAACAACCACGAATTGTGCCACAGATTATTATGATTCTCTACATCCTTCACATTTTCTATATTTTTTACCCTCTCGTCCCTCTTACTCTCCATCCTTCCAACCAAACGGAGCCCAGAAGAAGCAACCATTAGCCAATGAAGTTACTAAAATCATGCCAATAACTTCATCAATCAAGATGAGAACCAAAGACACCTTTTCTTTTTACTCTTTCATTTTCATGTCTCCCCAACTCATTATTCAACGCAAAAAAGAATCAAACAAAAAATTGACAACCTTGTAACATAAAATGAACGCATAAAGTTTCACCTTGAATGATTAAGATCAAGAATAAAGCAACTCACATGTACGGCCCTGCATAAATTGTGCATAAATTGATCAACATGACAATGCCAAGATGGGAAAAAAAAAAAAGCAACGCATACATACATATATATATATAATATATATATATGGAGAGAGAAAGAGACCAGGAAGACCCTTGAGGGCATTGAAGCAGAGGCAAGTGTCTTCAACAAGCACAGGTCCATTTACCTTTCATTCATCAATTTCAACCAAAAAGGTTCAGAATTTTCACAATCTAAAATCAAAAGATTGCATATATGTGTATATATAAGTGTGTGTGTGTGTAGGTATGTACGGAGAGAGAGATATATTCAGAACCTGAATGGCAGCCAAACGAGCCTTCTCTTTAGAGATATCTTCAGGCTCGCCTTGCAATTCTGGCACTAACCCAAAAAACCCAAAAATCAAATTCACAATCTTCCAAAACAAAATCCAAGAGAGAGAGTGTGAGCAAAATGTTACGATCGAGCTTGAGGGACTGAAATGGAATAGAAGCGCCCAAAATGGCACGGACTTCTTCGAGCTTCTTGGCGTTTCCCGTCACGAATGTCACCGGCCGTGACACTAGCAACCCTCCTCCGCCGAATCTCGCCGCCGCCATTTTCGTCTTCTCTTCCGCACCGTTTGAGGTGTTTTGTTCTGTGGAGTGTTCCAGTGATAGATTGATGGCTTTTGGTTTAGGACAAAATACATGTCGTTTTATATCTTGAACGAGCTATATAAAATAGAGAATTTTAAGGATTTAGCCAAATTTTAGACTAATTGTTTAGAGATTGGCCATAGTTTAATAAATATAAGAAATTAGCTATTTATATATTTTATTTTATCATATTCGATGAAAATTATGGTAATAGTAAATTTAATTTGCTTTTTTAAGTTGAATGAGCCGAATTTTCATACATTTTTTATTTGATTTGGGCGATTTTTGAAGTAATTATCATTGATATTTATGTCCATTAAGGTATTTAATAGCTATTTCTTTAATTTTGACATTTTAAGGCTAAATATTTCAAACTTTACCTTTAAAATGGTTAATTTCTTAATTGGCCCTATAAAATAATCACAATAATAATAATAATAATCAAAACGAGAACGAAACCTGAAATTATTCACTTTGGGCTGTGGCCGCAGCTAAAACTCCAACTCCTCTAGGGCGAGAAACAAAATTTAAAAAAGAGGAATTTTGAGGAATGTCCATTATTAGCACAATGATAATTTATGCTCTATATGAATTGTACTTTTAATTTATACCCTAAAATTTATACTACAAACATATAATAGAAATAAAGAGAGCACACTACTTGGTGTATAGATTATTAAATGACATCAAGAATGACTTTATTTTAAAATTCTCCCTTTAAGAAAATAAAATAAAGAGAAGAGGACTCAGGCACGGACATAGTGTACTCAAAATTGATTTTTTTTTTTGATAAAAGAAATTTTTTCTTTTGTATTATGGGTGTTATATAAGGAGAATTTCAAAATAAAATCATTATTGATGCTGCTTAATAATCTATATTTTAAGTGGTGTGCTCAATTTATTTTTATTTGTAGAGTAAAATTTAGTGTATAAATTAAAAGTATAATACACATGGGGTATATAGATTATCATTGTGCAAAAAGTATAGCATTCCTCAAAATCTCCCTTTTATATATCACACAGGTAATTGGTAATGAACTCACATTTATTATTTTCACTATGTTGTTCCCTCTATTGTGCCTCTAGTCATAAATTATCACGTTAATAAATATTTACAACTCACATGTTAGAAGTCAAAAAGTTAACACATATTACTAGTTTCTTTATCTAAACATGTTATATAGTTTAGGGATGCCCTCCAATGACCAAATAATTAGCCTTTGAAAATCTCAACTGCTTATAACTTTTCACATTTTTTCTTTATGTTTTTCACTAAAATTTAACTTATTTGCTTGTTAGTATGAGATTTTTCCTTCGAATTCTTTTCTTTTTTCTTAGTTCATTGCTACAAAATCTCAACAATATAGAGCCTATATATATATATATATATAATATCTTAAAACTCACAACCAGCATGTAAAATAAAATAAAAAATACTAATGATTAGTATGAGTTTGTAAATCTGTAAAGTATACCAGCAAAGTAAGTGAGCGGTATTTTTTTTATTTTTATTTATTTTTATTTTGGGAGTTTAAAAGTTGACCAAGTTTCATCTCTTAAAAATATTGAGTCATTCATTTATGCCCCTCTTGAATTTAATTTCTAGATCCGTCACTGAGAGAACTGAGGCGAAAGAGAGACAAAAGTGACGTGCAAATTAATTTTCCGTTAAAGAGGTAATTTCAAAAATAATATATATTTAAAATGGAGAATTACAAAAATAGATATTTTAAGTGTTACTTAATAATTCATAAAATAAAAATAAGAGTACAAATTAAAAGTGTAGCACAAGTAATAAATTATTTTTTAATGTATAAAAAAAAAACATTCACATTCTCATGTTCTGAATCACTTATTTTGAAAATTGTCAGTTAAAAAAATATTCAACTCATGTCACTTTTTATTTACAAATAAGGAATATAAAAAAAGGAGAAAATTGGGGCAAAATAATAATTTGTTAATTAATAGAGGGGAGATTTTGAGGAATGCTCCTTTTTTTGAGACATTAATAATCTATGTTATTTTTGTATTATACTTTTAATTTATGCCATATTTTTACACTATAAACATGGAGTATAAGTGGCATTTAAAATATATTATTTTTGTAGTTCTTCTATTAAAAAGTGACATGACCGTGTGACATAATTGTAAACTTGGGTTTCATGTAATGGGTCAAATTTTCTCTAAAGAACTGAAGACTGAAGCCCATGGACCAAAACATAGTTAGGCTCAGGCCAATAGGAAGACACCGAAGACCATGAATGTGAAAATGGACTCTCAAGCTCGGTCCATTATGAATAGCTTGATATGACCCTATAACATGATATAAATCAATCATGAGAAAATTTGATCCAGTTTACTTTTGAAATCTACGTTTACAACTCTTGCCACTATTGGAATTAATGTCATTTTCTTCTTTTAATTACTATATTGTCTCTTCTGTCTTATTTTTTTAGGGGAATTTTGATGTATGCTCTTCTTTTGTTATAGTGATAATCTATGCTTCATGTGTGTTGCACTTTTATGTTCCAAAATTTATACTATAAACATGAGGTAAAAACAAAGAAAGTATATTACTTGAGGCATAGATTATTTAGTGGTACTAAGGAATGGCCATGTTTTGGAATTTTTCTCTTTTTTTTTTAATAAGACATTTTGCCAATATGGACCCACACACTGTAGGCCCAGCCAATATGAAGACACAAAAGCCCATGAACATGAATAGGGGCTAAAACGCCTAGCCCATTAATAGTACCGTTTTGCTAAAAAAGGGCGTATATCAAACTAAAGCAATTTTTATGCCACTTAATAATCTATGCCACATGTAGTGTGTTCCCTTTATTTCCACTCTATATTTATAGTGTAAAATTTGAGATATAAATTAAAGGGAGAATTTCAAAATAAAGCCATTCTTAATGCCACTTAATAATCTATACCCCATGTAGTGTGCTCCCTTCATTTACACTCTATGTTTGTAGTGTAAATTTTAGGGTATAAATTAAAAGTGCAACACACATGGGGTATAGATTATCATTGTGTCAAGAATGGGGTATTCCTCAAAATCTCCCTAAATTAAAAGTGCAACACACATGAAATATATATTATCATTGTACCAAGAATGTGGTATTCCTCAAAATCCCCTGCTAAAAAATCTGTACTGGATTTTGATTTTTGGGGAATGTCTAATTTTAGACAAGTTAATAATTTATGTATTTTTTATCTTGTACTTTTAATTTATATCTATATTTTAATAAAATAAATATAAAATAAAAATTAATAGAGCACATTACTTTAAACATAAATTATTAAGTGTAATTTAAAATGACTTTATTTTACAATTTTTTCATTAAATGACACTTCAAATGTTTTTTTTTTTTTTTTTGTAATTTTTCTTTAAAACTCAAATACAGCTAGGGCCCATTATTGTTTGATATGTTATCCTCAAGTGCAATTCACCAAAAGTGCGTTATAGCATAGCATCAATGCTAGTTTCTTATTAACATTTGTTAGATTTGTTTATTCGAAACGTCATGTCGCACCCCAGTTTTCCGTGGCCTTTTGTTCTCTCTCAGTCCCACCACTATACGGCCTTGTTTATTGCTTATTAACATGTTTTTTTTTTGTTTTTTTTTTATTTTGTATAATTTTTTTCCCTACTTACTCCCACACCAAGTCATAAGAAAGAGGACCCAGACGATATATAAACTAATGCAAATGAGCAAAAGCACTATGTGATTTATTCATATAAATAACTCTAATGAGGATTATCATTGAAAGTAAAAAAGGCTTGGTGTGATTGTATTGGAACTCTTCTTTTTTAACGAGACATTTGACTCACTTTCGAAGCGAAGCTAGATTAAAGTACAAAATAAGCTAGTTACCTAGTTTTAAGAACTAGGCTTCTTTTTTAATATTTTTGGAACACTAATGATTTAGGTTTTTTTTTTTTTTTTTACCGACGTGTCCGGTGAATTTTGTCAAGTTAATAAGATGTGAAGTTTGGTTTTAGGTGAATATTTTATAGTGGCAGCAATTTGATAATATTTTGTTACTTTAAAAATAGTTGGTTTAACATAAGGAGGCTTTTAAATTTTTGTAAGGGTGCTAAAAACATTAAGATAATTGAGTAAATAGTTATTTTTTTAATGATGTTTTTAAAAAATAGCAAGTGTTTCAATAAACTAAGAAATTAGTAATTTTTTTTAATTACATGATAATATATTTTTATTTTTATATCTTTAGTTCTCTTATGTATTAGTGATTAATAACTTATTTTTTAAAAATATTGATCATTTCTTTAAAACATAGATAAAAAAAGGTTAAATATAAATACACCCCTTAAATATTTTAAAATAAACCCGACTTGTAATTTAACCAAGTATAAAAGTAATAATAGAGTAAAACGAAGTGACGTCATTAACAAACTTTGCAGTCGTGTTTCAGTTTAAAAGACGTGTCGTTTTACACAAAGCCTTTGACGTTATAGGACATGTCGTTACTTTAGTTATATAAAGTACAAACCAAAGATGGAATTGTAATCGTAAAGAATTCACACGTTAGGACTAAATTAGGTAATGAATTCTCTTATGCAATACAGTTCCTAATGTAATTAACCTTATATGACTGTTTGATTAAATGAATTCTCATCTCTTCCTCTTTGAATGGAAGAAAATAGAGGTCAAAATGAACGCTTTGTCTCGAATATTTAAGTCAATAGTGTTTGAGACCAATATGAAAAGTTGTATGGTTCAAAATAGTCCCAAAAAAAAATCAAATTATATATATATATATAAGAGCAACGTATAATATATATATTTTTTATAATAGTATATGCATATGTGCCTATCCTCTAACTTAAGTTAGTGGATAGATAGGTTGAGGTGAGCAAAAAAATAATATTTTTTTTTAAGCAGGAAGCACTTTTGGTTTAAGTTGGTGACAGAAGCAAAAACGTGTATAGATTCCAATTGGGGAACTTCCCAATGTCACGACCCTTGAATTCGGGGCAGTTTTGCAGCTGCGCCGCTTAACTTTATATATTTTGGTCACTTATGGCTCATAAAGTACTATTTTAATAGTCTTGCAAAAAAAAAAAAAAAAAAAAAAGTACTATTTTAATAAACCATAAGGTCCTCCAAAGAAATTTTATGCGCTTCTTTATCATATGTGGGAACATTTAAATGTTGGGAAGTCATATTAAAATAATTAGGATAAAGTACTATTTGATTAATATATTTTGATTGTGAAAGAGGGTTTGGTTTGTTGGAAGGAAAAATTAAAAATAAAATAGTTTTGGATTCCTAATGCTCACGTGATGTGGCCTCAAAATCAGGGATGTGCTCTTTGTTTTTTAATTGTTGCCAAAAGCTACCATGCCACTCAAACCCATTGTCTTCCAAAATCCTAATAATTTTTCTCACTCGAGGCTATAGTTTGTGACACATGACTTGGTCTTATTTTGTATCTTTCTCTATCTTTTGTTATTTTATTTTGTTTATTTCAGTTTTCCCTTTTTCTTCTTTTGATGAATATATGGGATGTAAGATTTGGTTCACTGGTATGAGTGGGACCCCCCTTTGGAGAGTTCTCAAAGCCACACGATTACCACCCTCTTGTTTATGATTTTCATCGACAATTTTAGATCGTCAAATTTATTTATTTTATAGATTCATCTTATTAAAAAGACGTTAATCTAACTATTTAAAATCGTTCCTCGCTGTAAAGATTTTGTACCACAAACTCTTCCTATAAATGCTACATACTTGTGGTCTTGAAGGGAAGTCTTATTAGATAATAACAATAATTCTTTTTCTTTCTTTCGCATTTCTCGAAGGAATTTGGTTTGGGAGAAGAAAAGAATATCCTTTTAATTCATTGATGAACCAGAAATATCAATGTTAGAACATTATCACAAAGGAATCATATATAGTTGTATACGTCTCACATAAGGGTATATATGCCAGCGTGACATAATATAACGACATTCTATAAGTCTAATTATATTTGTAACCACAAACTTGAGTTGATAGTATAAATAAATACACTCACTTCTAATAATACGTCGTTTGTTTCACCTATTTAAATAGGTCATTTAAAAATAAATCATTTTTACCTCTAATAGCAAAAAATTATAGAAATAATTTCAAATAAAGCTAAATCATCTAAATAATTTACCAAAACAACTTATAAATCTAGATAATATATAATGCGGCCCTTCTCCTCACCAAAAGAAACCCTCAACCAACCACCTCTATATCAAAGATAGAAGAAAAATTATAGTGAACACCTATTTTTAACACTTAATTTAAATAAATGTCAAATATTTTACAAAATACACAAGTGATTCAATTACTTACTTAGTGATAATTAGTAGCAATTGATTAAGTCGTTATAAAATGTGCAAGTATGAACTGGATATTCTTTTCAATCACTTTAACACATTGTGTATTTGTTTTTGTCTTAGTGTAAAATTTTGAATATTTTCTTACTTTCACCTTAAAAAATTCGGTTTAAATTTACATAAATACTGAAGGTATTTATTGATATGGGTGGAAACATCAGGAAAATAAAATAAAAATCAAGATTTTTAGATTTTTAAATAGAAAATTTATTCAAAAGTTTAGGATATGATAAAACCATATTCAAGACTAATTATATTACATTAATATATTAATATAAAAAATCGATGTGGCACATTCAAGTTTAGAATTACATCTTAATTCAAGTACTATCGGTGCCATGTTAGTTGAGTAATATATGAACACAATTTTAAAAATGGTGGTTCTATTCACACACCCCCTTAACTCTTTTACACCTCTTTTCTAAATACACACTCTTTTTAAATTAAAAATTTTAAAAATTATTAATATCATGCCTACACAAATTTCAAAATTGCCCATAATTCTACAACTTATTAGAATATGTTATTTTATTCTTGAAATATCTTTCCCCACCCAGCTACTATGTTTTTCTATATCCCTCACTAATTGTCTAACCAAAAAAAAAAAACCAAAAGAATGACAAATTTCAATATAGGTCTAAATTACAAATGGAAAAAACACCAAAACCTCTTGATTTATAATTCGATGCACAATTATCAAATAGGTTTCTAGTAAGATAAAACAATATTCATACACAAAGACAATTAAACTTAAAAAAAAACACACGTACACACACACACATGGAGACAATGATTTGAGAAATTCAATGTAGATGAAAATTATAAAATAAACAAATTCAATTTACCCAATTTTCTTGATTGACCATTGGGTTGAAGGATTGCTTTCACTTAAAAATGTCCTATGTTTATCGTAAGAGTTGAAAAATTTGTGCGTTACGGTGTTTTTTTTTTTTTTAAGGTTAAAGGCAGATTTTGAGGGGTGTGTGGTTTTTTTTTTGATTGAATGTAATATTTAATTTCATAATGTCTATTTTAGTCATTATATATCAAATTTTAAGTCATCTTTAAGAGAGAAATGTGTGTGTGAATAGAACCACCCTTTAAAAAAAATGCATAAATAAGCAAGCTGATCTTTCCCTATCGCCTTTCCATAAATAAAAAAATTTAGTTTTTATTTATTTATTAATAAAATTGTTACGACATGCTCAATCACAAATAATTGAGAAATCAATACTCATAAAAAAAGTTAGCAATTATGTTAAACTGCACAATATTACTAGTAATGGTGAATATGTTATTCGACAACCGTATATAAATCTCATTTAGAAAAAAATGAATGCGTGAATAAATATCTTCAAGCATGACGAGCAAGCGAGTGTCACCGCTTTTCTATCGCTAAATATAAAGATCAAGAACCACCACGTTGCAAATTCTAGTATTTTACTTTATTTTATGTTAGATTTTTTCTTGTACAAAAGTATGCAAAAGTTATTTATTATTTTATTAAAAAAAAATTATAAAGTTCTAAGATTGGATTTCTTCTTATGCACTGTTATTATTATTATTTGCATTTTACTAATTTAAACTTGCTTGGACTATTTGGATTTGGATTTAGATTTCTTCTCTTCCTTGACCTTAAACTTTGGAGTCACAACCTCATAATTGAAAACAAAATGATTACTAGATTAAACTTCACTTGGTCCAACAAAAATTAATAAATAGCCTTCATTCCTTGTATTTATTTGCCATGTATTATGTATATGAAAACGGCTAAACTATACTTCTCTCAAAAGCCATACAATTTAGTGCTAAAATGGGTTTTGATTAAGGGATTGTCAATCCCTAAGTTATACACAATACTTTCGATTCTTGCAATACATATATAGGATCAAACAACGATTTTGATTTGCCAATAAATGTGGCACAATGTGCTTTTAGGGCCAACTTTGGATGGCCTAAAACAATACATACATACATATATATATATAATGACCAGAGTGCCACTATAAAATTTGAAAGAAGCTGCTAATGTGTGTGTGTATATATGTCTATGAGTCTTTATATATTATTATGTTTAAATCCATGGAAATTGATCCAATATCAATCTAAAGAGAGCCATAAAAATTTAATGTTGTTGGTGACTATCACATGACATAGCGATATTTTGCATAATTATATTGTTTATTAACTAGCTAAAGTTAGATAAATCCACTCCATAAAATATGAAATAAAATTATGGATCTTATTATATACTAATGCATTGGAAAATTAAACAAAAACAAAGCAAAATGCCATTGGATCTAACGGTGTTGTGAACCTATAGCTGTAGTCTCTTATTTCCATGCACGCTCTTATGATTGTCAGAGAATAAATAAGTTAATAAATAGATTACACGTCATAATATGTACGAGTCTAATTAGCGCGTGAATATGATAAAAATTACTATAATTCAACAATAATGTATTTAATTAGGTCACGCTCAAGGCATGCACATGAGTTAGGCTATAGCACAAGCTTGCGGAGTTAGCAATCTATCATCATATTCTTGTTCTTGTGCACATTCTAATGTTTTGATATCAGTCTAATAACGTAATTAAGATGATAAACTGTGCATGATCATACAATAGTCAGAATGTGTAACGAAATTTGCCATCACAACTTGTAGTAAATAATGAAAAAATCCTTATTGAGGAATTTTTAAATGTGCTAATCATGGTGTAGATAAATTGGTTGTTATTTGGACACTGGTCATGGTAATATGGTGTTTTCATATATTATGGCATGTATTGACAATAACTTGACAAGTCAGAAGTGGCCTAAGATCGTGTAGACCCAATCTGCATTTTGTGCCAAATTAACATATGCATAATTATTAGCAGATAGCCAATGAAATATCTAGAATTCTAATTTCCCTTTCTATTTTATAGTTTTCTTAAATGGTAATATAATAAATCATTTTTATGCACCATATATATGATAGTGGTTATTTATAAACTATAGGCCAAATAGAAGACATATATAAATATAACTTTGGAGAACATTATGTGTATATATAAACAATT
The DNA here is from genome assembly GCA_018132145.1 of Boehmeria nivea var. tenacissima. Lineage (NCBI taxonomy): Eukaryota > Viridiplantae > Streptophyta > Magnoliopsida > Rosales > Urticaceae > Boehmeria > Boehmeria nivea. The sequence continues at coordinate 10,782,773 of CM030883.1, forward strand.
ATTAGTAAAGAAATTGTATTAATCTATTGCAGTCGAGAATACAATACAATATTTAATATATGTTTAAATAGATTATTAAGTAAAGGAAAAATGCTTGCATCATGCGCGTCTGATGAATCTGGACCATCTGTGGGCATGGGTTTCACGTGGGACTCATCGTTGGACCAACGCCTACGGACGGCCCAGATTCATCAAACGCGTCTGACGCAAGCATAATAATCTTAAGTAAATAGCCATTTATTATGGATGTTTTAAAAGAATGGTCAGTTAGGTAAATAACCATTTTAAACTATGTATTTTTAAAAAATAGCCACAATTTCAAAAAATTTAAAAACTAGCCATAAAACATGTAAAAAATTTATGACAATAACAAAAATACACATAAAATTGTTGTTAGAAATTTTTGACACATGTTAGAAATTTTGTCAGAAATTTCTGACGGTGCTAGTTTTTAAATTTTTTGAAACAGTGGCTATTTTCTTAAAATTTCCATAAAAGAATAGTCAATGTTTCAATTAATTAAGGAAATAATAATTTTTTTAACTATATAGTGCATTAAACTTTTATGTCCCAAAATTTGTGTATATAGTTTCTTAATTTTTTTTGAAACTTTAATAATTTTCTTAAAACATAAATTAAAAAATGGCTAAACCATCTTGTCATTACATGTTTTATTTATAAGAATTAAATACCATATTATAGACTTCGTTCGAAATTAGTTTGAAAAAGTCGAATCAAAACTTTGTTTTTTAATGATTTGATCGATGCATATCATGGTAAGTTGCTAGTTTCAACTTTCTAATTTGGGTGTATTTATTATTTAGTAATTTTTTTGTCCATATTTTAAGAAAATTAAATAATTAGTCACTAGTGCATAAAAGAATTAATGACATAAAATTAAAAATATATTATCATTTAATTAATAATAAAATGACTAATTTTTTTTATGAAAATTTTAAGAAAATAGTCATTTTTTAAAGGGTGATTTAAAAAATAGTCAATGTTTCAAAATTTTAAGAAAGTAGCAATTCATAAATTTTATTACCTTTGTAAGAATTTACTACAATAAATTTTATGTGTAATTTTGTTATGGTAAAAAATTTCTTACATTTGGTATAAATTATCTATGGTTATTTTTTAAATTTTTTGTGGTTGCTTTTTAAAAACACATCCTTCAAATGACCTATTTACTTTTTTTTTTTGCCACGCAAAATTACCTATTTACCTGATCTTTTCTTAATTAATAAAAATATTGAGTATTTTCTTTAAAATATCATTTAAAAATAACAATTTACTTAATGATCCCTTCTAATAATTTTTATACCTTTTCGTCTTTATTAGACTTTATGTATACCGCAGAATGTAGTTATTACATGATATCTAACATTAATTAGCAAAATATATTAATGCTAATGCTTTTGTAGTTCCGGTTCTTTAATTTTATCGTATTAAATTTTTTTGAGGATCCTCTTTCAGAGTTTAAAATTTAAAAGTCACATGATTATTGACTTTTTTAGCATTAGATTCTACGGTAATTAAAAGCTCTTCATTTAATTGGTTTATGTTTGACTTTGACGTGGATTGTATTGGCTTGTTTAAGCACCACTCTGTGCATGAGAGAAAAAAAATAATATATATATATATATACATATATATATTATAAATGATTAAATTAACAACGGGTCTGAATGGAAGGACCAACTTGATAATTTGAGAATAGAATTCTCACAGTTGTTGGGGGAGAATTATATATAACCAACAATTGTAAGAAAAACTAAAGTGGGGATAAATATTGGAGAAATAAATATTTGATTTCAATTCCTAACTAAGCTTTTGTGAGGACTTACCTGTATATATATCAATGTCTTAAATCAATAAACAAGAATGATTACTGAATATTGGGATATCACGTGATGATGGAAATAAATTATTAATCTTCTTTTATTATTAGTAGAATTCTTTGCAGTAGTCTCCGGCTCTCCGCCTATAATGGTAAACAAATTGCCAAACCACACAAATCTGTGAGTCTCTTTTATTTGCATTTTTGCTCTCTTATTTTATCCTTAAAAATCTTAATTATTATTTTCTCAGCACATTATCACAACATCCTGTAATATAGTACTACTAGTAAGACATTATGTAACGGCTGAATTTTTATTTTATTTTATTTTTATCATACAATGGGAGATCAACATGCCCATAACTTATAGCCTTTCTTGATCAGGTTTCATTTTCATGTTTCAAAAAGTTATATGCTACTTTTTCTTAGCCAAATTGCCACCAAATCTCATTTGACGCAATGTAGCAAATTAGGTAACTTAGTTGTCACGTTTTAGATTTTAATGTACAGAGTCTTTTGATGTCATGTCTGAGATTAAATTATAGCTTGCATTGCTAGAGTTTTCATAGGAAAGTAACTCTACAAATATTTAATATATATGTATATATATATTCTCAAGGTTATGTGTCAATTTTGTTAGAATCGTTCTTAAAATATTATTTTTATTAAAAAAATATCAATAGCATGCTTGAGCATTATTTAAAGTCATAACAAAATATATATAATCAATCTAATTACTTTTTTTTTTAATTTTTATTGATAGCTGATCAGTAAATTTAGCCCTAGACATATAAAAATACTTGATGAATGAGCTAGTTTTTCTTCTATTATTTTAAAACATTGATACTTATTTTAATTATACTATTATTTTGAGTATTTTCTAGCTTCACTTCAAATCCCCTCAAATATAATTTAAGTGCAAGAGAGATAATGAGATTTATAGGTGTCGTTTAGCAAACGAATTTAAAATTTAAAAATTTAAACTTTTTTCATTTGAATTGAAAATTTTGAATTGTGTAATTTAAATGAAGAATATAAACTATTGTTTGGCTTAAATAATCTAAGCTAAAATTTTAAATAATCTAAGCTAAAATTATTGAATTGTTGTTTGGATATATAAATAAATATGTGATTTGAGTTATGAAAAGAGTAGTTGAAAAAAGAAAGTTTTCAAACGGCGATTCAAATTAATAAATTCGTTTGAATTGCCCGAAACGGATCCAAACTCATTTGCCAAACATATCCCTTGTGTCTTTTTTTTTTCTTTTTTTCTTTTTAAGAAAACTTTTGATACATCTATCGATCTATTTCACAAAATCATATTTCAATTTCTTCCCAAAGTTTTTTATGATAATTAAATTATAATGCAAATTGTCACATTCAACTATCAACATCCAAAGTTTAGCTAGAATTTCGTAGTGAATAAGAGTAAGTGTGTCCATATTCATATGGATTCTTTATTCAATTTAATCAATTCGAAGAAAGAATTGAAAATTATATATTTCAAACTTAGATGGATTTTTCTAGAATTTCTTAGAAAAAAAAAATGCGTATAAAAAAGCTTAAAGGAGAAGAAGATATAGCAATAAAAAAAATTTTTAAAAAAAGAAGAAAAACCTCTACAAATCGACAAAAACTTTTGAAAAGTATTTTTGCTCAAAAGCTCTAAATAATTTGCCCATGCCCCCATTCTGTGATGAACATAGGTGGTGCTCTTTGATATAATTGATAAATTGAAAGACATCAATTAATTTACAAGTACTTTCTTGAAAAGATAAACATTATTCATGTCTCTTGAGGTAACATGGCACTATCAACCAGAAAAGGCTAAACATCATTTGGTACATCTTTCTTTAAATCAGGCTGCTATGAGTTGGAACTTTGCCTGATTTTGAGGACACACATACACAGTTATATACATCACTTATGTCAAACCAATTTTTCTTTTTTCCTTTTTCTTTTTTTTTTTTTTGCATAATGATTGAGGTTGCTAATTTCCACTTGTTAAACTTTTACAACCTAGCTAGCTTGAAGTACAAACTTGCATCATCTTTAATAACGACTTGCAATATGCAAAGTCATGATAAAAGAAAAAAAAAAAAGCTATATATTGTACGGTGGTGAATCATAATTTGAGTTAGACAACAAGAATTTATAGATTTTACATCTACTTTTAACAAATTGTAACAATACATACTATGCTGGGAATGGATATCATATATAAATTAATAATAAGTATAATTAATACTCTTGACATGATAATGATATGTTCAAATCAATTACGAAAAAGAAGAAACATTAAACATCTCTCTTTTCTTTTCTTTTTTTTTTTTTGTTTTCTATTAATTGTATAGCAAGCAATCTTTGGACATATTATCTGTTGGTCATAATTTAGTCACAATCTATCAAATGCATCACTAAAAAGATAAGAGGAAAGGTTATAGGATTGCTTGCTTGATACAAATCTCTCGTCATCTATTAGGAGTTACAAGTTGCCAAAACAGAAAAATCCAAACAAAAACAAACCTTTTTTTCCTCAAACACAACCATCTCAATTTATTTTTTCCTTTTTCTTTTTATTTTTTGCCCCTCCCCTTTAAACGTTCTCAAAGACAAGTTGCAAGAGAAAACTCCTACAATGGATTTCCCATCTAAGCAAAATCTTAAAAAAATAATAATAATAAGAACCGTCTGTTGTGGAACACAATGAAGAACTAGAGATGTGGCCAGAAATAAATGGATGCCACAGAACTGAGTAAAAAGTGAAAATGATTTTGTTTTTTGCGAGTAACTGTTGCTAATAAGAGTGCTACCACCACATATCTCTTCCCATGAGTCCACAGCTGAGTGGAGGTTTAAAAAATGGAGGATTTTGAGGCATGTCCCGTTCTTAGTACAATGATAATTTATACCCTATATTTGTTACACTTTTAATTTATACTCTAAAATTTACACTATAAACATAATATGGAAATAAATAAAACACACCACTTAGGGTATAGATTATTAAGTGATACCAAAAGTGGCTTTATTTTAAAATTCTCCCATAAAAAATCCCAAACTTGAAATTTGAGCTAACTGCTCTATTTTTAAACCATTATAAATAGTTTTTTTTTTAATTTTTTTTTCGCCCTTAAACTTATTGCATTATAATACTTCTGCACTTTTTTTTTTCATTAACGATCTTGAATTCAAAAATTATAGCACTGTCCTAAATTGAAATTTTTTGTATAATTCTAGACGAAAATTCGCACGTGCTTCTCTTGTGGTCTCTTATAGGAGGCATCTTTGTCATTTTATAACAAAAATAAAATAAAATAAAATAAAACAAAAAAAAAGACCCCAATCCAAATTAACCCAAAAAGCTCAATCAATGTTCTTAATAGCGATTGCCCCTTGTTTACCTCCACCATCCTCCACATTCCAATTCATTCTTTTTTTTCAACTTTCTTCATCTCAATGCAATATCCTTAAATTTCAATAATTTATATTACATCGAAATTCGCAAAGTCAAACAATTTCAAATGAAATGATTGTGATGTTTACCTCAAACAATCCATAAACCAAACAATCTCGACAACAAGCCCCTCCACGAAGACCTTGTCAAGGCCAATCCAAAAGGCGCACACGTGACCACGTGGTGAAGAAATGCAATCCTAGATCGTTGCTTGGGACTCGAGAGAGAGCTGCAAATCTCAATTCTCATGTAGATTGGAAAATGCATATTTGAGCATGAGATTATAAATACAGATATGGGTTATCTGCATTTGTTTGGGATGTGTATTATTCTAATATGTATATATATATATATATATATATATATTAAATAATATATAGTTTTGTTTTAATGGGTATTAATAGATGATTGTGATTGCATTTGCATTACTAACGAAAGTATACCCCAAATATTGGGATGTGCCCAAATTGTGAAATTTCTGTTAAGGGTTAATGATTTTTAGTTTATATATATATATATATTTGGGTTTTGTTGATGCTACAAAATGACCTGTTTACGTGAGAGAGATGCATTGTTATATTGTGCAGAATGAACTCAATTGTTTGAGATGTTTGATTGGTATGTCTGAAATCTGAAATTTTAGTTAAAATTTATGTTTGTGGACGAAGAAAGAGGAAGAAGATATGCCCCCTTATACGAATCCACGTGAGAAGCACGCGCGAATTTCCGTTAAAAATTAGATGGACGTTTTTAATTTGAGGCAAAGTGCTACAATTTTTAAATTCAAGAGAGCTAATAAAAAAAAAAAAAGGCGTTTAAGTGTCACAACACAACAAGCTTAAAGGCCTCGTGTGCACAAACACCCTTATAAAAACTATACTTAGAGTTTTTGTTTTTTTTTTTTAAGTACTTAACTACATATATTCTACACATTGAAAGTATGGACTATGGAGTAATGTTATGTTTATCAACCATACTAAGAACAATGGAAAATTTTATAGACACATCATTTGAATAGTTTTAAACTATCTAAATGATTCCCAATCTATTCATAAATAGCGAGAGATTCTTTTATCTCAATGCTATCAGTATATCCTCTTTAAAATTGTTATTTGAATTTATGAAAGCATTAAAATATTTATCAAATTTATCAATTAATACTATTAAATGATTAATCTGAACCCTTAATCTACAAATAATTTATTAATCATTGATTGATATGATATATTTAGATGATGATAAATGGTAAATGAAAATTTATTTATTGAGACTGTACTTAACAATTTTTTTAGGCTTGGACAATACGATTCTAAGAAGAAAATATTTTCAGGTTGTTCATATAAACCATTTGAATAATTTGACACTATTCAAAATTATTTCAACAATAATTTATAAATAACTTTGAATAATGCTTAATTATTCAAATGGTTTACCCAAAGAAACTATTAAAAGTGCATTTTCCATGTATATAGGGACTAATAATGTGATTAATTAGTAATGTTTTTTGGTAGGACCATTTAAATACTGACTTAAATGATTGTTGACTTTTATACTTAAAACAATTATTAAGACTTTAAGCATTTAATTTTGAATATAACCATTTTTTGGTAAATAAATTAAATTTATCCAGCAATTCAAGGTAAGTTTGGTCATTTATTGATACTTTAATGGTCAAAAATAATTTTTTTAATCAAGTTTTGACTAACAAAATAGATGTTGATAGAATAAGTTTTTCAGTTTTAACACTCCATTTAATTAGTAAAAAAGAAAGAAAATTTGATGGAAAGAAAAATAAGAGGTGATAGAAAATAAGAAAGAATAAAAAAATAATTTTTTCTTTTGTTATTTGATAATTGATATGCTATACAATTACCATTTTATCCATCTATTTTATTATTTAATCTTTTAAAAAATAAATAAAAGAGTAATTACACTTTTTATTCCCTCTTGTTATTTTATCCTCCTCTTTTCCTGCCCCTCCTCTTTTTCTTCCATGAGTGTTGACAACATTACATTTGGTCAAAGTAACAAACTACAAAATTCTATAAATTAATAATATTAGGACAATTTTTTTAAGTTAGCAAATTATTAATTTATTTATGTATTTTTTTTCGTATTTATCTAAATATGTATTGCAGTTAAATTGTTTTACAGATTATTAATATCATTTCACGTATTTATTAACTAAATAAATTCATTTAGCTATTTATTTTAAGGAAGAATGATATAATGTTATATACATATTTTATGAATTCTTATTAATAAGGTTATGGATATTTTTATATTAGAAATTTATTAGTTTATATATCAAAAGAGTCTTAAGAAATTTTTCTATAACATCTTATCTTATAAATTTATCAAATTATTAATTTAACACGTTTGTGTTTAAATTGGAATCGCAAAAAATATTATATAATCCACACTATTAATGTATTGAGATTTTACTATACACGAGTGTTCATTGAGCTTTGTCCTTAAAATGATATTATATTACCAAAAAGAAAATAGCAGTATTTACATTGTTATACACCTTGATTTACTAATCTTGTCCATTTTAACCAGGAACTTTTCAAAACTAATCATTCAGTTGCTCAGCATTTGAAATTTTAAAAAGAATAATTCCTTATTTTTTTCCATTAAGGTGTCTTATAAAGAAAATTATAAAGACTTTATAGTGAAATTTGATTTCAAAAAACATTTCTTTGATTTTTAATCAATATTTATTATTGTTTTATGGATAATTTCTTTTATATAATTTCAAATTTCGTTGGAGAACTTATTTCACTAAAAATAGACAATTGTAATAATTCTTGATAAGTATCAACGTTTGTCCTTATATTTTTATTGTCGTGCAATTGATTATATTATTATGAATGCACGTAATTTATTTTCTAGTCTAGAATATCTATATACAATTTTGTTATATTCTGGGCGTTACAAGTGTTATATTTCTCTACCTGCTCTTGAACCCACCTAGCAAAACCCCCTCAAATAAATATTATATTTCTTGATTTTCCAAAAAAAAAAATATATATATATATATATATATTTCTCTCTTTAAGAGAGAGAAACGCAGAGTTTAAAGAGAGAGAGAGAGAGAGAGAGAGAGAGAGAGACGAGCATGGGGTGGTGGTGCTGCAGTTTTTGCTGATCTCTATGCATTGTTCTCTCTCTCTCACTTCTTTTTATTTATTTTTTATTTCATTTCTTTAATTCTTACAAATACTGTGTCTTTGTGTGCATAGCTCAAAAGAAATAAAAAAAATAAAAAATAAAAAGACTTTGGGTTGTGAACTTGTGACTTGTGACCGAGTAAGTGAACGAGTCTGTTTTCCTTTCAGAACAAGTTGAGTTCAAACCAAGAAAAAACACACACGCAGACACAGAGAGAGAGAGAGAGAGAGAGAGAGAGAGAGAGAGAGAGTTTGGCTTCAAAACCCAATGATTCAATAAACCCAAGAAGAGAAAGAGATTAAGGTTTTGGGAAATTGAGGCAAATGTCTTCTATGCCTAGCTCGAGGCAATCTTTCTTCTTCTTCTTCTTCTTCTTCTTCAAAAACCTCTTCTTCTTCTTCTTCTTCTTCTTCTTCTCTCACACCCCTTTCTCTGTCTCTGCGAACCAAGAAGCTTCACTTCTCTTCTCATGGCTCCACAGCTCACAGAACTCACCACCACTCTCTTCTCCTTCTTTCTCAAACTGGGTCATCAAAGACTCTTCAACAACCCCATGTAAATGGACTTTCATATCATGCTCTTCCAAAGGCCTTGTCACAGAGATCAACATTCACTCAGTTCCTCTTCACCTCCCATTGCCCACAAACCTCTCTCTCCTCGCTTCCCTCCAGAGGCTCGTCATCTCCGACGCCAATCTCACCGGCACAATCCCAGACGCCATTGGCGAGCTTCAAGGCCTCGAAGCTCTCGACCTCAGCTCGAACACCCTCGTTGGCCCAATCCCAAAAGCCATTGGCAAGCTCTCGAAGCTCCAAGACCTGGTCTTGAACTCCAACCAGCTCACTGGGAAAATCCCAGTTGAGATAAGCTCCTGCGTTGGGCTCAAAAACCTCATCGTTTTCGACAACCGGCTCAGTGGGGTTTTGCCCTCCGAGCTTGGCAAACTGGCCAGCCTTGAGGTGATCAGAGCCGGTGGGAACAAAGACATTGTTGGGAAAATCCCAGACGAGATCGGCGATTGCTCAAACCTCACTGTCCTCGGCCTCGCCGACACCGCGATTTCGGGGGCTTTGCCGGCTTCTCTGGGAAGGCTCGGGAAGCTCCAGACACTCTCAATCTACACCACAATGATCTCCGGAGAGATTCCACCAGAGATAGGTAATTGCTCTGAGCTTGTCAACTTGTTTCTCTACGAGAACAGTCTCTCTGGCTCTATCCCCAGAGAGCTCGGGAAGCTTCAGAAGCTAGAGGAACTGTTTATGTGGCAGAATAGCCTTGTTGGGTCAATCCCAGAAGAGCTTGGGAATTGCACTAGCTTGAGCAATATTGACCTGTCTTTGAACTCAATCTCTGGGACTATTCCATTGTCCCTCGGAGGGCTCTCGGGGCTTGTTGAGTTCATGATTAGTAACAACAATGTTTCAGGCTCAATACCTTCTAACCTGTCAAATGCCACTAGTTTAGAGCAGTTACAGCTTGACACTAATCAGATATCTGGTTTGATACCACCTGAGCTTGGAAAGTTGACCAAGCTCAAGGTGTTCTTTGCTTGGCAAAACCAGCTTGAGGGAAGTGTTCCTTTTGGTTTGGCTGATTGTGTTAGTCTTGAGGCTTTAGACTTGTCACACAACTACCTCACTGGCGTGATACCACCTGGCTTGTTTCAGCTCCGAAATCTGACCAAGTTTCTCTTGATTGACAACGATATCTCGGGCTCGATCCCGCCGGAGATTGGAAACTGCAGCTCCCTTGTGAGGCTGCGGCTCGGGAATAACCGAATCTCCGGCGGCATCCCCGACACGATTGGCGGCCTCGCGAGCTTGAACTTTCTTGATCTGTCTGCGAACCGGCTGTCCGGGAGAGTGCCGGATGAGATTGGGAGGTGTACGGAGCTGCAGATGATAGATTTGAGCAACAACACTTTGGAAGGGCCGTTGCCTAATTCGATTTCGTCGATATCGGAACTTCAGGTGTTGGATGCGTCGAGCAATCGGTTTTCGGGTCAGATTCCCGCGAGTTTAGGACGTCTTGTTTCGCTGAACAAGCTCATTCTCGGGAGGAATTCGTTCTCTGGCTCGATCCCGTCGTCTCTTGGGCTGTGTTTGAGCCTCCAGTTGCTTGATCTCAGCAGCAACGAGCTCACGGGCTCTATACCGGCCGAGCTAGGACGGATTGAGGCTCTTGAGATCGCTTTGAACCTTAGCTGCAATGGACTTTCGGGGCGAATACCGTCTCAGATATCGGAGCTCAACAAGCTCTCCATTCTCGACCTCTCGCACAACGAGCTCGAGGGAGATTTGGATCCGCTGGCGAGGCTTGACAACCTTGTCTCGCTCAACGTGTCTCACAATAACTTTACGGGCTATCTTCCGGACAACAAGCTCTTCAGGCAGTTGTCGCCGACGGACTTGGAGGGGAATGAAGGGCTTTGCTCTTCGAACCAGGACTCGTGCTTTCTGAGCAATGTTGGAAGGACGGGACTGGCGAGAAGCGAAGGCGACATAAGGCGTTCGAGGAGGCTGAAGCTGGCAATTGCGCTGCTGATCACGCTGACGATAGCGATGGTTGTGATGGGAGTGATTGCGGTTATCAGAGCGCGAAGAACAGTCTCAGACGGTGAGGACTCAGAATTAGGGGACTCGTGGCCGTGGCAGTTCACTCCGTTCCAGAAGCTGAACATCTCTGTTGATCAAATCCTAAGATGCCTAGTGGACACCAATGTGATAGGAAAAGGCTGTTCGGGGGTCGTTTATCGTGCCGACATGGGCAACGGCGAGGTCATTGCGGTTAAGAAGCTTTGGCCGGCCAGCACCGCAGCAGCAGACAACGGGTGCAGCGACGAGAAATCGGGAGTGCGCGACTCTTTCTCAACCGAGGTGAAGACTCTCGGGTCAATCCGCCACAAGAACATCGTCCGGTTCCTCGGGTGTTGTTGGAACAAGAACACGCGGCTCCTCATGTACGACTACATGCCCAACGGGAGCTTGGGTAGCCTTCTCCACGAGAGGACCGGGAACGCCTTGGAGTGGGAGCTACGCTACCGGATTCTGCTCGGGGCAGCGCAAGGCCTCGCCTATCTACACCACGACTGCGTCCCTCCCATCGTCCACCGAGACATCAAGGCCAACAACATCCTCATTGGCCTCGAGTTCGAACCTTACATTGCTGATTTCGGGCTGGCCAAGCTCGTCGATGACGGCGATTTCGCCCGCTCCTCCAACACCGTGGCCGGCTCTTATGGTTACATCGCCCCAGGCAAGGACTCCCAAAATTCATATCACAACTCGATATTTGTTAGCTTTTACTACAATTCAGAATCGTTCTCTAATATAGCATTGTGATTGTTGTTTATTTTTACAATGATGAATCTGACACTTCAGAATCGTTCTCTCTTATAATGTTAGGATTGTTCTTTATTTCTATAAAGATGAATCTGACAGTCCAGAATCGTTCTCTATTATAATGCTATCTTTCAGAGTATGGCTACATGATGAAGATAACAGAGAAGAGTGATGTGTATAGCTATGGTGTGGTCATGCTGGAGGTTCTGACCGGAAAACAGCCGATCGACCCGACGACGCCGGAGGGGCTACATGTGGTGGATTGGGTGAGGCAAAGGAGGGGAGGGAGTGAGGTGTTGGACCAAAGCTTGCTCTCAAGATCAGAGTCAGAGATTGAGGAAATGTTGCAAGCTTTGGGCATTGCATTGCTGTGTGTCAACTCATCTCCTGATGAGAGGCCAAACATGAAAGATGTGGCTGCAATGCTCAAGGAGATCAAGCATGAGAGAGAGGACTATGATGCCAAGGTTGATTTGCTTCTCAAAGGGTCTCCGAAAATTGATGTCTCTGAAAAAAATTGTAATCATAATAATAATTCTAAAAAAGTTGCAACAAGCTCTTCTTCATCTTCTTCAGCAGCTATGGCAATGCAAAGTGTGTTTCCAAAGAGCAACAACACAAGCTTCTCAGCTTCATCACTTCTGTACTACTCAGCTTCCTCTAATGCCAAGCTGGGGTTTAAGTGAGTTTTGTTTGTTAATCTTTTAGATATTATACAAGAAGGAAGGAAAAAAAAAAATCAGGGAAGTGTTTGAATTGTCATAGTTAATATTGTTTACTAATTAGTTTTGTTTTTTGAGTTTTCGACAAGCTGTTTGTTTCATTTGATGTAAAGAAAAAGGTTGATATTTGTAATAAGCCTGATTATATTTATGGGAATGAAAGAAGAAGAAGAAGAAAAAAGCCACTAGTGTGCAAGGCTTTCTTTCTACTTCATTTCTCTGCTAAAGCATATTATTATTGGTCAAATTAATTAATTTGACCCCAAATGACCGAAGGTAAAACAGGGAAAAAAAAAGAAAGAAAGGAAACTGTCAAATTTTCTACTTCATTTTCTATGAGAAGGCCATTAAACATTAAAAAAAGTCTCATGTCCTCTGGATAGAATTCAAGAATCAAGACTGAAAAAATCAAAGATGATTTGACCTTGTAATGGTATATTGTGGGTCCCAGAAAAGTGAAGTGGGGTCTCTGTCTCAGATAAATCCTTGCATGTTGTGCCATTATGGTGGGCTCTGGGTTTCTAGGGAATTGGGGATTAGTGGTGTTTCCATTTTTCTAGCTTCTTTTCATTGGTTGGCCAAAAAACTGTTTTGAGAGGAATTGATTCCTAATATTTGCTCTGTGTGACTTCTCTCTTCTTCTTTTTTTATTTTCATTTTTATTTTTTATTTTTTATTTTTTTATGATTATGATTTTGATTTTGATTTTTTTAAGATTTTAGATTGAAGTACCTGCTTTTTGAGAGACAACAGGCTTTTTCTGGACCAAAAAGCCGAAAAGGCTTGAACATTACTCTTTCTTTCTTTCTTTCATTCATTTTTCCTTTGTGATGTTTCGGAAAAAAAAAAAAAAAAAAACCCTTGATACTGGTATCATATATACGCGTATAAGAACATGTATATCTCTTTTTCCTCAAGGATGTGTTCTAATAATTTTTCCCTTCAGAGGGTAATAAAATCTTTTTTTCTTAATCAATCTGCTTGTTAAAAATAAAATCTAAGAATGATCCTCAACAAAAATAATAACAATAAAAAAAATCCAAGAATGATTGCAGATTTCACAAGGTACACCACTTTTTAAGCATTTAGGTACTTGAGTGTTCTTTAAAAATATATATATATATTGGAAGATAGCAAAATCAGGGATATGAGATGCTAGATCTATTCAGAAAGTAATTATTCATCAGTTCTTACCTCGTAAGAACTTTTTGGGGGGAGAAAATTACAAAAGAAAATTTTTGTTATGCAAAGGGATGATGGGTTTAATCATGTGTTCAGAAAATAAAAAATGAAAAATTATTCCTATAGTCAAATGTTATAGGTTTAATCATATTTTTCTGTATCAAATGTTATAAAATTACTAAAGATGAATACATTACCTATCATCATTGATGAACAAAGACAAATATGCAGTCTCACTATTCTATTTTGGACAATTCTCAAACAGGAAACATTCTGGTAGGGAACAAATGGGGAACAATAATATATGGCCCAGAATCATCCAAAAAAGTTTGAATTTTAATTTGCAGTTTTTTTCAAAACAGTTTGTTGGATTTTTTTTTACCGTTTTAGTGAAAAAAACGCATTCATTTTATGGGCAAAAATGCAAATATTTTTAAAAAATTGGGCCTCAATTGTAATACAATAAAAATAAAAGACTAAAAAATAAATAAATAAAATTTTCTGGATGAATCTGGGTCACACATTTGTTCCCATTTGTCCCCCACCAGAATATCCTCCATGGGAGAAGCGTCCATTTTTTTATTGACTCTTATGAATAAGGGTGAAGTAGGCAAATACCCAGAATTTATATAACAATAAAAATAAATACCCAAACTTTTGAAGTAATTGAGTTTCTAGTCAATTTGTGAATTACTTGCACATGCTTTTAGTAACAAAGTGAATTACCACCACTTACTACTGTGTAAGTAATTCCATCTTTTGGATAATTGGTTACATTTTTCAAAAGATTGGGTAATAACTTACATTAAGTTTTAAAAATTGGGTATTCACTATAATTTCTCTATGAATAATAACAATTCACAAAATATCAAAATATAATTTTGATATTATATATATTAAAAAAAAACCAACAACATTGATCACAAAATATAATTACTAAGATGGAAGATTAAAGATCAATTATAAATGAATTAGCAAGCCCATAAAGTGCGACTTAAAAAGCTGTACTTTCACAGCAAAAAAAAAAAAAAAATGAAATCAACATTATTTCTTATTGTCTTTAAGCATTTGCACTATTATATTATGTGATATATAAATTGTGACTAATCGCCAGAAACTTTGTCCTTAATAATTTGAGCTATTCCCATAGCACCTGAGACTGAGCCCTTGGCTTTGTCTTTGACGGACTCTGCTGTTTCGGACACTTTCTCTGTTGCCTCTTTTGTCATTTTGGTAACCTGCTTTCCCAAAATTAGACAATGAAGATCAGTTCATAAAAATTAAAGCAAAGAAATAATTAGGGCAATATATAAATATAATCACCAAGTAATGTCATATCTACAATTATAATTGCAAGTGATGTCACGTTGAGACGACAACAGTTTTGTTTGATGGACAACCGATCCTAGGAGATGTATTAATTTTGAATAGGAAATCATACCTAATAGTGTACACAATTTAGAAATTAAATAGACTATGGGAAAAATAAATTATCTTATATGTTAGAGAAAAATTATTCAAAATAACGTGACATCTTTTTATTAATGCAAAAGACAGTACGGATACTTTAATTTTTATCGATTCTTAAACTTTCGTGTCGCACTTGATCAATTCTCAAACTTAAAAGCTCTAGACGATATTATCTTTAATTTTTTCACTGAGCTACAAGTGATCACAAATATTGGAAAAATATCAAAGAATGTCATTTTTAGACAATTTGTTTTAAAATATATCACTTTAAAATTATTTTTGTAATTCATGTTACTTTTAGTAGTGAATTTGACCGAATTGTCATTTTTTTATGTTTGAAGAAGACAAGAGGGGAGAAGGAAGGCGACATAGTAATTTACTAATAAAAAAAATAATATAAGATGGAATAGTGATACAGATTGTATACTTAATTTTAAAATTCCCCCATTTTTTAAAAAGCATAAGATCAAACTTTCTCCGAATAATCCAAAAGTGGTAATGGAAGTTGGGCCAAGAGACCACTCAGCTACTCATGTTAGTTAGGCCCAAAGCGTAGGGTTCTTGGACTTTCCTACTAAACTGGGCCAAGATTCGAAATGGGGTTTCAGGCAACGGATTTGAGAAGGGGGGTTTTGAGAAATGTCCTATTTTTGACATTCTATGCTCTATCTCTCTTAAATTTTTAATTTATACTCTAAAATTTCCACTACAAACATAGAGTACTGAAAATAAATAGAACACACCACTTGGCGTATAGATTATTAAGTGACATCAATAATGACTTTATTTTGAACTTCTTTTTCTGTTTTTTCTCTTCTTCAGAAGGGATATCGCATATTATGACTTCAGATATCCCGTTTTCTAAATATTGTCACGTATTGTTTTGTATCCGTACGTCAATTGCTTCACATTCTATCTTTAAAACATAATTACTTCACAAATTTGAGAACTAACATACAATATGGCTTAATAATGTGTTATAATAAAACAAAGCAGCTTACAGTTTTGGCAGTGGATTCTACAGTGTCTCTCATGAATTCGCAGGTTTCTCTAACTTCTTTTGCTCCGCTTTTAATCGCTTCTGCTGCTTCTTTCGTCTTCTGAATCGCATCTAATTCCTCTTGTTCCTTCTCTGACTGTTCACACACCCAAAAAAAAAAAAACAGATAAAGTTTACAAAAAATATCGTATCTATTACTCTTTCAATAAGGCCAGTTAAGAATTTAACCATTTTGCAATCTATGTTTTCGAAATATAGGCAACGTTTTAAAATATTAGCAACATAGCCATCAGGTCAACATCTAAAAATTTACGACCAAAGAAATGAAATTTATGACTAAATATTGTCTGCAACAAACAATAAAAACTGAAGTAAAAAAACTAATGACTGCAGTCTCAAAAATCCAGACACAAATATATGGTTATTTTACTAATAAAAACAAACATAGACTAGATCTTTAAAACTAATATAAATTGATGGTTATTTCATATAAAAACCGCTTTTAAGAGCTACTTGGCTCAAAATTTTCGCCCCATCCAAACACAAGCAGTGTTTGTTTGTTTGTTTTTTCGCTTTTAACCTTTTATTTTTCGAATTTTTTTTGGCCTAATGACGTGAAGGGGCTGAAAACGCGACTCTAATATGTTTGTATTTGCGCCATTGAAAGAGTATATATGAAGCCCTAGAACATGAATTGACTTTCTTTTACTTTGCGGTCATTTTCTCTCTCTTCTGATTCTTTCTTAAATTTCAAATGATTTTCTCTTGCTGCTCAAAAATTTTTCGTTGCCATCATTAACTGCATTTTTGTTAATATCTAGTTTTATTTAGCCTTCATACATATTTTGCACGAATTGTAGAAAAAAATATATATTCACACGCTTTGCGTGTGCTTTAACTAGTATAATCTGTGTTATATGTGTGCGTATATGTATAATCCACTCTTGACATTTAACCCTCTATAGTTTGGTAGTTTTGAGCTAGTCATTTTGATAATTCAATCAGATAGTATTTTAATAATGAATTTTGATCAAATCTATTTTTAACTTAATTTTTCCTAACTTGTAGATTATATATATATATATATATATATATGAACAAGCGCTACGACTCATGTCAAACTGCTCAAAAATAGTTTCAAGGAAACTGAAAAACCTGAGGTATATTGCAGTTTTTTCTCAATAATTATTTGGAAACTTTTGAAAAAAAAAGGGTATGGAAACACAAGCAAACTTTTGTGTGTGATATACTAGTAATTTGTTTCTTTTTATATTTTTTATTGTTTTGGAATCAATATATTGGCAAGTTGGGTATATATATAATTTCTCATATATAAATATACGGTACGTAATTTATTGACATTGATATATTGGATACAATAGCAAGTTAAATTTTGCGCGCCTTTTTGCTCTCATTATTAATGTTATACACGCAAAGGAAATACATAAAAATAAAATCCTATCGACTCCGTTACTCCATTTTTCCGTGTGTACAAATCAAAATTTCATTTGGCACTAAAGTAATCTAACAATTAAGGAAAAAAAAAAATATTTTTATCAATGAAAATTCATGACAAGATATATATTTATATTTAATTGAAAAACTTAAGAAATATTCAATTTTATATTACCAAAATCTCAGTGGACAAACATGAAATTTTGATGTAATACAAGAGATATTTGTGGTATTTACCTAATAAAATATATGTCTCACAAACATACAAACAATACAAAATTTTCAAAAATAATTATAACTCACCTGCAACGGCCTTGTGGCAGCGATGGTAAAAGCTCTTGATCCAGAAGCACTTTGGACTAGTTTTGAAAGTTTAGCAGTGTGTTTTAAGCCTGACATCGTCTTGAGTTCTCTTCACAAAACTGCTTAATTAGACAAGAGCTGTTCAACGATTAAGCAATACTTCTTGTTCCTGATCAACCTGTTAATTAATTAGTTAATTCGGAGGGGGAAAAAAGTTGGAAATTATAGAAGCAACTTATAATATTGGCACTTCTTCGTTCCCTTTGAACACGTGTCAAACATGGAGAATATTTCTCATTATGTCTGGCCAAACTTATTTCATTGTTAATTTATTAAATTGGTGCTTTGTTTGTTCCCTGGTCAGCTGGTAGTTTTCCTAAAAATTTGCATCTACTTCTCGAAAATTAATTCTTTAATTGTGCATATATTAATAGTACATCAGATTTATTTTTTTTTAATGTAATTTGAGAGGTTGTGTTTAGGTATTTTCACACAGTACGTACTTAATTTGAGGGATTATTTAGGTATATATTTTTATGAATATTGTCACTATATAAAACTAATCTTATTAGCTTTGCAACAAGTGTTCATTAAGGAAATAAAAGATCATAGAGCGAGAGGCATATTTATTATTTTTATTGATATTCTTTCTCCGCAAGAGCATCAAATAAAAGACGATTTTTGGAGATCGAGAAGAAAGATAAAAGAGAAATTAAGCCCCTCTACAATTGCAGAAATATATATATATATATATATATATATATAAAAGCTTTATATGAATAATAATATTATTATTTTTGGCAGCAACAGTAAAGTGGTGGAATGAAATCCCCCGACTTGAAACCGTTGATTCTGCAATAGCCATCACAATTGGGTCGATCAGTGCAAACATATTCTGCGGCTCCTGAAAATAAAAATAGGGGAATATAATAATATGAGATAATATATACAACTTTTTTTTTTTACTTGATCTAAGAAAAAATTACGTAATCCAGCTACCCATTTTATTGAAAAACTAAGCAATTAAAGTTTTTTGCTCCGTATTAGACATTTCCAACCCTAAATATTTTATTTTGCACTTGTGGTTGGAACAAAGTGCCGGCGGGTTATTTGTGCTCATCCACTCAGTTGGGTTATTTGTGCTCATCCACTCAGTTATTTTGGTGACAGGCTAAATTAGCCACCAGAGACGATCAGTCACCTATAGTGGGTGACTTGTTGCCCTCTGGCGGCTATCATTTGTGGTTGATTGATGATGAGTGGCTAACGCTGACAAGTGACTAGTAATCGGTAGATGATCGAAGTCGGGTTGAAATATAAATGTGAAAAATCATCTGGTGGAAGTCCTTAATGTGTCCCCAAACCTATTTAATTTATTTATTTTCATAATTTTTTTTAACGAAAAAGTTTAAGAATTTGCTTCTTCTTGTTTGGATTCCTTTTATGGAAAGTTGTATGAGAAAAAATAACATTTTTTGTATTAAATGTTTGGATCTAGCTAATATGGTAATTTGCATGCATATATATAATGTGCTAATACATTTATAACGATGATGCTATACAAACGTCTAAAAACTAACGATCATTAATGCACGGCAACGAAAGTAAAATTTTTGTTTGGTGTTTTCTTTTAGCAATTAGTTTATTTCTATGTTTTATTATCTTTTGATTTTTACGCCACCCAAAATAGGCTATTTAATAAACTACCTCTTTTAAAATACAATAACATACTTTTCATTTACAAATATTTTCTTACTGACAGCACAATAATATTATTCATTATTATCGATCGGCGATACATTATTTCTCACTTATCAATAAAACAAATATGTCACATGTGTTGAAATAATGTGTAGATCTTATGGTATTATGTGACAATTTTCTAATTAAGATTCTTTATATTGCCAGAGCCCTCGCATGCCCAAAAACTCTTTATATTTCATATCTACTTCCAAAGCTAAGATCTAAACTATTTGATATTTCTGCAGTGTTATAATTAATTAGTTTTCCAATCATGATTGAAAAATGTTTTGAACATGTAACAAATTCTTATTTTCAAAATTCCCCACCTCTAATTAATTAAGATTCGCTGCAGTCCCATTGTATCAATTCAAATTCAAAGATGAGTCAAACAGAAGCACATCTCTTACTCATTGAAGAAAGACATACACTGATATACATATAATTTTATTATATATATATATATTGATAATTTTATTGTGCCATCATATATAATAATAATAATAAATATCATTTTTGGCAGCAACAAAATTGATAAAGTGGTGGCACGCATCTCCCTCCCAGCAGATAGCCGCTGTTTTTGCAAAAGCTATCACAATCAGGTATGTTTTCACATTTTCCTTGGCAAACATATTCACCCATTCCTGATAACATATAATACATATATTATATATAGTTGAATATTAAAGGTAATTATACATTACGCGCTCTAATTTGGATTAACTAGTTTAGACTCCATAATTAGTGAAAATGTTTTGCCTATAAGAGAAAATTATAAATAAAAAAAAGGATGTAGAACTAGCTGGTAGAAATCATGAACTTGATTTTGAGATTTCTTAATTATAGTTTCTGGTAATTAAATGTCTATGCAAACGAGATTTATTCAATAGAAACTTGATATGACTAAATTGACAACTTTTAATATTAATCAATATTAAGAGATATAATGAAACGCCTATTTTGATATTTAATAAATAGTATATTAATATCAATCAAATTTCAACTATTTATTAAATAAGTGTATAGCATAAATATGATATTCATTTATTATTTTTGTTGAAGCGCGTATATCCAGTGTACAGTGTACTAAATATCCATGGCATCTAGATTTGAATTTATCTTTTCGCAAGAGTTATTAGAAACCAAGATTTTTTTTATTTTTTATTTTTTTGCTGGGAACAAAGAAAGTTTTCAGTTTAGGTTTACATATACACAAGGTTTCTTAGATCATCTTCTTCAAGGCAAATTTCCTTACATTCTACTAGGCAGTACTTTCAAGATAAAACAAAGAAGAATCATTTTAATTAGCTAGAGAAAAATCGGAACTGACTAGTAAATCCTTCAAAGAGAAAATTAAAAAGAAAAAAAAAAGATTTACTAATACGCTTTTTTTTTTTTCAATAGGAAAATGGTAAAAAGAACATACCTTGCAGTGAAAAGAAGATCATTGCAATGACAATGGTGATCAAAATAATAGCTGAGGATTTTCCGCTTGCCATCTTGTGTTTTAGAACTCTTTGCTTATTTTTCTCTTTAAAAATATCGCTTCACTGATTTTTATTGAAATCAGTAAATTATTGGTTTATATATACACACACACACGAAGAAAAAAAGTTAAGGATATAATTGTACCTAACTTTACTTTCTTTTTTTCGAAACCACCTAACTTTACTTTTAATAGAGGGTTACTCTACTCACGTGGGACAAACGTGAGACAAAAAAACTGTATAATCAATTAAATTCACATACCATGCCACATATGTTGGTATACAAGGACAAATTTTGAAATCCCTAATGTTACTTTTTAAAATGACATTAAAGCATTAAAGTATTCAATGCCAACTACCACAATTTAACTTTTTTTTTTTATTGTCAAATTTAATACTGACGTTAATTAGCATTTGCATTGAAAATAGTCTTTATCTCATTGTTTGTTTCAATTAATGACGTGGAGTCATTTAAGGAGGGTTGATTAACATTTACTAATGCAGATTCTTTGCATCTTACTAGAGGATGTTCATTATTCTTATTTCTTAGCATATTCACTATTGATAAATGGTCAAATTTTAACTATTATATTTAATTAATAATATAAAGATCTAATTTTTAGAAAAAAAAAACTAAACAGTATTAATTTGATTAACTTATTTATTAAATAATCTAACTATTACAACAAGTTGTAATATTAATTACGTATACATTAATTACTGATAGTTAATAATGTTTTCAATTTTCTAAAATGAGCAAATTTCATCCCATGTTTATTCAAATTATATGTCCCTAGTCGTTTTATTTTGGCTTCAATATTATTTATAAAATCATTTAACATTGTCACTAATTAATAAGCCTTGAATCGCAACAAAATTCTTCCAATCATAAAACTTTTTGCGACTAAAATTTTTAATCATAAAGTTTTTATTCACAATAAATTCTAAAATACAACTTTAAATCAAAAAATATTTTTTCACTTGTTTTATATGGCTGAGGGGAGGAAAAAATTATTAACGCAAAAATTTGAACTAGTTTTGTCAGATATAGTAATATCTTCAAACTTTTTTAATGCAAGAGTGATCGTCAGAAAGTTTCTCGCAAATAATTATCAGAAACTACAATTTAAAGTGGCCAATAATTGGTGACCATAATACATGGGCATCGATAATTTGAATGTGGTCGCCCTTGAATTTTGGTCGGGTGTTTTCAATATGAGAAATGATATATATCAGCGGTAATTTTCATCAGTGCAAAATATAGCGCATTACGTGACATTTTTACAGGGCCCAATCTATTGAAACAAATCGAAATTCGAAACAACCCAGCTTTCCAAAAAAAAAAAAAAAAAAAAAAGGAAACAACCCACGTGCCGTATGGCATAAAATTTTTCGACTAAATGCAATCATCACTCTTTTTCACGTGCAATGGCAACATATTTTATATAAAAAAAATATATAAAATAAAATAAAAAAGATACTAGAATAGGAACTTGGCTTTTGCTCTTCCAAAAAAAAAAAAAAAAAAAAGGCGCTACCCACTCAACTTTTTTATCTCTTCCGATACAAAAATCTAATTTTCTTTTTTCGGTCAACAAAGTATGGAGGATGACACAAATACAAAAGACCTTGCCTCATGTTCTGTTCCTGTGGAAATGAGAACAAAAGATAAGATGAATTTCCAGGTATATAAGTATTTATACATCCATTTTAGAATTCCAGTCTAAGCAAAATCACTTATATTTTTATTTTATCATTTCAGGAGCAAACTTTAGGAGTGACTGAATATTATGCTTCATTACCAATTCAAGCAACAGGCTTCCACCAATCACATGGAGCTTTTCCTTGTAGTTATGCTGCTTCTATTTTGTCAAATTCTATGTACAACATTCCAGGTGAGAAAACTTTTTATCAATTACTATATGCTATATAAATATAACGCACAACCATGACCAAAGGATTTATATATGTGTGTGTATATATATATATATATATATATATATATTATTTTATTCTAATCAGGTTCTTCTTCTGTTGAACATGATCTAACTGCCCATGACGGTGACAACTTTTTTCATGCGAAGTGGGGAGTATGATTTATTATGGTGATCTATTAGAGTATTAAGCAGCATTGTCTCAAATTTTTTTTTTTTTTTTTTGTTTCAATTGAACACTATTTTAATTACTCTTTAGCTTATATAAACTCTTATGACTTGTTCTGGTTGTATTCATTTTTTTTTTTTGGAAGAGCAAAAGCCAGGTTCCCATTTTGGTATTTATTTTATTTTATAATTTTTTTATATAAAATATGTTACCCTGGCACGTGAAAATGAGTGATGATTAGGGGTATACGTGGGTTGGGTTGGGCTAGGTTTAAGATAATTATAACCCAACCCAAAGACTTCGGGTTGAAGATTTTACGACCCATGGTAAAGAAATAATAATGACAACCCGTTCGAATAAAAACTAGAATGGGTTGGGTTGGGTTGGGTTGTCGGGTTAGTACTAATAAATTTAATTCATATTTCATATGTTTGAACGATGCTTAGCTTATATTAGATTCTCGAAAAAATTCTCATAAATTGATGAAATGAATAGTCTAACAATAATTGATTAGAAAATTATATGTACATCTTTATAATCAAATAGAGAATATAAAAATTGATGAAAAGACAATCTATTGACATATATAGGAAATATAAAATGAGATGATGCACGATTTTAGTAAAAAGAATGAAAAAAATGGTTTAAAAAATGAAGAATGAGTCAACAGACAAGTAGTTATATCAATCAAACAAAAATATGTTTTAAGCAAAACTTCTAAGAAAAGATTAATGTCTTCATATTTTTCATATTGTATTAACATATATAAATTTTAGATAAGTATTTTAAAAATTTGGGTTGGGTTGGGTTGCTCGGGTCCGAAAGTTTAGAATTTCAATCCAACCCGTCATTCATGGGTTCAAACTAAATGAACCTGCAGTGAAAATTTTTCACTTTTGAACCCGTATTTTCGGGTTGGGTTGGGTTGGGTCTTCGGGTTGCTCGGGTTGATGTACACCCCTAGTGATGATTGCATTTAGTGGAAAATTTTTATGCCATACGGGCGTGTGAGTTGTTTCCATTTGTTTCAATAGATAGTGGTCCCTGTAACATGCCACGCAATGCGCTATTTTGCGCTGATGAAAATTACCGATGATACATATCATTTCTCAATGTATATCAGAGACCATAATTTTAAATTTTGTGATGGCCGATATATATTTTTTCAATTTTTTACGTTGTAAATTATTTTTAATTTTGTAAAACTAATTGTAGAAAAAGAAAAAAAAATTTCTTAATACATTAATAATTATTATTAATAATATTTCTTTTACAATAAATAAATAGAGTGTACTAAAATAACTAAAACCCGTACTGAAATTAACATTAACAAGCATAAAGTAGGACAAGAAAACAATAACAACTTCATAAGAGAAATGTCCCATAAAATCCATAATAAGTTAAACGACAGTCTCATAAGTATTTAAAGTCATATAATTAAATAGAAGAAAAAAATTGCAAACTAGTAGATGGCCAAATCCACGACATCATCGTCGTTGTTCTCATCTCCGATATGGCTGTCATGTGCCGATATGGCTGTCATGTGCCGACGGTTGGTTGCGGCGGTGGTGTGCCCAACTTGTGCAAGTCATGCTTCGAGTCCTTTAGTGACTTACACGACTCACACAAGACAGACTCACGATGCTCCAAGGCATCAGGAATCTGAAGCTGACTGCTCAACCCATTGGAAGAAGAGGAACAATTTGTACAATATTAATAATGAACATATTTGCATTTTATTGTTAATTTAATTTTATTACGTAATTCATTGCCACTTATGTACTCTGTATTTTAATTAACAACTATTATTATTATTATTATTATTATTGTTAAATTTGTTATTCACTTTTATTCTTTCACTTATTATTATTAATAATGTTAATAATATTATTATTATTTAATTTATAATAAAGTTTCATTTATTAAAATTGTGTAGTTTTAAAATAATTTGTCGTTTCTACATGTACAGTGTTGTTTGCAACAAATTCTTTCGTTTTATTAAAAACATTGTCGCTTTTGACCAAAACAGTGTCATTTTGGCCATTACAATGTTGTATCGTTTAAACATTGTCGTTTCTATCCCACAGTGTTGTTTTTTCTAGAACAGTGCCGTTTTTATCAAAACGTTTTTCAAAACAGTGTCGTTTGCAGTAAATGATGTCGTTTTTTGCAGTATTATGTCGTTTATCCTAATTTGGGGTCGTTGTCGTTTTGCGTGATTTGATGTTGTTTTTCTTAATTTTATGTCGTCTTGCCCAATTATATGTCTTTTTGCTTATTCTAAAACCAACTAACCTACTCTGATGTACATAATGGTTTACCACAACCACAAAAATCTGCCAAATTTTATTCTTCACAAAAAACTCCAAATTTTATTCTTCACAAAAAAAAAAAAAATCATAAAACCCAAAAAGTAACATAACATTCCAAAAAATTCATAAATTACCCGTAAGTGTACAAAGTACATACAGTTCAAAAATATAAACAATTTTCTAATAAATCCTACGCATATTCAATCTAAATTTCCCAAGTATTTATCGTAACAAAAAATTTACTAATTTTCAAACAAATTTCAACAAAAACAAATGTAAACCAATTCTTGAAATTATCAAATTTACCCTGTTTTGAATAATTAAAGCCTAACCTAAACATTTTATCGAAAAACCACCCCTAGAGTGAAACAAACATCCAGCAGCGGGGGCAATTTATAACCCGCCACAATCTGTAAACACGACCTAATTAAACAAGAGATTATAAAGCTATAGCAAATAGTCATTTTTAAATGATGTTTTAAGAAAATAGTCAAATATTTCATTAATATTTTTTAAATTATATTATGCTGTGATTTTACCTTCGTGCTCTTAATTGTCTAAAAGACTAAAGACAATTTCTTAATTTTGAAAATATTAGTCGTTTTCTTAAAACATAAATAAAAAAAATAACTAACTATCAAATAGATCTATTAAACAAAATGGCGACAAAAGATTCATAAAAGAAAACCGTAGGAAAAAACAAACAAAGAAACCAGAAAAAAACATAAAATTACCTAACAAGGTGCCGATGAAAGCTGGGGTATGACGACAAGGGGTCAGGGAAAGAGGGAATTAACGAGCAAGAGAGATTAGAGATTAAAGGAAAAAAGACAATTTAAAGAACCCAAGAACTTGTGGTCGCTCATTGACTATTTAGTCAAGCTCTACCTATCATATGGTCAAGTACAACCTTGTCCCGAACCATGTCAAGGAAATGGTCACTGATATTAATATTTATAACCGAGTGTTTTCCGAGTTATCAATCATTAAAAAAATAATAAATAAAAATATCGGCGACCACATCTTCGGGACCAAATTTTAGAGGGCCAAATTTTGGTCCCAAATTCTTTCGTAATACATTATCTGCGACGTCCTCGTGTGTTCGCCAGTAAATTATTTTAACTAAAATTTTTGCCAAAAATAATTTTCAATTTTGGTTGTCACGCAGTATCGGCAAGCACTCCGTATGTGGTGATCGGTACTGGTGACAATTGGAATATGCTGAGACAGCAAAAGTTTTAATTAGCAGATTAATTATTTTTTTAAGAGAAATTATAGTGAATACCCAATTTTTAAAACTTAATGCAAATTATTATCCAATCTTTTGAAAAATGTAGCCAACTACCCAAATGATTCAATTACTTACACAGTGGTAAGTGATGGTAATTCACTTAGTTACCAAAAGCATGTGCAAGTAATTCAGAAATTGACTAGAAACTCAATTACTTCAAAAGTTTGAGTATTTATTTTTATTGTTATATAAATTCTGGATATTTGCCTACTTCACCTTATTTTTAATTTTCGTTACATTAATGGTGTTTCGATTTAAATTTTGGTCTATATAAATCTATTCCACCAAAAGATATTGAATTTTATTTCCTCCAATCTCAATGACAATATTATTTCTCGCTGATTTTTTGTGTCGAAAATTCTGATCAATAGTTTCAGCGTTTCAAAAAAGAAAAAAAGTTTTTCAACAAGTTAATTAGCCAATTAAAGGCCAAATTAGCTCAACACCTTATTAGTTACAAAGCAAACTTTACCCGGCACCGAGTCGTCAGAAAAACATTTATATATACACGAGTCTCAAACCCAATCGACTCTCGCTAGCAAACAATAATTACCATACGACATGCCACAGTGACGAGCTTCGATCCTTTAATTAATTTCTCTCTTCTTTTGATTTTTGTTTCCCACCTAACTCTCTGATCCCAAATTCAAAGACATTTCTCTTATCGAGATCTTCAAAATTATATTAAGCTTAAAAAAAAAACACTTAATATACTTTTAAGTATTTATTGTCCTTCAACTGTCACCCACCGCTTAGAAAGTCCTATATATATAACCGCTCTCACCATGCATGCAAACGCACTAAACCCTTCTCAAAGCCTCTAAATTTCCTTGCAATCCACTCTCTCTCTTTCACACACACACACACACACACACAAACACTTTGGTTTTCAAATATATCATCATATCATGGCCATGTTTAGGGTTTCAATTTTTGTGCTTGTTTTGGTTTGCATTGCACATGCAGGTGCACGTAACGTGCCAAACGCCGATGATCAGCAAACTATCTTGCGCGCAGACGCGCCCACGGCCGCGGCCGGAAAAGCGGCGGATTCGCCCGCCGCGGCCGCGGGCCTCGGCGACAAGAAGAACTTCATCTACGGCGGCGTCGGCGGGTTCGCGGGTTTGGGCGGCTACGCGGGCATCGGCGGGATTCTACCGACGCTCGGCGGCATCGGCGGCATCGGCAAGGTCGGCGGGATCGGCGCCGTCGGAGGGATTGGCGGAGGCGTTGGCGGGCTCGGCCCCGGGCTTGGCGGGCTCGGCGGGCCCGGCGCTGCTGCTGCTGGAACTGGCGCTGCGGCGGGTACCGGCGGCGGAATCCTCCACCCTTGATGGGTTGGCGTGGCTAGGTCATCATGATCATCATATGGGAGACTTAGTTAGTTAGTTAGTTAATTAGATTTGGTACGTAATGCATGTGGTTAATTATTGTTGGTCATTAACTATTAATCACGTAGTGCTTGCTCGTTAGGGTTAATTATATGTTTTGTATGTCTTTTCGGAGACATATATGCTATATGTTGACATGTGTTTGTGGTTCTTTCCCTTTTCTAGTTTTAATTAGAATCTCGAGATGTAATGTGTTTTTGCTTTGAACTTTTAGCTAATATTTGCGAGCAAGTATATTTCTAGTAGAATGATGATCATTGACAATGTTTACTGTTTTGTTTCAATATATTATTATCATGAAGCTGTGACATGTTTTTTTTTTTTTTTTTTTTAGAAGTATGCCTTCTTTGCTATCTTAATTGAAGATATATTAATTTACTTGAGATATGTGTCTTTATAAAATTAATTAAGCATATATTATACTTTATCATTTCCAATATCGCAATTAGTAATCCATGGCATCAATACAAAAAGCGTGACAAAATTATCAGCTTGTCACATTGTTAAAATCATTACTTTGGCCTATTTATATTACTGTCACATTTAGGAAAATAAAAAGTTAATTACTTAAGAAGCATAAATACAACCACAAGGTTTTCTAATCTAATAATTCAAAAACATGCAAAAATCCTTACTTGATATGGTTACAATTTAAACTCCAGGCATAGTATATATGCAAAAATATTTTTACCGCGAAACAATGTAAAATCCAATCTTGGTATGTCGTTATCAATATATTATAGATAGGAATATTAGTCATGGCAAAAAAGAAAATTGTTGATAATGATCACATAAGTAACATGTTAGAATTAGTTGAAGCCCAAAGTAATTATTATCTCATCTAGGAAGGATTCTTTATAATGAATTAGCCTTAGACCAAATCGCCCTTTCAACTAGAATCATCAAATCAGATCGGACGTATGTTATCGACTCTAAACATATACAAATAATTAAACTTATAATCGGGGTATTATTACATGACAAGAAAATATTTGTTATTAATTGCCTAAAAGGAGAAGTATAATGAAGTTTTATAAATAAATTAAAAAAAAGAAGAAATATTTTTTTTTAAATAATTAGGTATGAGTACTTGAACTTTTGGGACAATATTTTCGCTGCAAACAAATTTCGGAATATAGTTAAAAAAAATTATTAAGTACTCAATTTGATTATAAGTTATTACAAAATCTTAAAGAGGGTGATCACCTTGATGAGAAACACGAGATAACAGCTTCTAGGTAATTCTAGCAGGATGTTTGTAATTTTTTTTTTTTAAATTTTTAGAACAAAAATTCCAGCAGGAATAATTGTATTTATTAGTATTAATGGAATTGAACTTACCTTTTGCATGGATACCACCTGTACAACATCTGCTTCCACAGCGCATGTTTGTGTGTTTCACGTCTGACAAATTAAAAACTAATAATAATAACTATTGCTGCAATTTATACGTACACTAGTTTTGTAGCGTCGTATAATTTCATTATACTTTTGAAAATCAATTTATACTTTTGCATCTATACATACTCTGTGCGTCGCGACCCAGCCACAGCCAATTTTGCACAGTTCCTGTCCGCCGTGGCGCTCTCAGCAGCGCGCTGTCGCGAACAAAGCTCTTAGTGAGCGCTGCCAATGCGAGCCGTCACGACGGCTAGCATTCGTTTATGCAAATGCTCGCCACGTTGGCAAGTGTGTGAGTGTGTCAAGTGACACACTCTTAACTTGCACTTTGCACTCATATCACATTCTTAGCTTGCACTTTGCACAAACCCATTAAAGAGTCATATCTTTATAAATAGTATTCTCTTTATAAATTGTCATATAACACTGTTCTCCCATTATATTTCCTCTACACAATTACACACTCATCTCATTAATGAACAAAACCCAACAGTGTAAGAAGCAAATCTTTCAAAGAAGTGAAAAAGACAAAGCAACGCTTTTAATTTGTAGAGAAAAAAAAATAGAGAAATTTTCAAGTGTGAGTGGTTGTAAAAATGTAAAAGTATGGTGATTTTGCAACAATGAGAAATAAAAGTATTTGTGCTCGTATACTCCAACATCACCAACTTAAAAAATTTTATAACCAACTCGCGCTTATGAGATATGTATATATTACTCGAGCCTTCCAAGTCTTCTCAAGGATATATAAACCCATGATATAATTTGGGGAAAATTCTAAAATAGTCCCTGAGTTTTACCGAAAATCCGACTTTATCCCTCTGTTTTTGATAATTATAGAATAGTCCTTCAGTTTTTCAAATCGGTCTAAAATTATCCTTTTACGTTGACCAAAACTTAAAATTTTTCTAAATGTCGAGACTACCCTTTTAAAAATCTATTAATTCAACCTCTAATATTTTTAAAAATTACACTCATACCCAATATTTTATTTTTCTTTTCTAATCTAATTTATCACATTTACTCTTCTATTTCTCTCTTATGTCTCATCTCTCTCTCTCTTTCGTCGGATGGGCAAAATGTTACTGGGTCGTAGGCAAAAAAACAAAAAAAAAAATCTCCGCCGCTCCTCCACAAACCCCGCCCCTCCGCCACCCCTGCAGAGCTCCGGCCCCCTCAAACCTCTGCTCCCTCGCAAACCACCGCCCCTCCAAGAACCCTGCCCCCTCCGTCACCCCCTTCATGATTCGTTGCCCATTGGCCGCCCCCCGCAAACCTCCGCCCCTCCGCAAATCGCCACTCCCCGCGCCCCTCTGCTCCTCCGCCGCCCCCTTCGTGAACCTCTGTTCATCTGCCGCCCTCCGCAAAATGCCGCCCCTCCACAAACCGCCGCCCTACGCGAAACCCTCATTTTCTCCGCAAATCCTGCCCCTCGCGAAACCTCCACCCCCCGCAAAACGTCGCCTCTCCACGAACCCCGCCCATCCGCCGCCCCCTTCGCGAACCTCCGCCGCTCTGCCGCCCTCTGCAAACCCCGCCCCTCCGCGAAACCCTCTGTCCCTCTGCGGTTCTGGTTTTTTTTTTTTTTTTTGTAATTTTAAAATCTGGATTTCTGTTTTCGATTGCACATCTGTGGCCTGTGGGTATATGGCTTAGGTCGTGGATTCGGCGATCGTGGGTCGTGGGTTCAGGGTCATATATTAGGTGGTTGTGGGGTCATGAGTTTAGGGGGTTCGAAGGGTCTGAGGTTCGCTGGGTTCGTGCAATTCGCCGGTGTTCATGGGGTTGGCAGAGGTCGAGGTTCGCGGAGGAGAGCCAGGGGTTAAAGAGGAGCACCGGTGGTCGCGGGTTAGCAGAGGTCGGGGGTTGCAGGTTCGCGGAGGAGGGCCGAGGATCGCGGGTTCGCGGAGGGTCGAGAATGTGAGCGGAGGTCGGGGGTAAGGGTTCGTAGAGGAACGCCGAGGGTCACCGGTGAGCAAATATCGGTGGTCGGGGGTTCGCCGAGGGTCTCCATGGAGGTTGGGGAGGGGTTCGCTGCCGAGGTTGGGGAGGAGGTCACCGCCGAGGTTGGGTTGGGGGTCACCGAGGTTTCAGACGTCGAGGCGGCTTTCACGGCGAGGTCGGGGGTTTCGGCCGTTGGGTTCACATTT
Organism: Boehmeria nivea var. tenacissima; assembly: GCA_018132145.1. NCBI lineage: Eukaryota > Viridiplantae > Streptophyta > Magnoliopsida > Rosales > Urticaceae > Boehmeria > Boehmeria nivea. Next base: position 10,814,592 of record CM030883.1, read on the forward strand.
GGTTTTAATTTAAACAAATTTGGTCTTTTGTTGATTAATTATAAATGGAGGATGAAAGGGAATAAAAAGATGAGATACGGAGTCTAAATGTAATTTTTAAAAATATTGTTGGTTCATTTAATTATTACTACGAAGGTTAGTTTTGTCTTTTGGAAAAATTTTAAGTTTTGGTCAACGTAAAAGGATAATTTTAGACCGATTTAAAAAACTGAGGGACTATTCTATAATTATCAAAAACAGAGGGATAAAGTCGGATTTTCAGTAAAACTCAGGGACTATTTTAGAATTTTCCCATTTGTTGTACCTAAAGCAAATTTGATGAGTAATATCCTTTTCGAATTGTGAATAGTAGAAAGTTAAGAGTCGCGTAATGATCTTGCTAACAAGTTACATTTTTATTACTGTTACTTCCTTTCTAGCTTCGATTTCTCTTTAACTCTTAATTTTCGTTTCTTGCAAATACATTGAAGAGGATAAAAAAAAAAAAAAAAAAACTAAAAAGGCAAGAAAATTACCACACAAAATTTCGTCTTTCAAGGGAAACATAGTGAACACATTTTTGGATATATAAAAAGCGTACATTTTGGCCGCACCGGACAACCACCCCCCCCCCCCCCCCAACATTACCATCGTCACTCCCTTCATTTGCATCACCATAATTGCCTTGATTTTGGTTTCTTGGCATATCGCAATATGTCCTTCCACGTTTTGAAGTATATGGTGCACTATAATCTCTCATGCCCAAGCAAGTGCCAATGTTAGAAGATAACGTGAATGAGACTAACAAGAGCACAATGAGCGTAGAAGATAATTCCTTCATGATGCATGTATATTAATATTATTACAATAAATTGTGTACGTTCGTAGATCATATATATTTTCTTCAAGGAGTTTAAGGTTTATATAGGAATCGTTTAGACCAAGGCAGTGCAACAAATACTATTACAATATTAGCTGGTATTAGCTGTTTAGGCTGATATTGTTCGATATAATCAAAGTGTTGGTCTGCAAATCATAAATTATATGGTCCGTGAGTCTGATAGAATGTCAGATCACATGTGTGGACATATAACCATTTTGTGGTTCCAATGCCATGGCTCGTCCCTAGCTATGTATAAATATTTAGTGAAAATATCAAGTATATTTCATGTTTATACCTTTTGTTCGTGAAAATACAAAAAATAACGTTTGTTTTTCAAAGCATACCAAAGTTACACTCCAATCTAGTTGAAAGTTGACTGAAAAATGCAATTTTATTTAAAATCAGCAAATCAAATGATCTATGTGGCCGGAGCCAGAAATTAAGATTAGGGGAGCTTGAGTAATATATTTTAACAAGAGTTATAGTAATGTAAAAATTAAAAAATTTAGAGGGGGCTATTCAAAACAAAAATTGAATACCAATAGACCTAAGATGGCTCCGTCCCTGTATGTGGCATCAAGATATTTTCGGTATTTCAGATAAAAAAGTATTTTTTTTAATCAACTATCAATAAGTTTAAGGTATAATTTTGTTATGTTTCAAAACATAGGAATGCTTTTTACATTTCCACAAATAGAGGGTATAAACGGTAAAATTTAGCATATAAAATATATTTGACATTTTGGCAAACACCTATAACAACTTAGATCCGGTTATTTTATTGAGAAAAGATCAATATATAGTTAGAGCTAATTTCATCTTCAATGCAAATATGAATACCAATGTTAATATTAAATTCAGTATAAAATATAAAAATGCTATATATTTGGGCTTAATACTCCAATTTGGGGGACAACCTCTCTTACATCTTATTTTCACAACTCACAATTATTATAGTTATCACTAATATACTTTTAATAACAATAATTTTATTTAATTATATTTGTTGTGACAAAAGTCCTTTATTTACAAATATTTTATGATTTAAAACTTTTAACCACAAGACTTATTAATCAAAACAAATCTTAAAATTTTAGTTTGTAATCAAAAATTATTTTCGTGACTAAAAGTGAAGTTTTTTTGTAGTTACATTGCAAGTTACGGGGTCGTTGAATTCAAAGAATACGTACGGTCAAATAGCTGATCATATAAAGCCCGTTTGAATGTTCTTTTTGCAGAAAAGGACACATTAGTTGATCGTGTGTGTGACGTTTAATGAAAGAATGATCGTGTGTAACGTTTCATAATATTTTGAAGGTTTTTTTTATTATTTATTATTATTATTATCATAATTAATTATCAATAAACAGCTCAATCTTAGATCCTTAAACACACACGCACGAAGTAGAGCATGAGTAAAAATTTAGACCTGTAATTTTTAGTCCGCGCAACATTTTTCTTTAATAATTACTAAGATACGCTACTATCATCAATTATAAATTCAAAAGACATGTCACTAATTTTTTTCTAATCACAATAATTTTTTTAGTCATATTGATTTACTATGGTTGAAAGTATACTATAATATTGAAAAGATTTAAAAAAAAAAAGGTTCTGTTTCAGGTATGTACTTTTTAGCGATAGATTGTTAAATTTCATACTTTTAGCTACAAATTTTGTTTTGTCTAATTTAGAAGATTTTCTCCCTAGTAATTAAAAAATGAATAAATATTTATATATAAATATATGTGTCTATATATCTCCATGTTGAATGTAGCTTTAACGTACGCATTATTTATTACCAAGATGTAAAGAGTACTACACTAAAAACATGCAATAATCACTTGATTGAGCTATAGACCTTTTTCGAAGTCTCTCTCTCTCTCTACATATATAAACATGTGCAAAGCCCTTAAGATTTCACAAACTAGAAACAAATTCCTTGTAATTAAAAAAATATATATATGGCTTACAATTACACACTTCTCTTTTTCTCTCCATCTTCATTCTTGGCTCTGATCATAGCCTTTGCCTTTTGCTTTCAACATGCAACCCCTCAACTCATGTCATCCCCGCCAACCCCTCCCATTCCTAGCCCTAACGGCGGCGGTGGAGGTGGCGGTGGCGGTGGCGGGTTCGGATTCGGATTCGGATACGGAAGAGGCTTTGGAGGCGGCATGATTCCTGGTTTTGGTGGCCGCAGCGGCGGTGGCGGCGGCTTCGGTATGGGGGCTGGCTTTGGAGGAGGATTTGGCTTCGGTGGTGGACGTGGAGGCGTTCCTATAGGAAATAGGAAGAGCTTGGCACTTCATCATTAAATATTATGAAGTGTATATATGTGTGTAGAAGTGATCATATATAGATCACATCATGATTCTATAATATATATAATTGTTCTTGTACTGAAGCTTTTACTAGTGAATGCAAGAACGGTTGGGAAAGTTGATCATTCAAATTTATTTTAAGCAAGTAATTAGTACAAAAGCATATGCAAGGTTATACGCCTTCAATGTTTGTGGGAGAAAATTTGATCTCATGCGGGATGCCATATTTCACATTCAAGTTTACGACCTATGTTACTATTACATGTCATGTTACTTTTTTTCCTTATCGAATCACTATGTTGTCCCATTTTCTTTTTCTTGTCTTTCTCTTTTGTAAAAAAAAGAAGGATGATTCGGTCAATTCACTATTAAAATGTGGTATGGATTACAATTTTTCTTTTAAAGTAGCATTTTTCAAAACATATTGGGTAGGAGTGACATTTTTTAAAATTTCCCTCAATGTGGAGTTTGATGGGCTTTTTAGCCAAAGGCCCAAGGGGAAAGTTGGTAAGTACGACATAATGTGTATGTTCCCAGGTTCGACCGGGAACGTGCGTGTGCCGCGTCTCATGGGCTCTGTACGCCGTGTACGGAGCGAAGTTGCACTAGTTTGTGGGCACGACACATGCGTGCAGGTTGGACCAAAGAATGTGTTATTGGTAAATTTCGGATAAGGCAATGGTTTTGTAGATTTAATAGTTTTGAAAATCATGTAATATCACTAGAGAAAAAAGGACTTTTGGCGACAATTTTTGGGTCATCGCAGATGCTCTTCGACGATGACAAATGGTGATAATATTTGTCATCGTCGAAGGTCCATCTATCGCTGATGAATAAGTACCGACAATAAATTAATAGCATGTTGTTGTCAATAATTTTGAGACGCAAGTTGTCAAAATGTCGTCAAAGATGACAATCGACAATTGCAACAACGTCGACACTTAAAAAATTCGTCGCATTTGCTTGTTTCTTTTATTTTTTTTTAAAGATTATTTTTATTTTATTTATTGTTTAATTTGTTTTTTTTCCTAATTGTACTGCGTTTTTATTTACTCAATTATTTCTATAAAAAACCACACAACATCATCAAATATGCTTATGATTTAAAAAAAAAAAAAAAACACGGCAACCCTTTTTTTTTTTTTAGACTAGAGAAGAGTTGCATTTAACAATTCAAGCAAAATGAGAGAGACTGAGAGAGAAAAACAAAAGAATTGGGGCAAATTTATAAAATGGAACAACTATGGTGGTCTAAATCTATGAATTTTGGTTTCTCTATCCTCTTGTCCAATTTTACATATAAACTTCGCCGCTTCTGAAAATGGCGGGAAAACCAAACTCGTCTGTGTGTGTGTGAGAGAGAGAGAGAGAGAGAGAGAGAGAGAGAGAATGGAGGGTAAAAGCTCGAGCGAAGAATTGCAGAGCATTTTGGACGCCATTAGAGCTTCAGACGTAAGTACTTTCCAGATTTCTGTTTCATTTCCGTTTCCAATTTCATTGTTCTTGGTTAAGCACAAAACAGTACTTTCCTTAATCTGCTAAATCGGCTTTAGAAAATCGCTGTTCGTTTAATTTTTTCTTTAGGTTTAGGAGATCGCTTGAGCTCTGGAAAAATCACAGATTTTTTGAAGCGATTTAGGGTGGATTATTATTATTTCAGCGTACTTCGTCGTAATTTGAATTGTTTCTGAAGTTTCTAGATTTCGAGCTTTCTCTGGAAGCACTTTTACAAAATTCCTTATTTGTTTTGTGCTATTTAATTATATCTATAGTAACTTGTTATGTTTTTTTTTTTCTTTTCATTTTTTTAGATTAAGATGTTTTACAAAATTTAGCTTTTGTCAAAATTTAGATTAAAGTTTTACAAATTTAAGTTGTTTTTTCATTTATTCGGGCACTTTTTCAAAACTGTTCTCTCTTTCAGTTTGTTATTGTTTTTAACTTTTTTGGTTGCTCTATAACTACATCTAGAGTAACTTGTTATTCTTCCTTTTTTTTTTTTTTCATTTGTAGATTAAGATGTTCTGAGTTATATTAGTTTTGTATATGATTGTGTATTTTGGTTGATTTGATCGTGTGTTACAGGTCGTGGAGAGCCGTATTGAATTGCTTAATAAGCTTGGAGATTTCGACATTTCAGAGAAATCTGACTTGATCTCCCTTGTAGAATGTCTCACAGTATCCTCTGCACTGCATTTTTTGTTTCTTTCCATAGTTTGTTGAGCCGGAACTACTTAAGACTTGCACTACTTTTCACTTTTCGAATCATCACTTTTGTTCGTGCAATTCAGTTATTTTGTTTTCACAGTTTACGTGTTAGGCAGGTCTCATAAGTAATGCACGTTTTTTTTTCCCTCTAAAATGAAGTTTAATCAATTCGTGTTCGGAAATTGCTTTTGTACATGATTTCTCCACAAATTTATTACTGATTAGCTTGTGTTTGCAACCTTGTAAAGCTCCATTTTTTTGGCTTTGCCCGTTAAGAATTTGCTAGATTTAAGATTCATAAATGCAGTAGAAACTTGTGATTATGTGATAAGTGCTATTGTGTGTGTGCTGTTTTTACACCATAACAACAAGCTCGACATTTTGGGAAGATTATACATGTTTGGATGCCAGTCAGTGCTTGCTAAACAAAGCCATACTAAGTGTGGCTTTGAAGCACTTGGAGTCTGATATATCCAGCTGTCAATCCCAGTTTCTTGCCCTTGGGACAAAGGTAAAGATGTTTCCATACGATGGAACGAAACCAAACGACGGAACGAAGAACCGAAAATAAAAGGAAAACAAAGCTTAAGAAACTCAATAAATTATAAGAGAAAATTAAGTTGTAACTACACTGTAGCTTAAACCTTTGCCTATAACGTCCATCCAATCCTAAAGAAAATGTAGAAATTTATAATTCTCAGCATGGCAGTGCTATAAAATATCGAATGTGTTATGCCAGGCAAGCGTATGGTGTGGAAAGCACCTGAAGATGACTCTTATGTCAACCGAGGAGTCTCAAGAAGAAGAGCACTGCAAATTGTTTTTTCAGGTAGACGATGTTTTTTATGTCTGAGCTCTATTTCTTCAGAATATGATAAACATTTATTTTTTATTTTGTTGGTTAAATTCATTTTTTGAGATATTGCCGCCCGGGTTCACGTTTTATGCTTTATGGTCATAGTCTTCTATATGATTACAAAGTTTGTACTTCTAAATGATAAGGATAGATATTTTCGTGAAAGTTTCTGTGGCTGTTTTTTGTATAATCTAAGTGTTGCATCATACGCCCAGCTTCTAACTGCATACACTTGACTTTCTACATTCCACATTTTTCAGCTGCTACTGGACGTGCTGAACTTTTCAGCTGCAAGTTATTCGGCTCTGACAAGATGCCTTGTTTCAGTCGACAAGGAATCCATGGATGTTAGTGAAAGGTTCATTATGGAGCAGCTAAACTTAACCAAAGATTCGATATCAGAGAGTAAGGTACTGTATGATTGTGCACTTATTGCGATACTATGACCTCATCAGTCCTATCCACTAAATTATGTGTTATAGCCTTAACGTTGATAAATGAAGAAGCTAATGCCCGAAATTGAAGCACTCTTGACTGTCCTCTGCTTGCATGTTTGACACCAACCATATAAGATTCATACTTTACTACTGGCATTCAATATCTTCCATAAGTAAAGGATATTCGAGTTTAAAAATTCTTCTAATTTCCCGATGAAGTTTCTTCTATTTACAGAGGAAAAATATCGTTAATCTGTAGCACTCTTGTGCATAATGATAGTTGTATTATATTTGAAGTTTGCAGTATGAATTATTAGAAAGGCTAACTTGTGCTTTGATTGATAATAAAACATTTTAAATTATGCTTGAGTTAAATCAACAAGCAAAATTATATAGTGTGATGAATTTTATGTTTACATTCATTCATTTTACTAAAATTTCCAATTTACTATATCCTCAGATAGGCTACTTATTGAGCAACTTGTCGGTCAAAAGTTTGTCTACTATTGGATGTATGTTTAAAATGTCTGTTAGGAATCTTTACTAGGGCTTCTACATCTGTTGCAGAGAATTCATTCACATGGATCTGATGTGATAAAGGTAGTACATTCAGTAATTGATGCTGTGGTAAGACTATGTGGTGTTTATGCCCAAGCTATAGATTGGAGTCACTCTTATGAAAAGCTTGAGGATAAAAATAGTATGGAACTCGAAGGTGTTTGTGAGATGAATCATGTTATTAATATAACCAAGTGTACGATTGAAAAACTGCATGAGATGGGTATTGTTGCTGCTAATAATGGGGGAAGTTTAGTAAGCATTCTTAATGTGTCATGGAAAGGCGTGGTAACTCTACTTCAGCTCGGTGGCGGTGTCTTGGCTGTAAAGGTGAATGTTTCAGATATTATTTCAACGCTTATCTCATTGGTTAATGAGTCTCTGAAAAGTGCCGCTGAAGCTTGGTCGTCTCCGCTGAAGGAAACTGTTTCTGCAACCGAAGCTAGGAGGAAATTTCTTCCAGTAAAGTTTTACCTGATTAATGCAGTAAAAATTTCTGCATTATATCCATGTCAAGCGTATACAATTTACAGAGACTTAACACACTGTATTCTTATGATTTCAACCTTTAAACTCTCGATGAGCAATGAAAGGCTCCTGAAAACTGCCAGTGAAGTTTACACAGAACTCTTGGAGAAAACATCCTTTGATTTATTCAATTCTTTACTGAATTCAGATCAGGTGATGCGGAATTCAAAACTTGAGGTTTTGGACAGCCTGTTTGTCGACAAAAGCATGGAAAATGCGGATGCAAATGATCATAATTATCCACCTACGTTGGATAAAATATTTTCCTTAAGTTCTCAGTTGTTCTCTGGGGCAAGTACGATATTGCTTGGTCGGGTTGCTTTGTTTCTTAGTTTGTTAAGACATTCTGTTGATCTCGAAGAAGGCATAAAGGTTGAGATGGCTCGAAAGCTTGAATGGGTTTTGAATACTTTAATAGATGAAGGTGTGTATTCTTCCATTCTCGTATTGCAAATTCCCGTATTATGTGGTTCTGGAAAGAATGTGGAATTAGGTTGGCAACCTATTTTTTCTTCTCTTTTGGATGCATTGAAGGCTTTTATGGTTGTGGTTTCTTCGAGTGTTGCATGGACTGAAGTTGAGTCTTTCCTTCTCGAGAACCTCTTTCATCCTCATTTTCTTTGTTGGGAGATTGTAATGGAGCTCTGGTGCTTTGTTATACGTTATGCTCAGCCAGAGATGGTAACTTGTTTTTTTGACAAACTTTGCTCATTGATGAAATTGATGGCATCTTCTGAATCAGTTCTTGTACCTGGTTCTGGAATGAGAAAATTGGCCAGATCGATCAGCATGCTTGTCAGCTTTGGGCCACAATCTATTGCTGACCATGTTTTAAAGTCTGTTATCGGTGATGATATATCTCAGTTGTCTTCAGTCGTGAGTTTAGCGTTGTTCATGGAAGGGTTTCCACTGAATCTGCTATCTGACAAATTGAGAAGTGCTGCAACTGAAAGAATACTTGCTGATTATTACGTCTTCATAGAAAGTTTTGAAGACAAGGCAACAAAAACTTGCAATGATGGTGTTTTCGGGGTTCCAATATTTACTCTGTCTGCTTCCTTGCAGTCTCTGTAAGTATAAATCCCTTTTCTGCCTGAGATTGTGCTGTTTCTGTCATATGAAATTTATCATTTAATAGTCAGACGGCTTTTTGCACATTCATTTTTTTTGTGTTGATTATCTCCATTTTTCTAGGTTCTTCTGTTTAATCAGTTTTTTTTTTTCCCTAATCTGTAGCCAGATCAGCTTATCGGATATTGATGTGAAGACCCTGAGGTTTCTAGTTTCCATAATCCATAACTACAGAGTTTCTGTGGACAAAGTAACAAGGGAACAGTGCTGTAAGCTTTTAAGTGAAACATTAGGCATAATCTCAAACATGAATCATCTATATACATCTAATGAAATGGAACAAGTCATATTCGAGCTCGAAAATCTGTTCATCTCAGGGCCAGAAGCCTCAGACAAAGCGCTCTATGAATGCAAACCAAACCTTGCACGTTTCATAGGGGGTCTCGCACACATGCAAATGACGGTATCCGAACAAAAATCCACCTTTTCAGCCACATGCGAGCTGTATAAAATGATGTTTAGAGAGAGGCACTGGGCTCTTATTCATTTGTCTATCACAGCGCTCGGGTACTTTTCTGAGCGATGCTCTTGTGGTGACCTTTGGAGATTCGTGCCTCATGATGCAGCTCTTTCGTATGATTTGTCGTATGGAAACGAGGCGAATGAGGAACGCTTCATGTGCGAATTCCAAATATTTATCGAGAAGGAAACAGCTATCGATATAAATGCATCAAGCTCCGAGCAGCTTAGGCTGCTTTCAAGGGAGGGTCTGATTTTGAAGGAATTGTTTCAAAAGATTTTACTTATTAAGGCAGAGGCGGTTACGTGCGAAAACAAGGTGGAGATAGCTGAAAAGCAGCCTATGGAGATCGACGGAGAAAGGCAGCAGAACAGGAAAAGGAAACTTCCTGATGGAATTGGCAAAGGCATGGAATTGCTACAGAGCGGTTTAGAGGTTATCGTAACCGGCCTTTCGCAGTGGCAGCGAAATCAACCCGAGTCAAGTGAGCTTCGGGATAAGTTCGTGACTTACTGCTCTCGTCTTGAAGATGAAATTGCTCGTTTGGTTGGCCTTGCTGGCAGTGGCTAACCTTTGATTTTATAATCGTGATGCTACTAAGTTCTCTAGATTTCTGTGTGTAATATGTGTATGTAAGAGGATTAAATATTCTTTCGTATTTTTTTCGGGTCAATCTGCAAGTTTTCGATGAGCCAGCTATTTTTGAGTTGAACATGGGCTTCTTAGTTGCCTTTCACATTTCATGCATTACAGAAAGTGGATCATGTGATTGGTTCATAGAACATTATTGGGGAGATTGCCAAAACAAAAAACAAAAAACAAAAAACAAAAAACAAAAAACAAAACAAAACAAATAAAAAAAATAAAAATAAAGAAAAAAAACATTGTAAGCGACACTTAATAGTTTACGACCCAAAATAGTGTGCTTCCTTGATTACTTTTCACTCTATGTTTATAGTATCAAACAACATAGGTAAAAATAGTAAGTGTAACACAAAAAAGAGCATAAATTAATAGTGTCAAGAAACGGGCATTTGTCAAAATCTCTCAACTTTATATTTGATTGAAACTCAATTAGGAGCCGTTTTTCAGATTATATGTCGTCTGTAGATTGTGTTGCTTTGTTTTCATATTTGATGTCGTTTCTCGGTCTTGGAGTCGTTTATAACTTTTGTTCTTTTCAGAATCGTTGTCGTTTTTCATTACCATGTCGTTTTGTGCACTGTTGTCGTTTTTTATGTTTATGTCGTTTTTAGCGTTGTTGTCGTTTTTCATTTCCATGTCGTTTTGTGCAATGTTGTCGTTTTTTATGTTCATGTCGTTTATAACATTTGTTCTTTTCAGAATCTCGGTCTTTTTTCATTTCCATGTCGTTTTGTGCATTGTTGTCGTTTTTTGTGTTCATGTCGTTTTTAGCATTGATGTCGTTTACAGATTTCAAGTCATTTTTTAAGATTTCAAGTCGTATCAGTAAAACATATTTTTGGGAATATATTTCATCTCCATAAATTTCAATGTCCAAAAAATCTTCGAAATGTAACATAGAACCTTGCCCGACCAATATGTGATCGCCGATATATTTTATCTACTAACATATTATTACTTTGGCTAAACTTTTGCCATTTACTAAAACAACAATAAAAAATGGCCAAATTCTTAATAAACCGCCTTTTTTTAAAGAAAAAAAATGAGAATACTTTTTGAGATGGAGAAGGAGAAGCGGAATGCAACCCTGCCCAACCCGCCCTATTGCCATCATTGCAACATAATATTTAATATTACCTTTTTTTAGGTATTTTTTTTATTCATTGGGATTTCTTTAATTAGCTAATTGTTTACTGTAAGGAACAAGATCTTCTCTATTTAAAATGATTATCCATTTGTGTTCTTGATCTTACTTTAAAGATTACAAAAGATCTGCAAGAAAATGAAAACAATAAAATATACGTTAGCACCGGAGAAAGACAAAACTAGCTCAGAAAATATATAACTTGCTTTATATCATTGTGCATATATTACTGTAATTGGGAAATAGCTTGGTTAATGCATTTTTTTTTTCCTGAGAGGATTAGTGCAATATATATCACATATGTTATAGCTATTTCAAACATATTTTTAAAAATTATTTTTTAAATTAAATTTTGATTATGTCTATTTACTAAAATTATTGATATTATGCATATGTTAATGCATATATATGATGTATATGTGCATATATATCTTCGCGTGAGACCATATCAAGCCGTTGCTTCTTTCTTTAATTTTGCTAGTTCCTTAGTGTCCAATTAAAATAGATAAGACAAGACATCTCATAATTAAATAATTAAAAGAAAAAAAAGATTATCAAAGAATAATGATTGTGAAGATTGAAGGAAAAAGAGTGCAGAACTAAGTAGGTCTCGGGCAGCTTGATTAGTAACTAAGCAGAAGTTATAATTATCAGATAAAGAAAACAAGGAAAATTGGGTTGTCTCAATCATGCTCATTAATCATTATATGTAATCAAGTTATATAGATAATTATATACATATATGTGTTCTATAAAGTGGCTCACCTTGGCAATATGATGCGACTTATGTGAGTGCTTATCCTTAAGATATAAATATAAATTAAGTACTGGATTTTGTAGCATAGTTCGTATCTTAAAAAGAGACTTAGCAAGAAATCAATTTGTGAGCGCGTAGTAATTCTAATTTTAATTGCTATAAGATGATATGGTTATGCATCATTAATAAAGAAAAAAAAATTCTCTTGTAACTGAAAGCCATCCTTTTAAAGGTGCCTTTTGCTCTCATAGTAGTCATGGAATTGTTTAAATAATATTAGAGTATTATAATGGATGATTAGCAAGCGACAAAAAGAAATTAGTTTGAACAAAGTTGCTTTTAGCCCAAAACTTTTTTGTCACAGTGTTTGAAGACCGGATTAACTTAGTATACATATACTTATTTAAATGGTAGTGCTAATCACCACCACTCTTATTATTGTTATTATTCGCTTTGCTGTATGACATACCATTGCATACGCAATATTACACAAGGATCGGAAAGCAATAGCAACTCAATTCTACCAAGCAAGCAATTAATTAATGTGACCGGCAATAATTTGATCAAGTTCCTTTTGATCATATCCACATTATATATAAACACACACACACACACAATATATATATGTACACACACATATATATAATATTTTCACTATATATAAAGTGACTGTATATGAGTCTATTTTCACTTGAGTGCTACAAGTTTAATGACTGTTGTGGCTTATCTTACAAATCCATGCATGCAACTTGGCGACAATGCTATTGGTTTTTTTTTCCTTTTCTTTTTTTTTTTTTTTTGGCAGCAGATATTGCTTTTTTTTTTTTTTTTTTGGCTATATTCACACGCATGCAAAAGAAGAAACTTCACGGCTGAGAAAAGATAGCACAAGTTGGACATTTGCGTACAAATAGAAAACAGAAGGAAAAAAAAAAAAGGAAAAGTTTGAAGAGCAATATTGTTGGTAGGTAGGGGAGATTTAGTCCATTAACATCGAGATCTTGTTTGCCATAAATGCAAATTCTCTTTTTTGGTTCACATCATGATCTCCTCAAAAGACCAAGAAATCAGAAAAAATTTAAGGCCAGAGTTAAAGCCACGGATTTGCAGTACAAAACTATGTAAATATATATAGCAAGAAAAGGTATTTTTTGCTAGATATAATAAAATGGATATTAAGATATAGACATAGGAAATTGTATAAATGCATATAGCAAGAAAAGGCATTTGATTGATAAAGGAAAATTCAAGTATCCTCAAATTTAGTTTTTTTTATGCATTAAAAAATAGAGGATTTTGAAAAATGCTTATTTTTAGACACATTAGTAATATGTTTCGTTTGTTTTGCACTTTTTAGTTTTTACTCATTATTTTTGCATTATAATATAAATTATAAATGAAGGCAACACACCACTTGAGAAATAAATTATTAAGTGCATTTATTGACACCAATATTGGCATTTTTTGCAATTTCTCAAAAAAAAGTTTTTTTTTAATATTATAGTACTTTTTTAGAAAAATAATTATCAGAATCATTCACTATTAGTAGTACGTACTATTACACAATCCAAGAATCTTCCAATGATTAGATGATAATATATATTGGTTATTATGTAAATAATTGTTTGATCATTTACACTTTTTGGAAGATTCTGGAGGATAATCTTCCTAAATTAAATCTTGATGATTTTTCTAATTTTTTGTTCTCTACATGATTCTGAGAAACTCAATTGCCACCAAACAAGTTGTGTTGACTAAGACTTCATATACTAAGCACATAAAAAAACATGATATTGGTGATTGGTCCTTATAATTAAGACATGGAAAAAAAAAAAAGAAGAAGAAGAAAGATATGCACTCTCTCTATTTATTTTTTTTTTCTTTCACTTTATAGCAATGTACTCAAGTGGTTATATAAAATTCATCTCGTAAGTTTTCAATAGGTACAAAAAAAGTCCTTTTGACCAAATTCGGTCAATATTAACTTATAAAAAGACTTTGTTACCTTTTAAGTTCTTTTCTTTAATAATTAAAATTTTTAAAAGCTTGATTTTGAGATAAATCTCAATTTTTTAAGAAAAACCCCAATCCCTAAAAATAAAATCCGGATATGTAAAGTTTAAAATATATGAAATTTCTATTAAACACATGAAATATATTTATAGTATTTTTCCAATAATAAATACAAACCCACCATAAATATGATCTTGGTTTACCAAAAAATTATTATTAAAAAAAAAAACTTGCCTTTATTATACATACACTCACACACACACTAATAGCTATGTAAAAACCTAACAACATAACTCTACATACACAAAAACTCACTCTATATATAGCCTAACACACACATACAAACACATTAGTCCTTCAAAAACTTTCTCCCAAAACACATTCCCATTTTCTTGTCGTTTTACAAAAGAGAAAAAGAAAAGAAAAGAAAAAAAAAAAAAGGCATGACTAGGAAAAACCTAATAGCCTTGTCCACACTAGTATCCCTCGCCATTTTCATAGTCTTGATGTCGTTCTCCGCCCCGGGGCAGAGGTACTTGGCCCTGTCGCCCCCGGGGACGGAGTACGACGTGCGAGTCATCAACGGGTTCCGCGACAACTCGTCGCTGCCGCTGGTGATATGGTGCTCATCCGAGGGCGGCGACGACCTCGGAGGGCGAGCCCTGCAGGAGAGGGACGACTTCAGCTGGCGCCTCCGCACCGGCCTCTGGGGAAACCCTAATTTCGTCTGCACAATGAAGTGGGACCGCAAGAGGAAGAGGTTCCACGCCTTTCGGGTCCCGAGGGACGTCCTTCGCTGCAGCCCCTTGAGGAAGTGCTCTTGGCTCGTCACAGAGACTGGCTTCTACTTCAGCAGCGACGAGGTCAATTGGAAAAAGGACTTCTCGTGGCCCTGATATATATGGTCATATATATCTATATATATGCATGGGATATATATTTTGAGAGAGAGAGATATTTGACTTGTTTTGTTATATGGTGATCATATTTACGCTTGTTGCCAAGTTTTTGTGTATGATCATGATATAATTGTAAGTTTTGGCTTCGTGTTGTGGCTTGATCGGCGATAAAATCAGTGTAACGAGTTATTATATATTATTATGTAATGTGAGAAAAATAATCTTTTTGTGTAATTACATGAAATTTTGGGTTTTTTTTTTCTTTTTTTCTTTCTTGTTTTAAACATGGAGGATCGAAAAGGAAACAATGATACAATATTGATATTGACCGATATGTAAATTAAATTAGTGTTAATTACTGGCATGGGATTTTGTAGAAAGTGATGCCATATATCTTATGAAATCTTTATGGAAAAAAATATATGAGCGTTGGAAATTAACTATTGATGTTAAAAGGTAACTGCGAATCAGATCTCTGGAAATATATTCACTATAAAGGTAATTTATGTACTCTAGCTAGGGCACGAGATTCTTGGTTGAATTTAGTGGTGTAGAAGGCAAAAAAATGCTTTGTTTTTTTTTTTTTTTGCAAATTTGTTAATTCAGAAATATGGTTATATATATATATATATATATATATATATATATGAAACTGCCATATATACCACTTATATTGAGACCCCTATGTGAAAAAATGCCTTTTGGACCTATAGCTAGACATAGTCAAAACAATAGCTTTTTTTGTTTTGTTTTTTTTGTTTTTTTGGGATGGTTTCGATTTGTCTACAAACCTGATGATTACAATAGTGAATCAACTTAAAATCTTAAAGCATGTGTTTGAAATAGGAGATTAGGGAATAATAGGATAAGATATCATGTGTTTGTTGTATTTTTTTATATAATTAATTAATATAATAAGGTGAGACCCACATTAATAAAAAAGTGATTTTTAATTTGTTTAAAAATTTATTTTAAATGAAAAAAATAAGAAATATTAATTGTTTAATATTTTTAAATATACTTTCTATTTATTTGAAATTTTTTGAAACATAATTATAACTCAATCCAATACTTTACCAAACATATCATAACACTAAATACAATACAATTCAATCCTATCTTATTCGATCTCACAGAACAAGTCTTATCATATCCAAGTTTTATCCAATGGTAATATAAATCAAGAAAGAAAATTTTGAAAAATAATTTTTTTTTATGAGAGAATCGACAATCATATATAATTTTTAATAGAAAAAGTAACTAAAATGGTGATAACTATTTATTGATCATGTAACAAAAATATGTGCATTAATAATTGTATTATATGTCACATCATTTTTGTTATTTTTTTCCATTACAAATCTTAGTTATTAGGAAAAAAAAAACAAGGAAAAAGAAAAAAGAAAAATCAGTTAATAACACTGTAGGAAACATTGCCCTTTTTCTGGATAAAAAGAGTGACTATTAGATATGGTCCATTTTGAAAAAGACGAACACAAATATATGAGAACATGATATCATACAAGGACCCAAATGATGCCACGCCAGGATTGATATTTGATTCCACTTCAATTTCCAAAGAAATTACGAAAAGCTACAGTTCCTAGTCCCACTATATTATATAGTCTACATATGTACATCATTATCTATCAGGTGGAACTAGCTAGGAGGCCCATATATTATGGTACTAAATCAGTCATTAGTTAGTAGCAAAAAAAAAAAAAAAAATCAGTCATTAGTTTGTCTTTTTTTGAAATTTAGCATTTGTATCAAGTTTGCCAAAGGTTTAAAGAAAAGGACTTATTCTTTAACTATCTTTTTAAAATTATTTTTTAAATAGTTTTACAAGTTCATAATATTTTAATATTTAGTTTATTTACGGGAGATTTGAGAAAATCTTTTATTATTATTATTATACATTAATGTAGCACACAATTTGAAATATAGATTATTATATGTGTCACTTAGAATTACCTTATTTGCAGTTTCCCCTTTATTTGTTAAATACAAGAGTGATGCTATGGATAGACGTGCGTCTGTCGAATCTTGCACGGACGGCCAGGATTCGACAGACGCGCCACCTGCATCTGTCGTTAGCGCATCCCTAAATACAATTAGACAAAAATGGTGACAGACAGATTAGAATGTGTCAGACAGATCTTTTCAAGCTTCTTCATCTCAACAACAAAATGATGGATAGCTACTCCGAACAATCTAGTTATGGTCGTCTATAAAGATCACTTGAACCTCATGTTTTATTGATTTCTTAATTAGGTTTCCTGAGTCATGCACTCTTTTTCCTCTTTTTGAATATTTCATTTTGAGTTTTCCGAACAAAGGTTTTAATGAGGCACCACAATGGGTAAACCCCATACGAATATATTCAGTTTTCTTCCATTAGCCTCAATTTAGAGCGGCGGTTTCTTTTTTTTTACTCTATGTAATTTTTCCTTTTTATTTACTAAAGTTGGGTCTTTTAGAGTATTCTTCCGAAGAAGACCAACCTAACTGCAAAGTTTCTGAGATCTCAGGCGTGTGCTAATTGTATTAGGATGTGTTCTTAAAGAGTCCATTTAAAAAAAAATACAATTAGATATCAATAATAGTTTTAAAAAATAAGTTTACAAGTAAAACCTTAATATATTAATAATTTTGATTAAATAATATTCTTTAGGGTGAATTAATTAAATAAACTATTGTGAAAAATACCTTTTAAATTTTAGCCAATATTTCAAAAAATTAAAAAAAAAAATAATCATGATTCATGTACAAGTTGGATGAATGAACTTCGCATCCATTACAACTTGATGTCTATATTCTTAATAAATGAAACCAATATTGGCCATGTTTTTAAATCAGCTAAGCAAAATAATTATTTTTTTAATTATTATTTCTCTATTCTTTATCTATCCAAACTCGGACTTTACGTGCTAAATAACTATTCGTTCAATTTATAAGATAATATATCATAGAAAAATTCCTTAGGACTCATTTAATATATACATTAATAATTTTCTGGTATAAAAAAATTATAACCTTATTAGGAAGAAATGACATAATATGGATATAATATTATTTGTTCCTTTTTCAAAATTGATATGACATAGACATACTTAGTTAACAAATACGCGAAAGTAAAATAATAATTTGTGAAACAATTTAAATACAATGTATATTTAGATAAATAATAAATAATACCTTAGTAAATTAATAATTCACTAAATTAATAAATTTTGATGATCCTAACGTAATCAATTTATAGGTTTTGCTATACATATATATACTTTTAAGTTATGCATATAATTTTAAGATACTATAATAATAATAATAGGATTGTTATTATTTAGTGTTGATAGCTTTGTTTGTTTTGGATTGTAATTCTTCCGAACAAAGTATCATTTGTATTTCAGTTTTGATAAAATTCTTGGCCTCTTTAGAGGAGAATACCAACTTAATTAGTAAACTTTGTTGTGATGCGTTTTTTAAAGAGTTGGGGACTCTTTACTAAAAAAATATAATAATAATAATAATCTTATATATGTACCTATTAAAAAATAAAACGGTCTCATAATTTTTTTAACTAAATAATACATACGATTTTCTAATATTTTGTCAAGATTTCTTATTTATATTAAATAATAAATTGTTTTAACAGTACAAAATAACATATTATATTCTTTAATTTTAGAGATTATTGAGTAAATATCAATTTTTTAGATGGTGTTTTAAGAAAATAGCGCCATATAAGTTCTAATCAGAAAATAATGATTAGTTAATGAATAATGGATATAGAGAGAACTAGTATTACAACCATACTATATAGCTAGCTAGTGCTTGGCAACTCAACATCCCAAACATGTCGATGGAATGATTTATTTGGATAAGTTAAGATATATATGCCTCTGAGCGTGAAGCCCCATTTACTATATAGTGGAGGAACCAAAAATTGAGATATGTGATTTTCTCTTCAAAAGTTCAATGAAAATCTTTCTTTTTTTTTTTTTCATGGGCATGAACATTTGCTGGGTTGTCTTTGGATGAATAATTATGCAATAGATAATATTTAATAGATAACATCTTTCCCTTTTATGGTTTGCTTTGTGATTCTTTTTTTTTTTTTAACACAATTTTCGTTTTGCAAATTATATGTTTCCATATTATATAACTACGTTAAGCAGTGGCGGTTTTATGCACATTCAAAAAGACATGTTATTTGTTCGAAATAGAATTTTATTGTATTCTTTACGTACATATATATTAGCAATTATATGTAATGTTGAGCTCTTACTTTTATATCCTCAATTTATGGTTGCAAGAGAATTATTGTTGCATATAGAAGTTAAAATTAGACAAATATATGGGTTATATAACATCGAAGCTTCATTTTTTTAACACAAAAAATGGATGGGCAAGAAATAACTATAATAATTAGGATCGTGTTTCATATGGCCATAACAATGATTTATATCTCTCACGATCAACTTGTCACAAAGTGGGAAATTAAGTCATTACTCACCACCAAAAAACAAGGTGAGTTTGTGATAGTGTGTACACTTTTAGGCCATTATTATTTGATATATTAAACTAATTATGATCATTGTGTCGATCTTTTATTACGAAATCAAATAGGGACAGTGGAGCAAAAAAAAAAAACACACAGAAAAAGCTTTTGGATTAATTACTAGGGATATATTTAGTATTTAGCTATTTTTTTGTGCTTGTTTATAAAGAAATGGTCAACGTTTTACAAAAATTGAATTGTTACTCATTAATACATAAGAGAACAAAGAACATAAAAGTAAATGCACATCATTATGTAGTTAAGAAAAGGACCAGTCAACAAATTAGCCATTAAGGATTTAGTCATAGTTTCATGAAATTAAGGATTTAGCCGTAACTTAGGTATAATATAAAATGTTACATGTAACATGTTATGTTACATTTGTAACATATTATGTTACACGTGCAACATAAATATGATACACGTATGTTACACGTATAACATAAAATGTTACACAGTACATGTGTAATATCTAAATCCTTAATTTTATGAAACCATGGCTAAATCCTATAAATTAGTCAAAAGTTTGGTTAAATCCTTAAAAATCTCTTAAGAAAATGACTAATTTCTTAATTAATCAAAACGTTGGCTTATTTTAATTAAAACTTCATTTAAAATCCATATTTACTCAATTATCAATTTTTTTAGCAAAAATAAAAATAAAACATTATAATTATTCCATGTATTCTTTAGAAAAACCATGTTTTACATTTGAGGCTCTTTTTTTGACATAAAAATTCGTCTCTCGATGTTTTAAAATAAACAACGCAATGAGATTATTAAGTAATAAATAATCATTTTTTTAAGACTGTTTTAAAGAAAAAAAAAACAACGTGTTGATTAATAATGAAATGGTCATTTCTTAACTATATAATACATTAATTTTACTTTTATATTCTTAATTTTGTATTGACCAATGTCTAATTTCTTGATTTTTTGAAACTTTGGCTATTTTCTTCAAATATAGATAAAAAAAAATAACAAAAAAAATCCCATAAATAATAGATGTATTTTATTGACTTTCGGTCTAAGTCTATGATTAAAATGTTCATTTTGCTACTGCATAATTTTTAAGGTCTATTTGGTATTTAGCCATTTTTTAATCAATGTTTTAAAGAAATTTCCAACGTTTTCAAAAATTAAGAAACTAGCCATTAGTCCATTTAAAAACTAAAGACATAAAAATAATATCACACCATCATATAGTTGAGAACATGACTATTTTTTTATTAATAAAAATATTGTCTATTTTTTTAAAAAAACATCACCTAAAAAATAGATATTTATGCAATAATCTATATTTTTTTAATTATTCTACATGTTTAGTTTACGTGACAATATTTAAATATTTGAGTATTTTTTTTTATAATTATACTCTTCCATCAATCGGAGTAAATTACATGTTTTAGTCCAGCTTAAATGCAGTTTAGCATTACAAAAAACACAAAAAGAAAACGTGATATTTTAATGAACTGCGAGAGATAATTATAGTGTTAAAAAATTTAATTCCCAATTGTGAGAAGGGAGATAGCGACAAATCAGTCTTGCACTATAATCTATATTGGTGAAGTCTCTTATAATTGTCAGCAGAAAACAAAAGTGATAGGGATGTATCGATCTTTACCCATCACATTCGATCCACTACAAAAATTAAATATATTAAAAAAAAAAAAACCTATGATATAATTCACTTTGCTCCCAAAACTGTTCCCCAAATAGTGATATTTCCACAATAGTACTTCATATTTCAACCCTATCATTATGTCACTAGATAATATGCTGCCCTATAATGGGCCAAGTCTATTTTAATGTGTTTGATTTATATATATATATATATATATATATATATATATATATTCGTTTTCATAATTACTTTTTAGTTTATATTTTTTTTCTTAATTTGAGATGTACGTTTAATGACGATGTTAGTACGTAATTTTCATGGAATGAAGTAATCAACTTATTTTGATCAGTGCTAGCTGCTTATTTCTAAAGTTTCTATTCGTTTGAAAAGTATACTGATCAACTATGACTAGAAAGTGATTAGGTTAAGTTAGCTCTATAGAAGCTTCATAGTTATTGTTGTGGATTTTGAGGAATGTTACTTTTTTGGCACAATGGTAATTTATGCCCTATATGTATTGTCCTTTTAATTTATACTTCAAAATTTAAACTATAAACATAGAATGAAAATCAAAAAAAAAAAAAAAAACACACATCACTTGGGGTATAGATTATTAAGTGACATCAAGAATTACCTTATTTTATAATTCTCCCTTATTGTTGGGCCAGTTTTCGATCAGGCACAATTATGAACCCCATGGACCATTTACAAGAAAGTTTCGAAA
This sequence comes from Boehmeria nivea var. tenacissima, assembly GCA_018132145.1. NCBI lineage: Eukaryota > Viridiplantae > Streptophyta > Magnoliopsida > Rosales > Urticaceae > Boehmeria > Boehmeria nivea. The sequence continues at coordinate 10,836,323 of CM030883.1, forward strand.
AAATATCACTTCTGGACAACTTATTTTGAAAATTACCACTTTACAAGAAAAATTACACCTCATATCATTTTTTGGTAGTAAATTTGACTGAATTTCCCTTCTTTTTTTAACAAATGAAGAAGACAAGAGGAAGAAGGGGCAAAATAATAGTTTGTTTATGAAAAAAGTAACATGGCATGCAATAATGTCATAGATTGTAAATTTAAAAGGTTAAATTTTCTCGAAATTTTGATGAATGCCCTTTTTTGTCAATCCACTGAGCCAAAAAGAGGACAAGAAAGTGAACCGTTGTGCAATCCCACACCGCCTGAATAAGGTGAATGTATAGTGTAATGATAACGAGACTATGCAAGTATGAGAATGTACAATTAAGGTACTCTGAGACTGTACAGGTATGAGACTGTACGGTTAAGGAGTGCTTACAAGATTTGATGGTACTACTTATAGTAACACTTTTCGATAGCTCATCACGTAGGAACTCCAAAGTTAAGTGTACTTGAGTTGGAGCGATGGCTGACCTCCTAGAAGTTTTTTCGGTGCGAGTGAGGATAAAACACGCTGAAAAGATTCGTGTTGGTTTGTGGGGCTAATCGTCAATATAAAAAGTAGTCGTTACACTAATAATCTATATCCCCTTTTGTATTGCACTTATAGTTTTTACCCTTACTTTGACACTATAAATATAGAACAAAAATCAAGTTGGACTACCACTTAGGGTAATAAGTGGTGCACTAATTAAGATAATTTTGCAATTACCCTTACAAGTAACCACCTATATTGAGATCTGACGACAAAGATATACGGCTTCTGAGAATAGGTCATTACTATTTAACACCATTGCTCATCGTAGTTTGGCGTTGACGCAGGAACCCAAACATCATCCAGAAGAGTGTTCGAACGGCCCAACCAATTGGCAAATCAGCCCAAAAAATTTTTTCAAACACTTTGCCAAATAGGCCCATTGTTCAAATACTATTTTCTCACCTTAAAAACAGAGAAAATTTAATTAATAAATGCTACGTACGCATTGTATAATCATTAAGAGAAAAAAATTAATTAGGACAAATAAGAAAATAGAACTAATCACTAAAGAATACTATATAGTAAATGTCAAACATTAACATAGAAGATGCTTGATGTTACATTTGGCAAAAAAAAAAAATGTAATTGCTAATTAAACTTGAGCACAAATTTTGCTTAATACTAAAGACGTAATTTCTAAATATCAATGTTTAGTAATGGTATAAAGATTTGAAACTCTATTTGAGGATGCTCTTGAAAAGCAATTAATTACAATAGAAGATTATAAGTACATACTTATTGGTTATGCCAGAAGTTTTATTTGTTACATTCTTAAATAAGTCAAACTACCATTGCAACATTTGCACTTTTTCATTACACCCAGATTCTCTCATTGAATGATAACAATAAATGCTTATAAATCTTGCTAACTCTCACAATCCAATCCCTCTTTCTCTAAACAATCGAGCAAGGTAGCAAAAAGCTTTCCTATCTCCCTCAATTGTCACTACAAGATAGACAACAAAATCAAGCAATCATTTCACCAACAAAATTCTCACAAGATGACTAATATTACTAGTAAACTCTCACTTGTGCTTTACCTCTTAGTCACATGGCCAAACCTAGCTAGCAATGCCGACATGTTGACAAAGTACCACATTCACATAATGGACGACTTGCCGGATCCGAGCTCGAAGCTGTTTGTCCACTGCAAGTCCGCCGATAGCGACAAAGGCGCTCGAGAATTGAGCCCGGGACAAGAGTACGGATGGGGAACTAGGGTCAACGTCTGGAGGTCAACGCTCTACTTTTGCTTGTTGAAATGGGAAGGAGTGAAAGAAAGGTACATTGTTGCGTTCAAGGGACATAGAGATCAAGGTCGGTGCAAGCACATCAAAGCTTGCTTGTGGAAGGTCAGAGACAATGGGATCTTCTTTAGCAATGATAACTCTACGTGGTCTAATGAGTATCCATGGTAGCTTTTTATGTGTCTATATATAGCAAATAGTACTATAGCTTTGTCAAATGGTTACTTGGTTTTACTCAGAACAAAAAAAAAAAGGAAAGAAAATATTAATGTATTAGTGAACTACTTCAATAATAATGATGTGAAAATATGATCTATTATTGGTATCTACAAAGTAGTGTTTGATTACCAAATTTTGGTTATTATCTTCGACGGAAATAGAAGATAAATAGCTGCAGGGGCTTGTGCGTTTTGACAATTTAACCCGGTAAAATTTTGTGGATTGACGATATGGTACTTCAAATTTCAAGACAATTTTACATGTGATGACCAGATATTAATTAAGAACAGCATTGAAAAAGCCTTGTACAACCCCACAAACATTTCTAAAATGTTGCAATATGAAATGCATTATCATGGTAAGGAAAGTGATAGATTGAATTATAATGATGTGGAAGTGAATCTTTGTAATCAAGAAGTTATAAAAATAAAAGAATTGACGATACCGATAACGATAAAAAAAAAAAAAAAGTATTATTCGTTTTTTAACTTATATATAATTCAATATGGGCATATCCCAAAAAAAAAAAAAATCTATTTGGTTTGTCTTTAATTTGTGGTTGCGACATCGACTAGCTCAACGCATTATTGCATTTGGAGAATAAAGAGCATATTCGGGAAAAATAAGAAAAAAGAATTTATATGGAAATGCATTAGGGATATTTAAGTAATAAAGATAAATAAATAACTTAAAAATTTTAATTATTTAAAGGGTGTGTGGAATTAGAGTAAATGGAGTATAAATAGAAATACCCATTATATATTAATTGTAAGTACAACTGTCCCCAAAAAAAAAAAAAAAATAAAAACTTGGAAGTACAATGTGTCTAGTCATAGAAAAACAGTCAATATACATCTGTCAATACTGGTTGTCCATACTCGTTACATTTCAAGCAAATACCAAGCACAAGGACTCAATTAATTTTCAACTTATTGCCATATGAGATATAGCCACTACTATACCATTCAAAATCCATGACAAATACACCACATATTCATATTATAAATACCATCAATACACACTCACAAAATTGACACAAACCCTAAATTTCTCCCTCCACAGTCCCAAATTTTCCCCCACACCCAAAAAAAAAAAAAAAAAAAAAAAAAAAAAAAGAGAATGTCATAAAAGAAACCCAACTAGCCTCCTAATTATTAGCCCTTCAAGTACTTTTTTTCCTGTCATTTTGCCCTAGAAGCACCGAAGCCGTTTTCCTGCTCCGAAAGGCGCACGTTTGCGTCATCAACGACCTGCGGCCAGGCCTCAGCCTGACCGCGCATTGTCGGTCCAGGGAGAGCGACATAAGCATTCAAGTCCTGCCGTAGGAGGCAACTTCTCGTTCCATTTGCGGCCCAATTTCCAGGGCACCAAACTGTTCTACTGCGGCATGGAGTGTAAGTACAGCACCGTTAAGTACTTCGACATCTTCGACGGTAACGGCGACAAGCTCAAGTGCAACTGCAACCAGTTCAACTGGAAGATCAGGCCTGACGGTCCTTGCATGCTCGATTACGGCACTGCCAAGTTCGATTTTTGCTATCAATGGAACAAGGAGACCTAGCTAGGGCTAGGGCTAGGGCTCGGGCTAGGGCTGACTATGGATTAGTATTTGTGACTTGTAAGGCTGAGAAGAATTAAGCAGAACTTAATTGGTGCACGTTGTTATTGGTTTATTGTATTAGGCCTTTGAGCTCTTTGGATATGAGTTCTTAAAGATAATAATAATAAATAAATAAAATATTTTGTAGGGAAATTTTGTTTGACAATTTTTTGTCTTTCATTTTTGGAACATACGGTTCTTCAACTTTTGCACAGATGACTGGATTTTTAGCTTTGTGCGCGTGAGAGAGCTAGAGAAATCAAAGTCTACCGGGAATTTTTTTAGCAAAATAATTTTTATTTAAAAAAAAAAAAGTCTATCTGGATGTTAACACAAAAATATATCAAAAAAGTTGACAAATGACTATTACATTTACATCACAGTTATCAATGTACGCATTTTGTTTGATTACGTAGAAATGTTAAATGATGATAGTATTTTGATTGGTCAAAATAATATATATTGCTAACTGGGCCTTCTATACTGCTCCATTTAATGGTGTGTCAATGTAACATTAAAAATATACGAAGTAATGATATTAAAGCATGTAGTAATAATTCTTTGCATCTCTCATGTACACGATTAGGTATAACAACGATAGGTATGAAGCACTACAGAATTAGTCTTGGTTAATATATTGTGAATAATAAATGTCATAGTAACATCATTCATGTTAGTTTTGTTGGTCAAAGATACCTTTCCGTGATGTTTTTATTAGAGTGTGTTTGGTTGGATAAAGATGTAGAAAGAAAAATGAATTCATTTTGTTTGATTAGAGGAATGAGATAAGGGAAAAAGGAGAGGAGTGGACCCACCAAATTTCATCATTCTTTTAATGAAAAGATGCATGTTCTCTATCAATTTTAACAAATAAAAAGTCTAATTTACCATTAATGCTTATTATTAACAAATAAAAAAATAGATAATATAATAATTTTACCAATAATTACTATCATCATTCTAGCTCTTCATTCTTTCTACCAAACAACCTAAAGAATTCTTATAATCCTCTCCGTCTCTCATACTCCTCATTCTTTGAATACTTAGCATCATTTCTACTCTACATACACCTAATCAAACATACCCTCAGCATTTTGTGAATTTATATTTATTTCCTTTAACAAAAGTTAGTTACAAATTCTGATCAATAAAAAATAATTATTCCATGCATAGAACAAATTTTCTCACAACAACAGCATTCTTTACATTTATTTCCATGGAAAAAGTAAGTTACAACTTCTTATCAACAAAATTAATCATCCCATGAAACTTATTTCCTCGCAATAATAGAACTTCAAAAGCAAAAACAAACATTACAAAGCACCATTTAAAAACTAACTTTCAAACCAACAATACCACAAACCACTTAATTACCTCAACTCTCTACCATCCAAAATTTTCCCTCTTACCAAACAAACAACATCAACATGAAAATCTCTCCTCCTAGAGCCAAACTCCTACTCCTTGTCCTCCTTGTGCCCTTCACATCAACCCCAATGCCAAGCCCTAGCCCTAGCGAGGCCAGTCTCCTCACCCCGATCGCGCATCTGTGCATCGTCAACGACCTAAGGCCGGGCATGAATCTGAGCGCGCATTGCAAGTCCAAGGACAGCGACTTAGGGCTGAAGGTCGTCCCGTTCGGCGGCAACTTCTCGTTCCACTTCCGCCCGGGCTTCTGGGGCACCACGCTCTTCTTTTGCCGCATGGAGTGGAAGTACAGCACCGCCAAGTACTTCGACATCTACAGCGGCGAGCGCGACAGGCTCAAGTGCAAATGCTACCACTACACCTGGAAGATCAGGCCCGAAGGCCCTTGTATGTTCGATCGCAAGACTAGCTTGTTTGATTTCTGCTATGAGTGGAACAAGCCTTGAATATTATTGATTATTAGGGATTATTAATTAGTTTGTAAAGTCAATAATTAATGATGACTTCAATATATATTATTAGTTGTGTTTGGCCTATTCTAACTTCTAAGTTTGCTCGTTTGGATATGATCAGTTACATATAGTATTATTAGGGCTTAGTTTCATTTTAATGCGTAAAAAAAAAAAAAGTAATTTTTTGATATAATAAAATATAGAATGGTAAGAAAATTTAAAACATTTTTAGTTTAAAAACAAAAAAATAAATAAATAAATAAAGGATCTACACTAATATTTGAGTTCCTTATAAGAATCTTATATCATTAAGAACTCATTTGTACAGGAATCCAAACCAAATTTTACTATAATAAAAATAATTTAAATTTGAATTTTTATCAATGTTAGTGTTGTAATAAGAAGAACTATAAAAAATAATAATAATAATAATTTGTATTGTTATCCGAACATATTGTGTAAAGGAGACGTTTAACTTTAATTCTTCCCCCTTTTTAAAATAAATAAATAAATAATTTCAAATATCAACAGACAAAATATTTCATCCAATGAGAGTGAGTTGACTCAATTTACTCCTAGGTATTATTATATATCAAATTGTGTTAAAGATAGAAACTCATTTATTGCTTCTCGATATGAGAGCTAATACGTCAATAAATGTAATCTGGTGAAGTAAAAGTAATTGAAAACGCACAAACGTAACGTTCAACCTTACCGGCTACCGCCCGGAGGCTATTAATTTCAAATATTGCTTTTTTCCGTATTAATTACTATAAATATAAATGCTATAAAAAAGCATATGCTCATCACTACAATAACCGACCTACCAACAACTAGAGGTGGCAATTTGGGTTTGGACACAAGACACGACACGAAATAAACGAGTCTGGGTCTCCTTTAATAGGTCTGGATTTTAAACGAATTTACACGATTAACACGATAATTAAATGGGTGAACAAGACACGAACACGAAGACACGATTAAAAACGTTAAGACACGATTAATAAATAATTTTTAATATTTATATATATCTTCTTTAATTTTATATTTATTCTTATAAAATAGAACAATATATTTTATTGATTTAGTCATGTTATATATTTTGTTGATTGGTTTTGTTATTTTTTTCTTTAATAGACATACACTCTTGTTAGTTTTGTTGTTTTTTTCTATGTATTGAATTATCTTTTTATTTTAATTTAGGTCATAAATGAGTTTAAAATTTAAATGAGTCGTATATGGATTGTAATACCATTAATATCTATTTATCATTAAGATACGATTATTAAATGGGTCTTAATGGGTCGTTAATAGATAACACGACACGACACGATAAGTAAATACTACTAAATGGGTTGGGTCAGGTCTGGGTCCAAAAAAAAGTCAACACGATAAGACACGACACGAATACGACACGAGACACGAATTGCCACCCCTACAACCACAAAAGTAGGCACCGATATTGTGAAAGTAATAGTTAATAAATTTCAGCACCACAAAAGTGGTCGTTGATATTTTGCATTGATAAATATCCGCAGCCACTTTTGCAAACGCAAAAAGTGGTTATTGATAATTGAACGTGGTCATTGATTTTGTGGTCAGACCAACCAAAATTTGCTCAACTTTCATAATCGGCGATTATTATTATAATTTGAAATAGTGGTCGTCGATATTTTTTTTAATTATTTTTTAAGAGAATTTTAATTTTATTTTATTTTTATTGTGCTAATTTATTTTCTAATTATAAAATAGTAATTATATTACATTAACATATACTAATAATTAGTCGCAAAACATTACTGACGACCACATATGTGGTCGTCGATAATTTTTTTTTATAATTTTTTTGACAAGAGAATCTCCCGTCATGTTGAGTAGTCGTCGATAATATCAACGACCACTAATGGTAGTGGAAGCTGATACTTAATTTTGGCGGAACAACTTGTGGTCTGTAATGAATATCAGCGACCACAATAATAGAGTACCATCAACGATCACATTTTTCTTGCAGTGGTTATATCGCGCAGCGTCAAATCTGACATGTAATTTTGGCACAACTTTTGCTATATTGTATCGATTCTTTTTAATTTAAATACTAAAATTTAACATTGATACAAGAACTAATTTGGGTTCCTAGGTAGTAGTACCACTAAACACAACTAAAGAGAAAATCATGAGTACACGACCCATTTTGTAGAGTTTTTGTTTCTTTTTTTTTTTTAATTAAGCCCTTGTAATCATGGTTTGGAAGAGTTTCTGTTTAAATGACAGAATTTTTTATCATAAAAAATTGACCAAAATGATTTATCACTTATTTATTGAGTAAAATAAAAATAAGTGCATGTTTTATTATTAATAAGTGAATGTCACATCAATCTAGAATGTTATTCGGCTCAAAATTCTGATTGTATAATGTTTTACTCAAAAAATATTTTTAGTATCAAGTATGTAGTCTTTTCCTAAAAAAACTTTAACATATACAAATTTGAAACTTTTCCAAAAGAGCTTTTCGAGGACTTCTTGTTACAACATTTTAATCACAATAAAAAAAATTGTGACTAAATGATACTTCACAATAAAAAATCGTTCAATGTGAAGTCTCCGCTGTTGCATTTCCTAACACTTAAAAAATTTATAATGGCTTCCATGATTTGCTAGTATATTGTGTTGAATGTAAGAAGATGTTTATGGCTTTCAAATTAAGCAATTAATTTAGTGGTTGACATCAATTTACTACCATGCATGGAAGATATCATCATCGAGACCATGTAAATAATGCATATTTTACACACACACACAAAAAGAGTAGGGTAATAAAGAATCCAGCTATGTTTGCCTAAAAGTTGTTACAATATTAGTTGCTTCACCAATGAGACAAAAGCAAGTTTGAACAAAAGTTAAAGTTTTTCCAAGTAGGTTATTTTTCCCCTTAAAAAAGTGCTCATATATCAATTTTACATTAATGACGGACCAATCTTTGAAGACAACAGATCACATCCACTAATTAATAACCAAGGTAAATTCATACATATCCACTCATAGCATACACAAACTAGAAAAATAAAACAAACTTTTTTCCTCTAGCTAGTACAAAACACCACAAAAGAAATGCCGGATATTGCCTTCTCTAAACATTCAATAACCCTACAATTTCTGTTACTCCTTGTGTTCTTCATAACCGCGAATGTCGATATGGTTGCTAAGAGGGCTCGGGTGAGGATCATCAACGAATTGAGGGCGAATTCGAATCTGACGGTTCATTGTAAGTCCAAGAACATTGACATGGGAATCCGTAAAATTCGTTATGGAGAGTTCTTTGAGTTCAAAGTTTGGCCTCATTTTTTGGGCACTAACCTATTCTCATGTGGCATGGAATGGGAAGATTATAGCACTACTCACTACTTTGAGATTCACAAAGGAAATAGGGATATAAAGAGCTGTAGTGTTTGTTGGTGGGTGATAAAAATTAGTGGTCCTTGTATGCTCAATTACAAGACTAGAGAGTTTGATATTTGCTATGAATGGAACTATAAGACCAAAACTGGGATTTGAAGTCCCATTAGTGCAATAGATATGGATAATGAATGAATAAAACTTCTTTTTCATTGCCACACTCTCTCTTGTATACTCTTGACATTTTTTTTTTGGGTAATTTATAATATTTAGGAAATTATAAGAAATGGCTTTTTATATTTAATTGATTTAAAGATATAGCCAATGTTCTTAACTATTAAGAAAATAGTTATAAGGATGAAGTTTGTTCATCTATCTTGCAATTGAATCATGACTATTTTTTTAATTTTTGAAGCCTGTGTGATTTTTTTGAAGACCCATTTAGTTGTGGTCTTTGTTTTTAAGATATTCGAGTATACGAGAAATAAATACCTTATCAACGTAGCGATCGTCCTAATCATATTATTTTTCTGACAATTTTACCACATTTACACCATGATTTGCCTTACGTAAGCCGACATGAACCCTAAGATATTATAAACATGCTTCTTTATCCCCTAATCAGCAAGGCGAGCATACTGATATACATTCCGTCATGATGACGTGGTAGGTCACGCATATTGGATATAAATTTAAGTATAAAGTTGGAGACGCTAAAGGCCGTTTTGGTTGGCAATCTAAGGACGATTTGAATTCAATTATCTTAAAAGAAACTGATTTGGATACTTTTTTTTGCTTAAAATGAATGAGCAATAATATTCGACACAATTGTCATAACGTCCAACTCAATATTCTGCCCCGAGATAGCCCTACGCGGTACAATTGTACTACCAATAGTCCTTTTTTTTTTTTTAATCTAAATGAATAGATTACTAACCGAACAAGTTTAAATTTACTTTATCAACCAACCCCCTTGAAGTCTAAATTTTCCAATCAAGATCTGATTTATCCACAACATAATTTTCCTCACACAAGCTTCAAGTTGGTGTTTTTTTTTTTTTTTTTTTTTTTCAGACCTTAACTTGAGGTTGAAGTCTCTGGAGTTATGAGCATAAGTGGTACTGAATCAATTCAAACAAATCACATTCTCGAATTAAAATAGAAATGTATAAACATATATGATATGATTGAATCTGCCATTCTTTCACCAGTCTCTTCTGCTTCTCTGAATTGAGTTTCCTCTCCGGGTTTTGTTTAGTAGTCGAGAAAATGCGAGGACATGAATGTTTTGGGTAGTAATAAATCAGAATAGATTACTGTTTTGTGCCAGTGATGGTCTAAAAATTAGAGATTTCCGGCTGGGAATGTGAACCAAACATCACAACCACCATGAGCTATGAAGATATATTACCTCTTAACAGATACAAATCCACAAGTCTTTGGTGTATTTTCTATAATTAGGCTTGAAAGGTTCTGCAAATTTCTCCGGAATGATTAACAAAGCATGCCTCTAATCTGCATAATGTACAGAAATATAGAAGAGAATAATATATGGGAAATTCGCTTTTCATAAGACCAGCAAAATTCATGTAAAAATTGATACTTTCGAACTGTACATTGACTATTACTTACTGTATGAATGGTAAATGGAAATTACATGATTTTGAAGGAGATCAAAACTAATTACCCCTATAAACTGTAGAAGAGGGACTTCTCTATTGTTATTCTAGTGAAAATATACAAGACATTATCATTTCCTATTGCAAATGACACTAAAAATCAAAACAAAACAAGCAAAAAAAAAAATGCTTCTTGGTTAATAAAGAAGTCGGAAAAATCACATACTAGAACGATCACGAGTTGAAGAGATAAAAAAAGTTTTCTTGCTCGTTGGACTCGATAAGCATCGATACAACTTCTCGCATAGATGGCCGGTCAAAAGGGGTCGGACTCGTGCACAATACAGCTATCTTTAACACTGTAAGCATATGATCAACGGTACTTTTGTCTTCAAGATCCAGTCGATTGTCGAGTACGCTAGATGTCAATGAATGGTCTCGAACGTAAGTTCTAACCCAAGTAGCCAAATCACCTCCATCTTCTAGCGGCTGTACGGGCGTCTTTCCGGTTAGTAACTCCAACAAAACTACCCCATAGCTATAGATGTCACATTTTTCTGTAACCTTCATGGTATAAGCATATTCTGCAATGTAAATACAGGAATGTTATGAATCATATTCTATAAACTATATAACAAGAAACCAAATTCTACTCCAATAACTAATGATTCTTGAAGAGCTTAAAGACCCTCCTCACCAGGAGCGATATATCCGTACGATCCAGCGACTGCCGACATTGATTTCGAAAAAGGCATATCAATTACTTTTGCCAAACCAAAATCACCAACATGGGCTTCAAAGTTCTTATCCAGTAGGATATTCGTCGACTTTATATCACGGTGAATAATCCTTGGTTTGCAGTCGTGGTGTAAATACGAAAGACCTTCGGCGGCTCCTATAGCGATTCGGTATCGAGTTGGCCAATCTAAGACTGAAGAGGCACCGTGAAGCAATTCGCCTAAGCTGCCCTTCTCCATGTACTCGTAAAGAAGCAAATTAGAGCCCTGGTGATAGCAAAATCCATATAACTTAACGATATTGCGATGCCTGATCTTCCCGAGAGTTGAAATCTCCGCGCGAAAACTGTTCTCGATGTTATTCCCCTCCCTGTTAGATGCTAGCTTCTTGACAGCAATGGTCTTTCCAGAATCCATTTCCGCCTTATAAACCGTTCCACAAGCTCCCCTTCCGACAGCAAAGCTTTCGTGAAAGTTATTAGTCACCTCCACCAGATCTTGGAAAGTGAACCCGTCTTTTGGGGGGAAGTAGACGTCCGAATCGGAAGATGGAACGTCCTCTTGAACGGAAGCGACCGTCTCACCAGGAAATCTCATGAAATATAAGATGACAGCAATTAGAATGAGAGACACACCGCCCACAGCAGCTGCAACAACGGTGACGATCTTTCCCCGATGAGTTTCAGCATTTTTGGACCGCGGAACAGAACCCAAATACGAGTCTCCACCGCAATCAACAAGAGGCCTGCCACAAAGCCCTTTGTTCCCAACAAAGCTACTAACATCCATGTTTTGAAACAAGTTTAGGGCAGGCAAAGGCCCCGTAAGTTCATTGTACGAGAAGTTGCACCCCAACAAGCTCGACAAGTTATCGAATGTGCTCGGAATTTCACCACTCAAATGGTTGTTGTTGAGCAGGAGAAACTCGAGTAAATTAAGATTTCCAAGCTCGTATGGTATATGCCCAGTGAGGTTATTGTAACTCAGATTCATTGCGATCTGCAAACTTGAAAGGGAACCCAACTCCGGAGGTATCTCACCGTAAAACAAGTTGCCACCCATCTGTAGCTCCGTCAAGCGACTTAAGTTTCCTAATGCCCCTGGTATGTGCCCGGAGAATTTATTTTCCGAGAGCCGGAGAAGCTCCAACTGCAGAAGGGTCCCGACCTCACTCGGTAAAGGACCTTTAAAGCTGTTATGACTGAGATCAAGTCGTTGCAGCTTCGTGCAATTCACTATCTCCACCGGAATTTCCCCAGAGAGAAAATTGGATGATATGTTGAACGTCACCAGCTGATCAAGATTCCCTATTTCCTTGGGCAATTCATAGGTAAAGTGATTGTCCGAAATGTGAAGCCTTTGCAACTTTTTGCAGTTTCCGATCTCCGGAGGAATTGGGCCACTGAACCTATTCCGGTCCAATCCAATGGCAGAAAGATTCACCAAATTGCACAGCTCCGAAGGGAAATTCCCAGCGAGACTGTTCCGAGAAAGTCGCAGTTGCACTAACGACGTGCAGTTCAATATTCCAGATGGGATATTTCCATACATTTTATTAGACTCCAGATTCAGTATAATCAGGTTAGACCGCTGACAAAGATTAGGAGGGATTCGTCCCGTCAGGTTGTTCTCGGAGAAATCAACTACCCAAAGCGGGCTGTAGAGCCCGAGCCCCTGAGGAATGCTTCCATTAAGAGAGTTGTCAAATAGCTGAAACTGGGTCATCTTACTCAAATACTGAAACCCGAACGGAATAGGACCTTCGAGGAAATTTATCGAAAGGTCGAGCTTCGTCAAGTTCTTCAAGCTACTAAGCTCGCCTGGTATTACACCTGTGAGCTGGTTTTGGAACAGGTATAGTAACCACAGACCCCTTATCTTACTGAACTCAGTGGGAATCCCACCAGTCAAACAGTTCTCCGAGAAATCGATTTCTGTCACCAGAGAAAGATTCCCAATTTCTCTTGGAATAGTCCCATTTAACTCGTTCCTGTAAATGTACAACTTTCTCAAGGACTTGAGGTTCCCAATCTCGCCAGGGATTGGTCCTGTTAGAGTATTCTGATACAAAGCAATAGTCTGGAGACTTGTACAGTTCCCAAGCTCCTTTGGAATAGACCCGGTAAGCTGGTTTTGCCACAGAACTAGATCTGTCAAGCTCCGGAGCATCCCAAGTTCCTTTGGCAATTCCCCTCCTATGTTGTTTTGAGCGAGACCGAGCAGCTCCAAGCTCTGACACCCACTTATTCCGGGGGGTATGCTGCCAGAAATAGCATTCTGCCCAGCTCTAAACGTCTTCAGATTCTTGAGATTCCCCATTGAGCGAGGCAATTGGCCGGTGAGATTGTTCGTGTAAGCCACAAACTCAACAAGTGACGACAACTTCCCGAGTTCCTCTGGCATAGAGCCAGAGAGCTTGTTGTTGCACAAGTTCAACCTTGTTAACTTGGACAAGGAACCCAACTGGGAAGGAATTTGTCCCCCGAACTGATTGTTGTTCAAATACAGCTCTTCCAACTTCGTGCAATTCCCGATCTCCTTCGGTATGTTTCCAGAGAATGCATTGTAAGACAAGTTAAGGCGAGTCAAGTGGACTAAACCGCAGATGCTGGGGCTCAACGCTCCAGAGAGATTCATGGAACTCATATTAAGCGACCAGACAACCCGATCATAGCCATAAGTGCAATTCACTCCGATCCACCCGCAAGGTGACTTGTCGTTGGGATTCCAATTCCACAGGAGATTAGACTCATCATGAAGACTATTCTTCAACTCCAAGAGGTAAAGCCCCTCAGAATTCAACCCCGCGGAAGTGAAAACTAACAGGGCAAACACCATTGAAAAGCCTGCCAAACCCGCCTCCAAAGAAACTCTTCGAGACCCGAAACGCCCAAACATTTTGATAATAACTCCGGGACAATCAAAACCGGCACATGGTCAGACAATGAACACCTGCAAATGCATACATCTTCAGATTGCAATGCCTTATATTATAGCCAAGCCTTTTTTTTCCTTAGCTCAAATTTTCGTCCATAAAAATGAATCCTCAAATTCTGTAATAGTATTAGCATTTTCTTCTTACAGGGCAATCTCTTGACACATTTAGAAACTAATCATTAATTAATTTCAAAAGAACTCAACTTTCTTCTCTAATAATCCAGTGACCCAAAATTACTTAACACACGTCTAAAGAACCATAATTTAGTTATCCAGAAAAAACAAAACAAAAGAAACAAACAGACACAAATAAAAAAAAAAAATCTCAAAATCTCATCAAGCAAACAACTAAACTACCCAAAAATAAAAAAATAAATAAACAAATATATATATATATATAACAAGAAAGTTTAGAGCAACAACATACCTGTTAACAATCACTCGTCGTAGAAGAGATAATAGAAACAGTAAGTCCACCACTTCACATTGAGTCTCTGAAATGACAAACTCAAAACCATGGAAATTCATGAATCGGAATCAGAATCACAAACCCAAAAAAGCGAACCCCAAGAAAAAATTTTCATTTTTTTTTCTCTTTTGCCCAATTCGCTTTTTTTCCTTCTCTTTTTGCCCACAAATGGTGGGGATCTTCCGATCTACAGGCCAAGATTTGTTGCTTAAATATCTCACAAAGCTGGAGACTTTTCCACACCAAGAAACTCAAATGCCAAAAAAAAAAAAAAGAATCCCAGAAAGAGATTTCTTCACTTTATCACATTAATATAATTATTATTACTATATTTATATTAAATATATATATATATAGCGCCAGAGAGAGAGAGAATAGGAAAAATTGAGAAACACGGTCGAACAGTGAAACCAAAGCAAAACAAATTGCAATGGACAGAGAGAGAGAGAGTTTGGTCTGAAGCTTTAATGGCCGACAAGCATGCTTTCATATCGTCGCTCTCATTGTTCGCTCGCTCTCTGTGTCTGTATTGTAGTGAGAGAGACTGAGAGAGAGAGAGAGAGAGAGAGAGAGAGAGAGTTTTCTCTCTCCTAAGTTTCTAGATGAGAGAGAGCTTCTTGGGTGTGTGTTTGTGGGGACGAGTTTTTTTTTTTTTTTTTTTTTTTTTTTTTTTTTTTGCGAAGAAAGAAATAGAACGAGAGAACTGTGACGCTTTACTATTAGGCAAGCTAAGCTAAAGGCAAGTTGGTCTCAAAAGGCTGGCCAATAAATTTTTTATTTTTTTAATTTTTCTTTTTTATTTTTTGGGAATTTTATTGATTAGGAAAAGGCTATATGGGTAGGTTTATAGGTTGGTAGGAACTGAAATCTATGATAATTCCTTTTGTTAATTTCATGATTTATCTTTTTTTTTTAATTTTTGTTTGTTTTTCATATCATATGGTGATTTTACTACGCATGTTAATGGTGTCGTTCCTCATCACCACGAAGCATTTTTGTGCTTCTTGTGTTCATGTTGATCTATTTATTAATCGTGTTCGTGTTTAAAATTAGTTTGGTCCATGAGCAAGCCCGACATGATCTAGTCATGACTCCATCTCACTTTATGTATGTACGTACATTTTAATAATTATGTATGTATTCAATGTCTATCGAAAATATTATTGTTTGATTTTAGTTTTAACATTTGGTGATGCAAAGGAAATTAGTGTACAAACAATGAGAAAATTTAATCTAATGTCACTTCTAAAATCCAAATTTATGATTTATGTTACTATTATAAATTATATTATTTATATTATTAATAAATTATTATTTTGTCTTTTTTCGTCTTTTTCATTTGTAAAACAAGAGGGCCAATTAGTTAATTTACTGCTCAAAGGTAGTATGGATAGCAATTTTACATTTAAGTTGATTATTTTGAAAACATATTATGCATAAGAGTGATATTTTTTAAAACTTCCTAGTAATAATCGTGTCTATTTCGTACCACTTGTTAAGCCTGAACTATTTTGGCGTCTAAATTTTACATATAATTCTCTTATTTTATCTTGTATTTTTTAATTATTTTTTCTTTTTTTCTAAACAATGAAAACTATATGCACTTGAGAAAAATAAATACTTTTGTGTATATTTTATGGTGCTCACAAGGTCAATTTGTTTACTATCTAATATTTATAAGCATTTTCTCTTACAATAAATAGGATTTTAGAAAAATTATCTCAACTGCGTGACATACTAAATAAATATAATAAAAATTTTAACTTCTTTAGAACTTTTTGTTGCTTTTTTATAATATTTTTTTTTTTTTGTAAAAAAAGAGTAAAAATTAAGTTATACACGTATTTATTGTATTTAAATCTAAAAAAATATGAATTATTTGCACTCGTATTGTTCGCCAAAATCATGTACTATATTTTACAAATTATTTTCAAAAGTAAATATGATACTACATAAAAAAGAAGAATTATATGAATTATTGTGTAAAAATCCTTTTTTTTTCTTTTGTTTTTCAGTTTTTATTATACAAGAATCTTATTTGGTAAGTTTTATTTAGATCTTTTTGGCTAATATATTGTTATTAGTTGAACAAAAAAAGGCAAAAAAAAATCCAAAAATGAAGGAGGTAAATAATATTATAATTTATGAATATTAGATATTTTCAATAAATATAGACTTTAGTAGACAATATGGTTACAATAATTTCTTTTATATTAGAAACACAACTTGTATTGTATTAAATGTGTTTTATTTAATTATATCATTACTCCTTGACATACTAATAAGTAACAAATCAAGGATGTAATCTATTTATCGGGTTAATTACATGTATGATTTAACAGTAATTTTGTACCATAAATTTTTTAAATTAAAATTTATGTGGTCTAAAATCGTTCGCTCGATCATATGACATACTTTACCAAGAAATTATTCATAAAAATGAATTTAAATCACTCGTTCCAAATATTTATTTTTACTTTTATTTTTAGAAAAGTGTGATTGAATAAAAAAGACAAAGCTAACCCACGTCATTCTCTCTCAAATAATCAAATAAATGTGAACTTTAGCTTTTCTCACAAGAAACCCACATTCTTATCATCTTATGTAATAATTATAAATTTCTCTCGACGAAATGCACCAGTCTCGTGAGATTCTTTTAATTATTGTAATAGGTTGGAAATTTCCCCTCATTTATTTGGTGGTAAAGAAACGTACTATTAAAATTTATGTAGTTGACACGCATACAAATACATACATACTTATTTGCATGTATTATGTTTATTTAGTTTTTTTTTTTTTTTTTTTGGCTACTGATGTATTATGTTTAGTTAATATATAGCCATATATATTGGGTCATATACAACAGAAATTTGCACAAATGACCTTTGAACTAATCACAGTTTTGCAAGTTGTCCCCTATATCTTTTTGGAAACAATTTATTACACCTTGAATTCTCAAATCTTAGCAAATCACCCCAAATCAATAACTTCCATCCAATTTTAACGAGAGTAGACTATCATGTGTTTCCCATGAGATTTTAATGTGGGTGCCAGTAGTATTTTGAATAAAAAAAAATAGCCAATTAAAATGAAAAAAAAAAAGTTAAAACTTTTTTAGAATTTTATTTTAATTTTTTTTTGCTGGGAATTATTTTTACTCTGGTTATTTGTGTTCTCAGAGGCTGTAAATCCACTTCAAGACTAACAACTCCAAGAATGATGCACTATACTTTTTCAATTCAATATACAAATCCATATCCGTGAAATAAATTTAAGAACTAAGATCGCAACCAAATCACAGCATTTCCATATTTTTATTTTTTGAACATTAACCCACACTTGTTTCCTTTAAAATAAAAAATAAAAAAAATACAAATTCTCAACAAAAGAAATAAAAAATAAAAACTCATGTGTAACGTCCACCATATTATTCTTGGCCTTGATACGGGCCACCAATTATCCAGGTTTTTGCCTCGATTTTGGCCACCGTTGCAGCCATCGATCCAGGTTCTTGGCTTCGATTTTGGTCACCGTTGCAACATCTAATTTGGATCGTGGCCTCGATATTTCTCACTGTCATTGCCATAGGTCTAGGCTCTTGGCCTCAATGCAAGCCACTGTCGCTGCCGGTGTTCTTAGCCTTGATCCAAGGAACTATCGCGGCGTCAAGGTAACCGACCTTAAATCGAGGGATGCACTTGGAGGTGGAAAACCAACAACTTCGGGTCAAAACATAGGTAGAAAATCCCATCGGCAATGGTAATATAGTTTTTTGTTTTGGAGTTTGATTTGGATACTTTTAACAACCATTGACGGAATAAAGTAAGAGAGAATAAATGAAGATTGAATTTGTTTTTCTTAATGTAGAACTTTTTATTTACCATTCATGACCTCAAAAGCTAACATGTCAATGGCATGGATACTACATTCCGTCAAAAAATAAATGTCTGCTACTGATTTGGAATAATTTGCCAAGATTTAAGAATTTAAGGTGTAAATCGCTCAAAAAAAAAGTTTAGGGGGCAATTTTTCAAACCCTTACAAGTTAAGGTGCTATTTGTGCAAATTACTCTATACACTAATATGGTATATACTATATACTAAAAACACATAAGATTGTGGGTCCCAATGTGGACCCCACTAAGGATCATCCAGATGGTCCACCAATCTTTTTCCCCATAGATCATGAAGTGGGTGAGATAGCTCCCTAAGCTGCCTGCTCACTAACTTTATGTCAAAATCAGACGGTCACACTTGTGGATTATGAGTGTGACAACTACAAGTCTACAAGACTACAACATCAAGCCTAAGAGAGAGCTAAATGGGTGGGGCCACATAAAAGTTTTGTAAATTTATAAACAAAATAAGGAAGAGTTGAAGGAAAAGTTTGAAAAATACAACTTATTTATAATGTGTTTTAAAAATTGTAACCTTTAAAGAAATGTTATAATTCATGTTATTTTTTAATAATGAATTTTATTTTTAAAAAAATTTTATAATTGAAGAAGGAAAATGAATTTTATTTTTTTTAAAAATTTATAATTGAAGAAGGAAAAAAAAGGCAAATAGTATTTTGCTAGTATAAAAAATGACTCATTTTTGTTATACTAGTATGAATTATAAACTTAAATTTGAGGGTTGCATAAAATTGTCTCAAAGTATTTTAAAATTAAAACCAAACTGAAAGAGATAAGAAATTGATCACTATTGGAGCACATGGAAAGTCATTTAGGCCACACTTCTTGACTTTTTTTTTCCCCCCTTTTCTTTGAGCGATATCTATTGACTTGGAAAGTAGAACGGGTTGGTTCATTTTCCACTAAGACCCATCACTAGGTGTATCGTTTGCCGACCAATTTATTTTGTTTGAGCATTATTTCCAAGACATCTATTATTAACCTAAAAGAAATCATCTACTATAAGAGAACATCTTTCAACATTTTGCTATTTAAGTTCTCTAATATTGTTCTGAATTTATAAATCATTAAATTCTAACCCATATTATTATTATTTTTTTCCAAATTTGGCCCAAAAAATAATCCATAATAAATTTAGTGTGCTTAAAACCATTGTCATTACAAAACTACTAACATTATAATCATAAAACTGCACGCTATCAATATTCAATATCATCAACAATAACCGTTGATAGCAGTCATTAAGATAGCTTCAATTTAATTATTTTCACTTCAAAGTTTTTATTCATAATTTTTTTTTATTTCATCTTTTGTTTTATTCTATTTGAGTACATAATCATATGCTGCTTCCTACAGGAAAGTTTTCCTTGATATATTATAGGTAAATAATAATTTTGAACTATGTTTTTTTTTTTAAATAGTCACAGTTTTAAAAAATTTAAAAACTAGTCATAACACATGTAAGAAATTTTTTATAATAACAAAATTAAGAAATTTTTGCCACCTGTAAAAAATTACTAAAATGGCTAATTTTTAAATTTTTTGAAATTGTGACTATTTTTAAAAATTATTTTCTAAAAAGTTGTTATTTTCTTAAAATTCCCTATATGCATTTCTCTTTTATATAATATTCCTATATTTTTTTGAGATTATTAAGTAAATGACCTGTTTTTAATTTTAGTTTTAATGAGTTGACCTGAGTTTGTTATAATTAAGTTATTAGCCTCTAGACAATATGTATTGACTTTTTTGCCCTTTGTTACATGAGGTAACAAATAAGGGATAAGGGGTAAAAACGAGATTTCAAAGTGGTGTGAATGGGATTTGGGGCTAATAACTTAATATTTGAATTCTTAGGTCATTTTCTTAAAACATAGACTTCCAAGTGACTATTTAACAAATGAGCCATATTTTTTTTTACCATATGCAATACTGCATATTCTTTTGGAATATCGTAAGAAATAGCCAAAAATAAAATTTGTTTTTAAAGTTCAGCCCATGTTTCAAAAAATTAAAACAATAGTCATGTTACGAATTGTATAACAGAAAAGTGTCACACAAAATATAACACATCTGTAAATATTTGTAAAATATTTTGTAACACTTCAAGTTTTACTCTTTATTTTTTGAAGTGTTAAATAAAAACTTATAAATATTTATAGATCTGTTATATTTTGTGTTACACTTTTCTGTTATACAATTTGTAACATGGTTATTTTTTAAATTTTTTGAAACACAGATTATCATTTAAAATAAACATTTAATTTTGGCCTATTTTTGCAACTCACCCTATTCTTTTACCGGTGGTATCGATTTGTTCTGAATCCATTTTTGTATCTCTTAATTCTTAATTCAACATACAAATATCTTTTTATAAATAAATGATTGAAAAAATAAATTCATAGATCTTCCTAATGTAATATTTTGTTATTTAAAAGACGCATGAGTTGCATAATTAGCAATTCATGGTAATTAGTAAATTATAGTGTGACTATTCTATTAGATGAATATTGATAGGTAATGAATGATACTACCCAATGAAATTCATTGTAATGAATGATACTACACAATGAAATTCACATCCTTTCTTATTTTTATCCAGTCAACCAAGCTCACCTTATACGAGTTAGATAATTAATATTTATATCTACATTCTACATATAAATATGATAAATTACTAAAATTGCTTACTCAGTGCCAATCGCTATACGAAATCTTTGTCTAAATCTGATAATTTGTCAAACTAAATGTATAAATGATAACCATTGAATCGCCAACCTTATATTTAAAAAAAAAAAATCTAACATTATATCTACTTTGTCATTTGGTAATAAAAATCATTTAAATAGTTGGCAATCTTAATATGATTCATGTATCAGAATTTAAAAAAAAAAAAAAAAGAAATATAAAGCTTTATTTATATGACAAAAGGGGATGAATGTTATTGTAGTGGTGCATTATAATCCGGCAAGACCTGATCATTTTCTTAACCTTTTTTTTTTTTTTGCAAAATTATATTATCCAACATCTTTCCTTGCCCAACTCTAAAAGGGTCTAATATTTTATTCTTTGCTTTTACACACATGAAATGTGAAATAAAAAGTTCCCCAAAAGTTCATGGTCCCCAAATCTTTATTTAATGGATATAGCCCTTTCTTTTACTCATGTTAATATTATTAATTTTATTATTATTGAGTTGTAAGCACATGACTAAGGATAATGTGCAAAAGCCAAGACGGACCAAATCATTACTCAAAAATTATAGGGCCTTTTATGACTTTTGACATTGCAAAGACTAATGAAACTAATAATTCATCAAGGGCCTTTTTAAAGAGAAAAAGAAGAGAAGAGGAAAAAAGAAAAGAAAAGAAAAAAAGCAGACATATATTGTCAATTGATTTGATTTCAAGCCTGACTTCGTTTGTGGATTTCAGTGCAATGGCTACTTTTAACTATGAATTTCAAGAAATAAGAAAGCCGTGGATCATGGAAGAAATTAACAAAGTCACTTTGATTTTTCATTGAAGAATTGTAAGTTTGACTATGTTTCTCATTAATTTGTGATGTTAAGGCATAACACATTGATTAGAATTGGAATTGAAACAGTTTGGAATACCATGACCAACAAATTAACAACATCTTTATATATTGTTGATTGATAAGGATATAAATTTGAACAATTTTTTTTTAATCTGCTTAATGTTTTGTCACGATGAAATTAGCAATGAAATAATAATTATTTATTTACAAAATTATGACTAAAAACAATTATCTGGTAGTGGTAAGACATATTAATGACAGGGCAAACAGGGATCTACATCATAGCCTTTACTCCGTGGGGCTTCCCACTAAAATTTCTATGTGTATACTTTTATTTATATATTTTTTAAAATATAATTTCAATTCCACCTAATAAAATTTATAAGTATTTTTTAAATAAAATTCTGTCCCCCACTAAATCAAAATCCTCAAGTCATCGTTAAAGACCTCGATCATCGAATGAAAATATGTTATCTCCAATTGTTGTTTATAAACCTATTATTGCTGTGATAATTATTAATAAAATTAATGAGATTTTAAAGAAAAATATTATAAAAATTAATAAGTTGTTAAGATATAATTGACTGATGACTTTAAATCTGTACGGCCCATGTGCTTAAGTGGCTGAGAGACATTTGGCTTATTTGCCAAAATTAATTGAAGTATGATGTCTAAAAACCTTACCCACTTCCAAAAAAAAAAAAACAAGATAAATGTCCAATTTTTTAAAGAAATAAATGTCAATTTCCATGCCTTACAAACTCAATATTCAACTTTTGTGGCAAAATATATTGGGTGCCACGACCTCCTTACGCAATCCTAATTCTTAGGTGTGACCCTTTAAATTTGTGCTGTGGGTATACTAAATTAACTAGCTAGCATGTGGACCAATATTGGACCACTCTTATTATATTTATTTATTTATTTATTTGACTAGTTTATTTCCTTATATTTTACAATTGAGTTTTCGATTAGTCCCTTCTTAATAATAATATGGCTTAATTAAGCTTATTCAAGTTCAAGATACATGCATGCTAAGGTTTGTTTGGCATTGTCCTTGTGAAAATGCCTCTCGTCTTGTGTTTTTTGTTTTTTCTTTAAGAATTAAATTATGCTTTTGGCTAGTCACAAAACGCGTTTTGAATTTTGTTTCATGTGGAATAAAAGCCAATATAAATAAATACATGTGTAGTCTCTAAATTAATATTTTAGTGTACCGCCAAATTCAGGTATTAGCGATAAGTGTCCATATATCTCCCTAATACAAACAAAAATTGGAATAAAAACAAAAGAAAACAAAAGCAATAAACGTAGAGAGAGAATCTTTAAACAATTGAATTTTTGTCTCTTGGTATAAATTTGTCGACATACAAGTGGCACAAAGTGTTGAATTTTTTTAGAGTAAAATCTAAACAAGATATTAATGAAAGAGCAATACTTCTGTATGGTTTTGTTTGGTATAATTAGGCAGCTCTATAGATTGATCCATATTTGAATAGATCATGGAGTTTTTGACTTCATAAAAGTTGCCCATATGAAGTCCAAAATCGTCTACTTTGAGTTTTTCATTTTCTTAAAAGCAGTAGTGTAGATTGTTGAATTTCTTCAACTATAAACCAAATAAGTCTGTTATAGTTACTTAGTACTTGTTTAGATAGCAATTCGAATAAAGTTTTTTTGAGCTTGGAAGTTGTAACTTCTTGTTATGCAGGTATAACACTAACAAAAAATCAAATATAAATCTTTTTGTTACAGTAAAATATGGTTTGAATTCCTATCCAAACGGGTCTTTACTTTCTTTATCTCTTATGTCAGTTATATCTTAGAAATTGCGTAACGATTTCTATTTTGGTTTGTTGCAATTTGCACGCCTTTGAAATATTTATGGCTTTTGAGACGCTTTTGGCCGTTTTTATTGAGAAAACTTGATATTTGACATGCGCGTGTGATGAAAAAAGAGTTTTAGTATGCTTAAAAAATCAAATACAAATAAAAAGCCAAAGAGAAAGGTACGTTACAGGGAAATTCTTATTGACAAACTTGAGTTTGAAAATGATTGATGAGAGGAATATTTGCCTAAAATGCGTAATTACCATCAAGTTGGCGAGGTTACGTGAAAAGATTCTTTAAAATTGTGGAGGCAAAAAAAAAAAAAAAAAAAATTGTTATGGTGGCACTTCAAAAGATCATTATCGTGAAGAAGCCCAAACAACCCAATAAGAAGAGAAAGTGTGATCTGGGTCCTTATTATGATCTAAGAAAGTTTTCTTAATTTCCAGACTATAAAAGAAATCCATTTGATTTAAATAGTTATTGACTTTTTAAATTTTAAAATGGTTTAAATAAATAAGATTTAAGCATTTTATCTTAGAATTTAGAAATAAAAAAATGATTGAAATAAAAACATTTAAATGGTTACCAACGTATTTTGTGGTTACAAATAGCAAAATGTATACTCTATTTCATATAAGTTTTGGAAATATAGTGTGATAATAGAATCACGATATAACTTTTGAAAATAATTCTAGCCCTTATAAATGGATATATCATCTCTAAGGTCGAATAACAATTGGAGCCACGAAAAAGCAAACAAATCTTGAAACTGAGAAACAAGTGAGAAACAAAATAATTATATATATATATATATATTATTTTTTCCAAGTTTGCACAAACAATATTAATCTATAACTTGTACAAATTTTTTTTTTCCTATAGTGAATTTTCTCTTCTCCACCAATGATTTTTTTTTTTCGTCTTGAATGTTTACTCAAATATATGTTCTTTGATTTCATATTTCTGTTTTTCAATTCTTGCCATTAATTTTGGTAACAGTGAGTTTGCTGGGTATATTGATGGGAGTGAGGTCGTAATATGTAGGGTTCACATAGGCTTAAGGTCGCACTCATCCATTATCATGATTCTGTCCTTCAACGGTTTTTTTTTTTTTTTTTTTCAACGTGCTATCTGCAAGGCTGATTTTATTACTCGAAAAACTTCTGTAAGGGCACGTTTGGTGCACGGTGTAAACTGAATATAATATAATACAGTGTTTTTCATATTCAAATTACTATATTGTATAATGCAAAAAATATGCTTAATACAGTACAAATTGAGTTACCTAATACTTATATAACACTTTGTATTAGATTGTATTATCGACTCCAACATCGAAAATCATTTTTCATTATTTTATATAATATTTTTAAAAACACACAAATAGTATAAATTTATACACGTATAACATACAGTAAAATACAAAACGATAAATCAAACACGACTTAATTGTCTTACTCGCACCCATTGATACGGAAACTATTGTTTCAATAGTGGTTTCGATGAAGAACTCTATACCGAGTAAATTTGGAGATTTTGTTCTAGAGTATAATAAACATAAAGTGTACAAAACTTGCTAAATCATTACCAATAATTTCGAGCTAGCACGTAAACAATGATATGAAATGGAAAATACTATCAATCTTTCAAATAAGTTTGTTCGTAATATCTTTGCTAAATGCTTATATACAAGTGTTGCTTTAATTAATTAATTTCGTTTTTAGCTTAAATCTCTATTGACTACATGATTACGCATATAGATCTAATATACTAGTGTTAATTATTGCACCGACCAGGTTTTTTGTCCCTCGTCTACATACCTATCAAACTATTATAAATTATAAACAAAGAGGAATTCGATATCAATGAAAGACCCCTCTCTCTCTCTCTCTCATATATATATATATATACACATATATATATATATATATATTATTATCTAGGGAAGTACTTAATTGACTATAAAATTCTCAAATCTTGGAGATTGAGACTAATTGATCTAGCTCTTATTATATATAAATCTAAATTAAGATGGTAAAGTGCATATGATTTGTTTATCTTCACTCATACGAAACATATAGTACAAACCATTAACTCTTGCTTAAATAGAAAGCAAATCTTACATATTAATTTTCGGGCTGCCTATTCACATAACATGTTATTTCTAATTTTGACTTAAAAACTACACTGACCATATATTGACCTACGTGGCTACGTCGTCATATTATATCAATTTAATTATTGTTCTCGTTCAGTGTTGTTGGTTATAATAATTTCAAACAGATCGCTCTGGATTCATATAGACGTATATCACGGCATTAACTTCACTCTTTTCAATATAGACAATAAAGAAAGATCATCATGACCAATTCAATCCTTCTATTTCTTTGTGTATGTATTCCCGAATAATGTTGCCTAATTTATACAACCCTAGCCCTAATTAACTCCATATAAAAAATTTAAAAAAAAACAAAACAAAAACAAAAATAAAAATAAGAAATTAACCAGAAAAACTAGCTAGATTTTTGGGTCCATATAATCTTTAGTCTACAATAAGGAAAAAAGACTAAAAAAAAAAAGATCACGTTTGAGTACTTTTTTTTTTATAAAAAATATGAGGTTGGGCTAAGGCCCAAATTAATTTTTGTTTTACTTCCTTAAGAATATGAGGCGTGATCATTTTTAAATATATATATATATATATATATATATATAGAAGCGGTAATTCTCAAATGGGAAAAGCCTATAAAAATAGACCGGTGGGAAACGCCTAAGTTAGATCAATCAAGACCGTCCAAATTTAAATAAACGGTGATTAAATATGATGTGTATTGGCATTTAAAAATTATAAAATGCAGTGGATTATCTGAGAAGATTAACAGACTCTTAATTGTATGGTTTTTACTCCCAAATCTAAAAAAGTAAATGTTGTTTAATCAATGTAATCAATCAACGGTGCAAACGTCTCTCTATGATGAAGACGACGCCGTGGATTAGGAGACTCTCGCCAACATGATCGGATAAAGCAGCAAGACGTCGGCGACAAGTAAAATCCCTTCCTGACGATTTCTCTCTCCTCCGACGACGATGAGCATGATAGCAAAGATGAGACCGCAATGGGTTCGGCGGCAGGTGTGTGACGGGAAGTCGAGGAGGCTTGGTGACCAGATCTCTGACTAGTTTCGCAACGAGAACATGTCGGCGCCGCTGCCGGAGAAGTTGGGATGATGTTGCTGTTGTTAATGTCACGATGCTCTCATACATCCGTTTCGGCGGGATTTGAGAACGACGTCTCCTCGGAAGTGTTTGCTTGGGCCTTGGAGTGATTCTTCTTGAAACCTAGTGCTGTGAGTTTTGCCAGAAACTCCGCAATCGTCGATGATGTTGAAGGGAGCCATGTTATTTATTTATTTTTTTTCTTCTAGTGAATGGCAGCCATGGATATCGCTGGGCTTGGAAGATGAACAGAGAAACATGATAATGAAAAAAATTGAATGCGGTAATACTCATAATAGCTTATGTGTATCCTACTTGATAGCCAATAATAATATTTGAAATGAAACCCACTGGTCTGTTTTTTTTCAAGTTCCCATTAAAGAAATGCCGATATAGAAGAGGGTGGACTGATGCCCAAATTAATTTTTGTTTTACTTCTTTAAGAATCGAGGTGGGCAGAGGCCCAAATTAATTTTTGTTCCCCCCTCCCCTTAGGAATCGAACCAAAAAATGTGCAACTGTAAATACTAGCTATTACTACCTGAGCTACGCCTTCTAGAGTATATATAGATGTTATATCTATACTTGTTTACATATGAGTAGTGATCACCAATCTCTTATAATAGCTTGTGGGGCAACATATCTAACATATACAGATATACTGATATACATATGGCTAAGGAAGGAAGTGGAACTTTATATATAATAGAATACTAACGTTTCACGGACGACGTCCATGCTTCCTCAAACGAATCTTAACTTTTACTTCATTTTTTTATTTTTTATTTTTATTTTTATTTATTGTATTTTTTTTTTATCTAGCTAGATGGACAAAACAACATGACTCATCTCGCACAATGTTATATATAGTCAGCCAAACAATTAACAATTAATTTGTTTCTTTTTATAAACTATGGTTAAGGTAAAAGAAGTCCCTTTTTAATGGCTCAGGATTTAGATTCTCTATAGAAGATAATTCATCGGAAAAAAAGGGGTGACAAGATAAGGTGGCTATATGCATAATTGCATATACAGCTAGGTCTATTCTAGAGCTAAAACGTTTTTTTTTATATTTATTTTACTGTTCTAATTTCATTTCTAATTCTCAGATGAATCGGTTTCTCTTCATTACACCCGAGAGTTCATATAGGAATGTTTTTTAAAATATTTTATATCATCACAAGTGTGGTGCAATATTAGGACGACGTTATATAATATATCAACTATATCAGAGTTATCACATTGAATTTAATTGGTTAGCAGTGTTTTTATTTTCATGTAAGCAATTCGAGAGAGATTTCTGCATATATACATGATTGTCTCTTGAATTTGGCTTTTCAAAATGAATACTACTAACATTGTACTAGTCTCAAGAATGGGGCATTTTTCAAAATCCCCTTTTTCAATCATGAAATAAGAGCCCAAAATGGTCATTAATTTCCATTGCTTCAGGTTTACTAGTACTCTTTCTAAAACCCAAGCCCAGTTTAATATTATTGTGTTAGCAGGAATATGAAAAGTTATGCGTTAAAATATTAGCAATAACAATTGAAGTTTTACTAGATTTGAATTGCTTCTCAAAAAATGCTTATGGCCAACAAGTTATAGAAGAACCAAGTAAATCTCAACCTTTATCATTAAAAAAATTAATTTTAGAATATTCTAAAATAGCATCCAATAGCATTACCAAATTGCCTTTCAAAATTCAAGTTACCCAGCTAGTAAGTATAAGGGTAGCACTTAGCTTTGACTTTTTTGATTGACTTTACAATCAAAATATTCTTCTACTTCAATATTAGTTATAAACAGCACCATCCAATCAAAATCATAACTTTTATATATTACAGTAAAATATCTTATCAATTCAATTAGAACAGTACAATTAAACAGCAACAGCACAATAATTGTTTTTATTTTTGTTGTTTTGAAATGACTTGAGAATTATTTTGTCCATGATAAGTGGTTATCGTTGCAAGTGACCATATATTCTTGGAATCTTATGCAATTCTGTGCTGTTTCAAACTTGGAGCCAGAAGAATAGAGCCAGACAATATGGCAGTTACTTCACTGTCATTTTTGTTTTTTTTTTCCCCTAAATTTGAAATTCCTTATATTTCCAAAGAAAAATGCTGAATACCATGCAGTATTTTAATTATAAATGATAGAAGAAAAAGTGTTAAATAGCTAATCCTTATTACACAACCTCAGGTCCTCAACGAGGTTGATAATTAGCATTTTATGGTATGTAAACAGTTAAATTTATCATTTATGGCCTGTTTGCTCTAACTTTTCCCGAAGTTATTTTCAGTTATTAAGACTAAAAGTTGCTTTTACTAGTTGCCTTTACCACTCTTTGTGGTGTCTTGCCATATCTCTCATTTTATCTACAGACAAACCAAACAAAAAGTTGTGATTTATCTTCAAACTAAAATAAACCAAACTAATAATAATCGGTTTGAACTTAGTTTGGTTTGGTCTAATTTAATTGAAACATACAGTTTGATCTCATCAGTTTCTTGAACACCCATTGTATGATATTGTTATTACAAGATCAACGAAATTGATACGAACAACACTTAGAAAACAACCAATCTTTATTGATCTCAATGATTGAATTTACAACCAAGTCAATCTCTTCCTCTAGTCCCTAAGAACTCATAACCAAGTTTTTCACTGATATAAGAACAACGAATCAACACTTTCTCTCTAAGCTACAATCCACATGTCTCTCTCCTCCCGCTAATGATCTTTCGTATGATACAAGTTAGAGCTAACAAACGAAGAAATACAAAGTCTTCTGGAAGTATTTTGATCTTTTATGGAATAACTTTTTACGTACGTCTCAGAAATCGTGCCGAGTAATCCCTCGATTTTAGAGTAGGTCGTTAATTTAAGTGCAGTTAAAGTCCCAAAATATGTTTCAAATACTTACCGAAAATTTAAAATAAGTATTATGGACATTGAAGAAACCATTAATAGATATCACTAAAAAAAATTATGTAAACAACTTTTAAGGTGGCGTTTGGTAAGCAGGTTCAAATTGTGGCAATTTGAACTTTTTTCATTTGATTTAGAAATTTCAAATTTTACAATTTAAACGAAGATTTTAAACTATTGTTTAACTCAAATAATCTAAATTGAAAATATTATTTGAATTGTGATTTGAGTAGATATATATATGTGTGATTTTAATTATGAAAATAGTGATTTGTCAAATAAAAAAGAATTATTGAAAATAAATCCAAACTATTGAAATTTGAAGGTGTGTAGAAATTGAATTTTAAAAGAATTTAAATGAGTTTTGATCATTTGGAATTTTTTCAAAATTAAAAAAAAAAAAAAGATTTTAAACGACGTTTTAAATTAACAAATTTGTTTAAATGACTCAGATATGTTCGAATTCGTTCACCAAACAAGTCCTAATAAGATTGTTGTGCATGTATTGTTTAGGATCAGTCGATGATGGTTATAAACAGATAAAAACCACTCAACCCCATTATTGCCAAATGCCAATGTGTTAGTGCTTCTATCCACAAGACATGATTTTTCTTTTCCCCTATCTTTTTCCCATCCTTTTCTCGATGGCAAATTATTGAAAACCATGTGACTAACCAAGCCACATCCAAAACAAAACGATAGGTTGTCACTTGTTATCGCCATATTGACAAGTAGGACAAGTGATAGATTACAAAACGTAAAAATAAAGTCATTTTCTTTCTTTTTCTTTCTTTCTTTCTTTTCAATTTCACAATCATTTTTTTACATATTTCGCAAAGCACCCATTTTTGGCTGCATGCCATGCTTGAGGCATAGTGATGATGAATAATTATTGGTTCCTTTTTCTTGCTTGATTAGCGGCAATTCCAAGCATGGTAATATCTATGAAATATCTATTAATTACATTTATGGACGTGTCAAAAGTTGCAGTAGAAACAAATCGTCAAATTTATTTTTGTAAGACGTAAGATCCACTAAACAAATAAGTTTGACGATTAAAATCGTTCTCACCATAATCATTTTTCACCGAAAATTTTTCCTAACCTTATATAGATCAATGCACATCATTCGTGTCTCAAAATTAAAGGTTATCTTATTATTTAGTGGTTTTTTTCTTCTTTTAGAAAAATTATTCTACATCGTCAAATTTATCATCTTAGTAGAGCATATTTTAAAAAGATAAATTTGACAATAAAGAATCTTTTAAAAAGTAATGAATAAATAAAAAAGAAGGGTTGATAAATAAAAAGATGGGCTAGATAGCTTTTGCAAAGCGCAATTAAAGGTATCTAAAGACACTATTGAATAAAAGAAATAATGAATTATTGATTGAACAGTGTCGTTGACGTGAAATTCCAAAGACTCTGAATGCGGGAAGATCTTAAAAAAAATAAAAATAAAAAATGCAACATTGGTGCAAGTATTTGGCAAATGAATCCAAGCTTTTAAGGATTATGTGCCTATAGAGGAAGGTCAAAAATTATTCATCATATATACTTTTTTGGACTCAAAAATTGGACTCATGATTTTACTATTGCTATTTTCTTTTCCAAAATTAAGCAGAATTCTGAACTTTCTAACTCAAACCGGTCAAAGGCAATATATTACATACATATATCTTTGTAGATACAAACAAGTTGACTGAAAAACTGCTTCAAAGGAACCATATTTTGCACTCTGATCGCCAGTTTAAGTCACAACGAATATTTCTTGCACTTCCAAACATAATGAAATATAAATTAAAAAATGATTTTTTGTATGGGCCCAAGTAAGACTTATAGAGCACAACACCATTGTGTTTTGAACAAATTCTATAACGGGGATTCTCACAGTGGATTTTTTTTTTTTTTTTAAGAACAATTCTGTATTGTTAAATATATATTTTCAGTGAATCTTGCCTCTTAAAAAAATAAATCTAACAATCCATTGTTTTTTACCAAAAATAAAAAACACTAGAGAAACACCAATTGTATAAAAGATTTTGAACCAAAAAAACACTAAACAAATAAAGGCAATTTTTTTACATTCCAAACTCTCTTGCTATACACCCACAGCATCCAAGTTAGTTGACAAATATAAAATATAACACACAAGTCCCCCCAATAAAATGAACAAAACTGGGAAAAACAATAAATTTTGCTGAAATCCAATCAATCAACCAAAATTCTCCCCAAAACCAACCATCCCCAAATTCAAGCTGTAATTTTGCAAATAAGTAAAATTTGGATTAAAAAAACCCCAATAGCAACACTATTTTTCTTTTTTTTTTTTTCTTTTTCGGTCTAGTCTAGCTACAAACAAGACCAAAAAAACACACTAATGTCAAAACTCCCCTAATAATATTTTTAACAACCATCTACTTTCTCCATTACAAAGAACACACTGAACTAACTAACTACCCCTAACTAGTAAAAAAAAAAACTAGGCTAAAAAAAATGGTGAAAAAGAAATTAAAAAAAAAAAAAAACTCACCAAAAACACAATAGAGAGATTACTATTATCCAGACTCAAGAGGCTGCTTCACCCCCACCCCCATTGCCTGCTTCACCCTCCTCATCTCCAATATCTTCCGGTGCGAATTCGAGTGCAATTCGGTCGAGAAGCTCGGGCTGCTCGCGGGCCGGTACTCCGGCACCAGCCGGCCCGACTTGTACCTCACCCCGCACGCATTGCAAAGCGTCTTCGGCCCATACGGCCCCGCCCGCCATTGCGGGGTCTTCTCCGCCCCGCAATGCTGGCACTTCCTCCCAATGATTTCACCCGCCCCCACCCCCACCGCTGCAGCTGCAGCTGCAGCATTGGAAGGCGGCGGCTTCTTCTTCGCCATTTTGGCATTAGCATTGGCATTGACATTGGCATTTGCATTGGTTCTGCTGGCAGGGTGGCTCCAGCAGAGCTGGCGGCCAGTGACGTCGCCGCGGCGGCGCCTGCAGCGGCGCTTGCTCCTCGCCCGCCGCGGCGCCGCAAGGCCGCCGAAGCAGCTGGTGAGAGCGGTGGCGGCGCTGCTGCTGCAATTGCTGCTGCTGCTGCTGTGGTTGGCGGCGGTGGTGGTGGTGATCATGGTGATGGTGCTGCCGTCGAGCACCGAGACCGGGCTGTGGTGCTTCGACGCCGATACAGACCCGGCCGCGGGGCTCGGGTGGTGATCGGAGAGAATTCCGACGAAGGACTCCACCGCTGGGAACGCGTCCTTGTTGGAAATCCATTCCAGGTCTTCCTCGTATTCCTACAAAAAGTAAAAGGCAAAAAAAAAAAAATGCCGAGTTAACTCAGTGACTCGGTAAATTCGGCGCGACTCAGCGAGTCGACTCGGTGACGTAAGAATGAGCGAGTGAAAGTACCGGATGGTCCGGCGTGAGAGTTAGCACGAGGGATAATGGATACTTTTGTCTTTTCGCAAATGGCCTTTTTTTTTTCGGAATTATTGAAGGGAAAATTTTTCGAATATTCTTTTTTTTTTCTTTCTTTTTTTTTTTGTGGTGACAATTTTATATATTGAATTTTGGCTTTGTGAACAACAGCTCACAATGACAAAGTCGTGACTCCCGCAAGTGGGCAACAATAATTTAATTTTCAAAACGAAACCAAACCCATAATTGGGCGTGCAATTCCAGTTCTGTCCTCAATTTCGTCCAATATAGACATAATCTCCAGGGACAAGACCGTCTTTTCAGGTAAAAAAATACCCCAAAAAAATGGGCAAAAAGAAAATAATGTTCGCTTCCGTTATCGCAATCAAACTCAATCAAAGCAAAGGCGTGCGTTGTGCAGAGATATCAAAAACCACCCAATCCTCATTTATTAATACCGAGCCCACCCCAACTCGGACGACTCGCCCGGGTTGACTCGGTCCGTTCCATTTTCTTTAACCTAACACTCCCGAGTCGCCACCGAGTCAGCCGAGTCACCGCCGGAACTCGCTTCCGGAAAGCAAAGAAAGCGAAGAAAAAAACAAGCACTTACATGGAAAGGCCGTACGGTCTCTAGTGGGCCCAAAAGCCCATTGGGCTTGAGCGAGGACGAGGAAGCTAGGGCTCGCTTTGGCCTGTCCTCTTCCTCGTCTATGTCCGACGAGAAGTTCAACAGCTCGTCCATGAAACCTGGCTCCGAATCCAAGGACTCCATTTCTAGAGAGAGAGAGAGAGCAAAAGGGTTTTTGGGTATTTGTCAAGAGAGAGAAATAGTGGGTGGTTTTTAGAGAGAGAGAGAGAGAGAGTGAATAAGGGTTTGGCTATTATATCCCTATGCCTTTTGATTAAGGGTTTTTGGGTGGGAACGAGGGGACGTAGATTTTTTGCTTTTAGTTTTTCTTTTATTTATTAATTTTTTATGTTTTTTTTTTTTTTCTTTCCCCTTATGTAACGTATACTAGGAAAAGGTTAGGTGTACTATGGTGCATGATTTTTTTCCATGCACTTCGTATCTAGGTGGCTAATGGCTATGATGAGCGAAAGGTCACATAGATGCAAAAGAGTCAAACTTTGTACTTTTTTATTTTGTGTGTGTGTGTGTGTGTTGTGTATGGATTCTTGACATGTGATGGTATCTGATTTGTCTTTTAAATTATAGATTACTTTATATTCTCTACTCTCTAGGGGATTTTTTTTTTATATAGGGGATTTTTTTTTATATAGTATAGAATCGAATAGGATTTTATTATTTGGAATTGAATTGGATTCTACTTCATTTGGATTGAAATTAATGTTAGGGAAAATTATAAAGAGAAATTGTGTTATTAAAATGAGAAAAAAAATTATAAAATTTTAATGATGTCACATTTGTCGATTGAATTTTGAGAATAACATTAAAAATACTTCATATGATCAATTTTTGTGAAATTTTTTAACTCGAGATGAGTATACATCCTTTATGAATAAAAACCTATTATGTTAAATCATGTTTTGATAGTTCTCCAAAAAGAGAAATCATGTTTTGATACCGGCTCTGTTTTGTTACAAATTTAAATCGCATTTTACTATAACAACATGGTTTAAGTTTTATTTTCTGTTAGTATAATTATTGTAGCAATATAACTAGTTTGAACTAAGTTTTTTTTTTTTGAATAATAAAAATCCAAATAATTCCTTAATTTTTTAAAAACCGATGTTAATATTAGGCTTTTCTCTAGAATTGTATCTAAAAAAAGTAACTCATTACATTATTTGAGTTTTTTTTTATAACTCGAGTTTTTGTTGTAATACGTAGACCGACAAGGGTATTATAGTCATTTCAAGTAAAAAACAATTTGTTTAAGGTGAGACCTATTATAGGTAAGTAATCCATAATCCATTATTATCTTTTACATTAATTGATGATCGCGCGATTTATTTATCCGATCGCTAACAATGTAATAAAACATAAGATTTGGATAATTAAATGCAATTTTATGTACCATCGACGGTTTGATCGAGAGTCGGCTATGAGCTATTAAATTTGAGACACGTAATCACATCTTCCTAATATTTACTTTTTTGCATATCATAATAAGTTAATTTTATCTTATATATATATATATATATATATATATTATCAAGGAAAATTCTTCAATGATTGTGAATGATTCTAACGTCAAGGAGAAAATTCTTCAATTGTGTGTGTGTCTATGCATATCTAGATACACACTCTAGCGACAGTTAAAACCTTTGATAGTCAAATTTATTTTTTTAAGAGAAAAATTATTCAATAACGCATGATTGGTGCATAATAATAGAGAGTTATAAATCGTCAAATTTATTATTATTATTATCATTATTTTATTATTCACCAAAGTTTATCGATAATATAATTTTGTACATATCAATGATATCATAATGCACAGTGCACACATGATTTTAAATCCTCATATTCATTTATTTTTATTTTTTTGTAAAATCACAAATCAGTCACGGAGCCACCTGCCGTCCAGACTGTTCCAAATTTCAAATATTACTGTACAACATTAGCTAATTTAGTTATACAAAACAATTATTTCACAATCATAAAATTTTAGAAAATGATATAACATATAAGAACTCAACTCAAGTCACATGATTTCAAACTCGATAGGTGGGAAAAAAAAATAATAAACAAACATTTCACGCTATTAATTAATAAATTTAAAATCTTTACGGTGGTTAAATAGATGACAAGAAGGAGGGTAAAATGGGAAAAAAAATATGAGTTTTCACGGGGAAGATAAGGGAGGAGGGGGACGGGCCGCTTACGCTAAGCGACGGTCAGCCCACCAAGTGGACGATCACGACGACGCTCCAACTCTGCTAACGTCATTTGCCCAATCAAAACTCGCCACCTAATGAATTTCCTATATTTAAAAACTTATATATATTTTTTTTGTCACAAGAAAAAAGAAAAAAAAAATCTTTGACTCTGGTAGAGAGCGAGAGACAGCGCACGTGGCGGCGATGATGTTGTGAGGGAGTTACCTCGTTGGTTGTCTTCTAGTGTAGTCTAACAAAAGCTTTTGTGGGGCCCACTTGGACGGCCCGTTTTGCATGTGAGGTGGGTCCCACCGCCCCACGTTTCCACTCTCCCCCACCATTTTTCAGTTAGTTACTTTTGCTTGCCTGCGTGCAATGCAGTAGTTGGGTTAGATGCGGATAATATATATATATATATATATATATATATATTATCTAAGGCATAAAGAAATGAAATTCCTCAATAAATAAATTTAAAGGGGTAGCCGCTAAAAAACGTGAGGTTCACGTGCTATGTGCCAGATGTTTATTTTATTTTATTTTTCTTTTCTCTTTTTGAATTTTTTTTCTTTTTTGTGATATTGTTAAGATGCTTGTCTTCTCACTAAGAGATGTTTAGCCAAACTAGTTTCTTTCAATGTCTACTAGTTGTGTTGTTCTTAGGTGCATTATCTTCACTATATATTTGTTAAAACCATACATTTTGTTATTTTCTCTCAAAAATAAATTTGACACATGAAAAAGATGCAAAACTTGTGGGGACATATATGTGAATATGCATTTGGGTGGAATAGTATTTACGATCTGATATTTTTTTGTTTGTGAGAACAATCAAGAGGGTTATCATACCGTAAAAAAAATTGTTCCAAATTGTAACAAAATTTGTTGTAATATGGCCATCGATACAATCAGGTCAGACTACCTATACGTTTTTGTTACAATAAATGGTAAAAGATTCGTTACACAATATGTGACAAATAATAAAAAAAATTGTAACAGATCGTAACAACTTTTTATGATTTGTCACGGATCATAGTAAAATTGTTACAACTTGCAACAAATTTGAGGGCAAAAAAGTCAATACATAATGCCTAAAAAAACAACTAAAAAAGAAAATAGTTGATAGCTTAATATTTTTATTATTTGGCTAATGACTTAAAAAAGTGTTTAAACACTACCATTTAGCCAATTTGCTCTATAAAATATTATCATCATAACCGTTTTTTTTTTTGTTTTTATTGTTTGTATAATCTTTTTATTATTTCTAATATGACAAAAGAAAACACAAATTCTTGTCACAAGCATTTGCAATAATTAAAAAATATATATATATATATGCTT
This sequence comes from Boehmeria nivea var. tenacissima, assembly GCA_018132145.1. Taxonomy (NCBI): domain Eukaryota; kingdom Viridiplantae; phylum Streptophyta; class Magnoliopsida; order Rosales; family Urticaceae; genus Boehmeria; species Boehmeria nivea. Next base: position 10,874,047 of record CM030883.1, read on the forward strand.
CAGTTCTAATAAAATTTAACATAAAACATGAGTTGGCATGCTTTAATCAATTAATATCAAATATTTCTTTTAAAAAGTTATATCTTAAGAATTATAATATAATGTGGGACGTGATATCTAGCCGTTATAGGTCTATGTTGTGTTGTAAACTTGTAATTTGTAAATATCTAACACGCGAATTTCTTAAATTAGTCAAATAATCGAAATTATTAAATAACTGAATTACAAAAAAAAAAAAAAAACTTAAATTAAAATCAAACTTCGGCCATTTACTAAAAATAATACTAATAAAATGACAAATCCTTAGTAAAAGGAATAATTATAAACTAACGAGTGTAAAAAGAACATTAATTTGAGAGTAGTGAAAAAAAAAAGTAATTTTATTTGCCATATATAAGTTCTTACTAAAATTATGGCAAGATTTGGTACTAAGTTGAAAAAAAAAAAAAAAGGACGTAAAGTTCAATATGTAACATTATAAAGTAAGCCATTTTTCTTACTATTTTGAATTTCTTCCGGTAAACCAATAATATTATACAATTTTCGTTTAATTAATCCATGAGTAAATGTTGTGAACACATAGAATGATAAAAAAATTATAATAGACGGTTTGGCTTTTTTTTTTTTTTTTTTTTTTGTTATGGGCAAAACATTATAATAAAAGTTAGGTAGTATACTAATTACTATATGCAAATAACGAGCCTATATAGCAAAGTTTTTTTTGTTTTTTTTTTTAGTGTGATAAAATAAAAAAAAAAAATTAAAAGGGCCTTATATGTCTAGAGAGTCATAAAAGGCTAATAAAGGCACATTAATAAATATTGAATTATCTGTTGAAAGTTGTATAGTTAAGAATTGAACCAAATCCTCTCGTCCTTTTTTTTAGGGGGATTTTGAGGATTACCCCATTCTTGACACAATGATAATCTATACCCCATGTGTGTTGCACTTTTAATTTATACCCCAAAATTTACACTACAAACATAGAGTAGAAATGAAGGGAGCACACTACATGGGGTACAGACTATTAAGTGGCATCAAGAATGGCTTTATTTTGAAATTCTCCCTTTTTTTTATATCTCTCTACCACTCTCAAATAATTTTCATTTTCCTTTTAATTTTACACGTGTATTTAACACTTTTATGTTTTTTCTTTTAAACAAATTGATGAGTTGTCATCATAACACTCAAACACATATTGAAAAATGGATAGAAAAAAAAAAGATAGAAGATTTGAGTTCTTAAGAATTAATTAAGATAGTTAAAATAATTATCTATACTAACAAAATGGAGAGAGTGAAAGGTTGTTTTAGAGGAGATAGGGACTCAAAAAGATTGGAACCTAGGGCTTGGAAAAATATCTGTTTGAGGAAAATTGTTCTTCACTATTAAATACAATTCATATGAATTGTACTATTAAATACAGACTAGTTGCTAAACGTTGCACACAAACTTGTGTCATTAGTTTTCAAGAGTCTTTTCCACCATTACATAACTAAGTTAAACACTCAAGAGAGTTCTAATTTAGTCCAATACTGCTAATCTAGATGGCCCTATATCTGTATGTGAAAAACACATTTCTAAATGGTGAACCATTAGAGGAAGTGTATACGAAGATTCTTCCAAGTTTTAAGGATCAAGAAGTTGGAAAGGTTTGACTTAGAATTAGAAGATCATTCATTATATGACTCAAAAATAAATACTCCCAAAAAGCTTGGTTGGTTTGATAGGTTTACAAGAAGTCTAACGGATCATATCGTGTTTTGTTTTTGCTTTTAAGCGCTATTTTGGTTGAACTTTGACTATCTTAATTGTCTATGTTGGTGATATAATGCTAACAAAGAATTATTATTTTTTCTTTGCTTAATAATAAAGAATTAATAATATCGTTGAAATGAACATATAATAGATTTCTCTAGCTAACTAGGGAAATTGAGATCAAAGATATACTTCCATTGAGAAACTATGTGCAGGATCGGCCCAAAGTATTTGAGGCCTTAGGCTAAAATTACAAAAGGGTCTTTCTTTAGCAAATATATTGTATTTTTTTTTTTGTGAAAAGTAAATAAAATCATATTTTATTAGAGTATTTTGCAATTTAATTTAACAAATCTTAATATTTATCATTTTTTTATTTTTCATTATTGTTCTTCATTTCTTTTTTTTTTCCTTTAAAAAAAGCCTTAAAAGGAAAATGAAAGACATGAAGTAGAAGTAGGGGTTCAAAAAAAAAAAACAAGTAATTTTTTTTTAGATGTTATATATAGTCAACACATATACACATATATAGACCTAAACATGTTCGATGCTTTTCTAAGAAATGAAAAAAAAAAAAGAGAGAGAGAGAGAAAGTGACATATATAATCATTATTAAAAAAATATTGCTACTTATTACTAATTTGTCTTAGAATTATATAATATATGTAAATTACAAATTAGTTAGTAGCCTTCTTTGATATGGGGCCTTAGGCCATGGCTTAAGTGGCCTTAGGGTAGAGCCGACCCTGTGTATATGCATGATCTACTCACCTCTTGTTTGCCTTACCCATTTCTCCCATTCCATTCCATTCCCATTTTTTTATTTTTTTCAACTTTTTAAATTCTTCAAACTATTCCATTCCATTTCATTTTTTTTTCAACTTTCCAAATCCCTATACAATATCTTTAAATCTCAACTATTCATATCACCTCGAAATTAGCAAAGTCAAACCATTCTTACATCATTTTTACAAATCATTTTCAAACTATTACAAACCATTTTCAAACCACTTTTTCTCACCAAAAAATGGTCAAAGATGGCCAAAATGGCCAAACCAAACAAAAGGTCAATGAGACTCGCTAAATTGTTTAGTTAAAGACTAAGTGACCCTAGCGTTAAAATTTTAGAGGTGAAAGAAGTGTATTCTAAATTGTAAAAGAAAGTTTAGAGCTAAAACACAAAAGAAAGTAGGAAAATTACATAAAATTTTCTGACATTTAGCACTCGCTTCGTTGTGTTCGCTGAAGTTCAAAAGGTATCAAAGTTACTTCAAATTAAGCCCAAGAGGAAGCCTATATAAGCAACAAGCATGCATTACATGGAATTAAGTTAATTAAGCATTAAATATGCTATTTTTATTTATTTTTTATTATTAAGTTTAGATTAGTTTTCTTTTATTTGTTACCCAAATAAATTAGTTTCCTTATACATATTTTAGTTTTCTTTTTGTTTAGCACTAGTCAACTTTCTTTTTATTATTTTGGCATGTAAAGCTATCAAAATACAAGTTTCCTTTTTTATCATTGTGCACGTCTATTATAGCTAATTTTGGACATTTATTTTGTATATTTAGCCTGATAAAAGGCTTGTGAGTTAATGAAATAATAAGAGAAGAGAATTAAATTTACTTAGAAATTGAGAGTTTTTTTCTTTATATCTTATTAGAATATTTATTGAGTTTTATCAAAATTAACACTTAATGGCGTTTAAAATGACTTATCAAACGAAATTTTATAACTGTTTATGTCATCCTTCGATGAACGATTTGTCAACAATATTCTATCACCGTTGTGGCGTCTACCCTATACCGAGATAAATCCATATGTTTTTAGATTTGCTTACATAGTTTTGCTCTCATTGTAAAATTCTTTAAGAGTATATAGCCAATAGAATTTGTTATTGTCGTTTCTTGTAAGTAATTTGCCATCAAACTCCTAGCATCTTATGTTAAAGTGGTTGTAAATCAAAAACAAAAATTAAATTAAAAAAATTCAATCTATCTCAACAAAAGAAACCTATTTAACACGAGTAAGCCACCACATTATCTTAACAAACAAAGAAACCAAGAGTCCAAAATTGTGAGGTTAATTTAGGAATTTCATTAAAAAAAAAAAACTAACATGTGAGTGTCAAAGAATTACTACTAAAAAAAAAGGTGAAGTAGATAAATACTTAAATTTATAAAATAATAAAAATAAATATCCAAACTTTTGAAGCAATTGAGTAACTAGCCAATTCATTAATTACTTGCACATAATTTTGGTAACTAAGTTAATTATCACCAACTATCACTATGTAAATAATTGAATCACTTAATATTTTGTTATATTTTTTAAAACAAATAATTTTAATTTTAATTAAGTGTTAAAAATCAAGTTTTCACTATAATAACTTAAAAAAAAAAAAGACAAAAAATTCAAAAACCTAAGCTAATAAGTAATAACCCTCGTCGATAAGCCACACCACGTATCTTAATTGTGATTCAATCACGAACGACAATGTTAATTACTTTTGTACTGCCAAGTGCCAGCAATAGGGTACTCTTGCAAAATTTACAAACACAAAAAAAAGAAAAAAAAAAAAGAATAAACAAAAAACAAAGCCAACACGTTACACATTCGAAAGCCGAGTGAGCAAGCAAAGCAGAGAGTAGAGTGAGACATCATCGTCAACAACGACAGCAACAACACAAGGCAAACGAGGGAAAAAAAAGAAAAAAGCAGACAAATCTCCAAATATTTCATAATTTCAAATCAAATCGAAAAACAATAATCTCCCATTTTCACCCCCAACAAAATGCAAAACTCACACCTACACCCCCAGCCCGAAACTTCCTCTTCATCCTCGTCCTCTCCGAAGCCCTCTCTCCGGGACCCCAAGACCGCCCTCTCCCTCGCCCTCGCCACCTCTCTCCTCTCTCTCCTCCTCTTCCTCTCTCTCTCCGCCACCTCCAAGCCCCAGCCACTTGCCCGACCCGATCCGCACCTCTTCCCAGCCCGCCCGGCCCGCATATCAGACCCGTCCCCTCCGGCCGTGGCGTTCCTGATCTCCGGCACCGACGGCGACTCGGGCCGGGTCCTCCGGCTGCTCCGCGCGGCGTACCACCCGCGCAACCACTACCTCCTCCACCTCGACCGCCGCGCGCCGCAGGCGCAGCGCGACCGACTCGCGCGCGCCGTCCAGGCGGCGCCGCTCTTCGCCGCCGCGCGCAACGTCGACGTTGTCGGGCGGGCCGACTTCGCCTACCCCGGGGGCTCCTCGGCGCTGGCTGCGGCGCTCCGCGCGGCGGCGATGCTGCTGAGGCTGTCGCAGCGCTGGGACTGGTTCGTTTGCCTCGACGCCGGCGATTACCCGCTCGTCACGCAGGACGGTACGGCTAGTGCTAGGGTTAGAGTTTTTAGCGATGCTTCGATTGAAGTTTTGGTTTTTGTTGAAATGGGGTTTTGTTTTTGGGAATTTTGAATCTTATTTTGATATTAAAGTTTGTATTTTTATTAGGTTTTTGTGATTGGGAATTCAGATCTTCGCATTTGGTTAGGGTCAAGAGTTAATTGATAGCTCATTTTGAGCTCAAAATACGGTTCCTCAATTGGGGTTTTGTTATTGAGAATTCAGATCTTCTTCGCATTCGTTTAGGGTTAGGGTTAGATTTAATCGATTGCTTCGATTTTGAGCTTAAAGTTTGTATCTTGAGTTGGGTTTCTGATTAGGGTTTTTGATTGGGAATTCAGATTTTCTTCACATTTTGTCGTATGTGCCGAAGAGTCTCAACTTCGTGAAGCATTCAAGCTACATTGGGTGGAGAGAGTATGTGATGCCCTTATTAAAGATTTATCTCTTGATATACTTTTGTGAAGATGATGGGTTTTAAGGTTTTGATTGTTACAGGTCTAAGAGATTGAAACCCATAATCGTCGATCCGGGGCTTTATCTTTCGGAGAAAACAGCAATGTTCTATGCTTCGCAGAAGAGGGAACTGCCTAATGCGTATCGGCTCTTCACAGGTATGACTATATCATGGTTCATACTTGGTCTCAATTATCAGTTTCTTTGTGCTCTCAATTTGTAATTCAACGATATAAGAGGACGTGTTTGATGCTTAATTGTTTACTTTTTAGAGCTAGTCTCACAAGTGTGGTATAAGAAATTCAAATAAGGATATGAAAAATTGTGGAAGTTTCTGAAGTGGGCTTGAGCTTTAGTGATGTTACTACTAGTTTCTAAAGAGCTGTACAACAACTTCGAGCATTAGTGCAAAGGACATCGGTTGACTAACTAGTGGGGGCTTTTGTTTATTGCCAACAATCTTGAGGACCAGTTCTCTGGGAAGAGATCTGTCGGTTTTTGGCTCTGCGAAGAGAGAAATCCGGTTCTAAGACTCCAAATAAGGTTTTGCTGGTTGCTAGTAGTGAATGTTAATTCATAGTGGTGATGATGATCACGTTATGGAGGATCGATTTTGGTATAGAACGTATTCGAAGGAAACAGTGATGATAGATTAACCACGTCTTTCCTATGTCATGTAGAATTTTTCTTCTTCTGGCTGATGTGAGTTTGGACGCCATACTGTTTTTCCGGCTAGTGTTGGTGGGTAAGACATATTTGCTTTGGAAAGGCTTTTGGCAACATTAGTGGCATTCATTTCTGTGGAGATTTTAAATGAATGCTTGTTACAGAATCTGAGCTGCTTTTGGGAGCCTATGGCTATGAGTTTCTCATGTAAAAATAACAAGTCGAGAAGTGGGATTCCAGTGCCGGGCAATGTGCTTGGTTTTATACTTTAGTCCAATCCTTAGGCATTGTTGGTAGTATGGGAATTTGTTTGCAGGAAACTCCTGCCCAATATGTTGCAGAATTTCATGAAATGTCAAACTAACTCTTCGAATTGCTGTCTTTTCAGGCTCATCCTTCTCCATTTTAAGTCGCGATTTCATCGAGTTCTGCATCTTGGGCACGGATAACCTCCCAAGGATTCTGTTGATGTATTTCTCCAACACACCTTCTGCACTTTCCAACTACTTCCCCACAATTCTGTGCAATTCCCGCCAGTTCAACAGAACTACCATAAACCACAACCTAAAATATGCCAACTTCGACAAACCCTCCAAGGACGAGCCCCGTGGGGTCACCTCAGAAGATTTCAATGCCATGGTTCAGAGTGGAGCAGCCTTTGCTGCCAAATTCAAGTCAAATGATCCACTACTCGACCGCATTGACCGTGAACTCTTGGGGCGCGAACGGGGACAAGTCGTGCCAGGTGGTTGGTGTCTAGGCCAGTCCGGGAATGACACATGCTCCGTGTGGGGGGATGCCGACATTCTGAGGCCTGGTCCGGGAGCCAAAAGACTCGAAAAACTGCTTGTTGGGTTGTTCTCCAACGGTACCTCAATATCTAATAGATGTATACTTGAATGATCTCAAACGAGTCATTGGATTGGCTTTAAGCAAGCCATTGTCCACGTTTGTAAATTTTTTGGTTTATCCAAACAATCTATAGTCATTACCTGCACGATTCTTTTACTAATTTGTGAGATGAAAATCACGACTTTGATTGAAGGAATTATCATTTTATGATTTATCCCCACATTTTTTAGCACTTGTTTTATCACATATGATTTATGTTTGTTGATAGTTCTCAAGTAATTGTCGCCTGTAGGAATAAAAAATTGAACCACAATTAAAAGGAAAGAAAACAACTTTATATGGGTCAACAAAAGGAAGTCACAATAAGTAAAACAAACATTACTATAAAACACAGCTTAAGATCATAATTCTTGATAACATAATAGTTTTTGTGTTTTGCGAAAACTCAAGAAAGAGAACAGCTAAAGATTTCTAAAATACAATTATTTTAATTAATTAGTATGGAAAAAATAATTAACCACAAAGTCCACATGGTGGGACTTATTTTTCTGGAGAAATTTCCAATACAATGTAAGGAACAAAACCTTGAGTTAAACCTTCTCAGATGTATGAATATGCACATGTTTTTACCTCCTAAGAAAAAGAGCTCCGATATATATCACTCTCTGTTTGCATTATAGTCTCTATCATCTTCGCGCCGAGTTTCTCTCTCTCTCTTCTCATGGGCCAACAACTTGTCTCTAGAAGAATCCAAAAAATGTGGCTACGGCGAAAACGAGGAACAACACACCTCCCAAATAGCCAACCTGATTCAAGACAAAAGTGAGTCATACAGACAAAAAGAAAAGATCAAGTTTCCGACATTTATCGCGTCGAAGGGAAAACTCGTTTGATTACCAGTTTTTCAGAAATGTAGTTAGCGAGTAGCGCGCCTCCTATTATGGCAATGAGAGTTGCGAGGAAATGTCCTGCTATGGCCCCGCCGGCCACACCCCACGGAGACTGTAAAGGAAAAGAAAGATGGTCAATACACGAAACATCGAAGTAAACTTTATTAGGCGATGGATACGGTTTGTGTATATGAAATTCAACCTGAGCAGCACCGAGAGCAATCGTGGCCAGCATCGAGCGATCTCCCCATTCCTGAATTAGAATTTATACTATCAAATTGGAATGTTTCAAATCATTAATAAGAAATACACTCTTTATGGTACTTAAGTTTCGAAGAAATGTGTCTAACCCCGAAGTACTATAGTTTTTAGGGCTGTCCTAATTCCTGAACGAGTTATGGTTTCTATTTGATATTTTTTTTGTAAGTTATATTTCAAAGTCTCAAAGGACGATTTCTTCTTACTTCCAATATCATTTGACGATAATAAAGGCTAAAATAAACTCGAGACGAACGTAAAAAGGGCTTACAGCAAAGAATACAAGGCTGAATGACTTCCAGACAACTTCAAGCGGGCTTGAGAGCCGTTGTGACACCTGAGACATTTAAACAATGGAACAAATCAAGGATAGAATCTGCTAAAGAATACTTGAAATTATGTATTTTTCGTCGATAAGCATGAATTGATAAAAGGGAGGCTCATTTAAACTAAACCTTTTCTTTCACAAGCTCTTCAGCTTCAACAAATTCCTCGAGTTCGGGACTGCTCTTATCACCGCCCTTGTCAGCCTTTGATGGAAGTTCCCATGCATCTTTTATGGCTTTGATGCCGAAGAACAGCAAGAGAGTTACAGCGGCATATTCTCCAATCGGCACGGCTGTCATTCAACAAAAGAGTTATAGAAGATCAGGACATTGGTCGTTAAAATAAGCCTTGGAATAGTATAGGTGGTTTTGAAAGTTGATAAAAAAACTTGACGACATAGGACAATACTAGAAGAAAAAAAAACCCCCTCAACTTCATTCCAAAAAAGCTAAATTGGCGAAAACAGTTACGAAAAGATTGAGCCTCATTAACACCAGAGACTACCCTTTTTTATCAATTAAAAATTAGTCTCGAGCTACTGAAGAGCGAATTGAGGTCGCTAGTGCACCTATATGCAACGGCCATAACGCTTTTCATGATGGACCTTATAGCATTGATGGATCAAGAAAAACTTGCAAGATTTAGAATGGCCGACGGCAAACAGAAAGGAAGAAAGTCATATTTCATTTAAATAATGGTACATGAGCCTACATAATCCTCTGGTTTCAGTTTTTTTCCCTGCATGTTGGATCTTAAAAAAGATTATGCCAAGAACTTACTTGTCTGGAACTGAGCAGGCACCGAGTTAAATATCCGGCCAATGACGACCGAAAGAATTGTCATGAGTGAAAGAGCACCCATTGAACCCAACAAGACCTGTTCAATGATAGCATACAATTAAAGAACGAGCAACTTCCAAAAAAAAAAAAAACTACACAAATAAATGCTATTGGAACTCCTCATTGAAGCAGTGGAACCCTGCAAGAAAGCTAATTAATAAACGACGAACTAATTTACTTTTTTCACAAGTTCAATAATAATCTTCCAAGAATTGGTAATTTTCGCTTCTGTGAGATGGATTGTTGCATAAAGTTCTTGCTAGTGGCTTGATTTTTAGCATGTAAAGCTTGTATTACTAGGACTATATAGAATAAAGTTTAGAAGCATCCATACCAGCACTTTCTTATATTGCATGGCCAAGAGTGCAGCGATGAAGAACGTCTATTGATAGATTCGAAGAAAAGGTTAGACTCTATTATACATAAACAAGAAAGAGCAATACAAACCAAGTTCCATTACATCGACTAAACGGGGATTTAGACTACAAATAAAAGGTCAATCCCAGTTTACCTTGTCTCCAATTTCAGACACAAATATCAATGAGAACGCAGCTGTGAAGCCTGACTTTGAAATTGCTGCTAAAAGCGTGGATGGCCCTCCTTTCACAAAGGCAATGAGTGAAAATACTGAACCACACCCGAATAGGACAAGAGCAATGGCAAGAGGATAAGGAATTTGGATCGGTGGCTTCTGACTGTCAAATGGGGAAAATATGTTCATAAATAAGTTTCATTCAGTCTTCGATAATGCATATCTAGAAGAACTAGTCTCCTAATGAGGAAAAAGCGGTTGGTATTTTGTTCGAATTATATTGAAGCACGACTGTGGATATGACTTGTATAGATAATTTCATTAATGCGTAGGACGGTCTAAATTTTGCTACAACTTACGTCTTAGGTGAAGTGTCACTAGGGGACTTTTGCAAATGCTTGTTCTCGTTCTCATTCTCCTCCGTTTCATCATAGCCACCAGAGCCAATGCTAATATTAGACGCTTGAACTCGAATTGTGCCACATGAAGATCTTGAAACGTCCCTACATCTTACTACAAAGAAGTCCGTAAAATTAGTTACTTTAGAATGCCACTGACACACAAAAGCAAGCGTCAAACCACTGTGCTATTAGCGTCGGTTTGACCAAACATGAGGGTGCTCTTCACTGCAACTTAACTCGGCCATAAGTGTTTCGTGTTTGTTTCAGTGACTTCAGGAATGGGCATAAAAAGTTAAGATAAAGGAGAAACTTCCCACGAAACAGAGAGGATTGTACTTCACTTGTAATTTTAAGTAATTAGAAAACTTACAAAAATTGATAATGATATCGTAACTTGTCTATAAATGCAGAAGGCCATGAGCTTCTAAGGACCAAAGGGCTCTGATATCATATTTATTTTTATCGATAGGAATATATATCTAATTAAGTTTTATAATTACAATTTTAAAGGTAATGCTTTACCAATAATCTAACTTTCCCTAATAAATCCTACATAAAGTCGAAATTCAAAATAAAAATAATAATAATAATAAAAAAATAAAAAGAGAAGATATTGTTGGATTTACTGCAACTTAGCCAATCAATGCCCATAAACTCAGAGCACAACAATTATGTGAGCGATACAACTGTACAATGGGCAACAAGTTATTCAACTGTATTTCAGGAAAATTCATTCTCTATACTTAATGGAAACAATTTGAGTTCACCATAATTCAGCCAAGTTATACACATTTACACAAAACTGTTCAAACCCAGACAGTAAAGCTCTCTCAAAACTCCCATCTATATAATTCAATACCCAAACAGCTCAAACTCTCAAAATCCCACCAATTAAATTAATTCCTTTTCCAATAAAAAAGAGAAAAAGAGAGAACCAACAAGACCAAATAACAAACAAGTCCCTAACTTGGGACAAATATTCCATACTTACATGAAGAGGAAATGGCAATGGCTTTTCTGGAGAGATTGGCACAGCACGGTAAAGTGTCAACCACAGCTAAAAGAGGAAGCTTTGTTCTTGAGACAATTGGTTTCTGAACCACCAATCTCTGCATTCTGTTTCTCTCTTCTTGGACTTTTTTTTTTTTTCTTGAAGTTTTAACTATAAACCCACTACACGAATTATCTTCCTCATGAAATCCCAGTAGCCCAATTCGTTGTCCTATTTTCTCTTTATTATTATTATTTATTTTTTGGGGAATTTTTGTTGATATGAGAGGGAAAACAAAACAATAAAGAAACAAAAAAAAATGAAGCGTTGGGATTGAACTGAGGAATCGTTGTCTGGTTTGAAGTGAAGTGAAGTGAATTTCCAGAAGTTGTTGGGGGTTTCATGGGTGGGCTCTGGCGAACTGCCACGTGTCCACTGGAGATAGAACGGTAAACTCTGCTAGGAACAGCCAAACGGCATCGTTTTGCATCGGCTGAAAGCCTGAAACTGATCAATTAGCGAAATAATAAGGAAATTACCATTAATCACTCTTGAGATTTTGTAAAATTTATAAATATTTCCTCAATCCTCAGTATACTATAATATTAAAAACACCCTAAGTTTTTTAATTCAATTCAAAATTAGACATTCTGTTGACTTTTATTCAGTTGACATATGTAGTATGTCAAATTGTCAATAGTGGCCTTAAACAAAACTACGTCGTTTTGACACACATATCTTAATAGTTATTTACGGATTATTCTATTCTTATGTCCAAACAAAAAGAGTGTCGTGTTTGTAAGTAATATGGTTGATTATATTCACACACTTCTCTTAATTTTCCACATCTCTTAATTTTCCACATCTCTTTTTTAAACACACACTCCGTTTTAATTAAAAAATTTTAAAATTACTTATTTCACACTTCTACAAATTTCAAAATTACACATAATTTTATAACCGATTAGAATTGAAATATCTTTCCACATCCACCCACGATGTATACTTATTTATTTATTTTGTAAACCCACTGATCACTAATCTATTTCTACAAGTTTTATCCAATCTTCTTTTTTCCCAAACCCACCCACTAATTTATTTTTACAAGTTTTTTTTAAATTTTTTTTAAACACATTCACTAATTTTTTTCTACAATATTTATTAATTTTTTTTAAATATTAACTCAAATCATCAAGAATTATATATACAAGATAAAATCTATATAATGAAAACACAGACAAATATTCACAAACAATAAGATGTATTGCATATATTATTCAACAAATTGTTTATGTCTTTCTTGCGAAAACAAAAAAAAACTTTATTTTTCAACTAAGGTTTTGAGAAGTTGTGTTAGAAATAAAGAGGAAATAGGTGAAATGAAGGTTGTATGGAAAAAAAAAAAAAAAGCGTTTTCTAATGAATGTGTATTTAATTTTACAATGTCTAATATTGTCATTATATACAAGGATGTTTTAATAATAATAAATTATAGAGAAAAATTTCTAAAAGTTAAAAGAAACTGCAATGGGAGATCTTTAAAAAGAAAGAATTCTGTAGCTAAGAAAATAAATCAGATATATTGGGGATGCATAAATTATTAAAACTTGAATTAGTATCATATTCGTAGCATGAAAATATTGTCCTCATTTATGATGATCTCTTTTTAAGTGGCTATTTTTTTTTTCCCTGCATTTCTAACTCATAATAGACTTTACAAAGAAAGATAAGCGGTTAAAATTAATGGGGATGGCAATATTTTAGAGACTCTGAATCTTGTAAAGTACGATGAGAACAAGACTATTGCTAAGCTTCATCTGCGTGTCTTGCGATTTTATGTTGGATCATTGGACGTAGATTATCTTGGAGTGCTTAGACGAACTCTATTTTAAGGCTAATCATATGGATCTTTTTGTTATGTTGATTTACTTGAGATGTGTTGGACTTTGCCTGCCATTACCTACTATTACTAAATGAAGTTTGGCAATATTTATGTTATAATTGTTTTAATGAACAAGAAAAAAGAGTGAAATGGCAACCAGTATTGTCTCGCATAATAGACAGGCCAAAACCCAAGAGTTAGTGAATTAATGGCGACGGCCATGGCTCCGAGAGTTTGTGAATCGCGCTGTGATTCGAGAGGATGATGGCTTGTATGCTGCTACCGCTTGCGAGGTTCTTTGTTGCGTTGGTTTCGTTACGTCTCGTCGGAGCTCTGCTGCTGTGAGCAAGTAAAAGAAAATGGAAGTTTTGTAGGCAAATTGTCACAAACACCAAACGCAAACGCAGACACAGACACAGACACAATAGGAACACAAACAAACCAACAAAAATAGAGAAACCACAATATTTAAGTGGTTCGACAAATTGCCTATATCCATATAGATAAACTTTAATTTCACTATTAATTAGTAGAGATAACATACCCAACATTTTTAAATCTCTTTCCAATACAATTCTCCCACGTCTCTCCTTTCTCTCTCCCTCTTGGTGCGACTTTTAGTCTTTATTCAGTCACGTTAAGGTGAAACTATAACTCGGGGTACGTAAAAGGATTTTACGTAACTCATGTAGCGCCCATTCAATGTGAGACAGTGTGAGGTTGGGCATAAAATTGGAACTGCTCTTTCAAATTTGACTAAGACTCATTTTTGGCAATAAGAGTTAGTTGTAAGTCAAATAGTCCATATTAAATGAGTACCAATCATGCAAATTCTCTTTATTTTTAAGATTTCATTTCTTAATTAAAAGTTATATTTGGACTTTGACTAGGATTCTAGCCTTGTCTAAATAGGAGTTATTACTTACCAATGTTTCAGTTATGCAATTGAATAATAACCCTTTATTTGGTAAACACATTTAAATGATCTGACACCATACTTCTTTTATTTTGACTAAAAATGGTGAATTTTCAACACCAAAAAAAACCATTGAAATGAGCTATTTCAATTGATTATTACAGTCAAAACCGTTTATTTGTTGATGATTTACTACAATGTCAGAGTAAACCTACTTACTTTGCAGAAGGTTTGTTAGAGGATTAGGAAAAAAATGTCAAAATAGGATATGAAAAAATGTGCAAGCCCAATAACACCAAATACAAATGAAAATATCCCAAAATATTTATTTGGAAACATCAACTGTTACTCAAACCATTTGAGTGGCTATTGCCTATTGCCCATTTTCACTTTTTTGATCGAATTAAAAACATTTGAATGGTGATCATTTAATGGTGTGAAGCAAATAAATGGTAAATCTTAGCCTTTTTTTTTTTGTTGTTTTTTTTTTGTCTTATGCATTTCAAATCTTAACCATCTTTTATAGGTTTCCGCACAGTTGTTTTTGTTTGACTTGGTTTATTTCTAAGGTAATTTTAACAAAAACCGTTCACAAAATGATTTTAAAAAATAGTAACAGTTTTAAAAAATTTTAAAATTAGTCATGTAAAATATTTTTGACAAAATTTTTGTCTAATATTAGAAATTTCTGATAATAATTTTATGTGTATTTTTGTTATTGTCAGAAATTTCTTACACGAAATAAACTGGTTTAAAATTTTTTGAAAATGCGACTATTTTTTAAAAATACACGGTTTAAAATGACTATTTGTCTAACTGACCTTATTTATAATTGTAAATTGAGTACGTTGATGCAATACATTGGAAATTGACTAGAAAAATTGTCAGATTTGACTTATTATTAATTATCAAACATAATTATTAATACACTTGTGTTAGTTCATTCAATAAACAACTAACACACCAATCGGACTAAATTTTTAACCAAAACTCTTATCATTGAGCATTTTTCTTTTATTTGATTTTACATCTCACCATCATTTCTTGTTTGGGGTAAAAATTTAAATGGTCGTCTTGAAAAGGTTGTTAACTTTTTTAATCTTAAGGTGATTTGAATGATTAAAATTATTTAATCTTGGAATTTGTAAAGTAAAAATTATATAAGATGACCAAATTTATAAAAGTATTTTATTCTTTTCTTCTTCTATGTTCAAATGTGAAGAACTGTAACTTAAGCTTATTTTCAATAAACATATACAATCAAATTTAGTAGAAATAGAATTATAACGTTAACTTTAACAAGGGATTATTATACATCCCCCGGGTAAGAAGGCTCTGTCGCTGCTCTCAAATATTTCTTTTCAAAAAAAAAAATTAATGATCGAGAGAAATTGTTGTGAGTAAATACATATCAGTAACATGTTTTTATTTGTTACTAAATACTACTATTTAGTCACAATTTTTACTTTATTGTGACTAGAAATTCAAGTTTTTTAGTGATGCACCACTATCAACTATGTATAAGCGTATCATATTTACAGTAAATATAATGAAACTCAGGCTATATACATAACATGATTTTAGATCCACAAGAATCAAGACACACGACGATAGATATTGCAATAAACTGTGGCCAAAAAAAGACCAACCATTTATTTATTATTTTTACTACAAACATAAAAAAAAACACATGAAATGAGATCATGTGTTAGTTTTTATTCCAAGGCCTACAGTCTTTAAAGTCGCAGGACTGGTAACATGGACAAAGGCATGGACCGTTGTCCCTTGCAATCCAACAACAATCATTGCAAGTGTCTCTGTTGTAGTCATAAATGTCATAATAGTGAAAATTTCCGGGCCACGCAAAGCTGCAAAAGAAAAGGGTTCCGGTGACAAATCTAGGGTGAAAATGGAACCCCCACGTCGCTGAGGGAGCTAGGTCATGGAAGCCAAGATCGTCGTCTTTGGATTTGCAATGAACGGTGAGCTGCGGGGTTGGTTGCCCTAAGCCGTTCGTGATGTTGACGCGCACTATGTGCTCTCGCGCTGCGACGCTTGCGAAGAGCATGGAAAGCACAATTAGAGATATCGCCGTCGCATTTCTAGATTTTGGGATCAGAGAAGCCATAGCTTTGAGATTTTTGTTGCTTTGGGTAGAGGAGATGAGGGACTGTATTTATATTGGTGGATTGGTTACTTGGACACCTTTGTATTGTATTATACTGTATTGTTTTTATATTATATTGTATTGTGTTATGCGGATCAGTTAATAGTATAATTTGTGTGTTGTCTAAAGATATTATATAAAACAATTATTATAAACAAATATAACGGTCAGATAAAAAATAGTTTAAACATAATTTGAAATATAAAATGAGAATTTTAAGAAAATAGTCATTGTTTATAAAATAATTTTAAAAAATAGTCATAGTTTAAAAAAATTTAAAAACTAGTTCTTTCAGCACGTGTCAGAAATTTCTGACAATAATTTTATGTGTAATTTTGTTATTGTCAAAAATTTTTTACATGTGTTATGACTAATTTTTTACGTTTTTGAAACTGTGATTATTTTTTTAAAACACACAATTCAAAATGGTTATAATTGACCCATATAAAATTATGTGTGTTTTCGTATTTGATTCAGTAGTTTGAACATACTAAATACTGTATTGCATTATATAATGCAATAATAAGAATTTTAAGCCTTACACATGTTTGAATTATGCTAAAGCCTCATTCTTTTTTATTTATGTTGTTGCATTGACAAGTAGGTCCCTCTCATAAAAAAAAAAAAAAACAAGTAACTCCCGTCCACATAGGACTTGTGTTGACTCAGGCACGTCTTATTGTGTGCAATTAAGACTCATTTTTGGCAGTTAAATTATGATAGTCAAACTACCACGTTAAATGAATTTGAATCATGCTAAGACTCATTTTTGACAGTTAAATTATGACAGTCAATCTGTCCATGTTAAATGAATTTGAATCATGCAAATTCTATTTACTTTTAGGATTTCATCATTATAGGAAAAATTTTCAACAAGGTACATTACACAGCGGAGAACAATCTAGAACCGACAACTTTTTGAAACAATTATTATGACATCTAAAATTGTTTCATATAAAAGTTATATTAGGATTATCATTCTAATTTAAGTAGGATTCTTCGTCTAAGGAGGAGTTACTACTAGTAATTAATTTTTAATAGTGAATTTGATCGAATTTATTTATTTTACAAATAAAGAAGACAAGTTAAAAGAATAGGATAACATAGTAATTTGCTATATGACATGAGATCAAATTTTCTCAAAAATTTTACCATTCAATTTTTTCAAAATTTTTTGGCCATAAAGCTGCTGGCCCATTAAAAAATAATTGGAAAAATTTGAGGATCAAAAGATTGGAGAAGTATATTTTTGTAAAATAAAAAGATAACGGTCAGTTACCATTACCGAGGCAAATAGTAACAATTAACTGTTACAATTCTTAACAGATTTGGTTACGGTTTTAAACGTCACCGTTGTCTGAATTTTCAAGATTACTTACCATACTTAAAAAAAACACAATAATTTTCTCTTAAATATCAATTTAAATAGTGCATTTAACCAACAATAATTTAAACAACAATTGATATTAACAATCTAAATAAAATTTTGACTTTTGCAAATGAAAATAATCTAAAATTTTAAGTTTAAAATGATTCTTTAAAATTTGCAATTGTTGGTATTGGACTAGGGATGCAATTAGTTATGATAGGGATGAGTATATACCTTTCCTATCCTCATACATGATCTTCTATAAGAAACCCACCAAAGAATCAAATTTTGTACACGCCTTATTTTCCTACTTAAATGACAAGGAAAATAAATAATTAAATGAATAAATAAATACGTCATATAAAAAGAAGATCTAAAATAGCATTCATAAAATTAAAAAAAAAATATCAACAATTATCTCAAAAAAAACAACATAAAGTATGAATTATAAACAAATTGAAATAGTAAATAAATTTTTTTATATAGAAAATATATTTTATTTTTATACATATAAATAGAATATTTATTGTATAATAGAATGAGGAGTACCTTATCGGTGGTCAATTTTTCATTTTCATCTCCAATTCAATATAGAAAATAGAGTCCTCGTCCCTGTCCCCCCTTATTATATGCGAATGTTTCATGTAAAAGGTTTTTGCGCATCTCTATATCGAACTATTGGTATTGCTAGAAATGGCAATTAATTATAGGTGATCGTGGACTTTGTTGTGGTAATTATTGGAATTGGTTTGTTGTGGACTTTGTTGTGGTAAGCTTCGAAAATAGCTAGGTATCGAAAAATGATCGATAAAATAGGACAGCGTAAAAAATTAAAGAAAACATTTTATTTATTATTTATATATATATATATATATATATATTTTGTAATACATCAAAAGCACATGAAATGAAATCATGTTTTAATTATTTATTCCAAGGCCTACAATCTTTAAAATCGCAGGTCTCGTTGCATGGGCAAAGGCATGGACCGTTTTCCCTTACAATCCAACAACAATCGTTGCAAGAGTCTCTATTGTAGTCATATATGTCATAATAATGAAAATTCCCCGGCCACGCGAAGCTGCAAAAGAAAAGGGTTCCCAAAATAATCCGGGGGTGAAATTGGAACTCCCAAACATATCCAGAGGAGACGTCATGGTAGCCAAGATCGTCGTCTTTAGACTTGCAATGAACAGTGAGTTGAGGGTACGGTTGCCCTAACCCGTTCATGATGAAAACGCGTACCAAGTGCTCTTTCGCTGGGACACTTGCGAATAGCATGAAGAGAACAACTACCAATAGCGTCGCTTTTTTAGCCATGGTAGTTTTGTGATTTTTTTGTAAATTTGTTTGATTTTTTTTTTGTTCGAATTTTTTTGTGCTTGGCAAGAGGACGATAGGGTTTGTATTTATATTGATAGATTGGTGGATGGATAAGCAAAGAAATTTAAGTCTTATGGAACGTTTGAGTTGCTCTAGTGTCCATGTTCCTTGAATTAAAGAAATGGAAAAAAAAAGGGGATAATACTATATTACGAATGATACATGCATATTACGAATTAAAAGGGGATAATACTATATTAGTTTTTATTATTGTTTTGATTCGTTTAACATGATCAATTAATATTCCGTGCATTGAAATATTCGAAATTATAGAATTGACTGTATCTGCAAGAGTATGCATGGAATATAGAAACAGTATTGTATATACATACGTATAATAATACAATTAATTATAGTCTCGATCTTCTATCTCCTTTCTATCTCTTTCTCTGTCATTCGAATAAGATTTTGACAATTTTTGCTTAAGTGTCAAAATCTTAATTGGAGAATAGAGAAACAGATAGAAAAAAAAAATAGAGAATCTGAATTCAATTAAGAGGTCTCTTAATTATTATTTTTTTGGTTGCGTTAGCACCTAATAACAACTCATAAAAATTAATTTTCATCGGTTTTTTTTTATTTCTTTATATTGGTGTCTCAAAAAGAAAAAGAAAAAAAAATGAACAAGGATGCTTATGTGATGGGTATTTTTTTTAGTGAGAAACAATTCTGATCTTCAAATTTATATATATTTGATAAATATTGTATTTTAAAAATATTTGACTATCTAAAATTATTTAAAACAAAAAACTACTAAAGAATTCCCACTAAACAAAAACTTCTCAAAACCTTTTTAACTGAGTCACTGATATAGGTGGCAATTCGATAACGATAAACGGTTAAAACCGTTATCGAACCGATAATAACAGTAACAGTTTCGATAACGGTTAAAAACTTTTTAGTAACGGTTAACATAACGGTAACGATTATCGTTTAGAACCGTTTTAAATTTTATTATTATTATTTTTTAAAAAAGTATATTAAAATAATAAAATAAATTAAAAATAATATAAAAAATTTGAAAAATAATAATAATAAATTTTAAAAATGGTTAACCGTTACGGCCATTTAACCGAAAAAAAAAAATAACGATAACGGTAACGGTAACAGTTTCTACACCTGTAGTATGACCCTTGAACACCACTTTCCAATCATCATTTGCCTCTCTCATATCGAATCGATCCTCACTTTTCATTTCACTCACTCTTATCGATCGTCAAACCCAAAACCCACACGAAAACATGGAACAAGAGAACAACCACGACCCCAACGAACACCCAAACCCAAACCCAAACCCAAACCCGATCCTGAACCCTTCTCCTTCGTGGTGGGCCCAGAGGGCGTGGGCCTTGCTGTCGGAGGTCCGGCGCTCGGCGCCGCTGATCCAGTGCATCACCAACTTCGTCTCCATGGACCTGATGGCCAACACGCTCCTCTCCGCCGGAGCCTCGCCGGCGATGCTCCACTCCCTCGAGGAGATCCCCGACTTCACGCCCAACGCCCGCGCGCTCTGCCTCAACCTCGGCACGCTCTCCGCCGCCTGGCTGCCCGCCATGAAGCTCGCCGCCTCCGTCGCCGCCCGAGCCGGCGCGCCGTGGGTGCTCGACCCCGTCGCCGCCGGCGCCACGCCCTTCCGCCTCCGTGCCTGCCTGGACCTCGCAGCGCTCGGGCCCGCCGTCATCAGGGGCAATGGCTCCGAGATCATGGCTCTTGCTGACGCCGCCTCTGTTGGGCCCACCAAGGTACAATTATGAATATCTTTGCTTTGCTTTGCTTTGTTCTGTTATTATTTTAGTCATTGGTGATTAAATGGGGATGATAGTGTGTTTTTTTTTTTTTTTTTGGTTGCTATTATTATAATAAAGTTGTTCTTAATGTGTCCTATGTTATTAACAAATGGATTATTTAGTTGTGGTCGTGAATTAAGAGTGAGAGTTTTTATTTTTTATTTTTTTTAGTTTGCTTGATTCATGATTTTGGCATGACTAAAATGCCTTGGGCTATATATGCTAATTTAAATGACATGATATGAAAATGTCCTCCATTGATCCTATATATGTAATGATTTGATGAATAAGGTCATTTTCTTAGAATCAATGATGAAACAGTTTAATACATTTTTTTTTATCACCATGTTGATGTGTGTATTACTGTTCACATAACAAAATCAACTGTCATGCTTTTTGCTGCTTAATATTTGATAAATAGCTTAGTGTTTTGTCATAATATTGCGTAGAAAAATTGGGCATTGCTTAGCCAAGTTAAGGACTAAAGTAAAGGTGCTTTATATTTTGGTGTTTATGAAGTGAGTTTTGTTTCCAAGGGTGTCGATAGCTCTCATGAGTCCACAGACGCAGTGAAATCCGCAAAGGCATTGGCGAAATCCACTGGGGCTGTAGTTGCCGTATCCGGGGCCGTTGACATCGTCACCGATGGCGAGCGAGTCGTTGGGGCCCACAACGGCGTGGCCATGATGCAGAAGATCACGGCCACGGGCTGCTCTGTCACGGCGCTCGTTGCAGCCTTTGTCGCGGTGGACAAGTCTCACCCCCTCGAAGCCACTGCGGCTGCGCTGTCCGTTTTTGGGCTCGCGGGGGAGATCGGATTGATCATGGCCCGCGGCCCAGCTTCGCTGCGGATGCACTTGATTGATTCGCTCTACGGGCTCGACGAGGCCTCCGTGACTTCGCTGGTGAAGATCACAAACTTTTGTGATGAGAACTGAGCTCTTGGTGAGTTGTGATTTTCCTATAATGCTTCTATGTTGATGCTTCTTGTCTCAGCTATACCAAAAACATTGAATCTAATGAAATCATGTGTACATATTTTGAATGACATGAATAACATTTGATTAAAAAGTTCATTTTTATACTCTTGGTTCTAGCCTTTTTAACAATCTTGACAATGAAACAGACACTTGTGTTTTGAACATATCATCACCCAATTTTGAATTCAACACAAACCCTTTAAATGCTTATGACAGTAATACAAGACTAGAGAACAAATACAATCACAAAAACAGACACACTTTGACACTTCCCACTTCACATCTACACAAGCAAACTCTCACCCAACCCACAACAAACGCTGGTCAGTACTGGAGATGGACAGTGATTCTCAGCAAGGTCTCGGCGCCGTCGGTGGAGATTTGCCCCGGCGGAATGAGAGGCCGGAGCTCGGCGATCCCATAAGCATTCTTGAACTTCCCGGTCCCGCCGGTCACAGACAGCTGTGACATCGTGCTGCCAATGGTATAGACCCCAAAGAAGTTGAGGTTGTCATTGAACTCCCCTCCTTCCATCATGGCAGTGAAGGCCATGAGCTGTTTCGTCCCGTCCGCCGAGCTTGCGACGTAAATCCCCTGCGCCTTGCCGAGGGCCTGGGACCCCAGCTCGGGGGTCGTGGTCAATATGTCGTCGATGACGGTGATCGTCCCAAACCCTAGGCTGAGCCCGTCGGCCGCAAGCTGTGTCTGGATGTTGTTGTTCTGGGTGTTGATCGTGGTGCCAGCGAAGGATGTCCCGGACAGGCCGGTCCCGAGGGGGAGGCCGGTGACGCCGTTGACAGTCGGGAGGGCGCCATTGGCGTTGGGTAGGGCGACGGCGTTGTCCGGGGTCTTGAACCCGATCGGCTTGGCGAAGGGGACTTGGCTGCTGTAGATGTTGCCAAGCAGGCCAGTGACTGGCCTTGCTGTGGGGCTACTTCCCCCCAAAATATCATGCATATACATCTCAAGAATTGGCTCACTACCAACTGCTTCAACAACAATGGCTTTGTGATTCGCAATTGCTATAATTAGTACTATAGCTGCTAGGAGAATTGAAGGCACTGATTTGCTGAAAAACATCTTGAAAAATTTGGAAAAAAACAAATGTGTGTGTTTTAATTTGATTTTTTTTTTCTTGGGCTAAGTATGTGTGTGAGGGAGAATTGAAAGGCTTAAGAGAGATGGTGTGTTTGGGTAATGGATTTTGGTTCTGTTTTATAGTGGGAGAGATTTGCTTCGCTAAGACATAGGAGTTGTTGACTAGACCCAAAAAGAGGTGATGAAAGTGAAGTTGTTGCCTTGTTGAAAGTGTTGTATTGAGTTTTTGTTTTAGGTGAGTTTGTTTGGCTTTTGAATTATGCCAGAAAGATTAGTGGTTTTGTTATATGATTGATTACAACTGATCTTGGTTTTTAATTGGTCCTCCTCGCCCATGGAGCTATTAATTTTTAAAAAAAAATTAAATTCCAGCAACATTAGGCCAATAAAAAAGCTCTTAGATAGCCTCGATGAAAAAACAAAAAAAAAAACAAAAAACAAAAAACCCTCAAAAGCTCTTTTATTCTTTTTATTTTTTTATTTTCTTTATGTTTGATTTTCCAACCAGTATGATGCGACTATGAGTCTATGACTTTGTCTTTATCATATATAAACAGAACCATTAAAAAAAGGACTAATAGCACAAAACCATACATGAACAACTTAATTGGAAACAAACACAGTTAAATACAATTTCAAGCAAAGATCTCTATGTGGTACTCTACTTTTAAGAGAGACTTAACATTATAAAGAGCTATTATAATACTTATTTTAGGCTCGTTACAAGTCTTTTATAACATTACATCTCTCCTATATAACATTATATATGTATGGAGCATTATAGAATTGTCTTTAAGCAAAAGACCTTTTTGTAGCAGTTTTTTGTGTCTATTTGGTATTTAGCCTTTATGGTTTATGTTTTAAGAAAATGACTAAAATTTGCAAAAAAATTAAGAAATTAGCCATAAGCTCCTTTAAAAATTAAGGACATAAAAAGTAACATCACACCATAGTTAAGAAAATGACTATTTTTTAATTAATGAAAACATTGGCTATTTTTTGAAAACATCATCTAAAAAATGGCTGTTTACTCAATAATATCTTTTTTATAATTTTTTTTTTATAAAAATAGAACATATTTCGACATATTAAATAAATATCACATGTCAAAAGACTTTATAACAAAAAAATATTTACGTTTTGTTAGAATTTTTTTAGTATTCCAAAATCTACTCTTAATATCTTGAAACGTTAAAAACATTTTAACATAAGTGTTGATTATTTTTTGTTACATCGGTATGGAGCATTACAGAATTTTCCTTAAGCAAAAGACCTTTTTTTAGCACAATTTTTTTGGTCTATTTGGTATTTAACATTTTTAGTTCATGTTTTAAGAAAATGATTAGCGTTTATAAAAATTAAGAAACTAACCATAAGCTCCTTTACAAATTAAGAATATAAAGGTAACATCACATCATCATGTAGTTAAAGAAATGATTATTTTTTTAATTAATGAAAACGTTAGTTATTTTCTCAAAACATCATCTAAAAATGGCTATTTACTCACTAATCTCCATTTTTTAAATTTTTTTTTCTTTTACAAAAATAGCACATATTTCGAAATATTAAATAAATATCACTTTTCAAGACTTTATAACAAAAAAATTTTTATTTTTGTTAGAAATTTTTTAGTATTTCAAAATCTACTCTTAACATCGTGAAATGGTAAAAACATTTTAACATAAGTGTTGATAATTTTTGTTATAAAAATTATGAAAAGTACTATTTTTTGAATATTTTCAAAAATACCAAATAAAATTTGGCCCATTTCTATAAATCTCCAATAAAATCACCATAGATATAAAATTCTCTTAAACACAAGTTCGGATTTCTTCTCTTTTTTGATTTTATGGAAAACTAATAAGGGTACTTGCCGGAAATGTAATGAGTTAGGTTTATTTACCTTCAAAAACTGCACTTGTTAAGGTGCCGCAGCCGAAGTACGTAGCTTTCCATGGTAATCCCATAATAATTATCTAAGCACACTAATGGGATGGTGATTTGTTTCATGGTTAGTAAATACCTGCATATGAATGATACGCATTTTGTAATTCATGTTTATTTTGCCCACGAGGAGCTGAATTTGATTCGTTCCAAAGAATTTAAACGAATGGAAGAAACTTTTTTTTTTTTTTGAAGAGTACTCACCTCGTTAACTGTTAGTTTGTTCCATTGAGTAGAAAGCTTTCTTTTATTGCTATTCGGGGACGATATCTATTCAAACACTGGTTTCAAATGTGTATGTGAAAATACACTTATGTACAGTTAGGCATAGTTTTTTCAACATATATGAATTGCTCTAGGCGTTGTATCATCATTGCAGACGTTTCCACATTGTTAGGATATTTGTTGAGATTTGATAAGAAAACCCTGAAATGCATGTTTGGCATTTCTTTCAAAAATGCAAAAGTGAGGCTCTCGAGTTCAATGTTAAGAGGTTTGGATTCAACTCAAAATTATAGTTCGTTTTGTACATTTGACACTTTTGCATACCTCTAACATCAACATGTAATATTACAAGTTACTTTATCGGTTAAGTAATGTTGTAGCTGGTGGTCATATAAGTAAAATGTACAGTGACACATCTTTATCATCCTGTTTCTCTAGCTACATCCTAAAAAACAAAGGCAATCGCATTAATAAAGAAACATAATAATCTAATGAACCTACAACTAACTCATGTGGGACATATTCCTAAGCTAATAAATATACTAAGCTTTATTGCCGTTACAAAATCAAAGAATACTAAGAATTGACAAAGTCAAAGAATACTAAGCAAATAAATAGACTAACCGGCCTTTTATGATGATTGATAAAATCAAAGAATACTAAGAAACGTTAAAAATGGTAGAAGCCAACTTCTGGTATCTCCTTGGCAATTATTTGACATCTAAACTTGCACTAAACGCGCCGTCATTAAGCGGCTAACTTGCTTCAATTTAGGCATCGGGTAGGCAGCCACTTCAGTTTCCAAAGGAAACAAAGTTGTTTATACTTTAGTCTGTCTTTCTATTTATTATAATTGTAGGCATTTTTTTCAGGATCGTCATCAGAAAAGAGGTCTTCTGTGCCTGTTTCTTGGGCTCGATATGTTCAAGCTTCGGAGATGAGGGTTATTCAATTGTGGGTTCACAGAGTATTGTCTAACTAACATTGTGACAACTCTGATGAAGAAAGCTCATCAATCATAGGTTCTCATATATATTTGAGTGTGGCATTGTGGCAACTCTTGCGATGAGGGCTCTTCATCAGACAACAATAGGCTTGCAGATTTAAGGACTATATTGTGATGGTGACGAAGAACTTGAATTCTTTTTTTCTTGTTGGTTGTGGCAAAGGATGTCTTGGGCAAGGATAATCATATACATATCATTTCATGACTAACAAATCAAATTTTTTAAAATATATATTACTAGTGTTTATGTTAAAAGTGTGAAATTCTATTTTTCTGCTTTTGTTTATTGCATAATATTCTATAGGAATTAATTTATTTATCGCCATTATCCACTAGAGATGGCAAAATAACCTACTAGGACGGGTACTTGCAAAACATCACCTCATTAAGGGTGGGTTAGCCCACCCTATTTAGTAATTAGGCGGGGTTAGGTACCCGCCCACTAACTAAATGAAAAGGCGGGTACCCATGCTTATAGCCCGTCTCACCCCAAATAACTTTCGTTTAAGATTTTAATTTTAATTTTTTAAAATAAACTCGATTTAATATATACAAATGTTTGTCGAGTAATTTTTGTAAACCTTTCAACAATGAAATGGACAATATAATTATGTATACTTGTTACGGTTTTTTTTATTAATATTATATCTTGCATGTAATTCTCATTCTATTTATGCATGTTGTAGCGTTTCCCGCACAACGCAATAGGTTTAGAGGATAAATGTCTCGAAGATTGCAGAATGTAAAACCGCAAGGATTCCAAAAGCTCAAGGATATTTATCCCGAGGATTAGTCGCGACTTGACACTATTCTCCTAGTTTAGCATATTTAAGCGTCTTAATCTTGAAAGTTAAGGGAGAGAATTTATGGTTGACCGGTTTGAAGAGATAAATCCGGAGTGAAATCAAGTTATGGATATTACCTAATATCTTGGGAGGTGATTAAGGACTAAATTGAGACCCTACCAGATCAGCCCACCAAATCGGGTAACTTTCCTGATTTGGCACATCCGTTCAAAGGAGAGAAGCCTTAATACTTTGGGAATTTTAACAGAGGCTGAGTAAGCATTTCTTCCATAATCCCAATTTATCCGATTTTCTTATGCGATTATCCCTTTAAAAAAATTCAACCACTCTAACTAAGGCAGATTGGTACTGACTAAACTCTTTTGCAGGACTCCATCGATTTTTACGAGAGAATTCCGTATTGTCACTAAATTCCTAACATATATTAGCTATTTTTTAATATTTTAAAAACATGTGTTATTTCTTGAAAGGTTCGTTTAATTTTAACCTATTTTTATCACTCACCCTTTAAACAACTTCAAATTCGGCACAAGTCGAGACTTTGTTTGTAAATACATAGACAGATTAAAATTTAAGAACCAAAACTACATATCGTTTCTTAGAATCCGTAGAAGCAGATTTCTTTTCCCAATTAAACGACAGAAAGTTTAAAGGGCTGGTAACATACTAAGGAATAATGATTTGTGTCAAAATCTTACCACTGCAAACCGAAATTACAGTTGCTTTATGAGTTTTAGACTCATCTAGCTACAACAAAAGAAACTTACAAAATTTTAGCAGAAAAAAAAAGAAACTAAAAAAAAAAAAAGAAAAAAAACCTACGACCAAACAACACCCACAAAATCTGTGTAATATATAGATTCTTTGTCTTTTTGCGTCGATCACTAAACTTAACGTGCTCTTGTCTTGTACTTTAGTCCTTAAATTATTTTCGTGACACTCCTTAAACTCTAAAAAATTTTTAACAATTAAGTCCAAATGTGTTTTGAAAAAAGAAATAATGACTAAACTGCCAAAACTTGAAAAATATATACAATTTTGAGAACAAAGTTTTAAGTCTAGGGTTAATATCCCAAGTGCAAAAGCACATTATTGTATTTAATTAATTTATGAGATAATTGAGTAAATGAACGTTTTTTGAATAGTGTTTTAAGAAAATGATTAACGTTTTGATTAATTAAGGAAGTAGTCATTTTTTAACTACAAGATGATGTGCATTTATCTGTATGCCTTTGGCTCTCTTATGTACTAGTGGCTAATAACTTTATTTTTTAAAACTTTAACAATTTTCTTAAAATATGTATTAAGAAATGACCGAATACTAAATAAACATATAATTTGTATATATCTATATATATATATATATAATTACACATAAAATTTATTATAATAAATTTCATACAGAGATAATAAAATTTATAAATAGCTACGTACTTTTTTAAAATTTTGAAATATTGACTATTTTAAAACCATCCTCTAAAAAATGAATGATTATTTTTTTTTAGAATTTCTATGTATATATGCATACAATATATTAATTTATGTTAGTTTATATGTATATCTAAGATGAACTCGGATTCTCAGCAAAGTCTCAGGGCGTTGACCATCCGGAGGCACAAGCGACCTGACCTCAGCGAAGCCACCAACACCCCTAAACCTGCCAGTCCCTCCGACCACCGCCAAACGCGACGTCGTTTGGCTCCCCCCCAAGTAGACCCCACACAAGCTCAAACTGTCCCCATACTCCCCTCCCTCCATCACAGCCGTGAACGCCACCATCACCGACCACGCGGCGCCGATCCCCGTCGCCACGTAGACTCCGCGGGCCCGCCCCAGGGTCCGGGAACCCTCCCCGGGCCCCGCGGTGAGGGCGTCGTCGATCGCCGTCACCGTCCCGAACCCGAGGCTTAGCCCGTCCGCGCCTGTCTGGGCGCGGACGAGCGGCGGCGTCGTCCCAGCCAGGCCGCTGAGGACGACGCCGTTCGAGGGACGTGCTGGGGTCGGCTTAGAGAAGGGCACGTGGCCGCTGTAGATTGCGCCGAGCAGGCCCGTGACGGGTCTCGCCGTTGGGCTGTTTCCTCCGAGAACGTCGTGCATGTAGAGCTCAAGGATTGGATGTTCGTCGCCATGATCATGAGCAAAATAATATTGTGATTTTGATGATGATTTTGCTAAGGAAATTAGAACGAGTACGAGGAAGATGGGGTTTGGATATGGCTTGATCATTATTCGGGATTTTAGTATTTGGTGTCGTTTTTAATTAGTAGGGTTAATTTTCAAGGAACACTATTGGAGAGCATAAGTTATATATATATATATATATATATATATATATATATACACATGAATATATGATCAAGAATACTATGGAGTTGTTGGAGGGAATGGTTCAAGGTGGAGAGGTTGTTGAAAATTGAGGGATGTGATGGTATTTATAATTAGGTCACATGTTTTTTGTTTTTGTTTTTGTTTTGTTTTTGTTTTTGTTTTTTTTAAGCTCTAGTTAGTTGCAACGACTGAGTGAGTGAGTGGGAGGTGATCCAAGAGTTTGACTAAATTTCAAGGAGATTAAGGGCAAACGGGCAAGTTTGGTAATGTGAGTAAAAAATCTTTTTGGACAATTACAAGCAATTACATATTAAATCGCACTATAAACTTAATTATTTAAGAGAATTTCGGAATAAAAATATTATATATACACTTTCATGTAGAAGTAAATGCATACATTAAAATTTGAACACGAAACTTCAATATCCCTATTAAAGGACTATACTATTCGAGTTAACTTTGGAAAGTCATGTAAATAAAAATTATCATTTCTTGTGCTGTAATAAAATATTGTTGTAACATAATTAGATTTCATAAGAATATGGTGTAGTTATAATAATTTATACGAATATGGTAGCTCAAACGATAAATAGTTAATGTTTATACGACTGCACGTGAATACGAATCCTAAATTATAGGAGAAAAAACAAAATTGATTTGAGTCTTGGCATAGCCCACTCTCCTACCTCATAATTAAGAAGAAAAAGAGAAGTTTGAGTTTACTCAATTACTTGTTACATATAACCTGCTTTTATAAATTTAGATCATACAAACGCAAAACTATTATTAATTTCACTTACTGTTAAATTAAACTTATCATTAGTTACATTGAATATAACTTTTTTTTAATAAAGGTGCATCTACTACTATCCCTTATTCTATTTTACACAAATTTCAGTTTTTTCTTTTTCAAAATCATTACTCCATATAAGCCTTTTTTTTATGTTATAATATGTCAACTAAATATTCCAACTTTTTTTTTTTTCATTCCTTCTAAATTGTAGCATTTATAGATAATATACATACATATAATATACACATATATGTGTTTTATACTTTTAATAAGTGAATATAAAATCATATTTCTTCATAATGTGATAAAATAAAAAATAAAAATGGCTAATTTCTTAAATTTTTAAAACTATGGCTAATCCCTAAAAAATTAGTTTAAAGTTTGGCTAAATCCTTAAAAATCTCTTTTATTTTTTATTTTTTTACAATCTGATGTCGTTTTTAATTTCAGTCGTTTTTAACATTATGATGTCGTTTAAAAGTCCTATGTCGTTTATATTTTTATTTTTGTCGTTATCTATAGACTGTCGTTTTCTTTACATTTTCTGTTTAATAACTGCGATGTCGTTTTTCCAAGTTTAATATCGTTTTGTATCATTTTGTTATCGTTTTATTGAGGGCAGCAACTAATAATCACTTTTTGCATTTTGAATTTCTCTATGTACTTTACTAAATAAACTGCTATCAACTTAAATCAAACTGTAATAAAAAAAAACACACACAAAATTATACAAATAAATATTATCTACAACACATTATTTCAATTTCCACACAGTTTCATTTTGAATGGTTTTCTTTTTCTTTTACAAAATTATCGCCACCAAATAACATAGGAAAAAAAAAAGAATAAGCTTTATAAGTTTAATATTATTAAAAGCTATCAAATGAATAAGCTTTAAAAATCAATTATTTGAAAGTTAAAAAAAAAAAAAAGGTTTAAACAAAGATATAGTAAATGATGGCGTTTTTTCATCGATGGCAGCTATGGAGAGGAGAGGGAGAGTGGGAAAGAAAATGAATTTTAAAAAATAATTTAAAAAATCAACCCAAACTAATTCAATTTAAATCTCTATCTTTTTTTCTTTTCTTCGATTTCATCGGTTTCATGAATAGCCATATCCACCACCATCACCGCCACAACGGTTATAAAAATATACCAACCACTTATTCTTCATTATATTTGTAGATGTTACAGGTTAACGATTTTTTGTCACCGCTAGGTCCTCAATAAAATTACACTATTTTTTTTTCCCTTTAATGTGTTTGACTACAATTCCATTAGCTAGGTATATTTGTTAATAATTTGAAGCATCTATGTCGCCACTCGTCAATTACTCTTTTAAAGCGAACTACATGTAATCACGGCACGTGGATAATATATAAAAATTAAAAAATTAGCTATTAGGTATTAGCCCATAAAAAATTAAGAGCATAAAAAAAATTAATCCTTAAACAAATGTTTTTTTTTTTGGAAAACCACGGGGATGAGGCGTTTCAGCTCGTCCCCTTCAATTCTTTTGATATTGCATATATATAGTAAGGAAATTATCAGGAAATTATACAATATATGAAGTCATATTTAAGCTAATTTTCTCCATATTTTCTCCATTCAAACTCCATATATATGAAGTCATATTTGCACATATTTTCTCCATTCAAACTTTAAAGCTTCTAATAACATTTTTAAGCTTTTTTAGATCCTTTGAACTATTCATACGTATTGAAGACTGAAGAGTGGTCATTTTCTTAGAAACATATATTCAGAAATGTCACATTCACCACTTTGTATATATAATATTCTCGACTATATATGTTTCTATATATGTGAATGCGCTTACTCTGGCTTCTTGCTAACTTAATGTGTTGAACATTGACGTGGAAAAAAAAATGGTGAACAATTAAGTTGAAAGCGACATTTATGCATTGATTATAAAAATACATGGAGGTATTGTTGATGAAATTTAACAGAAAAAACAAAGTGTTTGGGAATTATTTTGTGAGTAGAGGCGTAGGAACTACTTTTTTTAAGGTGTTATTTGCCCCCACTTAGTGCTACGGGTTAATGGCAAATTACCTCCCAAGATACAATACTCACACACAATCTCACAGTATCACACTTATGGATTATCAGAAAACGACAAGTAAAACGTACAGAAACTGGAAAAACGTTTTTGGTTTATTTAATTTAATTGTGACTGTTCACCAACAGTCACAACTGTTCCAATAATCACAACTGTTCTAACAGTTGCAACTGTTCAGAATTTAACCGAAAATAACTGTAAAATACAATTATTTAATATATCCAAACGTCACTTAAATCTGACCGTTGGATCGCAACTCTTTGCAATCAACGATCCAGATTTAATCTGAGAATAAAATAGAAACGAAAAAATATTCGCTCCTATGCTCCTTGCAATGATGCGTACGTGCGCCTAAGATGCGCCCTAAACGCCCAATCGCGCCGCTACGCGGTAGCGTGGTACTCCTTACCACACTCAACTATAAAAATTTACTGAAATTTCAATCACATTTAGACCACGTAGATCCTCATTCCGGTATTAATAAATGAATTATAATGTAATTTACTGTATGATGCTATTCTAATTCATCTGTTGTCAATTCATGTATGATGATTATGTTTAAAAATTGTATCCTGAATGATTTTGTCATTATGAAGTTTGAATAAAATTTCTATTTAAACGTAAGATTAAATTTATTTATTTTTTAAAATTTTACCGGCAAGCCACTTGTTTTTATTCAACTCATTTTTTTTTAATGTTTCTGTCGTTTTTTACACTCTCATGGTCATGTCGTTTTCTTGGTTCTTCTTCCTTTTACAATCTGATGTCGTTTTTTTATTTTCTGTCGTTTTCAACGATTATGATGTCGTTTTATTTTTCTGTCGTTTTTGTTATTTGTCTTCTTCTATTTTGTCGTTTTTGAATTTTCTACTCAGAAGTTATGATGTCTTTTTTCCATTTTAATGTCGTTTTGTAACATTTTGTTA
Source organism: Boehmeria nivea var. tenacissima (assembly GCA_018132145.1). NCBI lineage: Eukaryota > Viridiplantae > Streptophyta > Magnoliopsida > Rosales > Urticaceae > Boehmeria > Boehmeria nivea. The sequence continues at coordinate 10,907,098 of CM030883.1, forward strand.
TCATTTTATTGAGAGCAACAACTAACAATAACTTTTTTGTTTTTTCAATTTCTCATTTATTTTACTACATAAACAACTATCGACATATATCAAAGTATAATCATCAAACACACATAATTATTATACAAATAAAAATTATCCACAACACATTATTTCAATTTCCATAACACAGTATAATTTGCAATGGCTCTTTTCTTTTACGAAATTGTGCCACTAAAAAAATATTATCAAACTACTAATAACTTACGGAAAGAATTATGAATAAGATTTGTTCTAGTTTGACAATATTAAAGACCATAAAATTAAAAAGCTTTAAAAAATGATTATTTGAAAGTAAATTAAAAATAGTGAGAATGATGACACTTTTTAGATACCATTGTATATATATATAAAAATAATAATAAATATTAAGATTAGTCATTTTTTAGAAAATAGCAAATGTTTCAATTAATTAAGAAAATAATCATTTTTTCAATTATTATAATGGTGTGATGTAATTTTCTCTAATTTTTTAAGGAGTTAATAGCTAGTTTCTTAATTTCTAAAAACGTTGATTATTTTTTTAAAATATAGATTATAAAATGACTAAATACTAAAGACATTCAATCTAATTAGTCGTATGTCATTTCCCTCTTGTAATTTCTTATTTTTTTTATAAAAAAAAGACCATGAGATAAGAACAAAGAATGTTGAATTATTATTTTTTTTTTTGCTAAATGAAAGTTGATAATGTTCAGTTGAAAAGTCAAGTAAAAACGAAAGGGACACGAGTACAACGTATGTACAACTATATCCCAGTATCTTCCATGCATTTATGCAACAACTTGACTTCGTTGACTCCAAATTTAGACGCTTAGAAACTGGCTCTACTAAATCTTCGTTTTAAAACAGACAATTATAAGGAAAGCATTTTAAGTTTTAACATAGAAACTTTGATCGAAAGTTACTTAAAAAAAAAAATGTATTTTCTCAAACCACTAGTTCTTGCCTTAGTACTATTATCTTCTACTAGTGAAGCTCAACAGAGACGATCCAACATAACGCATGGCCTCTTTCTCACGCCTGATCAGAACTCTTCATGGCTCTCAAACTCAGGCCTCTACGCATTCGGCTTCTACAAGCAAGGCGACGGCTTCTCCGTCGGCATTTTCATGGCCGGAATCCCCGAAAAGACGGTCGTCTGGACCGCAAACCGCGGCTCGCCCCCGGCCCCGCGCAACGCCACGCTGCGCTTCACGACCGAAGGCCAACTCGTCCTGCAGGCGCTCGAGGGCGACGAGTACGTCGGCGACCGCAGTCGGGTGGCCTCCTGGGCCGCCATGCTCGATTCGGGCAACTTCGTGCTCTATAACTCGAGCGGCGGCGTGATCTGGCAGAGCTTCGATAGCCTGACCGACACGCTCCTGCCCGGGCAGCCTCTCCGGGCGGGGAGCGAGCTGGTTTCGAGTGTGTCGGAGACGAATGGCGCCCCCGGGATCTTCCGGCTCAAAATGCAGAACGACGGGAACCTTGTCCAGTACCCGGTGAACACGCCGGACACCCGTCCCTACGCGTACTACTCGACGAGCACGGGCGGGATGGGACAGAACGTGACGCTGGTTTTGGACAGCGAAGCGAGGCTGTACTTGTTGAATTCCATCGGAGTGAACATCATGAACTTAAAGGACCGAGGAGATTGGGCGAGAGAGGGAACCCATCTTCTGAGGCTCGATTCGGATGGGATATTCCGAATATATTCGCACAGTCTTGCACGAAGCGAGAGCTGGACGGTCGAGTGGTTCTCTTCCGGCGACAAGTGTATCCCTAAAGGCTTGTGTGGAGTGAATGGTTACTGCGTCCAGAACGGTCAAGAAACGACTTGTACGTGTCTTCCGGGGTTTGATTTTGTCCAAAGAGGGAACCAAACTGCGGGCTGTGAGCGGAATTTTGTGATTGATAGTTGCGGAAACAAGACTAGAAGTCTGGCTGCGACGAAGGTGGCAATCGAAGAGGTTCCAAGCACGAGCTGGGAGAACATTGAATACGAGTCTCTCTTGGTCGGCGGGAAAGAGGGTTGCGTCCAGGCTTGCTTGGATGATTGCAAGTGCGAAGCGGCATTTTACGAGGACGGAGAGTGCCGAAAGCAGAGGCTTCCTCTGACGTACGGCAGAAGGTTGGTGACCGATAAGAGCGTCGCTCTCATCAAGGTGTATTCGTCGAAACTGCACGAAGAAAAAGAGGCGATTCACAGAGAAAGCAGTGAAAAGATAAGCAAAAAAGTCCTAATTATCGGCATCGTTCTTATTTTGGCTGGCTTCGTAATGGCTGTTTTTGCAGTGGTTACCTTGTTAAGAAGCAGGCGGCCATATAAAAAGGTCGCTCATTTGGGCAATGACGTCGAGTTGCTCGGCGAGGAGGTCTCTTTGCGGGCGTTTTCGTACGAAGAGCTAGAGAAAATAACAGCCGGTTTCAGCGAAGAAATCGGAAGAGGCTCATTTGGGAAGGTTTTTAAAGGCCGGATTGTGAGCAGCCAGAAGGAAGTAGCGGTGAAGAGGCTAGAAAAAGTGCTGGAGGAAGGCGAAAGGGAGTTTCAGAACGAGATGGGAGCGATAGGAAGGACGCACCACAAGAACCTAGTCCGGCTCATCGGGTACTGCCACGAGGGGCCGAAGAGGCTCCTCGTTTACGAGTACATGATAAACGGATCGCTCGCGGACGTGATCTTCCAACCGAGGAGTAATACTAGTCTCGATTGGGAGGAAAGATTGAGGATCGCGTGCGGTATCGCGAGTGGAATCCTCTATCTCCACGAGGAGTGCGAGAAGCAAATAATCCACTGCGACATCAAGCCTCAAAACATACTCATGGACCAGTTCCATCGCGCAAAGATATCCGATTTCGGGCTGGCCAAGCTTCTAAAACCGGACCAAACCAGGACTTTCACCGGGATCAGAGGGACGCGGGGCTACGTTGCCCCCGAGTGGCATCGGAAACTTCCCATCACCGCCAAAGCGGACGTCTACAGCTTCGGGATCGTGCTGCTGGAAATCATATGCTGCCGGAGGAGCTTCATTTGGGAGCTTCCAGAAGAAGAGGCGGTGCTGGAAGAGTGGGCCTACCTTTGCTTCAAGCAAGGCGAGTTGACGAAAATGGTCGGAAGCGAAGAGATAGACTATAAGCAGCTAGAGAGAGCGGTCAAAGTCGCGCTTTGGTGCATCCAATACGAGCCGTCGTTGCGGCCTTCGATGAAGAAGGTTCTGCTAATGCTAGAAGGGACAGTGGAAATTTCCATTCCTCCGAGTCCTGAGTTTTTCTAGCTTAATTTAGTATTGTTTGTGCTTCAAAATGGCTAGAGTCCATGTGGTTGTATTGTTGTCTTCTTTTTGTCATGTGATCACTAGTTTTTGTTCGCATTTGATCGAATAAATCTTGTTTTGTTTTCTGTGTAAATTTACTTCCATTCTCCTCGCAATAATACAACTGAAATAACATGTATTGGTATTTTTATTAGAGTTAATTCCTCAAAAATCTCAAAGTGTTAGACTAAATTTTTATTTTATCTCTTTGTTTTTTAAATTCTAAAATAATCCTTACGCTTATTTAAAGAGCTGTTTGAATTGCAATCTTAATAAAAATAAAAATAAAATATTTTAAATTATAGTTTTATAGTTATTCTAATTATAAATTCTAAGAATCGTAAGTTTTTTAAATTTTGATTCATCACGTTTCAACACGTGGCATCCTCTTTTTTGTTTTATTTTTTATTTTATAAATTTCATTTAAGGCATTTTTTAAAGGGTTTTTGAGAAATTTTTGAAAATTGTGTTAAGGGCCTCTTTTAAGGGTTTTTAAAAAAATTTTAAGACAAAAATATTAATTTATTTTTTAATATACCTTATTATCTTTTTTTTTTTATATAATTTTTTGCTTGAAAAATTTACACGTGCTTGCGCGTGTTATAAAAACTAGTAGGGTCAGTTAGGTAAATAGCCATTTTGAACAGTGTGTTTTCAAAAAATAGCCACTGTTTCAAAAAATTTAAAAACTAGTCATAACACGATGTAAGAAATTTCTCAATTATGCTTCGGTCTTGCTTTCTTTTATTCATTAATCTCCACCCCCCCCCCCCCCCCCCCCCCCCCCCCCCCCCCCATCCACCCACCCCCTGTACAATTAGAATCCTAACACACGTCTTTTTGAACTATGAGAGCTGTTTGTATGCTTGCGTAAGAGGCTTTTTCCGTGATTCCAGTTAGGGACTCGGGTGCCCTTATTTCATATCTTTTTTGGTACTGCCCCATAAGAAGAATCAGTAGGCTCAAGTAGCCTTTTTGATGCATAAGATATGGAGGGCTTTTGCGCCCCAATCATTCTATTTTCGTTTGTTGCGCTTTCATTGAATTCAAAGATCGATGGCTGTGAAGCATGCTGGGAATGAGGTAAGGACCTCTTCTCTCTGACGTAGCCAAAGTGATGAAAATAACAAAATTATACATAAAAATTATTGTAAGAAATTTCTGACACGTGTCAGAAATTTTTGAAAGGATTAATTTATAAATTTTTTAAAACTGTGGCTATTTTTTAAAATTATTTTGTAAACCGTGGTTATTTTTTTAAAATTTCCAAACTAGTATACCAACTAAAAGTCAAATTTTAGCAACGTTATTATAGTAAAATGTGATTTGAATTTCTATCCTAATATGTCCTAAACACAACGAAACATATCTTCCGGTCCTTTTTTTTTTACAAAAATTTAAAAATACGCATTACCTTTATGCCATTTGTGCAATCATATATACTAAATGTTACTAACATACTTATACCTAACATAAACAACTAAGTATATATATACATATATCTCACTTGAAAGCTTTTCATTTTTTGTCCTAACCACTGATTACTGAACTATGGGACCACCGACCATCACTTTCCTCACATGAGAGCAAGAAGCAAAACTTTTTAACATAAGCCAATTTCCAGTAACGTATGAGACGTGCTATGGTCAGATGCGACTGACGCGTTTGACCAATCTCAATCGTTTATTTGGTGGGTCCCACTATGGGTTCCACGTGGGGCTCACAAAAATAAAGGGTTGAGATAGGTCAGATGCGTCTGACCGTAGCAAAACTCAAATATATATGTTCATAAATTTCAAGCCAAACTCTGGTCTTTATGCATTGGGGTTCTACAAAGCAAGGCAATGGCTTCTCCGTTGGGATTTTCATAACAAACTGAGGATATTCGGCGAAAGACACAACTTATCTTCGGATCAATACGGGCGGGATTTTCAGGCTGTATCCGCACCGTCTGGTGGCCGAACGAGAGCTGGTCGTTCGTTCGAGTGGTTCTCTTCCGACGATAAGTGTAGCCCTAATTGGCTTGTCTCCCTTTGTTTCCCTCCCCTATCCTCTCCATTCCATTCCATTTTTTTAAATTATTTTTTCAACTTTTGTAATCACAATGCAATATCTTTAAATCTTAAACATTTATAGCACCTCAAAATTTGTAAAGTCAAACCACTTCAAAATGGAATAGATTGAATGTTTATCCCACACAAAAGTCAGTAACTATTAATATCATTTTTTTTATATTTCTGTCATTTTTTACGCTCTCATGTCGTTTTCTTGGTTCTTGTTCCATTTACAATCGGAAAATTTTGGCAAGTAGTCCATTTTTTGGATCATATTCAAAAAATATCTACAACTTTTTAAAATTAGGTAAATGACCCGTTCTTGATAAGTTGACAAAATACTACGGTAAGCGGCTGAAATACCAGCCATTTTTAGCTCGAATTTTGTCTGCTTACCATGGTAAATAATCGATATACCCTCAAATTTTTTTTGGGTAAACAGATAAATTACCATAGTAAGTAGATAAAATTCAAGCTAAAGATGGCTGGTATTTCATCCGCTTACCATAGTATTTTGTCTACTTACTAAGAACGTGCCATTTACTTAATTTTAAAAAGTTATAGACATTTTTTAAATAAGTTCTAAAATTAGGCCATTTAGCTATAAACCCCTTTAGAATCTGATGTCATTTTTTATTTTCTGTCGTTTTCAACTATTATGATGTCGTTTTTGTTATTTGTCTTCTTCTACTTTGTCGTTGTTTTTTTTTTTTTTTTTTAATTTTCTGCTTATGATATCGTTTATCCAGTTTAATGTTGTTTTGTAACATTTTGTTATCGTTTTGTTGAGCCTAACAACTAATAATCACTTTTTGTTTTTGTTTTTGTTTTTTTTTTCACTCATTTATTTTACTACATAAAAAACTATCGACATTTATCTAAGTATAATCATCAAACACACATAATTATACAAATAAAAATGAGAAATTATAGTGAATACCCAATTTTTAAAACTTAATGTAAGTTATTACCCAATCTTTTGAAAAATGTAACCAACTACCCAAAAGATGCAATTACTTACATAGTGGTAAGTGGTGGTAATTCACTTTGTTACCAAAAGTATGTGCAAGTAATTCACAAATTGACTAGAAACTCAATTACTTCAAAAGTTTTGGTATTTATTTTTATTGTTATATAAATTCTGGGTATTTGCATACTTCACCAATAAAAATTAACCACAACACATTATTTCAATTTCCATAACACAGTATAATTTTCAATGGCTATTTTCTTTTACGAAATCGTGCCACCAAAAAATATTATCATATTTCTTTTTTTGTTCTGTTTTTTTTTTTTAATGTTTCTGTCGTTTTTTACACTCTCATGTCGTTTTCTTGGTTCTTCTTCCTTTCATAATCTGATGTCGTTTTCTTCCTTTTTGTCGTTTTTAACGATTATGATGTCGTTTTATTTTTCTATCGTTTTGTTATTTGTCGGCTTCTACTTGTCGTTTTTTTGAATTTTTTGCTCAGTAGTTATGATGTCGTTTTTTCAGTTTAATGTCGTTTCGTGACATTTTGTTGTCATTTTATAGAGAGCAACAACTAATAATCACTTTTTTGTTTTTCCGATTTCTCATTTATTTTACAACATAAACAACTATAGACATAAATCAAACTACAATCATCAAACACACATAATTATACAAATAAAATCGTCCACAACACATTATTTCAATTTCCATAACACAATATAATTTTTAAGGGAAATTCTGTAGTGGATTTTTTTTTGCGATGGAAAAAAATTTTATATTATCAGATTCACATTTTTAAGATACGGGACCCACCGAAAAGGTGAATCCGACTGTTCCGAATTATTTTCCACCACAAAAAAAAAAAATCATCACAGAAGTGATTATTCGGGACCAACAAAATATTATCAAACTACTGATAACAATATTCGGAAAAAAATTATGAATAGGATTTGTACTAGTTTAACATTATTAGAAACCATAAAAAGAATAAGCTTTAAGAAAATAATTATTTGGAAGTTTGAAAAAAAAAAAACTATAGGAAAACATAGTGAGAATGATGACATTTTTTCATCGATGAGCGGCATCGAATTGAGAGCGAGAGAGAGAGAGAGAGAGGTGAGTGAGAGTAAGAAAGAAAATGAAATTAAAATAGTTTTTAAACAAATCAACGCATTTTAATTTAATGTTAGATAATCTCACTTCATTTTTTCTTTTGTTAAATTTCATTGGCTTCATGAACATTCATACCCACCACAATGGTTATAAAAATATACTACCCCTCATATTTCATTATATTGGTAGATGTGTCAAGCTAACGTTTTTTAATTAATTTTTTTTATTACTTTGGTTGTTTTTAAATGTATTCGACTACACTTCCATTAAAAATATTTGTCAATAATTTTGCAGCATCAATTGCGCATAATTCTTCGGTATATTAATTATGTCGTCACATAGAAATATTACGTCATATTTAGTTCCAAACTGTTCCGTGTCAAATGACGTAAAACAGATTCAACTCTCTCTCTCTCTCTCTCTTTTTTTTTTGAACCTATTGAAAAGAGGTCATTATATATATATATATATATATTCAGAAATGTCACCTTCACAATTTTGTATAATATTCTCCACTATGTTTCTATGTGAATGCGCTTTTTCTGGCCTCTTGCTAACTACCACTTTGTTCATATATATATTTTTCTATAAAGAAGACATTCAATAGGTAAAAATTATAAAAATAAAAATAAAATTGACCGTCAACGGTTCCAGATACCATTGTTCATATATATATATTTTTCTAGAAAGAAGACATTCAATTTAATTAGTCTTATGCCATTTCGCCCTAGTCATTTCTAACTTAAAAAAAAAGGACCTTGAGATAAGAACAAAGAAAGTTGATTACTGTTCAAAAGGTCGAAAAAGAAAAGTAAAAAACGAAAGGGACACGAGTACAACTTGCATTATATACAACTATATCCCAATATTTTCCTTCCATTTACGCAACGACTTGACTTCGTTGACTCCAAATTTATACGCTGATCATAAACTGGCTCTACTAAATCTTCCTTTTAAACCAGACAATTATAACGAAAGCGTTTTAAGTTTTTAACATTGAAACTTTGATCCAAAGTTACTCCAAAAAAAAAAAAAAATGTATATTCTCAAACCACTAGTCCTTGCCTTAGTACTATTATCTGCCACTAGCAAAGCTCAGCAGAGACGATCCAACATAACACATGGCCTCTTTCTCACGCCTGATCAGAACTCTTCATGGCTCTCAAACTCAGGCCTCTACGCATTCGGGTTCTACGCGCAAGGCGACGGCTTCTCCGTCGGGATTTTCATGGCCGGAATCCCCGAAAAGACGGTCGTCTGGACCGCAAACCGCGGCTCGCCCCCGGCCCCGCGCAACGCCACGCTGCGCTTCACGACCGAAGGCCAACTCGTCCTGCAGGCGCCCGCGGGCGACGAGTACGTCGACGGCCGCGGTCGGGTGGCATCCTCGGCCGCCATGCTCGATTCGGGCAACTTCGTGCTCTACAACTCGAGCGGCGGCGTGATCTGGCAGAGCTTCGATAACCCGACCGACACGCTCCTGCCCGGGCAGCCTCTCCGGGCGGGGAGCGAGCTGGTTTCGAGCGCGTCGGAGACGAACAGCGCCCCCGGGATCTTCCGGCTCATAATGCAGCAGGACGGGAACCTTGTCCAGTACCCGGTTCCCACGCCGGCCACCGGTTCCTACGCGTACTACGCGTCGAACACGGCGGGGAGCGGACAGAACGTGACGCTGGTTTTCGACGGCGAAGCGAGGCTGTACTTGTTGAATTCCACCGGAGTGAACATCAGGAACATCACGGACCGAGGATATTCGGCCAGAGACGGGACTTATCTTCTGCGGATCGATTCGGACGGGATATTCCGGCTGTATTCGCGCCGTCTGGGGCGGAACGAGCGCTGGACGGTCGAGTGGTTCTCTTCCGGCGACAAGTGTGGCCCTAAAGGCTTGTGTGGACTGAATGGTTACTGTGTCCAGAACGATCAAGAAGCGAGTTGTTTTTGTCTTCCGGGGTTTGATTTTGTCCAGAAAGGGAATTGGACTGCCGGCTGCGAGCGGGATTTCGTGGCCGATCGTTGCGGAAACAAGAGTAGAAGTCTGGCTGAGGTGGAGGTGGAGATGGAGGAGGTTCCGAGCACGAGCTGGGAGAACGATCAGTACGAGTTTGTTCAGGTGGACGAGAAAAAAGGCTGCGTCCGGGCTTGCTTGGATGATTGCAACTGCGAAGCCGCGCTTTACAAGGACGGAGAGTGCCGAAAGCAGAGGCTTCCTCTGAGGTACGGTAGAAGGGCGGTGAGCGATTCGAATGTGGCTCTCATCAAGGTTTATTCGTCGAAGCCGCACGAAGAAAGGGAGGCTGTTCGAAGCGAAAAAACCCACAAGGATGTCCTGATTGCCAGCATCGTTTTTGTTTCGGCCGGGTTTGTTATGGTCGTTGGTTCGGTGGTTGCCTTATTAAAAAGCAAGCGAGCAAATAAAGGGATCGCTGGCGACGACGTTGGGTTGCTCAGCGAGGAGGTCTCTTTGAGGTCGTTTTCGTACGCAGAGCTAGAGGAAATGACGGCCGGATTTAGCGAAGAAATCGGCAGAGGCTCGTTCGGGACAGTTTTTAAAGGCAGGATTGCGAGAAGCCAGAAGGAAGTGGCGGTGAAGAGGCTGGAGAAAGTGCTGGAGGAAGGCGAGAGGGAGTTTCGGAATGAGATGAGCGCGATCGGGAGGACGCACCACAAGAACCTAGTCCGGCTCCTCGGGTACTGCCACGAGAGCTCGAAGAGGCTTCTCGTTTACGAGTACATGAGCAACGGATCGCTCGCGGACATGATCTTCCAACCAGGGAATAACACCCGACCCGATTGGGAGGAAAGATCGAGGATCGCGTGCGGGATCGCGAGGGGAATCCTCTATCTCCACGAGGAGTGCGAGACGCAAATCATCCACTGCGACATCAAGCCTCAAAACATACTCATGGACGAGTTCCGGTGTGCAAAGATATCCGATTTCGGGCTGGCCAAGCTTCTAAAACCGGACCAAACCAGGACTTTCACCGGGATCAGAGGGACGCGAGGCTACGTTGCCCCCGAGTGGCACCGAAAACTTCCCATCACCGCCAAAGCGGACGTCTATAGCTTCGGGATCGTGCTGCTGGAAATCATATGCTGCCGGAAGAGCTGCATTTGGGAGCTTCCGGAAGAAGAGGCCGTGCTGGAAGATTGGGCCTACCTTTGTTTCGGGAAAGGCGAGTTGACGAAACTGGTCGGAAGCGAAGAGATGGACTATAGGCAGCTAGAGAGAGCGGTCAAAGTCGCGCTTTGGTGCGTCCAAGACGAGCCGTCGTTGCGGCCTTCGATGAAGAAGGTTCTGCTAATGCTAGAAGGGACAGTGGAAATTCCCATTCCTCCGAGTCCTGAGTTTTTCTAGCTTAATTTAGTATTGTTTTTGTGCTTCAAAATGGGCTGTTATTTCTTTTGTCACGTTCACTTGGTTTTTGTTCACATTTTAGCCACTAAATATTGTTTTTGTTTTCTATGTAAAGTTACTTGCATTCCACGCTATAATGCAACAGAAATAACATATCTTGTTATTTATTTCTCAACGGTAATTCTGAATGACAATTGGCAACAATTATTCTTAACATGCCAATGAAGGAATTTCAAGGACCTATAGAGTTTTGTTGTTCCTTTGTTTCTCTGCTCATTGGCTTGAAGAATAACATATGCTAAAATGAGGCCAAAAAAAAACTCATAACTGTGCAAAAAATCATAAATGTAACTTTTATGAGCCAATCATGGCAAAGCTGAGTCATTTCTCTCCTGCACAGCTTCCTCATAATTCATTACTTTGGACTGCCTTACAATAGGAGAAATCAATGTCCATACTGCATTAATTAAAAAAAAAAGAAAAAGAAAAAAGAAAAAGACTTGTCAACAAGTTGAAGAGTAAAAACTAAAACAATAATTTACAATCTTTTGTTTGTCAATGAACAAAAGTTTGTCTTTGAACGCACATTTAAGCAAATGAACAAAAACGCCAATTGTGAAGAGGAAAATTTTATAATGTAACAATATTTTATAAGAGTAGATTTGACATTTGTTAAAACACCAACAAAGCCCAAGAGAAGGCCAAAGGCAATAACTTGCTGTACAACAAAATCAATAGATTTATGGACAATAAAAAAAAATATATAGACTCTAGCTATATAGGTTGGCGGTGCCGCCCAAGCTATGTGCAAAGCAAGTTGTGTTTATTATTATTTTAATGACAAATGCCTCAAAACCTTGCCTATAAATAGAGGCATCCTATATCAGTTTATGTACTCCACAGAAATTGCCGAACAATGCTTTAAAAAAAAAATCTCTTTAGTTTGGAGTAGTAGTGAGAATAAATGAGGTGTTTTGTGAGAGTAGTCTAAAATATTAGTGTGTTATTTTCTTTGTGTAATTGTGAATCTCGTGTATAAAGTGCTTTTAATATAATAAAAATATCTTTATTATTTGAGGTTGCTATTTTGGTATTTAGAACCAAGTCGTGCTCAACAACATTTTGGGTTTTGTATACTTACTGTATATTGTGGCTGCAAACCACTCATTGATGATTTTCACCCATGTACTTGCCCATCCAGTGTCAATGCTCCACCTAATAAATTTTTTTGAGCTTAAGTTAATCTTTCTTGTTACCGAATTTGTGTCGATATTTTTTTTATCAAAGAGGGCAAGAAAAATGTTGTTTATGATCTTACTTTCTAGCTGAATTATTGAGGTTCCAACTGATGAACAACATGGCGAAATACATGGCTCCCAAGGAGAATACTAGGTGGAAAAACCCGTAACTGTATGGCACGTCGTTGTCCTCTTGAACTTCGTCGTTTCGAAACTGTTACGCATTAGATATGTATGGGGATTTATTTGATGAAACTGTGATTTATTAGGCGGAATCGAAAATTGTAATAATAAGTTGACTAGCCTGGAAAGATTGCGAATCGATCCCTGTTGAGAAAGTTGCCATAACGATGGCGCATATCGCGATCAAGAAGCTCTAAGAACAGAACAATGTGACACCAAAACTTGCAAGTTAAAAGATTTCTAGCTATGGCGATCGATCGATGTCATTTTAAGAATGAGAAGTCAATTCTTACAAGAATGTTAGTCCAATCGCTTCCATTCCCATGTTTTTGTTCATTGCATTTGTCATTCGCAGGTTCGCTGAGAATCCAAGACAGAAAATGTTACAAATTTAGCAATGAAATTCGTTAGAATTCAGGAAATATAAACAAAGAAAAAAAAGTTACAAAAGTCCTAACCTTCTGATGGCAGACCAACATAGGTAAATAACATAAGAAGCCATGATTCCTGATGACAAAAGACCCCTATTGACCTACACAATAAAAATTAACATAAAATTTTACGAAGTGCATTTTTAGATTAAATTGCTTAAATAAGCAAAAGTGAAGCTATTTTCTCAAAATGTACCTTTGAGTGCAAGGATATAACCATCATCACAATGAGAAGAACCGCGGTCCATGTGATGAAAAAAATGTTGATGCTACACGAGAGTTGTGTCCCGTGCTGCGAAAACATGTACGCGATCCCGCACATAGAAGCGATGTAAAAAACCGTAGACATGAATAGCCCGAGGGAGCAGCTGCGAAAGAGTGAGAAGTAAATTTGTATGAATATTCGGAGGTGATTAAACTGAGTTTGAATCAAACTAGTCGTTCGCTTAACTCTTCGGGTTATGATGAGAAATCGAACCTCTGCTTCTTGTCCTCGTCGGGCATCCAATACTTGTTCCACCAGTTGATAAACTGGATTACACTTATTAGTTGAAGAACAAGAAATATTCTGTCATAAAAGAAAATAAAATAAAATAAAAAACCAAACATGTAAGCTTATTCATGTCATTTTATAGGCTTTCTGTTCTATCTTGGAAATTACTCTGTAACACCTAATGAGGGAAAGATTTATGAACATATCTCCATCAAAAATATTAATCAAAAACAAAATTTCAAAGACTTGTGTGGCCTGAAGAATACCCTGCACCGACACGAGCAAGTTCGCCTGCGCGAAAAATAGAAAGAAATAAGCTTGTCGACCTCGATTTAGAGAAATCTCTTCACGGAGCTCAGAATATTTCTGGACAAATTATAAGTCTTTTTTTTTTCCTTTTATTTGGTCATGAAGCAAAGATTGTTAACAATCGACGATAAGAAAGCGTACCATAAAACTCGATAAAACCAGAATGGAAAGACATCGGAACCACGAGCGATACGATCAACAGGAAAGCCTTCAAAGTCCACCAACCAGAATGCCACGCGTTGCGAGCCTCGTGCAACTTTCTTGTTCTAAACGTCGTGACAAACATCAGAGAGAAATATATCTGAATTCATGTCAAGGACGTGCTTCTTCAAAGAAAAATACATTACAACTATGAGCCTATGTCACTTGAATTTTTTTATTTGGACAAATTTAGTGACTAAACAAAAGATACAAAGCATCCTAAGCTCACGCGAAGAACTCCTAGAGTATGAAAACAATCTTTTCCTTTAGTTCCGCAAGATTTTAGATCTGCGAAAAACAGGAAAAAAGAAAGAAAAAAAATTACATATCAGCATTACTCTATGTTTTTAACAATTTCAAACTAAAACTAAAAAATTATGTGCACGTACAATGAAACTGAGGCTGAGCTAGTTGTCCATAGTCTCTAACAATCCAAGCGCAGATATTCGAGATGAGAAAGACAATGCCGTAGATGTAACGAGCGCGCATCGATCTCTTCCTTTCGGCTTTGTGCTCCATGCTCTTCTGCCCCGATGAGGCCGGTACTTCTTGCTGAGGAGGAACAAGCACAACCTCGGTTTTCGATGTATCGGTTTGCATTGTTGTGGCGGCTTCAATTGCTTCGTCAGAGCCGCCCATGCTGCGAATTCATTGACCAAAAACAGAGTTGATTAATGCCTCTATATCAGTATTGTGATCACTTTGTTTTTAGAAGGAAAAAAAAAAAAAAACAGAAAAACTTCAATGTGTTTGAAGTGAATGAGTATAAATTCATTCATAGAGCCCATGTTTAGGTACCATCAAATGTAATTGAATTAATCAAACATAAAGATGTTCAACTAAATGAGTTAAAGGATATTAATAAGCTCTAGTGGTAAAAAATAATAATAATAATAATGCCACAACAAATACCATAGCAGAATAGTACTGAGTTTTTCAAATGTTGAAGAAAAGAAGTATATATAGAAAAGTTAGTTCTGATCAGAGTTCATAATTGATAACAATGTGATTGTGGGAAAAAAAAGAAAAGGAAAAGAAATGTATGATAATGGAATTGTAATAAGAATATTCTAATTACTAAAAGCACAGACCTTTCCGTGTCCAAAGTTCTTGAGCAAGAATGAAGTGAATGAATGAGCTATCTCAGCACTGGTTTGGTAAGAACTGTTAAAACTAAAGCTAACAATTATGAAAAGAAAGAGAATGAAAGATAGCTGGCATAGCTGGCAGTAATATAATAATATTTATTATAATAATACTATTGTTATTATTACTGTTATTATTATTATAAACTATTTTAGCCGCTAAGCCCAGAAACCATTTTTTCTGTGTCTTCTTCCATGATGTCATTTATGCCTTCTTAAGTTCAATATTTCATTTTACATTTTGCACTTAGCTTTTCTACCACTAATCTCATCCATTCATTACTTAAAAAATACTTATGTACTATATATATATATATATTTATATATTATAAGTTTGTCCTCTTCACTATATTATTGTTTTCCCTTTTTTTTTTTTTTTGGTTCTCTTTTTGCTTTTTGACTTTTGCATGTAACATGCATCGTGTGTGACTTAACAATGGATTTGTGTGTGTGTGTGTGTTTTAAGGCATGTAATTGTTTATGTTCACACATGAATATGGTCACCATTTTCAAACTCTTTGTCCCTTCCAAGACCCTCTAAGCTCTACATTCAACCACAGAAAACCTAACATTAATGCAAAACTAATATCATTCTCAACTCATATTAATCCATAGAAGTTTATAGAAATTTATAAATGTTCTTAAAAATACACAAGAAATGAACTTAGGGGCGCAAATATTATGGTGAAAATTTGTTTGTTGCGCATATATATGCCAATAATATGCTTCAAAGGGTAATTATTAATAAATATCTGAACTTGTTATTTAAAAGCATAACTATAACCTACATTACATAAGCATTTTATACCCAAAAAAAAAAAAACCCACAATGAAAATATATCTTGATCTCATGGCATGTTTAAGTCTTTATTTTATCCGTTTAGACACATATTTATATAATTTTAAATATGTGACATTCATTGTTATTATTATTATATGCGCATGTTAAGGCATGTGTTAAGGCTTGTTTGGGAAAAAGCTGAGCTTGAGTGAGTGACACTTTACTTACTCACAGCTTCCGTAGTAAACAAAGACAAACAAGGCAAAGACAAGAGAAGGTCTGCTTAACCAAATATTATACATTTACCAATGAAAACCTAACTACGCGCTCTTAATTCACCTTCCTATATATATATATATATATATTTTTTTTTTTTTCCCTTAATATATATATATATATATATATATGCGCGTGTGTATATAATATTACCGTTAGAGTACATATATTCTAAATTAATGCTACCAATTGTAATCGCTTGTTATTAGCTGGTGACTTAATTTTGTAGAGTATTTTGTCACAATAAGTATCTAATTTTTCCTAAAAGCAGCTTTTTTGCTTAAGTAACATTAACAGCTTTTATTAACAAAAGCTATATTCATAACAACGTACACTAACGGTACAATCAGTGCATATATAACATGATTATGATCTATCACTTTATAACTGGGAATCATACACCACCATTATTATACACGTTATAAATCATCAAAATGAAAATGCTATAATTGTTGGTATTGGAGTTATTATGTGCTTTTACTAGTATGTAATATAATACAATTTTCTTGGTCTAAACCTACAATTGAATCTTTTTTATTCTATATAACAAGTTTAATCAACCAACACTTAATTAATCTGCTATATGATTTTGTGCTTTAGACGCCAAAGATTATAAATTATAATGTTTGGATAACTTGCTGCTTTATCTATTCCATATACTAGTAATTTTGTTTTATGATTATGAAGTCTTATACTGATCGGTTTTCTTTTCCTGGCCGTATTGTGTTGAGCAAGCTATAATACTTCTAATATATATTGATATACATGTATTAATTAGCAAGTCATTAGGTGCTCCATAATTGGGTTTAGGTGTAGAGTGAGCCAGTGAGCTAAGATATAGACAAATTACAAATTAAAGTTTGTTGGGTTTGCTAAGAAGTTGGCAGGAATGCTATATAGCAAGCATAGAGAATTACTAGATAATTAATTAATATTACCTCTTTCTAGAAGTTTTGTTTCTTGCAAAAACCAAAAAAAAAAAAAAACTCTAAATCCTTAAAATGATATAATACTAAAAATAATCATAATTTAAATGAGTGAGTTAGGCAATAGGACACTTGGGGATGGATTTTCAACGACAGTCAGCATTTTCAGATAATTAAAAAGAAAAAAAGTTAACCGTATAGTAAATATATAGAGTGATTATTATTACAAAATTTTGTAATAGTTAAAGTTAATTGTTTGGTTACTTGACTATTTAAAAAAAGTTAAATCAAACAATAGCAATAATTATTTATTAATAAATTTCTCTTACATGATTATCTTTGGTATTGGATAATTATATCATCAGAGATTATCTTATTTTAGAATAGGAATGATTTTGATATTATTAGATAGATAAAAAAAATAAATTAATTAACAGCTTAATGAATGAGAAATTATAGTATATACCCAATTTTTAACAATACCTAATTTAAATTACTGCCCAGCAGTTTAAAAATTATAACAAAAAACTCAAGTTAACCAATTGTTTACTCAATAGTAATAAATGATAGAGCCATAAAAAAACGTTTGCATGTAATTTATGAACTAACTATTTATTCAAGAGTTTTTTAGGCATTTAATCAAACTTTTGGGTAATTTTTTAGGAGTTAGCCATAGTTTCACGAAATTAGAAATTTAGCCATAAAATATAACTTTTTTTTGTTACATGAAACATATATACGTGTAAAAGTATATTTTTACAAAAAATGTTACATGTTACATGTTACAAAAAATATTATATTTTTTTACACGTATATATGTTACATGTTACAAAAAAAATGTTACATGCTATGGTTAAATCCCTAATTTTGTGAAACTATGGCTAAATCCTTCAAACTTTACCTTTAAAATGACTAATTGCTTAATTGGCCCTTTATTCAATTACTTCAAACCGTTGAATATTTTTATGATAATATAAATTTCAGGTATGTCCCACTTCAATCATAATTAATTAGTGAACTATTTAGGGTTTAAGCTGCGTAAAACAAAACATGAGAAACTAATGTCGTTTTGAAGTTTCCAAACAAGACGTAAGTATAAAGTATCCAAAAATAACATGTCGTCCAGCTTAGAAACGACAACTTCCAAATGCAGATGCCGTGGAATCACGAAGTCCGTGAGCACTGAGCACTGTGTTCGTTGGTGAAAAAAACGACAGACATTTGAAGTTCACAAATAAAATGTCGTTTACATTTCAACGCTAAAAGTTTTAGAACTCCTACAAAACGACATGTCGTTCGTACTTCACGTTGACAAGAAATGCCGTCGTTTCAAAGCGATAGAAAACGACATGTGAAACCACCGTCGTCCGTCCCGGCACACTGGCCGGTGACGCAAATCGCATTACGTGGCGTCTTCTGATTGGTGAAATAATGTCACTCTCAGCAACTTTTTTATTTTCTTATAATCTCAAAACAAATATTAATAATTAAATTAGAGAAATTATAGTGAATACCCAATTTTTAAAACTTAATGTAAGTTATTACCCAATTTTTTGAAAAATGTAACCAACTACCCAAAAGCATGTGCAAGTAATTCACTTAGTTACCAAAAACATGTGGTGGTAATTCACTTAGTTACCAAAAGCATGTGCAAGTAATTCACAAATTGACTAGAAACTCAATTACTTCAAAAGCTTGGGTATTTATTTTTATTGTTATATAAATTCTGGGTATTTGCCTACTTCACCCTATTAATTAATTAAAAAAAATGCTAAAGTTTAGTCTAAGAGACGTAAAAATGCTAAAGTTTAGTCTAAGAGACGTGGGTTTATTTATTTACAATTTACAATAATACAGCAAATACCATTCCACACTGCTCTATAATTAAATCGCAGAAATCATTTTCAGAAGAGATTAAAAAAAAAAACTATAAATACATAAATAAATTGAAAAAAATAAAAATAAAAAACAGAGAGAGAAAGAGAGAAATCTACCTGGTTGCTCGTCAATCAGTGCCTCCAATTTTCAGAAGAAGAAGAATCAACAGAGCAAATCGGACATGTAAATCTTTTTTTTTTTCATAAATTAATTATTTATTTATTTTATCAATCGAATCAAAGCTCTTAATTCAGTCTCGAAATCGGCTTTTGTTTTAGATCTTTGATTTTTATCGAATTCGATCAACCAGAGAGTGTCACAGGAAATGCTCGTATTGATTTGTTTCTGTACCTTTTGGTCTTAGTTTAGTCCTTTTGCGTTGATTGAGGTTTCACTCGGAAGAACTTGACGAGTGATCTGGGTTGATTCGAAATTTCCTCTTCTTTTTTATTTTTTTATTTTATTTTTTTGATAATTTGTTCATTGGGTTTTGGAAATTTGGATGCTTTCGAACTGGGTATTGACGTGAATTTCTCAATTTTGTTCCTTTCCATGGCTGTTTGGATCGCCTGATTCGGTGGTTGAAGTGATTGATTTGATTCGGAGATCTGAGGGTTTTGATTTTGGTTGAGATCAATGGCTGCGAATGTGCCTCCTCCTGGGGCACCGAGGCCCGGAATGTTGCCTCAGAATTACAACCCTAATTTCCCGAGAATGGCGGATTCGCTGGCTGATAATATGCAGAATTTGAACCTCAACAGGGCGGCCCCCGTGCCCAATTCCGCCGCCCCCAGGCCCGCTCCCTTCGGGCAGCCGGCGCCATACGCTTCGCCAGCCCCTCCTCAGGGAGTGCCGCCGCAGTTTTCGCGGCCCGGCCCACCCCCTGCCGCGTTTGCAAGACCTTTGGGGCCACCCATGGGCTCTGCCGGAGCACCTGTGAGGCCTGCCGGGCAGCCTGTTGGCCCACCTGCGAGTTTCGCGTCGAGGCCGTCTCCCGGGTCTTTGCCCCCGTCGATGGGGGGTTACGTGCCGCCTGGTCTGGGGCAGCTTCCTCCCGGTGTTTCCCAACCGCTGAGCTCGCTGAGCGGCGCAGTGGCATCGCAACCGCTGCCGTTTGGTGCTCCTCAGCAAATGCCTGGTTCTTATCCTTTGGCTACTAATCCGGTTGTGCCACCTTCTAGGGTGCCGGGTGGGGTGTTGAGCAATGGTCCCCCGTCCTTTGCGCAAGGTGCTCCCCGTTTTCCTCCGTCGTCTGGAAATATGCCACAACCGCCTCTTGGAACTCCATTGCCAATGGGAGGTCTGGCTCCTCCTCGGGGCCCGATTATGGGCTCTGATCCCAGCGGGTTAGGAGTCAGTTCTCCGCCAGGTCCTCCCATACAGCCGGCATCGCCGTTTTCTGTTCCAGCTCAGGGTACAATGCCGCAACCTTCTCCGTTTGGCTCGCCTACATGGCCAATGCAACCTGGGCAGGTAAAGATAACGAGTAAAATGTATCTTTTGATGTTGGACCTTTATGTACAAAATGGCATTTTGTAAAAACAAATTTAAGGCCTCAAATGAAATTCTTTCCTTCAAAATATTTGACAGTAAACATCTCTCTTTAATATTTGATGTATCTGAATTGTGACATACCTGAGGGCATGTACAACCAGGGATCAATGGTTCCTATCTCTGAATATTTTAAATTGCTGCATTTAGATATTCTAAAGGGTGGTGCCTCTATTTTGTTTTCGGAATGTAAGTGTTTAGGAAAAGATAGAATTCTTAAGGGAATTTAATGATGAATCGGAAGGCGCAGTTGGTGAGGGTGACGATGGAACTTGTCCAATGGGACTCTCAACATTTCTCTCTCTCTCTTTTTTTTTTTTTTTTTGGTAGTAAACAACACCACTGGATTCATTTTATTGAATTTATTACTTGGCAGGAAAAAAAAAATCCTATATAAAGCATAACTTGACCATACAGCCATATTAACATAGACACTATTGTTAGAATTTTTACCATTCCATAAGCTTATGCTAAATTCTGTATAGGACGACAATGCAAATACTTTTAATTTTGGAGATATTGGATGAAGCCTTTTAAAGCATTTCACTCTTTTCTTATTTCTGAGTCTTTTTCGATACCTCTAATATCTCTTCAGATGGGTCTGCCTCCCCCAGTCGCTGGTACACAACAACCACCTAGAATGTTTGGAATGCCACCGCCACCAGCACCAAACCAGTCCGTGACTCCTATGGGTCAAACAGCAAATACCGTGTCTGGGTCATCAAAGATTGATCCCAATCAGATCCCAAGACCGTTACCAAGTTCTTCAGCTGTTGTGCATACAACGCGTCAAGGAAATCAGGCCAATTCTCCTCCGGTGATTATCCATTCATGATAATATTTGTTGGTTTTGAAAATCAGAGTTTTCTGATTGCCTATAGTAGATTGTTTGTGTTATTCAGGCCTATTGTCAAAGGAACTTATTCTTGGTAATCTGTGCTTTTCTGATTCATTTTATTTTTCTCAAAGCCTGCTACAAGCGATTACATCGCTAGAGATACTGGGAATTGCAGTCCACGTTACATGAGGTGCACCGTTAATCAGGTTAGATTTGAACTTGCATTTGAAGTTATTTTAAAATTCATGAAATTTTCTTTTGTCTCTCAATTTCATTCTGATCTGCTTTTGTTTTAAGTTAATTTTTGTTGTTTTCCCAATATTGACAGATCCCGTGCACCGCTGATCTTCTAACAACATCTGGCATGCCTTTGGCTTTGTTGGTCCAACCTCTTGCCCTTCCTCATCCATCAGAGGAGCCAATACAAGTATTTTCTTTGTTCTATTATTTATTTTTTTATGGCTATTGCAGATGAATGAGCTATAAATTATTGTCTTAAGAAATTTGATATGCTAAATAACTGATGAATCATGAATGACTAAATCGTGGCACATGCTTTTGTTGAAGCTTTTAGTTTTGACTTAAAAAAAAAATCCGTTCTAAAATGCTCATAGAAGTAGTGATGATCTAACTTATTAAATAATATATAAAGAGGACAAGCACTTTGGGAGAACTGAAAGGAAAAGTACTTGTTTAATATTGGTTCTAAATGTTTTGAACTTTGGAATCATTTGTCTGGACCAAATCTATAAGCTTGTTGAATTATGAATTTGAAGTGTGACATGTTTGGGTGATTGCTTCAACCAGTGAAGATCTCAGGTTCTCTACAGTTGTAGCATAAAGATAATTATATGACCTTTGTGAGAGGCTTTCTATTGAAAGTGTCCGTTGAATTTGTTGGTGCCAAACTATAATTATATTTATGGTATTTGTCATTATAGGTTGTGGATTTTGGTGAAAGTGGTCCTGTACGATGTTCTCGTTGCAAAGGCTACATAAATCCCTTCATGAAATTCATTGACCAGGGAAGACGATTCATCTGTAACTTTTGTGGTAAGTACAAGCGTATAGTCATCTTTGTACCTTTGTGTTAATACATTTAGTTCACCGTGCAGCACTGTAGTCTCTATTAACAAAAAACAAAAGCAAAACAATAAAAAAAAAAAAAAAAAAAACTAAAAAAATACATATTTTTGTCATTGATGAATGGATGAATACATGTCTGTGTTTGTATTCTCGCATGCAACAGTTGGCTGGTAGAAACTAACATCCTATTCTGTTGTCTGTTGCAGGATTTACTGATGAGACTCCCCGTGACTACCACTGCAATCTAGGACCAGATGGTAGACGCCGAGATGCTGATGAAAGACCTGAGCTGTGTAGAGGAACAGTTGAATTTATTGCTACAAAAGAATATATGGTTAGTATTGATGAAACTGTATGAGATTTAAGTGATTGTCCACTTTGTGGTGGTTGGATCTTCTGGATTGAGATATGAACATTCTATGGTGCACATATTTGACAGGATGAAATGCAAACTTTTACAAGATACATACAAACCGCTTATTAAAAGAAAAGAAAAAGATAAATAGAATAAGGAAAGGAAACAACAAAACAGATAGCATTAAGTCGAATTTTTTAGCTAATTAGAAGCATGTATTGATAGACATTACTTTTATCTTAATGCAATCATATGCAACTACTGAACAACACTTTTTGCAGGTTTCTTTCTTGACCTTTTTTTTTAGTATACACTCGTAATGTTCATTTGGCAAACGGGTTCAGATTGTGGCAATTTGAATTGTTTTCATTTGAATTAGAAAATTTGAATTGAGCAATTTGAACGAAAAATTTAAATTGTTGTTTGGCTCAAATAATCTTAATTGAAAATATTATTTGAATTGTTGTTTGGGTAGATGTGAAATGTGTGATTTTGAGTTATAAAAAGAGTGGTTGAAATGTCAAATCAAAAAATATTATTTAAAATGGATTCAAACTGTTAAAATTTGAGGGGGGTTGGGGGGAAGAATTTGATTTTGAAGGGTTTTAATGAGTTACCAAACATCGATTTAGATTGACAAATTCGTTTGAATGGCCCAAGATGGGTTCAAACCCATTGGCCAAACAAGATGAGCTGAAGTATCTGCATTGTAGTTTTCTTTTCAGCATAGTTGTTCCCGTTTAATCTCGATCTCTGACTTATTTCATTCTAGGTGCGTGATCCCATGCCAGCCGTTTACTTCTTTCTCGTTGATGTGTCCATGAATGCAGTACAAACTGGTGCAACTGCCGCAGCTTGCAGTGCAATCAATCAAGTCATTGCTGATCTCCCAGTGAGTTCCTATGATTCTTTGTTTGGCAGTTCTTCGAGGCTAAAGCTTTTACATATGCAATCGATGAAGTACTTTTAGGTTTCTGGGTTAATATTCCTACTAAAAAGGGGCAAAAAAAAACCTTTTGTTTGTGCTGGGTAAATTACTAAATCTTGCTGCTTTAATTGGTGCAGGAGGGTCCACGGACGACTGTTGGAATTGCAACCTTTGACTCAACAATCCATTTTTACAATTTGAAACGTGCATTACAGCAGGTCAGATGCAAGTTATATTTATTTCTTTTCCTTAAAAGTATTGGATAGTAGAGTCTACATTTGCTTGGATGAACTATTGATGATCCATGCGCAACTTTTTTGGGTGGCTTGGGATGATGGGTTAAAATACTGTGCACATGAATGTACATTAGAGTGTTATTGGAGAAGTTGTCCAACAATTTCCCACAGGTGATTTACACTGGTTCTGTCATTCAATATATGTTTGCAGCCTTTAATGCTAATAGTTCCCGATGTACAAGATGTTTATACTCCTCTAGAGACGGATGTTCTCGTTCCTCTTTCTGAGGTCAGTACCTAACTTTGTTGCTTTCTTTCCTTTGTTGTTTTTTATTATGTTTCGTTGTCTGACTTTCTCTTTTTTCCTCATTATTTGGTGGGATCTAGTGCCGTCAACATTTAGAGCTATTGCTGGAAAGCATTCCAACCATGTTTCAAACTAGCAAAATTGCTGAATCGGCGTTTGGTGCTGCAGTCAAGGTATACCATTTTAATTAAGAAATTATATGCACTGTGCTATCCTTAACTTATTCTTTTAGAATGGAAATCATACATTGCAAGTCATGTAGTTGTGACAATGGTTTCTCGATTTGTACAATGATACTATCTGAAGTCTATTTCACCCTCGTTGTATATAAACTTAGACATACTTGCGACAAGGAAGCTGGCCGTCTAAACTACAATGAATTGTTTCCACAAAATCTTTTGCGCAATATGATGCTTACCTTTTTTTTTTTTCGTTTGTAAAAAGTAGAGAAATGAAAAGAATTAGGAATATTCATCCACAATTTTTAAAGTTCATAACTTGGATGGTAAATTGTTGGAAAATCTTAGTTGAGCATTCTCAAGTGATTTAGTGTTGAATCTTCTCAAATAAATAATGCAAATTTGTTATCTGTTCAGAATACTTTCTGCCGCGTTAAAAATGCCAAGATTTCTGCTGTCTTTAGTGCAAAATGTACTTGCATAATGTAAATTAAAGATATCTAACCAGTGACGACAATTATGCGGCATACATTTCTCTCGCTACAAATGTTCCTCTAGCATGGTTCCACATTCGCAAACTTGCACATAGCATGTATTTTAAACCCAAATTTCTTTTTTCTATTCCTATTTTTAGGCTGCTTTCTTGGCAATGAAGAGCACCGGAGGGAAACTTATGGTATTTCAGTCAGGCAAGTTCAAAAACTTAAATATCTCCATGTTTATGTCTCTTATGTATCATTGTATTATTGTTCATAAATTCTTTACATTGGTAGGAACAAACAATTAAACTTGTTAGCCTCTTTGCTTATTGGGGTCTAGATTATTAGAAGAAGAAAATATACTCTTAAGGCATGTAGTTGGTTTCCTGCATGGTTAGGTGATATGATTTTTGTTTTCCGGGTGATATCACATGACTGATGAAAAATTTTCGTTGTTATTTTTATTGTTTTGTTCCTTTTTATGGGAAGTTGTGATTATTCTAAAAAACCTAAATTTCTCTGCTTTGAATAAGAGTTTTCAGCTTTGTTATTCTTGCTCTTTGATGTCTTCTTTTAGCAGTGTTAATGCATTATTTAGAAAAACCAATTTTCTATCCTGAAGAAGTTTATGGATTTAGCATCTTTTTTTTTCTCTCACGGGATTTTTGGCTCCTTGTCACGAGTAGTATATTGATGATTTATGTTATCTGCAGTTCTGCCATCAATTGGTATTGGAGCCCTTTCTGCGAGAGAAGCTGAAGGAAGAGCTAATGTATCTGCGGGAGAGAAGGTATGAAAATCATGTCTGGAAATTCTTTTCCATTGACTGTTTCGTGGGTATGTGAATGATATGGTTACTTCAATTGTATGGCTTTTTATTTAGGCAGTTGGCTTCTTTTGCTTTTTTTTTTTTTTTTGTGGGTGTGGGTGTGTGTGGTGGGGGGTGGGGGGACCACCAAGTAAGTACACATATAATGAAAGGGAAAACGAGTGCGAGAATTACCCAACTCTGAGAGCAAAAGCAAAAACGAAATAATCAAAACAAGCAAAGACAATTAAAGGCCCATAATATCCTTCCGGTGCAAATGATGTATGTATAAATACAGTTCAGTGCAGATATTGAACATCTCTAGTAGCAATAAATCGGAACAAAAACAGTCTATTGCGTTTTAGGCATATCATGCTTGCAGCCAAATATTTATTGGCTCATATCAGGACTAGCATTGATTTTTGTATAATGATCCTTCTTTGCAGGAGGCTCACAAACTTCTCCAGCCAGTTGACAAAACTTTTAAGACAATGGCTATTGAATTTGCCGAGTATCAGGTCAGCTATTAGCTAATTCATTGATGTTACTTAACAACATACCTTGATTCTTCCTGCAATTTCCGGTGGATAATTTTTACGGGCTAATTGTTTATCATTACATGTTTCAGGTCTGTGTTGATGTGTTCATCACTACCCAAACATATGTGGATATTGCCTCTATCTCTGTCATCCCAAGAACAACTGGAGGACAGGTACTAACGAATGTTGTTACATATATGTTGTTTTTGTGCGTGATGTATACTTTAACATTGAATAATTCTCCACCCTTCATTGTCCATTTCTGTCTTTTTTTGTCGGACCATGATGAAGGAATACTTGTTGCATTTTCTATATTTTGATTTGTTGTAGTACATTCATGCTGACATTTATTGGATAAAACCAAGTTAATTGATCACCGATGCTACATAATTGTTGTTAATAGTCATACTTGGTTTTTGTCTTGATCAATTTTATTTCCTGGATCTTTAAGCACATTTGTGTAGTTATCTTGTTGACAGTCTTTTTCCATATCAACTGTCTGTTTCAATTAATCTAACTGTATGTCTTGGTGTTTCTTATGCTTGAACTTTGGAGTGACTTTTCTGAGTTGTCGTCTTTTTATCATATGCACTAGTCACCATAAAAAATTGCTCCTGCAAATGATTTGGATTTTGTGTCCTTAATGTTCTTTCCATTTCTCTTTTTGTTACTCGTTTCGTTCCTTAATATGGTAAACTGGTAATTAGAAATTGATCAGTAAAACATGTCAAAAGAGAAAATTTATGATGGAAACATTGATGATAGCTTGTATCTATTAGTGCTACTGTATATATTCCAGTCCAGGTTCCCATGTAAACTATTCTTACTATGGTTTTTCCCACCAGGTTTATTATTATTACCCCTTCTCGGTTGTTTCCGATCCTGCAAAGCTGTACAATGACCTCAGATGGAATATTACTAGACCACAAGGATTTGAGGCTGTGATGCGTGTCAGATGCAGCCAGGTATTCTTACGGCGCAGGGATATTCTAATTCTTTTTTCACTTAATGATTTGTGTCTAGGAACTTATATGTGCTCTGTAAATGAGACTAATGTTCTTCCATGTGTTTAGGGCATTCAAGTTCAAGAGTATTCTGGGAACTTTTGCAAACGCATTCCAACGGACGTGGACCTACCCGGGGTTTGTAGATCTTGCACAAATAACTTGTTTTAAAAAAATTGCTGTTCTTGTTATTATTTCTCCTGTTAGAATATACTCTCCCTCTTAAACCACCCCCTCTTAACTCCGCATCCAATGCCTTTATGCTGCTTTCTAGCTCCCTTCCTCTCTTTTTTGCTTGGTTCAGTTAGAGCAAAATTTGGCTCTGTTAATCATTTATTGAAATTAATTGTTTTGTTGTCCAGATCGACTGTGACAAAAGTATAATGGTGACCTTGAAACACGATGATAAATTACAAGAAGGCTCAGAATGTGCTTTTCAGGTAAATGATTATCTGCAAGCTATGGTTTTCTATATGTACACTATATTGAAGTTTCTTCTTTGTGCTCTGAGATGATGACTGATCTCTCTATAAATTGCTCAGTGTGCACTTCTTTACACCACTGTATATGGTCAAAGGAGGATTCGAGTTACAACTTTGTCTCTGCCATGCACAACTATGCTAAGCTATTTGTTCCGTTCAGCTGACTTGGACACTCAATTTACATGTTTCTTGAAGCAAGGTATATGAATGTCAAAATCTCAATGGCTGTTATTGTCATTGGCTTTGTGAATGGCTAATTATTTCTTTGCAGAATTTTGAAGATCGTGTTAAAACATCTCATAAACTTTCATATCAAAGAAAACTTACAGTATTTTTATTTTTTCCTTTTTGGTCTTGGCAGCGGCAAATGAAATTCCTTTCAATCCACTGTCACGAGTTAAGGAGCAAGTGACAAATCTTTGCATCAACAGCCTGCTTTCATACCGTAAATTTTGTGCTACACCATCATCATCTGGACAGCTTATTCTTCCAGAGGCACTTAAGCTTCTGCCTTTGTACACTCTTGGTATGTTCTTTCTACCCAATAGATAATTTTCTTTTGGCGTCCACTCTAATCACCCTTACTGCTATTTTTTACCCCAGTGTCTATTTTCTTGCTTTGTGTGCTTTGTGTTGGGGTTATTTTTCGTTACTCACAGGGGGCATCAGAGTTCCCTCCCATGATAGCATTCCCTTTTCATGGCCCAAACTTTTAACCAACAGAAACAATTGGCTTGCCAAATTTCTTTTTGTGCACTGATGGATAGCATTCTCTATTTTTCTCCTTTTGCAGCATTAATCAAAAGTATTGGGCTACGCACAGATGGGAGGATAGATGACCGCTCCTTTTGGATCAATTACGTCTCCTCCCTTTCTACTCCCCTGGCAATTCCACTGGTGTACCCAAGAATGCTAGCTATCCACGATCTTGGTTCAAAGGTAAATACTGAGTAATGTTAAGTTACTCTGTTTCGTCATACTCCTTTTAGATTGCAATGCTTGAATCATTGCCGATTTTCTGCTGACAGGAGGGCGATGATTCTGTTCTTCCTCCATTTGTTCCACTTTCGAGTGAACATATTAGTGACAATGGTATCTATCTTCTTGAGAACGGTGAAGATTGTTTAATTTACATTGGGAACTCAGTCGATTCAGCCATTCTGAAACAACTTTTTGGAGTTTCGTCTGTTAATGAAGTTCCTAATCAGGTACAGTTGTTTTATATTTATTTATTTTACAGTCTGCATATATATCTTCGGGTAGGCACAGTTTGTAGCATAAGGATGAAGGGATTTAAAAATTTTATGTTATACTCGGGCGCCTTTTTTGTTTAATTCACATGGTATCCAATGAGGACGTTTTAGGATATTTACAACATTTGAAGTTCGAGGGATAATATTTTAAGCCGTTATATTAAAAGAAAGCAAGTTCTATATATTCCACTTTACTGCTGCTGCCGTCTGAAATACCCTTTTTCACTTTCCTCGATTCTTGAATGTAATTGTCTTCGTATTCAACTTCTTTTTTTTTTTTTTTGTTTCCTCAGTTGGTGTTGCAGCAGTTTGAAAACCCGCTATCAAAGAAGCTCGACGAGGTGTTGAATGAAATCCGGCGCCAAAGATGTTCTTACCTGCGGTATGACAGGCCTATCTGTGCAGTTTCTCAAAATTTATAGGAAATCACGGCTTTTTAACATCATAATTTATCCCTTCTTTCCCTAACAACTCTTAACATCTTTGCCTTATCCCTATGCAGCTTAAAACTGTGCAAGAAAGGAGAGCCATCAGGTCAGTGCTTTTTCAAAATTGCTTTGACTATTACTTAGTATGAGAACAACTGCATTATGTAAAAGGGCAGATTAGCTAGATAGATAGAGAATTGTTTTATAACAATTATTGGCTTTGAATTTCCATGAATGACCTCACATTACTTATACAAACTTTGCACTTTTCAGGAATGTTGTTCTTCTCATATATAGTAGAAGACCAAAACTCGGGTGGCCCATCGTACGTCGACTTTTTAGTACATGTGCATAGGCAAATCCAGATAAAGATGACATCGTAAATGTCAACGATGCTTCACTCAAGTTTGGTTCGGAAGAGTTTTTTATCAACATCAGGATAGAGCACTCATTGAATCCAATGGATAGAACTGTTTGTTACTCGATACACATGTAATCCAGCACCGCCCCATGAGCCGATTATTTACCTCCCGAGTACACTGGCAGAGCAAAATTTTGCTATTAGAGGCTTGTCACAGCAGTTTATTTTCACAGGATAATGGTAACAGTAAATCCACAGTTTTTGTTTATTATTATGTGTATTTAGATTGTTGCTTATCGCACCTGTCGTTTCGCCGTTTCGACTTTAGTTTCCATCCTCATAGTTTCTGCGAGAACTGAGATCACCAGAATAGGCAAAATTTGTATGAAATGGGTGTGTTGTGGAAGCAAAAATTGTATGAACAGTTGGTGGTTGTTCAAATATACAAATGTAATTTTTCAGCAGAATTTTTTTTTTCAAGTTCAATAGTCTGGTTTTGAGTTTAATTTGATGCCTTGTGTCATACTCTTTGGTGTGGTATAACTCTTTAATGTTTAGTCAATCACAATTTCATTAATTCTTACAACAAGAAAAAATTAAATGCGAAATACAATATATGTTTAACCCCCTTTGGTTCGCCATTTGAGATGGTTTGAACTTTGAAGTGAATTTTCTATTTAGACTGTCAATTAAACTGTTCTTTTAGTTGGCAACATTAAACTAATATTTGAATTGGAGTTAAATATATATATTTGAGTTGCAAAGCAACAAATACTGCAACAGAACACTAGTATTTACTGTAGCAAAATTCATTAAATTTGGGATACAATTTTTTTGCCTAACAATTATCTTACTATGTTACTTATTAAAAGAGACTATATTATCACTTCAAATCTTTTATATTTAAAAATTTAAAAAGTTACATATGACGACTGCCTAGAATCTTTCCCACTAAAATAATTTCCCAAGAATTTTTCCTTTAGAAATATAAGAAAGAGTAAAGTTTGGGATCTAAAATTTTACTTTGATATGTGATTTGTCAATTTGTAATTAGTGATTTATCAACATATAATTAGAAAATATATTTTTAGAAAATTGTGAATAACTAATCACATGTTAATAAAATTACATATCTCATGTATTGGTGTGAAAAATTTAAGATCTCGCATTACTTAATGCTCTATAAAAAAAAATAGTTTTTGATTTTTAAAAAAAGTATTACTTGAGTTTAAATCAAGATTTAAAACGATTTTATGGTACTATCCTAAAACTCTAACCCACATGCCTCTTTAAATTTTATTTCAAGAATATAAAAATATATATATTAGAAGAGCCATTGTATACACTTTCAAAGTTCAAGAAGAACAAATGATGAGTTTTAAAGTTTGGGGTTAAAATGAACAATCACAAAAATTGAGGGGAACTTTGAAAATTTACCTTTTTAATTAATTAGTTGCCACATTCATTCAAACATTCGAGGCTATATCTGTCTTTTTACTTTTTCAATTTTTTATTTCCTCAAACTTCTGCTGCTTTGAAACCTTTGGGGATTTTTTTAGGGCTCGAAGGTTGTTGCAACAATGGCGGGAAGTCTGAGAACTATAAGACGAATAAGACGAAGCTCGCAATTGTTCTGACTGAATTTATCGAATCGATTCAGACTATTATCAGAAATCAGATATGTCTTTTCTTGAAGAATTTCAAGCCAGTAAGCTCTGATTCTTTCTTTCACTTTTGAAAACCTAATTACTCGATTTCGTGCTCAGAAGAAGAAATGGCTAAATCCACTGCGTAATTAAAGTCAGAGTCTTGGTTCAAATTCATCAAAAAATTTTAGTATCTGTGTTTGTGGAACATTTTTTAGGTGAAAATTTTGGATTGAGTTAGGAAAATAACATATATGTGTTATTATTATTATTTTTTGTTTAATATTGATTTTTAATTCTTGTCTCATGATTCACATCAGTGATGGGACATATGAAGTGGATGTTGATATATCTTATTGTTTCAGGTTTCTCTGTGTATATGTATTTTCCTTTTGTTGTGTTATATTGATTTTTCTATTCTGGGCTAATTGTATTGACGAGACATATATAATGAATTTTTAAATTTTGAGTTTTTCTTATTAAATTCTAAATGTGTTTTAACACAGACCTCGATTTGCTGCCGAATATACTGCGAAGGAAGTACGCTTTGTTGCGTGATCTAGATAAAAGCTTACAAGGTATGATTTTGAACAACATTATCGTCTTTGTAATGATTTTGAGTTTCTAGTTTCATATTTTACATGGGTTTGCTCTTTGATTTATTCAATTCAGATGAGTGGTCGATTTTTAGGGTCGAATAACCTGGTGCTAATTTGTATTTGCTATGTTATAATATTTTTGGTCATGTTTCAAAGTGTTTACATGATATGTTTATGAGCAGATATTCAAAGACAAAATGAACAGCGTTGTGAACAGGAGATCGAGGATATTAAGCGAGAAGCTAGGCCTGGAAACGTTGCAGTTGACACTTCACGTGTTAGATTCTCGGATGAGGCTCTCGATGAGCAAAAACACAGTATAAGGATTGCTGATGAGAAAGTTGCTTTGGCTGTTCAAGCTTACGATCTGGTACAACTCCACTCCGATACAATACAGCTTTGATAGTGCTTGCTCCTCGGGGTTTTTTTTTTTTTTTTTTTTTTCAGAAACCATCATGACAGTCTCGTCGAAGTCAACTTTATTATTTGATATTTATCATTAAATTGATTGATTGATTTATTAACTAATCCAAATATTATGACAAATTTATCCATCACCCTTAAGACGCTTGATGCAGCTTGATTGAACCATATAATGTTTTGCTTTACCTTTTTCTGACCCTGTTGATACATAATGGCGTGTCAGGTGGATACACATGTACAACAACTTGATCAGTACTTGAGAAAACTTGATGAAGAACTTCGACGCGGTATTCCACTTGTATTTCTTTGAAATTTCTTGAACTTGCTTAGTCTTTAACACTAATTCATCAAATCAAACTATACTCAGGTCTTTGTTTTTCTCTCTTCCCTTATTTAACCAAATGAATCATGACAGAACGAGAGGGTGCTGCTACGGCTGCAGCTGCCCCTGCTGCCAGTGGGGACGGCAGCGTCAAAACTGGAAGAGGAGGGCGTAAGAAGTATTAATCTTTCCTTATCGGCTTCTTTATTTAGATTCGTCTTAAAGTAACACTACTTATTTTGGTTGATTCAGTTAAATGATAAATCATTATGTTATTACTGCAGAACACGCCAAGCAACGGCAGCAGCAGCGGCTGCGGTGGCAGCGGCAACAGAAGCAACTACTGCTGCGGTCAATCCTTCAAATATGGATCTAGATTTACCCGTGGATCCGAACGAACCAACGTACTGCATTTGTAACCAAGTTAGCTATGGGGAGATGATTGCATGCGATAACTCAGATGTATGTAATTTTCTCTTATGTTGCCATGCGACCTCTAGAGTATATGATCGATTGCTGATGAGTCTTTTTCCTCTGACAGTGCAAAATCGAATGGTTCCACTTTGGCTGTGTCGGATTGAAAGAACAACCTAAAGGAAAATGGTTCTGTTCTGATTGCACCGCACTAAAAAATCGTCGGAAAAGCAGATGATCCTTCATATAAGTTTCGCGAACCTTCAATGCGTCCATTGCAGCCATGAGGCAAAATGCGATATTTTGTTGCGGCATAGACATATTTTCTTATTTTAAGAAATGTGGCTTGTAATTTGAATACAGTGCTTGTCTCGGAAGAGTGGATAAATTTAATATTCTATCCGATAGAATCTTTAAACGGAGGTCCACAGTTGTGATGAAGTTGCTCTTGCAGTTGATATATTTACACTTGCATTGAATTTTTCAGTATAAATAGGCATGATGAGTCACTATGTTATATTTGCTCAATGGTTAAAGCACTGGAATGTATTTACTACCCTGTACAGCTTGAATCATTAAATTTATTTCTTTTTAATTAAAAAAATAAAATAAATAATGATCTAATGGTTCAGAGCCGACACTGCGGTATTCGTGCATATACTATCACACAGCTTTTGCCTTTTCTTATAAACTGAATTCGGATTTCTTTGGCTTCCCCAACAAATGTATTACCTTGATATATTGTAACAAGAATGTTTTGACTAGTTTTTTGCATTTGAGTTGCAAGAGGGATAAAAGAGCTCGCCTTTCCTATTCTCTCAACTCTTTTTAAAGGAAATAAAGAGAGATGGTTTATAGCCCGTTTGTATTAAACATTTAAATAGTTTGAAACCGTTCAAATTTTATTTGACCATTAATACTAATCATTACAAGGAATAAGTTTCATCTCAAAGAACGAGCGGTATCACCAAAAACAAATGCTCAAAAGAGGAAACACCGTGCACTAGTGTTGGGTATATAGAAATGAATAGCCAAGCCATATAAGTGAAAGAAAACTGAGTTTTTATTTCCAAAAAATGGTTCAAAGATGATACATTGTCAAACTCTTCCTCCAACAATCTCAGAACTTATCCTGAGTTACAGAGCTACCTAGAAGATGACCTCTCACAATATGATTACATGGCTGCCTCTCTCAACCAAACCTATCAAGAAAATATAATAAAAAGACCTCTCCATGTTTTTGCTTCACAATATAACCATGCAAAATCAAGTCAAAATCAAGCAGATCTTTGGGAAAGGACCCAGACCCTCAATAGTCCATGCCGCCCATGCCGCCCATTGCTGGGACTTCCTTGTCATCCTTTGGGAGTTCTACTACAATGGCTTCTGTAGTTGTCATCAGAGATGACACGCTGCAAGAGAAAAGCAAACAAGAATCAACAGATGAACAAACATTAGCAAGAATCAGAAATGCAAAACCAGATAAGTTCTTTCAACTCACCTTGCAGCATCAACCAAAGCAGTCCTAATTACTTTTAGCGGGTCGATAATTCCGGATTTAACCATATCAACATATTCACCTGTTTCAACAAATATAAGAAGTAAAAGCAAAGTTACAAGGAGAGGAATTGGTAGCCTGCAAGTTGTGCTGCGGAAGCAATAGAAAATAGCGGCTAATTGAGCCGTAACAGTTAAGGTTTGTACTCACCTTTAGCTGCATCGTATCCAAGATCGGGGTTATCTTGCTCCAACAGCTTACCAACGATAACAGCTCCCTCAACTCCGGCATTAGAAGCAATAGTATGCACCGGCGTCTGCACATTATAAGATGTTCAAGCAAAATAAGTTTCAAGCAATGGCCAGCTTGATAGATACATCATCTTAGGGTCTTTTATCAATGTTAAAACATACATTCACTCTCTTTTAACCCGAACCTCAAAGAAAAGGTCTTGTTGACTGATACTACATGAGCAATATGTTGAACCCCACACCAAAAGACAAAACTTGAGAATTGGTCCAAGAAAAATTTCCAGGGTTTATATTTTCCCCCTTTTTAAAATAACAAAACATACCTTTAGAGCATTCTGAATAATTTGAACACCAATCTTCTGATCGAAGTTGGCGGTTTGGAGCTTATCCAACTCTTTTGACGCATACAGGAGAGCAACACCTCCACCTATAAAATTACAAAGAACTTTGTAAGACTGATGATCATCTAACAAAAATGAAAAATCAGGAAAAGAGAGTGAAAAATAAGTTACCAGGCACAATGCCCTCTTCCACAGCTGCCTTTGTGGCATTTAGAGCATCTGTCACTCTATCCTTTTTCTCACCAACTTCAGCTTCACTAGCTCCTCCAATCTGCAAGAAAGGGAAATACTTCAATTACTTACACCACAAGCTAAGATTGTCCTATAGCATGGAAGCATGAAATGAGTGTAAAAAGCTTGGTTATAAGAGTAAAACAGACCTTCAAAACAGCAACACCACCCGAAAGCTTTGCCAATCTCTCCTGTAACTTCTCCTTGTCATAATCCGAACTGCTCAATTCAATTCCTGATCTGATCTGTTATGAATCATTGGAATAAAAAATTTTAATAATCAATCCTACACCAATTACAGTTCTCATTTTGCGATACAAGAAACTGATCAGCAGCCAATCAAAAATGAAAGGGAAAGATGCACCAGGAGAAGAAGGCAAACAAACCTGTTCACATCTTTCCTCAATTGCTTTTTTGTCACCCGCGCCATCCAGAATTACAGTGTCATCCTTTGAAATTGTCACCTAAGACAAAATCCCATCATTAGATAGGAATTTTTTGAAAAGAAAATATTTACAAAATTATTTGAAGGGAACTCTAGGTACTCCTCAGAAAGTTGTCAGAATAAAAATATATACATTAAGTGCAGACAAACAAACAATCATTGCTACAGTTTCAAAGGAGAAACAAATGCCTACCTTTTTGCATGTGCCAAGCAGATCCAAATCAACTTTTTCCAAGTTCAAACCAAGCTCTTCTGTAATTACCTGGACAACAAAAGTCAAACAGATTATCAGGTGTCAGATACAACTGTAACACAGATTGAACTTGAAGATAATGTAATGATATCAAATGAAAAACTTACACTGCCTCCTGTAAGAACAGCAAGATCTTGCAGACCGGATTTTCGGTTTTCACCAAAACCGGGGGCTTTCACCGCACAGACCTGCATAATACATTATTAGAGTTATACATAAGGCAAGCAAAGCAGAAGCTGACAGAACAAGGAAAAATAGTTGCTACGTGAAACCTTGATTCCAGCACGAATTTTATTGAGAATGAGAGTCGCTAGGGCATCACTTTCGACATCTTCAGCAACAATCAGCAAGGATCTTTGTCTCTGAAAAGGATTGGGAAAAAAAATCCTTTCAATCAAACATATCTTGAGCAAACAATGTATTCAAATGAAAGCAATGAGAAAAATTTTCACCTTTAGAGCCAACTCTAAGACTTTAACCACAGCATTTATGCTTGAGATTTTCTTCTCATGAATGAGAATCAAAGGATCTTCTAGTTCCTGTCACATTATGAAATGGATACACCATAAACAAATAAGTAAAAATGACACATAAGAGTTAAGAGTGATGGCTACAATCTTCCGTATTGCGCTGATTCCAAAAATTTCAATACAAAATCAGTTCTATTATAATGAAACATAAGAACTTACACATTTCTGAGTTTTCTGGTTTGTGATGAAGTAAGGAGAAATGTAGCCCCTGTCTAGCTTCATTCCTTCAACAACCTCCAACTCATTGTACAAAGTTTTCCCATCCTGCAAAAGTTTTTTACATCATTTAGGCCTAGAGCAATTTAGTGGAACATAAGATCGGAGACTACCAACAATCGAAATAGAATGGCTATCCATAGTTTGCCAAGCTACATATACTATATCCATAGTTTGCCAAGCTACATATACTAATGGAAGAAACAAACTAAAGCACACAAATAAATATAAACACAAATGCCAATAAGCAGATCATCCTTTGTGCAACAACGTTAAACCAGAACCGATGATACAAGAGAATAGAAATGAAAATAAAAATATAAATTACAATCTAAAGCATAATACAACTTTTAGAAAAAAAACTCTATTAGAGGACAAGAAGACAGCACAAAAAAAACAAAGTTCTTTTAGGGTGAAAAAGATTGTTCTTCCAAATTGAGATGGAGAACTTACAGAGATTGTGATAACTCCCTCTTTGCCAACCTTCTCCATTGCCTTTGCAATCAACTCTCCAATTTCCCTCTCTCCATTGGCAGATATGGTTCCAACCTATCCAAGTTAACAGCTCATCAATAACTCATTTAAAGAATTTCTTGGCCAGAAAGAAAGAATATTATCCTGCCAACAAACCTGAGCTATCTCCTCAGAAGTGCTGATCATACGTGCTCTGCTCTTCAAGTTTGTCACAACTGCATCGACTGCCATAGAGATGCCACGTCTTAGGTCCATAGCATTCATCCCAGCAGCAACGGACTTGCAACCTTCGGCAAAAATTGCGCGGGTAAGGACCGTGGCACAAGTAGTCCCTGCATTCACATTATAAAACCATCAGCACTTGTTGAAAGTTGGCCATCATTGGAGTCTCATCACT
The DNA here is from genome assembly GCA_018132145.1 of Boehmeria nivea var. tenacissima. Taxonomy (NCBI): domain Eukaryota; kingdom Viridiplantae; phylum Streptophyta; class Magnoliopsida; order Rosales; family Urticaceae; genus Boehmeria; species Boehmeria nivea. The sequence continues at coordinate 10,944,666 of CM030883.1, forward strand.
TGAGTAACAAAAACCGAACCATTTTGAAAACAAAACAACGTACAAATGTCAACTATGATGCAATCACATATAATAGAAACCAAGATTCCACTAGAAGTCCCGCACAAAGTTTAGTACTCACCATCGCCAGCGACATCATTGGTAGCATTTGCAACCTGCTTCACCAAGCTAGCACCAATGTTCTTGACCTTGTCCTTAAACTCAACACTCTTGGCCACAGTCACACCGTCTTTTGTCACTTTGGGGGCACCAAAGCTTTGTTCAATAACCACATTACGCCCCTTTTACAGACAAAAAAACAACAAAAAAAACCCCCCAACATCAACAAAACAACAATACATAACCAACCCAATAATAAATAATAAAAAAAACAGAGCCTCTACAGTTATGAACTACAAAATGTTATGAGATGATAGATAACCTTAGGACCCATGGTGACTTTAACAGCATCAGCGAGCTCTTCAACACCCTTGAGCATCAAGGCCCGAGCTTCGACGCCAAATTTAATGTCTTTGGCCGCATAGTTTCTGGTCCAACTCAACCTACTACCAATCTGATCAGCACAAACACAATTCTTCAGCAACAGAAATTATTATCCCCAAAAAAAAAAAAAGTTGAACCTTTTTTCACTTTGTTCTTCATAGAATATTAAAAGAGAGCTTTTACAAAGAACAACTCGCTCACCTGCTGTGAAGCAGTCCTGGCATTCCTGCAAAAAGCCATAAACAAACAAACAAAAAAACCATAAAATCTTAGTAAAAGCGATCAACTTTCTACCATTAAAATTCCCACAGAGCAGAAAAGAAGAACAAGAAAGGTCTCTCATTTCTTAGCCTAGTCGACTTCAATTGACTTGCTGATTCCAAATCAATAAACTTTTTTTTTTCTTTTCTCATCAGTGAAGTAACTTAAGATCCAGGTATTATTATGAATAATTATTTAGTTCATCAATGGTAATTGTACTTTTTCTCAAATTTTCTCCGCAACCAAACAGACAACCGGGGAAAAATGTGAAACCCAAAACTGGACCGGGAATAGAATATTGGCGATGAAGATAGATAGAGTAGAACCTACCTAGCTTTGGAAGCGAGGTTTGTGGCGTAGCGGTACATCTTGAGAACTTAGATTGTAGAGAGAGAGAGAGAGAGAGGAGAGAGAGAAACACTGGCACAGGAAGAGAGAGAGAGAGAGAGGAAATGAGAAGGTTTTTCTAGAGGAAGAAGAAGACTCTAGAACCAAAACAGCACGTTCTAGGGTTTAGGGTTTTTGTGTGCCACTACGGTGGCTTGCTTTTTTTTTCTTTTTTTTTTTCACCTAAAGGGTTTTAAAAATTGAAAATAATGGAAAATAGTAAAAACTAATAATAAGAAATTAATAAAATTCCAATCTGGCCTCTTAAATTTTTGGAATTCCTAAATTCTCCCTATTTTATTTAAAAGTTTCAATTCCCCATATTTGATAGAAATATATTTACACATTTAGAAAAAAATTTGACGTTTCAAATTCTAAGAGCAAAAGTTGACATGTTAAAAGATCTCTCACAAATGTGTCAATAGTTTTTTGTTTTAAAATATATGATAAGAGCAATTCTTTTAATATTTTAGAATATGTGTTATTTTTTGAAAAATTTATTTAATTTTGATCTAGTTTTACAATTTACCTACAAAAATGCCCCCAAAAAGAGAATCATGCTAAAGCAATACAAGATTTTCGTCCAAAATTAGATAGACATTTGCAAACTACGTTAAATTATCAAGGGAAAATTTTGGTAAATACTAAATAGTCCATTTTTTACATCATATTAAAAAAATGTCCACAACTTTTTAAAATTAGGTGAAAGGCCGTTTCGTGGTAAGTTGACAAAATACTATAGTAAGCGGATGAAATACCAGCCATTTTTAACTTGAATTTTGTCTACTTACCATGGTAAAAAATCGGTATACCCCTAAAATTTTTTTGAGTAAACCGATAAATTACCATGGTAAGCAGACAACATTCAAGCTAAAAATAGCTGGTATTTGATCCGCTTACCATAGTATTTTGTCTACTTACCAAGAATGGGCTATTTACCTAATTTTAAAAAGTTGTTGATATTTTTTTAAATAAGTTCTAAAATTAGGCCATTTAGCTATAAACCCCATTATCAAGAAATCAACTGCTCCAAGAACATTTTGGATAAATTAGCTAAGACATTGCAATATATGTTGAGTATGAAAAAATACAATCTGAAACAAAATAAAATAGGGATTATGGAGTAAATAGTTATTTTGTAGATTATGTTTTAAGAAAATAATCAATATTTTAGTTAATTAATTAAATAATTATTTTTTTAATTATATAATGGTGTGATATACCTTTATGTCCTTAGTTTTATAAGAAACTAATGATTACTTTTTTAATTTTTGAAAACATTGACTATTTTCTTAAAACATGCACTAAAATAAAAAATGATCAAACACCAAATAGACCCAATAAAATAAAAAAGTGTGATAATCTCTTATTGAAAGAGGTGTGGTCTTTAGCTTGAGCAAAAATTTTGTTTTGAATGTTCAACCGAATAAGGACATAGTCTGAAATTACAAAATTAAACAATGTTCAACCGAATAGGGATATAGTCTGAAATTACAAAATTGCTTTAATTAGTACACTACTTAATAATTTATACCTCAAATATATATTCTTTAATTTATAGTTTATATTTGTATTATAAATAAAAAAAATTAAAATTATAAATACAACAAAAATAACATAATCAAATAACGTCAAAAAGGGACATTCATCTAATCTCCCAAAAATTTAGACCCTTTTTTACCCAAAAAAAAAAACAAAAAAACAAAGAAAACCACCAATACGTGGCAAACATTGATTTGCCAACGAAACTCCCTATCATCGCAGCCCCACCGCACCCTACCGTGTTCCCCTCTCCCTCGCCTTCTGGCTTCAGCTCTTCTTCTTCTTCAGAATCACCAAAAGAAATTTGCCGATTCGAACAAAAAACAGAGATACACTGAGAGAGAACGAGAGAGAGAGAGAGCGACGATGACGGAGGCGATGATAAGAAACAAGCCAGGGATGGCGAGCGTCAAGGACATGCCGGTCCTGCAGGACGGCCCGCCGCCGGGCGGCTTCGCTCCGGTCCGCTTCGCCCGCCGCATCCCCAACAGCGGCCCCAGCGCCGTCGCCATCTTCCTCACTGCCTTCGGCGCCTTCTCCTGGGGCATGTACCAGGTCGGCCAGGGCAACAAGATCCGAAGGTCTCTCTCTCTCTCTAGGGTTTCCTTTTTTTTTTTTTATATTCTATTTCATTCAAGGAATTGGACTCTCTTAGATTGGAACGATTTCGCAAAGTTTCGATCTTTGAAGACTTTAATTTTATTTTTTTTTTATTTTTTCTGTAGATGTGCTTAGAGAGTAAAGGTTCGAGTTTCGTGTGATTTGGGAGGCTATTTAGAAAAAATTTCAGTTCTAGTAATGAAGAGTTTATGTGATTGTGCTTTAGGAAATAAAGGGGTTTTGGGGTTATTGGGTGATGAACTGATGGGATTGGATTAGAAGGCCAAGACCTCAGTAGTTGTAACTGGAAGGCATGGCAAACGTTGTTGTGGTAATTAGATGCAATTTACTTGGTTTAGAAATGGTCTCGGCGAAGAGTAGTAATCTGGGCAATGACATATTTAAGATATTAGTTAGCTAGATCGGCGTCGAGGGTTAGGATGAGAGACCGAGAATATGAGACTTATTGGTGGTTTGTGTTTTGAGCTCTATCTTGGAATTTGGATGCTTTGATTTATAAATTTATTCGGGTAAGATATGCCTCTTCAGATTTTGTTTTTCTGGCCCTTGAATTTAGTTGTAATACATAGCTTGTCTCAGTTTACATTCTGTGTGATTGCATTTGGTTACAATAATTTAGATGCTTTTGGTGTAGTTGAAAGTTCATGATCCTCAAAAGCAGTTTATAGGATTAGTTCCATCGTCAGGTCTCAGATTGATCGATCACTATTCACAAGTAATTGTGGCTTAGGAATAGTGATCATCGGTTCTTGGTGATATGTTCGTTACTCAGGGATGACATAAACAATTAAGTCTTGATTGGTAAACGATTGAAAGGTCTTTGTGGTGTGAGCAGGGTGATTATTTTTATGGATTCATCTTTATCACTTTGAACTTTCACCTCATTCATTATCAGTGTACAGAAACTGTTTGAGCACCGGGAAAAGTGAATTTGTAGAGTCAATGAAACAATTGAACAAAACACTTTTGATGCTTGTCTTATAAATATGGTCTATTGCTCTTTCTAATTTGTTCTAATTTCCTTTCTTCTTAGGTTTGTGCGGTCACAATGTGAAAATGTCTTGGGCACTAATTGTTTCATATGTAATGTTTTATAATTTTTTCTAGGGCACTTAAGGAAGAAAAATATGCCGCCCGTTCAGCGATTCTGCCAGTTCTTCAAGCTGAAGAAGACGAAAGGTCAACGACTTCACCAATTTTCTCTCCTTTCCTTCTTAGCATGTTGCTCGGTATTGTTTCTGTAAATACTGATCACACTTTTCCTCTCCCTCTGTGTCTGTTTCATCCTTTAGATTCGTCGGAGAGTGGAAGAAGTACCTTGAATACGAGGCCGAAGTAATGAAAGACGTGCCCGGTTGGAAAGTTGGTGCGAGTGTTTACAACTCCGGGAAATGGATGCCACCGGCAACCGGCGAGCTCCGTCCTGAAATCTGGTGATACTGATACCTGCGTTGTTTCTGTGGCCAATGTTTGATAACTGAATTTGTATTTCTCTTTTAGCATGTTTCCATGGTGCCATTTCCATGGCCCGGTTCTTGAGAAATAAAAATGCAGCCGAAAGACCCTTTCACATGTTTAGCAAATATTTGCATTTACAACAAAGATTGTGTTATCTTAAGTCCTTGATGTCATATTCTCATCGTTTTATTCTGTTCCTAAGGTTCAATATCAAATGTTTATAAAGATTCAAGAGCTCAAAAAAGATGACCTTTTAGTGTACCAATAACTTCTCTTTTTGGTTTTCAAATTTGTTTATTCTCCTTTTGTCTTCTAATTTTATTCTCCTATTTGTTTGGATTATGAACGACATGTCATCCAACTGATTCAAGCACCTAGCGTTCGTTCGTGAATGCAAATAGCGTTCTATCGTGAAAGCTGTTTCCATTAACCAAAAAACGACATGTAGTTTCCTTGCAAGAAAACTTCGTGTCGTTTATGTTTATCTGCCAGTAAAAATACTAATTATAGTCGGCTTGGTCTGTTTATTTGTGAAAACCAACTTAAACTCTGATGTATATAAAATACTACAGAACTTTCATATTCTAGTTAATATCTATTGAAAAATAAATAAATATTCCAAACTAACCAATAATTTAGCTCGGTTTGGATTGATTGATACCTTACTTGCTAGCAAGCGTGACAACAAAATAGAAAGAGAGAGATATAGTAAATAAAAAACACAACATCTGTGCAAAAATTAAAACGAGCATTTGCGCCTAATATAAAGAACGTTATAAGTAAATTTCTTGAGATTCAAGTAATTATGTGCAAGGGTTAACACACTCACGTCAAAGAACATTTTGCAAACCCTAAAAGCCAAATCAAGCTACTACAAACTCCAATAGAACTTATAGATACACACCCTATATCTTGCAATAAAAATATACATCTAGATAGCACACTCTTCATTTACATTTTTTACACGACCGAAAGAAGCAGTCAGGTGTTTCCTATACCCAATTTTCATCTTCAAGGTCTGTAGGCCTTTGCAATGAGAGAAGTAATGCCCAAAAAGTGATACTAAAAAAAAGGAGAGGATGGCTTTTTTAGTTATTAAAAAAACAAAGCAAAACAAAAAAAAAAAAAAAAGGACAAAAGACGAGTGGCAAGGAATGTGACAAGGTGTAGGAGAAAAAATGATGAGAATGATGTGATATGTTTTTACTTGTTTACATAATATATTTATTAATGTATTGTATCTAATAAATAAACGACATGTTATTCTGGTCAATATTTTTTGGCAAAAAATTCTGATCATTTAGTATTTCTCAAATACAAAAAGGGTGGGAAAAGTAGAGGGCCGTAAAGAGGAGTTTTGGGAATTTTCTTGTGTTTTACATTCCTTCTTTCGCTTTCTAGCTTTCTGTGGTATTCAATCTGCTGCCATTTATATTTCCTTGTCGTTTTCTTTATCTGTCGTTTTTATTTGACTATCTTTTTTTTTTTTTTTTTTAAATTTCTATGTCGCTTCTCATTCGATTATTGTTTTACGTTTTATTGTCGTTTTCTGATATTTGATGTCGTTTTCATCTTAAGCTGTCGGTTTTACCAATTTTGTCTTATTCATTCTTTTTTCTATTTATTGTCGTTTGACCGTCCTTTTGAAATACGAGGTCCATAAATGCTAGGTGGTCCATAAATGAATAGCTTCTTTTTTTTTTTTTTTTTTTTGATTAGCCATTGACAAAGTAGTTTGCACTTTGCAGGGCCATGAGCACAACTTTTTTTTCTTGGATTTGAAAAAGGTGTACTCTTGTGGTTTGTTGGTTTTATCTAGATAGGCGATATGTCCCCGGAGCAGCTTTTCATTTCCTTGATTACTTTGGACTTAGGAGCTTTTCTATTTATGTTGTTGTATCTAGTATTATGAGCTTTGTTATATTTTCGATTCTCGAACTCAGACATATGATTCTATGCTATTGGCTTATTCTAGTGCCCAAGAACTAAGAGCGCATTATCGGACTTTCCTTCGAGAACGATTTAACGTGCTCAATTTCCCCGCCTACTTTTCGGGCCATAAGACTCGTCTTTTTTTTTTTTTGTTTGAAACAACCATTTAAATAGTTGTTGAACTTTTAAATTTTAAGGTGATTAAGTGGTTGAGATTTAAGCATTTCATCTTAATATTGATAAAGTGAAAAGCCATTTAAATAAGAACATTTTAGTAGTTATATCAAACAAATAGATAATCAAGGTACATTGCTACCTAGACTTCTCATTTGTTTTTTGTTTTTTATTTTTTATTTTTATTTTTTGGGTTTTTTTTGTTTTTTTGTTTTTGTTTTTTGCAGTTTAGATCTAACCTATGATATAAAATTTAGATCTGAAAATTTAATCCAACGGTTAGAGTGTAGTGTTTACATGACAGTATGATTTCATGACTAATCTATTAACATAATATATAAGTTATACTAAAATAAGGAAATGTGCTCAGCAAGCCAAACCTTTTGAATTCAAGCTTATAATTTGCTTATGTTGACATTTTTGTTTATTTAATAAAACAATTGAAGCTGCTAGGAAGCTCACAACCAAAGCCAAAATCACTATAAAACCACTAATTAAGTTGCAAATCTTCTCACACACAATTCAAAACTATTGATCAAAATTCTCAAAACATGGCTGATCAACATGATGACCATCAAGTGAAGTTACATGGAGCATGGCCTAGCCCCTTCAGTTGTAGGGTCAAGTGGGCTCTAAAACTGAAGGGCATACCCTACAAATACATAGAAGAAGATCTGATGAACAAGAGCAAGTTGCTAATAGAGTACAACCCAATTCACAAGAAAATCCCAGTGCTTGTTCATGGCCACAAACCCATCTGTGAGTCCATGATCATCATTGAATACCTTGACGAGATCTGGCCCCACAAACACCCCTTGCTTCCTAAGGAACCTTGTGAGAGAGCCTTTGCTCGCTTTTGGGTTAAGTTCGCTGAGGACAAGGTATGTCTAAGCTAGTTTTCGGCATATGATTTCTTATCGTGCATCATATATAATGATAAATATGTTACAATATGCGACCAAACATATCACCAATATCTTATCATATATGTAGGGTCTATCTATTTGGATGGTCTTCCGAACCACCGGAGAAGAACAAGAGAAGGCGAAGAAAGAGAGCTTGGAGATGCTGCGAAGCATCGAAGAGCACGCGTTTGTCGGGGATAAAATATTCTTCGGAGGAGACGAGATTGGGATCGTTGACATAGCTTTTGGAGCGATTACTCAGTGGCTCGGAGCCATTGAAGAAGTAGTGGGAGTGAAGCTGTTTGAAGGCCATGAATTCCCGCGCTTGCACGCATGGGCTAATAGCTTCAAAGAAGTGCCTGCGGTCAAAGAAAACCTTCCCGATCGCGATGCGTTGTTGGTCTTTTTCAAAGGCGTGAGAGAGAGATTGGTGGGCCAATCATCTCCATGAAAATTTGATTAATTGGAACATTGAAAGGAAAATCAATAAATGGATTAGTTATAGTTATCTCTTTCATATATAAAAAAAAAAAAAAAAATTGTAGTGTTGTTAAACATCATTGATGTCAGAGACCACAAATTAAAAAATGTGTTCGTATGTGGGGGCTCTTTATAAAGACCAACCGCAATAATCAATATTATAGTAGTCATGATGCTCTTTAGCTTTTTGATTTGGTTTTAATTATTGATCTTTTAAGGGCATTTTTTTTAAATTTAAATTTTGGACTGTAACCTGTTCGATAAGCATAAATAATATCGGTATTTGATGTACGTGTACTTGGCAATGATATCAATTTTGTATGTCAAAAAGTAGTAAGATGGAGAATAGTTTTGCTTGTTCAGATACATAAATTGGACTACAATTACTTTTACAGAATACAGACCATGTTCTTAATAATTTCTTGATTTAACTAGAATTATAATCAGTTCTGTCTTAGCTTTTGTATCACCTTATTTATATATACATTTATTAATTACAACATACAATTTTATTGCTTTTCATTTGGGTTGTATCGCGACTTTTTTTTTTTTTTTTTTTCTTTTGCCTTTCCATATAGATTTTTCAGACTGGTGTCGCTTTTACATTTTGGCTGTAGCTGTCGCTAAACCATTTTATGTTTTTTTCTAGATTTCCGCTGTCGTTTTCATTTAACATGTCGTTTTCAATATAGGGTTTAGAGTTTCAGACTGGTGCCATTTCTGCATTAAGGCTTTAGCTACCGCTTTTACCATTTTATGTCGTTTTCTAGCTTTCCGCTGTCGTTTTCAGTTATCCTGTCGTTTTTTAGCTGTGGCTTTTACTATTTTATGTTGTTTTCTAGATTTCCGCTGTCGTTTTCATTTAATTGCCGTTTTTAATGTAGGGTCTAGAGCATTAAGACTTTAGCTATCACTTTTACCATTTTATGTCGTTTTCTAGCTTTACGCTGTCGTTTTCAGTTATCCTGTCGTTTTTTAGCTGTGGCTTTTACCATTTTATGTCATTTTCTGGATTTCCGCTATCGTTTTAATTTAATTGTCGTTTTTAATGCAGGGTCTAGAGTTTCAGACTGGTGTCGTTTCTGCATTAAGACTTTAGCTATCGCTTTTACCATTTTATGTCCTTTTCTAGCTTTCTGCTGTCGTTTTCAGTTATCCTGTCGTTTTTTAGCTGTGGTTTTTACCATTTTATGTCGTTTTCTTCTGCTGTCCTTTTCATTTAATTGTCGTTTTTAATGTATGATCTAGAGTTTCAGACTGGTGTCGTTTCCGAATTAAGGCTTTAGCTATCGCTTTTACCATTTTATGTCGTTTTCTAGCTTTTCGCTGTCGTTTTCAGTTATCCTGTCGTTTTATAGGGTTTAGAGTTTGAGACTGGTGCCGTTTTTACATTTAGGCTTTAGCTATCGCTTTTAGATAGAAATTTTTCTAATTGCTATCGTTTTCTAGCTTTCTGCGGTGTTCAAACTTCAATTTGTTGTCATTTTTATTTTGTTGTCGTTTTAGATATTTATGTCGTTTTTAATTGTTCTGTCGTTTTCTTTATCTGTCATATTTATTTAACTATTTTTGTTTCTATGTCGTTTTTCATTCAATTATCGTTTTACGTTTTATTGTCGTTTTGTGATATTATCTGTCGTTTTTCACCCTTAGCTGTCGGTTTTACTAATTTTGTCATATTCACTCTTTTTTCTATTTATTGTCGCTTGAATGTCTCTTTGTGTGGTTGTCCAATTTTGGTGTCGTTTTTTAACGTAGCTTCTACTTAGAGTTGTTTATCTATACTTGATTAAATGTTTATATATATATATATATATATATATATATATATATATACCAAATAACTAATAAAAACAACAAAACCACCACACTTTTTCAGCACAAAACAATTTACCAAAATTTTCTCAATATAACAAACTGGTACAATTATCAATTAATTACTAAGTTTAAAAACTCACAGCACATATTGATCAATAAACTTCTTGCAAACTATCTAAATGTAACTGACCTTCTAACTAAAATTAATAAATAAAAGTAGAACATGCCTCAATAAAAGATAACAAAAAAAAGTCAAATGAAACATCCAATATTTGTCTAACAAAATTAAAATTACAAGGGAAAAAAAAAAACCAAAATAAACCAAACCAGTTTATGGAATAATATTAATAAAAAAAAAGGCTCAATTGAAATAAATCAGTTCTGTAAATGTATGCAATTTCTTTCATCAAAAAGCACAACTGTATATTCGTATGAGTTGAAACCAGATGTTTTTTTTTTTTTCTTTGCTTATTTGCTGTGACATGTCTCACTGATTTAATTAAAATATTAATATAACACTAATCCTTCAAAAGGGCTTATAAGAACTGCTTTTGAATCTAAAACCTTTCGCCTTTTTTCTTGTGTTGAGTTATAGTTTAAGTTGAGACTCTAACCAAATTGGAAACACCCATCTAGTACTTTTAACAAATCTCAATATATAGGTCAATTATATAATATAACAAGGATGTCTTTTATCACAAAAGAAATGTATGTTGTCACAGACAATTGTTCTTTTGATCTAAACTTTTGCACTTTTCTTGTCTTGGGTTATGACACTTGAGATTAATTCAGTACATGAACAAATCTAATACAAAAACAAATCAAGGATGAGAAGTCTCATGAGACGTTCTGACACAAAAATCTAAGCACTAATCTAAAAGAAATAAGTCATAAAATCCAACAATATATCTATGATCTTTTTGGAGCTCTACTTGGGGATTCTCTTCTGCAGAGAGTCGATGTCGTGCCAAGCAAGAAAAACTAGCAGAAGAGACGCCAAAAAAGAAACCGCGAGAGAGGCTCCCACGTGCCCACAGAACTTGTCGAAAACCGAGCAAAAGTTTCCCCCCTGCATATCTCCATTGTAATTCTCCCATCCGGAGTACGCGACACCCGCGGCTGTGCCTACAGCCGAGTCAATCATCCCTAGTATCATCTGCATCGCAAACGTTATCTCGATTTAATCAGCTTAACCGCGATTTCTTTCCTCGAGAACTAGAACCGCAGAAAAAGTACTAACACAAATTCTGCTTTGTGAAATGCTAAGCTCTTTCGGTTTGTTTGTTGTTGAAATGAATGGCCTTACCACATCCCAAAGGAGAAAGAATATCAAGAGCTTTGTTTTCGTCGAGTATTTAGGCTTCAGGATGATCGAGATCGACACCAGCGTCGTGACTATGCTGTAAACTCCTGCAACTGATAATGCCGCCAGAAGATATCTGCAAAATGTTAACCAAAAAAAAAACGCTAAGGTCAACTATTATCATGATGGACAATTCGCATTAGAAACCAGTTAAAACAAAGATTAACTAGTAAAAAAGTTACAAAAGAAAAACCCACTTAAACAAGAAAGCTTTTAAGAGAATTAGTATGCTAATAAGGTCTTAACCGACTAATATATGTCGGGCATAGAATTTTGCTGTCCTATGGAAGTCTCTTGTAATTACAAACTGACAACTCACCTAATTTTTATTTAATATATTTTTTAAAATTTATCTAATAATTGAAAATATGAGAGAAACAGCCAAAAGAACAGCAAATAGGGACATCTGATCCTTCCCAACTACACAAACACAACAAACAGCTCACACGAAGGCCGGCGCATAGCTGAAATTGGCCACGACTGGCGCGGGGAAAGGGCTAATTTGAACGGTCTGATTGCTGGTGACGAGCAGCGCAATCGCGATCAGCGTCGAGCCAAGCAATGAGAGTCTCAGAACCACATCAACTATGAAGGAGTTTTGTGAAGTTGGAGAGACTGGCATTAATAGAGGAATTTCCTTGCCATATTGTTCTATGTCAAGCTTATTATTTGGTGACATGGTTGGTTTGTATTTGTGCTTTGTTCTTGTGTATCATATATATATTATAGTGGCTTGTTTTTTGTTTGTTTAAAGCCTATTAGCAGTTGTGGTGAGACACTTTTAATTGCTTTCATGTTTATTGGAAAGAGATTTTTTTTTTTTTCCCCTTAGAATGTTTCGGTCGTTACTTTGTTAGAATTTTGTAACATAAAGGCCTCAAAATAGTGGGATTCACATCTAGGCTCTTGTTGGTAATGTCTCCACGTTTTTATGTTATTAATTTTTTTTTTCAAAGAACGTTGGCAATGAGTGATAGTGAGTTGTAGTATTTATACCTATTATATATCAATACTATATATATAGTATAAATTATAATTAATTGATATAGAAGTGCCGTTTATATTAATACTATATATAGATTTTTTTTTTTTAAATCATTAAAAATCAACTTGTACTAAAACCCAAAAAAATCTAACTCGGCCTTTGTCGGATTGACCCATGTTTGGCTAAAGAAAAACCTCAATTTTCGAAGCCATATATCCAAAGGCTCTTAAAATAGGTATATATTGTTAGCTAGACATGTTAAAGACCAAGAACGAAATAAATGAACGTGACAAATATGGATATGTGACCATCTAAAAAACCCATTTTGCTAACTCCATTATATTGAGTTCTTTTCGTTCAACAATTTTTTACAAATGAAAATTAATCACCAATGAATTGACAAAAGAAAGTCCAATAAAGTCATCTACTAATCTTCCATGTGTATATATGTATAGTATAGTTCACAACATAGGTACGAACAAAAAAGTGCATATGTATCTAGTGATAGAGAAAGCAGCACAGAGCACGCATTTGCAAAGTTAAGAATTAAATGTGTTTTTTTTTTTTTTTCATATCTAATATTTAGCTATTCACAAGAACGAAAACCACATATAAAAAGCATTGGAATTTCAGTGTATATTCAACAATCATTTTATAGCCAAGTGATTTACAGGCATGTAATTTTTATGTGAAAACCAAAAGGCATCACATAGTCATAAGCAATGACGTAGAACGTAAGATGTGTATGGAAGTGATCCGGAGGTACTTCGACTAAAGTTACAAGCTCTTCGAAGGGAAGCATGTAGCTGACATTCAAGGGGAGCGGGAATTGGAGTTATCAGAGGGAAAAGATCTGCGCGAGGTGATGATGTTCCAACAGATGTTCCTGGACATGTTCCAAAACCGGCCATAGGTGGTCCAGGGCAGTCCAAGACCATCTATGAAGTGCCGTAGATCATGGAGATGCTAGGTGTCACACAATTAATAGAAATATATCACACTTAATATGATTGACTTTCTTTTGGGATTTGGATCTATTTTGGGCGTGTTTTATTAGCTCTCTGCAAGGATTTTTGCTGTAACTCATATAGTGTGAGATTGAGAGAAGGATTGCGGAGAGTGTTTCATTTTCTCACTTTGTATTTTTGTCAGATTTCTTATTTTGAGTGACTTGGTGTAGAAGGAGTCTCGAGAGAGGTTCATCTGGAAATGAGGACATCTCGGACACAAGGGTACTTGTGTTGACATTCACGGAGGAGAAACGGAGGAAAACAACGACGGAGATAGGAGGGAATCCTACGAGTGTAAGACTGAGTGTGCAAGTTTCTGATATAGTGAATATCTTTCCATCATTTGGGCTTGGCCCTATGGACGTTGGCATTGCCGAACCGTGTAACCAATTTTAGTGTCTATCTACTTTCTGCATTTCATTTACCGTTTGTACGTTCATCTCTAAATAAGTTTTTAATTCGCTAGTGTTCATGTGTGACATAGAACGTTGTGTAGAACACCCGTTAGGAACATCTGCACATATTAATTGTTTTTAGAAATGTTCGACATTTTCAAAAATAAAGTTATTAGTTACTAATACATAAGAGAATTAAAGACATAAAGGTAAATACACATCATCATATAATTAATAAAATAGTTAATTTATTAATTAATCGAAACGTTAGTTATTTTTTTTAAGTATTATTTAAAAATGTCAATTTACTCAATTATCTCTTTCAATATTATACTTTTATTTACAATTCATATAATTAATAAAGTCAATGATATTTTAAAGAAAATATTACAACATAAGACGATTTATCTAAGTGTAATTGTAAAACAACTTTGGACAACCAAGTGTAAAATTTGATTGACAACTGCGTCTAAAAGAATATCATGTGTTTATAAAATTTGATAAACTTTAAGGTAATAAAATAATCTACTCGACTTTTTCCATACAAAATTTGTAATGATCAAGCAATCCTTAATCAATCATGTTATTCATGGCTATTAAGAACACGTCATTCTATAGGTAACACAAAATAATAATATTATATAATAGTAGTATAATGGCTAAATCCTATATTTTAATGTAACAATTTTTGGGTCTATGTTTGCTGGTGTATTGATTGCACATTTAATTGAAAATTAATATTATTTTATCAAAACAAGGAAACCACGATCAGCAAGCTAATCCGTCAAATTCAAACTTTCAAACTTAAAAAATATGTTTACTTCGATAATAGCAGTCAAACATTTTGTTTCATATTTTAAGGGTCAGTTAGGTAAATAATTATTTTTTATTGTGTGTTTTAAAAAATAGTCACAGTTTGAAAATATTTAAAAACTAGGCATAACATATGTAAAAAAATTTTAACATAACAAAATTACACATAAAATTACTGTTAGAAATTTTTTACATGTGCCAAAAATTTCTGAAAAGACTAATTTTTAAATTTTTTGAAATTGTGGTTATTTTTTGAAATTATTTTGTAAACAGTGACTATTTTCTTAAAATTTTCTAAATATATAAAAATTGGGTGAGTTGCAAAAATATGCCAAAATTAAATATTTGTTTTAAATGATAGTCTATGTTTCAAAAAATTAAAAAAATAGCCATATTATGAATTGTATAACAGAAAAATGTCACACAAAATATAACAGATCTATAAGTATTTGTAAGATATTATTTAACACTTCAAAAAATAATGAGTAAAACTTGAAGTGTTACAAAATATCTTACAAATATTTACAAATGTGTTATATTTTATGTGACACTCTTCTGTTATATAATTCGTAACATGGCTATTTTTTTAATTTTTTGAAACATGGGCTGGACTTTAAAAACAAAATTTTTTTTTGGTTATTTCCTACGATTTCCCTTTAATTAAGCAAATAATCATGTTTTAATAATATTTTAAGAAAATAATCATTATTTTAATTGATTAAAAAATAATCTTTTCTTTAACTAATATTGTAATTTCACTTTTATGTCTTTCATTCTTCCTGGGCTAATGGTTAATCTTAATGTTTAGAAACGTTGGGAATTTTTTTGAAACATGAACCGAAAATGAACAAATTAGACCCCTGTTTAAATAGACAATAAAACCTGCTAAGAAACTTGCAGCCAAAACCAAGATGACTGTAAAACGATTTTGCAATTTGCAAATAAGCTTCGCAGTTCTCGTACACAATTTAGAAAATATTGATCAAACTTCTCAAAACATGGCTTGATTATTGACTACAATCTATTTTACCCATTCCATTCCATTTTATTTTTTTAACTTTTTTTCAACTTTTCTAATCCTACAATCCATCTCATTCCATTCTTTTTTTTTTTTCAACTTTCTAAATCCCTATACAATATCTTTAAATCTCAACCATTTATACCACTTTGAAATTCGCAAAATCAAACCATTTTACATTTTTTTTTTCCAAACCATTCTAACCCCATATTTGGGAAAACCATCAAATTCCATTCCATACTATTACAAACCATTCAACTTTTTAATTCTACAAACCATTCCATTCCATTCCATTTTTTTTCAACCATTTTTTTCAATTTTCCAAATCCCTATATAATATCTTTAAATCTCAACCATTTATATCACCTCGAAATTTGCAAAGTCAAACTATTCTACTCATTTTTCTAACCATTTTCCAAACCATTTTGACCATCCCAAGAAATGAAATGGGATGGGCAAAATGGTTTGCCCAAACATTACTTGTTTGGCATACACATTTCACCGATTATATTTCATTCTATTTTTTCATTTTTTTCAACTTTCCTAATCCTCAAAACCATTCCATTCTATTTTTTTTTTCAACCGTTTTTTTCAACTTTTCAAATCTCTATACAATATCTTTAATTCTCAACCATTCATACCACCTCAAAATTTGCAAAGTCAAACCATTGTTACATCGTTTTTCTAAATCATTTTCAAACCATTTTCAAATTATTTTTTCCATCCAAAAAAAGGGGATGGAATGGCCAAAATGGCCACCCCAAACAAAAGGAACTATTTTTCAAACTATTTTTTTCCATTCCAAGAATGGAATAGAATGCTCAAAATAAGCTATCCAAACATGGAGTAAATAAATTTTTTTTTAAAACTAAAATAAGGAAATGTGCTCAGCAAGCTAAATCTTTTGAATTCAAACTTATCTAAACTTGTTTACTTTATTTTTATTTTATTTATTTCTGCAAGGGATAGAATTTTTGTTTACTTGATATATCAGTCAATATATTTTTGTTTATTGAATAAAAAAAAATTGAAGCTTGCTAGAAACTTACAACCAAAGCCAAGATAATTATAAAACCTCTAAGTTGAGTTGCAAATCTTCTTACACACAATTAATAGAAAATATTGATCAGAATTATCAAAACATGGCTGATCAACATGATGATGATCAAGTGATCAAGTTACACGGAGTTTGGGCTAGCCCCTTCAGTTGTAGGGTCAAGTGGGCTCTACAATTAAAGGGCATACCCTACAAATACATAGAAGAAGATCTGATGACCAAGAGCAAGTTGCTAATAGAGTACAACCCAATTCACAAGAAAATCCCAGTGCTTGTTCATGGCCACAAACCCATCTGTGAGTCCATGATCATCATTGAGTACCTTGATGAGATCTGGCCCCACAAACACCCCTTGCTTCCTAAGGACCCTTGTGAGAGAGCCTTTGCTCGCTTTTGGCTTAAGTTCGCTGAGGACAAGGTATGTCTAATTAACCCCTTGTTTGTGTTCGATTCGTCTTTTAAACTGAAAAATTTAGATGATTAATTTTTATTCGAATGAAAAAAATATAAAGTAGCTTTTTTCATGTAAATGTACTGCACATACATATGTCTAAGATTATACTTAATTTGTTCCTTTAGTAAACGTACGTTTTATAGTTTGATTAATAAACTACACTGACAATTGTAGTTTGATCAATTAATAATTAATTCAAGAAATGTCACGTTGTTTACATGTACTAATGTATAATTTGTTGTGTAGTGTTCATCAATTTGGACAGTGTTTCTAACCGCGGGTGAAGAACAAGAAAAGGCGAGGAGCGAGAGCATCGAGATGTTGCGAGCCATCGAAGAGCACGCGATTGCCGGGGACAAGAAGTTCTTCGGAGGGGACGAGATCGGAATCGTTGACATAGCTTTCGGAGTGATTGCTTATTGGTACAAAGTTATTGAAGAAGTAGTAGGTTTGAAGATATTTGAGGCCAATGAATTCCCAAAATTGCATGCATGGGCTAATAACTTCAGAGAAGTGCCTGTGATCAAAGAATGTCTTCCTGATCGTAATGCATTGTTGGGAATTTATAAAAGTGTTAGAGAAAAAATGCATGGATTGTCTTGAAAAATGCATGTACACTCTATATATAGTACTACATTAATACAGATGTTATTTAAGACATGGTTATTGAAATAAAGGTTGTTTCTTGAGGAAATCAAATGTAGGCACATATTTGAGAAAATTGTTTAGATTTTGTTAATCTGATTGAAAGCTCTACTATAAAGCTAAAACCTTATTTTAAAAAATAGCTTAACATTCTTACAAGCAGCTACAAGGTTCGGAAAGCCAAAATTTGCTTCTGAAGCCATACGAAAAAAGTCTAAATTCTATCGATGTCTAGATCCCAAATTATTTATTCTTCATACTGTTTCGACTATTTATAATTTTGCGAACTCTTTAGTTCCTTAACATGAGTTCTTTTAAAGGCGTGTTTGGTTTATCTTATTGTATTTTATTATATTATGTTACACGCGTATAAGCTAATTCAATTTGTGTATCGTTTAAATATTATATAAAATAATAAAAAAATGATCTTAGACGTTAGAGTAAATAATACGGCCTAATACGAAAGAATTCTTTTGTACTAAGTAACACAATTTGTATTGTATTCAGTGTATTATTCGTATTATACGATACGATAGGTTAAACATGTCAAACACCGTATGTACTTATCTAATATAAAACGATGAGCTTTTACGGTGCACCAAACATGACAATTATCCTTTCGTCCCTACACATTTCTAAGGAAAATTTCAAATCAAAGGCATTCATGATTGTATACTGAGTTCGGAGTATTTTGAGCATGTTTCAGTTTTTTTAGTGTAGAGTAAAAATACCAAACTCATATCCAAAACCGCTTTTTTATCCTAAAAGAAAAATGATATTTTTGGGTGGGTGGACAATTGGTTTTACAGTTTGATCATGGATAATAGCCCTAGGGAGATATAGTCTAACTTTGACTGAATTAATGAATTAATGATGGGAAAAAAACAAACAGTAAATAAATTTGTATAAATTAAGGGGTATATTTAATCAAATGGAAAGCGTCATGCATGACGCCAATTCCTTCACAATCTCTACAAAGAGATAAGACTTTCCATGAAAAATCAGTTTATTTAATCCAGTATTCCAGTACTGTGTCTTATTTGCAATATATCCTTTATCCAGATATCACGTCAGCAACTAGCTACTACTGAAAATTAAAACTAGAGACAAATTGTTTGACGTAGCTAAATTCAAACTTCGATGAGTTGACTATTGAAACTTCCCAAAAATCAAAAGTTTTATGACCACTGCCAGAGATAGACTAATTCAAATTTAATGGATTGTTTAGTTAATATCCAAATTATTTTATTTTAGAATGATTTAATTTTGTAAATTTTTTAATATAAATAATTAAAATTTAAAAATATTAAATTAAAATTAGAAAAATTAAAAAAATAAATAAATGAAATACGAAGAATGAGTGGCACAAACAAAGCATAGTCTTCTTCTATTAAAACGTCACTAAACAAGCCTCTGACGACCTACACTAAACAAGCATAAGTCTTCTTACTTTTAGTTTACGAATTAATCCACTCATGGTTGTAGTTGAATTTACGATAATAACTTAAAATAAGCATTAAACTTACGAATTGTCTTCCTTTACGATACTAATTTAAATAAGCACTAACACAAAAGTGTGCTTATATTTTTCATTTAATTTATACAGAGAGCTTACGTATCACAGTGATTAAAATAATAACTTTTTTTTTTTTTTTTTTTGCATCCGGTACATTTTAAAAGAAGAAATTAAAACTCCCCAAAAATCAAATATATATATATATATATATATATGACCTTAATAGGCAATCAAGATCATTTAATATGTTCTTCTTGTAATTAGAGAAATGAATGAGGTGAGTTTACATGGAGCATGGGACAGTCCCTTCAGCAGCAGGGTGATTTGGGCTCTCAAGCTAAAGGGCATACCCTACACTTACATAGAAGAAGACCTCCACAACAAGAGTGACCTTTTGTTACTCTACAACCCGGTCCACAACAAGGTCCCTGTGCTCGTTCATGGTGGAAGGCCAGTTTGCGAGTCCATGATCATCATCCAATACCTCGACGACACGTGGCCGGACAAGCCTCTGCTTCCTACGGACCCCTACGAGAGAGCCTTGGCTCGCTTCTGGGTCAAATTCGCTGAAGATAAGGTATGTATATATATATATATATATATATATATACTTAAACATGGTTAAATAATGGGTAGATAAGTAGTTTTGTAAGTCAGATTGTTGTTATTCACGTACTGTTTAGAATGATGATTATTGATTCATATTTAAGCAATCAATGCTAATAACTATTGAGCTATTTTCAATTTGGTTTAACACGCACATAAAAATAGATTCTTATCGATATGACTCATAAATATGATTCGTCTTTATATTTAATTGAGTTTTTTTTTTTTTAATTCTGTCCTTATAACAAATGCAATATTAAGCTTTGGGTCTGCGTACAACAGCAATATTTATTTTAACTATTGAATAGACCTTTCGCATAAGAATACAATGCTATAATTTGTTATCTTGTAGGATCTTACTTATTATCACATATTTATATAATAACTAAGGTCTGTTGACCTCTATAAAAACTACAATCTAACAAATTGTAATTATTATTCGTTTGAAAGATGATCATCAAAGCAGTAATACTCCCAACATTTTTACCCGAGTGTGTATTTTTCGAATGTATATACATTTTTCGAACGCAAATTTTACGTGCCCATTTAATGGTACAGATTTCTACAATTTGGAAAGTCTTTATAACGAGCGGCGAAGAACAAGAGAAGGCCAAGAGAGAGTGCTTAGAAACGCTAAGAACAATTGAAGATGAGGCTCTTGGAGATCACAAAAAAAGGTTTTTTCTTGGAGGAGAAGAGATTGGGATGGTTGATATTGCTTTTGGATGGTTAACTCATTGGTTTGAAGTCATTCAAGAGGTCATAGAGGTGAAGTTACTTGAAGCCAATGAATTCCCTCGCTTGCACTCATGGACTCACAACTTCAAGCAAGTGCCTTTGATCAAGGAAAACCTACCTCCTTATGAGGAATTGCTTGCCCATTTTAAGAAATTAAGGAAAAAGTTGGTGACCTAATTAAGATAATATAGTTCATAAATTAGAGATGAGAGCAAAAATTTTTTGCATTGTCACCTTTGTATGGCTATATATTTGTGTCAAGGTATGTATGAAGAGACCTTGCTATCATGTGGTTAGAATAAACTCAGACTATGCATTGGATTGTTTGTGTGATTCATTGTTCGCTCGTACTTGTAAGATTAATAAATATTTTTGTTTTTCTTACCTTAACCTTGCATCTAAATAAACGTTGTGGGTTTTTTTTTAATGTAGGTATGTTTTTATTACTTGTTAGTATTTTTAAATTATCTACATTTTATTTTGACATGGAAACCTCATATTTTATACGAGATAAAACACAATAACAAAGGGGAAAGCACATAAGAAAATCTTACATCCTTTGATAAAAGATCCACTAATACTTTTTGTACTATATATGTTTAAATCAAGACCAAAATGGTCTACGTTTCGACAAAAATATTGTCATTTTTTTTATATGTTTATACGAGAGAATTTCTTAAAACTAGGTACTTTGTATTTGTTTATCTTGTTCTTGTGGAAAGATTTGTTTGAGAAGAAAAAATGCTTATTAGGACGCATGGCTGTCATAGTACTGAGAGTGTGTATCGGGGAAAGGATAAGATAAAATTAGACAAATTTAATCTATATATACATAATTTAGGAACAATTAGTTAAATAAACTATTTTTAAAATACTATTTAAATTTTAGTTTGTGTTTCAAAAACTTAAAAAAATAGTCATAATCTGATTGTAAGATGCATGAATGAACTTTATCTCTTATAACTATTTGATAATTATTTTTTTAATAATTGAAAACATTAACCATATTTGTAAATCATTTAAGGATTTTTGAGGCATTTAACCAAACTTTTGTGTAATTTTTTAGGATTTAGTCCTAAACGAGCTAAACACCCGCGCCTTGCAGCGGGGTTTTTTTTTTTCTTTTATAAATAAAATAGTAAAAATTAACTATTTAAAAAGGGAAGCTTTTTTAATAGTGCACGATTTTTTGCACTATCGATAATGCACGGCTTATAATAGCTTAAAAAAATACATAAAAAAAAATTATGCACATAAGTACATTACATCGTCTATTTTCATGTTATCAATTCATTTATCACATTTAAAACTAAAATTATATTCAATCGGAGATGAAAATAGAAAGATAAGAAACAAAAAAGGACAAACTTTTTTTTTTCATCTTTTTCTTAGCCGATTAAACATATTTTTTGCGTTAAACTTTAAGAAATGAATTGATAACATGAAAATAGACGATGTAATATACTTACGTGCATAATTTTTTTATTTTTATGTATTTTTTAAGCTATTATAAGTCGTGCACTATCGATAGTACAAAAAATCGTGCACTATTGAAGAATTTTCCTTTGAAAAATATTAAAATCTATGCTAGCAAAAGCAATAGTATATAATAAGTTTTTTTTTTTATACAAATAGGCAAATATTTTATGATATGTATGTTAACTATATAACAAAAAAAGTTTAAAATATAACTCGTGATAATATCTTTATTGTACATGAACGATGAATATCAAGTTCTTGAAATTTTACTTACTCTCTTCTTCCTTTTCTTCTTCTTCACTAAAATATTAAATTGAAAAGTAAAAGTTAGAAAATTTAATTTATCAATATAGTGGTCGTAGTTTGTAATTTATTACTAATCACACGATAGAAATTCTGATAAAAAACCAAAACTCAACTTTGAATTTATCTACACTCAATTATTTTTGTTTTCACATCTATTTTTGAAATATATTTGTTTGGTATGAATTTCAATTATTTTGTTGTATTTATTAGTTTCTCAAATTAGAAATTTTTCATTTCTAATTTGTATCAAAATGCTTCCTTTTGCATTTGATTATCTCTCATTTTTATAAGTTGCATTTGGTTGAGTTTCATCTATAATTTTTGTCTTTTTTCTTTTTGTTAATTTTCTTCACCAAATTATAATTTTTTTTGAACTGATAATTGATACTTGAAAATATTTTTTACTTTCACTTTTTCTCTCTCTTACACTTAGTTTAAAAAATATAAGAGGCAAGTCATTATTATTTTTTGTGTGTTATTAGATTTCTCTCTTTATTTATTTATTCTTCATGAAATAATTTTTTCCATAGTTAAACTATTTATTTAAGAGATTACAACTATGATTTTATTTTATTTATTTTTCTTTTATTTTTATATAAAATCTAACTATATACTCTAAGAGTGATATTCATGTATTTATGAAAAAAGTTCTTCAAATTGTGTTGTAAAAAGAAGTTATTGTATTTACAAATAAATAGGGTGTTTGATAAATTATATTTTTAAATTGCAGTGGACTTGTCACTTGTACAATGACTAAATTAATATATTTTTAAAATTTATTTTTTATTTAATGTTTTATTATATATTTTTTATATATCTGTATATAATCTCACATCAAATCATATTATAGCACATAAAACTAAAATATTAGTTTTGTGACATAAAAATAATAATTATATAAAAACCCCAATTTCATTGATCTTAACTACCAACAACATGTTCACACTGATTTCGCAACAATTGTTGGGTGTTCTTCGAAATTGTGCTTTTGTTGTTCTTGGAATGGAGAGTATTTATTTAGAAAAATAATAAAAAAAAAAAAGAAAAGAAAAGGAACAGAAAACCGTTGGGGGCAATAAAGTCAATCTGCTTAGTGTATTGTATTTGCCAACCTCTGTCAAAGAACGTGAAAATCCAAAAAAGCCCAAATAATATGTAAAGCATTAAAGGCTTTTGAGAGGGCATTTTTGTAAAAGACCATGACACTGTAGAAACTACAGTGATCCGGGTCTTCATTTTAGTATATTATGAAATGTCGAAATTAAGGATTTAGCCATAAAATTTAATATTTTATGTTATATACATGTAACATAAAATATTACATGTTATGGCTAAATCCTTATTTTCGTGAAACTATGACTAAATCCTTCAAACATTTATCTTTAAAATTGCTAATTGCTTAACTGACCCATCATTTAAATGGAATTGGATATTTCTTATAGTTTTCTATAATTTGAGTGGAATTAACTATTGTGAAGAAAAAAAATACTTGATAGCTTCAATCAATTACCATAATAAAATTTCATAGTTATTCATTGAATTATCAAGCAATTATTTTGTTGAGATTTTCAAATTTTCAAGTGATTCAATTAATTGAGTATCTTTTTAAAACATTAGATGCTTATTTAATATGTAAGTAATTAATGCATATATGTTGAATTTTTAAAACATCAGATGTTAAAATTTTTAAACATTGAATATGTAAGTAATTAATGCATATATATAATCAATGGTTGTCCAATTTTTAATAGTGGTAATTACCACTATTGACATATGCTTATTCGTGCATATATAGCGTATAATTACATGTTACCATATACACTAATAAAATAGCAATGATACATACACTGATAAAATAGCAATATACAACAAATTGAAGCCTTTTAACTAGAGTATTGTGGGCTCTTCTATTGAGAAGCCCCTCAAAAATAGGCGTATGCCACTAATAGCGGCGAGCACACGGTATTCTTTAGTAAAAGGCGAAAGAATAGTTCGCTCTGTGCTCACCGCGTGGCTGCGTGGTTTTAACTCTCTGCCCAACTTGTCTTTTATGCCAATTCTCACTATCATTTGTGCCTTATCACTCTCGATGTGGGACTTTTTTGTATTGTTTTTATATATAAAAAAAAAAGAAAAAAGAAAAACGCAGTGTGTAATGTAATTTACAAAGTTCTCTGCTATGACAAAACGCACTTTTTCACTTCCACCAGTGGGTGGTTTAAAGCTTCGAACGTTACTGGAAAAGTGATTTGGACTAAAAGAATAAGCTCTTTGAGTTAGTTATTTTTGTACTTTGTGGAGAGATTGGTTTGAGAAGATTGGGCCAAGTTGAGTAGGCAAAAAGCTCATTCAGACACCATGACTTTCAAAGTCCTGAGAGGGGTTTTATAGTATAGCAGGGGCGGAGAGCCAGGGGACGAGTAAATTTAATTTTATATTATAATTTTTAAAAAAATTATGAGGTTGCCACCATAATAAATTAGAATTTTTAAATATGTCCCAACTCAAATTTTTTTAAATTGAATTTTATGTTATAATTTTTAAACAATTATGATTTGCCCTATAAATAATAAAAGTTTATAAATGAATTGTTAGATATGCTTCCACTTATTACATTTTCTTCTCTGAATGACTATGCCATTGATTTATAGTTTATACTATTAGATGATAAGTGCGGCCATTTGGTGTCCTTAATAGGTGTCACAACTAAATTGATTTACATATATTTTATCAACTATCTTTTTCTTGTGTATTTACAAGTTGCAACTTCTGTAAACAAGCAAGTCATCATGATATTGTATGAATAATAATTTAGAAACATATTAAAAGACTAATAAATTTAGAAAGATTTTTCTATAATGTACATTTTGTATATACAACAAACGATGTACCACCTATAATAGTTTAACAAGATGAGCTTTTTGGTAGTGTTATACTTGTGTGTCGAGGACTAATGCTTCAAAATAAATCTAAACCCTTAAGAGGCATGCTGTGGCATAAAATAATAATTTACTATAAGATCAACGGGTGAAAAAGCATATAGGTAGGGATGGTCTAGAATTAGGAAATGGTAACCGATAGAATATTTTTTTCACCAAAATATCCACATTCCTAATTTCAATACTCCTCGGTGTTGCATACAAAACAGCCTAATAAATATATTAAAAATTTAAAAAGAGAAATGATCATTTTATAAATAATGCCATGATTTTATATCCAACACCTATACGACCTAATACGTATCATTTTTTTCAAATTATAAAAAACACAGACCAAAAATATAACTCAAGATTTGTGGGGCTCTCAACGTTGAGAAGCCCTTCAAAAATAGGCGTATGCCACTGATTGCGGCGAGCACACGGTATTCTTTAGTAAAAGGCGAAAGAATAGTTCGCTCTGTGCTCACCGCGTGGCTGCGTGATTTTAACTCTAAGCCCAACTTGTCTTTTATGCCAATTCTCACTCTTCCTTGTGTCTTATCACTCTCGATGTGGGACTCTTTTGTTTACTTATAAGCATTTCATGAATGTTATTTGCAAAAAAAGCATTTCATGAATGTACAAAGCCATCTGTATTATGGCCACACTCACTTTTCACTTCCACAACTGAGTATTTTTAACTTTGGATATCTTTGAGTAGTGATTGTGATTAGCAGATTAAGCAAACTTGACGAGGGAAAAAAAAGCAATAGGGCATGATTACTTCCCTACTGCTAAGAAAAATACTGGTTAGAAGCCATTTAATTTCTTTAAGAAGTGTTGAAAATATGTTGTTATTTGGTTAGATATTGTATGTTTTTAAGAGATTTGGACCTAATGAAAGTGTGCAGAACTGATGGGCCAATAATCTATGTGACATATAATCTTTGCCAAACATGTCACAAACTTGCGCATTGGTACAACACACTAAACTCATAAAACTATGGGAAGTTTTTTTGTTTTTTTGTTTTGACACTTGTTTTTCTGAACTCCTTATGCCCTTCTCCGACTTCCATTCTGAAGAAGCTAAAAGAATACTAAAAGGTACAAAATCAACTCAAGTCATTTGGTTCAACCCCTTATGCCATCTTCGAATAGTCAATGGTTGTCCAATTTCCAAAAGCAAGAAAAAACCAATCTCATCTAACTAAATTTTTCATTTAATTGTATTAGCTACATTGGTGATTCACATCAGGTTTAGAAATGGAAAAACTAAAGCTGCTAAGCTTTTGGCCAAGCCCATATAGTCATGAAGTCACATGGGCTCTAAAAATTTAAGGGTGTTGATTATGATTTACATAGAAGAAGATATCCCAAACAAGACCCAATTGCTTCTGAAATAGTTCACAACAAGATTCTTGTTCTTGTTCATCAAGGCAAACTAGTCTCAAGTAAATCCTTGAATACATAGAGACATGGCCACAAAATCCCATCCATCCTAAAGATGCTTGCGAAAGGTAGTTTCAAATCTAGAAAGCAGTTATATAACAAGTCAGAGATTTTGCAGATTAGAGAGGTGGATTAGTCATCTAATCTAGAGTCTATTGATCAGCCATTAAGAGATGTGAGATTAGTATATAGGCCATAGGGTGAGGCCTACTTGAAAATTGGGGCAGCATATTGATAAGTTCTTAATTGCGTATTAATTGAAACTAATGAAATACAAAGATAAATTCGAATGTCGAGGTCTATTAGTTCTAAAAAATAAAAATTTTAAAAATTAAAAAAATCCTTACCTGAGAACAATTATATTTTGAGAGTGCTAGCTCTTAATATTTATAAAGGTCTCTCGTAACTAACGGCCAATTATTAAAAGGAGATTTGGTGTTGATGAAGCAAATCAAGGAATCCCTTCTAAGCTTTCTATTATTGTTCTTGTTTTTTGGTTGTAGAAAAATTAAGCCAATTGAACCAGTAAAAATTAAAAGCTTGTTTTGTTTTCTGGTTTTATTCCCAAAAGTATTGTGAATATATATTGGTGATTGACTCCTGATTTATTTATCTGATTTTGCGTTTGAATATATAATTGTTTTGTGAATAGTTATCAAATTTGGGGAATTAGTGATATGGAGTTGTTTGGATTGCAATCCTAATAAAAAAATTGTTAGTGCATTTGTGTGTTAGCATGTATTTTTGGTAAAACATATTTTAATATGGCTTTTCAGTTTTTAATATTCAGGCTTTGAAGATTTTGGAGATAGGTGTTTTCAGAAGTATTATTCTATGCGTTCCTTCAGGAGTTGCAACACTGTATTTGCTTGGCAAGTATCATTTTGGCATCAAAAGAATTTGATTGACTCCGAAAATCACATTTCAAGACTCTTTCTTGATCATATTAATGTTGAAGATATTCCAATTGTACCATTTTGCAATTAATGATTGTTGAATAAGTTTTATGGTGTGATTTTCTATCATTGGAAAATCAAGGATTATGGTTATTTTATCTGGACGTAGAAAAAAGGTGTTGCAACACCTTGGTCATATTTGGCAAGTCTTGGATTTGTATTGACTGTTTGATCAAATTTTATGGTTGACTTCGTTGCTTTTAATTCGTATATCCTTTGTGCTGGTTTTTTATGAAGAGATTCCAGCCTTACCATTTGCTTTGAATGATAGTTGACTTGCTTTATGGAGATATATGATTTTGCTCATATGGAAAGAATGATTAATTGCTCACAACAAGAATTCTCTCCATTTCGGAGTGTTGAATACGTGAAGGATGCACTTGGTGAGATAGAGATTCAGAGCAAATATTCAGAGTGAGTTTTGAGTGTTGAATACAAAATCTGGGTTTGTGTTCTTGGATTTTTATATACACTCTTGTTAGGTGTTTTCCTTACGGCGTTGTGACACTGCACTGTGAGTTGGAGTGCTATTGAGTGAACTTGTAACGAGAATTGGTGAGGGTCTACACGGGATGTGTGACTTGTAAGGCGAAGGAATCTCGTCTGGGTTTATTTGTAAGACAAAGGTAGCTTGTCGAGTAGATCACTAGGAGTCACGGGAGGACGGCGACGAAGACTGAGAGGGAGTCAAAATCTTGTATAAGTCCGAGGTGTTCTTGTTTCTTGATTTGCTAGTGGATCTTTTTATCTGGGCGTGACCCTGCAGACGTAGGCGAAGCCGAACTGCGTTACTAATTTTCGTGTGCTATTTACTTTATCCGTTGCACTTTTCTTTACTGTTCACTCATTATATTCCCATCTCGGTTTTAGTTATTTCTCGGTTTTAGTTATTTCTAGTGTTCACTAAGAACAGCTACTAACAAAACGTTTCTTACAAAAATATTTAAACCATGTTGATGAATTAATTATAGTCAAATATTTTTTGGATTTGTGTATAAAAAAACTTTAATCGTCTATTATTTATTATTTTGTATAACTTTACATAATTGTCCTTAAATATATTGTCATGTGTGGCGCACGTGACATTTTTCTATTACAATTCGGACGAAATGAGAATGAATGGGCAATTTGATTCATTTTAATAGTTTAGAGACTACAGGTGAGATATTTTTAAGTAGAATGACTAAAGTAAAACGATGCTCAAAGTACAAGGGGTAGATGTAAAATTTATGCTTAGGTGATCTATACAAATACTTATAATGTTTGGCTTGGACTATGTGTTGGAAAAATGGTTTGTTAAAACCATGTGAAAGTCTATTTTGGAGCATATATTTAAGTGGGACCCACTTAACGGATAAGTCGGGTCTTGCCGGATTCTTGTTCTCCGTTCGGAGTAGTATAAGATCGGCTATTTATTTGTCCAAAACGGTGTTGAGATGAATGAGAAATTGATGCTCAAAGTTTAGTCATTGAAATGATCAATGATAAGGAAAATTGCAAAAGTAAAAGTCCCACATTGGAAGTGTAACTTCATGTGGAATAGTTTATATACCAAGCCTTCATTTATATATGGATAAGTAATATGGTCAAGAGGCTTTCTCTCGCGCGCGCAGGGGGGGTGCAAATCCTCGGACCAAAAACTGAGCTTCGTGGGCTTGGGCTCGTGTGCACCCGCACGTCGTGGGCGACGCGAAATGTTGGACCATAATGGGCTTTTCCGGGCCAAGCCACCTTTTGCAATTTTTGTCACTGAAAAATCCGAATTAATTGCAATAATTCGGAATTAAAAACATTGCTCTGCTTTCAAAATGGGCAGACGTTTTTTGAGTCAAAACGTTTTGATTAATTATCAGTATTAATATTGATTAATACCTATTAATCACAGCAGTTATAAAGCTCTTTGCTGAGCCTATATAAGAGAGCTTTGAGGCATCAGAAAACATACTAATCCGAAATTCCCCACAGCTCTTTAGTCTTTTCTTCTATTTTTCTTTTCTGTTTTCGGTGATAGTTTTCTCGCAGGTTACGTTCGGCTAGCTTGACCGTTCGGTGCTCGGTGCTCACGCTAGCTTGTCGTTGTATCCTGGGAAGCGGTTGCTCGTTCGTTTCCGCACCCGTGGGAGAGCAATAACGCTTTAAGGAAACCGTCCAACGGGCCTCGACATTTCTCCTTTCCACTGTCCGGTTGAGGTGTTTTTACATTTGTTTAAATTTCGTTTATATCTTAGCAATTCTATTTCAGTTTTGTTTAAATTATTTTCTGTGCATTCTGTCATTCCATACTAGATTAAATAACAATATGGACACAAAGTTGTAAAAGTTTGGGGTGCCCTTTTTAATACATGATACTTTAATAAGCTCACCTACAATACCTCAATTTATACATGATACTTTCATGATTAATTGCATAATTATTAATTTCGAGAAGATATTTTAATGATTCAATGCATAATTCTTTTTATTTTTTGAAATTTACCACTTTTAGGTCTCATTAGTTAAATAGTTGTTAACTTTTTCAAATTTAAAGTGATTTAAATGGCTAACATCTAAGCATTTAACATTGAGATTCGAAAACGTGAAAACCATTTAAATAGTTATATTATACGGAGGCTATAAGGGCATCTAGAGCCTTGCTCTATTATAATATTATTTTGTAGCGAAAAAGAGCTCCACCCTTACTCTATTTTGGTGCTCTATTTTGGGGCAAATGAATAGTATTGCTTCATTTTAGTACAAAGGAATAGTGTATGGAGCAAAACTTATATAATTTATTTAATCAAATTTTTATTTCTCATGAATGTGGGTGTTTTTTAAGAATATAAATTGATTATTATAATAAGAAAAAAAGAATATGAGAAGAGAATATTCTTTATAGAGTAAGATTTGGAGTAATAGGGTGGAGATGGTTAATAAATTTGATGCAAATCTGCTTTAAAAATAGAGCAAAAATTGCTCTATTTTAGAGTTAAGAGCGTGGATGCTCATTCTATTGTTGCTGCTAGTGTTTTAATTTTCCTTATAAAATCTTATTTTTATCGTGATAAATTTTTCTAATAGTATGTTTAATACTTGAGACTATTGTTAGGTCTAAATACGAAATATTTATTCTTTTTTATTATATCGAACAATATAAAAGGAATTCCGTAATTTACACTTCTTTCGCTACCATATTTAACTCTTCCTAACAATACAATCTAAAAAATATTTTCTTTTGTTATATGGAACACTAGAGAATTGTACATAAACACATAGATAATGTGTTGTTTGAGTAAATCATAAATAATGGTTTAGCACTATACTGTTAAATTATTATATGTGTTTTACCCAAATAAGGTATAAAAGAGTGACATACGAATTACTTCTCCCTAGATAGTTATATAGACAAGAATTATATTACAGGAAAAAAAAAAAGAGTAAAAATAACATGACAACTATTTATTGAATGCAATACACTTATTTTCTTTTCACCAAATAAACAGTTGCCACATCATTTTGGTAGTTTTTCTAAGAAAAATTCTGACTATGTATCATTTATTGTATAAAATTGATTAACTTGTTAATTTGAGGTGACTTCCCTCGTAGGCAAGGTTGTATCCATAACACTAAGCTCAAAATAATACGTCAAATGCGTATCCATAATCGTTTTTTCAATATCCAAGAAGTCAAAAGGCTAATACAAAACAATGCCATTTTAAGAACCTTTTAATAAACTATGTTCTAAGTGTTGAGCTTCATTTGTTTCTATTAATGTTTATAATATAAATTTTGAGATATAAATAAAAAAAATTACAATGCGAAAGGGTGTAAATTATTAATGTGCTAAAAGATTAACATTTCTCAAAACTCCAATGTTTAAATTATATATATGAGATCAATTTTTCCCTTATATATTTCAAATAAACCAATAGTAATTCACGATTAAGGATGTTTTCTTTGATAATAGAAGCTTGCGTCAAATTTTGAACCCACGCACAAAGCCTAGGCAAGGTTGTGGGTTTGGCAACATTGAATTGGATTATTTTGTTCTAATTTTATGTTTGCTACGCCATTTAAGGTTAAATAAATGACCGGACCTACCAAATAATCTAATTTTATGGGGTAAGTAATCCCATAGATGAGAGGGATAAATAATTGTTTTTTTGCGTTACTGAAAAATAAAATTTATATTACTAAAAATTAATAGTAAAACGTGAATTTCGAGAAGGAAAGATTTGGCTTTTAGCAATTTTTAGGCTTATATTTGAAGAATTTAGCTATAGTTTCACTAAATTAAAGAATTAGTAATTTTCATTATTTAACAAAATTTGATACATATATAACAAATTTTGATACACGTGTAATTGTGTAACAAATTTTGATATATATGTAACAAATTTCTTAATTTCGATGAAAATGATTAATTTCTTAATTTCGTGAAACTATGGCTAATTCGTAAAAAATAACCAAAAATTTGGTTAAATCCTTAAAAATCTTTTTCAATAATACACAATAAATACTTATTTTATTTTCTCATTTTAACAAAAATTGAGATTATTAAGCAAATAGTCATTTCTTAGATGACATTTTAAAAAAAATAACCAACGTTTTCATTAATTAAAGAAATAGTCATTTTTTCAACTATATAATAGTGTAATGTTATTTTCTGCTTTTAATTTTTTAAAAGACTAATGACTAATTTTTTTTATTTTTTGAAAACTAACTGCTTCTTTTTAATTGAATTATAAAATAAAGGAAAACGCTAGATATACCAACTTTTTAATACTAATTTATGTGGTAGTTGATGTGTCATGTTTTGATTGGTTAAATATCAAATCTTTCTACCAAAATGATAAACACTCACTAATGATAATATGATACACGAGTTTGTATTAAAAAAATTGATAAAAAAATTAATATGCGTAGCATTGCTCTAAAATAAAGGGAAATTGTAAGAAATAGCAAAAAAAAAATTCGTTTTTAAAGTCCAGCCTATGTTTCAAAAAATTAAAAAAATAGCCATGTTACGAATTGTATAACAGAAAAGTATCACACAAAATATAACACATCCGTAAATATTTGTAAGATATTTTGTAACACTTTAAGTTTTACTCATTATTTTTTAAAGTGTTAAATAATATTTTACAAATATTTATAGATCTGTTATATTTTGTGTGACACTTTTCTGTTATACAATTCGTAACATGGCTATTTTTTTAATTTTTTGAAACACAAGCTATCATTTAAAACAAATATTTAATTTT
Organism: Boehmeria nivea var. tenacissima; assembly: GCA_018132145.1. Lineage (NCBI taxonomy): Eukaryota > Viridiplantae > Streptophyta > Magnoliopsida > Rosales > Urticaceae > Boehmeria > Boehmeria nivea. The sequence goes on from CM030883.1 coordinate 10,977,675, forward strand.
AGCCTATTTTTACAACTCACCCTATAATAACCCTATAAAATGAAAATTTAAAATTGTTCTTGCCTTTTCAATATCCCACAACACGTCACTTAGACACACCGCCAGGTAATTTTATCAGCCACGCCAAATTTGAAAATAAAAGCGAAAAAGGCAAAAAACAAAAAATAAAAAATAACAAAATTGAAAAACAAAAACAAAACGCAAAGAACACACGAAACAGAGATCTACTATAGCCAAAAAAAAAAAAAAACCGAAAAAGAAAAATATATACACAAACCCTCTCTCCTCTCTTCTCTCCGATCTGATCGGGCTCTGTCTGCGACACAATTTTCCCTTTTTCACCGATTTTCATTTTTCCCAAAATTTAAATATTTTTTTTTCAATTTTTTTCCGTTGGGTTTTCGCGATTCGAATTATCCGACCGTTGATTGCCGAACTCCGTCGCCATTTTCGGAGTTTCTTTGATCCGAGACTCGTCGTGGTTCGCTGGGGTTTGGCTGCTAGGGTTTTTGCTGGTAGTCGATCGAATCGCGCGTCGCTGAGCTCTGATTCGATTGGAATTGTCTAGAGAGAGATTTTTTTCGCTTTAATGGTGGATTTCGCGGAATTGATTTGAGCTTTGGAATCGATTGTGTTAGCCGAGGTCGGAAATGGCTTCGGCTCAGGTTTTGCCGAGTTCTGTGGCTTCGTCGAAGAAGCAAGAGCATTTGCAGGCTGGGAAACGCCGGGTATGGCTTTTCGTTTCATTTCTCGTGTAGTTTCGTTGCAATTTTAGCTTCTCAGAGATCGTTTGCGTTTGGGGTATGTGAATTTGAAGCTCAATTGGTGGCAAATTTGGGACGAACTTGGTGATTGAGCTATTCATCTATGTTGTCTTCTAGTTGTTTGATTCAATTATTATTGCTTGGAATCTGTATTAGTCAAACTATATCCAAGCGAAGTTTTTTTTAGTTTTTTAGCCTTTTTCGGGTGTGAAATATGTAGAGTAACAAATGGGGAATAAATCTTCTTATGCACATTAACGATGTCACTAGTGTGCTATTGATGTTAATTTAAGAATTTTCAACTTTGGAACTTTGTTTAAGTTTTTTTTTTTTTTTTTGGGTATGGAATATGGAGAGTAACAAATTGAGAATATATATTCTTATACGCATTTACAAGGCCATCACTGCTGTTGATGTTTTTAAAAGGGTTGGTGTTGTTATTCCTAAGATTTTTCAAATTTTGGTATTTTGTTTAAGGTTTTCTTAGGCTGCTGAATTATCTAGGAGCACTTCGATAATCCAGTTTATTAAAACCCGATAATATTATCTATTGTAGCTTGAAATACCTTAAATATCTGTTCTATGCTGCAATTGTGGGTCACCGGAAATAATTCTTGTATTTCCTTTGTGATATATAATGTTTGTTAAAAGTGCGTGGTGTTTCAATGCAAGTTCTAAGAAGGCCTTATTTTGGATTTTCGGGGACCTCGGTGATGGATAATAAAACTCTCTGGTTTTTCAGTACATTAATTGGAAACGCAGTTATGTTTTGATTTAAAATATGCCTACAAGCCACTTTTCGAATGCTTGATATGATCAGTTCTTGATAATGTTTTTTCTTTGTGAGTTGGTTCTTTTTTTGTGGGTTTTTTTTTTTTTTTTTTTTGATAAGCAAAATATTAAAAAAATTGCAGCTAGAAGAATTCCGTAAGAAAAAAGCAGCAGATCGTGCCAAGAAGGCCTCATCAGCCAATGTCTCTGAAACCAATTTAAATGAGAAGCAACCTTTAGAAGCTGAAGATGCTCGAGTTTCAGATACGGCTGGAGCTGGAACATCTGATGGGCACGACAGTGCTTTTACCGAGTCTTCATCTGTAGCAATAAACAATGATAAAATTTCTATTGATTATATCCACAAAAGCGAAGAAGTATCTTATAATGACATGAGCTCTAGTTCGTTTTCAACAAACAATTACGATTCACTATCTATAAATCAACCACAAAAAGACACAAGCAGCCAAGAATTTAAGAGATCTGGTGATTTTGGTTTTGGTGAATCTTTATATGTTAATCAAAGTCATGGGAAAAAAGATAATGATATTTCAGATTATGCTGGAGGCCTAGGTAGACTTCCATATAGGAGCACATCTGACCAGCCTATTATTGCTTTACACTCACAAGGAAGTAAAGATTTTAGCAGCAGTATAAGTTCATTTAGTTTGCCTGGGATGGTTGAGCCTCAGTCTACTGAAGAAAAGACATATGTGAAGGATTATACAAGTTCGAATATTGATTCTTCTCATGTTTCAGTTGCTAGAATCTCACCTCAGAATTCCATTGGCAGTCTACTCCAAAAGGAGCCTAGTAATGCCGATGGCTCTAAACCATCTTCCCTTTATGAAGGTACATTTAACTCTGGAACTTTGATTTCTAGCCTTTTCGGGCATTCAGATTATAGTTCAAGTGTTTCATGTTTTTCTGATATCTGTTTTCTGAAGGATTTTACTGACTCAGTGTTTTGGATCTTATGGTAGACCTAATACGACCAACGACAGGCAGAAAAGGGTTATCTCATGACAATGCTCAGATTATGCAAAGTAGTATGAACTTCAGTGACGTTTTTTCTTTCAAACCAGGCAAGGAAAACATTAACAGCGCTGATAGTTCTCTGTACAGTATGGAAAATGGAAATGCCCAGACATTTGGATCTTTGAGTTCTGGTTCAAATATCAGGAGCTCTCCCAATCATGTACCTCTATATCCAGTCAGAAACGAATCTAATCCCAGACGATCTCGCCCGTCTTTTCTTGATAATCTTAATATTAATAGAGCATCTACAGAGACTCAGTTCCAGAAAGATGAAGTTGAGAAAGACACATTTAAGTCCAGCATTTTGTCATCAAAGAGCATGGATATCCAGGGATCATCCCCTTTCTCCAAGCCTTCTGCAGCTGCTGATAATTTAGGTCCCTTTTTAAAGCTTGACTCCCTAAGCTCATCTCATCCATTTGAGCCTTCAATCAATTCAGTTTCTGATAGCATGGCGAGTGACCTACCTAAACTTTCTATATATCAAAATGGTGTGGAGATGAAACACGATTTTTACTTACCTCAGCAAAATGAAGACTTTTCAACGCTCGAACAGGTATCCATTTATCTTATTTCTGTTGCACTTTTACTATATAGCAATGTGTATCAACTGCCTTCACAATAAGGAAATTCAGGGGCTTGGTGTTTTCTGGTCTCTGTTTTATGCCATGGTTTCTTTGTTAGTACCGAGGAAAATACAGCTTAAATGTATACTTTTGTCAAAAAATTCAGTTTGTTCCATGGTATGAGTAGATATCACAGAAATACCTGTCAGAGAGATAAATCTGCTAGGCCTTTACACCTGATTAACTCAACCATTTTGACGAAGGCATAATTTCAATTCAGAAGTTGTTGGATTCATATTTGAATTGTCTCGGCTATCTGTCCACATGTTTTACAAACATTTGTTCATAATAAGCAACCCTTGAGCTGTTTACATTCATATTTGCCTAGGGTGGATGCTAGATTGAGATATTAAATAGCACTGATGTTCTTGTTCAGGCCTTGTGCATGAAGATCTCTCATTTAATTATTGTGATTATTATTGTTTCATCCAGCACATTGAAGATCTAACACAAGAAAAATTTTCATTGCAACGCGGGCTTGAGGCTGCTCGTGCTTTAGCCGAGTCATTGGCTGCTGAAAATTCATCTCTCACAGACAGTTATAACCAACAGGTCTGCTTGCAAATTATGAATACGTTATCTGTTGCATCACATTATTAGGAGTTGAAAGGAAATGAAGTGTGGTTGATTTACTCTGCTATTCATTTGTTTAAATAATTTTATTGTGGTGCTTATGCTTCTATTTATTTGTGTATATTCTCTCATTATGGTAAACGATGTGAATAGCGTAATGTTCTGTCACTTTTCAATGGAAAGAACAAAATAAAAGGCACATGTTCTCTCTTTGATGCTGTGAACATATGCATATATATGTTTATGTATTTAAGACCATATTGTACTTTTTTGCAACTTCTTTTTTGTGGTTACCAAAGGAGGTTGTGAAAATATTAGCATACCATACAGATACATGGGCAATATAAAATAGGTCTTGGACTTTTTCTACTTTTTTGGAAAAAAATATGGAAATAAATTGATTACCGAGATTCGGTATAATGAAATTGTTGGGAATTTTCTGGCCATCCTTTTTCCAAGTACTGTCTTTATAATTTACTCTCTTTTTTTTTTTTTTTTTTTTTGTGGTTGTTTATTTTTAATCTTTTATTACACTGCTTGGATCATGAGAAATGAATCACCTCTTAGGTTGCAATTTGAGTTGGAAATGTTCCTACATTCAGGAATTTAGTGGCGTATTAACGTTATTCTACTCTTTGAAAATATACTTGATGACAACACAGCTCATTTCCAGGGACATTTTATAACTTTTTCATGTTTTCTTTTTCTTTTCCAGAGAGGTGTTGTTGATCAACTAAAATTTGACATGGAGATGTTACGGGAAGAAATCAAGGCCCAATTGGTTTGTGACCTTTTTTTCCTGTGTTGCTGTTGAGGCTTTGTTCTATTGTATTTTTGTCATGAACAGATTCACATTCGACATTGAGATTGTTGGGGTCTTAAATTGTTTTTGGGAGTTATATTGCATAGGCACATTTCATATTAGTTAGTTCTTATAATGTGTACATGTGTGACATTTTGTCCCACACATCCCTCTTCATTCTCCAAGTATATCATGTGTAGAATATATGTGTTCACTTGATGTTCTCTCTCTCTCTCTCTCTCTCTCTCTCTCTCTTATGCACACCCATGCATACATTCTTTTTCACAAGTGTTATTTCTAATCGCCACTTTTAACTCTTTATTGTATAGGCGGAACTTGAGGCTTTCAGAAATGAATATGCAAACGCACAGCTAGAATGCAATGCAGCCGATGAACGTGCTAAGTTACTGGCTTCGGAAGTTATCACTTTAGAGGAAAAGGTAGTTATTTTTAGCTGGTATCCCCTACTCTCTCGTTGTTCTAGATGTGGATATTCCCTTCTGTTTAATTTCTGCTTATATATCAGTTTGTTTTTTTGCTTGATGAAATTCTTTTGAGGGATTGCGAATTATGGCTATAATGATTAGACACTCAACTATTTTCCTTGAAGTGCATGTACGTCTTGATTAGTATAATTATTGTGCAATTTTTCTTGATTCATGCTTCGTAGGTGTTTTGGGGTTTTTTTTTTGCAAGGGCCTACATGCGCGCGTGTGTGTGTGTGTGTTGTGTGTGTGTATGTAGAAAATATACATATATGTTTCCAGAAAGGGCCTACTTGCATTTTTTTTAAAGGGCCTTCCTGCAAAATTATCTATAGCTTTTTGTTGTTATACATCTGTAGCACTGGAAGTTCTCGTATTAATTTGATTTTGAGATTTCTGTTCATCCGTATTTATGTAGGCGCTTAGACTAAGGTCCAACGAGTTAAAGCTTGAGAGGCAATTGGAGAACTCAGAAGCTGAAATCTCTTCATACAAGTAAGCAAAATTTCCTTTAGTTGTCGATGAAGAGTTTGTAAATTGTGTCCTATAGTCTGCCTTTTATTTCATTATTTTTTTCATCATTTGTTAAGATACATTGTACTTGCGTTATTTTTCTCTTCTCTTTTTTAATGATGATTTCAAGAATTAACTATTGAATATGAAACTTCACAGAAAGAAATTATCTAGCCTAGAGAAAGATCGGATGGACTTGGAATCAACCATTGATGCTCTTCAAGAAGGTAATTATAATGATATTATGATTAAAGATGACGGTAATTATAATCAGAGCATACAACTTGCTAGCTTATGCATTTTGTTTCAAACGGCCATTAGTCTCTGTAATTTGTCTATTATCTGTGGCTATGTAATTTTTTAATCCAAAACAGTATAGAGAAGTCTTCATTTTGAAATAATTGTTCGTGAATCTTATCTTGATTTTATTTTACTCGCAATACTAATCCCTTATCCATGTTATTTGGGCACAGAGAAAAAGCTCCTCCAGTCCAAGTTACGAAAAGCTTCCGCAGGTGGAAAGTCCGTTGATACTACAAAAAGTTCTGTAAATAAGAAAGATGTTTGTACTTCTACAGAAGATTTAGGTACTTCTGTGATGACAGAAACTTGGACCTTTTTGAGGGGAAATAAAAACTTGTTATGGAGAAAATTTAACTGGGATATGTCATAATATTCTTTGCCATGAAAACCTTATTCATCCTTTATTAATTGAACTTATGCAGCGATTGAAGATACCGTCATTGTTACCTCCAGTGAGGATGTGCGTGATGCAAATTTTGTTGGAGCGGAAGCCTCTACTTCTGCCATTTTGCCTTTAAATGGATATTCAGCTAATGACGATTCATTTGCAAATATACCTCCCGAGCAGTTGAGAATGATTCAGAATATTAATACACTAATTTCGGAGGTACCATCTCCCCTTTCATCTATAAGCTGGTTAATTTCTTGTAAATTTATGCACATTATTTTTTGAGAAACTGTGCTTTTATAGAGTTGTAGATATTTTTAAAACTGCTCGGAGTTATTGCCACCGGTTATCGCTAGTACATATTTTGCATAATATTTGTTCCGAGTAAGTCGGCAACTGTTCCTTATATAATCTTCACATTTCTTCTTGCAGTTAGCTTTGGAGAAGCATGAATTGGTACAAGCTTTGACTTATGAGTCATCTCATTGTTCCAAATTGAAGGTAATGCAGCTATAAGTTGAGTCTTTATTGAAGTGGCGTGTTAGGATCCTTAGCTTTTAGAGGAAGGAATAGAATTAGTTAATTAGTTGATAAAATTGTTACAAGTTCGACGGAAGGTATATAATTGTTAGAAGTTAATAAGAGGTTTTTAGTAAGGATTGGCATGTTGAGATTAGTGTGAATCGGGTTAATTCCTTGGAGAGTGCAGGCCTCTCAAATGCCAAGCAATTTATTGTATTTTTCATAGTTTCTATCAACAAGATTCGGAGGTCCCTAACATGCCGTGTATGCTATTTTTCATTTAACTTGTGTACATATCTACAACGAAGTCCGCTAGATGAAAATGTGTAATTTCGATTAGCAGTCTGATCTATCTATATTTAATGCATGCAGGAGTTGAATAACGAGTTGTCCCGGAAACTTGAAATTCAAACTCAGAGATTAGAGCTATTGACCGCTCGAAGTATGGCCAACGAGAATATTTCTGTGATACAACCCGATTCTCGTGACATGCGTGATAACATCCCTTACGCCGACGAAGGAGATGAGGTAATTTTTCCATGAATGCAAAACTTGCTGAAGATTTGCAACCATATATGGAGTGTTACAATAACAGGAGAGATATTCAAAGGGTATTTTACTTTGTATTGATCGAACGGAGTTTTCATCGTTTTACATGTTCTTTTTCACTAGGTTGTCGAGCGAGTCTTGGGGTGGATCATGAAGCTCTTCCCCGGAGGGCCGTCGAGTCGACGAACCAGCAAGCTTCTTTAAATTAGAAATTGGTATAAGCCTGTCGAGTATTACCATATGCTTTGATAAGCTTTTGTTTTGTTCTCTTCTTCACACAATCGAGATAGTAAAATGTGTATATTTTGAGCCAGTTCTACCCTCCATTCTTTTTCCTAATATAAGAAAAATGAGCTTGTATTGAAAGGTCTTTCTTGGTCATTGGCCAATCCTGGCGTCATTTATTTTGAGCATGACAATAAAGAAAGTTATTTTTTATTCATATAAATGTTAATTTTACCATTAACACTCTGGTGTAGACTACAAGTGAGAATTAGTATACTTGAAAAATATTGTATTGTGCAACTTTTTTTCCCTTCCTTCCAAACAGTGGCGGAGCTAGGACTTTATCTCAGTGGGGGCACATTTAAAGAAAAAAAATTTAATTTGTGAAGACATATCTATAAATTCATTTAATTTTTTGGCAAATTTAAAAATTTTTAATTTTTATGGGGATAAACTCATAATCTTTTAAAAATTTATAGTATAAAATTTAGTTTTCAAAATTTTGAGTGGGGGCATATTTTAAATTTTTAATATTTTATAGGAGAATATTTATAATTTTTTTAAAAAAATTAGTACAAAATTTAATTTTTAAAATTTGAGTGTGGGCAATTGCCCCCACTCGTCACCACCTCCCTCCGCCCCTGCTTCCAAACATATGATTTATTTGTATCTGTTCTTACGGACTCAGGATTATGCTAGTCAGTACATGGCCGTGTTATTTTTATTACCGTCAATGTACTAGAACAATTTCCACGATCATAAAACCATTATTTTTACGAAATTGTGTTTTTTTTTTTGGCTCATTAGCAAAATGACCTCTTAAAATAACATATTTAAAAAAAATGACATAATTATTCAAAAATTAAGTTATTTGTTACCAGGTCTATGTGGATTGTTCAAAATACTATTGTTCGTCCAAATTTTATTACAATCTGTAACTAATATTATTACGGCATGTAACAAGTATTGATGCAAATCGTAACAGACAAATGTGTGATAAAAATTAGATATGTAACGCAAATTTCATTATAATCTGTGACAAATATTATTACGGATTGTAACAATATATGTTACGACATATAACAAGTATTGATACAAATCGTAACAGAAAAATGTGTGATTAAATTAGATATTTTGATATATATGTGTATCAAAAGTTGTTACCTATTGTAACAAAAATTGTTACAGTCTGTAACAATATTTGTTACAGATTGTAACAAAATTTGGACGAACATGGGTATTTTGGGCAGTCTTGATGTATGTGAATAGGCCTAAAGGTTAATAACTTAATTATGACAAACTCAGGTCAATTCTTTAAAACTAAAGCTAAAAACAGACCATTTAGCTAAAAATCTCTTCTTTTTTTATTTTTATTTTTTTCACTAATATGAGACACGTGTTAAGTGCGTGTGGAGCACGCGCATTTTTCTTTTTTATTCATTAGAAAAAGATACGAATATAAAGTAAAAAAAGAAAATAAAGAATCAAGCTTAAATAATGCAAAATAAAATTTCAAGTCATTTATATCAAAAAAATTTTAAAAACCAAAAAGAAATATAATTCAAACGGAAAGAATATAAAAAAGTGTGTTTAAAGATTAAAGAAAAAAAATGAACGACAATTGTGATAAGTAATAAAATTTGAGATAAAAAGTGGTAAAATAAAGGAATAATCTTCGGTAGAGAATTTTATGATAAGAATTAATTTTAAATCATCACTACTTTATAGTAAAATATACTAAAAAAATAAATTTAATGATCTAAAATTGGTCTTTATCCTATCCTAAGGTATACTCTTAAAAAAAAAAACTAAAAACCTACAGGAGTACTGTTTCCCCTTATAACAAAAAGAAAAAAAAAAAACATTTTGATAGACTGTCAAGAGTGACACTTTCCGAGGCAACACATCAATCATGCTGCGTTCAAAAAATTTATTGATTACATATTTATTTCTCATGTGTTTATTTATATTTTTTAAGATGTAAAGTCCAATGAAATATATAATTTTGATAATTAAGAATGTTTCTCATCGTGAAATAAATTACCAAAGATTTTTCTTATTTAAAAGAGAAGAATATTTGATAAAATTTTTTTACAGAGAAGCTTATCAATATAAATCCCACGAAAAGAAACGGTTTTAGATCGTTAGATTTTCTATTTTGGTAGTTTTATTGCTTAAAAACATTAATCTAACGGTACAACATCATTATTTATCATAAAAACTCTGTCAAAGATTCTTTCTTTAAAATAATTTTTTTGGAAAACTATTCTTTTTGAAGTTGCACCTCACGTACATGTGAGGCGCTTCAGGTGCATTGATTTTTTTCATTTATTCTTGTAAAGAATATTTAATTTAAAGGAATTTTGAGGAATGTTTGTTTTTATATACATTACTAAATAATAATTTATGTTTGTTTTGTATTTTATTTTATTAAGTGGTACTTAATGGTTTGTTTTGTAATTCCCATATTTTTAAGAGAAATTATAGTGAATACCCAATTTTTAAAATTTAATGTAAGTTATTACTCAATCTTTTGAAAAATGTAACTAATTACCCAAATGATGTAATTATTTACACAGTGATAAGTGATGGTAATTCAAAAACTGACTAGAAACTCAATTACTTCAAAAGTTTTAGTATTTATTTTTATTGTCATATAAATTCTGAATATTTGCCTACTTTACTCTATTTTTAATCATGTTTCCTTATCGCTCGTGTCAAAAAAATTATTGCCCATCATCATTAGTTGTATTTTATTCTCAATCTACTAATGTATAATATTGCCCAATCAGTTCTTTTTAATAAAAAATAACTATATATATAATTTCCAAAAGTAATAGTAACAAAACTTGACATATATATATTTTCTTTTTTTGAATCAGGACTTGATACATAAATGATCAAACATAACTTTATACATAATTTAGTGTATATATATTTCAAAAAAAAATTTCCAAAAAAACCCCAATAAAATTTGATTCATAATATTTTAAGTTGTAAGTGTGTAATTAACACAAATAAAATACACGTTGTAATTTATAATGCAACATTAACGTAGGTACTAGGTATTATGCCTTATTTCCTCACGTCTCATCCTATTTTTTTTTTCTAAATTTTTTTAATCTCAATATAATATTTTTAAATCTCGATTATTTATATTACATCAAATCAAATAATTGTAAAATAAAATAGTTAAGAATCTTCAACCGAAACAACCCATCAGTATGGCTTCGAAGTGGTGCAAGCTCGAAAACAAAATATATATATATATATATATATATATATATATATATATTTATATATACACATGAAAGAAGTCAAAGCAGTAAGTAATATGTGGTTGCGGTGAAGTCACTCACAGTCACAGCTCTGAGCTCTCTCACTCTCTCTGTTTCAGAGAAAACACTGAGTTCTGAGTCTTCCATGTCTTCCTTCATCGCCAACCTCTCTTCTCTCTCACTCTCTGTCGTCTCTTCTTCTTCTTCTTCTAAAGGTACCCCAGAAACCCAAAAAAAAAAAAACACTCTTAATTCTTTGGTACTATTAATACTTGTTGTAGTATTTTTTTTATATATTTATTTATTTGTAAAAAAAAAAACGCAGATGGGAAAACGAACTCGAACTCAGTGAAGCTGAGAGATGATTGGAGGCAAAGGTCCAAGCCTATTCCTCTTGGTGGCACTTACCCAGCTAAAGACCATTGCAGGTTTTTTATTAAATAAAAGCAGCTTTTTTTTTTTTTTTTTTTTTTGGTTTTTGAAATATACAGTTTTCAATTTTGTTGAAAAATTTTCTGGGTTTTTATTCATTTATTTATTTATATATTTATTTTGTAGTCGTTGTGGGTTGTGTGATACATATTACATTGCTCATGTGAAGAACGCTTGTGCTTTCTTGGGTGATGGGATGTCTCGGATTGAGGTAAACTTGTGAAACTCAATTGTACTATATCAAGTAGAGAGAGAGAGAGAGTGAGTGACAACAATTATCAAAATTTGTTGTTCATTTTGGAATTCCATGTAAAACTGGTGGTTGTCAATTGAATTAACTCTTTTGATATCATATATTTTGCAATCTTGTATTCTTAAATAAATAAATAAAAAAAGCTGGGATCTTTGATTCTTAAACTAGTCATTTTCTCTTTCGACATTTGTTAAAATAAAGGGACATTGTGCTACTTAGTCTGTTTTTTAGAGTGTGTTTGTGTACATATATACCATGGTAAGTTGTTGAATATACTAGCTATTTTAACCAGGTATTTTTACGACTTACCATAATATCCAGATAATTTACCAAAAACCTGTAAAATCAACTCATGAATTGTTGTGTCAGTTTTGGATTTCAAAGTTAGGAAAAAGTGCAATTATTTAATATGCAAATACTTTTTTTTTTGGTTAAGAGCTTGGAACCCGTTGTTCACGGGAGAGGGCGCGATGTTAATTCGTTAGATGAAACTTACTTTGGAGTCCATGAAAAGCTTCTATACGCCCGGAAAATTAAGCCTGTAGAAGGTAAATTCTGGTTATACGATTACAAATTTTTTGTTAGATCAATTATTTTCTTTGCAATTGATTTTGTAATGCGAGTGTGCTGAGTTGTTAAGATTAGTAATAAATGGTAAAACACAACACTTTTTAAACAATCCCTATTTGGGAAACTGTACTTGATGTTGTTTTGTTCCTCTTCATTATTAAGGTTTATTTGGCGATTTCTGACGTACCAATGATGTCTTAAACGGTTCTTCTTAGCTTGTTTTTTTTTATTGCAGGAGCTCAATGGACGGGGATAGTAACAACGATAGCTATCGAAATGCTGAAATCAGGCATGGTAGAAGCTGTTATTTGTGTACAGAGGTACCAATTTTATTTTGCTGATTAAAAAAAAAAATGTAGCTGTTATATGACCAATTCTTGTTTTATTTTTTCTTTCAAACTTTAACAAGTTTTGTTTTTCAAATTGGTTGCAGTGACCCAGATGACAGGTTCACCCCAAGACCTGTCTTAGCAAGGTTTGCATTATCTTATTTACATCATATGCGGATGCAGTATTTAATTTCTCGTCAAGATTTTTATTTTTTATTTATTTTTCTTGTTAGTTACACTCGTGGTATGTGCTTTATTCTTAATTTTATCGTCCCTTTTTCTCATAGGACGCCGGAGGAAGTTCTAGCTGCTAAAGGTGTTAAGCCAACACTGTCCCCTAATCTGAATACCCTTGCCTTAGTTGAGGTGTCAATGTTCTCTAAAGTGACTGAAGTCCCATTCATTAGTTTTTTCTTGTGTTTAAGTCTGAGTTACATGTATTCAATGAATCATATTAATCTTTTCAAGCAAAAATTTTGATCTCTGAATTCTAAAGTTATGCTTGAGAAAATGCCTGTATAACTAGTTAAAATTTCCTTTTCCCTAAAGAAAATATTATTCCAAATATTCAAGCGTGTTCAGAGTCGACATGGAAGTGAAAATATAGCATGGAAATGATGCCTCAGAAACATATGATTTCAATACAATAATCTGATACCGCTTTTTTTTTTCTTTAATCATCAAACTCATAGATGTTGCTTGAAAACTAAGAAGGCCAAGTGATAACTTTTCTCATGAAACAGGCTGCAGGAGTTAAGCGCCTTCTTTTCTGCGGTGTGGGTTGCCAAGTACAAGGTATCATCTGTATTATGATTGCAAAATTTTGTACTTCTACTTCTTCTCTCTTGTGACTTTGTACCATTGTAATGCAGAGTAATTTCTTAAACTGCAGCATTAAGATCCGTGGAGCGTCACTTAAATTTGGAAAAGCTCTACGTGTTGGGCACTAATTGTGGTAATTCAAAGTCCATGTTCTGCTTGCAATTATTATTATTATTATCATTTTTTGGCTTGTGGTCGTTTTAGCTTGTCAGGGTTTTAAGACTATATATAAATATATATATATTAACTATGTTAAATTTTTATGATGAGAATAATGTGAGTCTTGATGAATACGAGTGTTATCATTCATAACTGCATGGAAGCTTAGAAATGAGAAAACCTTTGGTTAGACACACGGGTTTTTTCTTGAATTTGTAATAAATTTTGTTATGTTTTCTTTTCTGTGGAATACTTTGGATCAGTGCTAAAACTTGTATTGAACAGTGGATAATGGTACGCGGGAAGGGCTAGATAAGTTTTTGAAGGCTGCGAGCAGTGAACCCGATACAGTTCTGCATTATGAATTCATGCAAGATTATAAGGTTTGTGTTTCAAAATCTTTTCTTACAATGTAAAACTTTTCATTACAGATACCATGTGAAGTATATTGTAACAAGTTACTTTTCTCCTACTTCAATAGGTGCATTTGAAGCATCTGGATGGTCATATTGAAGAGGTAATGCTATCATAGTAGTTTTACATAGTTTGATCTTGATTTCCCATTTTGGTGCTTAATCGGTTCAAATCGTATCTTAAGCAGGTTCCTTATTTCTGTCTACCTGCAAATGACTTGGTCGATGTTATTGCCCCATCTTGCTACAGGTAATCCCTCTTAGTTTGGATTTGTTTTAAGCAACAAGCAAAGTAAATAATTGATTGTAATGGAAAGAGCTTTTTGGTCATTTTTCATGAGTAGTTGCTGCTATGCTAGCATGAAACATTTCCTAAATCTTTTTTATTTCACTTGTTGAGAGGATATAATTCTAACCATTTTCAACTCTCATTGTCGTGCAGTTGTTTCGACTACACGAATGCTTTAGCGGTGCGTTTCATTCCTCTATATGTTAACAATTGATTTTTGTCTTAGCAGTTATTAGTAATAGTATTGTCGTTGGTTACTTCTGTTTATTCGTGGATCAACAAATGTAGTTGGTAATTAAACTTTTCTTATTACTTGCATAAGAAGAAATGTCATGCTAAATAGAAGCTTTTCTAATATGTCTAATCAACTCCAGGATCTAGTAGTTGGTTACATGGGTGTGCCAAAATACCCTGGAATTAGTATGCCACAACATCCCCAGTATGTTACAGTAAGGTAATATCACTTTTTTCTTTGTTTTCTTTTACTTCTTTAGTTTGGATTATTCTTCACTATGATATGAACCAGTCATTTTGTTTATTACCTCGAATTTCAGAAATGAACGCGGACGAGAAATGCTTAGTCTGGTCGAGAAGTATTTGGAGATTACACCAACAATTAGTAGCGTAAAAACCCTCAGCTCTACACGTTTTTTATTGTATGTTGTTTAAAAATTTTCAACATCAAAATATTAATCATATTGCATAATTTGCATCAGGGTCAGCGCCAGCCATTTGTTATGGAGACCGTCAAGGCCGATGACAATGCTAAGCTGGGTATGTGTAGTAACTTCATATCATTACATTATTAGCTTCAAATCTCTATCAATACAATAACTAATTTATTGCATAATGAGTAATAGATACAAAACAACACAACATATTCTAATAAATCTCTTATTATATGAGAGTGATATGCTCATTTAATAGGCTTTTTGTGATACCTCTTATTTCTATGATCAGGTAAAGGACCTTCTAAACCTGCTCCTATGTTTGTTGGGAATTTGATTGCTTTTCTCCTAAACTTGGTAAATATCATACCTGCTATATACATATATATTTTTAAGTGAATGTAACTGTAAGAGAGACTTCATTATGTTTTCACTTGGCTCATTTTGTGTAGATTGGTCCTAAAGGTCTGGAATTTGCTCGCTACTCGCTTGATTACCACACTATACGAAATCATTTGCACGTAAATCGCTCGTGGGGAAAAGAGAGGTACTTATTTTCGGTGTTTGTAGAATTCCCTAGTCTTCTGTGATTTTCCTACGAGAACTTGTAAGTTCAACCACTGTGCTTGTTTCACATGTATAGTTTCTTAATATTATCGGACACCTATAGTGTCAATGAAAATGCTAAACATTAAAATGATGGCTAAATGTCACAGCTCAAAATTTGAATGAAGTTTTCCCAATTTAACGGATTGAAATTATGAATTTTTAGGAAAAATTCCAGTTCTAAGAGCTGCTTGGTTTCTTTAACTTGGAGTTTATTCATCAAAGAAAATGAATTAGCAATGACATATATAATAGGAATTATAAGGTCATAATATTTGCTTATGTTTTTTTTTTTTGAATCACAAACAGAGCTGATAGACACATTCCTTCATATGCCAAGAAGCTGGTGGACATGTACAACAAGAAAGGTGAAATCAATCAAATGCTTTCCAACAAGTAATGGTGAAAAATCAAACCAATGCAAGTCTAATTACAAGAGAATTATCATATATGTGGACCTATGTACACTACTATACCATCCATAATTTAGAGTGAAAAGAAGAAGAAAATATGTGTACAACCATGAACTGAGGCTTTGTTTATTCCCATGTAAATTCGAGATCAGTGCTTTTGAAATATCAATGTTGATGTAAGCCAATTTGTATTTCCATTTCATGACTTTCCCTTTAGCACTACCAACTGAATCATGATTTTAGCTGCAGAGAAGTTTGATATCAACTTTTAATAATAATAATAATAATTTAAAAAAGTATCCTTAAATTGTTATTATAAACTTTTTTTTGCATTCTTGAATAAATATCCTTATGTTATCAGGGATGGATTAGGAGATTGTAGTAATACGTTTTAACAAAAGTGGTATTATGGTAAAAATTAAAAAATTTAAGGGGGAAGGGCTAGAGCCCCCACTGGGCCAGCCACTTTCGGGTCCAAGGTGGCTCCGTCCTTGCTTATGTTATTATTATGGATGTGGTTGTGGTGGGACACCTCCTACCACAAGGAACGATTCTGGATCGTCAAAACTCAAATTAACATTTTTAAGCAATTAGACCCACTAAAAAAGTAAATCTGACGATCTAAAATCGTTTCTTATGGTATCGGTGCCCCACCACAATCTTCCTGTTATTATATGTTAGTTTGACACATGAGGAAGTATCATAATCCTCCATTTTATTTATTCGAAATACCATGACCATCCATTTCATTTTCAAAAGACAAAAAGTGTCATTTTTTAAAACCTTCAAATGATACACCTTTTATTGGTCAAATGGTGTAAATTTAATGTATTTATATTCTCAAAATCGTCTAAGTGGCAAGTGCTAACAAGAATGATATATATGACAATCAAGGAATTGAAGTCATATTGAAGTCATTTGTGAAAAATTTACACCTTTTAGTCAACAGAAAAGTATATTTTTTGCATGTTAAAAAAAAAAAAAGAAGACAACAGATACTTTTTGTGTTTCGAAAAATAAAAGAAGAGATCGAGTTGTTTCGATTTACGAGATGAGATGATTATGGTATTTTAACTTTCACACTTATATTCTTAGAAATGGTACTAGTTACCATTATTTGTTAAAAAAAAAAAAAAAGACAACTATATATCACTCATTTTATCAACTATAACAAAAGCATTCTTTCCGCTTCAAGTTTAATCTAGGGTTTTTTTTATTTAATTTTTTTATTTATTTATCATAGCTACGACTTTTTCCTTACAATATAAGGCTGATTTATTTATTTATTTTATTTTATTTATTATTATTTTTTTAAGAAAGTTTTTATTGAACTAAACGTGCTTGAGAATCAAGGAGACTTGGGGAAAGTACTCTTATAAGAAAGCCCAACCATGACCAAATTACAAATATATTACAACAGCGTACAATGTCGTGGTAATATCGATAATGCACACCTCATAATAGCTTCAAAAATACATAAATGTGGAAAATTTGCACTTTAACATAACAATTGGAAGGAACATAATTTTTAGGATGTTGTGATTTACTAGTATATGGCGTTGTTTTCTTGAAGAAATCTGTTGGTATTTGAGAGGAGTTCATGAAGGAAAACACTATATTCCAAATATCGGCCAAGAAGCTGAGTGCTAAGAAAGGTTGACTTTTGAAATTATCTAATTATTTGAAGAAGTTGAGCATAAGTACTAAGAAAAGTTGACTTTTAAATTTTTCTAATTATTTAATAATTGACTTCCCTTCAAGTTCAAAAGTCAACTTTCTTAAACTTTTCCTAACAGATTAATGGTGAATTTAATAGTTTGATAATAAAATAAGTTCGATGATTTCAATTAAGAGAAATTAAAGAAAGCATATTGGTCTAGGATTTTTTATTTTTATTTTTCGGTTACTCTTCTTCAAAAGACTCAAATTTTTTAGCAACATTTGAAACTTCAATTCCTCAAGCAAGCTTTCTTGTTGTAATTATGTTAGAATATATAGTTGATTATTTCCACTCCACACATATGCATGCATGCATGTACCCAAAAAAAAAAAAAACCATATGGATAGATTTTAGATACTTGTATTGATATTGATCACATGTAGTGTGAGAAACGACCTTTATAGAAAGTCCACGGATGGGAATTGAAAACCAACAACAGTAACACAAAGTAGTAATTATTAGATTCATTAGTGTGTTAATTATATATAGCACAATTGCACAAAGGAATGGGCTTTATGGTGTGTGACTGTGAGGCACCAAAAAAAAAAAAAAAAAAAAGCCACCCCATGTGTCTCTCTTCTCTTGGTATTAGTGTTTGTCTCTTGAAAGTTAAAGCTTTGAGCGGCTCTTGTGAGAGCCTAGAAAAACAGATCTTGACAAAAGTGCAGTTGAAGTATTCATTTTGTAGGCTCAAACTAGAAGCTCTCAAATCTTTCCTTCTATCTAGTGCCTTGAACACATACATTAAAAGAATGAGGATTGAGATTTGAGATTACCCTTTTTTTTTTTTTTTTTTTTTTGAGGTTATGAGTGTGTGGTGACGGATCGAAGAGATTTTATATGGCCCCAAAATTGAGTTTCAGCCTTCACATCTTCATGTTTGAAAAAAACAACATGGGTACTCATATGGCCATATGGGTTGTCTTTTAAGTGATCTTTTTTTCTTTTTTGAGTTGACCAAAAAAAATATTGCCTTCTTTCCCTTGTCTATAATGTCAAATGAAAAAAAAAAAAAAACTAAATTGGAAAAAAAATTGGAAGTACATGAATCTTATTATGGTGTGTAAGTGTCTACTTTATAAAGTGGCTTCTAATCTATATATCTATAGATGATATATCCACAAGTCATTAGCAAGTTTTGACAGAAAAAGTACTATAGCTTTAGGCTTGTAGGAAATTTTAAAGACTAATAAGAATTGCTCACATGACTTTTACATGCAAGGCATGAAGCCTAGATTTGACAATTCGTGTCAGTCAGCTATCGTTTTTTAATGGTATCAAGATATTTAAATTGGATCTAAAACCTTGCTAATTCAATATTGTATTTAAATAGCAAATCACAATATGCTTTAATAAAATGATCAGTTAGGTAAATAGTCATTTTGGACTGTCTGTTTTTAAAAAATAGTCACAGTTTCAAAAAATTTAAAAACTAGTCATAAAATTGTAAGAAATTTCTTACAATAACATAAATACACATAAAAAAACTGTAAGAAATTTCTGACACTAGGCAAAAATTTTGTAAAAAATTTCTTACATGGCTAGTTTTTAAAGTTTTTTGAAACTGTGGCTATTTTTTAAAATTGTTTTATAAACAGTGGCTATTTTTTTAAAATTTCCTTAATAAAATAGTGTTAAATATGTACTACTCATTTATAAGTTATGTCGTCGTGTCACACGCAAATTTATTTAAACCCAACTAGATTTATTTCGATAAAAATTAACAAATAGTTAAGTATATTTTCTAAATCTAAAATCAAAATCCCAAATAAGAGCCTAGCTTTGATAACATATATTAGGAGTGATAATTCGTGTCTCAAGCAAAATAAAAATTATGAGAATATAAATAAATAAAATTTGAAATATATGTTATAAATTAGTGCTAATGTGTCTTAATTGTGTATATTTGTATATAACTTCTTAAGTAATCGTGGCTTAGTGAGTTTTAATCATGTTAGTGTATTCGTGTAGTGTTCACTAATTATTTAATCATATTAATTATCTCTGATTCGACAAGATCTCAACCCATTAAAAGAGGATTCAAATCCGTTAATTTTGAGTCGTGCTCATATTGTATCTTGTATCTGAGCCTAATCAATCCTATCGAAAACAGCCCTGCAAATACTTGGTATAAGATAGGTTAATGGCTTTGGGGAGATTGCCCACATGACTTTCACATTGAAGCTATAAAAGCAACAACTCAAATGCCTAGTAAACTAGGTAATGGCTTTGGGAGATTAAAAGGTTGGGGCTTTCTTTTTCAAGGAAAAAGAAATGTTGGGTATAAATGTCTTGATGCTTCCAGATGAATTTCAGGTGTAACAAATTTTTTTTGTTCTTTTTAATCTATCACATGCTTTTAAATTTAAAGCGGAATCGACTCGTACCTCTTTCAGTTGTTTTTATGACAATTTATTAAATAACACCCATGTCTTTAGGTAATGGTAACTGGTAATGTTCATGTGGCATTCATGGAAATTGGCAACAGATTTTTATTTTTGTTTTTGGGATTTTTGTTTTTGGGTTTCAACTTCAAGTTTGAAACAATCCCTGCAATTTCAATGATCATCTGATCATGGACTGTGGTGATTCCTTGAAAAGACTTTTGGACTACCTTGTCAATAGTGAAGATTTATTACAAGCACAGTCCAAGGATAAGATTCATATTTCTATATTTTTTTTTTGTGGGCTCTATCCATGTGGATGGCAACATGGAGACAAAGCACACTGAAACCTAAAATACATACGATAAAAATTGGAAAGATTTTTTATATACATTTTTTATATTTGCTTGGAGTACTCAAGGATGTCACTTTGGGGAGATTTGTGAGGTTTGGGTTATTATGATAGAAATAAATGGGGTCCACAATATTTAATGGGCCCCTTAAGCTAGAGATGGAAGAAAGCCCATCATTCTCATTAATGAGCAATTGGACCAGATTTTGTGTGTCTATGCAAAAGATAGAATGAGAATCTCTCTCACTTTGACTAAGATTTATATCACTCAATTCTGAATACAAAAATATTAACCAAAAAAAAAAAAAAAAAACAAAAACAAAAGCACCAAAAAGAAAACTTAAGCCTCATCTTCCTTTTGTACAAAAAATAGGAAGATTTTTCAACAGTACACTACAGCAGTGAAGTAAATCTAATAATTCAGAATCATGCACCATCGAAGAATTCTCAGAGAAAATATTGCCCAAAACATTCTCTCTCTCAAGAGTTGGGGCTGGTCTAGTGGCTAGGAGAGGGCTACCTTTCTGTGTTACATGTCCCTTTGTGTATCAATTTCCTTTTTTTTTTTTTCTCTACACAAAACTGATCATATGGGGTTTGTTAGATCAGCCAGAAAACAAAAGAAACAAAACCAGATTGGATTAATTTTTTAAACTTTTTTATTTTTATTTTTATATATTTGTAAGCATTGAATTAGAAATGTGAAATGCATCTTCTATGCCTAGCTGCCACAGATTTCCTCTTCTGCTTAGTCTCATCTTTCCAGCATTTGGCAATGTCATGTGCAACACTAATAGCATCTAATGAAGCCCCAGAAAGGCCTCTCCTTGTGAACCCAACTGCATAAAGCCCTGCTTTGCCTTTCCACCCATTTGGGAATGGATTCTTTGGGATTCCATCTCCTGAGAAAAAGTCATTTTCCTGTAACCAAAAAAAAAATATAAAAAAAAAGTTTCAATTTTTAGTCCTTTTTATCCACTTGTAGATATAGAAACAGCACCAAAAGGACAAAACATAACCACCAAGCCTACCTAACAATCTGACTGACTTTGCATTTTTTTTATAGCCTTTCTTTTATTAAGTCCTTCAACTATTGAAAGAGAAAAAAACTAACTTCCAATAACTGTCACATGCATTCCAAGAAAGAAAACTTCTCAAAAGATTTGGCTCAATCAATGACACTAAAAAAAACAAACAATCATTAAAAGGGTTTTTTAAATACTCTATTTGACAAAAAGAGTTCTCACCTTCAACCATGAAGGAACATTGCTTCTATACCCAGTTGCCAAAATGACTGAATCAATCTCAAGAATTTTTCCATCAACAAGCTCAACTCGGCCCGGAAAAAACCTCTTGATCCCGGGGACGACCTTGATCTCGCCGGATCGAATTTTCTTCAGTGCACCAATGTCCAACACTGGGGTCTTCCCGGCGGTGTTCTTGAGCTCTAGTGGGCCCACAGATGGCCTTTTCAGGCCGTACTTCTCAAGATTCCCAAGCACAATCCTGGCAAGAAGAAGCAATATCTTGTCCACCACCCGCAGTGGGAGCCATCTCATCATCGTAACCGCCATCTCGAACGTTGACTTTCCGAGTATCTCCCTCGGCAGGACATGAACCTGAGAAACCGATTTTCGAAAAAACAGAGAACGCTCTGCTTCAGTTTTAGCCCTTAAAAGAAACAAGAGAATGGTATGTTCGCGCGATTCTGAACCGTCAGATTTTCGTTAAGTTCTGTCAGATTCAGGTACTGTCTGGATGTGACAGTACCCTGATAGACTCTAACGTCTAAAAACATGCGCAAAAATTATTTCTTACTGCACAAGTTACTTAAAAATAGCACAAAAGAAAAAAGAAAAGTTGACTCACCGAGCTTCGAACCACCATGGAAGGGCTGGCATTGTGGTTGCAAAGATCAAGAGACACTTCCATGCCCGAATTCCCGCACCCAACAACGAGCATTCGCTTCCCCCGGTACCCCTCTCCGGTTCGGTAGTCGCAAGCGTGCACGACGCTCCCTCCGAACCGCTCCAATCCCTCGAACTCCGGCGCCACCTTCTCCGCGTTCTCCCCCGTCGCCACGACCAGCCACCGGCACAAGTACTCCACTCCCCCGCCCTTCTCCCCCTTCCCCGCCCCCGCGGTCTTGACGCGCCACAGGCCGAAGGTCTCGTCGTACTCGGCGGACAGCACTGTTTCATTGAAGACGGGGTTTATGCCGAAGTGCTCGGCGTAGGACTCCAAGTAGCCGATGAACTGGTGCTTGGAGGGGTATTCTGGGAAATCCACAGGGAATGGGAAGTTGGGCAATTGGCAAAACTGCTTAGGAAGGTGAAGCTTGAGGCGGTCATAGGTCCTGTGCTGCCACAGAGAGGCAATGCAGTTGGCTCTCTCGAGGACGACGAACGGCACGCTCTGCTGCTTTAGGCTCGCCGCCACGGCCAGCCCGGACGGGCCCGCGCCGACGATGACCGGGCCGTTGACCCACACGCAGCGCCGGTCCGAGAAGATGTGTTGTTGGTGGTGGTGGTGATCATGGTTGAGAGGGGTTTGGACCATTGGTGGTTTCTTGAGACAAGTGTGGTCTAACATGTTTGGTTTGGAGGGATTTTTTTTTTTTGGTTGTACTTTTTTGTTTTTTGGGCTAGTGAACAAATAGTGTGGTTTGGGAATTTGAATGGGAATTTTTTTCTTCTCTTGTTGTTATATTGAATGATCAAGAAAAAAGGATGGTTGTTTTGGTTGCTTTTGGGTGTTAGAGGGACTTAGAAGAGTACTAAATGTTTGGTTTTGTTTGAATTTGTTGTGTGGAGAGGGAAAGAAGGGAATACAAGGGGCTTAAATAAGGAGAGGGGTCTTCACCATAAGAGTGGCATGTGATGGGGATTTTTAAATTAATTAATAGCTTTTTCAGAGAGAGAGAGAGAGAGAGAATTTTTATTTCCTTCAAATGATTAGCTTTGGGCCGTTTTGTGTTTGTTTATTGTTAACAAAATTTTAATATGATTCTAAGCTCTTTAACCCACAAAAGCAACATTATGTACCTCATATGCGTATAAATATATGTGTTTGATTAACATATTTGAGAAAATAAGCAACGATATCCACAACCTTTTAAGAAGATTGGGGCTTTTGGTTTTTGCAATAAATCATATTTCTAACTTTTAGGTGTGTAGAAAGATCACTACAATGGCCACTTGCAAAATCAGCTTCCCATACTATATGTCCTATATACATGATATCATGTACTTGAGCAAATGGTTTCCAAT
Organism: Boehmeria nivea var. tenacissima; assembly: GCA_018132145.1. Classification (NCBI taxonomy): domain Eukaryota; kingdom Viridiplantae; phylum Streptophyta; class Magnoliopsida; order Rosales; family Urticaceae; genus Boehmeria; species Boehmeria nivea. The sequence goes on from CM030883.1 coordinate 11,001,191, forward strand.
AGGAGGTTTTTCTTTTTTCTTTCTAAAGTTATTTCTTTTCTTATTTCTTTTTCATTTTTTAAATCTATCAAGTCCTAGGGCTTGCACATGGTAGAGCCAGTCTCTTTTATCTTATGTGTGCTATAAAGAACCAACCTAAATTAATCAACATATAGATAACTAGTGCTAATTAGATAGCCCTTTATTTTTCCATATATACCACCTAGGTTCATGTTTAATAAAAGGATTTTTGGCACATGTGGTTTCTAAATATGTTGCATTATTACACTTTGGCTCTTTTGAATTTAAAATTTGTAGCACTTGAGCCCAAATTAAAAACATCCGTCTTTGGATCAGACCCGTCTCAATGTCTCATTACCCAGAAAGTTAATAAGTGCAAATTCTTCATATATCTGCAACAAATACAACAAACAAATTTAGTTGAATAACAAAAACAAAAAACAAACAAGACATCAAAGATGTTTGAAACTGTCTTCCTCTTTGATGATAGCAAAGAGGAAGACAATTTACAACATGACTCAGAAAGTTAATAAGTGCAAATTCTTCATTTTCATTTACAACATTTAAGAAGGAGTTTTGTGGAATTTACAGCAAACCAACAAGCCAATTTTTTTTTTTTCCCTTTTGGATTTCAACTTAATTGTATGAATAATCTAATTTGATGGTATTGATTTTGCACCATAGTTGAATGATTCATGACCTTATGTATTGTTTTGAGGGAGGAAATGAAGTTTTACAGATGGAAAAGAAGGTTCCATTTTTTATGCAGAGGAAGAAATCGTCATTGTCTGGGCAAGGAGAGATAAAAGAAACGGAAAAAAAAAAAGTATAGACTTTTTGAGTTTTTAATAAGGATCGTTATATAGTGCTCAATTTATTAGTGTGTCAATATAACACTATAAAATGGTGTTATAATGATAAAAGATAATGATATAATTATTACTCATTACATCAGTTTTTTTATATTGTTACATCTCCACTGTATAATGTTACGGAGAACACTGATAAGTATGAAATATTATAAATTTAGCCTTATAATAATTAGAGTTCTATTTTTTTTTTCTTTTTGCAAAACACCAGAATATCTTTATAGAAAAGTCACGTGAGGGGCACAAGCGAGATTCTATCAAATTTTTTAACGGGCATTTTTCAATTTAAGGCAAAGTGCTCTCGATTTTTAAATTTAGAGAGATTAATACAATATATATATATATATATATATATTTAGATGTCAAAGTGTCATTAACGACTTTTAATTAAAAAAAAACTTTAATAAAATAGAACTTAGTTATTTCATATCACTATATGTTAGTTATTTATAGCTAGTCAAAAGCATATTTATGCCCTAGCTAAGACCTTAGTCCAACTATATTTAGAACAATTGCCAATAAGTTCACCTTGACTTGGTTGACAATCAACTCTTAACAAATTAAAAGTGTTATTCTCATAATCTAAGAACTAAACTAATAACTAACATGTATTAATTAATAATCTTTTTTTATCTTCTTTCTCTTGCGCACAAATATAACTATTATACATACTTCTCATAATTCGCCAAAAATTTTCAAATAGTGGAGTGAGACTACTAGTGCACTCTCAGATAGAATATTGATTGAGGTACTAAACTACTAATTAGAATTGAGGAAATAGCTATCTAAAACAACAACAATAACAATACAGTTTAGGCACTAATTAAAGTAACATAAACATAAGAACATAAAAGTCAAAGGGCATACCGATAAAGTTCATGTACCTTTTGGCAGTTAGCCAAAGGTAACCGATAAAATACAGACTGAGAAGCATACATCATGCCGACTATATATATATATATATATATATATATATATATATTCAACAAGAAAGACCTAGAAATAACCAATTAAATTAATCATGTTGTATAACATGTATATGTATGCCTAGTGTACGTAGAGGAGACATATAACCCATCATTTTCGATAATCAAACTTATTAATGGTCCATACCAAAGATCATATAATGGAATCATTGAAAGTTTCAGAATGTTCTCTAACTTGCTTGAAGAAGCACTTCTAAGGTCTTTTATTTTTCGGGTTAATTTGCAGATCAGTGTCACTCATCATATTCAAAGCCAAGACACCTATACTAAGCGAAGTTGACATGTCTTTGGGTCGTGGACAATTCAAACATAGTTTCAATTTTCTTTTTTTGCTCTAGTTTTAATTCTAGAATATCATATTCTCTTGGAAAGACTTAAAATATTCTAGAGTTTTTTATTTTTTGCTGATTTAAAAAAAATTCTAACACCGATGTACATGCTCAGCTACCTTTAGTGCATGACACGTATGCAAATTTAAAAAAAATTTGATCTCATTATATTTGTCACATTTTCTGTACTTTTTCTTTATCTGTTTTGTGTTTTTGGCCTTCCTAATAAAATTTTGATCACATATTTATTAGAAAAAATATCATAAATATCTCATTTTTTTTGTTTAAATTAAAACACAATTTTTTTTTAATTACAAAAAATAGTCTATAATTTTTTATTTTTTTAAAACCTATGCAAAAATATACATTTTGTTGAATAAAGGATATAAAATTTTCAGACATAACTTATAATGTCTTGATCAGCATACAAATTATTCTTGTTATAAATTACACCTAAACAAAATGTTGATGAGAATAAGAATAAATATATTGAAGATTTTCAATTTTTTTTGTTAACAGAGTATGTTTTTGGAAGAGAAATTTTTTTTGTTACTTTCTGTATTTATTAAAATATAAATGGACAGAAGATTCGAATTGATTATGAATCTCTTTCTATACTCTCAACTCTTCTGTTATTTTTAATATCTCCCCTTTGCAAATATATATGAAAATTATTTCAATATTTTTTTTTTTTTCATTTAAAAGAACATTTAGAAGATCTTAAAGATATATCTTAACGTACATACATAATTAATGAGAGACGTGGCAAAAAAAAAAACATAATTAATGGGAAAGCAAGGCCTCCTTACGTGCTATATGAATCACTAATGAAATGGAAACTTTAGACAACTATGAAAGTATGATTTTTTAATTTTTTTTATGATCATTTCGCTGTTAATTTAATTTAATTCTAAGAATACAAGTATTAGTAACTTTTCTCAATGTCGCATTCGTACCATGTTTATATACAATTAGTCAACGGAAAAACAAATATTATTCGAAGCTTAATATGCAAACAAGTGTTTGAAAAAAAAAAAAAAAACCAAAAAAAAAAAAAAAACCCACCAACTTCACCATATACAAACTTCCTCTACGGCACTGCGGGCACTGCTTATGTGCCATTGACATTCAGCCGTCGACAGTTTCCCATTTGGGGAATTACAAAAAAAAATAAAAAATAATAATAATCAAAACTATTTAAAATGCTCCTTAATAATTTGGATATTTAGCACTTATAGTCCATATATACTAGAATTTTATACACTTAATTTGGTCCTTGAACTATTTTTATAGGCTCTTAAGGTCTCTGAACTTTTAAGTTTTGACAAATTAGTCTCTACTCATTAATTTTAATTAATTTTGCACCAAAATTACACATATATCACATTCATTAGATTCTAATTGCGTGAAAAAAAAAAACTAGATAGATGAAAATCACATTAAATTTAAATGAAATTTTTTTGAATTTTTTGAAATGTATTCTTCAATTAATTTATAATTTTGGCTAATATGATTTATTTTAATTTGATTAGAAAATAATGCAAGTAATATATGTACAATTTTAGTAGTAATTTAATTAAAATTGATGGGTGACTAAAGTTGTCAAAACTTAAAAATTTAGAGATCGTAAGTGCCTATAAAAATAGTAATTTAAGGACCAAAGTGTATAATGTCTAAAAGTATAGGACCATAGGTGTCAATTATCCTAATAATTTATATCATAAATAACGAGTACCCTTAATTTCTACTTTATATTTATAGTTTAAAAATAATGATACAAATTATAAGTACAATATATGCAAACGAAATACAAATTATTAATCTGTTAAAAAAAAGGTCATTTTGTTCCTCGATCGTTTGATGATTGTTGTCTCAAAATCTTCTGCTTCCCCCAATATGCAACCCTAATATGCAATCCTTCAATTCCTACTTGAACTCTGACAACGCATCCTAATAACGCATCATTGTCCTTGGTCTCATGTCTTGACTTGAGTCTTCCAATAATCATAGTTTTCTTGTATTTCTCTATTAAATATTAGATAATAATTAGATAATTTTGAGTTTGAAATTTGTAAGTCTTTATAATTAAGTGTTTGATAGCATTATTTGATTTCAATAGTTCCGATACATTATGAAATTACTCAAAACTTTTATTGATAATGTTGGATTTCAACATTTGCTTCAAACATTAAGATTATGTGCCAGTTTGGAACTGTTGTGCTTATAAAAAAAAGTGCTTCAAACTGTGCTGATGTAAGAAGCTGCTGAAATTATAAGCATGTAGGGTGTTTGGTTATTTTATTTTTAAAATTGTTGTTAAATAGTGTGTGTATGTAAAATTACTAAATAATAATTTTAGAAAATTATTCAGTAGAATATGGGTAGTTAATTGAGGATATTTTAGTAATTTAAACTGGAGAAGCAGTTTTGGTTACAGAAAAGTAGCCTTTAATAACCTACTTCTTAAATTACACTATGTAAAAGCAGAAATAGTTACCTACTTCTTTGATAAGCAGGTTTACCGAACGCCTATAACTGTTTTAGATTGTTTTATAATCTAAAAGCAACTTCCAAAAAACAATGCCAAACTGGCCCTATATATGTTAGGAATAACGTCTTTCACTTTTGTGGTGCAATACTGTCACCCTTATCATAAACATTATTAAAGTAATTATTTGATGTATGTGTTAGTTAATATATATATAAATATATATATTTTATGTTATTCTTATAAAGATATCAATAACAAATTCGGGTTTATTAGTTAAATATATTTTAATTAGATTTTTATATCTAGTCTTTCTTAATATTTCATAATTTGCATAATCAATGAGTTGCGGGACCGACCTGACAGCGTTCTGCACATTTATTGAAGGCTACTCGATAAATAGGATGCACATGACGTCTTGTATGTAGATACGATCTAACAATAATCTGCAATTTCTCGAAGGTTAGCTGATCAATCAAACGTATGGCAATGCATTAGCGCAGTAACAACTTTGCAGAGCTCTGCGAATTTATTGAAAACAGAAGAATAAGCGTCAAGTGTAACAACAAAGTTAGGTTGACTTAGTCTTCCGGCCAAAACTCAATTAAGAGTTTGTTTCAAATTGTAAATTAGTGGTCTATAAATATCCTCTAAGCATCTAATTTGGAACTTGAAGAGATTGAGTTAATTGAACGTAATTACACTGAGAGGTATTTTGAGCATTCTAGACGTAGTTTATACAAAGCTTGAAGAAAAACATCACGCTCAGAGAAGTCGACAGAGAACCAGAAGGCAAGCGTAGACATGTGGTCTAAACTAACAAAGCTTAGACTAAGGAGTAGTCTAAGGCTAAGCGAGCAAACAAGAGGTTCACAATCTGATGAATTGAGCGAGTGAACATGAGGTTTGCACTCTTGAGAAGATCATCGTAAATTCCGACTTGGGTGGAGATATGAACATTATTGTAATTTTATAGCCGTGTAATTGTAATTCAAAGATTAATAAAATCCACCTTCATATCCAGTGTGCTTAGCACCCATAGTTTTTATTTATTTATTTATTTTTTTCCGATATAGGTTTTTTGCCATGTAAGACTATCAGGTGTCCATTGTTACCTTCTTTGCTTTAATTTTGTTCATCTAGTTAAATTAAATTTGTAAGAACACATATAAGTCCTACAATATTGTCTGTTAGATCGATACTAATACATTTTGATCTCTATATTCCGTCCGTTGGATCTTTCAAAATATACATCTGATTACACTCACATGGAAGAGGTGATCTTGTTGATCTTTCCAAAAATGGAACTAAAGCAAAATAAGTGGGATGAACATGAACCCTTGAAAAGTGAGTTTAAGCTAATTGTAGATAGAACTATTCTGTTACCTAAGAATATTAAAACTGGATATATTAACAAAGACCAACTTGACTACAAAAATAATCACTTGGCTAACTCTTAGCAATTAGTTCAATGTTTTTGATGGACGGAAATTGATAAACGGGCTAATCAAATAAGGACAGTCACGATATGACCACGTGAAGTAGGTGATCATATCGTGGATTTCTAAGATATATTCATCACATTTTCTGATGATCATCTTGAAGGCCTCACCAAACTAACCACTTGGAATTTGAAATTGAAACCCTTAAAACAATGCCATCCATGAACATATATATATTTTGATTTACTTTTGGTTCTTCCAATATTGGAAAACATGCTTTTGGAAAAGGAAATACACCAGCGATCGAGAGAATTAAATAACTTCAAGTATTGAATGAATTATACAAATAATGTTTTATTAAATCAAAAAAATTATCAAGAATGATGATTAACACCAATTTATTAATCGTAAAACTCAGTTATATCAATGCATATTCTTTTTACGATACATATCTAATTATAAGGTCAATTTTCTTTTTTTTTTTCTTTTTTTTTTTTTGAATTTTATCATGTGATAGGGAATTCCATACGATGAACTGTGGCATAAAAAAGAGGCATTTACACGTGCATGGATTAACCTTAGGGTTTGTGAATTCTATTCTTTTCATGCTAAAGATGAGAAGAGGATCATGATTGGAGTTCTTCTCATTATAAATATACATGCATATATACGCACATTCAATATATATATATATATATATACATACTTTCTACAAATTACTATGGACTTCTGATTGAGAAGATTAATAGGGAAGTTAGAAATATACTCATTAGTCAACCTGCAGCTTCGGCCATCCCTACTTAATTGAGAAAAAAAAGTAGGAGTTCGAAAAGTAATCGAGTTTTACAATCTGCTTTTAGTAAATAAGTAGTAATTATTAGTTAGCACTCCTTCCTAATTTGGGTTTTCCTTATTGTAAAAAAAAAAAAAAGGTATATTACATCATTATTTAGAAAAACTGTAATTTCTAACAAGTATGTTGATTATTGTAAAAATTTTGTAATTATATTTGACTACAACAATTATATCTAATTACTAACTTATATATTTCTGAAATGATTTGGTCTATTTATTAAACCTAAGGATTAATTAGTTTTAAAAGTTACCCTTATACTAGTACTCCTAGAACTCATACATACTAACAAATTTTGAGTTATATATATTTAGGTTTTCTAACTAAAATTTTGATTTTTATATAGTTGATTTTTGATATTATTTTGATTAAATTTATAGAGCAACTACACGGTATTCTATTCTCAAACGTTTGCCCATATGCTTACAGTGCAATTTTGTTAAGATAATATATAGTAAAAAAAACTTGACACAATATATGCTTACCTTTTAATTACACAATTAATATATTGAATTAATTTTAGAAAGACGTCATCAATGATTAATATATTTTAAGTCCGAAATTAAATTAAACGAAAATTTAACGTACGGCCATCTTATAAATTTATCATAAAACTATAAAGAGTAGAAATAGATACTAATTGTTGCAATATATATATATATATTGAAAAAATTATATGTAGTAGTTCATCTTTCCTTCTCCATTAAGCTGCCTTTCTACCCGAAAAGATCATGCTAATATATCAAAGGTTAAATTGCATTATTGGGTATGATGTATATATATATATATATATATATATATATATATGCTCTCACCTTCCTAATTAATTTAAGGGTGAGTATATAATTGCAAGTTTATTAGACGTTAGTGTAAAATAACATGCAATACATTTTGGAAACATAAAAGACGTAGCTACGTACAATTATTCCTTTTTTTTTTTTTACGTACATTAATCATTCCTTTTGCAACTGAATCTGTGAAAATATTGCTATCTTGAAAATGACAAGACAGCCTAAAACACTCAAGAAGTGGATTAATTCCTATATTGATAGTGATATTTTTCATGACAAAATATAACCAGCTTATATGATTCGATATAAATATACTATTGAAAGTTTCGAAGTTCTAATATTGTGTTCCCCAATAAATTCTAATCAATTAAATTACTATAATTTTGTGAAATAAAGTAGGGCAACAATAATGCATCAACACCACATATAAAATAAAAGTGTCGGCATATAGTTTCGTGTGAAATTAAAGGGATAACGTTGGTCCACGTAATTAAGAACATTATGGATTTGCCATAGCTATCGGATGATCTTATTGCAAAATGTAGTATGTCTTAGTTCTTCAAATATGCATTAACAATTATTGTATTCTAATTAATTTAAAATAACAAAAACCAGTGATCAAAACTTTGTCTAATTAAAGCGCTTGTGAACGAACAACTCAATTTGTAATAGTAGCTTGCGTTGGAAATCTTGAAAACTTGAAATGCGTATCATGATACTTAACTCTTTGTTTAAGAAACATCAAGTTTATCTTGTTTCTTTTATAATACTTAAAAAGAATTTTTAAAAACTAGGTGATAATATACTTCACCTAAAAATTTTATGAACCACAAAGTACAATTTAGTAAATTGAGCCAGGAAAAAAAAAAAGAAACAAGAAGAGAATATTCATTAGAAACGGGTTTTTAAAGTTTAAAGCGTATATATAGTAAAAAAAAAAAACACTGTTCCAAATTTCAAATATTTGTGCCAATTAATTGACCGAATTTCATCACAAATGTAAAAACACAAATGAAAAATTCAATAGCTTTTAAAAACACGAAGACTCATTTTTATATAGTTGATTTAGGGATGTTTCGTAAACTCTTTAGATAAAAATAAATAAATCATCTTGATTAATTTTAGTTGAAAATGTCAAAATCTTGATTGTAGTTTGAATTAATATTTAGATAGGAGTTTGGTTTTCGCTATCTGAATTAAAATGTAAGAGAGAGAATTTGAATTGAGAATATAAAAAAGCTTTTAATTATAGCATAAGTATTCAAAACACGTAGAATGAATACTTAAATTTTTTGAACCAAAAGTTGCCAAGCGATATTTGGTACTTAGCAAGAATACTTATGTTAGAAATTTGTGATCTAAATCACTTGCCAAACAACACCTTATTACGGAAATTGGTATGGGTTATGGTCGTTCGTGATTTATGTGTCAAATGGTTTCGTCGATAATGAGATTAATGCATCAGTATAATGGTAGTGTAGGGATTTAAATGCGGTCAATAGCGGGAGGAGAGAAGAGGATTCCACTCCAAACTCCACTACGCCTCTCCAAACCTAGCAGAACTTTAATGGATCATTGTGCTAAAACGTAGCCTAGCTTCTACTGATTCGAGCGTCGAAAGCCCACGTCGGAGACCCCTCCAACTCCCCTAGTAATGCATTGTGTTGTTTTTCATGGTTAATTTTCCAACTATTCGAATTGTGGCACAATGCATATTTTCTCTAACACGCGTAATCATATGACCTCATGTGAAGTTAGTGCGAAAATGGCTTCAGAAATGAAAATCTACAAGTGAATGAAATATTTTTGGAAATAGATGATTTTTTTTTTTTTTTGCATTTCTCAAAAGCAGATTCTTTTTTCCTTTTTTTTTTTCTTTTGTCTTTTCTTTTTGTTCATGTCTTTCGTCTTGCATGGTGGTTAAGTTCCAAATGGTCAATTTTATTGAGTGCGTGTATATTAGAAAGATTATTTGAGTGCGTGTACATTAGAAAGAGAGCTGACCCCATTATTCATTGCTTTTGTGAATGTGGAAACTGCATTTGCTTCTAATTCATTTTGGACTAAGTGCATGTCACATGGAAACATGAATAGTTGAGAAACCAGAGGATAAAATATAACGGAAAAAGAAAATTAATACAAAGTCTTTTATTAGTTCTTTTGTTCTTAAAAAAAAAAGATTCTATATATATAGTCATCATAAATATACGCAAATTATGAATTGCCTAAAATAATACAAAGCTTTTTTTAGATTCTCATATCATAAAAACTCCCAAATCTTTCGTTTGACATGTGATCTTTGATTTGACCAACTCCAAAAACAAATATAATGACCATCCAACAATCATATCAATAATTCTTCATAACTAATGATATCAAAACGTTGTCTTTTTAATTCCTATTAGTAATATTTGTTCTCATCTAACAGTTAGCAACCAAATTAAAGCATATAAACCAACATATATACTATTTTTTGTGAATTTTCATGCCCATGAATAATTACCGGTATAAAGGTCATTAATCTGAGTAAAACATTGAACTTGCTACATGTTGACAAAATAGCTGTGACTAATTTCAAGAAGTTTTCTTATCAGTCAAAAGAAAAGAAAAAAGTTGTGAAATAGGCCCATCTAATAAAGAAAATGTGATCTATAATATTTATGGAAATTGTAATCTCAATAGGGTCTTGACAATGATTCCGAGTTGATTGTATTATAACGAAAAGGTTTCCACTAATTACAAAAAGGCTAGGGATGACCTACATATAGGACCTTGCATGTGCCCTAATCAAAGACCATAATTGGCTTTAATCAAAATCAGTTGGTGCCCAAACAATTCAATCATTTGCCACATTTATTCCTTTCTTCAATCTTATTATTTGGACATATATATACAACATCCGGACCATGATCATATTTTAATATACTCTAATTAAATTTCTAATATTACACCTTTTTTGTTTCTTTGTACCCTTTTTCCTTCCTTTTTTTTTTTTTTTTTTTGAAATTTGGTGGAGAAGAACCCACCATGCATAAAGAAGAGAATATCTCAACTTGGAACAATAATAGCTACAAACATTTTTTTTTAATTTTATTTTGAGACGAAAATAACAACAACAAATCATTTTCGTATGCCTTATATATATATATATATATATATATATATGCTGAAGATTAGTGGGATTTAACATATAAATCCAAAAATCATTAACACAATTTTCAATAATTAGATTCGGCTAATAAGGTCGGTTTCAAAGTTTGAATGGATCAAGTGTATTTGTAATTTAGTCAATGGTAGGGGAAATTAATGATCTAAGCAGTTAATTAGTTACCAACCAAGATCTTTCTTTGTGGCTCAACCTGTTCTTTATTCTATCTGGTTTAGATATTTCTTGTTTAACTCTCTTCTTTCTCGTACGTTCTCTTCTTCGGGATAATAAAATGTTAAATTTAGAACCAACTAGATTACTATGTGATGCTGATAATATTTTATAAAATTTGAATAAGTAATTTACTATATACACATGCTGACATGCATATGGTCTACATTTTGAGATGCGAAATTATAAGTATTCTTCTAGGGTAGTTTGGGTTGCAATTTGAATCTAAGAAATTAGATTTATATACCCTTATTATTATAATAATAGTTTTAGTTTAAATACAAAAAATTAGATTCATATATTCTTTTTACAATTTAAAGCAATTATTTTTTCAATTTTCAATACAAATCGTCTCTCTAATTACAATCTCAATTGATTAAATATACTAAATCAAACGCCATTTTAGGCATCAATTTGAACTTAAGATGTTGCCAAAAAATTAAAAAAAAAACTCAAATCAAAATGATTTAAAATTTTTAGTTCTCAATATAAATCTTCTATCTTACAATCTTCTACTATTCATGGTATTTTCACGAAGTAACATATATATAACAATATTACTAAATAGTATAGAGGTATGTTACTAAAAGAAATAAACTCTTATATATATATATATATATATATATATATATATGCAACTAAATAGTACTTGCACCAACTCATTACATGTTTTTTTTAGGAAAGTGTGCCTATTATTTGATCAAGAAGTGCTTAAAGACATAATACAATGTTCAATACAATAAGGATACTCATCAATCCAATTCAATATCATCCATCAACACATCATGACCTAATATGTTGGTCGCTACATTTCCTTTGCGTGGAATAAAACGACAAGTACCAATATCATGCTTAAACAATTGATTTAATATATTCAACAATAGATTCAATAATCTAGGCTTGAACTCACTAGCTATTGCCATTATCGCAAGTTAATTTAGAATCGCTTTCCACCACATTCCACATATGCCCAGACACCTTAATGAAAATCTGTGTCCCCAAATAAGCTCTAAATATAACACCTCGGTGGTTACGAATCAATGCTTCTAATCTCGCCCTTTTGTGTCGTTGGCAAAAATTGCAGCATCAACATAGAATTTGAACTCTCCCGGCTGTAGAGTTTGCTATTCCTGTGGAGATTGAGACGAATCCAGATCTTATGTCTGACTTTCAAATCAGATTTTGACACTTACACAGAAATAATTAAAATTTTAATTATTTTTTATTTTATTATAGTTTATAATAACTATTTTTTCTTATGCGTCAAAATCTGATTTAGGGGATAAGAAAGAAGACAGAAAATCTAGACTCAATTGAGACTCTGTCTACATGTTGTCAAAGATGCTGAAACTCGTTGATAATGTTATGAATACACCTTTTAATTAGTCACAAAAATTCATTTAGTTATGATTTTTTTTGTAATAAAACTATTTTTAGTCACAAATAATTCGACTTTTCTTCTTTAACAAAATCAGTCACGATTATTTAGTCACAACAAATTTTAAATTTTTACTTTTTAGTCACAACTTTAGTATATGTGTATATTTATTTTAAATTAAACATATATATCTTGCAAAAAGATGTCGTATACATTGAATATGTATAGTAATTGGTAACTATAATTCAACTAATTATTGAAAACAAAAATTTAGAGAAAATTAGTACATATGTATAACCTTTGCCCGTGATTTTGGTCTTAGCTAATAGCTATTAGCTCAATTTAGGCTAGAAACTTTGCTGAAGCATGATCCTATATATAACCCATTTGAATGTTTGCAAACAAATTACAAAAGGAATAAAGAAATAGAAGCATTAATAATAATGAGCATAAAGGTTGTAATATTTCAGGGAAAAATTAGACAAGGTGCTTAATATTCCCAAATTAATGGTGGTCAACCCAAAGGATAATTATCAACACATGATGTTCATGTACACCTGAAAAAGACCATCTGACTCCATATTCCCCTCTTGAAATTCAATATATAATTCTTACCCCCATTTACTTATGCTTATAATTAATTATTTTTTTGTCTGTTTTCTATGCATTATGACCCTAGTTTGTCCTATACGGAAATTAATCAATGCAAGTGCAACTACCTCCACAACTGTAATAACTGAAAGGGTGTTTTATATATATATATATATATATATATATATCTTCACATTTATTTTACATGTATGTATATATATATACCATATATAATAGGTTCAAATTGCTACAAGTGGGGAGAGATGAGTGAGATATGAAAACATGGGAACACATGTGACATCACATGAGTGTTTTGGAGCAAAGAGAGTTTGAGTGGTGGTCTTTGGTGAAGAAATGGTCAACATTTTAGCTTTTAATGGCTTGGGATTTTTTTAATTCTTTTTTCCTCTATACAAGACTACCATGTGCTTCAAACCCTAATTATTAACAAGGTAGAACCCACCTTAGGCTAAATTATATAATATTCTGGTATATTGTAAATATATATGTACAATATATGTAAAGTTTGGATTCTTAAAAAAAAAAAATTGAACCTCTAGTCTTTTGTCATTTTCCTCTTCCCTTTCATTTATCGAGAAAAAAAAAAGGGAAAAAAAGGCCAAAGAAATGCATGCATTAGGGCAAAGTTGCTGCTAATATATAGTGGCTCGAGAGCATCTAATAATAATTAAATAGAACCTATATTAACAAGACTTTCTAATAGGTTACAAGTACTTGAAATTTGAAACAGACTCTACATTTTGTGAATCCCAATTGTTTAAAGGTTAATTTGACACAGAATCAGGATCAGAGTTGGCTAATATTATAAAAACATGGTGCTTTTTAGGAACATGCCACTTTTTAATTAGAATTCTATATAGTTTGTCAGAATTCCAACTTATGACATCTTTATGTAGGATTTATGATAAAATATGACTTGGGATGAAAAAGATAAATTTTAAATGGAAAAAGAAAAACAGCATGCATGTAGCCAAAAAAGAAAAAAGCACCTAATTTAAATTTAAAAAAAAAAAGATTTTAATGAATACCCTTTTTGACACATTAATAATCTAACTTCAATTCAATTATTGTGATTGTGGTTGTTAAATTCCGTTAGTTTGTGGTAAACTATTTGTTATTATATGATAAAAATATTAGTGCGGTGATCTGTATAAAAATTTGGTACAAATATGATGGTATTCAAAATTGTTAGTTGATGCTTGGGGTGGATATTTTGCATATAGCTTGAAACGACAATAAAATTAGGAAAACGACAATAAAACTAGAAAACAGCATTGAAATTGGAAACGACGTGAATGGGAAAACGACAGCAAATTTGGAGACGACATGTTTGTGTAAAACGACAGCGTTCTCAGAAACGACAATGAAGCTGAAAAACGACAGCGCTTCTAAAAGACGATAATATTTTGAAAACGGCAGTAATCTGAAAGCGACAATGTTTATGGTTTACTTTTCTTATCAAATTTCTTTGGGAAGTATACTTTTATTCAGTTGACAAAATCACATATATTTAACTGTAATGTAGGATTAAGATGTTCAAATATGAGGTCATCTATGCGTATTTAATTAATGAAAACAAGAATCATTATTAATTTGTACTAAACACACTTGAGTCAATTTTTGTATATACACCAATGTATCTGTTAGAATCTCTCTTTTAACAATCAAAATAAGTTGTTTCTCAATTTGAGAAACAGATCCAGTTAAAGTTTTATTAAAAATCAAATGCCCAATTTTATATTACCCAGACTTTATTTAGCCTATATCCTAATTAATCCTATCATTATATCTTCTATCAAATGATTTACAATAGATCTTTATGTTTACACTAGTTATTTTTCCATTCAAACTCATGTAACATGAACAGAAAAATGTATCATAACATAAAAGTATTAATTGCCGAAGCACACTAATCCTTACTACAAGAGCTTCAAACAAAGAAATAAAATCAGATTTATTTGACGCAATTTGACCAGAAAATATATTCCCATGCACATTTCCAACATTGCAGCTTTCACACACATTTTATTCCTTTGCAGAGTCATTCCAATACATTGAATTCAAACACACTCAATCACAATACCAAAAACAAAATTTTCCACGAAATTTACGGTCAGATGCGAGATCCGCTGAAAAGGGTCATTATTGCAAGAATTTTCTTATTGTCACAGGAATCATTTTTTTTTTAATTTTTAAACCTTTCAAGGGACAATCTTGTGAGATTTAATCTTGTCAATCCAAGACACAAAAGAATTCCTAGAGTTCCTAAACCCCAAAAATCCATGCTCTTTGCTCTTGTTCATGCTGTCCAACATTGCTTCGCCGCCAAGAAACAAATCCGCGAACCACCAATTCCCAATCTCTTCCAACTTTGTAGCCTCCAAATTGTTCTCCTTCACAATCTCCTCCCAGACAGTGCCTTTGTCCTTCATGAACTCCGAAAAACTCAAGCTCTTGTCCTCCTCGAACCCGTGATCTTCGATCTCGAACCGCTCCGCCAGCTCCCCCCACAAGTGCTTCCACTTGAACACGTCGCCATTGCTGCAGTTGAAGGCCTCGTTCTTCGCAACCGGGTCCACCGCAGCCCATATCTGCTGCTCGGCGACCAAGTCGGCGTCCGCGGCCGCCGAGTAGCACTCCCAGGCCGCTCTGCTGCCGAGGAACTTCAGCGGCCGGCCCTCGTGCTTGCACACGGCTGCGTAGGCGCAAAGCGCGCCGATCAAGTTGATCAGGCTGTAAGGGGAGAACCCGAAGATCAGAGTCGGGCGGTGAACGGACCACGTCAAGCCCTCCTTCTTCTCGGCCTCCTCGAGCAGGACGTCTTCCAGAGTGTAGTAGAAGTTCGGCGCGTCCAGGCGGGGCATGTCCTCTGCGAAAGGCGGGTCGTGGGGCTTGATCTTGCCAAAGGTCTCGAAAGGGCCGAGGTAGTGCTTTGTCCCGGTCTGGAGGCAGACGTGGCTGAGGCTCGGGGCGCTCGGGATCACCGCGCGCAGCACGTTGCGGAGCATCGCCCCGTTGGCCTCACAATTCTCTGCTTCGGTGGCGCAACTGGCCCACGCGACGAAGAAAATGTGCGTGACGTCGGTCAATGCAGAGAGCTTTTTGTCGGTCTCTTCGCGATTCGAGACATCGCATTGGATGTATTGGACAGGATGCTCGGCGCTCCACCTCGGGCGGGGGCGCCGCCCCACGCCGTAGACCTTCCAGGGGCCGCCGGGGGTGTCGGGGAGCGGGAGGATTTCGGCCAGGCTGTTCCCCGCGATGCCTGTCACGCCGATCACCAGCCCTACACTCTTGTAGCAGCTTCTCGGCGCCTCGGTTTCTTCGAGTTTTTTCTGAAGGACAAGAGGTTAAATCCGTCGAAACCGGAATAATTCGATTCGGGCAAATGGTTAAAGAATTTCTTTACCTTAGCCGCGCCGATCGCACCAGCCCACCACCAACTCATTTTTCTACAAACTAAGTGCTAAGAACCTGAGGCATCAAAATGGTGTCTCAAGAAAAGCTAAGACATAATAAATTGTCCAATTTGTAACATACCAAGAAAAATGTACGGTCTAATTATAAGATTTAAGAAAAATTAGAGCATGATCTTTCAATGGAAATTCGTAGAGTTTCTTTCATGATAAGAACGCAAAAGGTTGATTGGCATAAGCATTATGGAAAGTAGTGAACACAAACTTTGTTTCAATAGAGTTTCTTAATCTGTTTTTGGTCTAAAACAAAGGACTATGCCTTTTAAACCTGATTAATTCCCTTGCCAAAAACATCCTAATTTTGAACTTTTAGTAGAGTTTCAAAAGTAATTTGGCATGTCATGCGATTAGAAAATCCGCCACGGTTTACATTAAATGACCTAATTTTAGAACTTGTTTAAGAAAATATTCGTAACTTTTGGTTTTAGGTGACTAGACTATTTTTAGTTTTTTTTTTTTTTTTTGCAAATAACTATTTTTAGTATATAAATTAAGTCAATGGACAATATACCAGCTAACTATTTTGTCTATTGTTCATTAATCATGGAATTTTATCAAAAATAATACAAAATTATAAACATTTTGGTCTAAAAAGTAGACTAACTAGTACAATTTCTCTAAAGTGCAAAACACATCCACTTTTTATATAATGTTGGTACTAAATTTCTTCAACTTTGAGAGCTCATTACTGTGTAGTTATCATATAATGAAACCTGATTAAGCCCTTCGCGACCACAAACATCAACATTCGGTCGCAAACTTGATTCTTTTGAAGCCCAAACAATATAAAAGCTAACATCAAAAGTCCTGTAAGTTTTTCATTACTTTTGGAACATACTTTAAGATGATAAAAAATATCTTATAAACCTACATTTTGCTCTAACAGGTAAGCAAATCACAAAAATTCACAGATTCTGAATAATGAATGGATTTATGGAACAAATTTTGGGTGTAATCAATGTGTAACTAAAGATCATCCAGTTATTTTTAGATTTTTCACTAAAAAAAAAAAAAAGACTAATCAAAACAATGCACTTATGAAGTGATTTCCAGTTTACAACTAGCTAACAAAAACAATGCAAATAGACGAGAAAAGTCAACTCAAAGAAACAAGAATAAAGATCCAATATAAGTATTTACAGATATAGACGAATTAAGTGCCCAAGAAATTATCTAATGGTGATGAATCAGATGAAATGAAAGACTAACCTTTGAAGATGAACAAGAATATCAGAGATTGTTTTGGGAAATGAAGTTATAGGACAAAGAACAGCCAATATTGAGGACAGAGACATTAATATGGACTTTTTTTTAATTTAAATTTTTTTTTTTTTTTTTACATTTTATCTATATGGAAGAGAGCTGTGCTAAGGTCTGCAGACACGAAACCCACAGTGATGGACGGCCCGGATCGATCAGACGTTTTTGACGATAACATTTTTGATATGGAAGATTCTGTGATAAGAATTTTAAAAACGTCATATCAATCTTTAAAAAAAATAATAAAACTCACTAAAAAAATAGATTTAATAACCTAAAATCATTTTTTACGATAAGATATGATTATAGGGTGGTCACATATTTTTTCTCCATGACATGGAATGGAACAATCAAAACATGCACTAATAACCATTCGCTTATATCTGATGGTGTGAGAAGTATTGTATTAAAAGTAATGAGATACCAACCGTTGGATCAAATCCCAATGCATTCTCCATCTAGACCTTCACCACCGTAGAATCTCCAATGGACTATTTATGGGTTATTTTCGTAAGAGGAAAGAGATTGCCGATAGATTAACTAACTCACAAAACAGGTGAGCACGTTATATATATTATATTAATTTATATTATATGCCTAAAAACTTATCAAATATATGCGTTGTTTAATAAAAAATATTATATAAAATAAAGGAAAGCTTTTTGGTGATTTCTCGTTGGATTTATTTTTAGTGGTTTCACGCCTTAAAAATGTAAATTTGACGATAGAGAATTATTTCGTACTAAAAAATATCACGAAGAAGTTTCTTAAAATAAGTAAGAAAAATTAATCAAAAAATAAAAAATAATATGTAATGCTAATTCATATGTCACGTAAATTTTGATTAAAAAGCTAATACAAATTAATAAAGTAATAGTTGTAACATTGCTGTGTTAGGAATGCTAAATTTATGGTAGCTTTTTAAATGAAGAAAAAATGTGTCAAAATCTCAGCCAAATTTTCATAGGTTCAGTTAGGTAAATAGTCATTTTGGACTGTGTGTTTTTAAAAAATAGCCACAGTTTAAAAAAATTTAAAAACTAGCCATAAAAATTGTAAGAAATTTCTTACAATAACAAAAATATACATAAAAAACCTATAAGAAATTTCTGACACTATGAAAAAAGTTTGTAAGAAATTTCTTACATAACTAGTTTTTAAATTTTTTGAAACTGTGGCTATTTTTTAAAATCATTTTGTAAACAGTGGTTATTTTCTTAAATTTCTCATTTTTTTCATATTCTATTTTTTCAAATTGTCTACTGTTCAATGAAACAAGTTACAATATTTTCAAGTCAGTTTTTCTATAATAATAATAATAAATAAATAAATATAGTATAACGAAAATCTCAAGAAAAGACCGGGATAAAAAATAAATAAAAAAATAAACGAAATTTTCTAGTCAAAGTTTGTGGAGAGTTTTTTATTTATTAATCTCGTAATCAGATAACAAAAGTTACATTGCAGTTATAAATATAATCTCTTAAAGACTTGATAACTAAAACCGAGACGATTATTCAATACAACATAAAAACTTGACAATATAGTTGTAATCGCCTTTACAATTGATGAAAACCTTTGAAGCTCGTTGAACAATAATATCAGTGAGGCACTAATTAGGCCTAATAAACTAAGAGCTTTTCAAAAAGCTAAGTCTCACGAAGTTTGAGATTGTCCAATGAATAGAATGAACATGTAATTCTGGTTTCAATTTCATCAAAAAAAGAAATAAATCCTCAAAAAGATTTATTTGACATATATCAGGCATTTCTCTCTTCTCTTGCTTATTCCAGTGAAGAAGCAATTTTCAAACAAAACAACAAACATTTACGTACGCAAAAACCACAAGAGAGCCCAGAAAAAACTTGTCCCGAAACCTTTCAAGGAACAATCTTGTAAGATTTCAGCTTGTCGATCCAAGTGACGAACGAATTCCTCGAGTTCCTGAACCCCAAGAAACCGTGCTCCTTGCTCTTGTTCATGCTCTCAAATAGAGATTCCCCGCCAAACATGAGGTCGGCGAACCACCCGTGCGCGACCTCTTCCAGTTTGGTGGCCTCCAGCTGATTCTCCTTTACGATCTCCTCCCACACCGGACCTTTGTCTTTCATGAACTCCGTAAAGCTCAAACTCTTGTCTTCCTCGAACCCGTGATGTTCGATCCCAAACTGCTCCGCCAACTCCTTCCAGTAATGCTTCCATCTGAAGACATCGCCGTTGTTGCAGTTAAAGGCTTCATTTTTGGCATACGGGTCCACAGCTGCCCATATTTGCTGCTCCGCAATCAAATCTGCATCTGCACCCACTGAGTAACACTCCCAAGCGGCTTTGCTTCCAAGGAAGTTCAGCGGACGCCCCTCGTGCTTGCATATGGCAGCGTATACGCAAAGCGTGCCTATTAAGTTCATCAGGCTGTAAGGGGAGAACCCGAATATCACATTGGGCCGGTGGACAGACCAAGTCAAGCCCTCCTTTTTCTCGGCCTCTTCATACAAAATGTCTTCCTGCATGTAGTAGAAGTTTGGTACATCCAGGCGTGGCAAATCCTCTGTGAAAGGTGGATCATGGCGCTCGATTGTGCGAAAGCCCTCAACAGGGCCGACGTAGTGCTTGGTCCCTGTTTGAAGGCAGATGTGGCTGAGATTAGGGGCATTCGGGATCACTGCATGTAGCACATTGCGGAACATCGCACCGTTGACCTCGCAGTTCTCAACTTCCGTGGCGCGGTTGGCCCAGGTGACGTAGAAAATATGGGTAACATCAGTCAATACAGAAAGTTTGGTATTGGTTTCTTCACGGTCCAAGACATCACATTGGATGTATTCAATAGGATAGTCAGTGTTCCAGTTTGGGCGTGGGCGTCGCCCCACGCCATAGACCTTCCAGGGGCCGCCGGGGGTGTCGGAGAGTGGGAGGATCTCCGCCAAGCTGTTTCCCACTATGCCAGTCACACCAATCACCAGCCCCACACTCTGATAGTTTCTTGGCGCTTCGCTTTCTTCAAATTTTTTCTGCACAAAAAAAAAAAAAAAAAAGTATTAAAAATAGAATTGGGCATCACATACGCTAATTTGAGGAGGCATTAAAATCGGATTGCGATAGATTGTTATGACTCTCTACCTTAGCAGCGCCAATAGCTCCAGCCCACCACCAACTCATTTTTTATAACAGAGATACGCAAAACCTGCATTACAGGGGTGGACCAAGATTATAATAGATATTTGTGTTAATCAACAGAAAATCTTGGATGTAGATCATCGAGCTTCAAAGAATTTGAAAGATCAGAAATATTCAGTTGGAGAAAAAGAGTGTAAATCTTTTATTAAAGTTCTTGAAGCTATTGCGACAATCAGCAAAAAATGATGACCAAACTTTACTTCGCTTGAAGTTGACAAGAGTTTGCTATATATTTTGGTCAAACCATACAGATTATCAATTAAGTAAAAATCCACCAATGTCTTGCTTAAGTTATTTTAAAAGCAAGTTGGCATATCTAACTAAAACGTCAAAGCATTAGAGAAATCGTCAACGCCTTTGTCCAAACTCAAAAGGTGATTGTATACAGCGGGATGAGAAGTTCCATCAATTTAATCCAAAGAAAAAACAAGAACAGAAAAATATAAGAAAAAATGCGTAAACCAACAGAATTGATCTGAAAAGTGAAATCATGCTCAAGCTTATTCAGTTACTATTTATGGTATTGGTATCCAAAATACTTGGACTTGTAGAATTCATCAAAATAAAATTACTACGCAACGGAATCAAAGCTGGCCATTCATTGTACACTAAAAAGTGTGTTTTAGCCACCATATTCTGGACTACGTACCGATCCGGACAACCTTGCCACAAAATTATTTTGTGGCTAAATAGTTTTAGCACAAACGTTTTGTTTTGGTCGCATTGTAAGATAATATGATGCAACTGGTAACAAGATAACCAAAAAATCACAAATATGAACACCCCATTTGCGAAACCGATTCGTTTAAGAAATTTCAGGGCAATCTTACCCTCTTTTATGGACCGAAATGAAGAAATCAAATTTCAATGCCTTTCAAAAAACTGAATTCTGATCTGTTTAATGATTACTCACCTCAACCTGTGCTTTTTCATGAATCCTAATTCCAAACAAGAGGCGAGTTTAAGAAATTATGGATCAATTTTTTACAAAATATTAGCAACCTAAAAGACTAGCTTTTTTTTTTTTTTACCCCCTCAAATGCAATTCATTTCAGCTAACTCCAATAAGGTGAGAACAAAGATCAACCAAAGTATTTGAGTATTTCAATGAAATATGAGTAGATAAACATACAATTTGTCCGTAACAATACAATTAATAAAGACTTTACAAAATAAACTTAGCACTAATCCCCTTTACGTAATTTCTGATTTGCAAATGCCAGATAATTATGGATTCAACTATCGAATCAAACAATAACACAGTGACAAGCTAAAAGTTAATTCATTCAACCACATTTCCAAGCAAGATTGAAGATCTTAGTTTAGCAATCTAAACCCAGAAACCAGGAAAAAGTATTCTACACACAAACAAAGCTGACAAAATTGAAATAATAATAATAATAATAATAATAATAATAACAAAAAAAAAAAAGATGAATCAGTAGAAATAAAAGACGAACCTTTGAAGGACTAGTGGATTGATATATAGGTTGTTGATGAAGAAGATAAATGAGAAACAAAAAACAGAACTACACCGAAGAGCAATTAATACTGTCGAGACTTGAGAGATAATAGCTCGCTTTTGCTTGTTTTTGTTTTTGTTTTTTCTTTTTCGTTTTTTGTTTTTTTATTTTTTTTTATTTACTCATTATTTAGGGTAAACGCCAACCATATCCTTTTTATTTTTATTTTTTCTTAATCTCAATATCTTTAAATTTCAATCATTCCTATAATATCAATATTCATAAATTTAAATTATTTTAAAATAAAATGATCAAGATATTTATTACAAACAATCCATTAGTTCAAGATTTTTCCTGTGATAGAAAGATCTACTGTTTTATTATAAAAAAGAGAGAGAAAATTTTTATATAATAATAATAAAAACTTAAGAAAGTAATTATTTTAAAAAAAATAAAAAAAATTTGAAAATAATTTTTATTTGTAATTTTGTTATTATAAGAATTTTTAACATGTGTAATGATTAATTTTTAAATTTTTTAAAATTATAATTATTTTTTTAAAGCATCAGTAAAATAACTACTAAGCTAATTGGCCCTAAAAAAAAAAATCATAGCTATGTCGTTTATGTTGGATGATTGTGTCAGTTTGGACTTTGGAGGACAGAAAAGCACGTCACGTTTGTTTTTGTCTTTTCTGTCCTACAATTGTAAAAGTGGCTGGCTACTTAAACGACATGTTGCTTTCCTTTAGAATTACACGACATGTCGTTTATGCTTTAGAAAACAACATGGCTTATCATCTTTCAAAAGAATTTGAATCTCCGGTTCTTTTTGTGTCTATTTTTCTGTTCTTTGATTGATTTGTAATGCATCATCAAATTTTAACTTCATATTTAAAAATAAAAAATAAAACAATAGAAAATGATCAATGATTTAATGCAGTAATTATCTGGGAAAAAGAGAAGGTACCAAAAAAAACTTTAATATTTGGAATATTTTTTTAGAATAAAACACGTTCCATTTACAATCAACAACGTTCATGTCAATTAATGAATTTGTATAGGAGTAACTCAGGTACACTACAAAGAGTTTGCTGAAACTGTATAACAAGCTGATTCACTACATACATTAGCGCAAAGTGTATTGCTTTGCAGTTTGTAGTACATGATTTGTTGGACATAAAAGCAGTAATGTTGAGATAATCAGCTGGTCCCACCATATTACATTTAATCTTTTTTTTTTTTTATTTTACAAAGAATGCTTAACCAAAAGCCAACAACCCATTTCTAATTTATAATTATATTAAAAAAAAAAAAAAAAAACACGTATGTGAGAAACCTATTCTTGCCAAAATAACTACCTAAACCGGCCTATATTGAAACTTTACAACTGTATGTAAAAGATTTTTTTTTTTTTTCCTTTTCTTTTTTGCCAGCTCCAATGTGAGTCACAATGAATGGAAAGGTAAATATAGGAGAAAACTGCGGAGGATTTACATCTGGGTGTTGATTGAGAGAAGAATTGCCTGCCTTAATCCTTTAAAAAGTGGAAGGCTGGATTCTGGACGAGTTCTTCCGGAGGCTTTACGTCCAAATATTTCTTCTCGTGAAGAGAACTAGAAATGTCATCGACCGAGAACGGAATACTGCAGTGCACACACAACTCATATTAGTGGGTTCAGATAATAACAGTATTAGGAGAGTAAAAGCAAAAGTAGACTTAGTTTACCTGGAATTATCATCCAACAAAAAGGAGCCGCTATCATCTTCACTATTGGGATCATCATTCATTAGAATCGTCATGCTCGTGATGACCTGTAGAGAGAATGTAGGCATTAAGAATCATTGCCATGGCAATAATATATTGCAGTCTTTAAAAAAAATAGCTCAACTTACATCTGGGGATACACTTCGGGTGTTGTAACTGTCGTCCCAGTAAAGCGTGCATATTCTATGAAGCTGATGAACGCTCAGGATCTGAAAAGCAGAAGCAAATATGCAAAATTATATTTTGTTTCTGTGTCTCAAAATCTACAAAGGTGTACTCTGATTTTCGGACTTGTTTGCAAGAGAAAAACATCTGTTACTCGGAAAAACATCTGTTAAAGTCTACAGAAACTTCATTTTATTACATGTTTCTTTACTCTTGTATTTTTTTGGCTAACCGAAGCACTAACATCCTAACCAACACGATACTTAGTATGCCTCCATATTCAATATTTGAAAAGTTTTATTAGTATGCGGTTGAGAGAGGGGTGAAATGACTTACGGGGCACAGATCATTTGAAATATCATCATATGAAATTCTAGACTTTTGGTGTATGACCTGTAAAGAAATTATTGCCGCATTAGACTTGCTGAAGAAAAAATAATATTTGAAACTCAACCAGATGTGATTTCCCAATGAGCAACACTCTCTGGGAATCATATTATACAGTGATCAAGAAATATGATACTTAAAATTCAGTCATTTTTTGTTTACACAGTGAAGAAGCATACCAAGAATCCAACAGCTTGCCTCACATGCTTGAGTTCATCCCATGACGAGCCAGAGTACTGCAACAAAAGAAATCAATCAATCAAGAAGGCTTATGAGATATCATGAAGCTACACATGAATCCTATATAAATCAGATACCAAAAGGCGAGCGGAAAGCTGAGAGAGGTTGAAAAACATGGAAAAGTCGAAAAAGAAGCTATCCTTAAAAATGCTCTGGTGGTAAAAGAGTACCTCTTCTTTAGCTTGGCAACACCAGAGCTCTAATTCAGCTAAACCAGACTTAACATATTCCCCATTTCTAAATGTGCAGCACTCTCGACGTAGAAGAAGGCTGCCACAGCATCAGGAAGCAATGCATCCTAAAGTTAGTGCAATTGGTTTTTGTCGAAATGTTATGTGTTAAAAAAAATAGAAACAGCTAGTTACCTATTAAAGAGTTGGACATTGATATATGAGAAAGATTGGCTAAATATCTTTCGAACAAGTACTGGAGCCACCTGAAACAAAGAGAAAAATGAGTTCGCATTTATCGAAAAGAAGAAATGAATTGCTTCACAATTTCCAATTCGAACACCTACAAAATTCTCTCTCAATGTACAAAGAAGACCATTGAGGTTATCAATAATGCTGCCCCAAGGACTAACTGGCGGACTACTGCCGCTCGACTCTCCAGATGATTTTAAATTATTTCCTCTTGATGAATGGGGTGCCTGAGTTGTCATGAAAATATGCAGCTGCGGTTAGAAAATTGCTAGGCTGGAATACAGTAAATCTAATGATTGCCACAAGCTACCTACACCGACAAAGATAAGAAAATCTTTCACCTGGATGCAAGTAGAAAGAAATGGTGATAAATCTTTCTTCAAATTGTCTCGAATAATTCCGTAGATTTTCTCCACATATGCTGTAAGTTGCTGCTTAAAAAGCAAAGCCGGGTACTTGGCCTCTACTTGGCGCACAACATCGATTGGACCAACTGATAGGTTAGCTGAAGACGAGCGGAAGCCCTGAGAAACATCAGTCATATTACATATATCTATGCACAAACAAAATAAACTTCACTATATTGAGAAAAACCACAAATAATATGAAAAATACAAATTATAGAAACAAAATACAACAGTTAAGAGTAGTTACTTGGGTCATCCTTCCAAACAAAGATGTTGGTGTAGGAGGCTTTCGTGGCACAGTCCCTGTAGCTTTTAAACTTCGTTGGAGCATGAAAAGCAGTGTTGATGTGTTTGATAGCCAGTAAGCCATAAGTTCATTGTTATCCTGATCCTGTCAAAGGAATGAGTGCAAGAGTTGAGCCTGATAGAAAATCCTCTAACTACATAATTGTCAGTTGATAAACACAATAATGGTTCTCTTTTTGTGTTGGGAAAGCTTCCAAATGATAACTTCATATTGATATTGATTTTGACACAAAGGGTAATTTTACAATGAAATATCAAAATTAAAATCTTCTAGAAGCCCCTAAATCAATCTTGTCCTGCGAAAAAATATAAACAATAATTTTTGATAGCCTATACATTCTAAAACAATAATTTTGCATAGTTTGACTCACTTTTGGACTTTCAACAGAAACAAAAAAGTTCAAAGAAAAAGAATGTCTCCGTATTTTGTAAGTACTATATGACAGGCAAAGTTTTACAAATCCCACATTATAATTAAATACTGAGGAACTAGTACCTCAGTCATAACAAATTTAGCATAATTAAAAACACACGAGGAAATCTTTACTGACATATGAAATTACCTCTATTGCAGAACCAATCATCTGTATGAGGCGATCAAAAACACTAGTTCTTTCCGCTTCAAAGGATCTCCAGTGAAGAAGACATTTGTATATGGTAATTGCTGCAACTGGCTTTCCTTCACAGAACCCAAGATCTTGTGCCACACATTTGATGAGAGAATCTACGTTCTCCTGTACCACACAACAAAGACAGACATAATTATTTTAAACTTCAACTGTAAAGCAAAGCAAAATAATAATAATAATAATAATAATAATAATAATAATAATAATAATAATAATAATAAAAGGATAATAAATTAGATATTCTATCTTTTCCCTTAAAGCACATACATGCTGCTTTTCAATTTGAGATCTCGTTAGCTTACTATCAGATGTGCCAAGCTTTTTCGTTGGTGGTTCCTGAACAAACAAGAAAATCTCTTAAGGATCATATGCATAATAATGGGGAAAAAAATAAAATGTACACATGACGTCTATGTAAACACTTACACGATGGCCATTTTCCTTGGGCTGCAACATAAAAGGAGGTTATATCAATATGACATTTTTAGAAAGAAGAGAGAGAGAGAGAGAGAGAGATTGTAAATCTTCAGAATAGCTACCTCAGTTGTTGAAGTAGCTAAATGTTCAGACATTCTCCTAGAAGATGAATTAAGCAATGTCTGCTGACGGAAAATTTGGTCCTCAGTTTCCATGTCAGAGAGTTTCTCTTCGAGCCTGAGGATAGAAGTTGCAATGAGCACCAGCAAACATGAAAGCAAATAACATTGTCCGAGTCAAAATTGATTCAAAGGCATTCACTGAATAAGAACCTTTGCATGGCCGTCTTTAGTTCAATTATCTTTGACTCTGCATCCAAAGACTGTTTTAACCTCTCTTCACTAAGCCTGCTACTTATTTCAAATCTTTTCTCTGTTTCATCAATTTTCTTTTCCAGTGAATTAACCAGGGCCTGCAAGTATCACAGCCACTTTAGTATTGTATTGCTACAATGCTTAAAAATTGAGAAGAATACATGATTGCAATTGACATCTTTTATCAAGACCTATAATCTTATTTTGAGCATCATATAAATATAAGGATATTTGTGTAACAATACCTTAAGCTGCTCATTTTCAGCAGTAAGCTTATTAACCAATTCATGATCAATAACTGGAACCTGTTGAATGATTGGGGCCTGTTCTGCTGCGATTTTTGCAGCCTCACGTTCCTTAAACAGTAGCTCTTTAGTTTCTTTAAACTGAAGCTGCATATCCTCTAAAGCAGACTGCAGTTTCACATTTTCCTGTGTTTTAGCTTCCTCAAGGTCCGCCTGAATTAATGGTTCAGCAATTAAACAACAAACTTCGCACCCAGCAAAAGGATCTATCTTATCATTACCCGCATTCGTTTCTCCAGCTGCAGACGCCAGGTCAGTTCCTCAACTTGCTTTTCCAGCTTATTTTTGGCAGCTTGGAGAGCACCGGTTTCCTTAGCAGCCTGCAGAAAGATGCAGATAAAGAATATATTATATTCAAAAGTATGTGGTCCCCTCAAGAGGAGAGTACAGCAAAGGGCACAAGCATGCAATATTTTCCAGAATTTGCAGTTGTTGCTAAGAGCATCTTAAAGAAAAAACAAAAATAATACTAGAACTCTAGATCAAAAACAGGAGTACAGAACCAAAGAGAGAAGAAAGAAGAGAAAGCACTAACCATTTTGAGCTTTTTCAATTCTTTACGTGCAACTCTTCCTCTCCAAGCACATTGAGTGCTCACTGCTGCTTTCTTTATCCTCAAATAATCATGGAGGGCCAAGTATTTCCGACATTGACTCTGGAATAGTCAATTGTAAAAGAAGAATTAGTGGCAATGGAATAAATAATTAAAGTAAATTTCGTGCATAAAAATTAATTTATCCCATTGCTCTGCATACTTATAAGCAAAAGGAAACGGTCACACAATAGGAACTTAAAAACATCAGAATTACTACTGTATGTGTACAACTTGGTAGCTAATTGTTATGTTTCAGTTAATATCTTTTTTCAAAGGAAAAGGAGAATTCAGGGGCCATGAAGAGTGTGTAGAAAGGTTGATGTTTGGGCTGAGAATTGAGAACTGAGATTGGTGTAGGTCGATATTATAGTGTGGTGAGATATGCTAATGGGAAATCCAACCAAAATACGAGAACGGGTAGTTTCAGTGAAAAGATTAAAGGGATAGCTTTAAGGGATCTGCCGCCTAAAATACTTGGTCTTTTTTTATTTGGCAGGGCCAGTTCTTTTAAACACTAATCCACCTAGACGGGACCCTCACCTCTTTTAGATTTAATAATAATTGGCAGCGATGTAGTCAGTTGAAAGAATAGGTAACTGACTGGTTGAACAAGAGCAGAGAAGACGGAAGCGTAGGCCATAAATTCATGAGAAAGTTGAATATGAAAGGAAAAATACAAAGAATGGAATGCAAGCATTTTAGTGATACACAAATAAAAGGATTGCAAAACTGAAGCTGATTTCTAGATTGACGGAGATGGAAAAACAGAAGGGTTGGATAGGAAATGCAAAGAAATGAAAGAGTTTCAGGTGAACAGTTGCAAGTGTTACTAAAGGAAGAAAGAAAAAAAATAGATTGAATGGGCTAAAGAAAGGGATACAAATACACAAATATCCCATTTGTTTATGAATGCTGGAAAACAAAAGAATATGATTATGAAGCTGGCTAGAAAAAGGAGAGAAAGCAAAGGGAATTGAATAGTTTTTGCCACTTGCATGGCTGTTCTCGGTTTATCTTAGGCAGTTTGGTTTAAAGATATAAACGGATCTATGAAAGTAACAAGAAAAGGAGGAACTATGGGATGAAATGAAGAACCAGTCAATCTTTTACCTGGATAATTATAGCAGCTCTCATCTGCCTCCTGAACTTAAGCCCATTACGTGCACCCATCCCCCGCATACATGTTTGAATCAAAACAGCTGAGCAGTGCAACTTCCAGTAGGCGTTCCTTGCAAGATATTTACGATAGTGTTTCTGGATCTTTACAGAAGCAGCCTCTCGTCTCAGGCACTCATATTGACAGCGTGCAATTTGACCTGCAAATATTATCCAGGAAAATGTAACAAAGTTCTTGAAATCCTCTATCAATTGGCATACTGATCTTATCTTGATTCAATTTTCTCCTAGACTAGCAACCGAACAACATTAATAAGTTAAAATAATTTTGTACCTCTACATAAGGTCTGAATAAGAATGGCAGACAACCGTAACAAGACAAAGTTTTTGTGAGCAATATATGATCGAACTCTCCTCTGGATGATGCTGGCAGATCTTCCTAAGACCTCACTCCGACAAGCATCTAATTCTGCCATCTGACCCGCCCTAAGAAACACTTTGTTTTTGCCAATCTGCAACAAAAACAAACGAAAATGACTTTCCTTGAATTCAAAAAATATATAATATAATTATATAAGGAAAGAGTTAATTTCCAAATACTAGAATAGCATTATGTTAGCGAAACCCAGTATCTTTGACTAGGAAACGATATCCATGTTTCACTTCATAAACACAAACTCAGTCACCCAGAATACGAAACACGGGAATTTGATGACATCATTGACTATGTTAAACAAAAGGATACAGAAATTAACTAGTTGAGAATGAAAGTGGTGGTAAAGTAAACAAAAAAGTGGCAACCAAAAGAAAAGGCATAAACCTACTGGAGTATACCTGATAACCCTTGAGGTTCACCCTCTCCAGAAGTCGCTTGCAGGCAGAAATCTCGTCATAGCTGAAATTTTAAAAATAATGATGATGATGATGTTAATTTGCGTTAAAGGAAATATGCCGTTGCAAGACATCGAGAGACAAATGTTGATTGTAAACAAAACCACCAAACTGCGTCACACTCTCACACACACAAACAAACAAAGCTTGATTAGTGTTCCTGAGTTTTGATGAACTCACCTCCCAATTAGGACATCAGGTGCCAAAATACGGAAGCGGCTTACAAATTCACTAAATGGCTTTCTTGTAGGATATCCAGCACAACTGATCCTGATTGCCTCCATCACTCCCTGAAATCATGTATTTACCAAATTAATTGTCTACACAATACATAAATAGTAAAACTGACAAGAACGGACAACCAAAAAGATAAACTTACCCCACAGCGAAGCTGCTGCAAGATATTGCTATTTTCAAATATAGCTGGTTTTAGAAGATTATTTGGCTTCACACAGCGTATATAGTGTGGCTCTGTGACACTTAGTGTTTCCATTAAAGCTTGCAATTGTTGCTGTACGGAGCACATGGAAAATGAAATTGTACATTAGAAGCTGAACAATTTTTGCTAAACACATACATCACTAGAAGAAAAACAGACCTTAAACCGAGAACCTATTGATGAGAATTTTGATGATTTGGAAGATTCTTCTGGTAAGGGAGGAAATAAGCCTGACACAAAAGAACACTGGGACGCGCTCAAGAGGTCTTGATGTTCCGCAATAACATAATCTTTATTCTTATCCAGGAAGAGTTCTGTTTGGTACGTCACCTAAATTAAAACATTACCCATACAAATAAATGTTACATATTGCATTCTCCTCTATGGGATTGGAGTTTAGTTTCCATGATCTTCACATACTCAAATACAAAATATGTGAACTTCAAACTTACTTCTCCCGCATAATGACAAATTGTGAAGTCACTCCGCGCCAACTTTGGCTTGCTAAATCGCTTATGGTCCTTGTAAGTTTGATAAAGCTTTTGGGCGAATGTTTCATGTGTTGACCTCGGAAACATACTACAAGCAGTAATTAAGATCTTTTTCACTACTTCACAAGATAGAAGGGAATATTAATTTAAAAAAAACTTAACGTTAACTGCATCGTATTTTTAAGAAACAACAGGTTGTTAACGTTCTGTAGTACATACCATGCCTCATCTAAAAGAGCAATGATTCCTCCGGGTTTCTGCATTTTAAAAATGCACTTAGAAAGAATTAAAAGAAAGAAGTACAACATCAAAGAAATGATATATCATTGCAATAGTTTATGAATACAGCAAAACAGTAAAACAGATATTTATCATAAACAACTAATTTCCAGTGCACTATTCATATATATATATATATATATTTGACAGGAACAACGCCTTCTTTAATACAGTCAAGGTCAGCACCAGTATCAAAAAGAGCGATAGTATCTATTTTGAAGGATAGATCAAATACTAGAGTGATTTTGACAAGATATTTTTGAGAAGTGACTTGTTTTAATATGAAGAGAAAATCTTTAGAGGCTTTTTCAAGATTTTGAAGTTCAGGATTCTCAGGATTTTCATCATCTGAGTCAGAAGTTTCCTTATCTTGGGTTTGGAGACAAGTTTGAAGAAGGATTTGAAGTGTTTCAGAATCTTGTTTCTGTTTTTGCTGAAGCTTTTGTAGTTCTTCTTTTATTGTTTTAATTTCTGTTTTGATACTTTCTATTGTTGAAGCCTGGGGTTTATATATATATATATATATATATATATATATATATGAAGGAAAAACACAGCTTACCTTTTCAAGGAGATCAAGAACATCCTGATTATCTATGAACTCTATATAACTCCAGTCAATTTCTTCTTTCGTATATTCTTCTTGCTCCATCTTGAAAACGTGCTGTCAAAGAGTACATTACTTTAGTCGAAATAGTCTCAAAGATCCATGAAGATCAAAGAATGTGAATCTTATTAAACCTGATTGAAATGCTGCTGTAGTTTTTCATTTGTCAAATTGATACAGAACTGTTCAAAGCTGCAAAGCAAGTTAAAATTCCACAATGATAAGCATCAGCAAAGTGAAACTCAAGAACAAATCAAAAACAGCCCTGAAAAAACACAAGAGTATATGAGCCATTTCCCGAACATATTCTAAGCAAAAAAAATAATTTTTTTTTTGCCAAAGATGCATATCAGATAATAACTCCATCAGTTAAAAGGGTGTATTTTGATGTATAAACCAAACAAGAAATTGTGAGCTCTTACAAGAACATTTTCTCAATATGTCTTATTTGCACCAAGAAATTTATTGATCAATATTAATGGGATCACGGGGGTTCTTTCACAGGAACCTATTTCCTGTGAAATTAAGCACTGAGACCTTGTTTTGGGGAACTCATTTCCAGAGGGGGAGGGACCCAATCTTAAGTCCAAGATTTAAATTTCTAAATTACCAATGTACCCCTTACAAGTTATTTATTTTGCTTTTTTCTATTCATTAACTTAGTAAAAATTGAAATGGCGATTATTAATTCCTTATCTGGACTCTTAACAACTCATGTGCTCATTACAGTTCCTCCATAAAATAATATGCGTAATCAATCACATCATACGACAAAAAGAATAAAACAAAGTACCAGAAGCCCTGCCTAGTCAAATATTTCAACCACATGAAACGCAGATTTACTGCAGCCTTTTCCAATATTTTAACCTCTGTAAAATGAAAACAAAAGGCGTACCAGTTAAGCACCTGTTTGTCTTGAAACTCTCAAATCCATAAATATCTAGAACCCCAATCAAGAATTTCGAATCAGGATCCTGACCGATGGAGTTATTGATCTTGTTTACTAGCCTGGGGCAATCAGAGTCACATCATTAACAAACAATAAAAACAACATCTTATGGATTTCTTTCTCATTGACATAATTAGTTAATGCATCACATTACCAATCAAATAATCTTGAATAAACAATTTTGGCTAAAGCATCTCTACTGACAGTAGCCGCATTTGGATCCAGGCATTTTGATATGGTCTCATCACGGGTCACTATCACACGTTTGCATAAAGAGTCTTCAAGAGACTTCTCATCACACCTAACAAAAGATGCAGAATCAGGGGTTAACTAAGCTCAAGACACTAAAATCAAAATACATATTTAAGAAAATAAGGAAAAAACAATCACACATGAAAAGTTCAGCTGCTGTTTTAAGATGGAACCGAGATTTTTCATCCTTGGGTTGCGATGAATCTGCTTCTGGCCCCTTTGAGAATTCAATGTTCCCTAAGTGGAGTATTGCAGCAACAACTCTAAATATTGCTTCCTGTAGAGAGGAACTCATATTAAAGACATTTACCTCAAATATTAAAAATTCATAGACTGTCAAGAAACACAACCTGCTCATCAAAGCCAATCCCAACAATATCCATGGCTTTCCTAGTTGCAAGATACTCTTTGGAATCATCCACTCCATCCAGTTCATAGCAATTTGATTGGTTTAAATAATGAAACATTCTTGGGTTTCCCAATTTGTATCTCTCAACATCCTAAGAGTGGAAAACAAAAATTAAGTATTATGTTAGAAATCAATCCTAAAAATAAACATGTACTTATGAACTGAAGACAAAACAACACGATGCAGAAGTCGTTGACATGAAGATTAGAGTATGCGTACGAGTGTTGTGCTAATTGTATTAGCCAGAAAATGCCTTTTGGTGAAAGTATTTTATTTCACCACTAAAGAATAGCATCAAATAAACTTCACAAATTGAGTTCCTAGGCTACGATTATTCAATTAATGTTAGATCATCAATCTTCTTTGGGCCAAAAAGTTTTGATTTGGAAACATTCAAATTGATATCCAGGCAATTTTTTGCTCAAGAAAATATAGACTTATTTGCAAATTGTTAGTCTGAATAGGTAGTTATACATTCCCTAATCTACATCTAGTAAATTGCTAGTTATGGTATGCAAAATCGATTTAAGGGTCAAAGTCCGGGAGAAGAATTAAAGACGGCAATTTTTTTGTTGCATTCCACAGTTTGATTCTTCGTAAGATTTTGCACTCCATAACAAGCAATTTACTAAATTCAGACTAGGAATGTATAAATACCAATTCAGACTAGGAAATTATCTTGGGCATATATATTTCCTACATACCATTCTAATGTCTACAATCAAAGCTTTTGGCCCAAAGAAGATTGAAGATATAACATTAATTGAATAATCATAGACCCAGAACTCAATTTGGGAAATATATATATTGCAAAAAAGATCACGTACCTCTGGAGGTGCAGCACAAAGCATATAAAAGCAATGGTAATTTCTTTCAGGATCAGATACTTGACAAACACGAGACCGTTCCAATAAATACGTCCTAATAGCAGCTCCAGAGATTCTCGCCCTAGCATCAAACTGAAGCTCTACAAACTTACCAAATCGACTGCATTTATAGTACACTCACTTCAGAACAGAAGTCAAGATCCTCAAATAGAAGTTCTGATATTAGATATTAGGAGTAGAGATGTTCACATCAGTTTTAAAAATTGGTTTCTCTTCCTGAATGTAAAGATTCTCACCTTGAGTTATTGTTCCTGACAGTCTTTGCATTACCAAAAGCTTCAAGAACAGGATTCGACTGCCACCAAAAAAAAGTTACATGTTAAAATATATGCACTCTGTTCCAAGTTCCAGCTCAGCTACAAGACAGAAATCCATGCCAGAGACAAACAGCAACATTGCAGGCATCAATTGTAATATAATTAGACATCCTTTTTTAATAAGAAAGTACAAATAAAACAGGATTTGAAAGTAAAAAAAGAATATGTGATCTTAATGAGACATTAAATCCTTCCGACTGAAGTTTTCCATTCAGACAAAGCATTCTGAGAATCATTACCTCCAGGACTTGCTGCTCCACTGAACGCCCATCTGTTGCAGCTCTTCCACCAATGTAAGCAAGATAACGCATAAGCATCTTCGTACTTTCTGTTTTCCCAGCTCCACTTTCTCCACTAACCAAAATCGACTGGCTAATTCCCTCGTTAACCATCAGTCTGCAATTCCTTTCATTAGTGAGTGCCAGTGAAATAATTGACTCAACATGAAACTGAAAACCAGGTTGAGGAATTTACCTGTACGCATAATCAGCAATAGCAAAGGGATGTGGGCTTAGCTCACCAAAAGAAGCCCTTTTATACTGTTCCATCATGTGACTATCGTACAAATGAGGTAGTCTTCGAAAAGGATTAACAGCTATCAATATATTCCCTGTGTAAGTCTGGAAGCACCAGTATGCCGTTTAGCTTCGGGTGGAAAAACATTAATACACCCCTAAAAGAAAGATCCCGTCTATGACATACAGTGCATGAAAAAATAAATGCATGTGTCCATGTCTCAAAACTACAAGTTAAGAGGCAAAAAGACAACAAATTTTAGGAAAGAACATGAAACAAGTTGTCCTTTGAAACCAACCTTATCAGAGTAGATGTGAAAGAAAAAAAAGGTGAAAAGTGTCACAGCACTTACATATATTTCATTCATGTCATATCGACACTTTAAATTGTGTAAGACCCCTGGTTCATGCAGATAAGCTAGTCTCGTCATGTCATCCACGCCAGAGGGAGGAAACTCAGGATCCTTTGGATGAGCATTGGATGCCTTGGCAACAAGCTACAGCAAAATATACGATCAGTATATATATATATATAAATATTTTTCACTTATAGGAGTTCCATACATATTTTTCCATATCCGGTTTTGAAAGTAATACTTTATCACTATGGTTTTATTCCCATGAAATAAGAAGGATGGGTAATAGAAAAGATTCAAGGAATGCACCCACTTTGATGGAAACATTTTAAGAATTAAAAAATCTTATACAAACACATAGAGCAAAGCATCAAATCTTCTCTTCCAATTTATCAGCAATAGAACTTTATCAGAAAGAGCCTAGTGCACTCACCTCATATACAATGATTCAATTCATATTAAAGGTTTGTAGTGGAAAGAAAAACCAAATACGATAAAAAGCATTGACCTCTTCTTGAAAAAAAAATAATAATAACGAATGAAGATTCTAACATACTGTAAGCTAAATCCAACTGTTTCTTCTAGGATTCGGCAGTGGGGGAAAAAAAGAATACGAGAAGAAACTACCATGTTTGAATAGATGGGATGCATCTTAACCATAAGCAAAAAAAAATATGAATTTCTAACATAATTATGTATGGTTGGGACGCGACTCTCACCGTTTTTCCAGAAGTACTCTCAATTTTGATATCTTCATTATCAACTTCCAAAACTTCTCCATCAATCCAAGCTAATTCGGGATCCTCTACCCACACATGGGATCCAACAACAAAATTAACTTGAGCGGCCTGTGCCAAGAAGAAGATTATTAGCACATCCAAGTAAAATGTCAAAACCAGTTTAAACACTTAAAAGTCAGAAACTGCAATAATCAAGACGTACAAGCAAATTCTGCTGAATATAATGAAGACATTTAGCATCCAGTAAAAACACAAACAAAACTATTATTTACTGATACCTACTACAAGATCAGGATTTTAATGCCATCCACTTTTGTGTTTGGTGTGTTATCTGAATTCTGTTTTCTGTATTACTTTTTTTTTTTTTTCAAACAACTGGTCTAGAGAAAGAAGTGTTTGGTGGACCTTGTTTTCAAATTGTGTATTGAAGTGCAATTCTTAAGTTCTTTGCAAAAGTGTTTCCACTGCTTTCATAGCATTGCTTTTAGATTCCGTGTGCTTTTGTCTCCCAAAAGTGACAACAGAATGTTTCCCAGATTTTATTTTCAAAATTTATGTTCATAGGCTGTTTCCAAATGCTGATACAAATACTGAAAATTAGTATCATCCAGCTGACTATATTTGAAGTATAATATATGTATTTATATATATATATATATATTCATATTATTACCTAAGTTGATATTAACTCATAATCCCTTGACCAAACAATAAGCAGAAACTACAAATCAGCACTTTTACAACATCAAGAAGAAGAAATATAAGATAGATTTGAGCTTGGAAAAGATTTTTCTCAAGCTAAAAGAAATTGAACTTTCATTTACTACAAATTTACTAAATCTCAAACAGTTATTTCCAAGATTGTGACACCAAAAATTCTAACCAACGAAAGAACATTATTGACAGCTCGAATCACTTCCTGGCTTATCAAAGCCACATACTTGACCGCCATTTCAGCTCCATTGTTCCAAAGCAAGATTACCAAAACATATATATATATAACACAGTAAATTCTAAACTTCAAGAACAAGAAAACAGAACAAAACAAACCACCATTATTACCATTTCTCAGCAATAACTTATCACGTTCATGTCGGTATCGGAGCTTCTCAAACCCTAGATTCCGTCAGCAACAAGCCTCACCAATGCCAACGAAACCATAGAGTTCTCCAAATCTCGCGGCCACGTTTCTCTCTCTCTCTCGCTCTCGCGAAAAAGATCCGATCTTTATCGCCGAGTTCGACTCGCCGACGGCGCGCGAGTCCAATGCAGCTCCGGAATCTCGGTCGGAGTCCGAGAGCTTTCCCTGAGCTGCGAGAAAAGCCGGTTTTCGGCACGAAAATGAGAGCGACGACGATGACAATGGAGCAAGAAATCGCCGCAGAGAAAAATGTGCGCGGAGAGAGGCAACAATGGCGGAGCTGAGATCGTCTCCGAGGACGAGGACGATTTTCCGTTATTTTCTCGCGTTTTCTTTCTCTTTCTCGGCAGATTT
Source organism: Boehmeria nivea var. tenacissima (assembly GCA_018132145.1). Lineage (NCBI taxonomy): Eukaryota > Viridiplantae > Streptophyta > Magnoliopsida > Rosales > Urticaceae > Boehmeria > Boehmeria nivea. Next base: position 11,039,451 of record CM030883.1, read on the forward strand.
TTCCCTTTCCTTGCTGTTTGGTTCTCTCTCTCTCTCTCTCTCTCTCTCTCTCTCTCTCTCTCTATTCTTTCTTTGTCTTGTCTTCGCTCTCTCTCTGCCTCTGGGCGTTGCGTTTCGTTGCGTTGGTTTGTTTGTTTGGGCGTTTTGAGTTTTGACGTATCTCTGTCAAAAGCACAAACAACCGTGAACGCGTAAACTAAACACAAATTATGGATTTCCGATATTGCCCCTGATTGTCTGTGTAATTATATAACTGCCCAGCTTGTGGAGTTAGTACTATGTTAGAATTGGAGTTAGTACTAGTGCCTTTGTTTATCCGCTGCATTACATTACAAGAGCAAATTAAAACAAATAAATAAAATAAGTTAGTGTATTTGAGTGTTGGTAGTTATTTTTGGCAAAAATATATTTTGTTTCAACTAATATTTGATTTGATTCAGTTGTGATATTTTGGCGTTAATCATGCGACAATAGATTTTGTTTTTAAGATTATGGAATGGTATTCCACTGGGTGTTATAGAAGATGTTTGCTTCGGATTTTGTGAAAGTTTTAATATCTCAAGATACGATCCTTTTTAGTTTAAACAAATATTGCAGATGATCAGTAACTTCTAGAAGAATTATATTCGTAAGATTTGCGCGCAAATTATATCATAATTATAAGAGATTAGGGTGGCATGCACAAAAAGGGAAAAAATCGTCTTATTTAATATTAGAGTCTCTATTGATTCTTTTTAAGAGCTTGTAAGAACAATTTTTTAGGGTGTGATATTCATTTTTTTGCGTGTGATTATTACTGTAATCGGGTTGAGAACTTTGACTAAAAAAATACGCTTAGGGCCCTTGAGAACTTTGTGATAATTGAAGAGAGGGGTCTAAGGAGAAATTTCTATGGAAACGAAGGGGATCTCGTGTTGTAGTTCACGAAGGAATGCGGAAGAAAACGACGTTGTATAAGGAGGGGTCCTTAGCAGTAGAAGACTGGGTGTACTTTGTTATTGTAATAGTGATTTGCTTTCCATCATCTTAGCGTGGCCCCACAGATATAGGTCTAATCAAACCTCGTTACTAATTCTCTGTCTCATTTATTTTCCTTCATTTATTTCATGTTCTCACGTTCATCTCATTTTATGTTTTTCTAAAAGTGTTCCTGACTGTCGTAGAATGTTTCATAGAACACGTTCAGAAACGCTACGACACATATTAGCTTTTTCAAAATATATATTTAAAAATATCTTAAAGAGTAAAGAAAGGAAGAAAGAAGAGAATATTTACCCTATGGGAAGGGGGAAATGACATAATAATAATAGTAATTATGTGTACTTGTTAAATTCTCGGAACTTAATCAAGTTTTGATAGTATGCGAACCTGCTAAATATGATTTGATATTCAAAAACATGCGTAAACTAAGGAGAAGAAAGTAATATCATGTGTTTCGCAAAAAATACGTGTGTTATAATTCATAATAAAGCATGTGTTTAAGAAAGTTATTATTACATAGTTAAGAGCATAGCTATAAGTGTAAGTACTTAATGGATAATTGAGCGTTTAGAGCGCTAGCTGGACTAGTGATAAGTACTGTAATTGTCAACTTATCATACTATGTATTCAAGACTATTTAGATTTGTGTACAACCGTGCATTAGGGTTGCCACTTGCCAGAGGTGTTGTTTGACAGCCACAGGTGGTTTTGATCACAAATTTTCAATTTAAAGTATTCTTGCTGCAACACCAAAATTTGATTGGCAACTTATGATTAAAAAGACTAAAGTATTCTCTCTAACTATAGTAAAAAGTACTTTTTCAAATTCTCTATTTTGAATCTCAATTAATCAATTAGTGCAAACCGAGTTCATATCGAAGCATTGATTTAAACTACAATCTAAATACAAATTTCTTTTTTAAACTCTAATTAAAATTATCTAATTTTTTTTTAATCTGAATTGCTTATAAAACTGACCTCTATATTTTTGAACGTCAAAATTAAAACAAATAAACAAAATATTCAAACATTGGTTGATTAAAGGCTAAGGAAATCATACAGATATTAAGGACCCTTTTTCCTTTCCTATCTGACCCGTTGAAGGAGTCACCTAAAAAAGATATTAATAAAAAAAACCCTAACCCCACTAAAAATATTATTTGGACAATCATCTTCCTCATCTCATTCTAATTTTTTTTTTTTTTTAGTTTTCCATATCCTAATGCAATATCCTTAAATCTCAACCATTTATACCACATCAAAATCCTCAAAGTCAAATTATTCTAAAATAAAATTGTTAGAATGTTTACCCCAAACAACCCTCTCAGCAGATGGGATAGTATTTCTTAACAATCAGTGATTTCAATAAAAGAGAAGAAAAGAAAAAGCAGTACCACAAAGCAACAAAGGTCTTGTACTAGTCTTACATGAAATTAGCTAAGTGAAATTAAAAATATCAAAAGAACCTTTTCAAAAGAGGAGGATAATAATAGCGACGATAACGACGACGATAGGAGCGACAGACATCTATATGATAATTTAGTTATTAATCAAACTAATGTAATTTAGGTTACAAACTACAATCTATGACGATCATGAATAGAAGAAAAAAAAAAACAGATAAATCTTAACAAAAAGGTAATGCTATATATCCCAAGTGATTTATCAATATATTTTTTAAGAAATAAAGTGATACGTGAGTTGTTAAGTATTAATTATTACTATACAATTTTTAATGAATTACAATCATCAATTAAACGTTATAAGTACTTAAAAAGTTGATGGATCATTTAAAGTACTATCATTTTATTTAGACAAATTTTATCACACATTTAATGCAAAGAGCATTTAGCGTCCGAAACATAGAATCAACTAGGTAGCAATTTCTAGTTTGGAAAAACAAAATCTGGGAATTATTTAGCAGACTAATTAAATGTTCTTAAATAGATCTTCCTCTTTTTCAAACAACATCAATTGGTATGTCTAGTCATCTTAGCAAAGGAACAATATTCAAGCCAATAAGGGGGAAAAAAAAAAAAACAAACAAACAAACAAAAAACAAGCAAATATACAATACTTATCATTGCATGGAAAAAAAAAAACAATACAATACAATACATATCCTATTCTAAAGTTTAAAGATAAAAAAGAAAAAATAAATAAAGAAAAACCCACAATATTCACTATTTTTAGATTGCCAAAATAATCATTGCTAACATATCTATAACGACGAGAGGTAATGCAACGCTAACGTATGTATTTGTGATATCAAAAAGGAAAAAAAAAAATGAAAAAGGTCATCTTGGCAACGTATGTATTTCTGGTCATTATGGGTACATGCTTGTAATTAGGGCATGAGATTAATTGAAAAGCAAAAAAAGAGGAGTTGGTGAAGTTGCTAAATGTCAAGTGTTTTACAAGGAAATAAACGAAGCAAGTAAATTAGTTAGCACATTAAATAATCTCCTTCTTAAGTTATATCCCTCTTTCTTTCTCTTTCCCTTTTCAAACATCTTTTGTTAGTAGAGAAAAGCTAGCGTCAGATGCGACTGACGCGTCTGATGCATCGTGGCCGTCCATCGTGGTGGGCCCCACGATGGATGGTCACGACGCGTCAAACGCGAGTGTCGCGTCTGACGAAAGCATTTCTCTCAGAGTCTTAAGAGAGTACCGATGGTTATCATATCACATAGCTTTAGAGGAAAACTAGTTTTATTTTTCTAAGCATTGTATACATTTAATACAATATCACAATAATATACCAAATAAATCTTAATTATCCTAACTTTGTTAAGATTCAAAAAAATAAATTAATATTTTTTTCATTTATTGACTATAGTTAAGGAGTTAATTTTATTATTAAATCAAAACATAAGGGCCTTTCGGTTATTTTTTTCAAATACTAAAAATTAAAAAAAAAAACTTCAAACAAATACAAATAAAAAAATGGTTATAACATAACCGTAAAAAAGAAAAAAATCGAGATCATAATGATAAAAAAAAATAATAATAGTTGAAATGATTAAAATATAAAAGTAAAGAAACAAATAGCGAGAGAAATTGCAAAAAAAAGTCTCTAAGATTTGCAAATAAACCCCTCACAATTTGTCACAATCCACTAAATTAAGGATTTTTACACAATAAAATCACGACAACATCATGTCTCACCCATATAAAGTGCAAGGTGCACTATCAAGTTTTAAAAACTCATTAGAACTTATAATAATAATAATAATAATAATAATAATAATAATAATAATATACCATAAATATCAAGTTAATATATTTTAGTAAACTCACTTTTTTTGGAAAATAATTTCGACGGTCCATAATCGTAATTCGTGACAATGTTGCATGTATTCCACCACAAAATCATCTGTTTAGAATCATAGCATGTTCACTCCTAAAGAACGTTTAAAACTTTAGTTAACTGAAGTAGTGATATGATATTATACAATTTTGTTTTTATGAAATTAATAATTTATTTATTTTTTGTTATATCAAATATTTAATCTCGTATAGAAGTTAATTATGAAACAATGATATCTCAGCGCTAAAATATTAGCATATTATTCAATCTTGATCCCGTTTTTTAGCAACCGTTTTAATTGCGTTCTTTCATTTTCTTGTGATAGATTACACAATTCACACAATAATTTGCTTTTGAAGTTAAAAACCCACAGGCCAAAGCAAAGCTCAAGAAAATGGCATAATGGTAAATTCCATCTTCCTCCCAAGGGCATTATAGGAAATTAAAACTCATTCCCACCACAACCTCCTGTCCGTTGGCACTAGAAAAATCACTGGGTGGGACCCACGGATTCAAATCAATGGCCCCAAAACAATCACTCTATCTGGGACCCACTGAAATCTTAACCTCCGATAGATCCGGAGAGTAGAGAGACTCCTTTTGTTTTGTCGGAAATAATCACCAAATTCATAATCAAAAGGTTTTATTAAATTAAAATTAAAAAAAGAGATTAAATCAAAATCAATCATTCACGTCCCTTGACCTCCCATTCCTAATCCTCTCCCAGGATCTACTTGACACGTCGTTTTGTTCTTTTTAGACGACGTGTCGCTTGGGCCCACCACTTCCGTCCGCGGAAACGGCGATTGGCGTTCGAGATTTCACGGGCGGTGATCTAAGCGATGTGGACCGTTGGATTAGTTGAGGTGGCGTTGACCGCCGTTTTAGTCGCCGTAGGCTATACGGATTTTCCGTCAGATGTGGAACGGATTTTAACGGTGTGATGGGATTATTTATCATTTCTTGCCAAGATCCAAACAAATGTAAAATATTGCAATTCGAAAAAAAAAAAAAGGTAAAATATTGCTTTTTATATATTCATTAGTTATAACTCATTTGAATGCTACATCGCTTGTGTTAAAATAAAATTATGTAATAAGCGATGGATTACGAGGATATTAAAAAATACAACGAAAGGATATTTGAAAATGCTAATCGTAAATTATAGTTTTTAAAGAGGTAGATATTTAAAACTTCCGGGGTTAATGATGGTTCTGCTACTGATCAAAAGTGCCCTTACTTACCTAGTTACCTAATATTTTTAATTTAATTATCTTTGTTTTTTTTTTTTTTACAATTTTATTGTTTCTTATAGCTATTAGGTGTTCTGTGTACAGTGTACACACTCCAATAAGGTATACGACCTTAAACAAAAATGTATCTATATTCGTATGTATATCTCAACTAACGACTCGTCTTTGTTTGAGTATATAAGAAATAATATATAAATTAAAGAGTAGTATTTTTCACAATAGGTTACATATTGGGTAGGTGTGTGACAACTCTTTAACGTGCATGTGACATTATTGTACATTTGTATGCATTAATATTTTGGGTTAAAAATTCCTCCTCACATTCCACCTACAATAATGTTAGCAATAAATATATGGCATGGTTTGTGATCACAGGTTCAAAGGTACAAACTTGTCTTTTGAGCAGTGAATCAAAAAAACCATCACATTTCCCTTTATTACTTTTTTTTTTTTTGAAATTTCTATTTGCTCATCATGTTTCATCTATAAAAATTAAAAAGGGAGTTTCTAGTTTTAGTTTTTTTTTTTTTTTTTGGAGGGGGCTATAAGAAAAGAAAGGAAGAGGGAGTCTAGTTCAAACTTGATACTTTTAACTTCAGAGAATTAAAAGGTAAAGTGGAAAAAAAAAAAAAAGCATTTCTTCTTGATGAATGAAAAGAAATGATTTCTACTTTTTAGCCGCTAAAGTGTGTATCTTTAACAATAAAAAAAAAAACACACTTTCTTTACTTAGTTTCTAATTTAATGAGTCTTGAGTCCACTCTTTAAGTCACAAGGGCCCAGGAGGTTAGTTAATGTGTTTTTCATTGTTTTTTGACTTTTGGCAGATGATCTTTAATATAGCAAAGTTGATTAATTAATGAGGTGTATGGTTCGAGGGGTTTCTTCTAAATGTTGACTAATAATTAACCTTTATGATAGAGGATAAGACTACAAAGCATATATTGTGTTTGTATATATATATATATATATATGTATTTATGATTTTCAAATTTCTTTTGTTTTTCTTGGCGATGTGCTGAGACTTGAGAACACCAAATGGGTTCAAATGTGATAAAAGATATGGCTTATGAATAGCAAAGTTTGAGGTCATAGTTTTCAAGCAAAAAGGAAAAAATAAAAAGAAAATGGAAAGAAAACAAGAGAGAGCATGGATGAGTGATGATTTTTATGCAAAAAGCCTAGGTTCGCGGGTATCTTAAACAATGAAATAATAATCTTAAAGATTGTCATATTTGATAAGTGGCAATCTTAAATTTAGATACCCGGTATTTTATTTCAGGAAATTTAATATCTTTAAAATATGGTAATCTGAAATTCTTGAAATACATAGTTTTCACATTACCGTAATCTTGTAAATTTTACTTAATTGTCCTTCTAACAAAACGTACATGTACATAGTTCTGGGTATATAATATTGTAATCACACTGCCAAATAAAAGTTATAAATATATACAAACACTTTGTTTCCTTTCTTTTTTTTTCTTTATATATAAATCAAATACAAATTCTTAATTGATAGAGTATTAGGTGTGCAAAAGGTTTGTCAGCACAGTGTTGATAAGGTCCGTTTCTCCCAAAATTACATCTATATCAAAATAATGTGGCTTGTTGTTGATTATAATATAATCGTGAACTTTTAATTGGTTTTGTGTAGGGTTAAAACAATTAATATGGCTATCCATGTTTGTAGATATGAATGATGTTGGTTGCGAATTTTATTTGAGAATTTTTATGCTATGTTATATTTTTTTACTTAGTATTTATATTTAGTCATTTGTTAAATTAAAAGAAATGTTTATTCTAATTTATTTAAGGTATTGTTGTCTTTTTGTTTTAAATGATATCCTATTATCATACTCAACCAAATATATTGATTTAACATTCCTAAGAATGTTATTAAATATTACCGTTGATAAAGAAACACAGTCATTTAAGATTCTTGTGAATCAGATAACTGTATTTAGATACTCAGGCATCTAATATACTTACATTACTATGTACCAAATGCCCTCACATAACACCTACAAATTAAAGAATGAACGTTTCAAATGGCATAATCATGAGTCTAAACTATCTTTAGATTAGAGATTAGATTAGACCCATAAGATTCAGAGAAGGCAAGTATAATATAAAAGATAATAAGATGAACCTTAATAAATGCAGTATAACTATTCTATTATATTTAAGTGTAATATTAGGATAGAAACTTAAAGTGCAATACAAAATGTGTAAAAATGTAATCATTTGTCAACAAAGGAGCATTTATCAAATTTATCTCATATAAACACAATGAATGTTTATCAGAATAGCCCAATTTTAAAATATGTATTTACTCCCCCCTTATTACATTTTTCTGCAAGGATAAAATATTTTCTGTATATATGATTTAAAAGTGAAACAAGTATAAAAACTTATGAAGTTGATATATATTTACTTATACGGTACATACTACATTTGTTAAAATAATATGTGTGTATATATATATATATATATATATATCCAAAAAGAAATGACAAATTTTCAAGCGGTAAATAAATTTTCAATTTTTTAAGATCGGACATTTAAAATACAGTGCAAAGAAAGGCTATTGCTTGTTATTTTTCTTTAAAAAAAAATCCTTAACTGAACATGAAAAATGTCAACCACACAAATTGACTTGAGTACAAATTTCATATATGGTGCATCATATAAGTTATGATATTTATTCAAAAAAAAAAACTAATTGCAGTTAGAGAGTAAAATATGGTGTTTGACAAATTCAAATAATTAAATTATATGATAAAAAAGAAAACTTAGAATAATACAAATTACATCATTCAATACACAAAAAAGCGTTATGTTAGACAGCAACACATAATACAATATGAGAGTTTCTGAAAAATGCTCTTATTTGACACACTATTACTTTATGGGGTCAGTTAGAAAAATAGTCATTTTGGATTGTGTGTTTTTAAAAAATAGCCACAGTTTCAGAAAATTTAAAAACTAGCCATAAAATTGTAAGAAATTTCTGACAATAACAAAAATACACATAAAAATACTATCAGAAATTTCTCACACTAGGCAAAAATTTTGTCAGAAATTTCTTACATGATTAGTTTTCAAATTTTTTGAAACTGTGACTATCTTTTAAAATTATTTTGTAAACAGTGGCTATTTTTTCAAAATTGCCTAATAAAATTATACGAGAATTACTTATTTATTTTTTGGAAATTACTTTTTGGATAATTTCTATTTTTGATATTGGAAAATTCCAGAGGATAAAGCCTTGGTGTGGCCGAATTTCCCTATTGCCCTAATCTTATACATATGTGCTCTAGTAGCATAAAAGATAAACTAAGCGAGTTCAATTTTGGTTTTAAAAATTTATCAAATTCTCGCAAGTCTTAAAAAAGAAAAAAATCCTTCTCCTCCCACATTGATAATTTTTTGTGTTGAAAGCTTGACCAGTAAACTCGTTGTGAGCGTAAAACAACACGAGCCCAACCTTGATAGTCTTATGGCGAATAATTCAATTCAATCCCCCGATAATACAAGAAATCTTATGGTATTATTTCTTGCTCTCATTTTATTCAATTATGCGATAATTATTAAAATGGATTTGGAAGCACTTATTCAGTAAAAGGGACTACCGATGCTACTTGGGACCATTTCCGGTCATCCAATCTCAGTTTCCCAGCTTCCACCTTGAGGAAAAGGTGCCTACTAGGGCAACAAGCATTGATAAGCTCAATATGATTCACTTATAGCTAGAAGAAAGGCCAGATTGGGCAAAGAGAGCTAAGGGTGACATATGCTGTCAATGAGGGGTAATGTGGGACTTATGATTAATGTACCAAGAGGTTGATTGTGAAAAGAAAGCCAAATAGGGAATTCAAAGGGGGTGACCAGTGGGTAGAGGGGTATTGAATCAGTAGAGTCATTGTGTATTGGAGAGATCCATGTAGTTGTAACTTGTACTTTCCTTTGATTTTCATAAGCAATACAATCAGAGCTTTCTTTATGCATTTTCTGTGTTGTTTCTATCATGTTTATCCAATTGAATTTCATCACTTTCAGACTAAACTATTAAACTAACCTACCATACTACTAAACTAGCCTAAATTAATGTCTACTAAGCTAAACGGCTCTAAAACTAAACTAAACTAACCTACTTTTATAGCTATAAACTTAGCTTACCTACTTTAAAATCAAACAAACCAATTATATCATCAACCTCGAAGCTTAAATCTAATCCAAAAACTGTTCTTAAAAAAAAGTCAACCAGATATGCAATAGACGAGATATACTTACCTCAACAATGTAACGACGTATATTTGAATAGTAGACTCCTCTATGCCAATGATAACTTCTTGCCTGCTGCCCGTTTATTCCGCTGATCAAAGAAAGCAACCAAAAGAAAATCCGAGTTAAAAAGCTTCATGCTTTCATTGTTAATTTGCTGATGAATTCTCATTTACGTCGCTGCCAAAATAGTTTTCGTAATTCTGTTAGAACATAATCAACCATACTCTAAGAGAACTAGTAAGACTCTGAACACTGTCTGTGTGTCTAAATGAGGTTTAGCAGAGCATATTGCCCTGCAACCATGTAGCCTACCATACACAATTACGTTTAGAAGAGCTACGCATACTTTTTTGGAAGACAATGTCAATTACAGTGTTTATAACAAAATAAAAGAACAAGTTTGACAATTAAAAGAAAAAGAAATCTAAATTAACCAAACCTAGCTAACACATGAGAGTTGTTTCATGTGAGGATCAACTTATAGATAAGGAAACTCGAGCGAAACAAACCTTGGCTCTTAGATGACCAACTGGACTGCCCAACTCAGGGAAAACATGTTGCACTAACATACGCTTGTGTTCAGTATGGTTCAGTTTGATTCAGTTTGTCACACAGTGCTCCAATAGCGAGAAGAGCACCATCTTTTTTCGGTTCTCGGTAGGGCTTATATTGTGGTAAAGCTTTATCATACCTGCTTGAGGAAAATAAATCGGTACAAAACCATATTATAAGTTGCAGATTTGGCAGAGAGAAGTGAAATGTACCATTTTGAAAATTCAAACTATATAAATTGGATGAACTTTTGAAGGTTTTCTTTTCCACGTTTTCTAACTCACCCTCTAAAAAATTCCATGGATGCCGTTATTGGACTGTAAAAGACTTTAATGATGTCTAAAAATGATGCCGGTAAATTAAAGTCAGTTACGATAACTTAATACAAAAGAGCACTTAGCGAAATCTTACTCACTTGACTTACCGTAATCCTTTCTCATATACTCGTGAGGGTCTTCATCTCAAAGCTTCCGGTCGTTATCATTAAAGCACATAAGGGGAAAGGTATCTCAAAGAAAATGAATGATATCAAGTCAAGGATGCAACAAACTATACATACCGCTCTCTGAGATGCTGCGCATATGTGAAAAGAAAAAAATTAGTAAGAGCTATCGACAGTGTCAAAAAATAAGAGTACCAATAAAAGCATGTCTTGAAATTTATTTTTGGAAATGGAATAAAGCATGCTGCTCAAAAAATTCAATACAGAGGGTCTAAGATCCATCCTTTGGCAGCGGTTTACTTTTTTGTTCTTCTTACCACCCGCAAGGCTGCAACATCTTTCATATGCAAAAGCAAGTAATAGGGGGAGAATGATAAAAGTGAACACAACAGCAATCTAAAAGTATTTTAAATAATTAAAATACTATGACAAAAATCCTAATACTTGTTAACAAAGATAGCAAAGGCTCCACGGAATGCAACCTTATTATTTTCTTAATCTTAAAGGCTAAAATAGCAAGAATACTCAGACTACAGTCTATGGTTTACAATACCTATATGGTAAATAACCACCAACTTGAACCACAATTATTAGATTTAGATGGCACTCCAAAATCTGCGCCGCATAAGTTTTGTCGGAGGATTTTTTAGCATAAATGACTTGATGTAATGCTTGTCCTAAATTGCAGTTTGTCCTATAAAACTTTACCTGAAGTTCAGCCTGTTTAAGATGTGAAGAGTCGAATTTTGACCTTCCACTAACCCCCGTATTTTTCTAATCTCAGGCTCCACTGGTTGGCATTCCAAAGGGACAGGGGTCTCTCCAAAAGATTTAAAAACAAAACCATCCAGGCATTGAACACATTGGGATCAAATAGCTGCTCTGGAATTTCCAACTGGAAAATAAATGATGCATTAATATCATATATATAGTTCATGATTGATGCGAATGAGGACTACATACGTAGCTGAAAATTTAGATAGAAAAGGAGGTTGATTTGAGAGATTTTCCAAGTTTACAGAAGAATAATAAAATCCTGATATAGAAAACTTTTAAGGGAATTGCTCATGGTGGAAGGCCTAGGAGCATCAAAGAACAGTAGTTAAATACATATACCCCAACTGCGAGTAAATACGCGGCATTAAAAACGTAATTCAATTAAATAAGTTTAACCCTCATGGACATGGATATGTATCATATTTTTTTCCTGGATAAGCATAGTAAAAATCACTAGTAGCTTTGAATAACAAATGCAAAGTAGGAAGTTCAAATTCAACTCTCTCATAGTGTCAGAGTATAACTTAGAAAGAGAAGAAGACACAGGACAAAATATACTCATGAAAAGAACGTACATATATTGATGACCAGAATATTTTACAGATTAGCTTGAATAATCTGCTACATCCACGGTGGCTTGGCTACCTGGCAAACTTCTTGAACATATTGACGAGGCTACGAAATGTTTGATCAACAATGAGATGAAGCGAAATCCTTTCCTCACCAAATTTGAAACTTAGTATATAAAAAAAGAACATAATAAATCTCAAAGATTAGAGTTAAGGGTAACATGAAAGGAAAAAGGCTTTATTGAAGCAGGAAGTTGCCGTAAAATACAATTTTAGAAAGTTGAAAGTAATCAGATATGAAAATCTCATTGCACTTAGAGTGAAAAGTAAAAGATCAAACTTGGTAAAATAGTCTTTTGAAACGAGAAAAGTATTCCTTTTTTTTTTTTTGGGTCCAATCTCAAGAAGTACCTACATATAGGCATAGCTATGAAACAACGGAACTTAGTGTGAAACGAGACATATATATACCTTTGAGATTGTTGAACATGTATTTGTGCTATGCCCATCCATAGACCCTCATTAGAAAAGAACAATATTAGAAATTATTAACTAAATAATAATAATAACTTTGAAAGAAAATAGAAGAAATGATCATGAATTACTAGTTTACATGTGAAAAAAAAATATACTATCAAATACTTAATACAATTGAAGACTATTATTTATCCAGTTGTTTACCTATTAACGTTTTTTTTTTCCACTGAAACACTGTACTATTGTAAGGAACATATTTTTTCAATCAATTAAAAGCATAGCCGTAAATTACTTAAAAGGCAATTACAATTATACATGTCAATCGTACGATGACATATAGAAATATATGATTAACGAAAAACAGAGAAAAAATTTCTACATACCTTGTGTTGAACAGGAGATATGACTTTTGTGCCTCCTCCCATAGACCTCATTTGAAATGAATAGTGTTAGAAATAATTAATAAAATGGTAGCTATGAAACAGATTGATCTAAAACATCTTGCATATACAAGTTTACATATCCAGAATTGTGTGTGTGTGTACATGGTTGCTTGGCAAGTATGAACATACAATGTCTCATCTCAAGACAACATGCGATATTCCACCAAGAATTCAAAACGACTTCGATCCATTATCTTTTTGTCACTTTTTTCTTATAGCTTTTTTTTTTAGCATGAGTGGTATTTCAATTCTTTTTTTTTTTTCCTCTTGCGGGTACCCCCACAGATCCAAATAGGTAGCCTTCTCCACTCACGCTTTGCAGCGGCATTCACTAAATCTGAAGGCTAGCACATTCACATAGGCAGCCTTTTCCCCTCACGGTATTGCATTGACTTTCACTCTATTTGGTGGGCAGCTATTTCCGCTCACGCTATTGTGACGACATTTTACTCTATTGTGAAGGCAGTTATCTTAAAGAAAACTACACATCCACATAGGCAGCCGTCTACTCACGCTCACTGCGGACCTTTCACCCTGAGGGCAGCCGTTTCCACTCACGCTCATCGCGAGGGCATCTACGCTATTCACATAGGCAGCCATCGCACGCTATCGTGGCGCTTTCCACCCTCTTGCGGAGGTGTCCATTTCAACTCATGCTTTTCTTTACTTTTTTTTTTCTTTTTTCTTTTTTTGCCCTTTCTTAGCGGCAGCTTTTTCCATGTAGGTTTTTTTTTTTTTTTTTTTTGCTTTTTGAGGACACCTCCACACGTCCAAATAGGTAGCCTTCTCCGCTCACGCTCACTGAGGCGGCTACACTCTATGTGAAGGCTAGCACATCCATGAAGAAGCCTTTTCCGCTCACGCTATTGTGGTGACTTTCACTCTATTTGGTGGGCAGCTATTTCCGCTCACGCTATTGTGGCATCACTTTATTGTGAAGGCAGCCATCCAAAGAAAGCTGCACATCCACATAAGCAACCGTCCACTCACGCTCACTGCGGACCTTTCACCCTGTGGGCAGCCGTTTCCACTCACGCTTATTGCGAGGGCATCTATGCTATTCACATAGGCAGCCATCGCTCACGCTATCGTGGCGCTTTCCACCCACTTGTGGAGGCACCCATTTCTACTCATGCTAATGTGGCTGCTTTTTGACTAATGGATTCTAGCCAAAGGTCATTCAAAGTGTAACTCCGCATGCTATCAAGAGATTCACATTGAGATGTCCATACAAGTCAAGCAAACGTGTATTCACATAGAATGATGAACTCACATGTTTTCATTGAAACAAAATAGAGAGAGAAAGAAAAAGCATAAGAGAAAAAGGAAACGAATGACTTGCCTTATCAAATCTTGAGTCGGTTTGAAGTCCTAATAACAGCAAATCTAAAAATCAGCATGCTCATTTGTGTTTGTACCCTTAGTCTTAGTCTCCTCCATTGGCTGTCGAACACCTCTCAAATCCAAACACAATAGAATCACAATACGATACCTTCCTAAAGAACACAAACCAACCAAAAGAAGCAAAACTTAAATACAAAAGAAAAAAGAAAATTACCAAAGAGATAGATGGAATAGCAATTTAGCAAGACACGTTGATAAAACAGTAGTACATACTTGGAAAGAAGTCAATAGCCCAATCTGCTAGTTCTTCCATCATCAAATGGCCAAAGACTCCACAAATCAAAGGAGATTGTATGAGAGAAAAATGCCATGTGCGACACAATCTCCAAAACGTCTTCGAACTCTGCCAAGATTTAAAATGACACAAAATCAGTGTTAAAAAACTTAAAACAAACCTTGAGAGCATCAAGGTTTAATCTTTCTAAAGGTTATAAACCATGATAATGTACATGTAAATCTTAACTACTAAAAAAATTGAGGTATGAATCTTAATATAGTGATTTCTCATATTTAGATTAATCTGTTCCTAGATTAAAACGCACCCACAGTGGAAATTTTTTCTAGTCTTGCTGTCAACTCTTTGAACTGACTCATATTCACGGTTTAATAGATTTTCAGTTCTTATATCAAAATAAAATAGATTAATATTTTCCTCTACACAGGTAATCCTGTTGTTTTCAAGGGATTTGTCATCCAAATGCCTATGGTAGCATAGCATTCTTCAAGATTACAACTCTAAACGCAAGATTATTCAGATTTGGCTTTAATTCATTAGCAAAATGCACTATTATACAAAATTAAAAGTACTCATATGTGAAAATCTGATTGCACTATTATAACAAAATTAGGAATTATTCATGTTTAAAAATAAAATAAAAAAGTTTCCCAATTTTTAAATTCAATTTTGAAACTTGTGTAATAACAGTGGGTAGGTTTCAATTAAAGAGAAAACACAAACACAATTTCCAACTCTCTAGAAGAACAAATTAACACAAGCATAGCTACAATAAAAGGAGAAAAAAAAAACAAACAAACAATAATCACTTTCGTTTCAACAATACGTTATAGATAAGCTTAGTTTGATAATTTGATAGGGAAAACTGTACAGAGTTAGTTCGTTTCAACCTACCTGGCTCGTGCGCCGACCAGTCCAGACAGACCACTTCTGTTCTTAGGCCTTAGCGATGAAGTTTCTGAAAAATGAGAGAGAGAGAGAGAGAGAGAGAGAGACCAGTCCAGACAGACCACTTCTGTTCTTTGCGATGAAGTTTCTGAAAAATGAGAGAGAGAGAGAGAGAGAGAGAGAGAGAGAGAGAGAGAGAGAGAAAGAGACGTTGCTAATTGCTTGAGCGCCTTTTTGCACCAAAAAAAAAATTTGCTTGAGCGCCTAAATGAGAGAGAGAGAGAGAGAGAAAGAGACGTTGCTAATTGCTTGAGCGCCTTTTTGCACCAAAAAAAAAAAAAAAATTGCTTGAGCGCCTTCTTTTTCAAAAATCAAAATAAATAAATTTAAGAATTCAAAACGTATAAAACCCTTGAGACTTGAGAGAGAGCCGTTGGGGAAGGGTTTCAGTCAGAGTTGGGCTTCAAACTAATTGGGCGGAGACTCGTACATACAAAATGGCCCACGCCCCGTTTTGCTCCCTATACACCGTTTATTTTATTTTGTTATATATACTTAGCGTCTACAGTAGTTTGGGAAGTTATAAAACTGCCCTTTGCAAGCTTTTCTTCGATTTTGTTTGTTTTGGATTTTTTTGGCACTACCCAGTTACCAAAAATAAAGTTATCCTTTATATACTACTAGTTTTTAGTTTTTTGGCACGTGCTCAATATTAAAAAAAAAAACTTACGAAATTATTAAACTAAATGAATATCAAAGAAAAAATATTATAAAAATTTAATCAAAATTATTTTTTGTTATTAGCTTGTTTTATAAAATAAAAATTTGAGAGGTAAAAAGATGAAAGAAAAAAATGTAGGATTTAAAATAAAAATAGAGGAGTGAAAAATAGTGAAAAGAAAAGTTTGAAAAAATAATTGAACAAAAAAAATAAATAAAAAGGAAAAAAATAGAGGAAAAACATAAAAAAGGGAAAGAAAAAATGAAAAAAAAAAAGAAAAAAGAAAGCAAAGATAGGAAAAAAAAAAAAAAGGGGAGAGGAGCTGGCGCATGGGAGAGTGGGGGATAACCCTTGACACGCGGGCCCGCGTCAGGAGCTTTTTATGTGCGCAAGTCCTTTTTTTTTTTTCATTCTAGTCCCATTTAGTTGCATTTTAGTTCTTATTATTTTAAGAAATTATATAATGACCTAATTTTTTTTTAAAACATCATTTTAACCCTAAAAAAAATGCGTTTTTTTGAGTTTCGAATGAAAAAACCCTAAAAAAAGGGGGCCAAAACGTTTCGGCCTCGCGCGCCCCCTCAATTCTTTTACTTATTGTATAGATAGAAAAGAAAAGGGCCTAAACATTGTACATTCTACAGCTGTACCACTTTATATTTTTCTTCGCTTATGTCAGCCAAATAAAACGAAAACAACCACGCAGTTCATTTTTCGTATTCAACCTTAAGTTGTTTTTTTTTAATTACTTTTTTATGTTTAAAATTTAACTTTCACATGCTCTTTTTTGTGATTTTTTTTTCTTTTTCTTTGTGTATTCCAATCCAAATTTCAACTTACATATGAAAGTTTTTGACACATTTTCAACAATTTGTTCTCATTGGCTAACTTTCTCTTTCTTTGTTTTTTTAATTTTATTACGAATTTCATGAAAACATTAATTACTATTTGTCTATGCCTTTAAACTGTAATTAAAATAGGTTGGGCTGGTCCACCATGACCAAGGCCCATATATGCCCTGGTCGAAGGGATGCTAGTTGGGAGAATTTTAAAATAAAGTCATTCTTGATACCACTTAATAATATTTACCCCATGTGGTGTGCTCTTTTTATTTACACTCTATGTTTGTAATGTAAATTTTATGGTATAAATTAAAAGTGCAACACACATGGGGTATAGATTATCATTGTGCCAAAAATGGGGCATTCCTCAAAATCTCCAATTTTAGTTTTAGATAAATGGGTTCCAAACAGTAACATGAAAGCATTCCCTATTAAGGAAAAGCTTATCCTGTATCTTTACCTTAGAACCTCTCTAGAGAGAGATGTTAGCAAAGGACAACCATATAATTTATAAGAAATAGAAACTTGGTATTTTACAAATTCTATAAATAACTCTTGACAATGGACACTTCTCAGAGTTGTCGAGGATATAACCCCAGTTTAGAGGATATAATCCCAATTTAGACGCAGCCAAAGGAATAACATATTTCCATTCAATTTATAATCATGTAAAGTTACATTTTTGTCGCGTTCAAAAATGATTATTATTGACGCAATTTTTCTTTACCAACTCCACGTGGAATTACATAACTCCATACTCCAATTAGCTTGCATTAAATCACGTGCTAACTTGGTCAAACTTAGACTTTGATTTTTTTTTTAAATCTACAACACAAAAAATCTCGAGGAGGCACCAGAGGTGTTCTCGGCATGGCTTCCCAATGCTCAAGTTAATAAGGAAAATAAAGCATATAGGAGTGAATGAGAGAGTTGTTCGTACCTTAACACCTCATGTAGAGATGTATTTATATAGATATGTGAGAAATGTATTTGGACTCTATTTGTGGCTTCTCTTTGAATGCATATTACCCATATTATTACACATAGAGTAGGCTTTTTCTACTGTTGCAATTGGACAAGCGGCTCAGAACCGCATGGAGTGGCTGCTAGCTACTTTGATAGCTGTTTGGGGAGACGTAGAGCGATTGCTAGCCACTTGACGAGCTGAGGAGAGGTTGTTGGCCACTTGGCAAGCCAGGGAGCGGCTACTAACCGCTTGGCGAGACGGGGAGCAGTTGCTTCGCAAGCCGCTTCGCCGAACCGTGACCATGAAGAGTGGCTTGGGCGGCTCCAGGGTGCTTGGTGTGGCTCGGAGGGCGGGGGGGAGGGGGGGGGGGGGGGGGGGGGGGGGGGCGGGGTGTTAGGATCGGTTTGGAGCCATTAGGAGCGGTTGGTAGGCGGTTTGAGCAGGTGGTAGCCGTTTTCGAGCGTGGCCGCGTAAGGCTATGCACATATCTCCTTCGTTACTTATCGAAACTACACAAAATGATATATCATTGGGAAGCTCTTTCAAACAAATTTCATTTGGTATGCGATATGATATATAAATTTTCCAAAACATTTTCATGAGCGGCTAGCATTTGAGCATGATAGGCGAAATGCGCAACGCAAGTGCACGTGCCGTTCAAGTAATAAAGGGTTTTTGAGTAAGGGATTGTCGTTCCCACGAGGACTTGTATTGATTACCGATTTACTAAATCTATATCACTATTTGAAGGAATTATAAGTTGAAATATTGCGGGAAAATAAAAGAAATTGCAGAAAATAAATGAAAGGTAGTGCAATGGTAGAAGAATCTAAGGCATCCGATTTCACCTCACCAGGCTATGAACGTTTGCTAAACCTAACCAATTGACAAATTATTGCATCTTGAAGACGACAACTCACGAATTTGACTATTTATTTCTCTCGAACATAAACAATCCTAAGTCTAATAAACTAATCTCGTCTCTCGAATATCTGATTATGTTTATTAAACCAGCTTTAAACACAAGAGTTCACATGTCACATAAAAGCAATTACTATCTCTAGCCAATCAAACAATTATGTTGTCTAATTATTGAGCAACACATTCATTCTCATCTCTCGATTTTTGAACAAAATACATAGATTCGATCATAAGGTGCGCAAACTCATGAAAGCATTAAGAACTTAATTAAACAATCAACAAGAATTGCAATAACACATCAATTGATTAACATAGAAAAGCAAACAATTCACAGCATTGGTTTGGCTACATCGTAGCCTTAGCTAAAGAAATTTAGAACATAATCAAACACAAACTAAACAGATAAATATGAGAGTTCATGTTGAAAAGAATGAGAAAGAATGAAAAACTCGGGATCTTGGCGGTGAATGATTGCTCCGTCGCTCGATTTCGCCAAAATCTCCTTCGTCTAGCCTTGGAATTGCTCTCTTAGCCTCCTTCTCTGTCTTCTTTTTCAGTTTTCGAGTACCCTTTATAATTTTAGGGTTCATGAAAGGAAATTTGGAAGTTTTCGGGCTATTTCGGGCCTTTTCGGAGTTGTACGGCCCAATTTGGTGGAGTAGCGCCGCGGCGCTACATGTTGGGCGCTGCGGCGCTGCGATTTCTGGGCATCTGGGCTCATTCTGGGCACCTGGGCACGCTGTAGCGCCGCGGCGCTGAATTTTGGGCGCTGCGGCGCTGCACTATGGCGCTGCGGCGCTGCACTATGGCGCTGCGAACACCCGAGACGGTGTCAATCTGCGCGCACTGATTTTCAAAATGGCGTATCTCCTTCGTTACTTATCCAAATCATGCATATGATACGCCGTTGGAAAGCTCTTTCGATGATCTTTAATTTGATATGCAATATGCTATATAAAACTTCCAGAAATCTTCATGTAATTCTGTCACAATGTGTAACCTTCTTTTTCCTCAACTCAGATTGCTCCGAATTTTCTTGTTTTTGTTCCATTTCCTCCCATTTGCTCCCAATGAACCTATATGTCAAATAAATCACCAATAAAGACAAAATCGTATTATTTTGATATAATTTAGGACTAAATGCATGCTTAAAAATGTGTAAAATTATGATCCATCAGAGCATAAAGCGGTTTGGTAATGCTCTCGTGGCTGCAGGTTGTACCAAGCGGCTTGGAGGTGTGGGCGATACCCTTGGCCGGTTTGGAGCCGATACGGAGCAACTTGGAGTCAGTCCAAACAACTCAAAGCCGCTCTTGTGTAGT
Organism: Boehmeria nivea var. tenacissima; assembly: GCA_018132145.1. Lineage (NCBI taxonomy): Eukaryota > Viridiplantae > Streptophyta > Magnoliopsida > Rosales > Urticaceae > Boehmeria > Boehmeria nivea. The sequence goes on from CM030883.1 coordinate 11,059,845, forward strand.
TAGAGACTGGCCCTAGTCCATGTGTACGCTTCAAGCGAGCCTTGGCTCTTTGGACCTTTCTCGTGTCTTGGATTGGACATTACGATTAGGCATCTTCGAAGAACCCAACTATTCTCTTGGCCTCAAAAGATCTCTGAGAAAAAGAATGAAATTTTGAAACATGTCTTTTTTCTTGACTCACTTATAAATTTTCTTGTTTGTGTTGTACTTTTAGTTTTTATGCCCCTGCTTTTACACTATAAATAAGATGTAGAATTAAAAGAGGAGATTTTTAAGGATTTAGCCAAATTTTTTGTTTATTTTTTAAGGATTGGCCATAGTTTAATAAAATTAAGAAATTAACAATTTTCATTGTGTGACAAATTTTGTTACACAATAAAAATGGTTAATTCCTTAATTCTATGAAACTATTGCTAAATTCTTTAAACATGAGCCTAAAATGGCTAAAACCTAAATCTTTCCTTAAAAGAACACACAATTTAAGCATAGATTATTAATAATGTATCAAACGAGGCCATTTACTTATTATCTAAAAAAATGAGGGCATTTTTCATATTATCTAACAAAAGAAGTTTATGAAAAAATCAACTACAATTATGGAGCTCAAAGTTGCTATAGTTTAGGTGACTGGGAAGTCCACGTCTATTGTTGCAATTATGGCCTATATTTACCTTTCTTTTGCAAGACTTGCAATTATGGCCTATATATTGTAGAATGGACTCATCTTAGAAATTAGAAGCCCATGCGTGCAGCTATCTATTTTAATTGGAGTGGGAAGTCCAAAAAAGTTCAATTCATCAAAAGAGGCAATAATCTAAATATAAGCATATAAAATAAAAATGAAAGTAAAATTGTTATTGCAAGTTAGGTAGTAGGATTTATTAATTGTTAGTTCTTCCTCTCATTCCGGGTTTTGTAAAAAACTTTGTCAATCTCGTCTTTGTGCTTATTGTTGTACCGTTTGTTGAGGATTTGAGTGTTCAAATTAACAACGACATCGTTTCATTAGACATTAGTTATTTGTGTTTGTGTTGTAATAGCGAAGTCGTTCTTCCTGCTTTTTATGTTATTTTCGCTTATCCTTTAAGTCCGCTAGTTTTGAATCACTTAATCAAAGGGAAAATACCACTTTGTTCTTTTATTTATTTATTTTTATTTTTTATTTTCTCCACTGGATAGGGATTTGTTGTCCTCAAAAGATTACTTCCATGACCATTAGCAATCTTGAAAAAAAAAAAAAAAAAAAAAAGAGAAATAAAAAGTACTTTAGAATAACTAGAATTTTGTAAAAAATATTAATTCACATGAACTCTCCTCATTTTCACTTGCTCACTCGAGAGGTTATTTTTCAATGTCAAATCCAAAGAAATTTTTGGTGTTTTACTTTTGCAGGAGAGAAATTTTTTCACCATCCCTTACCAATAAAAAAAAAAAAAAAAAAAAGAGTGAGAAGATGGGACAAATCATGACCACATCATAAAAAAATGCACATTTATTTATTTATTTATTTTCATTATCTCACTCAATGTCATTCTGAAAAACACATGGGATGGGTTGATCTTGATTGCAAGTTAGCACAACAAAGCAACTGAAATTCCAATTGAATGAGAATGGTCCTACTTCTAGTCCTATTGTTTTAATGGTTCTGTTCTATGGTAGAAGAACAAACCAAATTAACCTTATTTTCATATGCCATTTTGTTCAATTCTCATTCCTACCCCTAATTACTGCTGGTCATTTTCAGCCATGGAATCCAAAGATTCCCAGAGCCATAAAAAAAAAAAAAAAAAAATCCCTTTTGTACATTTGTGTGTGAATTGTTATACATGTATGTATATATGTGTGTGTTATGGTTGAGCAAACAGGCCATTTCTGTGCTTGCATTAAAATTTTGTTTTGTGGTAAAGTAATGCATGTAATGATACCTGCAAAGGCAAAGTGGCATAGCTTTTACATAGAACTAGAATACGTCACTTATGAGGAATGATTTTGAATCATCAGATATATATTTTTTTAAGAATGATTTTGAATCGTCAAATATATATAATTTTATGAAGTCGTGGACATCTTCTACTACGGAATTTTCCTATAAATTATGGAAAGTTTGAAAAATGGACAACGAATTATTATGATTGTCTATTATTAACTCCAAAATTCATCATCTATATATACTTCCAAACTTTGAAGTTTGAACCTTAATAAAAGGAAAGCAATCATTCTATTAGTTGTTGTGATGCAAAGGAATTGGTATTATGGGCATGAGGGAAAATATTTGGATATTATCATGTCACTATGAATCTTAATTGAAAATCTATAGAATGATTTTTTTTTTTTATTTTGGTTCGCTAGGAGTTACTTGAAATGCTGGTAATATATGTATCATTTAGAGTAATTTAGGAATTTTAAAATGAATTCTAGTCTTTTCATATATATATATATTTTTTTCAATAGAGATTTGAGTTTTTGATTGATTAGAGATTTTTGAGCAGATGAACTTTTTTAAACGCATGTTTTAGGAAGTAGCCATTGTTCAACTATTGTAACTTGGTTTATATTTGGAACCTATAAATCAAAAGTCCCTTAAATAAAAATGTGAATGAAGAACTTATAGTCTGAGTGTGATTGGAGAATATATCTCTGCTGCTGAAAGCATGACAAAAATACAAAACTGTAATTGTCAAAAAAGGGTGAATTTTGGTTGCGTTTCTATAGACTATGGTGGGTAATTTACGGTAACAAAAAAACAAATGATAGCTTGTCAGTAAAATACATATTTAGGAATCAGGACCAAAAATGCAATAGTGAGAAAGGAAGGATGGTAAAGTGTCTGATTTGGAAAACACAAAGACACTTATTGGAGACTTGATAGAAGGCAATCATACAAAATAAAGAATATATGCATAGTCCCATTGAAATAGGTAACTGTGAGAGGAATGTGGATACTCTATATGGCTACAAGGACTAGGCCTTATATGTCATAGCAATATATATATATAAAGTGTAGGGCCCATTGGAAGGTGGCCCTATTTGGTCAATTATTGAAGTGTAATTTATTTGGTCTATAAACCACCACAACACTCCTTAGAAACCAAAATTTGCATGTGACTTAGCTTTGTTCCCTTTTTAACTTGCAAATTTTGTGTCATGTGTGTGTCAAATCTTCACGAGACTTATTGCCACTTCATGTTAATAATTTAAGCTAGTGAGATTTAGGTGAGTTAGCTTATGAAATAAACAATCAATAATCCCTTTATTTAGTATAGTCCCTTCACTATATTTATGGAGAGAGGCTCAACATAGAATTTATGTCACTCTCTCACACACGCACACACACAAAATGGGTGTGAATTCAAGCAAGCATAGGAGGGGTGGTTTGTGTGAGAAAAATGTCAAGGTGCTGAAGAAGAAGAACAAGAAGAAAATGAGGTTTGTCCAAGAGGAAGGAGGGAGTGAGAGGGCAATGTATGAGAGGGTTAGAGGTGGAGAGAGAAGAAGAAACAACAACAATGATAGTGCAAGTAGTGGCACTATTGACACAACAACAACATATGAGAGAGAGATGATGGCTTTTGCATTCAAGAAGGCAGAGTGGAAGCAAGAGAGGAAGAAGCTGAAGGAGGAGGTGAAGGTGGTGAGGGCTTTGGTGGAAGAGAAGGAAGAGATGATAAGAGAGATGAGAGAAGAGGCTGAGGCTAAGGAAAGAGAGAGGGGTGGTGGTGAGAATAAGGCCCAGTTGGGGAAGGATGGGGATGAGAAAGAGGGTGTTGTGTTTGGGAAAGAGTGGGGTGTTTTGGGACCCCATGATCACTTGGTCTTGGTTGAGCAAATGAGGGTAGATAGAGCCAGGAGAGATGAGACTGTTGAGAAGTGGAAGCAACTTTATCTTGCTATCAAGATGGAGCTTGATGATCTCATTCAGAGGACTCATGGTTCATTCTCTCTCTCTCTCTCTTTCTATTATATGTCAAAAGAACTTAAATGGGTATTTTTCATAAGGCACAAAGCCACTTAAACTACATTGATTGAAATCAAACAAATAACACACCTGAATGGGTATTACTGTTTTCTATATGGAATATGGCACAAAAGTTCATGCTAACCAAAAAGTTTATTCCTTGTGAAATCATAGTTGAGGCTGTTTTTTTTTTTTTTTTTTGGTATTGGCATTACACTATGCTCTTTTTCCTCTTTTGTTGGTATTATTGTCCTTTGTTCTGTTTTAGCTCTCTATATAAATATCTGAAATTGGTGCCAAGATGGCAGCAAAAATAAAATAAATGATAAAACAATTAGTGAGGTTGAGAGAGGAAAGTGCTTTTGTCCATCTAGTTTTTAGTCTAATAAGGTTTTAAGCTGCTGTTTTACATATTTGTTTAATAACTACTTATTTACACATTTGAATTTTGAAAAAAAAAAAACACTTTATCTGTATTTCTAAAGCATAGAATTATAATTTAGGATAAAATGCTATCTGGGTTTGTGCTATTATTAGTAATGTTCAAGTTATGGATTTGTACTTGTAGGACAATATGTCCCAATAGAAGGGGGAGAATAAAAAAGGTTTTAAGGTATATGCATCCCAAAATAATTTTTGAGATTTTTAGATGGGAATTGGGAAATGAGAGTTGAATCATTATTAGTAAGCTCTAGTCCCATCTAGACCCGCCTTATACGCATACTGTTTCTTCATTAAGCGACATGCTTCTAATAATGGTGGTTTCTATTTTTTTCTTCTATTTTTTTTTTCATTTTAATTCTTCATCTGAAGCATTTATTCCCTTTGTACTTCATCAATGGGAAAATGATATAAGGTACATTATTTGATGCCCTTCAAAACTGGTAGGCTATTTAATAAGTTAGGTATGGTAGGAGAAGAAAAAAAGTCCATTCACTATGGACTTGATTCTTAGGTGTATTTGAACAGATCTAATTCAGTTTGTGTGGCTAAATTGTTTTTTTAATAAGTGTACTAATTCATGTGCTTATTATGAATAGTGTTACTTTCTGACAACTTTTAGTCTTGCGGATGTGAATGTGTTGAATTTTAGTCCCTTAATGATTGCTATTACAAGCATTGTAGATTTATAGTCACATGGAATCTCAACAAGCTTAAAAATTTGAGCTATACATGTTTTTCTTTTATTAATTGACCATAACAGACATTTATTAGATCATTATTATTCCTAGATTGCTACAATCTTTCAATAATGCTCAGTTATCTGGTTGAATTACCATAATTTGTGTCCAAACACTCCATTGGTATTGTAAAATTGCACTTCTTAACCACTTTCTATACTCGGATTGCAACTCTAGATATTGTTCTCTCTTTTTTTTTCTTTCTATTTTTTAAACTCGTAAGCAAACTTCATGAAAAAAAAAAATCAATTATCTGATAAGAAAAGTACTTTAACAAAATTTAGTAGCAATTGAAATTTCTCACCATTATTTAATTTGCTTACATGGCTATTTTATAGAATTTTTAAACTCTGGCTACTTTTTAAAATCAAAAGTAAAAATTATTTATTATAATTTCTCAACCTTGTATTGTATCTAGAAAATTTCCTCATCTAGTGAATTTGGGTTCAAGAAGGCAATTTGACACACTTTTGTTGTGCAGAAGGTGGACTGTATTGGAGAGCAGAAGAGGAAGACATAGCAGAAGAGCAAAAGAAGAAGCTAAAAGCAAAAGAAGAGACCATAAAAGAATTGAGGTCTAAATTGGCTTCTATGGAACAAGAAATGGTGAAGAAGGACAGAGAGGTTGACATTTTGAGGCAAAGCCTGAGGATTATGAGCAGCAAGAAAGTTTTGCACCCCAAGAATCCACCCAAGAAAGTACTACTTGCCAAACAAGCTGGAAAAATGTAATAAAAAAATTATTAAAAAAAAAAAGCCACACCATTCTATAAGGGAAAAAACAAAACCAGAAACAAAGAAGATTGATAATGTATTCATGTTCTTAAGGGCAATTTCTCTAAGTGTTTAATAGCAGGAAATAAGTTAAGACTGCTATATATGAGCTTAGCTGTTACTAAGCAAGCTAGATTGTGTACCTCTTTTTTTTTTAATTGTTATTATATATTTTTATTTTGGTGCGTATAAGGTTAGCTATTATGTATCATTCATCCAGGTTTTAGTTTACGTGTTTTGCTATTTTACCTAAACAAGAATGTTATTGCAGATTTGCAGTGGTCCCAAATATGTATAATAAATATGCTGTTTTGGCCATTTCAGCTTAGCCTTTTGTCCAAACAAGTTATCAGGTCACACTTGTTTGGTCTGATAAAAGCTCCAATATTTTGTTTTTATTTAAAGTGAAAGAGATAAGCTTTTCAACTTGTGTAGTGTCACAAATTGAACTTCACTTCTGGGAATTAATGGTAACACAAGAATGTGAATTAATGCTACTGATTTTTTTGGTTCAAATGTCCCGTCACTACATCTCTTGCAACTGTTGGCATTTTCCTATATTACAAAGTTTAGTTTATGATTCAGTACCAAGCTTCACTTGTTGAAATAAATAAATAAATGAATGTTTGACTTGCCTAAGTTAATATGACTTAGATCACATGATTAGAAAATAAATCCAATGGCATAATTACAATTTGTTCATACAAAGATGCAATTCATCTCATAGTAACAAGGGGGCAATTATTTTAACCCCAAAAAAAAAAAACAGAGCATATATGTTCGACCATAAATAAAGTTAAAAGCAAAAATAAATAAATAAATATGTCAGAAGCTCCAGATTTTTTTAGATGGATTGCCAATGCCACCTGAACCAAAAATAGGAAATAGCATTTTTCCACTCTCAAGTATTGACAAATATTCTTTTTGGTGAATGGTGATAAATTTATCGGTTAACCATATGTGTGGTTGTGGAGGAATATGCGAAAAACTCACTAAACTCCACATTTTTGTTTTTGGTATATATATATATATACTAAGAAGAAAATGACTATCATTTATGTAAGTTTATAAGTTTCCCAAGAGCCAACCAAGCCAATTAACTGTATTATAAGAAGCTTACAATTGGAACATGGTGCAATTAATTAGCTAAGATGTTGCTACCTCTTACTCTTATAGTCTTATTCTTATCCTAAGAGGATAACAAAGCCTTGGAGACCTTGGACCATATTTATTGCATTCCATTTGCAAAACTAGCATCACAAGTTAAACCAATCCTATATATGCAGCTTTGTTAGTCATCACCACCTTTGTTGTTTTGTCTCTATTTAAGAATTTTATTGTCAAGTATGAACTGAATTAAAGACATTATATTTGTGTATGAATGCGTGTAAATGAATAATTTGTACGTAATAATGCCCTACGTACGATAAGCATAGACGGATCCAAGATTCTAATCTAGTAGGAGCACAAAAATTATATAAAAATTATAGAGATAAATTGAAAAAAAATCATATTAATATATTACATTGGATGAAATTGAAAACTTTTATAAAATTATAGACAAAATTATAAATATAAAAAGTTCACTAGAGGCACAATAAGGATTTATTTAAAATTTTTCTTCAGTTATATAGGTATAAAATAAATTTTTCTTCAGTTCACTAGAGGCGGCGCTGTGAAGGATTTATTTGAAAAATATCTTTAATTATAAGGGTAAACACATAAATTTCAAAACACTCAAGGGGGGCTTGTGCACCCCACCGCTCCCTTAGTAGATCCGTCTATGATGATGAAGAATGATTTTTATTTTATATCGTTAAATTAATCATTTTAAGAAATGGAATCTACTAAAAAAATCAATCGGGGATGATCAAAAATCCTTTCAGTACTGTGTGACATATCTTAGCAAAGATTTTCAATCTTTTACGAGCAAGTTTGTCAAAACTTATTAATGTATAGTTAAAATACAATCATTAACGAGAGTATTTTCTTATCGTTTAATAAATCAGTGACGAAGCTATTCTGGAGTACTAAGAACTATTGGCATTGGGGTACTATGACTTAGAGGTTTTTTTTTTTTTTTTGTTTTGTTTGCACCCTATGCTCTCTTTTTTTTTTTAATTTCAATTTTGTGGTAATTTTTTATTTTTGAAAATATCATTGTGATTTGTGGGTCTTCCTAAAATAAATTTTTTGGGCCATCCATGCATAAAATATTATACTTTTATCCCCAATTAATCCTTCTTAGTTCAACATTAATTCTTCTTTAGTAATTTTGGAGAATGTGATTAAAATGGTAGTGAGTTACTAAGTTGAGAGCACCAACTGGAAATGTTCCGCACCAAAAAAATAATAATAATGGAATTGCAATGCTGACTAATCATGTGATTTGTGACAAGATATAGAAAAGAAGCGAATATTCTTGTTGTAAGAGCAATCTCGTGAAACAAAGACTTTGTCTTAATTCAGAAGATCTTGTAGAGTGTAGAAGATTATTGTCTATTGACATCTCGTTTTCCAACAATAATTAGGTGTATTATGTGTCTCAAATCAATCATTGTCCACAAGAAAGTGCTAGGATGGCCAAAATCAGAGGGCCAATTGATAATTTTATTTAAATTTCTTAAAACAGTAAGAATTGTAAGTAAATGTCTGATACATATTATTGTTGTTTTAGCGACCAAAAAAGATGATCTGGACGTAATCATGCGAAATGGCAACGTCACAAAGATTATATGAATTAAATTCAGAAGGACACAAATTAAAAACTTAATATTTTCAAGAGAAAGAGAAACTTAATTAATTTTTAAACTCTCAAAGAAAATTAATTATTTAGAAATTTTCCTATATATTATTAAACCCATAATACCTAAATAATTTTTTTTTCTCAATTTTCAGGTGGGGCACGTGCGGCATCCCCACCCCCCCCCCCCCCCCCCCCCCATCACAAGTCCGTCCCTGCACATGAGTCCCCCCGGCCCTAGCACAAGTCCGTCCCTGCACATGAGTCCCGTTAATAGAATCTTTGGTAAAAAAATTTACGATAAATGATGATTTCAAACTGTTATATTAACTTTTTAAATGTGAAATTTATTGACAAATATATAAATAACTATAAATGATAATTTGCTTCTATCATCCCTTAAAGAAGATTACTGTTATCATTTGCAAATAAAAGATTAGTAGTTTATTTGATTATTAAAAAAAAGTTCCTAGAGTCATGGACGTGCCATTTAAAAAAGAATCAGTTAGATAAATAGTTATTTTGGACTGTGTGTTTTTAAAAAATAGCGACAGTTTGAAAAAATTTAAAAACTAGTCATAACACACTGTAAGAAATTTCTGACAATAATAAAATTATACATAAAATATGCTGTAAAAATTTTTTGACACATATCAAAAATTTCTGAAATAACTAATTTTTAAATTTTTTAAAACTGTGACTATTTTTTAAAATCATTTTATAAACAGTGGTTATTTTCTTAAAATTCTCTTTAAAAAAATAAAATCTCGTTATCGTAGTGCTCCTACCATCATTATTCAGCATCATCATCATCTTCAGTGTGTAATGACCTTATTTATTTATTTATTTTTATTAATCTTAAATCCAATTAATGAAAAAAAGTAGTAATTATCGATTATCATCATCCTAAGCCTAGTGTCTTACCATAATTCAAGTGCTGTCATCTGTACTTTGATGCGACAATTGTTTTGTCACATTGGATGAACAATGTATCCCTAGGGACCCTAACTAGTGGCAAATTTAGAGTCCTATCATAAGTCGTATAACCTAAAATTTGGTTGGTAACCAAAATCGATATTCCATATATTGCGGGGAAAAAAATTATTCACACCCTTTCACTTTGATGAAATACTAGTAACGCCCTTAAATTAAATTTAATGGTAGTGATGTGCAACGGCGGTCCGTTACACCATTGCTTATTATTATTATTAATTTTTTTTTTTTTTTTGCAAGTTGTGTTCCGATGCAAAATTGGGGAATGATTTTGCCCAAAAGATGGACGGTTCATCTTAAATGAATAATATTGGATGGTTTAGATTTTAGAAAAGATTTGACTTTTAGTCATTTTTAGGCTAATATTTCAACAATTTAGCTATAATTTGACGAAATTAAAGAATTAATAATTTTCATTATGTAACAAAATTTGATACGCGTAAAACAATTTTTGATAGTCGTGTAATTTTGTTACACGATGAAAATTGTTAATTTCATAAGGGAAATCGTAGAAAATAGCCAAAAAAAAATTGTTTTTAGAATTCAGCCAATGTTTCAAAAAATTAAAAAAATTGCCATGTTACGAATTATATAACAGAAAAGTGTCACACAAAATATTACACATCTGTGAACATTTGTAAGATACTTTGTAACACTTCAAGTTTTACTCATTATTTTTTGAAGTGTTAAATAATATTTTACAAATGTTTACATATGTGTAAATATTTGTTTGATAGTTTTTGTTAAAAATTTATTTACAGTGGCTTTTCTTTTAATTTTTTGAAACATATGCTTTCATTTAAAAGACACATTTAATTTTGGCATATTTTTGCAACTCACATATTTTATAATTTCGTGAAATTATGGCTAATCCTTAAAAAATAACCAAAAATTTGATCAAATCCTTAAAAATTTCTAGATATTAATGTTAATTTAGGTATTTCATATATTTAACTGACAGAAGTTATTAGAGGAGTGTTCAATGGTGTGATGTACTAGTATACTTTCGAACAAAAATCTCATGTTTTATTTTCAAGTGAATTAAAGTGTGCAATAATTTGCACCAGGAATACTTTTATTTTCAAGTGAAAAAAGTACACGAGCTCATCTTCAGCTAAAGGTTTTTGTTTATTTATTTTTTAACTATACTAGTTTTAGGGACGTGCTCCGCAGGTGTAATTTTTTTTTCAACCTATTAAATTATGATATAAATAAAAATTAAAGAAAAAATAGGGTGAGTTGCAAAAATGGGCCAAAATTGAATAGTTGTTTTAAATGATAGCTTATGTTTCAAAAAATTAAAAAAATAACCATGTTACGAATTATATAATAGAAAAGTGTCACACAAAATATAACACATCTGTAAATATTTGTAAGATATTTTGTAACACTTCAAGTTTTACTCATTATTTTTTGAAGTGTTAAATAATATCTTACAAATGTTTACATATGTGTTATATTTTATGTGACTCTTTTCTGTTATACAATTCGTAACATGACTATTTTTTTAATTTTTTGAAACATAGGTTGTATTTTAAAAACTAATTTTTTTTTGAACTTTTTAAGAATTTAGCCAAATTTTTGGTAATTTTTTTAAGGATTAGCCATAGTTTCACGAATTTAAGGAATTAGCCATTTTCGTTGTGTAACAATTTTTGTTACACGTATAACAAATTTTGTTACCCGTATAACAAATTTTATTACGCCCAGTAATAATTTTTGTTACACGGGTAACAAAAATTATTACACGTGTAACAAAAACTGTTACACAATGAAAATGGTTAATTCTTTAAATTCGTAAAACTATGGCTAAATTTTTGAAACATAAGCTTAAAAATGGCTAAAACCCAAATCTTCCCTTTTTTTTTGGCTATTTCCTGCGATTTCCCGAAAAAATATTATAAAAATATGACCATTTAAAAAGTATAATAAAAAATAAAATTTTAAATTAGAAGACAATAATAATAAAAAATAAAAAAATTGTGATATTAAAAGAAAAAAAAATTGAGAGATAAAAAGATGAAAAAAAATATAGGATTTATAATAAAAATAGAGTAAGAAAAAACTAAAAAAAAAAAAAAGAAATTTTGAAAAAATAATTGAATAAAAGAAAGAAACAAGAGGAAAAAAAGAGAAAAAACAGAAACAAAAAAACGAAAAAAAAGGAGAAATTTATTTGACATAATTTTTTTTAATATAATTTTGAAAGAGAAGAAAACCATACAATAAAAAATAGGAAAAAAAAACCCAAAAGAAAAAGAAAATAGAGAAAAAAAAAAACAAAAAAGAAAGGAAAAAAAAAAAAAAAGGCTGGGGTGAGGCGCGTGCTTGTGTGGCGCAGGCCCCTGTCAGGGGCATTTTTTGACTTTTGCTTCAAATCCCTCTTTCTAACATTTTCGTCCTATTTTATTTGCATTTTAGTCTTTAAACTTTTTTAAAATTATGTAATAACCCAAATTTAAAAATAAAAAAAAATTCACTTAAACCCTAAAAAAAACGCGTTTTTTAAAAACGCGGACGAAACTGCTTGGCTAGAAACGGGAGAGAAAAACGCATCCACAATCATAATTAGGTTAATGATAATGATAATGATAATGACAATGATTATCAACTTTTACGTGTGATAATTTGCACCAAAAATAGTTTCACATCAAAAAATTTATAAAGAAAAAAAGAGGGCTTTGAGATTTATGTTGAATAATGAATAGTGTACTCTCATGTAGTCCCTTTTCGGAGGAAAATAAATCGTGATACTGATACAGGTGTATCAAAATGGACTATGTTTTGGCCAAGATTTGACCGTAACAATCAGTATCATAAGTCAAAGTTACTAATTGCCTTAGCTGGAAGTCTTTGAGGGACAACGTCAACATGAATTATGAGTTGAATCCTCACGTCAGAGTGAGTACTGTTGTATAGAACATATCTAAAACATGGGAGGCCTTTGAGTTTATAAAAGCTCAAAGATATCTTCTTGCCTATACACTTTAGGGAACAAAAATCTACACAGGCTCATTTTAATCTACAAAATAGATGGATTTAGATACCAAACGTCATTAAAACTACCAAAGAAGAAAAAAATCTCACTTGATCTGCTCCTAAACTAATTAGTACCATACCGTCTGATTAAGAAAGTATTTCTTTGTCATCATCGGATGGTAGTTCATTACCGGATTAACGTGCTAATTTTAACATTAATTTTAATTAAGAGTTTACTTTAATTTAAGTGCTGCAGTGGTGCTTAGAAAATAGACATTTCTTTTTGCATACCCTACAATAATCAACACAGAAACGTTCCTGCAGGACATGCTGTCGAGCAAACACACGTTAATCTTTTCAACATATATCTTTTAAGACTTTTCAGAAAGTGTGTAGATATTTGTTGTCTCAAATGGTATCACATGTCGCAAATTTTACACTAGTAATCCCTCAAAAAGACTTCGCAACCACACAGATTTGGACACATGCTAAGTAAAAGATATTTCAAATCTATGTTCTGATTATCTTGTATATCTGTGTTAGCTTTAATTAATTAACATTTAGTTTCTGTATCTTTTTGTTTTCTTATCTTTAGATTTGAAATAATGCATGTATGCATGTATGTATGTATGTATGTATGTATGCAGCACCATTCTGCGAAGACAGCAAACGAAAAAACTGTTTTCTTCTTGAGCAAGTATATATAGAACATGAGTATTACAACAATGTACATGAAACATAAATTTGTGCTTACGGTCTTAATCAACGTCATAGTTACAAAATGACTGATTTCTTTCTTTCTTTCTTTTTCTTTTTAATATTTCAATCCTTATCAAGAAACTGGAGAGAATTGGGACTCTTAAAGAGTAATAGAGTGAATTTCTACAGGTCTTATAGTGTAATGACTATTGACGTTCTCTCTACTAGTGAAAAGAACGAGTATGAATTTCTTATGGGCACGGAACGCTAACCTCTGCCGACTGTTAGGGTACGGAACGCTAACCTCTGCCGACTGTTAGGGTATCTTGATCAGTGGAGTTTGGAGTTGCAGCGGTTGAGTAATTGGATCTCACATTCTGGTCAAAGAGAAAAAAGTGACTCGGAATCAAATCAAGTTTCTTCCGGCAAAAAAAAAAAAAAATCAAGTTTCTAAGCATTAATAACTAATGGAAAAATATAACAGCAGAAATCAACATTATACTAATACTCAGCACTACTAATTATTTCCGAGTAATTCACTTGTTTCTACTGCTTGATTCAACAATCATGAAATTTGAAGCAATAAAACGAAAAAGAACAACTTATGTAAACAACTTTTCTACAAAATGTATTTTACCTCTAGCAGAGTGATGTAATAGAAATCCTCCATGTGCTGCATAAGTGCACTCCCGTCTCTGATTGAGCGGAATATGTTTATTTCGGTTTGCAATATTTTCTCAATAAGTTCCTTCTCGCCTTTCATCTGTGTAAAAAATGCAAGCAAATATTGTAGTGGGAAATAACGACTGACAAAGACGAACATCGGACAGAAAAAGAAATCCGAACTGAAATTCAAATGGTCATCAACAACATCTTATGGTAGATAGAACCTAAAGAAAAATATACGTACAAATTCATTGACAAGTACATCTGGGGTGGATTCGCCAATCACATCGCCCTGGTAACCATCCCCCAAAAGCTCCAAATTTTCCTGTACAAGTATGTGATGAATATATTAGATACTTTAATTCAAAAGCAATACAAATCGGAGTTGGTCATTTGTTTCTTGTCTGTCTCATAGCTGCTATAATGTCCACCCTCTGGAATACATATAGATACCGGGTCATAATGTTTTAAAGCCTGAAGTTCTTATTGATAGACCCAACAAGATAATTGACCTCATACGAGACCCCAAAAAAAAGGCAGAGAAGAAAACTACCCACCAAGGCAAGTTTTAGATCTCCCGCTGCTAAATAAACAGGTTGAGCTACATGGCAATAACCCATCAAGCGTGGGACCGTTGGTATAATGTCCCTGTGGTTTACAACTCTCCAGCTATCTTTGACTTTCTGCAAAAATTCATCAACAAACATATAGCTAACAGAGAAATAAGAGGTTATTTTAAGAACTTGGACTCCAGATGGAGATGTATGGACAAAAGCGGTTGTAAAATTCTGTTGTCAAAAGTGTGTATCAAAATGATTTACAAATTACACTCTCCGGCATCTTATAACAACCCATCAACATTTAACAACATTATAGAACAGCAATACTACACTTGGATTACTCAACTTTCTCATTGACCTAAAATCCAACCTATTTAATCAGTTAAATTCTAACAAATTTCAAGCAGAAGTAATTTAAAAGGAATGGAAAAACCAAAATGATATATTGCCTCAACTGATTAAATAAAGAAACAAAAACATCATCATGAAACAAGAGTAGAACATAGTATGTAAAATAATTTATTAGTTACCTGATTGTAAACTTCTGCAAACCGTTTGTTGCCAACTCTAGGAGATCCGAAGTTATACATGGTCACAGATATTGCCCCACGCCTAGAAAGATATATATGCAAAAGTCAAATATTAAATAATCATTAACATTGCATTCTTAAATGACAACTGTTGTTCGTTAGAATTTGCTTCTTTCTCTGCTACCTTTCATGATCGACAATCAATGCCTTTAAAAGTCACCAACAAAACTATAAATTTTTCAGTGGGGTTCAAAAATTGCTTTCTTCTTTAAAGAAACCTGTGCCAATTTTTAAGATCAAAAGTTCATATTGGATTTTGGGTCAACAATGTTTTAACAATTTCATCCTTAGCATCCTAAATTATTAAGTCAAAGGTTTCACACGTAAATAAAAAACAACCCAATATCGGCCACTCACATGTAAACAACCTAGTATCCACCACGAACACCATAATCCTAATTTTTGAAGGTCACCACTGTACGTATCCAGCAAATCAATGATCAATCACTCTTAGGTCAGATCAAAGCCAAACTTAGTGCGCCTATCATCCTATGCTTCGCTTTCCATTATTTCCATAATTTCTACAGTTGCATTTGGCGATTCATGGAAAGCAAGATAAGCCCAGTTAAGCAGTCAGCAGGGCACTGGCTTCAGATCCGACAGTTATTGAAACAAAAACTAGAAGATTTGGACTCTAGTCCAAGTGACAAAAAACAACTAACTGATAATGTTGGAATCAAGTTGTCAAAGAGCGCACAACTGGTTCACGTTTCCTATAGTGATCCCTATTTGATTGTATGTTAAGGTTGTTGTGTTATAAAGGTATAGTCGACAGAAATTCCAAATACATGCAGTAGTTTGGACAACAAAGAACAAACCAAGCCTGTCGAATAGATGTAAGAACAATGAGAAAGAAGACTAACAATTAACCCGTCAGAAATAAAATAAAAAATAAAAAAAATAAAACTAACAATTAACCTACTATAAGAGAAAGAGCTCACTTTGCCAATTGGCTTGATGAAAGTTCCAGCGCAAGAAGGGTGGCCAAGGCTCCCCCTAGACTGTGACCAGTCACATAAATATGCCATTTGAGTGGCGGCTCAGCAGGATCGTCACTGTTGTGGGAAAAAAAAAAAAGTAGTTCTTCATTGACAGAAAAATCAATTCTTGGCGAATGATAATAACTATCTACGGAGTGTCCCAATATAAAAACATTGAAGGTTGCTGTCACAAGAAACCCATTTACAGGTTCTTAGTCGAGGTAGATTCCTTGATAGAAATAATACAAAAGAACGATTAACAGGGAAAAGAATATCAAACTAAAGAGCCACAGCATATCAAATTTAAGTGAATTAAGCCGTTTATAATCATCTCATACCTCAAATATTTCAACAATAAGTTTTTTCTTATTTTTTATTTGTGCACAGACCTGAGATACATGTTTAGAAGGTGTGACTTACATGTAATTAATTGCTTGTTTGATAAGAGAAATAATTCTTATTCTGACCGAGTCATATGCACTTAAGAAACCAGTGTGAACCTGAGAAAACAAAATTACAGTCGGTACATAAAAATACATTAGTTGTTCTAAGTTAGCTTTGGTCTTATAAGGTATTAACGTAATAATGAGCTCAGCTATTAGTTGCTTACTTGAACTTCTTGTCTAAAGTCTCCACCTATCCTTTCGGGATTTAGCCTAACAAATGAAATAAAAAAATCTTTAGAACAAACAAAGATATATCTCAAACTATAAGATCAAATCTGAGAATAAGTAGCAATAAATAACTAAACAAGAAAAAGACATAGAACTAAAAATAATTTTGTACACCGGAACCTTATCCTATGGACAGTAACCCCTGCTTTTATGACCACATGAGGTGCGGGAAAATATTGGGAATAATAACACAAGGTAATTAGTTTTAATTTTTTTGGCTTGGAACACAAGGTAATAGTTATTAACAAGATGCAATTTTATATATCCTGCTACAAGTGTGAAGCAATTACATTCCAAATATCTAAGCAGGAGGCTTCAAATGTATCTCATGTGATTTTTGGCCCTAAAGACAAAAAGAATTAAGCAACAACTGTCATTTGCCTAAAATATAGTTTGTAACTTCACAAGGAAACAAGAATTAAAAACATGTTATGGATCAATTCTGATGAATGCATCAGATGAAAGACAGATATATAGCTCCAAAAGACTATAAATATAAAAATACACAAACAAACAACTTTGATATATAGATAGACATTACCCAGCTGGTACTAGCATCAGATCTGTTTTCAAGTCCTTCCATTTTGTCTGCAAAATTAGATACTATGAGCATTTTGAACTGGAAGTTATAGAATCCAGTAGCACGTCAATACATGCCCTACCTGTTCTGTTCCTCTAAAAGCAACCACCAGTCTTTTTCTTGAAGAATCTCGCCATATAGCCACCTGCAGCTTTCCGTGAGTTTAGTGATCTAGAAAATAAAAACCTTGCAATCAAATAATTACATTTCTGTATGATAATCTTCAATATACCGAATTTCTGTCTCATAGATCACCAAAAAAAAAAAAAAAAAAGTAGCCTGCAAAGAGAAAAAAGATTACTTGTGTGTCTGTTGATTCATTATCCAAGAAGCATATTTTCTCAAATTCAGACTTTATAAAACTTGGATGTCCAAGTGAAGTAGCAAGCATTGCCCACGCCTCCATGGCACTCTCTGCACTTGAAAAGAGCTCTCTCATCTCCTCAGCTTTCTTTTCGTCCAACACTGGTCCATCTCGGGAAGCAAGCTGTTCATTCATGTAATATCCTAAACCGTCATTGCTTACAGTCGAAGCATCCTTTTTTTCAGTCTCACTCTTTACGGAAAGACGCGCTTCTTTCTTTGATTCAGCTACTGCTGCAGTCAAAACCACTAATGCCCCTAAAACAGAATCTGTTTGTCTTAGGAGATCCTCTGTTGCTTTCTTTATATCTGGAATGGAAGAACGAATGGTGTTTATGTCGAATGAGCCACTTGCTTTCTCACATTCTTCGTCCACCTGTTGTGGAGTTGCAAGCCCGGATTCGATGTAACCTGCTTCCGCTATCCTTCTCGACTGTAAACCAGCATTGTTTAATAAGTCAAATCCATCCCACTTTAATTTATCTGGAGTTGGAAGACCAAGTTTTTGAACTACACTTTGGTTGATAACGTTAGCAAAGTTCTTCCAGAAATATTTATCTGATTTTGTTGTCTCTCCAACTTCTGTTACAACTTCATTAGATTTTTCATTGCCCACATCATTATCTGTGTTGATCTCCAGTAAGTTACTTCCGTTTGTGTAGCCTACATCAATTGAAGAGTCTTTAGCACTTCCTTCTTTCTGCGAAGGCACATCATGTACAAGACCAGCTTCATCAGATTTCTCAATCAAATTTTTGTCATTTTTACTAATGTTTGAAATCCAATCTTGGCCAAGGTATGCATCATTGAAGGATTTCAGCTGCCCAAATGCATATTTTACAAACTGGCGAGCTTGGACTGTTTCTGAGCCAACAACCATTTTCATAGCAGATTCAAAACCGTTTTTGCGCAAAAACTCTGAAACAAAAGGGAGCCTCCACCACTCCTTTTCCTTTACAATTTCATCAAAGGTTTTATACTTGACCTGAAACCGAAGTGTTAGCAATGGCTTGAGCTAAATATCAAGGATCAATTCAGAAATGAGAAGAGAGAGCTAGAAACCATTTAAAAAATCATCATTTATGTTTGTGAGGTGGTTCAAAACCAAGAACGAGCATTTAAAAAGATTCATTCCCATGAGAATACTTGGAATTCCCAAAGAGCGGAAAATTATCTATGAAGGTATGGAACTTTTAAATCCTCCCAAAAATTAATCCGCATCGAATAATCTCTCTTTTCAGGAAGCGTAAAGTTTCATAAGATGATATTCTACATCAGTTATCGTCCTCATAAATTGACTGAAAATGTCCACATAAAAATCCAAAAAAATAAAAAATAAAGAATTGCAGAGGGTAGCAAAGGCTCTTGTCTTTCTTGAACTGTGCACCTTTACCAAAATCTTATTCACCAGGGAACTTACCTCTAACTTTAACTTTCCACCACCGCCCATGCCTTCGAGTTCCACCACTAAATCATGCAAATTGCCTATAAAAAATGCACTTTTGTTATAGATCATTCTGAACTTGGTGCATTGTTTTCAGAGTTTATCTGTTGGACATTAAATTCAGTAAAGCTAAAAAAAAAAATACAAGTGGCATTGAATCATGAGTTTCTGAATTAAAAAGACTAGAGAAATATAGGAGCATCATAATATATTGATTCTTTACAACTCAAAAGTGATCTATAGGATTTTCACCATCACATAGGTTTTCCAAATTAATGCCTCCATTCCCCATGCGTTTATGTGGAGTTATAAGATTTGCATCCCAAGCTGCAACCTAGAATTATATCCACATGTTAGGAAATTGGAAAGTAGCTTTAACCAGTGAGAATATCGTAAGAATGACAGAAATGGAATGAGATATCGATTGAGCACAAACAGGGATTGTTTTCATACTTTGAAGATGCTTATGCATTCACCTTCAATGCAAATGAAGATTTTAGGAAATGAAGACATGCTAGATATGGCTCACATCTGTTATAGTTTTATGATGTTTGAAGACAAGAAGTTTAGATTCAACAACTCTGCATATTGACCTGTAGATTTCTCTTTGGAGGCTGCTTGATATGAAAAGTGAAGTCCTCATTCCATTTTGGCTCTGTTTTCCTGAAATAAATAAACCATTTATAATTCAAAACAATAGTTACATCAAGACCACATGATACTTCCAATGTTTTCTGGATTCTCCGCGATCACAGTATGACATAGCATGTGCAAACATCTGTAGTATAGTTGAGTAAATTAGGCAGTAATATGTTTTGGATACTATTTCATTTTGCAGAAGTAGTTCTCACAGAGAGGAGGAATATCTAGCTTTTCCTCAAAGACCATAAGCTCAATTAGAGCCCCAATCAGTAAGTTGTCGAGATGGTCAAGTTATAGTGTTTACCTATAATTCTTCAGTTTTAAGTTCATTAGAAACACTATAAGAGACGACATAAGATCTTCTAGCGGATCTAAAAAGTCAGGATATAAGCCTTGTATCTTGCATATACCATTTTCTCTTATCTTCAAAAGATATCCAATAGATTAAAAGAAGTAAAAGAAAACAGCATGATGAGTATACCCCCACTTAATATTGCTCTTGACAACCTGACCATCCAGTTCCATGACCACATATGGATCGCTTGTTCCCTGAGAACAGAGATCAAGTTGTAAAAGTCACGCAGGAATAAATCACAAACCCACAGAAAAACAGAACTGCCCATGCTAAAGTATATAACTGATACATAGTGTATAAAGCATAATACAAACCCAGGGATCCATGGCAGGAAGATCAAAACCCTCTTTTAATTTTACAAAAACAAGGCCATCGTATATCTCACGTACAAATGATCTGCATTCAGAAAAAATATGAGTACCTGCTCATAAAATCCTACAAATTTATTAAGCAATTTTATGAGAATTTTCTTCATATAGCAGGATTAATACACGCATATCATCTGGATAAGAGTAGATTGCTATCTACAATAAACAAAGAGAATGACTTGTCAAAGAATGTTTTGCAAATGTTAAGTCTCTATCTATTCGAAGGATTTGCATACTCTGACAGAAACACCGTCTTACAGCCTGCCGCGTCAACTTCAAGTCTGCCAACATTTTCCTGAACAAAACCAAGCCAAAATATCAAGTTTGATCCAACCAAAAGCAAAACCCTACTTAAAATTTGTGCAAGTTCACGACATATTTTAATAAACAAGAGTCACTATGCAACTTTTTAGCCCCCAATCTACTTTCCTCTCCAATTTCTATCCATATATGATCTACCCATATAAAATTTATCTTTATTTACAACTGTCTTCTTTTCGCTACAAATCAGACCCATAAAGAGAATTGAAATGATCGCCAACGTTGATCATTAACAGTTTAAACGATCACTGAACGCATTTGCAAAAGCTTAACTATTTTAAATTCTAATTATTATCACTTACTAAAATACACAATCAGTGATATTATCAGTCATTAAATAATTATCATAGGTAATACTGTTATCAATTCAAACCACAAAAATCATCCGCAATATTGCTATTCACTGATCGCCATAACGTAAGTGATAACATTGTTATCAAAATGAACTTATCACTGATCGCCATATTCACTGAGACCAAAATTCACACAAGACAACTAGTGATTCTTTCTCACTTTGAGCTCTCTGCAGGAAAAGCTCAATCCTTAAAACAGTCTCAAATTCAAACAAAACTTATCGCACAACATTGTTTGGCACTAGAGAACCTCTCAAAGCTTAACAAATCATCTTCTTTTGCCGCTAAAGGTCTTTGATATCCAGAATTCAATATTCTCTTTGCCTCGGCAAGCTTAATTCAAAGTTCAAAGCTCTCACTTTCATCACGGCAATGACTTTTCTCTTTTTCGCTTTCGAATTAAACTCAAACTCTAGTTACTTTCAGTTCTTTCAACTTCTCTTTTATCAAACACCTTATATACACGTATATACATACATAAATATATCTGTGTGTATCTATATATATATTAATATATTACTTACAGGAGGACTAGCATAGGCCTCGAAAGCGAAACCGGCGAGAATGACGGCGAGATTGATATCAAACGGAGGTCGCTCGCTCTCTTCCTCCACCGAAACCCTCTCGATCTGCGCACTCGCCTTGCAGAAGCAACACCAGAGCTTTTCTCTGCCTCTCGGATTTTCCCGGAAAGCAAACACACCAACCTTCTCCGAGGCCGAGATTTTCCGCGAAAATTCTCGGCTCCGGAGGCAACAGAGTCTCGGCGAGATTGAGGAGACGCAGTTGTGGAGGCGAAGAGCGTAGTGAGTTGGCAGAGAAGCCATGGCTGAGCTCTGGGAGAGGGAGAGAGAGAGAGTGAAGAGGAAAGGTCCGAGTGGGGTGGAAGTGGCAGGTTTGTAATTATCGAGGGATGAGAGGGTGAGAAATGTAATTATGGGTATTGGGATTGGCTCGTGGAATCTCTGAGAATGTAGTAGGGAGAGAGACACACAGACATACCGGTATTGTCGTTACGCATAGGCCGTTATGGGCCTCAAAATCAGCGGGTTTTTTTTTTCTTAATTTTTATTTTTGAATTGTCTTCCAAGTAATTGGCACTATCATAAAGGGAGAATTCTCAAGTGTTAAATAAATTGATAATTCAGAATCGTTGTTAATTATTAACAAAAAAAAAAAAAAAACCAAGAAGTTCCCATTATAAAGTAGCCCATAATTTGTTGTGTTTTTAATTTTTTCGGAATTTGAACTCTTAAACTTTAAATCTTGTCGATGAACGTCAATGGTTAACGAGGAGTTTTAAATAATTTTTGGACTAATCCAGAGCCTTCATCCATTGAGCGTTTTACTTGTCAAAATCAACTTATATATAAAAAAAAAAAAAAAGAAGTCATCATAGATCAAGATCTAAATAGATCGGAATCACTAAATAGATTAAGATCTAAATAGATCAAGACAAATGTTAATAACTCTAAATAAATAATAATTCATTCGATGGTCATGATATAAGTATACAATTAGAATCAAATGTATACGTGCATAAATCACGATGGGGGTACGCCCCGAGCATAGCACGATGCGATAAAAGTATAAAACAATTATAAAAGGATTGCAAGTAAGACTTAGCACTCATTTATGCTCATAGGCAATCACAAACTCGAAGACAATTAATAAGTGGACCAACACAAATACAACATAAATTACGATAAGTACAAAATTAAACTAGCCAATCCGGCATGTTATGACACGATTTACATTCATACTCTTGCTATCTTAAATATTTTAGGGTTTTTTTTTTTTTTGGTTATCTATTCACATGATAATTTAGATTTTACATTAGAATCAGTGTCACAAAAATCCACATAAAACTCGACAAGAAATGAGATTGAAAAATTAATAGATAAAATCATTAGTTACTAGCACTGAACTAATTTGCATTATAGGTGGGAAGTCATTTGTGTTTTCTTTACATAGGTGCTTTAATTTATTACAAACTTAATTCTCGCATGAAATCCCAGTCTACGTTCCCATCTTCCCCTAATCAGTGATGAGGAAAAGACAGGCAATTATTCCTAGCATAAGTCATTTTCATACGTGTAAAATAATATAACTGATAAAAAATATGACATGACGAAAAAAAATGTATATTTTTGTTAAATTTTTTTAAAAATATAATATTTTTTGTTATTTTGAATAATTAAAAGGGTTAAATTTATCATTTAATATTAACACAAGGGCTTTTAAAAAAAATTCAAACTTAAAAAATAAAAATAAAAGCTTAGAACAAATAAAAAATAATTACGGTAAAAAAAATATAGGACAATGGGTGCCAAAAGATTGAGAAAAATATCATGAATCCAACCGTGCCAAGAAAAAAAAATCGAGATCATTACGTCAAAAAAAAAAAGTTGTTGAAACGATTGAAATAAAAAAGAAAAAGAGAATTTGTAAAAAAAAATCCTCTAAAATTTACGAATATGCAATAAAGTCCCTTTATATTTGCAAAAAAGCCCTCTAAATTTTCTCAAAAACCCCCAAAATAGGCCCCTAAATGCAATTTTAAAAAAAAAATTTAAAAAGAAAAAATAGGGGACGCCACATATTGTCCCCTTAAGAGGCGTTTCTTTTGGAGAATGGAAAAAACGGATCCATTCTTAGTAAAAGTAGTAAGATATGAATATTTTTAAGAGAAATTATAGTGAATACCCAATTTTTAAAACTTAATGTAAGTTATTACCCAATCTTTTGAAAAATGTAACCAACTACCCAAAAGATGCAATTACTTACACAGTGGTAAGTGGTGGTAATTCACTTTGTTACCAAAAGCATGTGCAAGTAATTCACAAATTGACTAGAAACTCAATTACTTCAAAAGTTTGGGTATTTATTTTTATTGTTATATAAATTCTGGGTATTTGTCCACTTCACCCTATTTTTAATTCAATTTTTAAATGTAAAATATTTTTGTAATTAAGGTCATCTTATCATAAATGTCAATGTCAATTTAAAATTTGGTAAAAAAAAAAAGCAAAAATATTATATTTAACTTTAAGCGCTCCATTGCATTTGTGCTATTTTAAATATTATTTATTATTTTATTAATTTAAGTCACAAAATTCATGAAAGGTAAATATTATAGCTAATAGTAAAGAAGGTTACATTTGGTAAAAAAGAATTTTTTTTAGGACCAATTAAGCAATTAGCCATTTTAAAGGTAAAGTTTGAAGTATTTAGCCATAGTTTCACGAAATTAGGGATTTAGCCATAAAATGTAATATTTTTTGTAACATATAACATATATATGTGTAAAAAATGTAATATTAAATGTAACGTTACATGAAACTATGGCTAAATCCTAAAAAATTACCCAAAATTTTAGTTAAATGCCTAAAAAACTCATTTAATGTTACATTTTTTACACGTATATATGTTACATGTTACCAAAAATGTTACATGTTATGGCTAAATCTCAAATTTCATGAAACTATTTAAAAATAAAATTATAGTAATAATTATTTTCTCTTAAAAATTAAAAAGCTAGCCAATCAATAATCAATGTCAAATGCCAAATTTTTCGCATTATACCATTCTTGATGTCAAATTTAACACAAAAAATAGCATTTGTCAAATTTGACACCAAATATGACATTTTGAAAGACATTTTTTGTATAAAAATATTAAATTTTAACATTGGCACTCCAAAATAATATTACATAAAAAATGTTCTAATAGTCCAAAGTAGCCTAAATATGTTATTTACCCTTTAGTAGTATTAGACAAAGAAATACGTAAGTTTATATATATTTATAATATTTTGAGGCGTGAAAAAAATTATACTAGAATTATCTTATAAATCTTAGAAATTCAACTAAATACATATCAATAGTATTTAATTTGCTTTGAATTCCATATATATTTTTTTTCATTCACTATTTTCAAAGTACAATAGAATTCAGATCTTCAATTCTTTTTTTGGCTCTTTCTCGGTCTCTAAAATAAAATTTTGACATCTAAACAGAAATTATTATTATAAAATATAATAAACTAAAAAGTGATTAAAAAATTAACTACTTTTGTTTATATGTTAAAATTTAATTTGAAGGACAGACAAGGAGAGATCTAGACTCAGTACAATGAGCTTGATGCGAACTAAATTAGTTAGGCTAATCTTGCACAGTTTGGTTTCAACCTTGTTAATAGCCGCACACTCCCTATAATCCTTTTGGAACTTTCTAGGTGTCATAACAAAAATGTCCAAGTTCACACGGCAATTCGGAGTCATGAAAAATCCAAGAAAAAGCGAAAATCAGACGACCAAACTCATGTTTGCGTTTAGGACCACACAATATGAACTCTTCGCCAACAAAACATGTGGTTTCATAGCTGCTAGTGCTTGTGAGTCTCATGACTCTAGATGTTACGCGATGTTAAAAGGTAGAGGCCTCAAAGTTCCACTGTACACGTGACCATATATAGTCATGCAAAACCATTGAGAATTTTGAAACAACTTGTGTTTCCAAAGCTGCTTTTACAGAACAATTTGTCATTGATGTGATGTTCTTTTTTGTTGGAATATGAAGACTGGTGAACAAGTGTCCTTTTTTTGTTTTTTGGTCCTTTCAAGTTTCAAAGATGAGAATTCGATCTCAATACTGAGAGCATCGAGGAGCCAAAATGTCATTTTTTTTAATGTTAAAATAGCATTATACATCAATGAACAATATATAATATCTCCAATCAATTTTATTTTTTATATCAAAAAAAAATATTTTTAGTATATTCTTTTACACCAATTTTTATAATAATTTATTTTTAAATCCTTATAATTTCAATATTTTATCAATTGCCCATAATAAAAGTTAATTAATATATTATTATTCTAATAATACAAATTTAAAAAAAAAAACATATATATGACAAGCTAAATGCATATTTTCTCTATTTATATATAATTTTTATCTTCTTTTTTTTGTTTTTGTAATTTTAAATTTTTAACCGTATCTTTACCTTAATTAGAATTATATTCAATGTACGTATTATTTAAAAGTTTTTAAGTCTTTGTTTGTATTTCATGTTCAAATATTTATCATTTTCTAATTATATTTGTAATTTCAAAATAATATTTTATTCATGCAATATTATTCAAAATATAAACAATAATTTAATAATAGGTTTATATTTGAAAATATTCATAACTTAAAGGATTAAAAAATAAATTTAAAAAAATGCATCATGAATAGTGGTGTTACAAAATTTGCAACACCACTATTCACTTTTATGCCAAAATGCCATTTTACATCAAAAAATAGCGCATAGTTGGAGATGATTGGTGTTACAAAATGTCGAAATGGCATTATGCAACACCCGATTGGAGATGGTCTAACAGATAGTATTTGCTTTTAATTATTTTTTATTAACTGTATCCACGTAACCAAAATGGGGATGACAACAAACATATTAATTTGCAAGGCAAAGGATTATGAAAGAAAACACTTTATATACCATATATATTAAAAATTATGTGTAAATTCTCTGTAAATACAGTAAAAGCAACAAAAGAGAGATTTTTAGTGGAAACAAATCCCCTTCTCTCTAATAACCACAACATTAGAAAAAGAGCTGTGGAGAGAAACCATGCACAAGTTTGTTTTAGGCACAAATGTTCTTTGCCATCACAAACATGGCATTCGAATTATTATTATTATTAACAACAGACTTTAGTTTAACAAACAAAGCCTTGGCAAGGCATTGAGAGAGCTCATGTTCGTCACTGTCACTGCGTGAGACTCGCAGCCGCCTCTTGGGCCAAAGGAAAAGTGACATGAACAAACTGCTCAGCCTCTCTCTCCACCTCTTCCCAGCACTTGTCCGAGCCTTTCTCGCTCATCTTCTTCACGAACGACACGAATCGCCGCCAGTTGTCGTCCTGGAACAGCTGCGGGTTCATCCGCAGGTAGGTGAACGAAGCCATCGGCCCCCCGGCCTCGCCGCCCTCGAAGTCGAGCGACGAGGCCCGCAGGATCTGCTCGTGCGCGCGGCCGTCGTAGCACGGCAGCGCGTTCTCGCCCGCGAGCGGGACGTGCGCGCGCCGCGCGGCCAGGGCGACCTGGCGCACGAGCGCCTCGGGGGAGCACTGCGCGCCGTGCGGGTGCTCCTCGTCCCGCATCTCCATGCACGTGAAGTTGAACACCGCGCCGTGGCGGGCCAGCATGCGCGCGATGGGGAGGTACCCGTCGCGGTGGCGGGTGTTGTAGTAGCCGGCGGTGAGCTCCGGCGCGTGGGAGCGCGTCCCGTAGTGCCAGTGGATGCCGGCGATCTTGACCGAGATCTTCGCGGCCGTGCCGGCGAAGACGGACCTGGCGGCGACGAGGATCCGCTCGCCGTGGTCGATCAGCATCTGGGAGTACCACGTGAGGAAGAACTCCCCGTAGGAGGAGTCCCAGCCGCCGCCTTCCTTCTTGAAGAAGACGGTGTCTTCCGGCCAGTTGTTGTAGTGCCCGGCATCGGTGGGGCCCGTGCTGCCCCACTCCGGCTTGCCTGCCGCCTCCGCTGCTGCCTTGAGGCTGCTGATCATGTACTGCAACAATAATGAAACAAATTGGAACATTCAAAACCACAAGCGAGCACAACAAATATATATATATATATAATGAACAGAAAACACAAAAGTTAATGATTCGGACGCAATTAAACGCGAGGAGTTAATTTATGGTTAAATTGCCTAATTCTACAACTTGTTTAGAAAAATATCAGGTGAATTGTCCATTTTTAGTTGATAAATAGCTAATAAATAACTTAATAAAGATACTACAAAGACACGGATCATTTATTTTTTTTATTTATTTAAAATGTCACACATTTTTTTAAAAATGATTTAAATAATAGACTACTACCCCACTAATAACCTTGACTACTACCCCACTAATAATTACCAAAAGAGAATTCAAAATATATTTTATATATATAGAAAGTTAATAAATAATTTAATAAATGGTCTACTAACAAAAAAAACGGAGCATTTACGTAAAAAAATACACATTTTTAAGTATGATATAAAAATCAGACAACCAAAATTTTCCTAAAGTCATTGACTACTACCCCACTAATGATTACCAAAAGAGAATTCAATATATATATATATATATATATATATACGTGTGTACCTTGTCAAAACACTGGAAAGCACCAATTCCAGGAAATTTCCAAGTCCCGTCCTGCTCCGGGTAAGAAGGATATCGTAGCTCACCAGCTGGACCCATCCCCACTTGTATTTCCTAAACAAACAGTCCACATGACAAACTCTTGAGCACAAAATATGCAATTAAAAATAATTAAAAAAAAAAAAGCAAAAGCCAAAGTGGTAGTTTAAATTTGCAATCGTACCACAATGGTGTTGCCGAGGAGGTGGTTGAAGCGGTCCCTGAAGGCGCGCATGAAGTCGGCGTAGCACTGCACTGGGGTTCGACCCTTGAGCGCAGGGATGCTGTCGCAGCCGAGGGACAAGTACTCGTAGTTCCTGCGGCCCCACTGGTCGGTGTAGGCCAAGTCTTGATCTCTGTCTATCTCCTCAACCACCCATTTCGGCAGAGGAATGCTGTCACGCAAAGGAACGTAAATAAAAATGTCAATCACGTGTTTTCCCAGCTACTAGAAAATTAAAGTCTCATTCACGTTTTAATCTAGACTAGATCTCAGCACAATTACCTAAGAGTACTGGATGTAAATATTAGAATTTTTTTTTTTTTTTATATATGCACAAATCAAATGAGGACAAGTTATGGAAAATAAAATCTTGTTGAAGATCAGCCCATGTTCTGAATAAGCAAGAGCAATTAATAGGAGATTTCATTTGAATAGATAGATTCTGCTCCCTCTTTTTCGCGAAAAACCAAAGGAACAAGAACGAATGAAAGCTTAAAAAAAAAAGTGAAACAAGAACTTCCATTCAGATACTAGAAAAATCCAAAGAAATGATAAACCATCGAACGATAAAAATGTCAAGTGAAAAAAAAAAAAAAATATATATATATATATATCGTTTCCACGGAATATATTATACATCCCAAATCAGTTTCTTTCGTCAATAAAAAAAAATGAATTAAGAAAGGAAATGAACCAGAAAATTAATAATAGCCGAAAAAACATTGAAACTCATAAGATATCAACGAAAGAACTCACTTCACAGAGTCTCCGACGTTGCCGCCGCAGCGGTGAAACGACATCACCGCCTGAACCTTGAGTCCGATCTTCTTCGCCATCTCGAAGAGCTCTTCGTAGCCACCCCAGTTGTAGGCCTGCGGCGAGTCGCCCTCCACCAGGCCCCACCACACGTCCACCATCACGCCCTCCACGCCCGCGCTCTTCAGCGCCTGCAGGCTCATGCGCACCGCCTTCGCCCTCCGCATCGTGTGCCCCGCCGTCACACTGTCCAGCGGCATCATCACGTACACCGGCACGCCCTCGCGCCCCCCCGCGCCGCCGCCGGCAGCGACGGGCTCGCCGTGCGCCAGGGCCGGCAGCGCGTCCAGCTCCGCGAACGCGCGGCACGCCACCGAGAGCGCGCCGAGCTTCGGCGACGCCGCGGGGCTCGGCGCCGATGGAGAGCGGCACGGGCTCAGCGGCCGCGACGGCGCCGGGGACCTCCACGCCGGCGGGGACACCGCCATCGATTCGGCTCCCGCGGCGGAGGAATCGGACGGAATCGCCGACGCGCCGGCGAAGGTGGCGATCTGGTGGGTCAGGTTCAACGCCATGGCTCGGCTTTCGATGTTTCTCTTTTTTCTGGTTTTGAGATTTTTCCTTCGGTTTTTTGTGATTTGTGATAGTTGCCTTGCTTTGTGTGTGTGTGAAGGATTTTTGGGCTATTTATAAGGAGTTTAAGAATTGGATAGGATTAAAAAAAATTAGGTCAAACAGCGGATAGAGTGACACGTGTTGTTCTATACACGTGGCGACATTGGAGTCGGCTGATTAGTGGACGGCTGTGATTTTTCCATGCACGTGATCTAACCGCGTGATGCCAGCTTACTTTTTTTCTCTTGTCAAGTTGCCATTATTTAAATATAAATAAACAACAAATCAGAGAGTGACACGTTGGCAAATGTAACGGCGGTGTCTCATCCTGTTTCGATGTCTAAGCACAAGTAGAGCGTTTTGTAAATTTAATTTTGGAATTACAATTAAAGTATTATTTGACATATAAAATTAACGAAAAAGTTGTAAAAATTTTATTAAAAGATAGCATTGATTAATGATATTTTAATAGTTCAATAAAAAAAAATGATTTCAATGTCCAAACATTTAAGAGTATGTTCCAAAATAATGTGAAACGGTATATTTTCCCGTAGAAAAAGCAAATTAACGGTAATCAATAACGGTGACCTTTTTTTTTTCGCTGGGAATCAATAACGGTGACTTGTGTGTAAGAAAGAAGGAAATCGATGGAGTTAGGGACACGTGGCGAGTGATGGTCCAGGCAGGGCGATAAATTGGTGCCACATGCTGTTTGGCTCGTCAATTATTGGCCAAATATATTGGTTGCGGTTGATTGAATGTCTTTTTGTATGAGATTGTGATGAATGGTCGTGATTTGGCAGCTGGTGGGCCCAAGGCATTGAATCTAGACGAAGTTTCTTTGATGTGTGTGTATTTGATCCGGTTGGATCCGTGTGGTATCTTCGTTAGAAAGGTGGCAGTGTAGGGACCACAGTTATATCATTAATAATTTAAAAATATATATATTTGTTGTAATTATATGTAAATATATATATATAATGTTAAAATATTAAATTAGGATATCAAAGCAACATATCAAATAGGGAAAATAATAATTTTATTATCGAAAAAATTCATGAAAAAAATAATTAATAAAAAAAAAAGTACATCATTTTTATTTTGTTTCGCGCTTTAAAACGCTGTTTTATTAAAAATCGTGCCAAGAAAACTTAGTGAAACAAAATCTTGACTAAAGAAAAAAGAGTGGAGCGCGTAGTTAAGCTCTCTTCCCAACTCTCTCATGCAAACATGATTGGCGTTGCTTGATTATCAATCAAAGATCTTTAAAACGTTGGATCTTGATCGTGAATACCAATTTTTCAAATATTGAAGTATAGAGTGCTTTAGTTAATAGATACACTAAGTTTTCACTTGATTGAATCTATTGGACATATATATCGCCATTCTTTTATAGTTCATGAGACAAAAAGAATTTAGGAGAGATTTGCTTTGTCTGATTGTCTTTAATGTATCCTCTTTTGACTTGAGCAATGCAAGCAATATTATTCTCGTACAATACTGTTTGGCTTCCTAGATCAGAGGATAACTTGTTTGTTTCTCGGATATGTTGAATCATAGATCTTAAATATACACATTTCATGCTTGTTTCATGTGCAATATAAGTATATTACAGCACGGTTCATAGAGGTGATAATAATAATTTGCTTCCGAGAGCGCCATGATACTGCAGTATTACCACATGCGAATAGATAATAGGTTTGTGATCGGGCTTTGAGTGGGTCAAATAGATTTCCTACATCTACAAAACCAGTTAGTAGTGATTTGAACTTTTTGAATAAAATAGCCCCATATCAATGGTTATGCGGAGATAACATAATGTGTTTAATTCCTTCTAATGCCTTTTGTTGGTTTAGAGTTGTATCTTGTATGTAAATTGTTAGCGAAAATAATATCAAGAGAAGTAAAGTTTTTTTTTTTTTGACTAAATAAGGAGAGTAAAGTTAACAAGATATATAAAAGCACCAATTGTGCTCTATTATGGTACTTCAGGTCTATGTATTTCTTCGTTATCTTCTCAAAAACAAAAATGGTTATTTTTAATATCAAAAGATCGCACAATTATTGAGACGCTCCAATGACTGTGTTTTTCCTTGTAAATTCGATTAAGCACGTATTTGTTGATTGATACAAAATTTATTTTGTATATATATCTACACTATTTTTTTTTTTCTCTTTCGTCTTCTTTTTTCATTTATTCTGTACCGCATTGGTTGTACTTTTATTTGCTCGTCTACAAGATTCTAGATAAATCTACCTTTTATTATTATTATTTTTTTTTTATTCTTTTGTATATATGGTGTAGAATCTCTTAAAATATCTATTACTAAATGTCAACAAAAAAAAGAAAGAAAAACAGAACAAGACCCAGCATCCAAATGTTCGAAGCTGGTTTAGCCATCACTTTCTTTGCAGATTGCATTAGGCCAAAGCAGAAATTGACTTCATTATTTAGAGTCCCATATTGTATATATTGGTTACAAGAAAATGCCTTCTAGTCTAAACAGTTAGTACTAGAAGTTACTTGTCATCTAAAAATATGAACACACACAAACAAAAGAAACTAAAAATATCATGTGTATGGATTATATATACAAGAAGTTTCTCATCAACATAGTTGGAAATTGGAATCTCTCTTTCGTAATCACGAGCATGATATTTGGAAAAAGTTGATTGCCATTAGAAAAAAGTTTTAGCGGAATAAAAGGTTGAATAGTGGTACCAAAGTTTAAACGAGTAGATTGTGATTAAGGGTCTATTTAAACAGCAATCCGAATAAAAATTTGAGAAATTTGAATGAATGCACATTTTGACACATTAATAACCTATATATTGTTTGTATTGCGTTTTTAATCCATAATTCTACTTTTACGTTATATTTAGAGTAAAAATCAAGAGAGAATATTACTTGAGGTATAAATTATTAAGTGATATTAATATATATATATATATATTTTGTAATTTTCCTAAAAAGTTTTTGAGTTTATATCCTCTTACTACATAACTAACATTAACAAAAGGTCAAACTTAGTTGCTCTAGTTACAATAAAATGTAGATTGAATTCCTATCTAAACAGGCCCTTAAATAAAGCCGTACTAACATAAGAGCACGCAAATATAATTCAACTTCGACAATTTCTTTTATTTAGCCATTCTCATGTTCCATTTTCAAGATAATAGAGTAAATAATCATTTTCTGAATAATGTTTTAAGAAACGAGTCAATGTTTTCATTGATTAAAAAATTAGTCATTTTCTTAACAACATGATAATGTACACTGACAATTATGTCTTTAATTTTTTTTATATACTAATGATTAATAATTTAATTTTTGAAAACGTTGGCTATTTCTTTAAAATATGAACTAAGAAATAGCCAAATACCCTTATTGTATTTTGAACGTTGTGCTCTTTTCTTTTTAAGCGCAGCTTAAAGCTTACTCAAAGGAACCTATATGTTCTTAAATCAGTTAGCCATTGCGTGAGTCTTTCGCCATAGTAAGTCCTTATAGTTAATGATTATCGATGGACTTTTTGCAATAATGAATGCATGCTTTTGTTGGCTTGGGAACAAAAGAAATTTGTGAAAAACAAAAAACATAGAATAGACGATAAATAGATGTAGAAGAATGCCAACTATGAAACACGTACACGCAACCCATATCCATATAATCCAACGCATCAACCATGAGAAATATTTAAAAGAAAAGAAAAAAATATTGTAACAATAATGTAGATGATACGTGGGGATGTTTTAATTATAATTTGTAATTTGTTTTAGCTTGGATTTCATCCTAATGTAATTATTAGTTTGAATATTATCACATGCCAATGACGTTTGAACTATACTCCGCAAAGCAAGGAAGACTACTCGATTATATAGATATATACTTTTATCGATAAATCAGAGAAAAAGAATATAAACTTTACAATTTATTTTTATTTTATTAACCATTAATTATTGGAGAAAATAAGCCTTTTTAAACACATTTTTAAATATTAGTCAATCAATCAATCAAAAAATTAAATAAATAGTATCTTTATAACCTATTTTAATTTAGAGAATTTTAAAAAAATAGTCACTATTTACAAAATAATTTTAAAAAAAAGTCACAGTTTTAAAAAATTTAAAACCAAATCATATAAGAAATTTCTTACAAAATTTTTGCTAGTGTTAGAAATTTTTTACAATTTTTTTTATGTGTATTTTTGTTATTATAAGAAATTTTTTACAGTTTTGTAGCTAGTTTTTAAAATTTTAAAACTGTGACTATTTTTTAAAAACACACAGTCCAAAATGACTATTTACCTAACTGGAATTTTAACTTAATAACCAATTATAACATGATGATACAATCTGTAACGAATTTCTAACAATCCATCGCAATAATATATCAACAAATTTGTTTCTATCCGAACAACAAGCTCGTGATTTCAATCATAAGGATATATCCAGATACCTGAATCACCACGAATTCAAAACCATTACTCAACTCATCCACTTCAAATATATATATATATATATATGTATGTATGTATGTATGTATATATATATATATAATGATCAGGGAAAGCAAGAGTGATAAAGAGAGAGAGAGAGAGAGAGAGAGAGAGAGAGAGAGAGAGAGAGAGATGAGAAGGTGGGAGAGACGGTATTGGCGTAGAAAGGAGACACTCACGAAGAGAAGCTAATGTAGAGAAGGGCTTTTTTCTTTTAACAGAATATTACAAATTTAAGAAAGACATTACATATGTAAAATGAGAATAAACTAAATTGAATAATAGTTTATAAAATAAATTACTGAAAGGGTTTTTTTTTTTTAACTTTTGTAATGGTTTTTCAGTTGAATCTCTAAAAAATTAGTCAAGAGTTTGGTTAAATCTCTAAAAATCTCTTTTTAAAATTATATAAAATTTTTTAAAAGCATAAACAAAAAATGTGAACAAAATTACATATTTCAAGAAAAAAAAATTTTGGTATACCAAAATATGTTTTATATTCAAGGATATAGTATAAGATATTTCATCTTAAATATAATTTATATTTTAGGATATAATTTCCTTCCTATAATGTAAGTTGTTATTGAAAAAAAAATATATAAATTAAATATTTAGAGAAAAATTGTTATCAACCAAGTCCCATATTGAGCAAATTCTTTTGAAAACGATATTTGTGGAATTTCATATAAGAAAGGGGGTTATAAATTGTAATTTTCCTTTTTTATACCTTATCTATTTTTTATAATATATATATATATATATATATGTGTGTGTGTGTTAAAATTAAAACTGATTAACAATAAAAACTCGTTGTAAAGACCAACTAATCGCCAATTCGTTTTGAAAATCCAACTACTCGTAGACCTCCTTTTAAGTTCTTGTGAAATTCTACAAATATGAATGTTTACCATAATACAAAAACAACCCTCGACTTTTCAATACAATACAAAACTATATCCTCGGTTTTGATTTATTTGTTTATTTATTGTCATTTTGGTTTCAAAAAGCTCATATCTCATCCACTTCCATTTCATATTTTAATACTCATCCACTTTGTCCACTTTTATTTTAAATATTTTTAATACTAATCCACTTTCATTTAATATTTTTGTAAGCGTATATTATTTAAAGACCCCAGTCCTTTTATTTTTGAGAATTTTTCTTTTAATTTTCTTTAAACCAACAAACTTTAAAAAACGCTTTGTAGTCTCATAAAAAAGCTTCTAACTAAATAACTGACCCAAAGTTCACCCGATTAACACAATTTCAGGCTTAAAGTCGATTAAAAAACCAATCTAATTCGTTCAACGGTCAGATTTAAAGTAAAATCCATGTCGTTTTTTTTTTTTTTTTGAAAACGACAAGTGGATTGTGGCCTCATGATATTTTGTCGTTTTTAAGATTGTCTATCTATCATCTCTTTGGCTTTTTTTGAAAATGGAGGGAGGGATATGCTGTAAAGTTATAATCGGGTCAGGTAGATGACTTAATAGTCTTTTTTACGTGTAGTATTGACTTTGTTGTCGTTTATCTTAATAAACGACATGTATTTTGTCGTAAGACTTTTGTGTCGTTTGGATGCAAAAACGACTTATGAATTGTTGCTGGATTGTGAACCTGTTGCTTTTAAGTTTTTCTCAGCTCTTCTTTGTTTAGAGCTTCAGTTACAGGGGAAAAAGGAGAAAACGACACTCATTTATAGTTGTAAAGTTTTACTGTTGTTTTACAGGGGAAAAAGGAGAAAACGACACTCATTTATAGTTGTAAAGTTTTACTGTTGTTTGATTGGGAAAACGACAAGATTCTCACTGCCTATGGTATGTTGTCGTTTTTGGTTGCCTCTCTCTCATTTCGCAATGCCATCGAACTTTGAAATTTTTTGTCGTTTACTTTAAAAACGACATGGATTTTATCGTAAGACTTTTGTGTCGTTTGGATGCAAAAACGACTTATGGATTGTTGCTCGATTGTGAACCTGTTGCTTTTAAGTTTTTCTCAGCTCTTCTTTGTTTAGAGCTTCAGTTACAGGGGAAAAAGGAGAAAACGACACTCATTTATAGTTGTAAAGTTTTACTGTTGTTTGATTGGGAAAACGACAAAATTCTTACTGCCTATGGTATGTTGTCGTTTTTGGTTGCCTCTCTCTCATTTCGCAATGCCATCGAACTTTGAAGTTTTTTGTCGTTTACTTTAAAAACGACATGGATTTTAGTGATCTAACTTTTTTTAGTTTAAATTGGGAAACAAACGACCCCTAAAAGCGTAGCAAAAGAATAAAAATAAAAAATAAAAAAACGACCCCTAGAAGATAAATTAGTATTATTGATCGATAAATTATCACTTTTCTTTTGACAAATTTGAAACCTGAGCAAGAAGATTTGAAATTTTTTCTCAAATTTATAACTGGACAAACAATGTTGGAATTAAATTATATATATATATATAAATATATATATATATATATATATATTGAACTTATGCCCCGTATTAATTACAACAATTTAGTATCTAAATTAGTCCAAGAACTCTTTAAATTTTTGTTTTTGTTTTTTTTTTTCTCTGAAAATACTCTCTTAGAATTTTACTCTGCTTAACAATTGAATTTTATTACATCAACACTCTAAAGCTCAGGGTTGAAATTTTAAAATAGAAATTTAAGGACCAAATTATAAAAACACAATAAATTATAAAAGCAAATCAAAACCAGTAGTGTGACGGGGCAATATCCAAAATTATTAAAGATAATTTTAAAATACTCCCTAAGTTTTATCTGAATTCTACTTTTATCTTTATTTTTTTTATAATTTCAAAATTATTTTCTCAATTGTTCAAATCGGTCTAAAAGTATCTTAAATATGATACTTGCGTTAACCAATTTTTGTAAAAGAAGAGAACAAGAAATGAGATGGAGGTTGGCGTTTTATTATTTGAGAAATTAACAAATGACTATTGAGGGACTATTTTAGAATTACAAAAAATGTAGGTGACAAAAATGAAATTCAGGTAAAAAATCAGGGACTATTTTGGAAATATTCTTTCCTAATCCTGGTCAAATTCATATTTACTTTCCCAAGTAAAAACCAAACAGGTTTACAAAACAGAAACTTCCTTATTTCCGATTCATAATCATATGTATCTCTGTACATATATTCCTTGTTCCTCAAGCTTCCTTAATTGCCTGATCACCAACAATGGCTAAGAGAACAAGGCAACGAGAGCTTCACCCAGATTTATTGGAGCTCATAGTGAAGAAACTCTCTTTCCCTGACGCTGTTCGCTTCTCAGCCGTTTGCTCTTCATGGCTCACCGCTGCCAAAACCTCCAACGTCTTTTCTTGCCCGATTTTCCTGACGATTCCCGGGAACCAAACAGTCCCTAACGCCCCACTTTCTCTCCGACTCTTTTCTCTCGCCGAGAGGAAGCTGAGCTGCGACTTCAACGACGTTGTTGTCTCTCTCAAAGACTCTCATTGCATCGGGTCTTCCAAAGAGAGGTTAGTGCTTCTGGAAGAGAGGTCGCCAAACGACAGAGCTATTGTTCTCATCAACCCGATTTCTCGGGAGAGTTTTCGCGTTTCCTCGGTCGGTTTGTTGAAAACTGCGGTGGCGGGACGGGTTGAGATTTCGAAAGCCGTGGTTTTGGCCTTGTCCGAGAGGAAAAACAAGGTTGAGCCGAATTTAGTCCTCGTCGTTATCTTCGGGTTTGGAAGGCAGAGAATCGCCTACTGCGGCGTGGGCCCGGGGGGGTCGTGGACCGTGCTGGAGGGAGAGCATTGGCGGTACGAGGACATTGTGTGTCGGGGGAGACGCTTGTGCGCGTTATCCGAGTCAGGTTCAATTGAATCTTGGGAGTTCGACGAGAGCGGTTTTTGTCCCGCCAAGGCCGCGAGCTTTGTGCCTTGCGAAGCGTTGCCTAGTGTGGCAATAGGGCATTACCAAAACGACATGTATTTTGAGCGGAGGTATTTGGTTGAGTCAATGGGAGAGCTTTTGCTTGTGAGGAGGTTTATAGGCTATTATGTCAACGAAAACGGTGATTTGCTTAATGAAGGTGATCTTTTGACCGATGAGGACCCACACCCCTTGGTGTGTCCGTACAGGACGATTGAGTTCCATGTGTACAAGGCTTGTTTGGGAGGTGGAGAGAAGTGGGAGAAAGTGGAGAGTTTGGGGGATCACAGGGCCCTGTTCTTGGGAGGGAACGAATCCGTGTCGGTTTCGCCTCGAGAGTTTGCGGGCTGCGAAGGGAATTCGATCTACTTCACGGACGATAACTGGGACGGGATGACCTCCGATTACTTGTACGGCGGACATGACATGGGAGTGTACAGCTTGGAAGACAAAGCTGTCAAGTCTTTGTATGAGCTTGATGATGAGAAGGTCGATCCACCGCCGTTTTGGATTGTTCCAAATCCTGTGAAGCCTTCCTAAGTGCTTTGCTTAGTTTGTATTTGTCAAGACCAAATGTTAATAATTTTTATAGAATCTGTAAAAAGAGATTTAAGCCTGCCTTAGAGCTTGGCTAAATTTGTACTTTCTTTTGCTCATGATCAGATATTGTTTATTTTAAAGTATCTGTAAACAGAGATTTTCTTGTCCTTTCGTGTTCGTTTTCTCTGTTGATTGATAGATGAATTTTTTTCTTTTGCCAAGACCCTAATTAGATGGTTACTTTTCATAATATTCATGAACTAGAACAACAAAAGAAGACTCTAAGACTCTTGTTCAATTTGGTCAAAAGGCCTGTTAAGACACACACAATTCAAACCATCAATGGCTTTTTTCTTTTGAATGCATTGAATAGTTCTCATATCTCAATATTTGTGTCTCACATGACCTTTGCCCATAATGAACTTTTACTTGCATAATGAATTAATAATAAAATACATCAAATTAAGCCTTCCAACACAATACCATATCTCATAGTGCATGGAAAATCCAATAGCTTCCCAATTTTGCTCAAATATATTGTTGTTAAATTGTTTGCACTAAAACCATAAAAGTTAAATCTTTAAACTTCACAACCTTGACATGAAGAAGCAGACCAACCAGCATAGCCTTGATATAGTTCAATCAACCAATAATTGTGAATGAAAACACAAGTAAATCCAAGCCTGTAACACCAAAAACAACTAACTCAGACAAACTTTGGTCTTTGGACTTATAATTTCTCAATCACACTATCTAACATTACAACAATTGCAAATATAGATCTTTTCAACCCGAGTCTTGTTTCTTTATTTTTTTTTAACCCTTTTCTTTCAAGGCTATTTTGAAACCAAATTTGAAGAGTCTGACCAGTATTAACAGAGACACAGTATCATCATGAATTAAAGCAACATCACAATCACAAACCCTGGAACCAAAAATTGAATCAAACACCATCGATTTTCCATAGAGCTCGAATAAAAGAAAAAAGGTACCACAAAAGCAAGTAATTACAACGCATATCAATAACCATTGCATGTTCCATTGAAGGAGAGACATTCATTCAAAATCAAAACGCTCTAGTTTTGAAACAATAGAGACGAGTCCATATCACAGACGAAACCCTAGGAAACAAGATCGGAACGAGACACAGACACACTGATCCCGATCGTAGCTTCAGTTGATGTCGGAGTCGTCGAAGTCGTCGGCGAAGGAGTTGAAGAAGTCGGCGTCGGCGAGCTTGCTGTCGGCGACGACGCTGTCGCCGATGATCTCGAGGGGATCGACGTCGTCCACGTCCATCGCCATCGTCGAACCTTGCTCGTCCATGTCACCGAAGAAGTCCATCGTCGTCTGTCTCATTCTCTCTCTACTCTGTCTCTCTAGAAATTGCAGAAGAAGAAGAAGCCGAGCGCTTAGGGTTTTTCACGAAATGCCTGATTTTGTTTCACTTTCCCAAGTTTTTTCCTTTACCTGCAAAAACGGTGTCGTTTGACGGTATGGTGACTTCACGCTTTTTCTTTTTTGGTCCTCGGTGTTTAGTATTGTGACACTCTCGTCCCTGAGTAGGAGTTGATTGAAAATTTTGGACATGTTTATATATATATATATAGCACTCAGAATAAAAAAAATATTTGAGTTTATATTTTTTGAATATTTTTTGTTACAATACTAAATACTAATGTTAAAAAAAAAAAGCCCAACTTAATCTTCTTATTATAATAAAATATCATTTGAATTCCTATTCAAACGGATCCTTAAATTTTAATAGATTATTTTGAATTGAGATTTTTTTATTATAAAAGTATTGTTTCTTATAAGAAGACAATTAAGTTAAATTTTAAAAATTTGTCAAACACTTTTTTTATATCCAAAATCCATTTAAACCCCAAAAACAACATTTAAAACACAGAGCTAGTCTTCATATATAGTTTTAAAAAAAAAATTCTTGCAAAAAGGGTATTAAGTTGAATTTTAAAAAAAATTATCA
Organism: Boehmeria nivea var. tenacissima; assembly: GCA_018132145.1. Classification (NCBI taxonomy): domain Eukaryota; kingdom Viridiplantae; phylum Streptophyta; class Magnoliopsida; order Rosales; family Urticaceae; genus Boehmeria; species Boehmeria nivea. The sequence goes on from CM030883.1 coordinate 11,100,774, forward strand.
AACACTTATTTTGACTCAAACAGAAAAAAACAACATTTATTTATTTATTTATTTTGTGTTAATCTAATTAAGGACTAAATTGTCATGATCAAATTTTTTATGACCCGAAGTGCGAAAAAAACTCCATCAATTAACGACCCCCTCTTTAAAATTTTATTTTAATTTTTGTAGAAAAGCTAATTCCCAATTTCCAATTGTAGTAACAAATTAATAAATAATAATAATAATCGAATTCCAATAATAGTGGAAGAGATAACAGAAACGTGGCAAATGGAAGAAGCAGAAGAAGAAGCAGCTCGAACCCCACCAGAGCTCCAATGGCGACTCGGAGCCTCCTCCTCCTCGTAGCCGTGGGCCCCACCCAGCCCCTCCTCCCACGGCGGCCTCCTCCTCGCCGCCCCCTCCCCTGCCCCTGCTCCGCCCAGCACCGCCGCTGGGACTCCAACGCCGAGACCGTGCGCTCACGGAGCTTCGGCTTTGACTTCAGACGCCCAGACCAAAACGACGACGCAGAAGAAGAAGACGAAGACGAAGAAGAAGAAGGGTTCTTCAGTAGTAGAGGGAAGAAGAGAAGGTGGTGGTCGGACGAGGTCGATGATGGCCCTTCTCGGGGGATTCTTGAAGAAGCCATTGATACTTTCTGGGTTTTCAAGGTTTGAACTTTTATTTTTTTGTTCACTGTGTATTTGGTAATATGGGCTTATTATTATTATTTTATTTAAATAATGGTGGTTATCTTATGATATAGTTGATGTTGTTAGCAATGTTCTATGGTAGATGTATTGATTTAATAATTGAAGAATGAGCTCAAGATTTCTACTGAGATTTCATTAGTGCTTTTGAGTTTTGTGCTCAAGAAAAGCTTTCAGTCAAATTCACAAAAAGGTGACTTCTCTTAGAAGCTATTTTGAACGAACTTGTGAAACTTTTATCGAAATTTATTAGCCTATTACTTAGATTTTTTGTTGTTCATTGACAATATTAGTAATCATTTTACTCTATTAAGCTCTTTCTAGAATATGATTCCAAACACTTTTGATGAAAATTTTTCTAATGTCTAAAGTTGAAGCAAAATTTATCTTGCACATTTTTTTTTGGCATGGGTTGTGCATTGACTTGACAGATACTAATTTGATGTTTCTGATGTTTTACAAGATCTTTGTTGGTTAGGTCTTACATGCTCTTTGGTGTTTAATCATAGCAGGTGTTTAAGGCTTATGGTTGGCTGCTCCCATTGGTATTGATATCTTGGTTACTAGCCAGTGGTCCGAAAGCCTTTCTCATGGCATTAGCAATTCCTCTCGGTCAATCCGCGCTGGCGCTGGCGTTTGATAAGCTATGGGGCGGGACAAAAAGCCGACCGAAGCGCAGGCGTAGCAGGATGAGAAGGAGACGGCCTGCAACCGGAGCAACGGCTGCCGAAACAGAGGAGGAGATGGCGGAGGAAGAAGATGAAGATCGGGAGCCCCGCAAAGGAAAATCGGGGTATCAGTCGTGGGTGGTTGGGAATGGAGGCTCGGTTGACATGGGTGGTCAAAGGGAAACCGGTTTTGGTGGGTGGGATGATCTCGAAGGAGTTAAATCTGCGCAGAGGTCATCGAGAGTGAGAGCCGAAGGGATGGGGGGAACGGAGAAGAAGGGTAAGCTGAGTCGGAGAGAACGGAGAAGTGACACGCCTTTGCTGTTGAGGTTGTTGGTTGCTGTCTTCCCTTTTCTGGGATCTTGGACTAAGATGCTGTGGTGAAATAGAAAAATGGTATTCATTCTATGGATTTATGCTCTTGTGGAATGGCCATTATGGTTGAGCTTTTCCTAGTTACATGTTGAAGCCATGATCATGAAAATAAATCACAATTCAGCTGAATGAGCCAATCTACATGTCGGATTTCTTACTAGTGATTTTTTGTAGCATGTTGTCATAGCTGCTTTCTTCAAAATCCCCGACACAGATGATGGGTTTTGTTTAGAAGATTTATTTGTCTCTTAGGAACAATTGTATCAGGCACAATTATACATATAAATAAAAGTATAGCATACAATTTCTTAAACTCTTCAACTGTGTATTGCCAATTCCACTTCCTTTCTGATTCCACTGTTTGGTGTTTTTTTTTAATTTTTTTATTCAGTTGATTTGCAATTTTCTCTTTGAGGTTCGGCTGGATATCTGTGACGCAGTGGAACGGGATAAAATCAAGCCAAATCCATGGCTAAAGGATAAAAGGGGCTTTTGCTCTATAATTCTAATGTTTGATTCTAAAAGCTACTCAACAATACATTAAAATTGCCTTTTATACTAAGGTCAAATGATAAACCAAATGACAAAGAAAATAAGTAAAATGACAAGTAAATTAAAAAACTAAAAACGATAATAAAACTAATAAAACGACGCTTATCTTCTACATCAGTTCTCCCCGACTAACAAAAAGATTTGTTCCGAATCTTTAAAAATGGTGTAGAGGTCCATCAGCAAAGAAGATCAAACCATTATTATTATTATTATTATTTTGTGATTTTGGTAAACTCCAACGGAAAACTCTTTCTTCACGGCATCAAAGTCCCAAGGAAGCTTCAAGACGAATCCACTTGCTGCTTTGAACCCCATAACTGTTTTGTGCCTTTTTCTTCCCCTTTTCAAGAACTCGTCACTTTCGAGCTTGTGCTTCTTTTCTCTCAAACTCTTATTGAGGAAAGCAATGATAGGCAAATACTTGTTGGCATTCTGTTCATAGTTAAAAGCTTTAGTACTGGTAAGCAATAGGCCTGGAGTGTAGGACAATGACTTGAAGTGACCAAGAGCCTTAGCTTCAACGAAAGCATTTTGATTCTCAAAAGAGCAACAAATGTCATCTTCACTCTCCTTATCATTTTGTCTTTCTGCCACATTCACAATGACAACAAAAGCTTCCTAGTCGTGATTAACACTGGCTTCTTTGGTATAAAGATTAGTAGCAATGCCAAGTGTAGGATGTTCCACCAAATTTTGTGGTTTTTGATTCTTCGAGAGTCCTACAACCAAAAGCAATTGTCTCTTCTTCCATCTCAGAGTTGCCCACATTTTGGTTGACTCCATCAACAGATTTGGATACCACATTAGTATGAACTTCATTGATCAAAGGAAAGCTACGAACTCTCTCTTTTTCAAACCCATGATTAATCTGCTCAAAAGATCCTGTAGATAGAACTTGAACATTGTCATAAGAATGTAACATAGGAGTCTTTGATTCAACATCTAGAGCATAATACGAGTAGTCCACATTTCTAGACCAAGTGGGCACAAACTCCTTCAATATTTCTCTTCTCATTTTCCTCCACGTCCTAATCTTCTCTTTGCCATTGTACTTTCTTTAATCTTTTAATTGTTTCCACCAGACTAGAGCTCTATCTTTAAATTTGCTTTCAACCAATTTAGCTTGCATAGTTTCGGGAAAGTTCTTGTATTCAAAGAACTCGTCTACTCTTTCTATCCACTCCGAAATTCCGTCCATATGATGACAACCAGTAAATTTTGGAATATCAAAATCATCCTCATGAGCTGGAAAGTTTGTACAAGAACACCTTGGTTTTGGGCCATAGTGGTAAGCGTGACTTTTGAGTTCAAATCTGATAAGGATAATTCCAGAAATAGGAAATGAGAAACAGAGGGGAAGATGAGAAAAGCAAGATTCATTCAACAAACAGCCTAGAGGCCATTACTCAGAGGTGGTTCTATTAATACTCAGCTTGTCTGTTACAAAACGATGACGTACAGACCCAAGGAAATAAGATAAACGACAAAGGGAAATACAAACGATAGCTAAATTGCTTATATGAAGATTATGACGACACTCAAGTAAACGACTTGTCGCTTGACGTCACTCCGCGTATCTAGCTGGAGGTCGGATGGTTCTCTGCGGGCGACTTGTCATTTGAGCTGCTGGTGTAAATGTCGTTTCTTGAGCCTCTGTTGTTCCAAACAGTGGCGTTTTATCCTCCGAGTCCATAATACTTTCCCTATTCATATCAAAATCTGCACTCTTCATGGAGGTATGACTTCGATTTGGAGCTTGGGCGTTGAAAATCAGCAACGTAATGGTCTGGGCTTCGCATAACAAACTTCCATAATGATGGATTGTGAGTAGAGCGAGTGAAATTTCGGACCTCATGACTAGATCTGCAAGATTCATGCCTGAGGGGGTCAAAATCAGAGTGGTTGGGTAGTCGGCGATGGCCGCGCGATGGTCCACCGCGGAGGAGCTTGGTTCCGGATTTTTGCGAATGAAAAGCTCGGATTTGGTGAAATCAAATGATGGATGTTGTGGGTCGTCGAAGGGAAAGGCTGGGTCTCCGCTTGGTGGTGTGAGATCTCCAACTGAGGTACCCAAGTCGCTGGCATCTAGGCTAAATCGGCAGCGATGTTGCAGATCTGGTTGTGGGTTATTTTGACGAGTACTTCCTCACTGAATGTGGGTTGAAGCTGGGCGGAGAGGTAGATCGGGGTTGAGATGGTATGGGACTTGATTCGGGTGGTCGGAATAGCGCGAATCGTGATCTTGAAGCTGATCGTGCTGACGCCGTTTAGTTCTTCGTTGGGCAGTCCAGCTCCGTAATCCATGGCATCCTTCGCTAGGTCGTCGGTCAACGGCTCCGGAGGAAAAACTCAAGTAACCTATTGCCTTCGAGGTCCAGGTCGGACCATATCCTCAACGAAATCGCCGTAGACTCGACTCGGAACATCAAATCTAGCACCACGTCGAACCCGATAGTATTCCCGATCATCGTCGGCATGTAATCTGCCGTCAGTGGCGGCCAACGGAAGTACAGAAGAACGTAGCCGCTGCTCTGATAACACATGACGCAACGGATCGTAAAAAAATTAAGCCAAATCCATGGCTTAAGGATAAAGGGAGCTTTTGCTCTACATTCTAATGTTTAATTCCAAAAGTTACTCAACAATTTATACTAAGGTCAAATGACAAACCAAATGACAAAGAAAATAAGCAAAATGATAAGTAAATTAATAATCTAAAAACGATAATAAAACTAATAAAATGACATTAATCTCCTACATAAATTTGTTATCAAATAAGGCAGATCTCAATCTTGACTCATGTCTTCAAAGATCAAAGAACTCTGATTGAAAAACAAACTTTCCATTGCTTATGAATGAATCAAAATAGCAGTTTATGCTCTTTCTTCTTTTTGGAGCTCTTTCAGAACAACATAGACATATTCCGAGCCCTCGAAAAAAATGCCAAACTACAGATCAGAAAAAAATTGGCCGCCCCGTAATTTTCGAGAAAAGACCGAGTGCTATCTTGAGAAAAGCTGGACTTTGTTCAAATAGCAAGACGAGGAAGTGTCTTGTAGGCAGCCGCAAAATCCGTCTTCGTCCTTTGGAAATAATGTTGGCAGTGGATGGTCCGGCATAACTCCAACCTATATGAAAGAGAGATCCGATAAGAAACAGAGTGCAAACGTGATGCTCTTCTGGTAACAGAGAGCGAGTGGAACCTTGTCAATATCTGTGTGAGCAGGGGTCTCGTAACGAGCAACGGTAACAGCCAAGCCGGAGCCGTCAGACAGTTGAAAAACCGATTGAATCTTTCTGCCATTGAGATACAACCTTATGTTAGCCTTCTAAATAAGGCAAGTTTGGTGTAAGATCCATACGGTTATTTAATATTAATAATAATCCTAATTTTGCCCTAATCCCAATTTGTTTTGATCTTGAATCCTATCACATTATACATCAGGAGTGTATGAATTTGATTTTGTAATGGCACAATCAAAGAACCATGAATTACCCCTTTCCAAATGTAGGTTCTCCAAACAACACGGCGCGTTTGTTGTCCTTCAATGCGCCGGCTAATATCTCACTTGCACTAGCAGTTCCTTTGTTCACCTATACAATTTTACAAGGGTCAATGCAAAAAACCGCCGCTGGATTTCGACAAATCAAGCCACAAAAAAGCATTGATATCAAAGAAAGATATTAACAAAAAGAGATGGCCGTCTCAAACAAAGATCAAATGCATAACCGTTCCTCATGAGAACTCTTCCATACCAATCATGGTGCTTGCAGATATGCACCGATGTACCAAGAGAAAATTTCAACCAAATATCATCAATGAAAAGACACATAAAAATCTACCAGAACAGCTAGGGGCTCAGAAGGTGCTATTGCACCGCTTCCATCTGTGTCATATATGTCTCGAACACCCCGATTATCGCAAATGTAAACAATTACACCTTTGTCCAACCTGAACAGAAGCATTCAATTATTAGAATGTGTTTCACATAATTTGGAAGTGCCAGGCCAGCTTAACGTCCGAGAATAACCGTTGAAATTCCTATGACTCAATCTAAAATCAGTATAATTCATTTAGAAATTAACAAGGAACACAATCTTAGCCTCATCGACTCTACATTTACTCACCAAATCTTTGCAATCTCAATGCCTTCAGGAAAAAGGCCACCACTGCACCAAAGTTAGGCTTTTAGAGAGCTTACCACATTGCGAAGTTCGAAGAAAAGAACTGTGGTTGATGAGTGAGCTATCACCTGTTATCCCGAAGGTCCAATACAAACGCGCTAACACCATCAGTCCGTAAAGCATCAATCGCTTCTTTGACCGCGCCTGCACAGGAGGCAAGTTCAGATGTCTAGAATCCAAGGCGATAAAGTTCCAAGGCAATTGAGGAGAAATATCTAGATGACAAATTATGTGTACATATTACCTGATGCATTTTGATTGAATGATGTTAGTTTAATGTAGCCAATCCTACGAGAATCCTTCTCCGCACTGGGTAATTCACATAGTCTTGACTTCACTGGGTTTAGTGAAACTTTCTCTCGACTATGTGGCAATAGAATAGTTTAAAATTTAAAAATCAAATAAAAGCGGAAAAAACAACAAAAATGACATGCAGATTATGTAAAAAATAGGCGATCAAGCCAGTTGGCTTTACTTGACTTCCGAGGAAAATAAGATGTTATCTTTAAACTTAAAATTCTTTTGCAGTTCTTCATAGTTTAACCCAAAATCCCATGAGAATGTAATCATAAAATCAACATCCATATTTCAAACTTCATTGAGATAGTGAATTAAACATAATCATACTATCAATTTTCTTAATGTCTGTGCAATGAAAAAAGGTCATATAAAGCAACCTTAAACAATGTGAGATTACAACATTAAAATTGAAAATTGAACTTACATTAAGGCCAGGTTCTTCGTTTCAGGCCCGTTACGAATTGTCAATTTCACTGTACTTCCTTCAGGTCCCCTGTTTGAGATTTAGGTAAAATTAAACATAAATAAAACCACAAATTTCAAAATTGTGACCCTACGTAAAAATATATAACATTCATTACCGCGCTTTTCTTAGGAAAGCAAAGTAACTATTCTAAATGAAAAGGCTTTTCAAGCAAATTAAGCAGTTGATAGAGCTATAAGACACTTACTGCAACATGTCTGCAGCATCGTATATACCCATTGTTTCCGTACTCGAATCATCAATTGCCAGAATAATATCCCCCGTCGTAACACCAGCTCTGCTTGCGGGACCTCCTGGAGCAGCGGATATCACAACAAGCCCGGGCGGTGATTCATTTGATTTTGTTGGGTAACCAATTGACAACCCAACACCTGTTAGAGTACCTTGAGTTCCAGACTGCCTTCAAAGAAGATTTGGCATATTTAGGGACAACATTTCTACCGAAATTTACGAGGTTGAATATACCATATTTAACTGTACTAACTACTACGACTAAATTTTTCTTAAGATAACAGCCTAGTACCCGCAGACTTTTAAATTTTTCGGGCTCTAGAAACCGGGTGAAAGGATCGTCAAGTGTGGCGAGCATCTTCTTTATCGCCACATCTGAAATGAAACACCCAATCAGCATATAGAGAAGCCATTTTTGAATTCTCAAACAGAAAGTTGATAAGAAAAAACGGAAGTAATACATGTCTCTTCTCGGGTGTTCATCGGTTCACTCCGAAGTGCATTTTCTCTGTACCGAAACCAACTCTGTCCATTAAAAGATTTGTCGACATATGCCCGATCTATCGTTCGCCATGCCTCCAAGAAGAGAAGATTCTCCTCCGTGAGAGCAGCTACATAAAAGGTACACATAAATCGTATTAGTAGAGGCTCCGATCATTGAATACAAGTAATCGTCATTGATAATTCACAAAAACTAACAAAATAACTAAGCTCACTCGATGGGCTTCTGGTAATTGCAACAGAAAGTGACATGACCAGCATCACTGCCACTGCTACCCGAACAAAAGGAACATAAAGTTTCTGCCCAATTTCTCCTGAATAGTTTATCTTCTTATTGGGACCGCCATTTCTTTTGCTCAGTATGGGAATGCATCGGTAGCTTAGCAAAAAGGAACCAAACTTAGCCGAAAAGTTTCTACTAAGACTACAAAATGGCTGAACCAAGAAAGTCTGTTTCAAAGCTCCATCGCCATCATAACCATTTCTTGCTTTGACACTCCAATCTGTCCTCACACGCCTTAAGGAACCTTTAAGTTCATTCTTTACAATTTTCCCGGGACACAATTTCCACGGAAAAACCTGCAAAAGAAGGCAACTACAAAATCCCATCAAAAATTTCTCTCTCTCTCTCTCTCTCTCTCTCTCTCTTAATGTAATACATAGACAATATTTTCAAATTCAAGCATCTAGAATTCCTTGAAAAATAACAACTTGGTACCCAAAAAAAATAGTCCAACCATCCAAATTGATTTCTTCACTAAAATTTGGACAAAAGGTTTGTGCCACTTTCGTTTAAAATGTTTAAGAACATATTTTGGTAAGCATATAAAACTTTACAAAACGTCAATATTAAAAATCATGTTAGTTTTACCAAATTTCAGGAGAAGCTGAACTATCTATTCCAATTGTACCAACCTTTCAATATAACAAACAACAACAAAATTACAAGCAACAAACTTCTCTATGCTCAGAAACAAGTTAATGAACCAAAAGCTAGAAAAATGGATAATACTAATACGAAAGTCACCCAAAACCATTCACTAATCGGACTGAACTGAGCTAGACCACCTAGTTCTCTCCAACAACCCTTTTAACGAAAAAGAGAAACTGCAAAAGGAGCATTGTTACCTTCGCTATTTCTCAAAATTTTCTTGGAGACCAAACACAAGAAAAATGGACAATTGCAAATGCATTAAGCCAAAAAAAAAAGTACCCGAGAGCTTGCGAGGACGTCCATCCATCCAAAGAGCCACGACAGATTAATTTTCGATATTATTTTTTATTTATTCGTATTTATAGTTTTCACAAATTTGGGTTCATAATCATTATCGGCTCTTTTGTTTTGTTTTGTTTTTTTTTTTTTTTTCAATTTTGGGAAGAAAAAAAAAACGCGGTAGAGAATTGGATCGGATGAACAGTGGGATTTGGGTTGGCAGTGGCGATCTCGCGCCAATCGCTATCTTCCTTCCTTATCCCTTAATGGGCCGATAGTTGAGGAAATTGGGCCCAACTTTTCTCTGTTCATTTTGGCCCAAACTACTTTTATTTCTTTTTTAAGAATATTTGATCCAATTTCGTCTTTTAATACCAAGTTTATAATATGGGGATTTTGAGGAATGCTTTATTTATATATATTAGTATTATATAATTTTTTGTGTTATACTTTTAATTTATATCACAATTTTTATATTTTTTTTGAAAGAATTACATATAATTACATATTAAACGACACTATAGACCTTAATCTCACTAGCGAATAACCTAATGACTAGCCACATTATTAATCCATGTCAACTATCACGAAATGTTGAAGAAAGCCATTTTTTATGAATAAAAAAAGACCAGATTGGCTACTAAAAAACAGCATTTATTCTATTATTATTATTATTATTATTATTTTAGAGTAGCAAGTTTTAAAACACGTGGCCTATTCAAAATTTCTCTTGTTCTTTTGGTTGGAGAGAAGTACACATTATAGTCAAAAGATTATTTACATGTGACTAGTTACACTATATTCCATACATTTTATGTTTGGTCCTATAGAGAAGCACATCATGAATTAGGCCGTACACGTTTAGAAAAATATTACTTCAATCCATAGACCTTTCTCATTAGGGAAAGTGGGGAACAAAAAAAAAAAAAAAAAAAAAACAGACAAAAAACAAACAAACACAAAAGGTATTAGTCAAAGTCTTCATCTACGAATGTAAGTCTAAGACCATTGACCAACCTAAAGCTACAAGAAGCCACATTCACGAATGGCTATTAACTTTTCAGAGTTCACAAAATCATGTTCACACCGCCACATTTGACTGATTACAAGTCTGCAATAATGTTAGAGTGGCATATTCTCTCTTTTTCTCTTTTCACATTTGCACTTAAGAAGAGTGCTGCGCGTCTGTCGAATCGTGGCCGTCTGTGGGAGTGGGTCTCATCGTAGGGCCCATGCCCATGGACGGTCACGATTGGATAGACGTGTCACTCGCGTCTGTCCTTAGCATGTTTCTTGCACTTAAACATGTTTTAAGCAAAATCTTACAAAAATTTTTATGAATTAACACTAATTTTTTACTAAAGAATTTGCGGCACGGAATTTTATGTTACGAGAATAATTTTTTATCGTCAAATCAACCTTCTTAAGTTATGAGACCCACAAAAAAATATAAATCTATCACTCTAGAATCATTGTCTATCGTAAGATACAACTTATCATAATTTTTTTAACGCTTTTTTTCGTAGTATATTTGACGCTCTTTCTCATTTTTCACGTTTTGCTAGAAAGTTCATCACATGTTTTGCTAGATATTAGCCTACGTTAATATAATGTCCGTAACTTTTTTTGTGAAAATTTGACTAATGAACCTGTATTTTGGACTAGACCGTCTAACTTCACTCTAAAAGTTCTTTATCACGAAAGCCAAAATGCCAGATTGAAATGAAGTTCAGTGTTCTTTTATATTCAAATATTGAAGGGTTTTGTTTTTTGTTTTTTTTGCTTTTTTTGTATTTTGCCTTTTAACTCAAATCTTGTGTTAGATTGAAGTGAACTTGTGTTCAAATTAATATATTCATATACCACTTGATCATAGAAATTTGAACACAATCAGTTAATCCTACTAGATGGGGCGGCACGGCTCGCTTTGAATTGATTAGATTAGATATAAATTGAACACTAAAATTTCAATTGTCAAAAATAATTTTAAAAAAAAAAGGAAAAAGGAAAGGACAAGAAATTCAATTGTCAAAGATATAAGATAAGTCGTTGCTAAGCTATTTAATTTATTGTCTTAGATTTCTCATCTTTGAAAGTTCTTTGCTTGTTTCATTTATCATCTATGCATTTCAAATTTTCAATTGTCAAACAGTATTGACGTATGGACAACTTTTATACTGTACTATAATTAATAAGAGAAACTGTACAATTTCTATGCTAGTGAAAATTTTGTTATCATTTGGCTATCAATTTTTTTATAATAGTCTGAATAATCTTTTCCCATTTCCGATTCCAAATATATCACAACCAAAATATCAAAAACTACAATAAAGAAAACGACATAAAACAAAGACTAGCTGTGGTCTTTATTCTAATTTCAAACGACATATAAACAGCCCTGACCATAACAGCTATCACGTTGTCATAATTAAGAGGAGAAAATTGAGCAGAAGGGCTATAAAAGCCTTTCCTTTTCTCTTTTTGTTTATTTATTTATTATTGGGCATTGAAAGAAGGAAATATAGAGAAAATTAATGTAGTGAAAATTTATCTCTCTCTCTCTCTCTCTCTCTCTCTCTTGAAAACCAAATTGCCAAAAAAAAAATGGGAAGATTTGGGTTTTAGCCATTTTTAAGCTCATGTTTCAAAAATTTAGCCATAGTTTCACGAATTTAAAGAATTAGTCATTTTCATTGTGTAACAATTTTTGTTATATGGGTAATAATTTTTGTTACCCGTGTAACAAAAATTATTATTGGGCGTAACAAAATTTGTTACACAGATAACAAAATTTGTTACACGGGTAACAAAAATTGTTACACAACGAAAATGGCTAATTCCTAAAATTCGTGATAATTCCTAAAATTCGTGAAACTATGGCTAATCCTTAAAAAAATTACCAAAAATTTGGCTAAATCCTTAAAAATCTCAAAAAAAAACATAAAGACAAACAAACATAAAGTTCGTCTCAATAATAATGGATTGTTTGGGGTAAACATCCTAATATTATTTTATTTTAAAATAATTTAATTTTATGAATTTTAATGTAATATAAATAATTAAGATTTAAAAATATTGCATTGAGATTTAAAAAGTAAAATAAAATGAAATAAGAGGGGCCCCAAGGCATAAGCGCTTTGCCACTTTCTAACGGGATTTTCCGTACAAGTTCCAAAACTATTGATGTTCACTTATCTTATAGTTGAAAGTTCATTATTGGGTTAGTGAGTCAATGAAAGGAGATAGTCAAAGTCGTCGGCTATATAATATAAATTACATGGACCAACCAATACTTTCGTACGAACTCGTTCACATTTGAGAGCTATCATTCATATAACATATGAACATGAACGATGACCATCACTATTTTCTTTTCAGTCTTCTAAATATTTATTGCTATGAATAAAGATTTCAACTGAATAGTCCTATAAATTTTAACTCTTTTTCTCTTAGTTACTTATCGAGAAACGACCAAGAAAAATTATGACACCGTTACACCTTTTTCTTCACATAAATAATAATGTAACAGTGTTGGTATATTGCAATATGTGTAATGATTTACATGAAAGATTAGCTTTTTTTATTAGGGATTAATATAAATACCAAACACGACCAATCAATGAAAGAGGCATGTGGAAAACTTTTTGCTCACAAATCATTATCAATTGTTGAAAATGCTTTTTGTTTTGAATGCAAAGAAGAAGCTAAATAGCACTAGCACGCACGCATGCTAGCTAGTGCAAATAATAATGAGATTAAAAGAAAAAGAAAATCATTAAAAAGCTATACGCCGAAATTAATCATCATTTTTGTCACTAAAAATATAAAGAATTTGCTATTTGGTGTTATTTATAGTGACAGTCTATATTGAAATCTCACATTATATATAGTGTTGTTGTTGTTTTTTTTTTTTTTTTTTTTTTTTTTTTTTTTTGCTACGATTATATATAGTGTTGTTGAAGACTAAAACGAAAAGTACCTTAACAAAAGGAGCTAGGGGCTGAAATCATTAGTAGCACTAAATGAAAAGAAAATGCCTGTTTTTATTGTTGATTAGAAGTCACACATTGTAATGGTGATTGGTGAATCTAACTATTATCTTTCTTATCTTCTGGTAATTATAGGTAGGTTCCTTTTATTAATTTAAAAAATCTGAACTCTTTCCAAACATTTTTACAACATAATCCCCACTCAAAATTCTTTTTAATAAGGTCAATACTGCACTCAACTTTTGTTCAACTAAAGCACATGTCCCTATAGTGTGGACCCTTTTAAAAATAAGCACACAAAGCATGAATGAGTGAGGAAAGAAATGTGAATGAGACACCATTTCTAGAAAATATATAACTATACATCATAGGGTTGAGATGGATAAAAAGATAAGAAAGAAACAATTATTTCCAATCAGTCACTACATTGCCAGTTTGCCACTATGATAACATCACTAAGAAGGGCTAAGAAAAAAACATACTCATGCTAATCACCATTACACTATGCTTTGTTTGGCCTAAAGAGGAAAATAAATACGGACCGGAAAAAAAAATAAGAAAGAAGGGAAATATGAAAATTTTTATTTTACTCCTACTATTTATAATTATAGGGAAGGGAAATTGTTCCCCTATAATTATTCAGTACAGGAGAAAAGATGAATATTTTATGATGAGGTAATGCTCTACTATTTGAACGATTTAAATTGTCAAAATATTTGTTTAATGCAGTATATATTTAAAAATATAAATTTGATGTTACAATAATATTTCTTATGATGAGAGCATGCCCCACCACAAAGTTCTTAGAAAAATACAAAGAGAACTTTTTTCCAAAAGATTCTATAATATGAAATTTTATGATTGGGAATGATTCTGGATTATTAGATTAACTTTTTTAAACAATAAGACTCAATATAAAAGTAAATCTGAAAATTTAAAACCGTTCTTTGCCTACATATAAAATTCATCTAAAAAAATGAGACTTACAAGGCTATTTTAACTTTTGAGTGTCTCTTACGAGATTTCTACTCTATGTTTCTAAAAATGAGACATAAATTAACCCTTTGTTTGGGGTAAATATTCCTATATTTAATTTTATTTTTTTAACTTTTTTAATCCGAATGCAATATCTTTAAATCTCAATCATTTATACCACATCAAAATTCATAAAATCAAAATCATTCAAAATAAAATAATTTAGATATTTACCTCAAATAACTTATAAAATTATAATAAAAAAGACATAAATTATTAATGCGTACAAAATAAGATATTTTTTAAAATCCCCCGTCTTTATTTCATCCAATGTTCATTTACCCTCTCATTACGTCAAAAAATTCTAAACATGTATCATTGTTCCTGCAATGATGATCTCTATTTTGGGAAGCAAGTAAAAACATTTTTAAACGGTTCAACTTCTTTCGAGACTATTATTACCTCTACACTATATGGAATTTACCAAGGTGCCAAAAAATTTAATCCAACAAAACAGACAAACAACATCTCCCATTCCCATACTTCTTTATGGCTCAAAACTCTAAATGCATACTGGCTTGTTGACTTTTCTCACACAAAAGAATAAAGATATAATATAACTACATTATCTATATCTCCCTGTCTTGCAAAAAAAAAAAAAAAACGTTATATATCTCACCCCGGGCCTCTGTCTCTTCATAAATTCACAAATCACAACACACATGTGACTATGTGAGTGATGTGACCAAAAATAATGTAATACAATAATGACCCTCATAATTATGACGTCAGGCTCAGCTTTCAAGTGTGAAGTTTCGTAGGAATCTCACAAGAAGTGGAACTCCAAAAGCATTGGGACCCATCAAAATAGGTAGCAGCCAAACGTCAATAAATTGTAGACACAACCACTAATCTATTTCCTGGCAACTACATATTGGTCCAACTCAATTACTCTCCCAACTTTTTACCGTAAAAAAAAAAAAGTTAATTTTTTAATGCTCCAATTATTAATGTGTCGATTTAATATTGTAAAAAAGTAATTATTTATATTCAATGTTACCTTATAAATTATTTGAGATAAATATTCAAATCAGATTATTTTGAAAGAGTTTGATTTGGTAAATTTTGATGTGATAAATGTTAAAATTTAAAAATATTGTATTAGAATTAAAAAAATTTTAAAAATAAAATAAAATGTGAGAGATGAGTCGAGCAAATACGATATTAGTTTTTTAAAATACTAACTAAAAAATGACATAACATTCACAAAAGTTTAATTTCAAATTCAATTAAGTGGCTGCGCGTTTGGCCTGTTTTCACAAACAGCTTTTTTTTTTTTTGAGTATTTGGCACTGGTGCCCCCTGACCTTTGCGGGGTATGGCAACTTGCCCCCTAACCTTTTATTTGTGGCCTTTAACCCCCCGAGTTCGGAATCTTTGGCATCCCGTTACAAATCGATAACGCCCGTTCTATTTTGGACGGAATTTCACGTCCATGCGCCCTGCACGTGGTAGTAAGAGGGCATTTTAGTCATTGACCGTGGGTGAGAGAAGCCATGTGCGAATCACGTGATTTAAGTTGTTATAAACATAGATTTGGGGATTTTTGGTGAACTGAAATTAGGTATCATTTTGGGGGGGAAAAAAAAAAAGAAGAACGAGAGAAGAACGAGAAAAAGGAGAAGTTAGCAAGAACCTGAGGATGAACTTGCAAGAGCCAACTGTGGTTTGTCATTGTGGTTTGCCGACGAGAATAATGACGTCGTGGACCGACACCAACCCTGGACGGAGGTTCTACGGTTGCTCTAACCCTAGGGTAAAATATAATTTTTGCAATACAATGATTTATGTTGTTTTTAGTGTTCTTCATGTTTGTAGTTTTTGAAATTAGAGTGAATGTCTTTTGTTGTTTGGGTAGACATTTATTGGTATGGCTGATTTTTTGAACTGTTTTTATTGATGAAGTTTGATGTATTCCGCAGGGGAATGGGGGCTGTAATTTTTTTGGATGGTATAATCCACCAATATGCGCTCGAGGGAGACAAATAATTCCTGGTTTGTTAAAGAGAGTTGATTTGTTGGAGAAAAAAGTTGAAGCAGTAAAAAGAAGGGAGAGGAAGCTGTGGATCAGTTTTTGCATATGTTTTTTTGCACTTATGTGCAAGGTCTTTAGTGGTCAATGATGTGAAGTATGGTGTTGTATTATTAATGACGAACAATTCAAGAAAGCTGTGGAGGTTATGTTTTGGTGTTGTATTGTATTTTCAGAGTACATGTTAAGTTTAAATATATTATAGTGAGAAGAAGGCAAATCCAGTTCGAAATGTATTAGGCATGTGAGTATTATTTTGTAATGTTGCTGTTAAAATTTGTACAGTTCAATGAATGCAATTTGCTTTTATAAAATTTGTACACTCTCAAATTTGTAAATGGTGGAGAAAATACACAGAATAAATTGAGAAAATAGTATAAATTGAGCATAACATAACTTTTCATGCTAATAATAGCAAGTCATGTATTAATATAACAAGTCATGTAAGGGCTTTACAAAAGGGCTACAAAAGAAGCTGCTAAAAAAAAGTGCTTAACAGCTTGAGTGGCATTATGAGGCATTAACATAACCTGTAATTACCCAAAAAAGTGCTTTACAAAAGGGCTACAAAAGAAGCTGCTAAAAAAAAGTGCTTAACAGCTTGAGAGGCATTAACATAACCTGTATTTACCCAAGAAAGTGCTTATGAAGCATTAACATATGCTGTATTTACCCAAAAAAGTGTCATAATTTAATTCTAACTAATAGATATGCCCTGCCCTTATAATAATGAGAAGTCAACCATCTGATGCCACTTTTTTGCCCTTGTCCTTCGAATTGGTCTTGCCCTTATATTTGGAATTAGTCTTGGAATTGGTCTTCGAAGCAGGTCCCATCTTCTTACTGACCTTTGATCCTGTTGGGGCCCAAGGTGGTCTAGAAGAAGTTTGTTTCTTTTGTTGCGTCTGACCACGACCCTATAATTGCTAGCCATCCCTTCTTGCACGCTGCGAAACATATGTACAGCCTCTGAAATTGAGGGTTGTCTGCCTCATTAGACAATTTCATCTTTACTGTTGTGCCGGGGTTTGACTCCTTTAGTGCTTCGCAGTAATCCCATAACATCGAATACTGCTCATTTACAGACCCTTGTATTTTATTCATTGCCTTCTTCCTTGATCTATAAAATTGCCACTTAGACACTTCGACTCCCGTCTTGTTCCTAACTTCTTTAGAAAAGCTATTAAGTTTCCAACTTGGGTCATCAGTCCACTTTTCAGCATACTTCTCAGCCAACCAACGTGAACTAATCCATTTGCTTTCGAACACCATTGAACATGTATGTTCATCATTAAATGTCTTTACAACCAATGAATTATCTTTCTTGTCATCACCGATCGATGAAGCAAACACAACCCATGGACATCCGTCTTTACAAACTGCCCTTACCCTTCTATTCTCATTCCGCTTGAACCGAATACCCCGCTTACTAATGATAGAATACTCGCGAATGGCTTTTCTGAAGTCGTCCGCGCTCGGGAAAACCATTCCAAGGCTGAAACGCGGATTCTCCATGTCAGTTTGAGGATTGAACCGCGTGAACGTCCTGGTCTTCGTAGCACGATGACCCACATCATTATCAGACTCACAACTACTGCTCAACTCATCATTAGACCACTCAATTTCACTATCATAATGCAAGCCTTCAGCAACTCTTGATGATTCTGCCCCCGTTTTGTCTTTCGTTGTCTTCCCTTTCTTCTCAGGCATGTAATCATCTTCGGATTGAGCATAATCAGAGTCGACTAGCTCGGCCTCATCCTCTCTTATCCTTTTCTTTTGTCTCTCTGTTTCAACCTCCACTTCAACGTCATGCAACTGCTCTTCCTCCATTTGTGTTGGCAGCTCATTTTCTACCCCTCTTTCACCATCATCAACATCGGCTTCAGGTTGTACTGACTCAAACAAAAACTCAAATTCTTCATCATTGAACGGATACGACTCGGGAACCTCATCCTCTTCCCTATCCTCATTCTCTTCTTCCGTATGCTCATTCTCTTCTTCCATATTATCCTCATCACTTTGCATATCTTCATTCACATCTTCAATCTCAACTTCATCTTCATCATCATCATCAGACAAAACAATAGGCTTCTTCGTAGAATATGCAAAGTCCAACTTTAGTGCTTTTGGTTGAACAACCATGAACAACTCAGCCACTCTATCTTCTCCAACTTCTGATACCATCCCAAAAACATCTATATCATTATCTAACAGCTCAAAACTACCAATTGACCCACTGCCATTAACCTTGTAATAGAAACTCACATTTTTTTCATAACCCAGCCTTTCTGCAAAGTCCTGCAACTCAATCAAACTCATAAAATCCTTTGTGCAGAAATCAAAATATTCAACCTCTCCGTGCTGATATGTTGCCACATTATTTACCACATAAATTTCTCCACCATGATAAACTTTCATAGTGAACAAATCAGGATCCATACCCTCTGCAAAAAAAATAATAAACAAAGAAAAAAAACAAAACAAAACCAACTTCAATCCCTAAAAAAATAATCTGAGAGGTTCTAAATTTCAGCAAAATAATGAGAAATAATATGACAACCCAAATAACCACAAAATACATATTCAAGAACTACCCTGTTTTCAACAATCGACAAAAACAAAAAATTACAGGTTCAATTGCAGGTTCTTAATGCAAAAGAGAAGAAAAAACCTTAAGTTGTGGAATCTTCACAAATTTTATTTTTTTTCCTCTAATCAACACAACAAACTATCATAAAAACATATTTGCCTTGTCTCATAAGCAAAAAAAAAAAAAATAAATAAATAAAAATAAACACTGAAGAACACGAAGAAGACCTTTTAAATCAACAAACAACAAACTCTCTGTCACACACAAATTCATGGGTTTTTTTTTTTAAATTATGACAACCCATAACATCAAAATCACATTGCATCAAAAAGCCCCAAAAATCTTTTCAAAACGAGTATGTGAACTCACTATAATCTGGTGCAAGACCTCCCGGTTCTCTGAGCTTGTTCTGCATTTCTACCAACTTCAAACAAGAAACACGAATCGCGCTGAAAATGCAAGCTTCCCCCCTAACAATCGCAATCGCACTACCGGAGGACAACCATCTCCCTTTCTCTCTGTTTTTTGCACTCCGTTCATGCACTACGAGACCAAACCCAAAAATAACTCCAAAACTATTAATTCTCTGATGTCTATTCCCCCCAAAACTTAAATCACGTGATTCGCACGTGGCTTCTCTCACCCACGGTCAATGACTAAAATGCCCTCTTACTACCACGTGCAGGGCGCATGGACGTGAAATTCCGTCCAAAATAGAACGGGCGTTATCGATTTGTAACGGGATGCCAAAGATTCCAAACTCGGGGGGTTAAAGGCCACAAATAAAAGGTTAGGGGGCAAGTTGCCATACCCCGCAAAGGTCAGGGGGCACCAGTGCCAAATTCTCTTTTTTTTTTTAAGTTATTGTCTTTAGATTTATGTTCTAAACGTACTTCTTAATAAAATATTTTTTTTTCAATTTTAAATCCGAGTCGATTAAGAAGTCTACATCTTATAAATCTCCCGATATTAAAGAAAAAAAAAAACCAACAAAATGTCACTTAAAGAAAAAGTATACACACACAATGACCCAATTCCAAACTCCAAAGCAGATAAAACAATCCGCCATAAACAACATCACTTATACAATACAATACTGTCAGTCACATGTTTACGCTAACAATTTTCCAAATATATATATATATATATATATATATATTAAAAAAAAAAACCAGAGAATAGAATTCTACTTCTAGACTAGTCAACGATCTTGATAATTCATCAACCAATAAGCACCAAGCAATCACCAACCAAAAGTTATCAAATCCACGATTTTCAAATAATATAGTCAAAGATATTCACCAATTCAATAGCAGAAATCAACCCAAAAAAAAAAAAAAAGAAGACAAGACCATAATCCAAAAAATATTAAAACAGTCACAACATCTAGTATCAACAATTCTCCAAATTCAACGAAATTGAAAATGGCAAGATCCTCCGCCAACCAAACCATAAATTTTCGACACAATTTTATATTCTTATGTTATAGTCAATAAAAATACTAACAATAGTAATTCATACCACCAAAAAAAAAAAAAAAAAGACACAAAAGCCCTAGAAATAATTTTAAATCATCGGAGGAGTGGCGTTTTTGGGCTCGACCTTGTTCAACTGGAGGCCCGACGGCGGCGAGGCCTCCTCGTTTTCGTGATAGACGTAAGCGAAGCCGCCGTGTCGGGTCAAATCCATCCCCGCCATCTCATCCTCGGCGGAGATGCGGAGGAGCTTTAGCTTGTGAAGCACGTAAAAAAGTGGGCCCATTGTGGCGCTAACCCATCCAAATATCACCAAAATTTGTATCAAATGCGCCGCAAGGAGGCGCCCCCCGCCGCCCATAAACAGCCCGTACGGCCGCCCGGGGCGCCCCGTGTAGACCTCGTTGACGTACTTCTCCGACGCGAAGAGCGCGGTGAACACGATCCCCCACGCGCCGCAGCCGCCGTGCAGCTGCGCCGCCTCGAGCGGGTCGTCGAAGTGGACCTTCTCGGCCAGCGCGTTGCAGGAGATGAGCACGATGGCCGCCACGAAGCCGCATATGATCGCCGCCCAGGGCTCGACCACCGAGCACCCCGCCGTGATCGCCGCGAAGCCGCCGAGCAAGCCGTTGCAGACGTCGGTCACGTTCCAGTGCCCGGAGAGGATCCTCTTCCCGAAGAGCGTGGTGAGGGCCGCCGTGCAGCCCGCCAGCGTCGTCGTCACCGCCGTCCTCCCCACGGCGCTCCACTGCCCGTAGTAGTTCCCTCCGCCGCCGTACGCCGGCGAGATCTTCAGAAACGAGCCCGGGTTGAACCCGTACCACCCGAACCACAGCATGAAAGTCCCCAACACCACCAAGCTCGCGCTGTGTCCCCTCAGCGCCACCTTCCGGCCACTCCCGCCGAACCTCCCGATCCTCGGGCCCTCGATATACGCACCCCAGAGCCCCGCCACGCCTCCGACCAGATGGACCACCCCAGACCCGGCGAAATCGATCACCCCGGAACCAAACAGCAAGTCCCCGGAGGTCTTTCCGGCGGCGGCCCAGCCGTCGCCGGACCAGAACCAGTGGGACACGACCGGGTAGACGAAGCCAGTCAGGAAAGAAGAGTAAATCAGATACGCGACGAACTGGGTCCGCTCGGCGATGGAGCCGCTGGTGATCCCGGCGGCGGCGATGGCGAAGGCCCACTGGTAGAGGAACATGGAGTAGTCGAAGCTGGAGGTGGGGACGTCTTTGAGGCCGAAGAAGTGCTTGCCGATGAAGCCGTTGGAGGGGGAGCCGAAGGCGAAGGCGAAGCCGAAGAGGTAGTAGAAGAGGCCGCCGGCGGCGGCGTCGAGGACGTTGGTGAGCATGATGTTCATGGTGTTCTTGGCGCGGACGGAGCCGGCGCAGAGCATGGCGAAGCCGAGCTGCATGGAGAAGACGAGGTAGGCGGAGAAGAGGAGGTAGGTGGTGTCGACGGCGAAGGCGGTGTCGGTGAACTTGGCGGAGGTGGCGGAGAACGCTTCGCAGATCAGCGCCGCGGCGCCGGCGGCGTCGCTCGTGTTGGGCCCCAGGAGGGCCGCGAGACTGGGCGCCGAGCACCCCAAGGCGTCCGCCATGGGAGGAGGAGAGAGAGGGAAATGGTTATGGTTATGGGGAATTGGGGTAGAGAGAGAGAGAGAGAGAGAGAATGGGGATTTTTATTTTAGAGAGAGAGAGAGAGAATGGGATTGGTGATTGGTAGAACGTATGTTATGGTAAGATGCTATATATGGTGTGTGAGGAGAGAGAGAGAGAGAGAGGTGGTTATGGAATTTTTTTTTTTTTTAAGGCGGAGATTATTATTTGGATTTGAATTTTTTTTTCTTTTTTGAAGAATATTAGTATTTGAATTTGGTGTATATACATACAATAAAATCTTAATGAATTAATATTGTCGATCAATTAATATATATTTTTATTTTCGATCGAACGTGTTAAATTAATAATTAACTAAATTTATAAAATACGTTATAAATAAAAATTTTAAGATTTATTTGATACATAAATTAATAATTTTTTAATAATAATTCACAAAATATATATGTAATATTACTAGTTTTTCTTTGAAATCGATATTGATATTAATATTGATTTATTTAGATAATAAAAACGTGAAATTATAATAATAATTTACAAAATAACTTAGTAATAAAAAAATACCTCAATAAATTAACAATCTATTAATTTACTGATAAAATAATTAGCTTTAAATTAATAAACTTATGAGATCCTGTTATTAATTTATAGAGATTTTAACTGTAACTAAAGAGAATGTAGAGGAATATACTAAAAGGTTGAAATCTCAATTTTCTAGATTCGTTAATCTTTTTTTTTTTTTTAAGAATTTAAAGGATATTCTTGTCAATTGATAGTGTGGAGTTCTGTTTGTATATATAGTAGATACAGAAAACACAAAGGGGTTTCTACTTTTTATTTTTGTCTTTCACGAAGACGATATAAGGAAAAAAAACAACAAAGAGCGGAAATTTTGGAGAGTGAATCTTTTTTTCCTTTGGAATTTTGGTTTATTGGATGGTTGAGAATCTATTTGGCAGCTGGATTCCTTGGTCAAAGCGATTTTTAGGGTTATTTGTTTTAATATTGCTGAAATTTTGGGGAAAACAACCCAATTTTGTTAATAAATAGTAATGTTGTATTAAAAAAAAAAAAAGAACTTTTTTTTTTTTTAAGATTCTGTGGTCGAGTTATTTTTACGCTAAAAATCAAATTTATTTCTTAACTTTCACGGAAGAGAATCTTTTTTTTTTTTTCGATGAATGTTTTTTAACACGTAATTTCTCTTTTGTTTTTTCTAGTAACAGAAAAATAACAATCTCCGTAATATGGTATATGTCTATATTAACTTCAGTTTCTTACCTGACAGGAATAGTAAGATGTTTTTTTTTTTTTTTTTGGAAACTTTTAGTTGTGTGCTATGTATAACTTGTGAAATATTGGCATTAAGATCTAAGATATATTGCTCAAATTTAGTAAACTTGGAGATTTGGAATCAATCTGTGGAATTAAGGTTGTACTGAAAAGAAGATTCGTATGGGCAATGGTTTATTGGAATTTAATTGTGCAACGTGACAGCCACTTTTAATTTTAAATCCTTTGTTTTTATTTTAAAAAAGTCTTTGTTCACTTATAATTTTCAGGGTTATTTTTGTTTCATTTGGATCTTCAAAAACAAAAAAATTATCCTAGTCATATGTATATATGCAACAACGCGGTTACGCCTACTGAAGAGTATGAGTGCAAGGTTATAGTTCAAAATAAAAAATACCAAAATAAAGGTTATTATTAGGCAATAAGTCAAATTTTCTTCAAAGTTGTGTCGGATTTAAAGTTTGTAATTGTTGAAATACAAGCTATTATTGGCCCATAGTTGTTGGAATGGAATAGTAAATAGTTCTGAGTTTAATTATTTTAGCAATTGTGTTAAAAATTCTCGGAAAGATTTGGCTTTTAGTCATTTTTAGGTTCATGTATCAAGAATTTAGTCATAATTTGACGAAATTAAGAAATTAGTCATTTTGATCATGTAATAAAATTTGATACATGTATAATAAATTTTGATATACGTGTAACAATTTTAGAAATATATGTATCAAAGTTTATTATACAATGAAAATTGCTAATTTCTTAAGTTCGTAAAACTATGACTAATACTTAAAAAAAATAACTAAAAATTTAGCTAAATCCTTAAAAATCTCAAAATTCTCTACGTGTTATGTATATAGTTATAGCAATTGTTCTGAGTTTAATTTTTTTTCAATATAGTCCGTGTAATATGCTGTTATAAAACAAAAATAATAAAATCGAAAGTAATTCTAACAAATTTAAAAACTCATTTAGCATACGTTATTACAATTACTTATCTATCAAATCATTATTCTGACTTACAAGTGCAGATATAAGAATTGAAAAGTATTAATGTATCAGTTTGTATACGCTAATTCATTCATTAAAGTTAAAACACTGGAATTTAATATCACTTCTAAAAGCCAATTCCCTAGAAGCTACTACTCTTACTTACCTCTTAAAATGTCATTTTTCTCTTCTCTTTCTTATTTTGCCTGATTTCTCTTAATTAATTTTGTCCTGATCATCTCCTCCTTTGACGTTGATATGGGACTGATCATGTGAAAGTGTAGAGAGTTCTGAATTTTACAAACTCATAGATATGAACCCAAGTAAGGTTATCTGTATTATTCGTGGAAAAAAAAAAAAAGAGAAAAGTAAAGTGATCTAGAAAAGTAAAAGATCATTTTTTTTTTCGTACGTGTCATATGTGTTTTGGTTTGTATTCAGGCTTGAAAAGGAGATGATAACAAATTCCAAATCCCATGAAATTTTTGTGGTGGTGATTTCTTTAGTTATATATAAATTTCAAAAGCTTATCTTCAATTTTACTATTGATTGTTATCCTGCTACAATTGACTAAGAAGACTTCATAAATACGGATTTTACATTTCAACATTCTTGTTTATTAGGTCGAATGTCCAAAATAATATTTTATTTTATTTGAAAATATTTATAATTTCCCTAAGGAAAAATGTTTATAATTTTGTTTTTAAGTAAAATGTCTATTTTTAGTATATAATACATGTACCAATAGTTAATTTGTTAATATACCAACCATGGTATATAGATAATATATATGTGTGTGTATATATATATATATATATATATATATATATATAAACAAGCAATTAATTAATCAAAAATAAAATTAGTACGAGGCTGAAAACAAATTTTTGGCAAACAACTTGATTGAAACCAGGCTTTGTAACAAACTTTACTCCAAGCTTAATTAACTAAATCCTCTCTAATTAGATTGTGTAAAAAGAAATAGGCAACTATCATGGTGTTAGAAGAGTTTAAAGTAAACCTTAGTTTTGACATGTCGAAATATTTTAGTATTGTTTATCATCGATTATACTTTGTCTTTTTTTAAACCCACACTAACAAGATAAGAACCTTTACAATCCCATTTCCCAAAAAAAAAAAAAACAAAAAAAAAACCCTCTACAATTTGACATTAAGAAGTTGAATTGTCTGAACATTCTATAATATTGTGATACAATGTACTACAATGGCGTCAGTAAAGAAAGCTTAGTGCATTTTTTTATGTTATTTTCATATTGAATTATTTTAATTTTTTACAGTCCAAAAAAGGCATAAATCAAACCAAAATCTGGGTATCATTAGAATATTACCGTGCATGTGTAACGAATATTCAATGGACTAAACAATAATCAATAAAGATTCCGAAAATATAATAGTCAGAGTAATTTTAAAACAAAAGATTCCAAAAAGATAACACTATTTAATGGGATTCTTTTATTTATTGATTATACAAGTTGAGTGATGTTTACACTCTTTGGTAATACTATATAATACTAATAATAATTTAAAAAAAAAACCAATTATATGCCTCCGTACATAACGGGTGACCTTGAGTTAGAGGGAATATTTTTAGTTTTGTGTAACAAACAAAAATATAAATAGAAATTCCAGCAAAAAAAAAAATATATATATATATATATATATATATAGAAAGGAGAAAAATAAATAAACCAACCAAAAAAAAAGTGATCAATTAATTGGCACTCTTTTGCCGGACTAAATCAATTGTATTCGATTATAAAAAAGTATAGTTTTAGTCCTAATAAAAGTTGTGACTAAAAGTAAAAATTGTGTGATCGACATTGCGTAACAAAAATTATGATAAAAGGTGAAAATTATATAACGAAAGTTCATGATGTTAAGTTTAAGTGACAATAATATATTTTTTTTTCGTGACTAAGTAAATACTATGTTTTTAATTAGATTTCATTACGTTAGAAAATCATTGTAATTGAAAGCCAAAAAGCTGTGACTAAAATTATGCGTAGAAGTCTAGTCTTTGTTGTATCAACAACGGACTGTATTAATGATTAGATTTTCTTAATATATGAAATGACGCATTAAATATGTCATGCTTTGTTTTCTCTATCATTTTTAGATTATATCTCAGAAGTCGCAAGGACGACTAAATCAAACTATGTATTAGGTTTTTTCCATTATTTTACAGCTAAAAATGGTTGGAATCATAGAATCTTACAGAATTTTCAACGTAATTTATGATATGATATCATTCAAAAGCAATTTTAAGATATTCAAAAGCATTAAGTAATCAAACAATCTTCAATTCTTTGCAAAAAAAAAAAAAAAAAAAAAATCAAACAACCTTCAAGTAAATTCACACACAAACATGACAAAAGAATATTGTAAAGTCAAAACGAAATTCGTAAGCAATTAATGGTCAACGCCTTTGGAGTGTTTTGCATGAATTCTGGCCCATTGTTCTCGCAGCTATACAACTGTTACGTTCAAAGCTCAAACCAAAAAAAAAAAAAAGAACTGAAATATGAGCTTGCAAATTGCAACGAAGACTTTTGAGCTTTGACGTATTAATATTTATGTATATAGTTTAGACTAATTCCGTACTAATGGACAGATTTAAAGGCTTAAAACTCGGAACTTCACATAAGTAATCTCTCTCTCTTTTTCTTTTTTTTCCCTAAAAATTAATACATACACGCAAGGTTTTTTTTTTTGGATAAAATGGAGTATCATTTCATTCATTCATTCATTCATAATAAGAATCGTTTATAACGTAACGTTTGAGTGGGCCTCCATGTTATACTCACGAGTGATATAACGACACGTGACACCACTACTCTCCGTTAACAAAACTGTAATGTCTCTAATTATTGAGTTTTTGAAGTTTCCTCTAATTGCATAACAGTAAGACAATTAAGTGGGTTGTTCATGAAATTATTCTCGTTAGATTTGCTGAAGCGTTAAAGGTGACACAATGATCAACGTAACATTTGAACCCAAATTCCAGAGTTCGAAACCTCTGCCTGCCGAGTTATCATACGAGTGATCCAGCCAAAAAATGCCTGAAAAGGGCTAGAAAGAGATGAGCCGCATAAAAACATGCCATAAGGAAAGTGTTTTCCTCTCTCCTTCATCGCTACGACCTTTTCATGTGAACAATCCTTCAAAACAGTGACTAATTAAACTACAAACAAAGCAGAAGTCCAATAGCTTCTCATACTTAAAGTCTTCACACTATATAGCTCCACCCGTTCCCAGTCTAACTTTGGCGCCTCTTTTTAAGAGATGACAGACATCGAACTGGACTCGCACTCTTAAGACATCTCCCATTTGAGTCCATATCAATATCTACAACTTTCCCGACATGACCACCTATAAACTAATCAGTGACGCGTGTCATAACATATAACGGAAGAGAGTGGATTTGCACCCACAAGTTACGTTGTGTTTGGTAGGAGGGAGAAATGGAAGGAGAGAGAGGGATGAGTGGAATTTGGGATGGATTTTGACATGTTAGATTGTTTGGTAATATGAATTTTGGGAGGGTGTGAATTTGTAAAAAAAATCCTTAATTTTAACAAATTTTGGATCAATCCAAAATTAAAGTGATCTTGAGAAAGAACGGACTAATCTATCAAAATATCATATAAATTTACTATATTGTTATTGAAATAATTAACTTATTAGCATAATTTTTTTTTCTTTCCTTTTTCATCTCTATATTAAACAATAGATTTGTATACTCATTCATTTCGTTTATACCAAACAAAAAAAAATCCATCCATCATCTTTATTTTTCTTCACTTAAGTGATATATATACCCATCTTTCTATTTTTCTCTCCCTCCAACCAAACACACTTTTAGTGAAGAAAAATCACAAACCACCCCCCCCGGGGTCTTGCCCTCTATCCATTACTTTGAGAACCAACAACGATCGATTCTTAATGTGGCTCATTGGCAAGTGCCTTATCTCGATTCTTCTTAGCATCAAAATTGAAAAGTAAAACAGGGATACCTGACTAATTTCTAATTTGAATTCTAGCTTCCATAAGAATGTGAAGGCCTCGAAAAACTACAAACCAGAGTAAACCAAGATAGTAATTTACCAAGCGACCCAAACCTAGCTTCCTTCCTAACTTCATCTACCCTCTCGTCTTCGAGACCCAGAACTTCCTCCTCACCAGAGACAGAGAAGCCCTAGAGACGATTCATCACGTCCTCTATACCCGATTATCCGGATCGAACCACTGATAACTGCTAGAAATCAAGTACACTTGTAAAGTATGATGTGAATTATATGATTAATCCATATACAGTTAGATAAAAGAGAAAACTGACCTAATATTTACAAAAATATTTAAAAAATTAGATATTCTCATTAGCATTCAAAGTTTCAATGATTAGCTTACATACAGGCACGGATCCAGGATTTGATTTCAGTGGGGGCACAATTATAAACAAAGCTTAATTATTACATAATAAAAAATACTCCATATCTTTGACTTATATAATAAAAGAATTATAATTGTTCTCGACGAGGTTTCATTTTTTGATAGCGTTGCATGATAACCTCGTTTTCAACTTTATCAAAAATATCTTTTTCAATATAGACTATCAAGTTGTCATTCATCCATCCATCTCCCATACGATTACGAAGACGGTTCTTCACTATGTTCATAGCTGAAAATACTCTTTCAACGCTAGCAGTAGCAACTGGTAGGATTAACGCGAGTGTCAAGAGCAAGTAAACCAATGGATACACCTGATTTCTTTTGGTCTCGACCATTTTCTTTGCAAGATCTCCAATTCCTTTCAGTTCAACAAATTGCTTGCTAGAGCGCACATCTAGGATGTAAGTTTCCAATTGGTTATCAAGTTTCATGAGCTCCGTTGAAGAAAAATCTTCCGGATAAAATTCAGCAAGACGGATCAATTTTTTCTTGTCAAAATCAGAAAATAAGTCATCAGGCCGCAAACAGGCTAAACAAAGAAGCAACTCAGTACTTGCCTCAGTGAAGCGATCATTTAACTCCTGTAGTTGCATGTCAATGACCGAATAAAACAGCTCAACTCGAAAGTGATGCATATTTGTAACTTCTTGAGCTTTTCGTCGTGGTCTGCCTCGAGCTTTTCGTCGTGGTCTGCCTCAAATGATTGCATCGAGTTTAATAAGTTATTAGCTTCACATCTTTGCTCAGAGGTGGAACCATCATCTACAATCGTTTCAAGGACTTGAATGGTAGATGAGAACATGGTTATCAAACTAACCAACGTACCATAATGTGAGCCCCAACGTGTATCACCTGGACGTTTAAGACTCATACATTGGTTAAGGCCTTTTCCACTTGCAATCTCACCATTTTCAAGTGCTTCAGCAGTTGAATCTACTTGTTTCTCTTTAAGGATATCGACCCGTTTAGATGAAGATCCAACAATATTTACCACACTAGAAACTGAAAAAAAGAGTGATGCAACTTGAATATGTTTCTTTGCTACGGCCACTAGACAAAGTTGAAGTTGATGAGCAAAACAATGAATATAAAAAGCACAAGAATTTTCTTTCAAAATAAGTGATTTGAGACCATTGAACTCGCCTTGCATATTGCTAGCTCCATCATAGCCTTGTCCTCTTAATCTAGACATGCTTAATCCATGTCTAGAAAAGAATTTATCAATAGCAGCTTTAAGTGAAAGAGCAGTGGTACTAGTAACATGTTCGATGCCCATAAAACGCTCAACTACATGCCCATTCTTATCCACATAACGCACTACAATAGCCATTTGCTCCTTCATTGAAACATCACGTGATTCATCAACTAGAATAGAAAACAGTGAGTCACCAATGTCTTGAACTATCAATGCAAGCGTTTCAAGAGCAGCAGCATTGGTGATCTCTTTTTGGACACTAGGTGCCATTGTTTGACTATTTCCAGGAGCATTCTTAAATGTAACCGACTTTATTTCAGCATTATGACCAGCTAAAAACTTCATAAGTGTGATAACCCTAATTTCTTATGCAACAAATTTTGAAATAAAATTATATTTCAAATAATTTGTTTACAATATTATGTGTTAATAGATTGATCAAATTCCTACAAGTGGAAAAATTAGTTTAAAAAGATAAATTACAACAATTTCGTCGTAGATAACCTAATACGCAAACGACGTGTCATTTTCGATAAAACGACACGAAAGTGTAAATGGTCACTCGATTTAACTAAGTGATAGATTATATGTCACAATTATGAATCTAATATGTGACAATAATTATTTTTATATCATTTAAAAATAATTATTTAGACCATGCATGAAATAGTGCAAAAAGGCTATTTTTGCAAAATTTAAAATACCAAATTAGGTCAAAACATTAACCAAATTATGAGGGATCAATTTTTGAAACAAAAATTGATTAAATAGCCCTTATGGTCGAAATTTTGGGAGGGAAAATGAAAGTGAAAGTCAAAATTTTTATCTCCTCACCTAACTCTATTAATTAGGTGGTTGGATGGTAAGAGGATTAGGAGTTAATTGAGAAATTAATCTCACTCCTTTGGGACTCAAAAATTCGTCCATTAAGGGGTCTAGGGGCTGAAAGTGGTTCAGTTTTAATCCCTCCCTTAGAACAAAGAGAGAGAGAGAGAGAGAGAGAGAGGAAAGAAGAGCATAGTGAAGGAGTTCTTCATTTTCTTCAAGATCTTCAAGAGGTAAAATCATGTCTTTTAAACCCTAAATTTATTTTTAGCAATGTACATTGTTTTATATCATGTTTAGAATATTTTAGAATGCCTAAAAGATTTAAAGAACATGTTTATTTATCCTAAAAACGTTGAATGTTTAAGTACTGGAAATCTTTCAGCTTTCTGCCCGAAATTGTAGCTACTATTTTATGTATATTTAGGATTCCATAAATCAAACGAAAAATCATATATGTAGATTTATGTATATTGTAATAGTCTGTAAAATTTTATGACCAGAAAATGTGTAATCTGTCCAGAATAAATTCGAGAGTAAGAACTGCTCAGTTTTAGGTCTTTTGGGTTTTTGTTTCTGATTTTGAGTTATTTCGTACATCAAAAGTTTGAATCTGTTAATACCGATTTTTATGATGATAGATGTATGTCTTAGGATATTGTATATAAATTTTTGTAACAATTTGATGAATGTAGAATTTTAAAAAAATCAAGAATCAAAGGCTGCCAGATTTACGTTTATGGGCAGTTTTAGGAGTTTGTGAAATATTAAAACTTCTGATATTTAAACGGTATGTAGAAATTTTTTTGAGAATATAGGGCTATATAAAAGTCATTTTTGGACATATTTCACTTACAACTTTTCATAAGAACTTGTTTCTTTAATGAAGAAAAATAAGATTTAAGTTTGTATAAACTTCTGCCTTTTAAAGAAACTAAATGATTCGATTGTTTTCTGGAAAAATACCCTCTAATAAAAGTTGTTTATTTTCAAAAATAAATATAGGTTACTTCAGAATAATTTCTCAGAATATGAACCGTTTTTCCAGAAAATGAAACCCTAGACGATTTAGGGTTAAGTTTGTGTTTATGTTAGAACAACTTAGAATCTGATTTTGAAATAATTTCAGAAGAGAAAAATGTTTGTTTTAATGAAAGCTTTTAATCTGAAAATTTTGGTTAATTTTCACGAAAGGGTATTTTTGTCAAAATTTATCTATTAGGGGTTAAAGTGTAAATTTTTATAAAAATAGGGACTAAACTGTAATTTTAAAAAGTTAAAGTTCAAAGAGAAGATTTCTAAAAAGATTAAAAACTAATAAAGGAAATTCTAAGAGTTTAAGGGTTAAAGTGAAACCCTAGAAAATAAAGGACCAAAGTGCAATTTTAATAAAAAGGTCTAAGGACCAAATTATAATTTTAGAAAAGATTAAGGACCAAATTATAATTTAAGTAAGGTTAGTAATTAAAGAAAATAAAATATTTTATCAATAAAATACAGTTATGTAATAAGTACGGTACCATTTAAGTAGTCTTAGAAAGAGTACTGGTTAACGAGGCACTTCGTGACTCCTCCGTACCTATCTAGATTTGTGAACCTCGGGGAGTTCTATCTAGATGAGTCGGATTTTAAGCGAGACCTTAGTGACCTTACCAGTTGATCTGGAGACTATTTATTGAAATACCTCTACACTGTTACATAATTAATTAAAGTAAGTAAACTGTAAAAGTCTTAACCTAATTTCATGTCAAACTAGGATCGAACCTCAAATAGGTGAGATAGATTCTAGAACTTAGATCGAATATAGAGAATCTATTCTAATCCTCTATAGTGAATTTAGGTTACGCGAATCGAGGTGACCAAGTCTCCAAACGACCGAGTTCGTTTGAACCGTCGAACATTCCGAGGTGAGTACAATCTCACTACAGTACGGATTTGTTCAAAGAAAGAAAAATAAATGATATGCTTTGCTATGATTAATATGATATGCTTTGATATGATATGTTTTGATATGATGATAATGCTATGTTTTGATATGATGAGTACGATATGTTTCGCTAAGATGATAACATTTATATGCATGATGTATGTGACCTTGTTATAATCTCTAACAAGCGTCGTTAATTTATGATATGAAGATATGATAAGTTATGAAATGTCACGATGTATGTCACAATTTAATAAAGTGAAACTTAAGTTTTAATATCGTGTCGTACCACCTCAGAAAGGTGAGGTTAATGAGACCGTCCCTTGAGCTGACTTAAGGGCAATATAGGGTGGTCTATATGAAAAGATATGTAGGATCAGTGATCGCCGAGGACCTGTACAACCTCGTCGTTCACTGGTCCAGCGCGCAATTTGGTACGAACACTTATTATGATGAGGATCCTCTAGGAAAGATTTTAGTAATAGATCAAATAAGCGAAACTAATTTGGTCATGCATTGCATATCATATTTTGTGAGTTTATGTTGTATTTCACTGGGCTTTTTAGCTCACTTGTTTCCGTCCGTACTGTAGGTAAGAAACCTATGACTTGATGTGATGGGTTGGAAGGCGACGGTGCGATGAGGTGCTGAGGCAAAGGGTTATGGTGACCACTATTTCCGCATATTTATTATAAGAGAAATTTTATTATTTATGTTCCATTTTATTAAAAGTCATAAGACTATGTTATGATATTAAGTAAGTATGTTTGACTTTGTGAACTTGTTTTACTTCTATAATCATTAGTTGCAAGTTTATTAAAGTATAAGTACTAAGTTTAAAAAAAAAATATTGCACTTTTTACAATATAAGTATGATAAGTAAGTTTATGTTTAACGGCTCGAAAAGTCGGGTCGTTACAGTTGGTATCAGAGCGGTTATCCTGACACCCTACCTCGCACTCTCGCACAAGGTCGACCATTCCAACTCAAGTAAGTATTTTAAAAATTATTATTCCATTTCGATATTTTCTTACTCTATTATATTATTATAGACGTAATGGCGGTGACTAGAGCTCAACGGATCGAAAGGGATCGTAAAGCAACTGAAGCCTTCATGGAAGCTGATCCTCTCATTTTTGACGGATACTATCCGGAAGAGCTTCACAAATGGAAACATACTATTGACGCCGTGTTCATCTCCTGTCGCATAGAAGAGCACCTCCAAGTCTATCTCGCCTCTATGAGGTTGGCGGGACATGCTCTTACTTGGTGGATTCAACAAAGAGGCACATCTGCTCATACCTCATGGGAAGGCATGTGCAAAGCTCTGCGACAAAAATATGATGTTGATGCACTGGAACAAGAAGAGAAGATGAATCTCTACCAAGCCCGCTCAGCAAATTGGAGAAAGAGTCCTGAAGAGAGCGTGGAGGACTACGCCCGGCGATTCAGGGAACAGATCATGGAAGTCCAACCGCGAGAAATCCCCGATCAAGCACTAATTTATCTGTTTTGGGATGGACTCCCAGAAGCAGACCGCCCATTCACAGAATATCAGGCACCGTGGGCCGATATATATCACTTCATTTGTAGCGTGTTATATGCAGTCAAAGATTCCGAGCCAATACAGCCTGATCTTGCTCCAATGGAACATAATGACGAAGAGTCTGAAGAAGAAGAGGATCCAGAAGAGGACGTTTCCAGTGGAGAAGATTGAAGACCCTTAGTTGATTAAGTCGTTTTGATGTTGTTTTGACTAGATGTCTTGTTTTTTTAAAAACTTATTTACTATTAAGTAAGGATTGTGAACATGAATGTTATGAATGAATGAGATGGGTTTATGATTTTATGTTTGGAATAAATGAGTATCTACTGTGCTTATAACACATCATAATTGATATATGAATATACTACAAATGAATGATAGTGCTTAAACAAACACTAATATAAGAACGTACTTTTGCGAGAAGTCAGAAATGGAACGTAGACACCAAACAAGAGCTGCAGTTAGAGCAACTGAATTTGTTGCTGAAGAACAAGGCAATGTGGAGGCTCAAGAGGCAGGCCGTCAGTATGAAGGACTGCCTGTTGTCAACCGAGGAAGGGGTAGAGGAAGAGGAGCTGTCCCAAGAGCGGCACGAGGTAGAGGTCGCGGGAGAGCTAATGCCGCTAATCCTCCTCCAGCTCCAGTGGAACAACCTCAAGTTCAACCGCAAGCCCATGTTCAACTAGACTTAGCCAATCTTGTAGTAGCTCTGCAACAACGATTGGAAGCTCAAGAAGGAGTAATTCAGAATCTAAGGATTGAATTGCAGCAGCAACGTGTTCATCCTAATCCCAATGATGTCCCTCCAGTTATACCCCCTCCTCCTCCAGCACCCATACCCCAACCAGTTGCTAATCCTGTAGTTGCTTTGCAACCAAGAGCTGATCTGTACGAGAAATTTAGGCGGGCTCATGCGCCTGAATTTGAAGGATCATCCGACCCTTTGGTAGCAGACGAATGGATATCTAGTATACAAGTCATCTTGGACTTCATGAATTTGACGGATCAAGAGAAGGTGCGTTGCGCATCTTTTAATCTGAAGAAAGATGCTCGCTACTGGTGGGAAACAGTAGCACTGAGAAGGAATGTAGATGTAATGACATGGGCAGAATTCGTGGAAGAATTCAACACTAAGTTCTTCAACATGCGGGCCATGAGTGCGCAACAAAGGGACTTCAACAATCTGAAGCAAGGATCTATGACGGTAACTGAGGCCGTCACTAAGTTCAATCAACTGGCACGACTCTGTCCTCATCTTGTGCCAACTGAAGAAGAACGGGTGAGAAGAATGATGGAGATGTTTAAGCCAGAACTCGCCATGGCAATCGATAGTGGGAACTACACTCCAGCAACAGTAGCAGACTGCGTGGAAAGAGCACTAAGGGCTGAGTATCGATTGGCCCAAGTTAAGGAAGAACGAGCCCAATTCTTTAAGGCTCGTAAGGAAGAAAAGACTAGAGAGAAACAAACTGGAGAAAATAAGAAACCTTATGGTGACAGATCCAATCACCAAACTGGGCAAAAGAGCTGGAACAACAACAACCAATCCCATAATCACAACCACAACGACAAGAAGAGGGGAAAGCCTACTGGAAATCAGTCCTTTGGTCACAGAAATGTGCAGCAGAAGACGAACCATTTCACCCCTCTGCCACCCTGCAAGACTTGTGGCAAGAATCATCCTGGTGAATGTAGGAAGGGGACTCTGAGTTGTTTTGCCTGCGGACAAAGTGGACACTTCGTCAAAGACTGCCCTAAGCAGAATCAGTTTCAGGGCAACCAGTTCCAGCAAAGAAACCCTACCCCTCGATTGAATGCCATGCAACCTGTTCTAGATGGACCCGCTATCTCTCAAGGAAGATTAGAAGCGCCTATGCCTCAAGCACAACTGTACGCCTACACCAATGCTGATGCGATGGCTAGTACCTCCAGTGTCGTGGCAGGTCAGACTTCGATTGATTCTTATGAAGTATATACGTTATTTGATTCGGGTGCTTCGCATTCTTTCATTTCAACTAAGTTGGCTCTAAGTTTAAGTAATAGTAGTAATAGAACCTCAAAGCTTATGAGGACAGTCTTGCCTTCTGGCGAGATATTGCAATCGGAATTCTTTCTAAGACAAATTCCGATAATGATAAATGGTGTTACGCTACGCGCTGACTTAATAGCCATTGAGATGAAAGACTTTGATGTCATTCTAGGAATGGACTTCCTAGGAAAGCACAATGCGATTATTGATTGTCATCGTCGTAAGGTTACCTTTAGACCCGAAGGTGGAGAACAGTTTGCTTTTAAAGGAAGATCACTGCTCAACCATAAGATGATAATTTCATCAATGCAAGCACAACGGATGCTGACGAATGGATGTATGGGCTTTCTAGCTTCAGCTGTTGACAAGAGTAAAGAAGAAGGGTTAAACCCGGCTGATGTGTCAGTCGTAAGGGAGTTTGTAGAAATTTTCCCAGAAGAATTGCCAGGTTTACCTCCAGTTCGGGAAATTTCTTTTGAAATCGAGTTATTACCCGGAACAGGTCCTATTTCAAAGTCTCCCTACCGAATGGCTCCAGCAGAATTGAAAGAACTACAGACACAACTGCAAGAATTGCTAGATAAGGGTTTCATACGTCCTAGCCATTCTCCGTGGGGCGCTCCGGTTCTTTTCGTGAAGAAGAAAGACGGTACTTTCAGAATGTGCATCGATTATCGAGAGCTCAATAAGGTTACCGTTAAGAACAAGTATCCTCTTCCAAGAATTGACGATTTATTCGATCAATTAAAAGGCGCGTCAGTCTTTTCAAAGATTGATCTCCGATCCGGCTATCATCAGTTAAGAGTGAAGGATGAAGATATAGCCAAGACTGCTTTTAGAACGCGGTACGGCCATTATGAATTCACTGTGATGCCCTTCGGACTTACAAATGCGCCAGCAGCATTCATGGATTTAATGAATCGAATCTTTCGTGAGCATTTAGATAAGTTCGTCATCGTCTTCATTGACGATATTCTTATCTATTCGAAGAACCAAGAGGAGCATGAAGAACATTTGAGGATAACACTGCAAATCCTAAAAGAGCATCAACTATATGCCAAATTCTCCAAGTGCGAATTTTGGTTAAGCAAGGTGCACTTTCTAGGACATGTAGTGTCAGCTGAAGGAATATCTGTGGATCCCGCTAAGATTGAAGCTGTGATCAACTGGAAAGCACCTCGGAGCGTGACTGAAGTCAGAAGTTTCCTAGGTCTGGCCGGATATTATAGAAGATTCGTTGAAGGGTTCTCGAAGATAGCGGCACCACTGACCGCTCTAACTCGTAAAGGGAAGAAATACGAGTGGACCCAGAAATGTGAAGAAAGCTTCCAGGAATTGAAGAGACGTTTGACAAGCGCTCCGATACTGATAATTCCATCGAGTGGAGAACCGTTAGTCCTATACAGTGATGCTTCAAAAATAGGACTAGGTGCAGTCCTAATGCAGAATGGAAAAGTAGTCGCCTACGGCTCAAGACAGTTGAAGGATCACGAAAGGAATTACCCCACCCATGACTTAGAAATGGCTGCTGTGGTCTTTGCTCTGAAGATTTGGCGGCATTACCTTTACGGAGTAAAATTGGAAATCTACACGGACCATAAGAGCCTCAAGTATATCTTTACTCAGAAGGAGCTCAACATGAGGCAACGAAGATGGTTGGAATTAGTTAAGGATTACGACTGTGAAATCCTTTATCATCCAGGAAAGGCGAATAGTGTTGCTGACGCTCTAAGCAGAAAGGAAGGAGCCAGACTTATGTCTATTCAGACTATGCACCCAGAGCTGCAAAGGGAGATAAGCGAAATGGAACTCGAACTTATAGTAGGAAGCCTGTCGAATTTAACTATTCAGCCTACTATTTTCGAGGGAATGAAGGGAGCTCAATTGCTTGATCCTCAGTTAGTGAAGATTAGGGATGACATTCTGGAAGGGAAGGAATCAACTTTTTCGCTCTCTGAGGACGGAATACTACATCTAGATGGAAGACTTTGTATACCAGACGACGAAAGCATAAAGAAACAAGTGCTTTTCGAAGCTCATGAAACGCCTTACTCCGTTCATCCGGGAGCAACTAAAATGTATCAAGGCCTGAAGGAACACTTTTGGTGGAACGGAATGAAGAAAGATGTAGCGGAATATGTTAGTAAGTGCTTAACTTGTCAAAAGGTTAAGGCTGAACACAGACATCCGGCAGGCGAACTTCAACCCATAAAAATACCAGAGTGGAAATGGGATCAAATCACAATGGATTTTGTGGTAGGTTTACCCAGGACTGTTGAAGGTTACGATGCTATTTGGGTTGTCGTTGATCGGTTGACTAAGTCAGCTCATTTCATACCGATTAAAGTAACATTTTCCGTAGAAAGATTAGCCGAGATCTACATTGCAAATATTGTTCGTCTCCACGGAGTTCCGCAATCCATAATATCTGATCGCGATGCTCGTTTTACTTCGCAATTTTGGAAATGTGTACAGAAAGCTCTAGGGACACAACTCAAATTCAGTACAGCCTTTCACCCTCAGACGGATGGACAATCTGAGAGGACCATCCAAACTCTAGAGGATATGCTAAGAAGTTGTGTTATGGATTTCGGCGGATCGTGGAACAAAAAGTTATCGTTAGTCGAGTTCTCGTACAACAATAGTTACCAAGCCTCCTTGGGCATGGCTCCGTACGAAGCTCTATATGGGAGAAAATGCCGATCTCCAGTTCATTGGTATGAAGCAGGACATTCCAGCCTTGATCAAACAGACCTTACAAGAGGAACAACGGAGGCAGTGAAAATAATCCGACAGAGACTCGAGACTGCCCAAAGTCGGCAGAAAAGTTATGCCGATAAAAGAAGAAGACCGCTGGAATTTCAAGTTGGTGACGCTGTTTTCTTGAAGGTAGCACCACTCAAAGGAGTAATGAGATTTGAGAAGAAGGGGAAGCTAAGCCCAAGATATGTGGGACCCTTTGAAATTATCGAGCGAATTGGAAAAGTGGCTTACAGACTAGCTCTTAGCCCCGACCTGTCAGCAGTGCACAATGTATTTCACGTATCTATGCTGAAGAAGTACGTGCCCGACCCATCTCACGTGTTAACTGAAGAACCGATAGAAGTCCATGAAGACCTGACATACGAAGAAAAGCCGGTAAAAATCTTGGATAAGCAAGACAAGATACTACGAAACAAGATTATACCGTTAGTTAAGGTCTTATGGAGAAATCACAAGATTGAAGAGGCCACGTGGGAGCGTGAAGACGACATGAAGACTCAGTACCCAGAATTATTTTAATTTTCGGTACGAAAATTCTGTAAGTTGGGGAGATGTAATGTGTAACTTTCCTAACTTTCTCTTCGATCATTTGTACTAATTTTCGAGGACGAAAACCCTATAAG
Organism: Boehmeria nivea var. tenacissima; assembly: GCA_018132145.1. NCBI lineage: Eukaryota > Viridiplantae > Streptophyta > Magnoliopsida > Rosales > Urticaceae > Boehmeria > Boehmeria nivea. Next base: position 11,140,379 of record CM030883.1, read on the forward strand.
TTGGGGAGATTGTGATAACCCTAATTTCTTATGCAACAAATTTTGAAATAAAATTATATTTCAAATAATTTGTTTACAATATTATGTGTTAATAGATTGATCAAATTCCTACAAGTGGAAAAATTAGTTTAAAAAGATAAATTACAACAATTTCGTCGTAGATAACCTAATACGCAAACGACGTGTCATTTTCGATAAAACGACACGAAAGTGTAAATGGTCACTCGATTTAACTAAGTGATAGATTATATGTCACAATTATGAATCTAATATGTGACAATAATTATTTTTATATCATTTAAAAATAATTATTTAGACCATGCATGAAATAGTGCAAAAAGGCTATTTTTGCAAAATTTAAAATACCAAATTAGGTCAAAACATTAACCAAATTATGAGGGATCAATTTTTGAAACAAAAATTGATTAAATAGCCCTTATGGTCGAAATTTTGGGAGGGAAAATGAAAGTGAAAGTCAAAATTTTTATCTCCTCACCTAACTCTATTAATTAGGTGGTTGGATGGTAAGAGGATTAGGAGTTAATTGAGAAATTAATCTCACTCCTTTGGGACTCAAAAATTCGTCCATTAAGGGGTCTAGGGGCTGAAAGTGGTTCAGTTTTAATCCCTCCCTTAGAACAAAGAGAGAGAGAGAGAGAGAGAGAGAGGAAAGAAGAGCATAGTGAAGGAGTTCTTCATTTTCTTCAAGATCTTCAAGAGGTAAAATCATGTCTTTTAAACCCTAAATTTATTTTTAGCAATGTACATTGTTTTATATCATGTTTAGAATATTTTAGAATGCCTAAAAGATTTAAAGAACATGTTTATTTATCCTAAAAACGTTGAATGTTTAAGTACTGGAAATCTTTCAGCTTTCTGCCCGAAATTGTAGCTACTATTTTATGTATATTTAGGATTCCATAAATCAAACGAAAAATCATATATGTAGATTTATGTATATTGTAATAGTCTGTAAAATTTTATGACCAGAAAATGTGTAATCTGTCCAGAATAAATTCGAGAGTAAGAACTGCTCAGTTTTAGGTCTTTTGGGTTTTTGTTTCTGATTTTGAGTTATTTCGTACATCAAAAGTTTGAATCTGTTAATACCGATTTTTATGATGATAGATGTATGTCTTAGGATATTGTATATAAATTTTTGTAACAATTTGATGAATGTAGAATTTTAAAAAAATCAAGAATCAAAGGCTGCCAGATTTACGTTTATGGGCAGTTTTAGGAGTTTGTGAAATATTAAAACTTCTGATATTTAAACGGTATGTAGAAATTTTTTTGAGAATATAGGGCTATATAAAAGTCATTTTTGGACATATTTCACTTACAACTTTTCATAAGAACTTGTTTCTTTAATGAAGAAAAATAAGATTTAAGTTTGTATAAACTTCTGCCTTTTAAAGAAACTAAATGATTCGATTGTTTTCTGGAAAAATACCCTCTAATAAAAGTTGTTTATTTTCAAAAATAAATATAGGTTACTTCAGAATAATTTCTCAGAATATGAACCGTTTTTCCAGAAAATGAAACCCTAGACGATTTAGGGTTAAGTTTGTGTTTATGTTAGAACAACTTAGAATCTGATTTTGAAATAATTTCAGAAGAGAAAAATGTTTGTTTTAATGAAAGCTTTTAATCTGAAAATTTTGGTTAATTTTCACGAAAGGGTATTTTTGTCAAAATTTATCTATTAGGGGTTAAAGTGTAAATTTTTATAAAAATAGGGACTAAACTGTAATTTTAAAAAGTTAAAGTTCAAAGAGAAGATTTCTAAAAAGATTAAAAACTAATAAAGGAAATTCTAAGAGTTTAAGGGTTAAAGTGAAACCCTAGAAAATAAAGGACCAAAGTGCAATTTTAATAAAAAGGTCTAAGGACCAAATTATAATTTTAGAAAAGATTAAGGACCAAATTATAATTTAAGTAAGGTTAGTAATTAAAGAAAATAAAATATTTTATCAATAAAATACAGTTATGTAATAAGTACGGTACCATTTAAGTAGTCTTAGAAAGAGTACTGGTTAACGAGGCACTTCGTGACTCCTCCGTACCTATCTAGATTTGTGAACCTCGGGGAGTTCTATCTAGATGAGTCGGATTTTAAGCGAGACCTTAGTGACCTTACCAGTTGATCTGGAGACTATTTATTGAAATACCTCTACACTGTTACATAATTAATTAAAGTAAGTAAACTGTAAAAGTCTTAACCTAATTTCATGTCAAACTAGGATCGAACCTCAAATAGGTGAGATAGATTCTAGAACTTAGATCGAATATAGAGAATCTATTCTAATCCTCTATAGTGAATTTAGGTTACGCGAATCGAGGTGACCAAGTCTCCAAACGACCGAGTTCGTTCCCTTAGAACAAAGAGAGAGAGAGAGAGAGAGAGAGAGGAAAGAAGAGCATAGTGAAGGAGTTCTTCATTTTCTTCAAGATCTTCAAGAGGTAAAATCATGTCTTTTAAACCCTAAATTTATTTTTAGCAATGTACATTGTTTTATATCATGTTTAGAATATTTTAGAATGCCTAAAAGATTTAAAGAACATGTTTATTTATCCTAAAAACGTTGAATGTTTAAGTACTGGAAATCTTTCAGCTTTCTGCCCGAAATTGTAGCTACTATTTTATGTATATTTAGGATTCCATAAATCAAACGAAAAATCATATATGTAGATTTATGTATATTGTAATAGTCTGTAAAATTTTATGACCAGAAAATGTGTAATCTGTCCAGAATAAATTCGAGAGTAAGAACTGCTCAGTTTTAGGTCTTTTGGGTTTTTGTTTCTGATTTTGAGTTATTTCGTACATCAAAAGTTTGAATCTGTTAATACCGATTTTTATGATGATAGATGTATGTCTTAGGATATTGTATATAAATTTTTGTAACAATTTGATGAATGTAGAATTTTAAAAAAATCAAGAATCAAAGGCTGCCAGATTTACGTTTATGGGCAGTTTTAGGAGTTTGTGAAATATTAAAACTTCTGATATTTAAACGGTATGTAGAAATTTTTTTGAGAATATAGGGCTATATAAAAGTCATTTTTGGACATATTTCACTTACAACTTTTCATAAGAACTTGTTTCTTTAATGAAGAAAAATAAGATTTAAGTTTGTATAAACTTCTGCCTTTTAAAGAAACTAAATGATTCGATTGTTTTCTGGAAAAATACCCTCTAATAAAAGTTGTTTATTTTCAAAAATAAATATAGGTTACTTCAGAATAATTTCTCAGAATATGAACCGTTTTTCCAGAAAATGAAACCCTAGACGATTTAGGGTTAAGTTTGTGTTTATGTTAGAACAACTTAGAATCTGATTTTGAAATAATTTCAGAAGAGAAAAATGTTTGTTTTAATGAAAGCTTTTAATCTGAAAATTTTGGTTAATTTTCACGAAAGGGTATTTTTGTCAAAATTTATCTATTAGGGGTTAAAGTGTAAATTTTTATAAAAATAGGGACTAAACTGTAATTTTAAAAAGTTAAAGTTCAAAGAGAAGATTTCTAAAAAGATTAAAAACTAATAAAGGAAATTCTAAGAGTTTAAGGGTTAAAGTGAAACCCTAGAAAATAAAGGACCAAAGTGCAATTTTAATAAAAAGGTCTAAGGACCAAATTATAATTTTAGAAAAGATTAAGGACCAAATTATAATTTAAGTAAGGTTAGTAATTAAAGAAAATAAAATATTTTATCAATAAAATACAGTTATGTAATAAGTACGGTACCATTTAAGTAGTCTTAGAAAGAGTACTGGTTAACGAGGCACTTCGTGACTCCTCCGTACCTATCTAGATTTGTGAACCTCGGGGAGTTCTATCTAGATGAGTCGGATTTTAAGCGAGACCTTAGTGACCTTACCAGTTGATCTGGAGACTATTTATTGAAATACCTCTACACTGTTACATAATTAATTAAAGTAAGTAAACTGTAAAAGTCTTAACCTAATTTCATGTCAAACTAGGATCGAACCTCAAATAGGTGAGATAGATTCTAGAACTTAGATCGAATATAGAGAATCTATTCTAATCCTCTATAGTGAATTTAGGTTACGCGAATCGAGGTGACCAAGTCTCCAAACGACCGAGTTCGTTTGAACCGTCGAACATTCCGAGGTGAGTACAATCTCACTACAGTACGGATTTGTTCAAAGAAAGAAAAATAAATGATATGCTTTGCTATGATTAATATGATATGCTTTGATATGATATGTTTTGATATGATGATAATGCTATGTTTTGATATGATGAGTACGATATGTTTCGCTAAGATGATAACATTTATATGCATGATGTATGTGACCTTGTTATAATCTCTAACAAGCGTCGTTAATTTATGATATGAAGATATGATAAGTTATGAAATGTCACGATGTATGTCACAATTTAATAAAGTGAAACTTAAGTTTTAATATCGTGTCGTACCACCTCAGAAAGGTGAGGTTAATGAGACCGTCCCTTGAGCTGACTTAAGGGCAATATAGGGTGGTCTATATGAAAAGATATGTAGGATCAGTGATCGCCGAGGACCTGTACAACCTCGTCGTTCACTGGTCCAGCGCGCAATTTGGTACGAACACTTATTATGATGAGGATCCTCTAGGAAAGATTTTAGTAATAGATCAAATAAGCGAAACTAATTTGGTCATGCATTGCATATCATATTTTGTGAGTTTATGTTGTATTTCACTGGGCTTTTTAGCTCACTTGTTTCCGTCCGTACTGTAGGTAAGAAACCTATGACTTGATGTGATGGGTTGGAAGGCGACGGTGCGATGAGGTGCTGAGGCAAAGGGTTATGGTGACCACTATTTCCGCATATTTATTATAAGAGAAATTTTATTATTTATGTTCCATTTTATTAAAAGTCATAAGACTATGTTATGATATTAAGTAAGTATGTTTGACTTTGTGAACTTGTTTTACTTCTATAATCATTAGTTGCAAGTTTATTAAAGTATAAGTACTAAGTTTAAAAAAAAAATATTGCACTTTTTACAATATAAGTATGATAAGTAAGTTTATGTTTAACGGCTCGAAAAGTCGGGTCGTTACAATAAGCTCAAGAAAGTTACCTGAATTCTTTGAACCATCAGATTCCTTGTCACCTCGAAATGCAAGACCTTGTCGTAAGAGAAATCTCACGCAATCAACAGATGCACTCAAGCGTATTCGATAGTCTTTTCGATCTTGATTTGAGTGTTGAGAGAAAACTGCTGCAATATGCTGGTTTGGTACCATCAAGTCTTTACACTTGTTCCATGCTTGGTTATGAGCACTATTAGGGCCTCCAACATGAATATCAAATCTTTCCTTCTTTTTCCAATTTGAATACCCTTCGCCTACAAAACAATTACCCCCTCCTTGTTCTCCAATGTTTGGTTTGAAAAGATAGCAACAAAGGCAAAAGGCAGCATCTTTTGATTCGCTATACTCCAACCAACTACCATATTCCTCAAACCAAGCAGAGTTAAAACGTCTAGGCTTTTTTCCAAACATTGTCATAGGAAATTTGTGAGTTTTAGGTTGACATGGACCATTTTGTAGATAATGTCTTCGAACTTTATCTCGAACATTAGCATCATAACTTGATATTGGAATCCTTTTTCCAGGATCTGTAGGAAGATCTGCTAAATTAATGTCCGTGTTACTTTTTTTAGCATCATCATCACATTTTCCTTGAGGAAATAGTGGCTCCAACTTTCTTTTAAGTAAATACTTCTCCATAACTGTTTAAATTTAATAAATACATTAAAACAATATACAAAATTAAAAATAGATAATATATTCTCAAACAAAGACCACAAATAATACAAAGAAGGCAAATTTTAATTGCACACCCAAACTGTTTTTAATCGCAATGAAAATTTTATTAAATATTAGACTTACATAGTTTCTATTTCATGTACATTACTTTTTAAGTTTAATTGATATTAAACATATTTAGGCAGAGAAACAATTATAAACAATATAATATATATATTCGCATAAATATAGTACAAATTCTCTTGACTTGGGCAAATTCAATACACGTACAAATTCTCTTGATTTGGGCAAATTCAATTATAAGCAAAATATATATATATATATATATATATATATATATATTCACAGAAATACAGTACCTGAACAAAAGTAATTGATTAGCGTTGATAATTGATAAATGGCAACCCCTTGGCCCTACCACTATTCTCTTGACTTGGGCACAAAGTCTCTTGCTCTGCAGATTGCAAGTTGCTGCTTTTTGAGTGAATTTGTCTTTGAGTGAATTTGCGTGTTTTGGAGGCGAGAGGAGGAGAGGCTTCCCAATTTTCAATAAGGGAAAATAATAAAGTAGGGAAAATAAATTTGAAAGCCTTTTAAGCCTTAGAAAAAGGCTTTTTAAGTTAGTGGGCCATATTAATATAACCAAAAACAGAAAAGAAAGGGAACACACGTGAAACAAATTCGTAGACTTGGTGAAGGCACTTTATTAGTGGGGGCACAAAAAAAAAACACTCAATCAGTGGGGGCACAAAAAAAAATCTGTGGGGGCACATTAATAAATATTAAAAATTTTAAAGGCTAAAATGCATAATTTTTTTTTGGCAGTGGGGGCCTGTGCCCCCTGTGGCCCTATGTTGTATCCGTCCTTGCTTACATATTTTTTATTATTCTATTTTTACTCTTTTAATGGATACTCAGTTAATTTAATTATTTTTTCTTTTATTGTTTAACTTTTTTTTTTTTAATTTCAAAGACATTTGTTTGATATTCCATTAAATATAGTTATTTCTCAATGTTTATGTCTCTAAAATATTCATTTTAGTTTAAATGAAAATATTGTCGTCCATAATAATAACAACATATATCTTTGATATTCCCTTCCTCCATATTAATATATTTCTGAAATATATTAAACGTATACTTGATTTTATCAAATGATGTAGATTTTTTTCAAAGACCACGTCGATTTTATTGTAGCTTTTATAATATATTTCTGCGGGTTCAAAATATTTGTATATCCTTGTTTTTCCCTTTGTTGTGATGATTAAATATTATATTTCTACGGAATTAATTTTTTTTAAAAGTGACAATAATTATGGAAAGAATTTTTAGGGATTTTTTTCTAAGTAGTTCTTTTATATGTATATTTTGAGGTGATTTCAAAGAATTTGAAAACAATTATATAAATTAATTACCAAACTAAAATAGCATAAGTAGTTCTTTTATATGTATTTTTTTTCATATTTAAATGCAAGTACAAGTTCGGTTTAATATTTGAGTCATATTTCTTCAGAAATATGTCCTTAATAGTAATTTTTAATTTCATAAATATATATTTGTAATAGCCTAATTCCTAAAATAGACTATTAAATTTGACATTCATATAATCATCTCCCTGAATAAAGCCTTAACTAGGAATACTTCAAATTTGACATAAAATCGATGGCACGGAAAATATATAAACATTTTACATGTATCATAGACTCATAGTTTAAAATATATGATTACTCACCAAGAGAATATATCATTAATCCCTATAATCTCGCCAGTCACGGATTTCCACAATATCTCCAATCATATAAATTATTTTTTCTTCTTTGAAATTATCTATAAAATTATGAATAATCTCTTTGAGGACAATTAGTTATAATTTTGAGAAAAAAACTAAAAAATGATAATAATAAAACAAAATTTATGAGTTGTGATGAATCTCTTTTCTTAGCATTAAGAACTTTTCTTATAATTACTTATTGCCCTCCTTTCAGCATTTTCCGCTGCTTTCTTCTCTGATCGCGTAGACCTGAAAGGGAATTTACAGAATTGTATGAAATAAAAAACAAATTAAAAGAAAAGAAAAATGAAATACTTAAATAAAGAACAGAAAATACGTTTCTTCTCTTCTTTTCTTTTTCTCCTCAGATTCTCCATATCTTTCCGCTTCTGCGCCATTTCTTTAACATCCATTTGCACCTGGAAATATGAAATTCCAGATCTTGAAGATGACAAACATGAATATTTTAAAAGTTCCAACCATAATGATCATATTCAAATAATAGAAGCCAAGTGTTTGAACATAGAAAAACCAAACATTAGGTACTATTATTCCCTTCGACAAGTGGATCGCCATTATTCTTGTATAATATGCCAGCTTTGGGGGCTCATAATGCATTATAGTAATATTTTTCTTTCTGTATAAGGAACGTAAGAAATCATACTGAACCTTCAAAGGGTATGAACTGTGTAAGAATGGTGGTTCAAATTCTGAAGGTGGCTTGATCTCAGAACAAGTGAGATGCAAACGAAAAGACCGAGTACGTGTGAGTGGATGTGTGGACTTTTAGTACATTGTACATTGGTGTTTGTGGTAAAATTTGCAATACCTTAATCTCTGAATGCACGCTTGCTAGCTCGGTAATTAGTTGACCAAATCTTCCAAAAAGTTTACGCCGATAAGAGGTGAGCTAATATTAAATTTTTATACTCTATTGTTCCTTCATGAGTGGGTCTGGACAATTGATAGTCGGTTGGGGCAAATATTGAACTGGCACGCGTATGAATATATAAGCCCAAATATAAAGGACCCAACATGCAATGACAAATTGGAAATGTTCATAAATGATACCGCATTAGTTTGACTCTCAAAAGTTTTACGCTGATAGGCGGACTAACAGTGGAATTTTACTCTTAACATCAGCAGCTATATAGGTTCAATTTTAGAAGCTAGGCTGAAGAATACTATATATGTGAGACATAAACATTAAGAGCAGGCCTCAAGAAACTATCAAATAAACTATATAACAAGGGTTGGTCGTTTTGTTTTGGTTTTTTTTTTTTTGGCGTGGTGGGGGGTGGGATGGGCATGAACATATATTATGAGTTGTGATAAAGCAATTATACTCAGATCTATAGAACATTCCCTGCATAAATTACCTGTTGACCTCCTGTTCTAAGAGCTTGGAGTGGCTCCACACAATCCTGGCCTATAACAACCATTTTCCTTCTTTTGTTTTCATTAGGTTTTGTGGCATCATCCAGTTTTTGCTTAGCTAATTCTTGAAATTGATGTTGTAGGAGAGGTGTAACACCAGCCTGGGGGAAAAAAGAGTATTATTTAATGCATGATCTTTTTAGTTGACTGAATGGTTAATTAAGAACAATACAAAGTAAAAGAAATACTAGTAATATTCAAAATAACATATTAGACTCGCTTTTGGCCCTTCTCTTGGACCTGGTTCTGAACCCTGTATTGTTGCAAACAACTTTCTACACTATGGATTTAAAGCTCAAGAAAGTATAAATGCCTAAGTTTGATTGTATATCTTTCGCCCAAAAGGATCAAGAAAATTTAACTCAATATAGTATTAACTACGCGTCAATTTTTTTAGGGCAAGTATAAACATGGTTACCCCTGCCAAATAACGATGCGAGAAAGTCTTTGGCTGTAGGGGACGAGATAGCAGTTCGTTTAGCTCCTGCAACAAAATATTAAGATCAGAGTGAAAAACTTTCAACAGACCAGTAAACAAGACAACGGACAAAACAAGCATATGTTATAACGAGAGAAGAGAACCTGCTGCAACTTCTTTAAATTTGTGGAGGTGACTTTCTTTTGCTTATAATTGTTTACTTTTTCATCCTCACTCTCATCATTGTAGATATCTAACTCGATTGATTCTGCATTTCGTTCAAACCAGCTTTTCTTTGCCTTTTCCTAAAGAAGGAAGAAAAGCGAGGCATAATGAGTTGAATAACAATGATGGAACAACAAAATATTTAATGAAAGGCCCATTTTATCAAGTACCAGCACAGTCACAGTTCACAAAATAACACTGTACAACAAAATTATTTAAGATGAAAAGGCCAAAGGAAATAAGAAAAGTAAAGGTTTCTTGTTTTATTGGTCAACGGAAGTGATAGAACTCATGAAAACCATGAAAACAAAATAGTTCGGGAGCAAATTCTAAATGCATAGCATCTGTAATTTGAGAAGGAACATTACACTATTAGCACAGCTTATGCCTAGGAGCTGAAATTTGGAATGAATAAAAACCAAAATCAACTTTAAGATGGATAACACAAAGCAGGAACCATAGAGGGCAAATTGACTGGCTAGAAAATTGAAAACATACATCTGTAAAAAATTTAGAGGGGATAGGATAATCAGAGTAACATAGAGTAATTCAAATGCAAGTGAAACCTTGGAGTCTTTACGCATAATCTTGTCTATTTGTCGCGCAAGAGATAAACGTTTCATGACCTCTGGCATGTATGCATTGTCCAAAGGAAAACGCTGAAAACTTTCCTGCGTGTAGAGGCAAAACATGATAAATGTAAAGACTAAACTAGGAAGGATAAATGCGGCTCGGAAGTAGAGCTACAATCTCAATCTTCCATGGGCACTAATTTGATAAATTGTGGCAGCAGCAAGAAGTAAACTCAAGAACTACCTTAGAAAATGATTTGCACAAAGTAGCAAATTTTGAGGTTTCTTTTGGTGCAATTAGTGCAATACTGCAACCCTCAGCGGAAGCTCTCGCAGTTCTTCCACTTCTATGGACGTATACCTAAACAAAGCGTGGAAGGAACATTTAATGGACACATGCAAGAACCTAAAAAAGTGCATAAATATGTAGGAACCATATAACAAAACAAGGTAGGGTAATATTCAGATTTCAACTGACTTCTGCTGAATGTGGTAGCTGATAGTGAACAACAGTTCTCACACCAGGAATGTCTATGCCTCTGGCTGCAACATCAGTCGCAAGAAGTATACCATGCTCATTTTCGCGAAAACGATCAATTGCCTGCATTGACACATGAGATAATTGACATAATTTGTGGGGGAAAAAGAAAGAAAGAAGAAAAAAAGGGGAAGAAGGCAAACAATGGCACAGTCCAGAAAGCTACAAAAATCAATCTACAAAGCAATTCTCCTCTATCGTAAGATTCAGAGATGTCCTGCCAAAAATTATAACATATAGCAAGGAAACCATAACCCTAAACCATGTGAAAGATTTAAGCAACAAGTGAATAAGTGCTTAAAGAAACAAACAGTAAAAAGAGGGGAAGAGAAAAACCTTAAGTCGAGCTCGCTGCTGCATCTGGGCATGAAGTGTCCAAACATTGATGCCAAGAATCCGCATGATAGAAGACAGATGGCGCAGAGCCGCCACTGATGTACAGAAGACTATTGTGCGGCCTTGACCATGAACACTCAATATATAGTACAAATAAGCGTCTTTGTCTTCTTCTCTGCATCTGCAAATACATAATGAATTAGCAGCCATGCACTGCTCAAACTTATGATTCTATAAAGTGGAAAAAATGCCATGAATGACGCCCGGAAATATAAAAATTATAGCTCATATAAAAAATTGAAGATTTCACTGCCATGACTACAACACAAAAGTATAACTAGTTTTTCAACCCAATATGACAATGCATAGGTACAAAGAGTTTTTACGAGAGCAGCAACAATCAAGGTGTAAATGGAAAGTATAGCCCATCAACTGCAGCTTGACACTGAACAAAGTAAGGCTTGTCTATCATAGTTCATAAAAAGTAATGAGCATAACATGTGGAGTAGGAAAAAAAAAAAGTCGGGCACATAAAATGAAAAGGAAAGAGAAAGGCTGGATGACATATGAAAATCACATACTCTATAAATGATTCCTCAAGGTTATTGGCCAAAATGGACGCATTTGTCAAATCAATGATTGCAACATTGTCTCTCATCCCAGCTCGTTCTGAGAGAGTTTCTATAGAATTTAACCCATCAGACATTGATTGCTTTGATTTCATGACACCACGTTTTAGCTTCTTACGGAAATCTGAAGAGAGAGCTATAGTGGCAGAAAATACAAATGTTTGTCTTTTCTTTCTCTGGACGCTTGAGACTGTAACACAATTTTGTGTGCTTTGAGGATTTTCTATGGTAGAAACATTGGGCAGGGGAAGCATGTCAATTATTGACTGTAATTCATGGAAGTGTCCATTTTCTATCATACGATCAGCCTCATCCAGCACGAAGAAAGACAATGAATGTAACTGCAAAACAAATATATTGGATCAAAACAGTGTCTCTCATCAATACCACCTAGTAAAAGAGAGGAGTAGATATTAGTACACAAGATTCTACATATGAATGTGGATAAAATATGCCAGAAAATACAGGGATAAACCTGGATGAAAGAACATATATAGACTAAAATGCTTAAATACTCGAATGCTAGTTCCATTTTGGATAGTGTAATTGTGTAGTTGGGAGACTCGATGCTTTCTACTTAATTATTCTGGCAATGATTAATACAGCACTGACCTCCACCAGATGCTTTTCTCCTCCAGACATAAGTTCCCATAATCTACCAGGAGTTCCAACAACAATCTCGGGCCTATATTTCAGAAGTCTTGCCTGCTTTTCTGTGGACATCCCTCCAACAATTGGAACGACTCTAAAATTGGTATCCTTGCTAACTGCTTTGAGATGATCGGTTACCTGGAAAAGGAAAGGACAAGATTAGACACCATGTATTTTAAAATCTAACAAAGCTAAACTCCATATTTGTAAAGATACATAAAGGAAGATTTAGGAAGTAGTTCTACCAGTACCCTAGAACTGGCTACAAAATGAGCTAAATGTGGACCCTGACATATAAATATGATATTCATGAATTTTAACCAGCTCCCTCTGGCATTATTATAAATTCAAACACGAACAAAAATAAAAAGCATCCTATAGAAGAAGAAGAGCCTCCTGAAGTGAGACTCACGTAAGGAGCAACAAAGCATAATTCACTCACAAAATTTGAACATGCTAATTAAGCTAGGAGTTGAGACATTATCAGAATTTTTATTTTACTTTTTAATTATGTCCTGTTCTGTCAGTTTCATGAGCCATCTAATTATGTTGCCACAGCCAGCTACACACTGATTATTCTGTTATGCTTTTAAATGGCTAAAAAAACCTTTTACAGTCGTTAAAAGTCTCCGTACGCACACAACCACTCCGTTCGCTTTCCATAAAACATCAATGGAAGTTAGAAAAAGATTAAACAACTTCAGTACCTGAAGAGCAAGTTCTCTTGTAGGAGTAATAACGAGAGCCCGTAAAAGTCCTTTTGGAGCATACTTTTCTGCTTCCTCACCCCTTTCTTCGACCATCCTTGTAGCCTTTTCTTTTTCGTCCAGTAGGCGTTGAAAAATTGGCAAACCAAATGCCAACGTCTTCCCAGACCCCGTCTCTGCGGCTCCAACAACATCCTATAATACAAATAAACTACGTCAACCATGAATCTAACATCATCATTTTTCAATTAAGAACTTGAACCGACCTTCCCTTGATGTGCAGCAGCAGGAATACAAGCTTTCTGTATTGGTGTTGGCTCCTTGAATCCAAGCCTATGAATGGATTTCATGATCTGCGGATGAAGTCTCAACTCATTCCATTCAGTGTAATCAGCATCAACAACAAGCTCTTCTTCCACATCATCCTTGGCATTACTAACTACAATCACAAAACCATGTTTAGGCTTATACATCCACTTAGTTTAAAGCCGATTTCATAGAAGTTTTAATCATATAGAAAAAAACCGTAGGATAGGAAAGAAAGACTATTACTAAGTTGTACTCAGGCAAACATAATTAGCGGAAAAATAGACAGAGGCTTTCCAGGAAAATATTGATTTGGCTTTCCTAACATCAAAATAGACTAAGCTCTTATCAAGGTAGTTGTTAGATGAAACTATGTTTAAATCCAAGGCTAAGTTTCAACAGTCACCAATAGGCAAATTGTCCAATTAACAGATCGTTTTATATGGGTAGCATCGCAAGAATGTCAAAAAGTACATGACACCCCCATAAAGGAATTCATCATCTTAAACACTAACCAGCTATAGATTCTTCATTTCCCTGAGCTTCCTTCACTTTCTTCTCCTTCTTTCCCTTCTTATTTCCCTTCTCAGTCTTCACATTCCCGTCCTCTTTCTCTTCAGCTTCAATCTCAACCCCATCTTCATCGTTCTTATCATCAACATCCTCAACTTTCTTCACCTTCTTTTTCTTCCTCTTTTTCCTCTTCTTTTTCTTCTCATCCCTCACTTCCTCACCAGTTTCCGATTTCTCTTCAGCTTCATTCAAAACCTCACCACCGATGACATCTTTTTTCTTTGATTTTTTGCTCGGCTTTAATGTTTCCCTCCTCGATTCTCTCTCGGGCTTGGGAATTTCCAACCCGTATCCAGCTTCATCAATCTCTTCAAGAGAAAGAAAACCTGCACTCAATCAAATCAAATATCACAAACCATCACACACCAAAAAAAAAAAAAAAAAAAAAAAAAAACACCCCACAACCTCATGTTTTTTCTCATCAACATTATCACAATTACATTAGACTATTCTAACATTCATCTAAAATCAATTTTCTTCCAACATTTTCAAAACCAAACACTTAGAGAAAAGTTATACTAATAAAGGAAAGCTGAAATCCAACAAACCCTAATTTTCCACCACAATAACATTAGCTTAATTTGACATTTCATTTCTTTTCAAACATTTTGGTGAACCAAACACTACAAGGAAAGAGCTTTTACTCTTCTGTTCTAATATCAACATTCTCGTAAAATCAAACAGAGAAAGAACAAAACTTTACAAAAAAAAAAAAAAAAACGCTACAATATTCCATTCCTCGGAGCTTGGATATATGCAATTTGCATATTAAAGGTGAAGCTTTCGAACTCAAGCATACACACACACACACATACACATATATATACATATATATATATATGGGACCCTATATATGTATATACACATAATTTTTTTCGTAGAACCCTAGAATCTCGAGAGTTAGGGTTTGGATACGAACCTCCTTCGAGCTCGTTGGAGCCGAGGAGGGGAGAGAAAGGGTCGTCCTCGGAGAGGGACGAGTTCCAAGGGAGCGAGTCGAATCGTTCGAGTTCGGCGTTGTGCTGCTGGATTCGCTTCCTCTTCGCTCTCTTCATCGACGGCGCAGAGCTTTTCTCGGCAGCCATGGCCGTACGGAAGAGACAATGCGGGGTTTAAGAGCTGTGAAGCTTTTAAGAAGTTCGATACTGTGAAACAGTTTAGATATATTTTTTTTCTTTGTGAAGAAAGCCCTCAATATTTTCGGTGAATCACATTTTTAACCCCACTGGTGTAGGGTCTAAACTCAAATCTTGTTTTGGTCCATATCTTTAAAAATATTTTTAAATTGACCTCCAATTGATAAAAAGACTCAACTCTGATCCCTTTATTGATAATTTCTAAAAATTTGAACAAGAAACTCAACTCTGATCACAGGTCAATTGTTATAATTTTTTTAATCGAATGTTAAACGGATTTTTAACAAAGAGAGTAACACAATCTTGTAAGTTAGTACGGCGACCATTTTTCTTCTATTTGGTAAGAAATTAAGAAGAAAAAATATATATAAAGTGATGGAAAATTCAAAGGGGAGGAACGAAAGTGTCTTTTCTTGGTGTTGTTTGATATGCTAAGATGAGTAAAATTATTTTAATCATGATAAACAAAATCTTCATTATTTTTGTCCTAGTGCCCTCAAAGTGTAGAAAATTATTGAAAATAGCACAAGATTTGGTCCGCGCCAAATTATTTCTTGGTAATGAAGTCATAAACTATTATGTACATTCTTCAGAGATAAAAAAGTCCTTTATACAAGAAAAAAATAAAGAATATATCACAAATCACAAAGGCATATCCTTAAATTATACAGAGACTTATGTGAAAGAAAAAGGCAAAACTTTCAAGGCACATTGTTCTCGCGAAAAGTCCTCTTTCATTGCTCTCTATAGAAGAAAGCTCAATCGTGCGAGGAAACAAAGAATCTTGCTTCAGATTCTTAGCCTCTACGTCTCGGCTTCTCTCTCGTTCCGGTAGAAAAACTCCGAACCGAAAGCCGCTCTTTCGACGGCCGTGTTTCGCCAAGGTCTCTTGCTTAACCAGCTCTTCGTGCCCGCTTGTGACGCGGGCAGGTTTTCGATGAATAACAACGGCAATAGGGCCGCGAAAAACTGCACCAAGACGGCCATGGGGAGGTTTGAGTAGTCGTCTGATGTTATCCGAAGCAAATGGGACAATCCAATGCCTGAAGCGCCGCTGATTATCGATGACAAGCACAGAGATGAGGCCAGAAACGAGGTCAGAGACGCTTCGCAGCCTCGCGGGCACAAACTCGCGAGCAGGACGGAGAAGGGCAAGAGCTTGAATTGCGCGATCGTTTCCGCAAATCCCGAGAAGCAGAGGGCAAATGTCGCATTGGGGATTCCCATCCTGAGGTTGATCTGTTTCAGCAGGACGAGGTCGAGGAGGACAGAACCGGCATAGAGAATCTGGATCGCTCCGACCAAGTTCCTTATCGGGACTCTCCGCCAGTAGCGGTTGTAAAGCACGGTGGCGGAGAGGAGAATCAGCTGGCTGACCACGCGCGACATGCCAATCACCGAGGGGTCGAGGCTCAGGCATCGCATTTGGTAGCAAAATATCAAGCCCGAGAGGCTCGGGACCATGGCGATGGAAGCTACAATCCAAGCAAGGGGCCGATTAATGAACTCATCCCCGATCGCCGTTCTCAGCTCTATTAACTGTCGGCTAAAACTTTCCGAAACCGACCTCTCGACGTTATTTTCATCCGGCAATCCCGCCAAGCCAAGAGATTCCTCCCTCGTCCTCAGCGCGAACGCGAGCTGCAGCGAGAGCAGGAGCGTGAACGAAAGGAACATGGCTTTCGGCGGCACTTTCATCAGGAAATATCCGCCGAGCAAGTTGCCGAGGATTCCTCCAGCGGCCGAAGCCATTAAGGCGTAGGATTGGAGACCGGTAATGCTGTGTTTAAGGCCATACTCGGCGACAAGCGCGTCCTTCGCTACTTCGGTGACGGAAGCCCCGAGATTGCCGAGGAGAACGAACGCCGTGAGCGTGAGAAGCGACTGAGCCGCGGCGGGAGCCAGCGCCAGTGGGCCCCACGAGAGAATCTGCAAGATGACTGAGAAGTTTGAACTCCATCAGAGCATTTCATCAGAACAAAGAAAACACTCAAGACTTGATTGTTTGCACTTTTTTTTTTTTTTTTAAATCCTTTTAATTGTGAATTTAACAAAAATCAAAAAGTGAATATGTTAACCAAGAAAGGGAAAGTGCATAAACAACCAGAATATATAAACGGGCAAGAAAACAAAACAAAACCAAACCAAGCAAAGCAAAACAAGAATAAAGGAAAGAATATAAACATAGACATAACAAAGATCACACGGATTAACAAAAACAAGTAAAATACATTAGACATCAAGAATTCAACGTACTCATCAAAAGCACTGAACTTGGGTTAAAAAAGGCAAAAGAAGCTAACTTTTATATACCTCCAATGGAGATATAGGGAATTCTCCGACCCCCAGCAATGGGAAAAGCGTCAGACAAAAGCCCATAAATTGGCTTAGCCGCCATGGGAAGGTTTCCAGAGCTCTGAAGAAGCTGCAACGTGGCAGGGCTCAAGCCAAGCCCATAAGCCATCTCAAAGTTCAAAGCCAGCCACGGAAAGCACCTAAAACCCTGAACCCAATACCCAACCCCACACAGACCCAACATCTCTGCGCCGAAACCCCTCTTGCTCTCGGCCTCAGAGCCCTCGCTCTTCTTCGTCCGGGTCAAAACCAGACCCGGGTCCTTGTCCGGGTTCTGGGTTCGGAAACAAACCACTCCGGGTCGTCTCAGGGAAGTGGAGGAGTGAGAGAAAGGGGTCGCGGTGGCGGTGATCGTGGTCCTCCACGATGGGGCTTTGGAAGGAAGTGATTCTGGGAAGATCATGTTGCTAGTGATCGTGATCATCACGAGCAAGATTGGTGCTTTTTGTAATAACAGACACTGTTTTTGAAGGAAAGAGTGATGAGAGAGATGTGTAGAAGAGTGTATTGGAGGGTTTTAGAGAGAGAGAGAGAGAGAGACCTTGTTGGATTTTGTACCAGAAGGGTCGGAGTTTTGTTCTGTTTGTTTTTTCATGGAGATCTTGGTGGGGTCGCTGACGGCACATGCTCATACACGCGCCGGCACGCGCTAGCAGAGAGGCCCTGGAGTTTGGGACGGGAAAAGTAAGGGCGTTGAGCGTCAACCCACGCGCGCTTGTGCCCTGACGCGCTAACGCGGCGTGAAACGACGTCGTGGTAAAGTCGGCGATTGTGGTCAGCGCGTGGACGGGTCTCTTCACGACGACAAATAGTTGAAACATGGCTAGCCCGAAAAAAACGACGTTGCCGATTGGAAATGGCGATTGGATTGTGGATTACACACGGGCATAATAATTGGAAGGAAGATAGTATAAATATCATCTGAATTTTTTTTATTATATGAATTACAAAAATATTCAATTTGTTATGGAGAATAATCACAAATTTATTCTCTGAGTTTTGGGAAAATATGAGTTGTTTGATCTCATGTGATCCTTTTTTGTATTATATATTTATATGTAAAATTGTCTCATCGTAGGGACAAACAAGGATTCACTAATTGGTGAAAATGTCATTTATAATATTTAAAATTTAAAATTGCTCTTCGAAAATACAAGGAGTATATTGTATTTTTGGAATTTTTTAGGAATATTTTTGTCACTTTCTTCCTAATTTGGGAAAACGACAACGAACGCCTTATGTTGAAAAGTTTAGGATACGGGCACCTTATAGTCGAAAACGACAAATCATCTCCGAGCATAATAGATTCGAAAACGACAAGTAAAGAAACCACAACGATTTTCATATACGACATCTACGGAAAGAGAGAAGCCGATATTCAGGTAATGAAAAGACAACGGCACTAATGAAAAAACGACAAGGTTTCGACTGACTCCCGAATAAACGACAACGCTTCTAACAAGCGACAATTATGGAAAAACGACAGTGTATCTTGTAAAACAGCAAGTGAATTACGCCACGAATACGATCATTGATAAATTGAGAATAGCTTAACGAAATCGTCAGTTAAGACTTATCTGTCAGAAAATAAACGACATAAAAATTAAAAACGACAGCTTCTTCATAACAAAACGACAACTCAATGAAAGCAATGATTCTAAGGATACAAATTACTTAACATTCAAAAGGCAATAATAACGAGTCTAGTGAAAATAATGTCGCATTTTGAATTGCTAGTTAAAATATTGTAGATTTCTCAGTATATTGTCTCGCACAACCTAAGATATCTATACAGGCAGATAGATAAACACACTTTCTCTAGCAGAGTTTGAGTAAAGAGTTATCTTGCAAATATCATTTAGTAAATATATTAGTAAATTTACAATGGTCCGAGAAGATAAACTTAGCAGATGATTAGCTAGGAAGAAAATTATAGTATCAAGGAAAGAAAATTTAACACACAAAGAAAATTACAACGAGGGTTTGAATCCAATTTTAACCCACAAATGAAGAAGCCTTCTGAACTTATGTACACACAATCATATTACTATTTATAATATGATCATATAGTAAATCATCAATTTTAACTGAACCCAAAACTAACAACATGCCATACACAATTAATAAGTACTTCCAAAACCACAACACATTCCAAAGAAAATGTTTAACAAAACAATGATAGTACTCTCTAAAGAACCAAATGAGGTCTTTATTGAACAAAGATTTCTGATCTCAATCATTTACATAGAAGTAAAATCTCACAAAACCCAAAATAAAAACAAAGAAAAAGAAAAAGAAAAAACCCAAAAAGACCTATATCTAACAGCTATTATGAAACTGTTGTTTACAACCAAAAAAAAAAGTCCTACATGAGTTTGTAGAAGCAATTCCCATCAGCAAGAAGAAACTGATAGCCTTTCCCACAATGGCACTTGAAGTGAATGTGCAATCGCTCTCCGTCCCTCTCCACGCTCAGCGACTCCTCCGACTCCGCCGCGCAATCTTCCTCCTGCGAAAAACGACACCGTTTGGTCGCTGAGAGAAGATAAAATAAAAAAAATAAAAAAGATTGGAGCTTTTGGAAGAATCTTGGGCCTAAAGAACCGACCTTGCTAGTGTTGATTT
Organism: Boehmeria nivea var. tenacissima; assembly: GCA_018132145.1. Lineage (NCBI taxonomy): Eukaryota > Viridiplantae > Streptophyta > Magnoliopsida > Rosales > Urticaceae > Boehmeria > Boehmeria nivea. Next base: position 11,160,445 of record CM030883.1, read on the forward strand.
CGAAATTTTCGGCGTCGCCGTTGTCGTTGTCGTTGTTCTGATCTTCGGAGGTTGAGGTTGTGGTTGTGGTTGTGAGATTTTCGGATTCGGAGTGTTCGTCGCGAATGAAATCTTCCATCCAGAGATTGATCTCTCTCCAATGGCTCAGCATTTGGCTCGTCTGGTCAAGATCGACATTACCAATTTCAGTAACAGAGAGAGAGAGAGAGACCAAAATGACGGAGAAAGAGAAAGAAAACGCGAGAAAATGACGTGAAATCGTCTTCAGAGACGATCTCAGCTTCTTCATTGGCCACTGCTGTCAAAACCCGAGTTTTCTTGCAGAAAGAAAGAGAGAAAGAAAGAAGAGATAGACCTTAGAATTGGGAGTCTTGTCGATCTCGTCGGAGGCGGAGCTGGAAGTCCTCGAGAGCGACTTCGGGGCCACAGGCGGCGACGGTATGGGGTCGGAGGCGGCCCGGCGGAGGGTCGGGGGCGGCCGGGGAGGGAGGCTGCGGGACGCGGAAGCCGAGCCGGGCGCCAGCGAGACGGCCGAGACCGTCTGCGTCGGCGCCGGCGCCGGCGAGGGAACTTCGGCGGGGCGTAAGGGGTCGGGATCGGAGGCGGAGCGGCAGAGACGGTGGTGCTCGGGCGGGTGGTCAAGAAAGAGCTTCTTGGCGGGGAGGGAGGCGCACGGCGAGGGCCGCTTGCGGGAGCGGACGCCGCCGGCGCAGCCGCAGGAGGAGCACGGCGAGTGGCGGCGGCTGACGGCTGCGGGGGGAGGGGAGGAGTGGATGCGGAGGGCGGAGAAGTCCGGGGGGTCGGCGGAGTACTCGGGCGGGGATTCGATGGGGTTTAGGTGGATCACGTCGGGCTCTTGGTGTAGGAGCTCTTGCTGATCTGCCATTTGTCGTTGGGGTTTGTTGCTACGGTTCTGTGAAGACGACGATGTTCGTTCGTTCGTTCTTTGTGTTGTTTGTTTTGTGGTTTGCGTAAATATTCGAGTGAAAAGTGAGTGTGAAAGAGTGTTGAGGGGTTTATATAGAGGAGCGTGGTGGGAGGAGAGAAGGGAAGGGAATTGGGTTTGGAGCGAAAAGAAACGGTTTACAATTACATGATGACGTGTGAAACTAGAAAAGAAACTATATATATATATATATTTTTAAGCAAGAAAAGACACTACATATTTGATCGGTGTGTGTGTGATGTATAAAAATAGTTATGTTGCGCGCATTTGTCATTTCATTTCTACTTTATTTTGTTATACACATGCAAAATTTTTTAATAGGACAAGTGTTTTCAAATTAGCTATCAATAATAACCTATTTGACATTTGACAATTTCTTAATCTATGTTTTAAATATATGTCTAATATTTTTAAAAATTAAATTATTAGTCACTAATAAATAAAAGAACTAAGGATATAAAAATAAATATATATCATCATATAGTTAAAAAAATAATTAATTTTTTAATTAATTGAAACATTGATTATTTTCTTGTAACATGTTTTAAAATATGAATATAAACTCAATTAATCAAAAGAAGAAAAAAAAAAAGCTATTAATACATTGTATAGAACTTCTTATAAATAGATTTACTGATGTTTGTCAATTAAATCTAGTTTAAAAACAAAATCTAGTGTCAATCAAGAAAAAAAAGAATAATAAAAATCAGGCTATATCCTCGTATATCTAGCCAATAAAAATATTTTTAAACAGGCATCAACAAGCCCGTCTAGCTCAGTTGGTAGAGCGCAAGGCTCTTAACCTTGTGGTCGTGGGTTCGAGCCCCACGGTGGGCGTTAATTAACTAATATTTTTTTTTTTTGCCCATGGTAAATATCCTTGTTCGCCAGTATTGTAGTATAGCAAGGCATAGAACCATTTAAATTATACAAATATTGAAATAAAGTTACCATTTGATTCTAAGCCAGATTATGTATCTATCAATATATGTACAAGTACAACAACAATAGTCCCAAGATTGGAAAAGCAGCTCTTTTAACTCTGCATCTAATTAGGGTCAGCTCAGAAAAATGCTTCTAGATAACCATCCAAGAAGTACTCTCGCTCGGTTTTTCCATAAAAATGCTCTATGGATAGGCGTTTATTGTTTTCCAAACGACTTAGGTGATCAAGGAGCGAGATCAAAACATGTTTCCAGTAGTGAGTGGACTTCAGCGAGGGAAGACACTTTGAAATCTGGTTTGTGATTCACATTGGCGTATTTTGGGGAGTCGTACCTTCCATCTTCGTCAAGCAAGCACGTGATTGCTCCCGCCCTTTTACCACAACTTACCTGTGAAAATATCGAGTGTGTAAAAGTTTTGGTCTACATTGCGCACTTGAGAAATCAGCCATATCATCTTCACCTGCCTACCATGACAACACTGAATAGACGCCCTAACAAGTGTTTCAAGAATGTGCTTAGTTTTGGAGAATTTTAGATTCCCATGAAATACTTGATATAGCCAACAACACTTTTACTTCTTATTCACAGTTTTGCATACTATAACATTGTGGCAAGGACTCATCACGGCATTGGAGAAAAAACAACTGTAAGCAATAACAAATAAGGAATTCTATTGCGAAACGCAATTTCTAGTATTTCAGGAGAGTAGGAACACATACATCATCTTTAAGACTATCGCCAACCATCATCACTTCATGAGGTTGGACATCCCATGCCGAACATATATGTAGTAGCGGAGCTGGATCAGGTTTGTAAGGACGAAACTCTCTGCTTAGAGCAGGAGAAAATTCTATCTGAAGCAACAACAAAAAAAAAAGACATCAACATTCCATAACTCGAAATCAGAACAAGAGCTTCATTCATTTTGGGGTGAAATGAGCTTGATGTTTACACAACAGCATTTATACACCTCTTAGTTTTAGCATTTCAATGCCCTTACCCCAAATCGTTCCTGAAACAAATCCACTGCAGACTTGACATTGCGTGTGATTAATCCTCTCCTGAGAAAGACACGTCCAACAACGTTAAGCATAAAACAGTTCAATGCCATATTCTGACACACAAATATATTTAAAATAAGAATATTTTAAAAATGAATGTTTGGCAAACAAAAAAAAATTGTCCTATTCAACTAGTTTAGGCCTTTCAAATGCCACCAACTTTAACTTTCCCTTCCCATAAATCCACTCTTTTCAAATAAATTTGCTAGACACCTACCTGAATTTGATTCCCTATTTAGAATTAACCAATCCAAACACTACTTAAGATTAGCAAACTACATTCCAATTCAAATTTCCAATTCAAAATGCTCACAAAGATCATGAGCTTTGAGTTAATTCAACGCAAGGAAGCACTGGCAACTAGCATGAAAATCACTTCCATTGACTAGTTATGACTATTTATAATCAGAAATGCATGCCTAAAGAATTCAAAATCTAAATGGGAAAATCAATTAAACACAACTGGAGAGAAAAAAAAAAAAAGAAGAAGAAGTAATAACCTTGTACTAATTAAAGATTTAAGCTTTACCTTATGCTTTTTGAATCCAGGAAACCGCAAAGTTCCGCAGCACCTGAACCACAAAATATGCAAAAGCTTAGTGTCTTTTCATTTTCTCGTGCAACACTTTCTCAGCAGCCAAACAGAAACCAGAACCGCAAACTCAATCACTTCTATCTTCACTCCAATCAATGTAAAGCTCATCTCTTTCATTCTCTGAAACGACATTTTCTCAGCAATCAAACAGAAACAAGAACCACAAACTCAATCACTTCATCTTCACACCAACTATCTAAAACGAAAATGTTAAAGCTCAAATCTTCCATTCTCTCGTGCAACATTTTCTTAGCAAACAAACAGAAAAAAAAAAAAAAAAAAAAAAAGGTGACAACTTTTCAGACCTGGCATGATCTGAAGCCGATCGAGACCCTGGCGCTCGAACTCGGCGATGGTCTCGTACGCCTTTCGCTGCCTCTCGGCGCTCCAATTCTCGATTTGGTGCAAGATATCGATCCCCGAGGGACTCTCTGCCCTAATCCGTAAATACTCTTCGTCTCCGAGCACGGCTCTGTACATCGCCGGGAAATCGATCGCCGGCACGGTGAGAGTTCCGTCCATGTCGAACACCACGCCTCTCAGGCGAGGTTTCGAGGTCATCGAAGACGACGACGACGAAGAAGAAGAGGAGAGAGTCGCCATTGGAATCGGAATGGAGGGTTTGGGCTTTGGGGATAGAAAGAGAAAGGCTTTGGATAAGTGAAGTAGTGGCATGGTTGAGAAGCGACGTGGAGAGTATTTAAAGGCCTTCTCTCCGAGACCGAGAGTGACGCTTTGTGGAATCTGTTTGGACGGTGGGAAAATGTGAGGGAAAATTTTACAGTTTCTTCCTCAGGGCATTTTCTCGTCGTTTGGTTATTGATTGTTATTGAGAATATGGAATATATGAGAAGATGGAATATACATATTGTACTATATAGTGACTAGTGGAGATATGGTTGTAATTTTTGCTACTAAGTTTTTGTTTTGTTGTGATTAAGTTTAAGTTAAGTGCGTGAATGTGATTAAGTTTGAGTTAGTTGTTAATGCTGACAATTATGATAAAGAAATAAAGGAGCCTTATGCAATAGGAATAATTTGAATATTTAAATTATTATAAAAATATTCTCTCCAAAAATTATTTGGATATAAATTCTCGTCACATTTTATTATAAGAAAAGAATTTAAATTTAAAAACTTTTTAATTCCGATTGCCATCAAATGGGCCTTAAAAAAGAATATTCTTCTAAAGTCCTCGACGGCGAAAGCTTGAAATTAATGGATGCAACGTTATTTTTGGCACTTCATTGTCTATAGAACATGAAGTTTTATCGGTTTTTATAATAAATAGCTATATTTTTATATGGGTTTTTAACAACTAATCTTTGTTTATTTTTATTAGTAAAATTACCATATATCCATTGTTTCTGGTATTTTTGGTGAGTTTTTATAAATAACTTGACCCAAAAATCTTCCAACCCCTCATCCAGTCCCCTTCTGCGCTTTTTATAGACTTAGAGAGAGAGAGGGTACCGTGCCAAGGTTTAAACATCCCATCCCTTAATTTAGGAGGTTATGTGACCTAAAACACAATCAACCATACCTCCCTTGAATTATGGGATTGGGTTACCAACTAATTACATTGAGAATGTGAGCGTCTACAGTACCTATCAGACATCCCACATTCAGGGGGAAGTTGATCATTACAAATGTGAGATCTAAACTATAGTATGGAGACTCTAGCTCGGGTCGGGGGTTCCCAGCTTCACGGGTCAAACCCTCCGTTGCCGGTGAAGTCCTTGCTCCCTCTCCGAGGCTAGCTTCGCGGGAGTGGACCACCTCCAAGGCTCTGCGATTTTCTTGTCTATTTACCCTTCTCCGAGGCTCTTGTTACAAAATGAGCACGGTGACGCCCTCACTGGCCATCCTCATGGGTGCAAGATCGAGGATTATTTTCGACAATCCTCGCTCTTTACTCCTTCGATGGAAGCTTCCTTAATGACGTGGCGATGCTGTGCTATCAATTGAGGTTTTGGCTCGTGGTCGTCACTCTTTGAGGACTACGCCCCTGAACTTACGACCAAGGGCGAAAAATCACTTACAACATTTAATCACAAATTTTATTTCTTTAGTCATAGACTTTTGATGTTGACCTGATAGCTATTTTGCTAATATTTCAAAACGCCAGCTATATCTTTAAAACGTAGACCACAAAATGACTAAATCCTTAACTGGCCCAAGCTTTATTCCCATTTTAAAAACTAATTAACAGAAGAGCATGAAGCTAATACAAAGTTTTGTTAAAAACTCACTACGACCGTCTTAATCAAAATCAAAACTAATAACATTAACATTCTCATAACAGAATATGTAAAAAAAAAAATTTGCGAAAAAAAAGTGGTCCATTAAATTAAATTTATTATTAGAGTTTGAGAGTTTTTGTTTTGTACTATTTGAGACGGTAATAGCCACACATCTCCATTTATAAGATTCTCTCTCTCTTTTTTTTTTTTTTTTTTTTTTTCCTTTTACATGTATGAATTTAGCCACCCACCAAAAAACAACACACAAAGTACTTCAAAGAAAAAATAAAGGATTTTTACTCGCTCACTTTCACCAATACACAAATGATCTATGTTGGAATTTCAAAATCAAAAGAACGGTTTGACAAGCCCTTCACTGCAAATTTTAGCTTGTCAAGCATTTCATAGATAGAGTTTGAACAAGGATGAGCTTTATCAGCAACATAGAAGCAATGAGTTGTGCTATTAATGCTGATCCAACTGCACCCAGGTTCCTTCCTCAGCCCTCTCTCTTTCATCGCCGTTCTCACTTCCGCCACCCCGTCCCATTGCTCGAAAGACGCATACGAATTCGACAACGAGATGAAGTTCGAGGCGTTCTCGGGTTCTAGCTCAATAAGAACCCGATAAGCTAGCTCTTGCATCTTCGAATTCCCGTGCATAATGGAGGCATTGACAAGAGATCCCCAGACACTTGGCCCGGGTTTAACACGCATTCTTTTGATGAATTCCAAGGCTTGTTCCAGCCTCCCCGAACGACCGAGCATATCAACCACACAAGCGCACATCTCAACCGTAGGTTCGATTCCGAATTCACTAATACATGAGCCGTAGATTTCAAGTCCTTCCTCAACCAAACCCGACCTACCACAAGCCGAAAGAAGCCCCACTATTGTTATTGTGTCGGGTTTTATTCCTCGAACAACCATCTCATTGTACAGAGAAACAGCCTCCTCGCCTCGTCCATGTAATCCATATCCCGAAATCATCGAACTCCAAGAGATCGCGTCTTTGCGCAACATCTCGTCCTCAAAAACTCGCTGAGCAAGATCGAGGCTTCCACACTTGAAATACATGTCAATCAGGGCATTACACAGAGACACTTCATGATTCAGTACCTTCCTGATTGCAAATCCATGGATTTGCTTGCCACCCATTAGGCTAGCGTTCGAGTTACAAGCAGGTAAGACGCTCACAAGCGAAACGCGATTTGGTTCTATCCCGTCTTTTACTTGCATATCACGAAACAGACTCAAAGCTTCGTCCGAATCACCATTATCCGCATAACCATTGATAATGGCCGTCCAAGTATACACATTTCTACTCTTCATTTTATCAAACACCCTTCTAGCCTCAACAACTCTATCGCTCTTCGAGTACATATCGATCAAACAACATCCGAAACGAACATCGGAACCCAAATCACCAACGAATTCATTCTTCACAACATAACAATGAATCTCCCTTCCGTGATGGGGCCAATTTTTAGTACCACACAAGGGCAAAAGACTAGAAACCGTATACCCGTCGAGCTTAACCCCGTTGATCTGCATAAGCTTCACAACTTCCCACACTTCCCTATCGAAACTCCGATCCCCGCAACCCAAATACCCCGCGATAAGCGCGTTCCAAGACCCTGCGTTTCTCCGTGGCATCTCATCGAACACCTTCCGAGCAGAGCCAAACTCGCCGCACTTGAAGTACATCGAAACCAGCGAATTCGACACAACCACATCGGAGCCAAATCCTATTCTCACGCCCTTCCCGTGAACCGACTCCCCGGCCGCCAAGTCGCCCGTCTCGCCCGACGCTTTCGCCATCGTCGCCAGCGTGAAATCGTCCGGAATCACCGCATTGCCACCGCACATTTCCCCGAAAACCTCAAAAGCCTTAAAGTATTCAAAGCCCTTCACGTAGCAGCTGATCAGAGCGTTCCACAAATAGACATTCTTGAGCTCAACCGAGTCGAACACGAGCCGGGAATCGGCCATTTTCGGGAGCTTAGCGTAGGCCGAGACGAGCTTCGTGGCGAGAAACGGGTTTTGTCGGAGTCCGAGGACGAGAATCCGAGCGTGGCATTGTCGGGTCAGTTTGGGAGACTGTCGGGTTACTGAGAGGTTGAGACAACGGAGGAGATTGTGAGCCTGGTCGGAGGCAGTGGCAGAAGCGTAATAACGGGAGGAAAGGAGGGTAATTAGTGGCTTGGGTCTGAAGCAGAAGTTCATCAGAGCTGGGTTTTTTGAATTTTGGCGGGGAATTGTTTGTTTCTGAGAGAGGAAAAGGTTCTGTGAAACAGTGAAACCTCTCGAGTTTTGGTCTTTTAATTATTTTTTTTTTTTTTGAGGATTATAATTTTTCTTTTTAATCGTGGGTGGTTGAAAAACGACAGGAAAAAATGAGGGCCATTGAGAAAGCGACAGGAAAGTTTTGGTCTTTTATTTTTAGTTTTAATCGTGGGTGATTAAAAAACGACAGGAAAAAAAATGAGAGACTGTGGGAGAACGACAGGAAAGTTTTGGTCTTTTTATTTTTTTTATTTCTTTTTAATCGTGGGTGATTGAAAAACGACAGGAAATATGAGGGCCTATGGGAAAACGACAGGAAGTTTTGGGAAACTACAGCGAAAAATAAATGCCCATGGGAAAACGACAGCAATTTGGAAAGGACGGGAAAGTTTTGGTCATTTTATGTTTCTTATTAATCGTGGGCGATTGATAAACGACAGGAAAAATCAGGGCCTATGGGAAAACGACAGGAAAATTTTGGTCTTTTTATTTTTCTTTTTAATCGTGGATGATTGGGAAACGACAGGAAAAAATAACGGCCTATGAGAAAACGACAGCAAATGGAAAACGACAGGAAGGTTTTGGTCTTTTTATTTTTCTTTTTACTGGTGGGTGAATAAAAAACGACAGGAAAATGGAAGCCCATGGGAAAACGACAGGAAAGTTTTGGTCTTTTTACTTTTCTTTTTAATCGTGGGTGATTTGGAAACGACAGGAAAAAAAAAAGAAAAAAAAAGATGACCTAATGGAAAAAGACAGAAATTTGGAAACGACAGGACAGTTTTGGTCTTTTTCTTTTTCTTTTTAATCGGGGGTGATAGAAAAACGACAGGAAAAATCAGGGCCTGTGGGAAAACGACAGGAAGTTTTGTGTCTTTTAATTTTTCTTTTTACTCTTAGGTGATTGGGAAACGACAGGAAAAAAGAGGGCCTATGGGAAAACGACAGCAAGTGCGAAACGACAGGAAAGTTTTGGTCTTTCTATTTTTCTTTTTAATCGTGGGTGGTTGAAAAACGACACGACAAACTGAGGGCCTATGGGAAAGCGACAGCAAGTGGGAAACGACAAGAAAGTTTTGGTTTTTTTATTTTTCTTTCTAATCACGGGTGGTAAAAAACGACAGGAAAAAAATGCGGGCCTCTGGGAAAACGACAGTAAGTTGGAAACGACAGGAAAATTTTGGTTTTTTTAATTTATTTTTCTTTTTATTCGTGGGTGGTTGAAAAATGACAGGAAAAAATGCGGGCCTATCAGAAACCGACAAGAATTGGGAAACGACAGGAAAGTTTTGGTCTTTTTACTTTTTTTAATCGCGGGTGATTGAAAAGCGACAGGAAAAAATGAGGACCTGTGGGAAAACGACAAGTGGGAAACGACAGGAAAATTTTGGCCTTTTATTTTTTTATTTTAATCGTGGGTGGTTGAAAAACGACAGGAAAAAAATGAGGGCCTATGGGAAAAAGACAGCAAGTGGGAAACGACAGGAAAGTTTTTAGTCTTTTTTATTTTTCTTTATAATCGCGGGTGGTTGAAAAACGACAGGAAAAAAAAATGAGGTCCTATGGGAAAACGACGGCAAATGGGAAACGACAGGAAAGTTTTGGTATTTTTATTTATTTTTCTTTTTATTCGTGGGTGGTTGAAAAATGACAGGAAAAATGAGGGCCCATCGAAAAACGACAAGAAGTGGGAAACGACCGGAAATTTCGAACTGGACGACAAGAAATGATGTTTTATCCAAAAACGACAAAGGAAAATGAGAACAAACGAAAGAACGATACCCACTGGAAAATGTCAACTGTGAAAAACAGTAACTTCTTTGAGATATACAATCACATCCGAGAACGACGGATACCTGAAAACGACAATAAAAATTTGTCCTCTTAAAAAACGACACCAAGAGGTAAAAACGACAAAATTTGGAGGGGAAAAAAAGACAGAAAAACAGACCATTGCGAAAAATGACAAAAACAAAAAAGTTATGTTACTATAAATCCATGAAGTATAAATTGTCGTGCCTATAGGTTGTTGATTGAAAACAAATGATTTAAAAAAATAATAAAATATGACAGAGAAAATTACAAATTAATTCAAGAGAAATTATAGTGGATACCCAATTTTCAAAACTTAATGTAAGTTATTACCTAATTATTTGAAAAATATAACCAATTATCCAAAAAATATAATTACTTACACAGTGGTAAGTGGTGGTAATTCACTTTGTTACCAAAAGCATGTGCAAGTAATTCACAAATTGACTAGAAACTCAATTACTTCAAAAATTTGAGTATTTATTTTTATTGTTATATAAATTCTGAGTATTTGCCTACTTCACCCTTAATTCAATTATACCTCCTTCTAGAGTTGTAAGTGTATTGCATGGAGTCATGGACTATGCATTACACACAAACTATGCAATAATTATTGTGAATTATTGACTTAAATTCTATTTAAAGAAAGAAAGAAAAAAAGGCTACTGCCTTATATGCTCAACGTGGGATGTTTTGGGCTTTTAAGTCATGAGCCCAATTAATTCTAAGACCTAACGTGCAGCTTGCAATAGGAGGATTTTGAGGAATATCCCATTCTTGACACAATGATAATCTATATCCATGTATGTTACATTTTTAATTTATACCTCAAAATTTACACTACAAACATAAAATAGAAATGAAAGGAGTACACCACATGGGCTATAAATTATTAAGTGGCATCAAGAATGACTTTATTTTGAAATTCTCCCCTTGCCTTGCCCAATATATACATAGCATTGGTGTGGTTATGTTTTTTTTTTTTTTTTTTTTTTTTGTGTGAAGTGGCTGCCCGTATGTGTGCTTAGTGGAGAGAAATTGTAGTGCAGCCATCTTGAGAAAGAAAAAAGGCAGCCGGCAGTGTGTGTGCGTGGTAATTTATTTGTGCGTAGAGTGAGGAAGAAAAGAGAAAAAGGCTGCCGAGTGTGTGTGAGGAGAGAGAGGTAAGTTATACCAATAGAGAGATAGAGAAGAGGATAGTGTTATGTGAGAGAGATAGACATTTGGGTATAATTGTGCATTGGGTTGGTGAGAGATTTGAGAGTTTGAGTGTGTAATATCTGTCAAATTGATTAGTGAAAAAAGGGTCTATCTACAGTGGACGTAAGTAATTTGCCGAACCACTTTAAATCGTTGTGTCTTCTCTATTTTTTATTGCTCTGCGTATTTCCGCTCCGTGTTGTGTGATTTGTGCCTGTGATTATGTGAATTGGCAATTTTTTCCCAACAATAATATGCATCACTTTATCTTTCTAAAATCTAAAGTGACAAGATTTTCAGGAAACAATAGATAACAATAATTTTGTAACGTGATCGAATATTTGCTATATTATTACTCGAGAAAAACTTGTAACAAACATGAAAAATAATAGAAGGTTACTTATTAACAAAATGACCCTTCAATTCGACTTGAGCCATGTATGTGTTTAGCATCACAGTTTCATATATGCTTTTTGCTAGTTTAGTACATTCATTTAATAAATAAAAATAAATAAATAAATAAGGTGCATTCACTTAATACATTCTCAGTTTTTGAGGATCTCTCAAATCTTATGGATTTTTAGCGAGATTTTTTGGTACGTACTTTTAAAACAACTAAAAGTACAAATTATAGGTTTCCTTATATGCATGTTTCTAAGACGAGGGAAAAAAATCCTTGCAATAAGTAAGTATTTATAGTTAAAATTTATTAAAATTATTGGCTTTGTTCAAAAGTTACTGTATTTTTGTTATGAAAATTTATGATTAACACTATCAAGATATGATATATATGTGATAGATAGAGTACAAGTAATAATATTATATAAATTAGAAGTAAAATTAAGAGAATATAACCCAGTTCTCATCTGATGAAGCAGAAGTTCATCAGAGCTGGTTTTTTTAATTTTGGCGCGGAATTGTTTGTTTCTGAGAGAAAAAGGTTCTGTGAAACAGTGAAACCTCTCGAGTTTTGGTCTTTTATTTTCTATTTAATCGTTGGTGATTGAAAAACGACAGTAAAAAATGAGGGCCTACCGGAAAACGACAACAAGTGGAAAACGACAGGAAATTTTGAACTGGACGACAAAGGGAAAATGAGAACAAACTAAGACCGATATCCAGTGGAAAATGTCAATTGTGACAAACAGTATCGTCTTGAGAAACGATTACGTCAGGGAACGACGGAAACTTGAAAACGACAATAGAAGTTCGTCCTAAAAAAAACGACACCAAGAGGAAAAAACGACAAAATTAGGTTGGGAAGCAAACAATTCACCAGTAGAGGTCTCTAAAAAAAAAAAAAAAAAACGACATCATAGGGGAAAAAGACAAGAGATAAGAGAATGGCATTGACGGGAAAATGAAATAGAAATCATCTGGAAAAAAAAAAAAAAAAAGTACGATTGCGAAAAATGACAAAAACAAAAAAGTCATGTTATTACTTATTAGTAAGTTACTATAAATCCATGCAAGGGACGGATGTACATATAAGTTTGGCGTGGCGCGCTATTTGTAATGGCCCCCTTAAAATTTGTGTTTTTTTTTTTTTGTTTTCTTTTTTCAAAATTCATGGGCGATAACACTAATAAGTGTACACAATTTTTTTTAGGGAAATTATAGTAAATAGCCAAAAAAAAATTATATTTTTAAACGATAGTCTATGTTTTAAAAAATTTTAAAAAATAGCCATATTGCGAATTATATATCAGTAAAGTGTCACATAAAATATTACACATCTGTAAAAATTTGTATGATATTTTGTAACACTTCAACTTTTACTCAATATTTTTTGAAGTGTTAAACAATATCTTACAAATATTTACAGATGTGTAAATATTTATTTGACATTTTTTGTTACGAATTTCTTTACAGTGGCTATTTTTTTAATTTTTCGAAACATGAGCTATCGTTTAAAAGATACATTTAATTTGGCGTATTTTTGCAACTCACCATTTTTTTTTATATTAGTTTAGAAAGTTTGCTCTTTCAAAATTTATGGGCTCCACAGGTTTTTATTTTAAAAAATTACTAATTGATTTTATTTTTTATCTGTCTTCTCAAAAAAAAAATCTATTTACCCTTGTTTGCGACTCATCCAAATGTTTTCATTCTATTTTTTTTAACTTTTTTAATCCCAATACAATATCTTTAAATTTTAACTATTTATACCACATCGAAATTCAAAACATCAATAACCATTCCAAATGAATAATTTGATGGCTTTTCCAAACAAACCATTAACTTCGTTTCTTTTCTTGTTGTTCTCAGCCTGACAACCTCCTTCCCAAAAGTGTTCTCTAAAAAACAATGTACAGCTCCTTGATCTCTCCTAATTGTTTTCAGCTTCTTACTGTCATATTTGTCTCAGAATAAGCAATCAAACTAAAAAAAAAAAAAGAAAAAGGAAAGAAAGTGGACCATGTTTTTTTTACAACTACAAATTTTTATTTGCAATATTTATATAAAATTTGACGCAAATATATTTATTGGATATTTTAATTTTTACTAGTTGGTCCTCATGGTGGCAAAACGGTTATCGGAACCTTTTTTTGCGATTTTTGGTTAACCTTTGTCGATAAATTATGATAACGATTAAACCATATCCATCAATTATTTTCCAATAATAAGAAAAATTAGAACCATCAGATTTCCAATCTGACGGTTGATAAATTTTTAAAAAATAAAAAAATAATAACAGTTAACTATTACCGCTAAAAATGATTTTGAAAATGACTAAAATTATTATCATTTACCAATTTGCCACCATGAGTTGGCCCCCCTCATTATCTAAATCTTGCTCCGTCCCAGGTCTATAAGTCGTTGGTTAAAAACAAATGATTTGAAAATTAACAAAATATGACAAAGATAAAATTACAAATCTAATCAATTGTACCTCCTTTTAGAGTTGCAAGTATATTACATGTAGTGTAGTCATGGACTATGCACTACACACAAACTAGCAATATGCATCACTTTTATCTTTTTAAAATCTAAAGTGACCAGATTTTCAGGAAACAATAAATAACAATAATTTTGTAACGTGGTCGGATATTTGCTATATTATTACTCCAGAAAAACTTGTAACAAACATGAAAAATATTAAAAGGTCATTTGTTAACAAAACGACCCTTCAATTCGACTTGAGCCATGTATGTGTTTAGCATCACAGTTTCATATATGCTTTTTGCTAGTTTAGTACATTCATTTAATTATAAATAAAAAAAAGGTACATTCACTTAATACATTCTAAGTTTCGGGGGATATCTCAAATCTTATGGAATTTTAGAGAGATTTCTTGGTACTTTAAAAACACTAAAAGTACAAATTATTGGTTTTCTTATATACATGTTTCTAAGACGAGCGAAAAAAAAAAAAAAGGAGTCTTGCAATAAGTAAGTATTTCTAGTTAAAATTTGTTAAAATTATTGGATTTGTTCAAAAGTTATTGTATGTTTTATGAACATTTATGATTAATTAACGCAATCAAGATATGATATATATGTGATAGATAGAGTAGGCTCTTATTTTTATTTTTTAATTATTTTTTTCCTTTTGTTTGACAATATAATTCATAAATTTGTCTGTATGTATAGTCTGAACGCGAGAAATTCAGGGAAGTTTATAACTGAACATACAAGGGAAGGGATATTATTATAATTAAATAAGTAAAATTAAGAGAATCTAACCCAGTTCTCATCTGATCATGGATGATACTATTGTTCTAAATTAATTATTAAATAACTCACCACCTTGATATATTGTTTATATTTTATAATAACGAGCATAAAGAATAATAATGAGACAAAGTTATCATCAAAAGCATAAAAGACATGTACCGTTGTTAAAAAGCAATCCGTAATATATGTACTTTGATCGTCCCAAACCAAAAAGAAAAAAGTTACAAGCCACTATACGACGTCGTTTTTCTTAAAATAAGTATTCCTCGAGGATACAGATTCTGTTGCCTTTGTTTATCTTGCTTATTTCCCCTTCAAAGTATCTCTTTTCCTTTGTTTTTTTTTTTTATATACTTGAACAAATTAAAATACAAAGAATATCATATATATATATAATTAACTGTCAAGAAGAAGAAAAAGAAAAGAGTAATCACTGGCAAGTTAAACTTGTAATTCTTTTTCATGCAAAAATTCGACAATTTATTGAGACATAGGACATATATAAAAACAAAAAACAAAACGTAACAAACTTGCTCGGATTGCATTTTTCACAACCCGTTAATTATACACACTAAAATATTGCATACTATTATACGGTCCGTAGCTCTTAACTTATCCGAGCCATGTTACTTTTTTTTTTCTTCTTTTTTTTTTTTTGGTTTCTCCTCATACTAACATTAAGTAGGTTTGTTTGTTTGTTTTGTTTTGTTTTTTTGTTTTTTTTTGTTTTTGAGAAAACAACCGAACTTCACGAACTCAGCAAAAGGGCAAAACCAGATTTTGCACAGCAGACTTGGCAGCTGTAGAACAGGCCGAGCCAAAGGTGTTATTAGTTCCATGGAAATCCTCCAAATTCCATAGCCCATAGTCCCAAATAGCCTCTAGATTGACGACACTAGAGGCCTCCTCAGGCAAAGCAGGGACGGCATTGTTGCTCAGCATTGAGTAGAAGAGGAGGCTCTGCTGCTCATCCGCCGCCGCCGCCGCCTGATGAGGAAACGCCGCGTAGAGCGGCGGCTCATCGGGCCTCGCTTGCGGCGCGGGCGGCGGCTGCGCCGAGTGCTCGCTATCCTCGAGCATCGCCATGATCCTTTTCAAGTCCATCTGGTTGAATTCTTGCTGCTGTTGCTGCTGCTGTTGTTGTTGTTGTTGAAGCTGTTGCTGCTGGTGAAACTGCTGCCTCTTTAAAAGGCGGGCCTTCGCTTTCTCCGAGGTGTCCGCCGAGGCTTTCGCTTGCTTCTTCTTGAAGTGAGTCCGCCAGTAGTTCTTAATCTCGTTGTCAGTCCTTCCCGGCAAGCTTCGCGCTATCGTTGACCATCTGAAAGTTATTTGATTTTAAGCAATAATTAGAATAAATGGATTGTTTGGATTGCAATCCGAATAAAAAAAAAAAAGTTTAAACCATATTGCTAAGTATATTAATAAAAAGTCAAACTTAAACCATGTTGCTACAGTAAAATGTGGTTTGAATTAATTTGTATTGAGACGAGTACTTAAGCTAAAAATATTTACAATAAGTTATTTGATTAAGTAGTTTATAATTTTACCTGTTTCCCCATCTAGCGTGAAGCTCAAGAATTATGCTCTCTTCATGTGGAGTTATTTGGCCTCTCTTCAGGTCTGGCCTCAGGTAATTCACCCACCTCAATCTACAGCTCTTTCCATTCCTTTTCAGTCCTGTTTTTTTTTTTTTTTTTTTTCAGCCACCAAAAAAAGAGAAGAGAACTTTAGCAAATAGTTATGTCACAAACAAGCAAGAAATATTAAAAACTTGCTTAGTGCCTTGCTATATTGGACTCGACTTGCCCATCACTTGTATACTAGAAAAGAGTACTCCAATATTTTTGTGCTTTTGTTTCTTACTCAAATACCCTTTTGTTGAATATATATAAGATATTTGGAATAATATATATATATATATATATATATGTATGCATTGTTATTACCTGCAAGCCTAGCAACAGAGTTCCATCTTCCTTCTCCATGAACCCTAACATACTCAATGAGCAATCTATCTTCCTCAGCAGTCCAAGGCCCTTTTCTCCAACCTTCCTCTTCTATCAAACCCCAACCCATTTGGCCACCCATCACACCCCAATACATGGATTTAGTTGATCAAATAAAAGTAAACAACCCAAAAAAAAAAACAAGAAAAGGGAAAATGTTTAAGCTCTTTTGAAGTGCTTAATTAGAGACTAATTAGGTGAAGGGCTTTCTCTCTTTTGTCTTCCAAATTCTATGGCAGTGTGTGCTAGTTTTCGTTGCCTATTTATATTGGCAAACAAAGGCTTTGCCTTTTCATTCTCTCTCCCCACATCAGTCATTTTGCTGTCGTTTTCAAATAATCTCTATCCTTTCTACTGTTTAAGGTACGGGTGATCTTCAAAATTCCATCACAAAAGTGTTAAAATGACACAAATATTCTATTGAAACACTCTCTATTTGGTGTGTCAAGGGCTACAGTTGTTTTTCTAACTTTATTTAGTGCAATTTTTAATGTGTGAATCTTGGCCCTTGAATTGATGATATTTGTGTTTTATTTCTCAATCTAGTGGCTTAAAAGAAGAGAAGATTCACAAGAAAATATTCTAATTCAATAGGGTCATTCAGGGTATCCAAAAAAATCTGCCAAGACATTGGGCGACATGGTTTAACAAATATATCAATTTTCTAATTCGGAGGATGCCAAAGTGAGAGCAAAGAGAAAATAGAAGATAGAAATCGTATTAAATGAAGCCACGTATTAGCTAGGACTAGTAAATTTGGAAACTAGGAGTTATTTTGTTAATACGCATAACCTAAGAAACGCACATAAAAAATTGAAAAATAAATAAAATAAATAAATAAAAAGAGGGTGGTGGAGTTTTTTAACTTGAAAATTACAAGAGGACCAATGTGTTTTCACCAAGTGTTAGATTTGCTTGTTTATTAAGGAGATTGACACATGTAGTATAGTACCTATTAAAATTTAGTAAAATATGATTTGTTGGATGCCATTTGGTATTGGGGGATTAAAATATAAGAAAGTATTTATGGTTTTTGATACGTCACTAGGGGACACGTGTTAAGTTTTCCTACTAATTTTTGAAATGGTAATGCTTTGTGACAACTTATAAGAGAGGCATAAATATGTACTTACGGTAACAAAATCATTTTTATTATAGTTAACTTCCTTCTCAATATCCTAGCTAATTCTCCAATTATGATAAAAATAAATAGATAAATTACTTTGTGTGGAAGTTGATTTGACCAATCAAATTTTGGTGATCAATATGCTTAACATTAACAAAAACAAAAAAGAGACCAATTTGGGGTTTTATTTGCTTTGTTTTCTTGCAAATGTTTCACAAACCATAATCTCCATCTTGGTTTAATTTGGAGAGATAGTTAGTCTCACCAACCCTAGTTGCATTAAGAGTCTCATAACTTGTTAGTCATGATATCAATCCAGATTTCATTAAATCAATTATTTCTTTCCGGATACTACTAATCTGTGTTTAGTACGGATAATCAAGAAAAAGTGAGACCCTAAAATATTTGTTTTTTGCTTAACTTTGTTTAACAGCTAAGCATGTATGCGCTTAATCAAATAAAAAAACTTGAAAGGAGATTTCCTTGAAGGGTTCATTGTTCAATTTCCTTTTATTTTGTTTTTTAATATCTTGGTGTCTTTTTCAAGCAGATTAGGATAACATTTTGGAGAAGAAGTACCACTTCTCTTTGTAACTGAGCTCCTTTTGTTTCTTTCTTTATTGGAAGGCTATATGTTGTGGCATTCATGTGTTTCTAGAAACACTTATATTTTATTGTTACTCTCATTTTTTATTTTCAAACTCAATGAGTTAATAACTCAATTTTTGATACGTGTGGAATTTGGCGTGTGTTTATCTGCCTCTTGGTTTGTTTTTTAGCTGGCCATAGACATGTAACGAGCTATATGTCTATATCGTGCTTCACCAATATTTTAATAAGCAGCTCACTTTTGCGTCACCAATATTTCGGTGATTTGGCGTTTCACTAAGGAAAATAGCCAATGTTAATACCTCACTTTATGTAGTTTATTTAGATGAAAATAGATATGATACTACTATTAGTATGATTACATGATCTTGATATATACTAGGGTATCTCAATAGAAGATTTGCTTCCAAAACCAATTAAATCAAATACGATTTATTGATATAGAATCCATGCAACTTGCAAATTGCTTAAGGGCCTAGAACTTTTTTTTTTTTTTTAAAAATTTGGCTTAATCATGCTTAGATTTTCTTTGTTTACAAATTCTTTCTCCTAAACGAGGTTAATTATAATATGATCTTTATAAGTACTATGTTTATGGCATCAGCGGTAGCTAAACATTATGCAATCTTCCTAGCTTCAATTTATTGTATACAAATTTTTTATTTTAATAAATAATAAAGCTGCTTTTTCTTTGCTTGAGAACGAAAGATATGTATTATCTTGCTTTGTTGGGCTACAATGTTGAGAGGGGACAAGCACTCATTGGTTAGGGTTGCAAAATTAATTACACTTCTTTGTTGAGGTGAAAGTTGAGTGACATATGCAAATCCAACATCCAAAACATACATTATATAAGTTTTTGTGCCACCAAATTCCAAACTCATCCAAAACTACAACTACAGTGCTAGTTCAACAAGGATCATAAATTAAAAGGGTGATCTTCAATCTCCTTATTGATTTGTTTGTCACTGATAAACTATTGAAAAACTCTAAAGTATGATTTGCAGGATCTTAGTCATATATTTCATGTAATCTTACAGAAACAATAATTACTACTTCTAAAGATCAAGATTTTTGTCTGTACTATATATATAGTTATCCCAAATGGTACGGATTTATATATTTTTTTAATATCCTTACAGCTATTAGATAAGCATGGAAACCATATATATTTCTAGAATATTAGCTCTATAATTGTAATGATAGAACTAGGGTTCAATATATTTATATTTATAGTGGTTTCATAAATCAGTTTCATTATTGGTTAAGTACTGTGTTACTTTTCTTGACACGGGTTAATTACAAAATAATATTTCTCCCCCTTTTACAAGTAAGAATTACTTGAGAATCTTTACATATAATAGGCTCTAAATTAATGTACCAACTGATCATAATCAGCCTGATGTGCTAGTATGATTGGACTGTTTATACTAAAGTAAGGCTACAAAACTCAGCTTTAATTCACTACCCCTATTAGTGATGGCAATTTCTCTCATGGGATCTATTTGGCCCCATGACACAGCCATGAGGCGCTCTGCTTCATTTGGAGTTGATGTTATGAAGGATCTAAATGGAGAATAGAATGGGAATTAATGAAGATAAGTTTTATTTCTCACATGGTGCGGGTGTTGGATGAAGAGTGTATCCAGCTCTAACAATATCCTCGATCCCTTATATATTATAATATATATATGTATATATATGTGTGTGTGTGTGTGTAGAAAAGTGATTAAGTGCATAAAATGCATTGTGGGTTTTGATGAGACATTTTCTTGAGATATTGTTAAATTTTGATATCGATTTTTCTATAATATATTTTTTAGGCTCTCTGTGATTTTGTTTCGATTTCCTCTTTAGTTTGTAATTTGTATGATTGTTTAAAAATGCACAGAAGAGGAATTTGTGATTTTTCAATAAGAGTTAAATCATAGTTTGAAAAGTGTTAAATGGCTGAAAATAATGCTTGTTTTTTTTTATTAAGAGAAATTATAGTGAATACTCAATTTTTAAAACTTAATGTAAGTTATTACCCAATCTTTTGAAAAATGTAACCAACTATCCAAATGATTCAATTACTTACACAGTGGTAAGTGGTAGTAATTCACTTAGTTATCAAAAGCATGTGCAAGTAATTCACAAATTGACTGAAAATTCAATTACTTCAAAAATTTGGGTATTTATTTTTATTGTTATATATATTATGGGTATTTGCCCACTTCACCTATTAAATTGATAATAAGTTTTAAAGTTTACTAAAGTTTACCATTTATTTTTACACAATCGCCTTACGGTCAGCGCCAAACTATAGATGTCCAAAATACACAATTACGAATTTAGTTGTTAAGAGGTTCGTGGTCACCTAATCGTCGTTAAAAAATAATATAACACGAGGGGATCTTGTAATAAAGATTAGTTAGTAATGTTGTAGATGCCCGGAATTTACAATCAAGAATTTATTTATTGAGAGGTCCGTGGCCACCTATAATTAACCGTCGTTAGACAACAATATATCGTTAGAGATCCTGCAAAAAAGATTAGTTAGTAATATTTTGTCTAGGTCAAAGCGTGTTAGTTATATTCTAAGTGATAAACAAAAGAAATATTAGGGTTACAATACCGCTATGTGAGAGATCGCCCTTAATTGTGAACTTTAATAGAGTATTTATAAAGCAAGTGGAGTGTATCTTCTAGATTCTAATTCGATTTATCTTCCTAATTTGAACTAATAACTTTTTCCAAAGAACATGTATTCAAATATAATTAAGACATTCAATTTAAATGAGATAAATACTCATTTGAATTAGACTCTGACTCTTACAGATCATGCCACCTAAACTTTTTAAAGTAGTGAAGTGGAATCCCATCCAATAATAAAATTTAATTTTAATATGGAGGCTTTAGCTTCAAGAAGTCAAAAACTACTTCCAATAAATCATGTCAAACATATACGAGGATGAGACAAGTATATCAGGATGCATTAATTGTGGCCTAATCCGGCCGTTACCACACATAACCTTGACATTCGAGATCTTCACTATTTTGGAATTTTTTTTTTTAATCTCAGCAATAAAAATTGGCCACCTTTCAAAACCTTTTAAATAAGTAAATATTGTTTTAATTATATGCTTTATGGCATAGCGCCTCTATTCACCCGCGTGAGAAAATACGAGACAATATTGTCTATAGAATATAGATAGGTATAGGTACGGTGTATATATTAGATTAGTCTTTTCAATAATACTTATTATAATTTTTTAATTCATAGTTTATTTAGAATGGTTGATTCTAACTTTTTTTTTTTTGTTGGGGTGATTGGCTCAACTTTGTTTCTTAACATAGGCATTTTTATAGGCTTTGAACCTTGAATCAAGCTCAAATTCACCGCCTTGCTGTACAAATAGAAATATTGGGCGGTTTGACATTAAAGGTATTGTGTAAAACTTTGGCCATAATAACCTAGTGGAGATTAGGATTAGCCACTAATTAACTGGGTTCTCTCACTATCTTTTCCTCTTGATTATGATGATGATACTTAAAGATGCCCTTTTCCTTTTAGTTTGTTTTAGTTCGAATAGTTGCTTTGTAGCAAAGTTAGTGTTGGTGCAATCTCTTTCACTTTCATTGATTATTTGAAATAAAAAAACAATACTATATAGGGGAAATAAATATATTTATATAATATCTATATATATAATAAGCATGCACTATAAAAGTAACATTTTATAAGAAGTACAGACTGTACAGTACTCCCAGAAAGAAGAATAAGTAAATGAAAGAACAATGGTTTGGGTAAACTGAAGCTCATATTTATCATCCTTTTTTGCTGATTTAATTCTGTCCTTTATGAAAAAGGGGCAATTTTTTTTAAGGCCCCTTAGGCTTAATATTCTAATTTTATCAGAATATTAATAACATTAATTAATTGATTTGTGTCATTTAGTACGTGTTGTAAACCTCTATCAAGTGCAGATTAAATTACCAAAAAGAAATATTAAAAAAGCGCAAAGTAAATTATATAATACTTCGTGATAATATGATTGAGTTTCACCTTTATTCTATTAGAAAATTTAAAATCATGTTTCTCATTAAAGGGTAGAATATTTACTGTGCATGAGAATGAGATAAAAACATACAATATGGAGATGATGCTAGGTTGTTAATTATTAGGTGGAGAAACACTTACCTAAGAATTCTGTTCCGATAATTTAAATAAATAACCAGTTTTGATATAATGAATTACAAAGATATGGGGGTATCTAGATTTATTTTACATATATTAAATTAAGGAATTTTATTTCGAAGTATACATGATGAATGTCAAGTTTGTGGTGATCAGATTCATAGAACTAGAATTAACAAAATATATTAGTGAATATCCAGCTTAGTAAGCAATTGACTTATCATTAATTTTTCTTTTTTTTTTTTTTTGTTAAAATCAAACACCTTTTTCTCTAAATAATTGAACGGGGATTCGAACTCTGCACATCATGATGGAATTAGATGTGAAGACATCGCAAGACTACGCCCGCAACCACAATCAAACGTTTATTAAGATGGGTGGAAAAGTTCCACAATTATATATTTATTGCATATTTATTTCATCGGATTAAGCTGAATAAAATTGATCAACTTTAGACTACCTAGCTTGTTCAACGCAGTAAAAATGAAAGCCTAGTTCAAGGAGATATAAAGATCAAAATTTTATCATTTTAGGAACATGTCAAAAACCTTTTCTGAGTTCTTGCGAAATTACGCGAATATCATTTTAGTTTATTATGATGCTACAAAAAATACCTTTTGATTTTTTAGTTCAATCTAAAATTATACCTTCGATCAACTAAAAAGTGCATTTTATTCCTTAACCAGAATAGATGACGAGCTATCCTTAGTGAGAAGCTTATTGGCAGTCGGGCTTTTAAAGTACTTTAGAATAATAAAAAAAATGCAATTCTTACACAAACAGAAGTATAATTTTGGACTGAATTAAAAAATTAAGAGGTGTATTTTGTATTATAATAAATTGAAGGAATATTCATTTAAATTCACGAGAACCCAGTGGAGATTTTTGGTATTTTCCCATCATCTTAACTTGTAAATTACTTTATCTAATTTCTTACCTCATATTTGAAGTGTGATAAGATACAATTATGCAGATTTATGAAGTAAAAAATTAGAAATCTTATAACTGTCACAATATTTGGGCAATGCTGAATTTTCTAGAAGAAACTACATAGCTCTTTGCCTCTTTCAGACAGGAAAATTGAAACTAAAATAAAATTAAAAAATTTAATAATAAAGCTGAGTTGAAGAAGATATTATTTGAGGCACATAAAACTGAACTAACAATTAATTACATGCAAGCTTAATTAGTGATAATCATGGCTGTAGAGCAGAAACATGAAACAATGTTGGATCTGCTTGTTTGACTCCAAGTCATATCCCGTTGACCATAGCTATCTTGGTCGGTAAAAAGTAATCAAAACCAAAAGATGAGATTGATGATATAATGTTGGACTTCAAAACTTAAGTGCAAATCATATGGGTCAAATTGATTCTCATTTTCTCTTTGACCCGTACCTGCCATGAAAATATCCTCAAATCCCCACTATTAAAAACTGCATATATTAGCAATGACCATTGGTGCTTGTTAATATAATATTGCTCGTCGTACAGTATATATGACGTATATTAGGTCCAATTTAACAGTGCTATTTTGTTTTTGCTTTTGTTGGCCTCTGTCTATAAAACCTCTCAAATAAGGGCCTATTATTTAAAACATTATCAAATTCGGCCCTTCTATCAAAATAAAATGACGTAAATCACAATTCCGAAGATAATTTAATAAATGAATTGCATTTTGAAGAAAAAAAAAAACTTATATTCATAATTTATCTTTTAAAAAATCCTTAAAATTATCATTATTGGTGGTAATTCATTTCGTGTCTTGTTCATGTCATATCTTAATCGTGTTTAAGAAATTTAGATTAGACACACAACTGCTCCAGTAAATATTGTGTCTAAATAGTAGACACGCCTCAACCAAACATTGTTTTAATCGTGCCACTCAATTGCGATTCATTATAAGTCGTGTCTAAATAGGTCTAAATGGGTTGTGTTACGGTCGAGCTTGTTAGACCCAATTAGCTCTAAATGGATTTAATTAATAAATTTTTAATTAAATTTAATTTGTAAATTTAAAATAAAAATCATGTTAAAGCTTAGTCTTGATTACTTATATAATTAGGATGGTAATTCTTATGTCAAAAGGATAAAAATTATGAGATAATAATTAAAGATATTTAAAATACATGTAAATGAGTGTAAACGTGTCTTAACTATGTATATTTATTTACAACTTAATTAATTACTAATTGTATCTTAACGAGTCTTAATCGTATTAGCGTGTTCATTTCGTATTCACTCATTATTTAATTATGTTAATCTTGTCCAATCCGATTAGACCTAAACACATTAAGGGGTGACTCAGACTCACTAACTCCATGTAGTATGTCTAGGCCCAAATTACCGGTCATAATCATCACATTTATATATTGAGGATTATTTACTTGTCTTCTCTTGGCGCCACACTGCCATTGTCTTTGTTGAAACCTCGGCGACATGATCTCGACCAATCTGCAAGACTTTGGCAGTCTTTTTATCCAGGGATAACATGGTAATTCTTTTCTATCAGATAAGATTTAAAGTTCACATAAACCTTTAAATTTTGTATTGCACTAATTATTAATTAATCTCATATTTTCCTTGATTTTTGTATTCTCTAAAATAAAATAAAAAGACCCTTTTGATTGAAGATTTTTAACTTGACATCTTCTAATCCTTTTAACACTCTATATTAAAATAAATAAAATTGATTTAGCCCTTAAAAACATGGCAACCGGTGACCTATATATATGGTGCAAGTGTATAAACAAATTAAAGTTCATGGCCTTTTGGTGATAACCCATATTAGTTGTGGTGCTTACTGAAATTACTGTGTTTCATTTGTTTATCGTTTCATCTCGTAAGTGGGGAAATTGGGACTTCTTTTAACATGTGTTTAATTTGCATATTCATTAAAAAAAATACATAAAAAATACAAGTATCTTATATATGAACAATATTTTTGCCACTTTTTAATACCATCTAGTTGTGTGACGTGTTTAATTGATCAAAGTAATATTAAAATTCGTCATAGTGAGCACACGCCCGTTAAATTAGTTACTTGGGTAGATATATACATGTATCATGTATGCAAAAAACAAAGAATGATATAATTGTTCTTACTACGTATAATGTATTCTCGTATTTCTATAATATGCGTATATTACAATCTCAAAATAAAATGCTTAAATTTATTTAAATTGACACTAGCTAAAGTATAGCTCAATACTTAATTAAACAGCTTATTTTATCTAAAATCAAATCAAACTATTTTTTTTTTAATTTTTGTGGTGATTTTTCATGTTAAACCAAAACAAACCAATCTAGCAATCGAAACCGAATCAAATCAAATCTATTATATTTGGTTTGTTTTTTTTTTTTTTTATCGGATTGTACTTTCTCTTAAATTTCAATTAATGCTAAGTGATGAAGTCTTAATTAGTAAAATAATATCTTTAGTCAAAATCAAAAGTTCTACACCATAATCTAAACTCAAATTGAAAAGTTATTAACTTAAAGTGCCTCAAATACATGAATTAGTTCTATTAATGTGAGATTAAACGATTAAATCTAAAACGGTATGTAATTGATTTTTTTGAATTTATAAATCAAGCATCAATTATTTACATATTTGTAAAAATTATATATATATATATATATTACATGCATAATATACCCAATTTTTAAAATGCATATGCATTGAAGTAGGCTTGGTTTGGTTTGGTTTAATTTGATTTTTTTAAGGGGTCAAACACAAGCTAAATTAAACCAATTAAAATATAAACAATCTCTAATAACACGAAACAAATAGTAATTATTTTTAACTTTGTTTGGTTAATTAGTTTATTAGTCAGTTTGGTTTAATTTCATCGGTTTGTTGAACACCTAATTAGAACAGCTTGTACTTAATATTTACATTCCTATATGTTATTTACTCACTGATCACTGTTTCTGTTACGAGTCATTGGCAATTCGATCTTCAATTTTATTTTTTGTTGCCAATTTAAACATTACCATTTAGAATCTTTATAACTAAGTCTTATTATCAGTACTAATCCTTTATAATATAAAGTGCGAATGGGTGCCTTTTGAACAGTGCTCGTCGACTAAAATGCGCGTTTTGGTCGAAAAACACTGTACAGTTTTTTTTTTAACGGGTCCGCGCGCGTGCTATACACGCGCCACGTGGGCACGCGCGTGCTCCACACGCGCGCGTCGCCAAACTTTTTTTTTTTTTCCAAAGTGCTTTTTTTTTTTTTTTGCAAAGGTGGGGCTCTTTTTAGGGCTTTTTAGCAAATTTTTTGAGCCTTTTTATAAATTTTATTCTCACAACTTTTTAAAATTATAAAAGTGCACTTATTTATTAAAAGTTTAACGAAAATATCATTTGTTAAAAAAATACATGGACACGCGCAGCGCGCGTGCCTTTAAACTAGTACGAGAAAAATTGTCAAAGATCTTAAAATTTAGTGTCCAAATAATCAGCCCCAAAGTTCTAGCCATAAAAAAACAAAAACAAAAAAAAAAAATTAGCGTCAATAATGCTAATTGCTGTTTAGCTATCTATAACATTCTTTAATTAGTCGTCCATTATTATGACATCGACGTCAAAAACTTTTAGATGAAAAGAGTTAACCAAACTTCTTGTTCTCTAACTCAACTTTAGTACTAATTGCTTATGGTTGTAAGGCACTACGACCGACTATGTTCATCTTATGTCGGACTTTATTTACAACATTTATTATATCAGAAACATAAAGTTGAAAGACTACTCCAAGATCGATATATTATAATATTTGTTAAATTTTGCCCTTCAATCCTTATCTTTAACTAATATATTAATAGTAACCGAGTGAAGCTTGGAGTGCTTTGTTCAAGCATAGTACTTTGACCCAAAATCCAAACACCTTTTTGAGCTAATAAAACTTTTTGACCCTCTTAAGGGATTTGGACTGTATGGTCTAATTTTTTTTAGGGTCAATCATACAATATTGCAATTATCCTTTTTTGGATTTAAGTCTTCTCTCTTTAGCTTTATAACACGCTTGCCACACGCTTGGTTAGGCAAACATTGCCATCAATATTGTGTTGTCTCTCCTCAATGAATCCATTATAATGTGCTTTTGTTGTAGTAAGGTAGTTGTTTTGCATCCATTGACATCATAAAAGTTGCTTTGCGTTATAAATTAATGTTCATTATTTGTATGGAAATGGGATTAGATCAATTAAGCGACCTACAATGTGGTAGAACACAGTGTATCAAGACCATGCACATGATTGGCCTTTTGAAATTTAAACTCACTTGGTAATGAAAGGGATCCAAAACTTATATCTCATGCCCTTTATTTCATTAAAAATTCTATGGTAGATTTTTTTTTTTTTACAAGTGGATTTTTGAGAAAAGTGTTTTTTTTTTTTTTTTGGCGAGATATTATTTGCGTCCAATCTTCAAACAAGAGCACATTGTGTTCGGAAAAAAAATCCTTCACCGGTATCGTTAAAATTAAGCCCTCTACCAAAGAACGACCCTTATTTCATGGATTTCAATTGACAAAACACACAATTTTATTATAGTATAAAAAAATTGTTGTGCTTGTTTGAAAACGTACACAAGAAAATAAGCAATTTTCATATGTTCTTATGATACAATGTTAAAGAAGAGATACAAGTTTATAGTAAAACATCAATAAATTAATAATATCGATTAAATAATATTTTTAGCCGCTCTCAAGTATGATAAATTAATAATTCGCTAAATTTATAAGATAATTCATTATCAAAAAAATCCTTAAGATCCACATGATATATAAATAATTTCTAATATAGGGAAAAAATATAATATTATTTAGACTATCTTACAAAACATATATATCTAATACTGCTTATTTTTTTAAAAATTAATGTCGATGTGGATTTATTTACTTAACAAATGTATGAAATCATAATAGTAGTTTGTGCTACGATGTTAAACCTCATACATAATTGGATAAATAAAAAATATGTTAATAAATTAATAATATATTAATTTATTGATAAATTAATAATTTACTTGGTCCAAAGTGATTAATTTAGATAGGTTTTACTGAATGTTCATCCACTACATACATGTGTACATAACTGAAAGTGGAATTATTGATGTCAATTGATAAATATATATATATATATATATTATGTAACTGAAAATGGAATTATTGATGTCAATTGATAAATAAATAAATATTATACTAGTGGTCACGTGTCATGTTCATGGGTAATATATATTGTTTTTCCTTTTGATTACTCCTTGAATTATAGATATTAAGCAAAATTTAAATTGTATCAAAACTATCTTTAATTAATAATCAATTCTTATATAAATTCAAAAAAAATTATTTATTTGTATATTTTAAAAAATTATTTTGTAATTTAATAAAAATAACAAAATAACCAAAATAAGACATTATAAAAAATTTCAAAACTATTTTGCATGAAAACTAAAACAGAAAAATAGGCACCAAAAAAGAAAAAAAAAAAGAAAAAGGAAAAAAAATTTAAAAAAAAAAAAACCCCAAAAAAGGGACTATGCGCACGCCACATGCGCGGGGGACAGCCCCTAACACACCGCTAGTGTCAAGGGTGTTTTTGACTTTTAAGTCCCTCTTTTTTGTATTTATATCCCTATTTTATTTCATTTTAGTCCTTAAATTTTGGTTAAATTATACATTAACCCTCTTGTTTGCAAAAAAAAAATATTTTAACCATTGAAAAATGTGTCTTTTTGCGTTTTGCACCCGAAAAAGCCAAAAAACGAGGGTCGAAACGTTTCAGCTTTGCGTGGATGAAATGTGCAACGTTAAACACAAATTATCCCTCATACAAAGACAAATAACATATATATATATATATATATATATATAATTGTATATGTGTACATATATAGCTTGCTTCTAAATGATTTATTCGTAACCCTATGTGAAGCTTAAAACATAAGCAGTACCTCGCTGGCCGCTGCACCACCAGCACCGATGCATCCGTTGCGAAGCTCGAGCACACCAATTTGTCACCTAGAATTAAAAATATTTATATTACTAGAAAGTTTTGATTTTTGTATTGTAATTAATTATAATCA
Source organism: Boehmeria nivea var. tenacissima (assembly GCA_018132145.1). Lineage (NCBI taxonomy): Eukaryota > Viridiplantae > Streptophyta > Magnoliopsida > Rosales > Urticaceae > Boehmeria > Boehmeria nivea. The sequence goes on from CM030883.1 coordinate 11,190,221, forward strand.
TGTTTATTATAGATTTTGTAGTGATGATTGTGGAGTTTAGAGTTAAAGAAATTCGTTCAAAATATTTTTTTTTATTTTGAATATATATGTATTTCATCTATTAATAATTTATACCATTTTTTGTATTGTACTTTTAATTTATGCCTCAAATTTTATACTACAAATATAGAGTATTAATCACAGAAACACATTACTTGATGTATATATTATTAAGTTGTATTTAGAATGGCCTTATTTTGTAATTTTTCCTCCGTTTTTCTTCTCGCGGTTTGTTTTTCGGTGGACCTTTAGTACTTCCATCAATTATGTCAAGGGATTATTTTCATCTTTTCGCAATTTTCCCTGGAGAGAATTTTAAAATAAAGTCATTCTTGATGCCACTTAATAATCAATACCCCAAGTAGTGTGCTCTTTTAATTCTACTCTATATTTATAGTGTAAATTTATAGGTATAAGTTAAAAAGGGAAATCGTAGGAAATAGCCAAAAAAAATTTCGTTTTTAAACTTCAACCCGTGTTTCAAAAAATTTAAAAAATAGTCATGTTACGAATTGTATAACAGAAAAGTGTCACACAAAATATTACACATCTGTAAATATTTGTAACATATTTTGTAACACATCAAGTTTTACTCATTATTTTTTGAAGTGTTAAATAATATCTTACAAATGTTTATAGGTGTGTAAATATTTGTTTGATAATTTTTGTTATAAAATTATTTACAATGATTATTATTTTAATTTTTTAAAACATAAATTATTATTTAAAAGATACGTTTAATTTTAGCATATTTTTGTAACTCGCTCAATTAAAAATATAATACACCTGAGATTATCATTATGTCAAAAATAGGGGTATCCGGTCCTTTAACGGTGGCCATTCTCGTGTTTTGGTGGTGTGTCGAGCTCAGCCCAACATAGGCCTGGCCCAACAAGTTAGCTAACAAAGCCTAGTGTAACCCAATCCATCAACAGCCCAGTCCAGTCAGAAACCCAATCTAGTTAGCAGCCCAGCCCAATCAGCAACCCAATCTTGTATACAACTCAGTGAGAATCTGAGTGGTTTTCCATTTAGAACCAACCATGTCTCTTGATTTTATTTATTGGTTTTTATATGAAATAGTCATTTATTTATGCTAGTTTTAAACATTTAATCTATGTTTATTTTTTATTAGAAAAATAGTCATACATTCGTATCTGAATTTTTGAGACTGCAGTCATTATTTTTTTAATTTAGTTTTTACTGTTTGTTGTAGACAATATTGTCTAAAGTTTTGTCACAAATTTTATTTCTTTAGTCATAAATTTTTAGATATTGACTTAATGACTATTTTACTAATATTTCAAAACGTGTATTATATTTTTAAAATATAAATTACAAAATGACAAAACCCTTAACTGGCCCTAATTATTTTTTTTTTATATTTTTTTTGCATTCACTCTTCTTAATAATAACTGATAATCGACGAAATTCATTCGTTATGATACTCTTCCAACAGGATACTTTTGATTTTGGCAATTATTGACAAAGTGCTTCTTGTAGGAATTTTTGCCGAACAATTTACGATTACAAAAGGTGGGGCTATATCAAAAAGTTTGGGTGTATAGGTAGTGACCTGAATTGACGAATTGAGGTAGATAAAAAAAAATTCAAATAAAGCTCCATTCAACATCAAACTATTAAATGGCTAAGCTTAATAGATAAGTATGAATCAACGTATGATCATGATAAAAAATTAGAGAATTTATTATGTGGCAATTCTTCTTATTCATGTGACAGTGAATGAAGTAACGAAGATTGTATCCTTGCTCCAAACTGCAATATTCAGTCAAAACAAAGCAAACAATATTGTTAACAAGCTTGATTACAATAATAGATGAGAGTTGTTCGTAGAGAAAATTTTTGTCTTTGATGTGAGTACTAATGGATGCGACATCTAAACTCATCATATCACATGTATGTATTAAATAGATAAAGAGCAATAAAATGCATCCAAAAATAAAAAAACACACACGAAAAAAGGAGTAATCAAAGCAAAAACAAAAAACTGCCAAAGAAAAGTGGTTTCCCAAAGTGGTTGAAGATCACTAATCAAAATTTAAGCTTGTTTTCTTAACTCTTTATATTTTCCCAAAGCTAATTCACTTCATCTGGAAATTAAAAAAAAAAAAAGAAAAAAAAAACAAACAAACAAACTCCTAATCAGTAATATTACATGTAATATTACATGTGTTACATTTTATATTATATTTAATCTTATATTTTTTACACGTATATATATTATAGGTAATATAAAATGTTACTTGTTATGGCTAAATCCTTAATTTCGTGAAATTATTGTTAAATCCTTCAAATTTTACCTTTAAAATGGCTAATTGCATAACTGCCCTTTACTATTTTGTTATGTTTTTTAAAAAATTAAATATTTATTTAAATTAGTTACTAAAAATTGAATATTTAGTATTTATTATAATTTTTCTCTTTTTTAAAAAAAATTAGAAAAGAAAAATAAAGGGAAGATTTGGGTTTTAGTCATTTTTAGGCTTATATTTTTAGAATTTAGCCATAATTTCACAAAATTAAGAAATTAGTCATTTTTATCATGTAAAAAATGACTAATTCTTTAATTTCGTAAAATGACTAATCTTCAAAAAATTAACAAAAAATTTGGAATTAAAAATCTCAAAAATAAAAGCAAAAACTCATTTTTAAAATTTTTGTAAGTATATATATTTTTTCTCGTGATCATAATAAAATTTAGACCTGGCAGGCCAGGCATGCCCTAGCCGCCTCTCTCTTTCATATTCAACATTCGCGCACACTCAAAAGTCACAGACCCCTCTCTTCTTCACGCCGGCCTTCCCTCCCTCCCTCCCGACTCCGACCAATCCACACCTCGCCGGCGTCGGTCCCGACTCCCGGCGACTCCTTCTGAGCTCCGAGTGCGCGAAGCCGCGAACGACATCCGAGCTCCGACCTCCAACCCCCGAACGCCGGCTCTGCCACAGGGCTCTGAGGTAAAAATTCTCTTCCTCCAGAAGCTTAAAATTTCGTTTATCACCGACCGACTCTAAAATAGCTCGTGACTACATTATGGCCGATCAAATGTGATAGTAGGAGCCAAGTTCGTTGTTGTTCTGAGTCTACTTTTTTCTTGTACTATAACCTTTTAGCTTTTGTTGTAAGGGTTTTTTTTGGTAACGTTTTGTTAATAGAGTTTTAGCTGATTTGAATGATAAAATTGGATAATCTGCTGAGAGAGAGCGACTGAGTGATTGATGGGTGAGAGATTGTTTTGGGTTTTGCTTAGGAGTTTATGTTAAATTTGATTTTTTTTTTTTCTAATTTCTCTGCTGCAGTTTTGAGTTCATTGAGTGAGTATAGAAGGTATTTATTTTATGCTTGAAATAGTTGTTTCTAGTACCTAATTTATATATATATATATAATCGTTTGTGTAGATGAAGAAGAAGAAGGTCAAATCCGATGCCGAATCGAGCCCGGTTGTTGACTTGAAGTCCCTAATTAATCAGCATTCTCTGTTCTTTGACAAGTTAGTTGAGCTTATTCCGGCGAAGTTCTATCTACCAACCGATGATGATAAGCCCTGGTTTCAGGGTCTAAGTAAGGCTCAGAAAGCTTCGGCGAAGAAGGAGACGAAGGCGAACATCAAGAAAGCTCGCAGAGATCGTTTGGATCCTGAGAAGTCTTCTGCGACGACCCTTGATTTGCTTAAACAGAACTTGGAAAAGCAGAAAAGGGAAAACGAGAGCGACGAGGAAGATGATGATGAGATGGAGACTAAGCCTGTTTTGTCTGGTTTGGATGACGACAATAGGGCGGTAACTTACGAGGAGCTTCGGCAGCGCCTCCGCCGCAGAATCGAAGAATTTCGAGCTTGTAGGAACACTGGGGACCCGGATAAACCGAGCAAGAGGAGCCAGAAATATGAAAGGAGAGGAGCCCAGCACCAGAAGCGCAAAAGGGATGGTGAGTCCGGAGGAAAACCACCTACAAGTGGAGATTTGGAGAAGAAAGTGGAGAGAGATGTTGTAGAAGCTTCGAAGGAGCTTACATTTGGCCACGTTAACCTCGGGAACGAGGAGGAGCTCGGGAAGCAGAAGAAGAGGAAGCTCTCGAAGCTGCAGGAACTAGAAAAGGCCAAGCAGCTGCAGGAGGCGAAGAAAGATCCCGAGAAAGGAGACGGGATCAAAAAGAAGCACTCGTGGAGCGCAGCAACAAGCAGGGCTGCGGGGATCAAGGTTCACGACGACCCCAAGTTGTTGAGCAAGAGCATACAGAAGGAGAAGAGGAGGCAACAGAAGAATGCCCAGAAGTGGAAGGAGCGGGTTCAGAGCACGCACAAAAAGATGGCGGAGCGGCAGCAAAAGAGAACAGACAATATAGCTGCGAAGAAACATGAGAAGAAGGTGCGGAAGATCGAAAAGCGGGAAAAGAAGCTGATGCGGCCAGGATTCGAAGGCCGGAAGGATGGGTTTATCAACGAAGGCACAGCTCGAGAGTGAGTCCCCACAACACTAGAGAGAGCTCAAAGGAAATGTAAAACTAAAATCTTGGTAGTACCTCCAAAATTTTCAGAAAATCCTTTTTTTTTTTTTTTTGCTTTGTTGTTTTCTTTTTCGTCATCCTATTGTCTTAGACTTGATAATATAGATGGATATTGTAACTTGTTACAGCATAGTTTTGCTGATTTTTCTACTAGTTGATGGTGATTCTCCATTGGCATTGAGAGTCCAAAATCGGTTGTGTGGATTTTTAGTTTGTTTGGCTTCTGCTTCGCATACTACATCATAGGGTAACGCTTATGGTGATGATCAAATCAAAATGTAGGGCTTTGCTCATGATTTATGGAAATCAGTGTTGAAATATAGCTCCATTGACACCGCTAATGCCTCGCAAAACTTTCTGGTGCATGTGTTAGCAGTACTTTTCCGTTGTGATTTTTGTCGTGTATTTCGAGTTTTGACTAATCGCGAGTTCTCGTCCGAGCCGAGTAAAATGGACGAGCTATTTACTCGATCTTGATTGGTTAAAACCAACCATGAACATGAATCCTAACTTTATACCGCTCAAAGGAATTGATCCAAATTCACTATACTTTTTGATGCCCTCTAACTGTTCTAATAATTTTTTGACATGTTCATGTAATGAAAGTATTTTTTAAATGCAAAAGAAATAATTATGAAACAAAAAATAGGACTATTTTATTCTTCTAAGAACAGAGAGATACAATTAAGTATAAAATCGAATGTAAATGCTTTTAAGGGTGAAATCCCGTACCCAACTGCAACAAAAGAAAATCAAACGGAAGCACAAAATATTAAGAACACAATAAGTTCTTTTAATGGCATCACTTTAGTTGTTGGAAAGTGGACAGATACTAAAATATCAAAGCAACAAAGGTATATGATAGCTAGCACCTAATTTTTCCCATTAGATCCTTCTATTTAGCAACACATTAGGGGATGGCATAGCCTTAAAAGTTAAGGGCGAGGCTCAAATGAGGAAAGCTTACGGTGGATACCTAGAGACAAGGAATATCTTAATATTTAGGCAATTGCTATGATATAAGCATAACTAGTAATCCTCCTCATGTCAACGCAATTTATTGTCTATGAGTAATTCGCTTCCTTGTTTTGCATTTTATTTTTGTTATTGTTGTCTTTCTTATATGTTAATTGTTTTTAGAATTGGTTTAACATAAAATTATATATTAATACAAAACATATAAATAAAATTAAAAAATTCATATAAATAACTGCAAAAATTATGCAAACGAAACTAATTAACTTCAACTAATACTATATTAAAATTATTTAAATATACATATATATATGGGGTATCTACGATTAAATGTATAGTCTGTGGAATAAGCATTCGCAATTGATAATTCAATCATGAATACACTCGTCGGACCTACTTGAGGCATGCCGGCGGTACCAATCCACAATTGATAATTCAGTCAAAGATGATAATGCACTATGTCTATGTGCGACTGCAATATTCAATCACATATGACAACCTACGATTAAGTTCACGCGATTAATTGACGAATGTTTTTTTCTTTTTTTTTAGTTGTAGATAGTTTACAACGACTAGTATTTTATCATCCGTATCTGATAAATCGGTTGCGAATAATGAAATTTCTTCTAGTCGAAAAATCTAATTTATCTTATTAATTTCAATTTTCGTATACATATTCCTTACTCTTAAAAACAAAACAAAAACCACAACAAAAACAAAAAAACAAAAACAAAAAAACAAAACAAAAAAAAAAAAACATAAGAAGTACAAAACAACATATATACATATATATTTGTATATGTATGTATGTATGTATATATAGCTTGCTTCAAAATGAAAAACTTTGTAACCCCAAGCAAAGCCTAAAATAGACTGCAACAGTCGATCAAAGATGATCATCGTCATCGGTGACCCTAACCCTGCGGTGTATGAATGGTGCGTAACCGCCTTTGTTCATCTCCGGCGGGTGCCACGTCATGTGCCCGAATTGCTCCCTGACCTGACCCATCCCTTCCTGCTCGTCCACAGACCCCGCCGCACCTCGCTGCACCACCAGCACTGACGCATCCGTTGCGAAGCTTGAGCACACTAAGATGTCACCTACAGTTACAAAAATTTATGTAATTAGAAAATTTTGAGTTTTGTATTTGTAATTGATTATATTATTTTGGCTCACTAAAATAGTCACACTCCTATTTAAAAGTTGTTAAAAAAAATACGAGAGATTTTTAACAAGAAAACATTTTATTTTATGTTGCACTTTTTTAATTTAGGATCTATTTGGTATTTAGCCGTTTTTTTATCCATGTTTTAAAAAAATAATCAACGTATTTAAAAATTAAGTTATTAGTCACTAACACATAACTAAGGACATAAAGTTAAATGCATATCATCATATCGTTAAAAAAATAATTAATATCTTAATTAATAAAAATATTGATTATTTTCTTAAAACATCATTTAAAAATGGCTATTTATTCAAATATTTCTTTAAATTATACTCTTACTTTTACACTATAAACACTATTATTACGTCTAATTAGACTGGGTGAAGTAGAAAATTTTCAGAATTTATATAAGAATAAAAATAAATATTCAAACTTTTGAAATAATTGAGTATTCGTTAATTACTTGCACATACTTAAATTAATTATAACCACTTACTACTATGTAAGTAATTCAATCACTTGAATATTTTGTTATATTTTTTAAAGATTATATATTAATTTGAATTACGCGATAAAAATTTGATATTCACTATTATTTTTCTTTGTTTGTTGTTGTTTTTGTGTAATATTGTCTTACCTAGTGGGCCCAGCTCCGGGTACTCCGACCACTCCGACAGCCCGGAAGTCAGCGGCGACACCACCCCTTTCCCTCTCCCCACCACGTAGAGGTCGTATCGGACCTCCATGGAGCTCACCAGCCTCACCACCTCCTCGCCGTTGTCCGCCGCGATCTCCACCAGCCTCATCCCCGGCTCGTCCCTCGTCTTCAGCCTGAACTCCTCGATGTACTGGTCGTCCAGCGGCTTCTCCCGCTCGCTGTCCGCTATGGCCTTCAGTATCCCTTCGTCGTTGTCGCCCTCGTCGTCGCTGCCGAAGCCCGGGACGTTCGCGCTCGCCTCGGCCGCGTTCTTCCCCGGGACGAACCGGACCACGGTGAGCGCGACCCTCGGGCTCTTGGCCATCCTCCACGCGTACGCCAGCGCCTCGCGGTCGTCCTTCCCGCCGACGAACAGGACCGCGAACCGGCTGCGGAACCCACCGCCGGCGGCGGCGGCGTGGGAGAGGGAGTTGGCGCCGGCGTTGAAGCCGCGGTCGACGAAGACCGCGACGGAGCAGGGCGCGTTGTCGAGGACGTTGACGTTGACGGCGCGGAAGGGGGAGTTGACGCTGCTCTCGGGGCCGGAGCCGCCGCCCTCGGCCGCCTTGGTCTGGACGTGGAAGGGGAGGATGGTGAGCGTCACGCGCTTGTCCTCGGCCAGGCTGCAGATGTCCTCGTGCATGGTGCTGTAAGCCGACACGGCGGTGAGCGACCGGACGGAGAAGAACTCTCCCTCCAAGCTCTCCAGCGCCTCCGCGACGCCGCCGTCGGCGGCGGCCGAGGCCGCTGCGGAGTTGTTGGGCTTGCAGGCGTCGTTGACGATGAGCATGGCGGAGGCGTGGCCGACGAGCTCGACGAGGTGGACGGCGAAGGCGGCGACGGGGGACACCTTGGAGGGGTTGGCGGCCTTGAGGAGGGAGACGAGGCCGCCGGCGTTGCGGGTGGAGTGGAGGCATGCCAGGATTCGGAACTCCGAGTTGCCTTCTATGCTGCGGATCGTCCGGTACTTATACTCTCCCCGACGCCTCTTCGACTTGTATGTCAGCGACAGGATGGGCCCCACCGCCGCCGTCATTATCCACAGCGCGAACATTATCACCGCAAATGTCTGCATGTCCAGTGCCTGAAATGCCATATATATGATCAGATCATGTATATGGTGATATATATACACATATATATATATAGCTTGTAATGAGTACTGTACTTATGATATCAATTGTCGTATGTTAATGTTCCAATTCGTTTATTGTGTACCGGAAATCAGCGTGATTAATATCTAAAGCTTTTGATGACTAAGTTTAACACTGTTATTCTATTACTTTGCTCTTTATATAGTGTAGTTAAATATCAATTAATGCTTTAAAAAAAAAAAAACTTTGAAAAGGTTTTAAATACTTTCAACTATCATATGTTTCACATTTAAAACTCCTCGGCTATGTGTGAGCAATATGCATATGAAACTAGAGGCAAGTAATGAAAACAAGTTTAGTTAAAAGAAAACCAACAAACAATCACGTTCGTACGTACCAACAAGTCTCGACCAGCGTTGATGATAATGAGCGACAACAAGCCTTTGGTGTTCATCAAAAGCCCTAGCGCAACGCCGTCCCTGGCCGACATTTTATTGACGAAGTAGGCCACAAGGAAGGTACTGAAAATCTTGGCCACAAAGGCCAGCACTATCACCAGCAGAATCGCTCCGCTTCCGACCCCTCTCTCGAACATCCAATGGCGGTCAGTCCTGATCCCAATGCAGAAGAAGAAGAGAGGGATCAGAATCTCCAGCACGAAGTCCTCCACGGAATCCATCACCAAGGCCTTGATCTCCCCTTTCGGGAGGATCACGCCGAACATGAAGGCCCCGAAGATGGACTGCGAGCCGCAGGCGTCGGTCACGAAGGCGAAGACGAGGACGCCGGCCATGACGAAGCAGACGTGGTGGCGGGTGTAGGTGCCGTCTTCCTTGGCGGTCCTGCGGAGGGCCCACCTGAGGGCGGGGCGGACGGCGAGGATTGCGAAGGCGGTGAAGGCCGCGGTGGAGGCTGCGGTGAAGACGCGGCCCTTGTGGGAGGAGGCCATGGTGAGGACGAAGAGGCACCAGCAGAGGAGGTCGGAGACGGTGGCGGAGGCGAGGGAGGTGCGGCCGACGTCGGTGTGGAGGAGCTTGAGGTCCGCGAGGAGGCCCGCGAGGTCGGGGAAGTTGGTGGTGGCCAGTGCCAGGCCCCAGTAGAGGGGGCCGAAGCGGTTGGCGGAGTTCTTGGAGAGGAGGGAGAAGTTTTCGATGAGGAGGTGGTGGAGCGCGAAGCCGATGGGGAACGGGAGGAGGATGCCGGCCAGGGCCGTCGTCAGCGGCTTCTTCCCGGCCCCGAGGACGGGCTTCAAGTCCACCTCGAGGCCGACGATGAACATGAAGTAGACCAGCCCCAAGCTGGCTATGTTCTCTAGGGTTTGTATTGTCCCCCATGGGAGGATGTACTTGGTGATCACATCAGTGAAGCCAATTCCTGAGGGGCCTAGTATTAAACCACCCTGTAAAATTACAATTCATTACAGCTAATTGTTAAGCTCTAGTTTTGAACTCTATTTGAAAACAGAAATTGCAACAAATAGCACAATTTTGTTTTAACAATATCTCTAACAAAAGTGTTTTTTGGTTGTCAAATTTCTTTCAAACATGTGCTATTTTTAAAACTCCTACTTAATTCTGTAGAAATTTGGTCTATTTCTACGGCTATATATTTTTTTTATATAGTCTATTGTGTATATACTATGTTAAATCATCAGCAAAATTACCTACTAAAATAACTGGTATGTCATGATCTACTTAATCAACTTTAAATCAAGCATTTTTTTTCCGCAGGTTTACAAAAATCGACGTTGTCCTAAAATCTCTACTCTGTCTTCTGAAACGAGTTTTCTTCGCAGCGAATTGGGGTGGATTTTGGAAATCGGTTTGATCGAAAAAAGCTAAAAAACTCACAAGGATCTCGGCGGCGATGCGGGGGATGTGCAAGGGCCGTAGGGCGAACGTGAGAAGGCGATTGAGGGAGAGGATGACGAGGAGCTGCATGATCAAGGCGGGGAGAGCAAGGCCCGAGCAACTCTCTGCCCTCCAAATCCCTGTCACATGTGTCACCACTTTTCTAAAGCACAATGTTATTTGATTCAAGTCTTGGTTTAGGAAACATGGTTGGAACAAAAAGATGTCTTGGTTCGGATCCGTTTGGTTACAAAGCAACATTTTGAAAAAATATATGTAGCCAAAAAAAAAATTTGTTTTTTCTTTACTTCTTCAAGGTTAGCTAGAGTATATAGGCACTTTTTTTTTTCCCCTCTCTCCTCTTTGTTCCGTCCCCTTTCGCCTTCTCCGGCACCGGATTCCGGTGGCCTTGGCGGGACTAGAAAGGGAGGAGGAAAAGTTTTGAGGGAATTAGCATGAAGGTTAAAACATAGTCTCTTTGAGATGAGGTTTTCTTATTCCTTGGGACTCAAGGTTTGGCACTATATTTGATAACCTCCTAAAGGCTTTTTGGTTAATATTTCTAATTATAGTGAATTGTTTTTATCATCCTATGTAGAAACACAACTATATTTTCTGCCTAACTTTTAAACTAATGTCGAAGTTCATCTCGAATTATGTAAAAATAGTAAGATAAAAAATAGTAAAAAGTGTTCTTTCTCAACTGTGAATTTATATATAAATCTACACTGTGTATACTATCTATAGTAATAGAATAGTGAATCTGTTTCTTCTATTTTGTCGAGGACCACCTAACAAGAGACGACACATGGCATTTTATATATTTTTCTTTTTTAAAAACAAACTATATTATTTATATATAGAAGACACTTTGCCAAGAATCACGAAAGGAGGAGACGACGCACCTAACGTGTAAGAACATATAAATATATATATATATATATATATATATATATCTCTTTCCCCTTTCATAAACAAATTTGATAATCAGTTATTGAGTCGATTAGAGCCACAAATTATGACGTAGCAACAACGTTTGTAACAACAGTACTTCTACGCTATAGAATCGTTTGGTAGATAATTTGCAATGAGATTAACCAAAAAAGGATAAAACTTCAAGCTTTTTTAAAACGACGTTGAACCACACGTAGTGAAAAATAAAAAAATAAAATAAAACCCCTACAATTCAAAAATCTTGACAAATTTATACAAATTATTAACATACATCCAATTTGTGATGGAATTAATCTTGTTACTTGTTAGCTGTACGTTCATCATGCTTTACGAGTATTTTGGTCATAATTCAGCGTACTTTTTCCTTTTTAACCTCATCTCGTTCATGTTTACAAATAAAGCCTATATTTTGTCCATAGGCTTCGACCAAATACTAACAAAAAAATTAAGAGAAACAATGATGTTATATTCATGTCAGGTAAAAAACAACTGGTCTACAAATTTTCCTTGCAATACTAATTAAAATCACATGCATTAATAACAATGAGTGTTGAAATATAGCTCCATTGAAACCACTAATGCCTCGCAAAACTTTCCGGTGCTCGTGTTTGTAGTACTTTTCCGGTGTGATTTTCGTCGTGTATTTCGACTAATCGCGAGTTCTCATTCGCGCGAGCCGAGTAAAACGGACGAGCTATTTAGTATTTACTCGATCTTGATGGGGTAAAATCAACCATGCACATGAACCCTAACGTTATAACACACTTCTTATGCTATGAGCTCTGACTTCTACCAAAATCACTCAAAGTGATTATTAATCAAAGTTTACTACTTTTCGATGTCTAATTATTATGTCAATGAAAGTGATTTTTAAGTGCCAAAGAAGTAATTAGGAAACAAACTATACATATATGACTTTATAAACTGTGTCAACTAGAAATTGAAAAGAAAAATTAAACCAATAATATATAATATATCACTTTTAAATTTGAAGCAACTATTTTTTTAACTTTGACCCGAGTAACAACTGAAAAGTGAAAACCAACACCTCTTTGGGCACTGATGGAATGTTTCTGTGCCTTCGCATGCACATCTAAAGTGACAAATTCCACCACATAAGCTGAGAATATCTCGGGGCTTTTACTTACAAACACACGTATCGAAACTAAGACGACGTGTCGTTTAAGCAAAACGCATGAACATGTCACCCATCTATTCTAAGAACAGCTCTTTTAACGCTGACAACTAAATTATTTTTTAAATTTTCTAAACTACCATCCAAATGACACATTCAGAAGTAAATTGACAATGAAGGGCACAACACAAATCAAATTGAACCACATTTATTTAAAATATTATATAAAAACAATTAAAAATATCAATTTATATATTATTTGAAATATTATATAAAAATGATAAAAATATCAAATATAATGATCTTAGACGTTAGATTAGGATCTAATATTAAAAATTTATTTTGTACTAAATAAAGTAATTATTATATTAGAAGTGTTCCATGATGAAAAACTTCTAAAAATGCACCAAAGCCCCAAATGTTTCTAGTTTTTAAGTTATATATTAATAGCATTTTCTTGCGGACTCTAGTATAGTAGTTGTGTCAAAATTGTGAAGCAAAGAACGAAAAGATTAAAAGAGCAATGGGAGATCATTACATACGCCACTTTCGGAAAAGATAAAAAGACCACAAAAGACATCCAAAATAGATCATTAATATCCACAACACAAATACCAGTCTCTTACAAGTACAAAGCAAAATCTAACCTAACCAAAGCATATAAAAACGCATCATGATCATAATTAACAATACAAGACACACATTGTTCATACATTATTAGCTAGAGATACATGCATGTACGTGTTCATATCGAGATCCTTAATTATTAGACAACCCTAGTGCCCGGAGCCGCGACGCCGCCCGTGGTGGCGCCGCCCTTGAGGGCGGGGTCCTCTCCCCCGCGCTCCCTGACGACGTAGTCGGGGTCTCGGTAGCCGGGGCCGTACTTGCTGCTGAAGACGCCGGCGTGGAGGAGCAAGACGTAGATGAGCTGAGTGAATCCGAGGATGATTATGAAGGCCTCCAACACCCTCAGCCTCCAGCCCCTATGCCCTCCTATGTTGATTTGCTTGCAAGCCAACCTGCATTAATCATTTTGTGTCAATATTGTCAAAAAATTAATATAACTACACACCATAATATATAATCACAAGTCACAATGTTGCTACAAAAACTACACTAGTACTATTAAGTAGTGTGTAAAATAATGCTGCTGTTCTTACCAGAATAATGACTTAAAACTTATTAGTTACAAATCACAACTATATTAGTTACAAAACACAACTATTAATAATTGTATGCCTAAATTTACTTATTCCTACCGAATGATGTGGCAAGACTTCCGTTAGTGAATGTAATTTACTGAAAGTTGTATATATATATATATATATATAATTTGGATCTATTGGTAATTTTGTATGAAAAATTCATTATAATATATCACTTGAAATCGGCCAACAAACCAATAAATGGTCGTTACTCTCGGGACCACCCACCACCGTAAAACTTTTTTATAGCAATTATTTTGGGAATGTGTTATACACCATAGTTTATTGTAGTGTTGTTATGTTTTGAGATATTATAATATTTAAATCACAGATATAAACGAGAAAAAAAAAAAAAAGGATTTGGACGCTACAGTATTAGTGTATTACTAGAATAATATTGTGTAATGAAAAAAAAATAATATATATATATATGTAACAAGCAACAAAACGATCTAAGCTAAAAAAAATTTACTAGATAATAAAATTGTATGAATTTGTTTTTCCTATTATATACGACTGTGGATCAATTGCAAATATAGGTCACTTGCTGCTAGATTTTTAAATAATAGTCAAATTTTCATAAAATGAAAACAAAATGCTATTGCTATAAAATCCAAATTGCTCTTAAATTTTGTTATTTTATATATATAAGAAAAATATTTTGGTAAGAAATAAATTCTTTCACCAATCAAAACTGACTTTTTTCAAAATCAAACTTTCAAAAGGCCTACTTAATGTAATTTCCCTACAACTTTCTGTAAATCACAAAAAAATATACACCAAACGTACTCTTCATAACTAACTAACAAGTAACAACAATCCCCACCCATTGGGTACTCAAAAAGGATAATTAAATCTATTGTTTTAGCGCATAAAATCAAGCGTCCAATAATGAAAATAAACTGGTAACACTATTCGCTACATATTATTAGTTATCACAACCATGAGGACATTGAACATTTAACAAAGTTCAGTTGGGCCAACACGATGTTTTCAATTATTCCAAGCACAATATTGAGTAAATATACGAGACAATTATCATGATCATTATAGTAGTCCTATATATATATATATATATATACTTATCAAATTAATCATGATCATTGATTTACCCGAAAGCCAAAGCCGTGATGGCCCAAGCCATGAGTGCCGCGGTGGCGGCGGAGGCGAGGCTGTCGCTCCGCCACGCCCTGATGTGGTTGCCGCCGGCGAATTTCGACACGATTCCCACCACCGCAGCCAATATCGAGAATGTCAGGAAGAAGATTGTCGCGCCATTTCCTCCAAAACCTAATCAAAGCACACGTGTATATATAGTTAACAATAATAATAATAATAATAATAATAGTCCAAACAAGTTTGTGCGTAACTCAGATAAGAACCTCTCTATGCTATAGATGTGAAGATCGTGAGATGATGATAATATATACTTGCTATATTTGTATGAAGAAAAACTCAAAGTTTATATACGTGTGTGTGAGTTTGTGTGAGGGAGAAACTAGTCCAAATCAAATATTGGTGGATATGGTTCTATGCCAAGAGATCTAGGCTTGGTTGTCCCACTAATTGTGATATATTATTATTATAAGGATAAAATGAGACTAGAAAAATATCCAAATTTTATACTAGAAAAATATCCAAATTTTACACTGCATATAAAATAATTAAATGTCTAATATTTCAAAGTAATTGACAAAAATAGCATATTCATTAATTAGTTCTATCTGATTTTGCAGTTCATTTACCCGAATGTTATAAAATACGTATGTATGTTGATATGTATGTATGTATAGCGGGGTTTTTATAGATGGAAAAGCCTTTATATATGTAGAGAGAGAGAGAAAGCAAATTAATTAGTTTTATATCTAAAGAAGTGATGAGACTTACTGGGGTGGTGGGTTTGGCCATTGATGAAGCGGTTGAGACACCAACTAGCAAAACCCAGCACAATGAAGTACATAACCAAGTTCAGGAACAGCAATGGAGCTGCTATATTCCTTCCAACTGTCTGTGCCATTGCTCGTACTCTCTTTCCTTAATTACCAATACACACAAATATTTATATATATATATATATGTGTATATATATAACACTCGAGTTTTTTTATTTATTTATGTGTATATAGTACTTTTCTCAAAGCTAGATTTTGTAACCCAAAACTATTTCACTTCCTATTATCAACCTTCAGTATATAGCAATCTCTTCTTCTTTTCAATATATAGAAATACCATATAATATATATACACACACACACACATATAGGACATGCAAGGTTCTAGCTGTTGATACGTGTTGCTCAACCTAGTTTTGCATGTGGACTTTTGGTTACAGGTGTTGGGACACGTGTCAGCATAACATGCTCTCTAATCTCGAAGTTCATATATACACACACAATATATATGATGTCAAGCGGTGCGTTATCCAATTTAGTTGAATGAATCATGTCTCTCTATAGCACACTTCTTAGGCTATGAGGTCCAAATGTAGCTTTGTCCCACTATCCTGTGGGCCCACCAATCGACGGTGATAAACCCCTTTGGATCATGATATCATTCTTGATGATGATATAATTTCCGTCGATCAATAATTAGTGCTATGCTCTCTCTAGAATATTGTTACATATAAATTATTCAATGGCTCATTTATCGAGTTTAGAGTGTTTTTTCTTTTTTTTTTTTTTTTTTGCTAGAAATGGAGTTTAGAGTTATCCACATTGTGATTGCGTTTAATTGGCTAGGTATATATAAATAATATATATATTATCAATATACAAATATAATGATATGCAAGTACATAAAGCCTAACTTGATGGTTTTGGAGACACGTAAATAGTGTTCCTCTTGAAAATTGGACTTGTTATCCAAATTAGTCTCCTTTTCTAAAAGGGCTTCTTGTTCAGGCTTTGACTCAGAAAGATTGTTCAAGATGATCACCAAAAAGTTAAGCAATTGCTTGAAGTAACTAGTAAGTGTGTACATTGTATATGAACCTTAATCATATTGCTTAATTAGAAATAACATCTTATATGATCGGGTTCCATAAATATCGATCTACATCTAAAGAAGTTTATTTGCGGTGTGTAATAACTTATAATAAATATAGTATTGGTTATTCCTTGAGTTGATCCTATATATGTAAATGGGATTGCATAGGATAAGATGTTCATACCGTTGTGAGTTTGATCTTAGATTATTACATGAGATTGATTAATCTTGTTTATGTATGTATATATCCATGGATAGAGTTGGTGATTAATTAGTAAAAAGATTCTGAAATGGCAAATAATATGAATTCTCATATGGTCATGTGATTATTATAGGGTGAAGTAGGCAAATACCCAGAATTTATATAACAATAAAAATAAATACCCAAACTTTTGAAGTAATTGGGTTTCTAGTCAATTTGTGAATTACTTGCACATGCTTTTGGTAACTAAGTGAATTACCACCACTTACCACTGTGTAAGTAATTGAATCATTTGGGTAGTTGGTTATATTTTTCAAAAGATTGGGTAATAACTTACATTAAGTTTTAAAAACTGGGTATTCACTATAATTTCTCTTATTTATTATTATATGACTTCTACTTTTGTTGAAAACATATAATTGAAGAATGACATGTAAGAGCTAGCCAAGTAATTTCTTTCACATGATCACCAACGCTGTCTTTTCCAAAATTAACTGTCCTAATTTAGGAAGAGTCATAAATCAGGAAACTTTTATTTTCAAATTGCAAATTATTTGTATTAATTAGTTAATTGTTTATTGTTTCACTAGTTGTTGATGCCACTATTAGAGAAATAAAAAATTATTAACTATTAATACAATATCATGATTTATAATTTTCCAATGGATAGCTCTAGACCTCTAGTGCATGTATAAACCAATAGTAGTAAATACTAAATTGGAATGTTGATCCATCAATAGTTCTGATCTTCTTGTTTTTAATCAATGAAATGACAATATTAATTGCAACAGCTCTCTTCTAATGTAGTAGGAGATACCGTACTATATTGAATTGGGTTATACAGTATTAGATTATATGATTTGTGTATACGAAGATTTTTTATAACTAGCTAAATACATTTATATTAGATTAAGTGTGTTTTTATATTTTTATACAGTGTACCAAACGTGCATAAATTTACGAAAATCAGGAAATCAATCAAATTGGTCATTTTTCATACCGTTGCGAGGAGAGTATGGGAGCGAGATTGTTCAATATATAACAGGTGAAATGAGGGAAGAGCTCCTACTAAGAAGTTAGGTCTGATTTGATTTTAGTGGGAGTCATAATTTTACAAGTGTATATTTTTAAACTTTTAAATAGTAAAAATGTAGAAAGAAACAAAAATGATCAGTGGAGGTACAAGTGTGCGTTTTTTAAATTTCAAGGGGTGAGATATAGAAAGAAAACTTTCCCATGTGGGCATAAATGTAGTATTTCAAACTTTTGGGGTAACAAATAAGAAATAACTTTGACCCAACATGAGGAACGTGCCTAGCAGAGTACAGGGTGACAATTCATGTTGCATGTGCATCGTGTTCGTTTTGTCTTTTAATCGTTTTTACATAATTTAGATTAAATCCGAAATCAACTCATTTAAATATCATATCTAAATATCACACTCAAAATCGCCTCAATTAAACATTTTGTTAACCAGATTATCCAGTTAAGACTCATTTAAAATCGTAATTAAATGAGTTTAAACAGTCATGTCACACATGATCCTTTTAAACTCATTACATCTATTTGATTTGAAATAAAAAGTATAAACAAAGGACTCATTTTAATAAGCATATATGTGTGTGTATGTACACGCGTGTGTGAGAGTGTGTAAGGAGTATATTAAACGTGATTTATTTGTATTTACTTGTTTATGATTTATTTAGTATTCAAGTCTTAATTATTGCGAGTGTTAATTGTGCTAATGAGTTATTGTCGTGTTTACCTAGTATTTAATTGTGTTAATGGTATCCATACCAATTATATCTACTCATTTATAGAAAATTCAAACCAATTAACTTCGTCTCGTGTTCATGCCTAAGTCCAAACTTATCGGCCTTGAAGTGGATCGTGTCAAAGGTCACTTTGAAATACTATGCAATTGTGTGGTCGTGTTCTCTTGTTGATCACGTTCTTGGCAATTAATTAATACAAATATAATTTGAATAGTTATCAGCGCATTACTTTCTTATATTGCTTTGGTACCATATTAGATATAGAGATTGTGAAGAATACCGCAATCTTTTTATTGATGTAAGCTGAATATATACAATGTTATTTGTTAGTGTGATTTGTCGTCACAAATTTCACATGTATTGTTCCATTTAGGTGTTATTTGGCAAATTGGTTTAAATTATAGCAATTTGATTTTTTTTTATTTATTTGATTTGAATGAATTGTGCAATTTTAACGAAAAATTTAAATTATTATTTGGCTCATTAAACTAAAATATTATTTGAATTGTTGTTTAAGTAGATGTATGGAAATGTGAATTTGAAGTGTGAAAAGACATATGAGAACAAAGAAAGAATGACAAAATAGTTTGATACGACAAGTACACTGTTGATAATGGCAAAATACTGCAAACAAGAGATCAAAATAGTTGAAATTTAAGAGGGGAAGAATTTACATTTCAAGAGTTTAAATTGATTTTGGCCATTTACATTTAATCTTAAAAATAGTTAATATTAAGAAAATAGTCATTTTTTAGAAAATAATTTTTAAAAATGGACATAATTTCAAAAAATTTAAAAATTAAACCTTTAAGGAAATTTTTTGACATTAATTTTTTATGTGTAATTTTATTATTGTCAAAAATTTTTAATATATGTGATGAGTAATTTTTAAATTTTTTTAAATTATAACTATTTTTTTAAAATATATCATCTAAAATAACTAGTTACGGAATTGACCCAAAATAATAGTGTCAAATAACTATTTAAATTGTCAAATTAATTTAAATGGTCCAAAATAGGATCAAACTCATTTGTCAAACGGGCTTTTAGTTGTTTATAAATAAAAAATTGACAGTTCACTCATTTACAATTATTATGTTGAGATTTTGATTAAAAATATTAAATAAAAATAAATGAGCTGTCTAACTTGTGATCGAAAAGAACAAAGTGTCTTCTCATTTTCGTCAACTATAAATTGTTAGATTGGGCCTAAAAAATTCCTCAACGCCCAGGCTTAATAAATCACATTCAATCTCCAATGAATTTTTTCAAATCTCAAACAAATCTTTTTTTTTTAGGGTTAATTAGATAAATAGTTATTTTAGACTTTATATTTTTAAAAAATAATCACAGTTTTAAAAAATTTAAAAATTAATTATAAAATTGTAAAAAAAATTTGGCAATAACAAAAATACACATAAAAAATTGTCAAAAATTTTTGACATTCGACAAAAAATTTATCAGAAATTTCTTACATTGATAGTTTTAAATTTTTTTGAAAATGTGACTATTTTTTAAAATTATTTTGTATACAGTGACTATTTTCTTAAAATTTTTGAATGGGTCAGTTAGGTAAATAGCTACTTTAGACTGTGTGCTTTTAAAAAATAGTTACAGTTTCAAAAAATTTAAAACTAGTCATAAAACTGTAAGAAATTTCTGACAATAACAAAAATACACATAAAAATACTGTAAGAAATTTTTGACACTAAGCACAAATTTTATATTTTTTCTTTTACATTGCTAGTTTTTAAATTTTTTGAAACCGTAACTATTTTTTAAAATATTTTGTAAACGGTGGCTATTTTTTAAAAACTTCCTTTTTTTTTTTTTTATTCCTTATGTTAATTAAGTTTGAGATAGAAGTATTTGTCCACGGTCCATAATGATGCAATAGTTTCAAAATAATTTAAGCTTCAAGATCATAACTGTTATATATCTAGGATGGAATGACAAAATGCACAGAAATAATTTAAACAAAAATACTGAAATACACTTGTAAACAATTGTAATATAAACAGAATTGAAACAATTGTAAAAAACCTCAACCGGACGGTGAAAGAGGAAGAACGTCGAGGCCCGTTAGACGGTTTCCTTAAAGCGTTATTGCTCTCCCACGGGTGCGGACACGAACGAGCAACCGCTTCCCAGGATACAACGACAAGCTAGCGTTAGCACCGAGCACCGATCGATCAAGCTAGCCGAACAAAGCCTGCGAGAAAACTATCACCAGAAAAACAGAAACTAAAAATAGAAGAAAAGACTTGGAGATGTGGGGAATTTCGGATTGTTTTGAATTATTTTCTGATGTCTCAAAGGCTGTCTTTTATAGGCTCAACAAAACGTTTTAGAAACTGTTGTGATTAATTGGAAATTAATCAAAACGTTTTGAACACAAAACGTCTGCCAATTAAAAGAATTAAAACGTTGCTACAACGTTTTACTTATCCGAATTAATGCAATTAATTCGAATTTTTTCAGAGACAAAAATTGCAAAAGGTGGTTTGGCCCGGAAAGCCCATTCCGGTCCAGCATTTCGCGTCGCCCACGACGTGCGGGTGCACACGAGCCCAAGCCCACGAAGCTCAGTTTTGGTCCGAGGATTTGCACCCCCCCCCTGCGCGCGCGAGAGAGAGCCTCTTGACCACAACACTTATCCATATACAAATGAAGGCTTTGTATTTAAACCCTTCCACATGAAGTTACACTTCCAATGTGGGACTTTTTCTTTTGCAATTTCCTTATCATTGATCAATTCAATGACTCAACTTTGAGCATCAATTTCTCATTCATCTCAACACCATTTTGGACAAATAAATAGCCGATCTTATACTACTCCGAACGGAGAACAAGAATCCGGCAAGATCCGACTTATCCGTTAAGTGGGTCCCACTTAAATATATGCTCCAAAATGGACTTTCACATGGTTTTAACAAACCATTTTCCAACAATCCCCCACATGAATGAAAATTCAACGACGTCAAAAAATAGACTTGACTCAATACGACATGGTGATAGTATTCATACGGTTAATAACTGCATAGGATAGGTAGGCAAGCCTTTGAACCTTCCCTTGTGAAAATATGCTAGTCTTACTGGCTCTTAGTAGACTCGATGTCCTTGAACTAGTCTGCCGTTTTTATAAGCGTTCACATATCTCACACAGATATTATCCTGACACAGGTTCAGTTCTCACGGTTGTGTTCTGTTAAGCCATGAACACTCGCCTGGTTCAGTGAGAATTTCTAAAGAATTAGCCCTTTAATTCTCCTTTGAAGCGGCCCCATTTCTTTCTCACATAGGTGATTTCTTTCTTAAGAGTAATCCCGTATTACTCCGCTCGGAATATCATTATTCCCGACGCAAAAGAATCATTAAAAGCTATTGCTTAACCTTCCCTTCGGGTATCACTGTTTTATCAAGGAATAGGATGGAGGGGAATCCCCCACAGTGATCTCATCCGGTCTTGACAGTTAGGTTGTCCCTTTGAACCTAGATCTTGGGATCTCCAGTCAACTAGGTTGGGTTTTCCATTGTCTCGACTTAATTCTCCAAGGGCTTAAGTCCCATTCCTCTTGATGACTTCTCAACTAAATCTCTACTTAACCCTTTGGTTAGCGGATCCGCAATGTTCTCCTTTGAGGGAACATAGTCTATGCTTATGATTCCAGTTGAGACTAGATGTCTAATGGTATTATGTCGTCGACGTATATGTCTAGACTTACCATTATACAAAACACTCAGTGCCCTGCCAATTGCTGATTGATTATCACAATGTATGCATATTGCAGGCACAGGTTTTGACCACTTAGGAATATCCTCCAAAAAATTCCGTAACCATTCAGCCTCTTCACCACATTTGTCTAAGGCTACAAACTCAGATTCCATTGTGGATCTAGTTATCACGGTTTGTTTTGAGGATTTCCAAGATACAGCAGCACCTCCCAAAGTAAATACATAGCCACTCGTGGCTTTCGAGTCATTTATATCGGATATCCAACTTGCATCACTATACCCTTCAAGTACTTCTGGATATCTCGTATAATGCAATCCATAGTTACGAGTAAATCGTAAGTACCGTAGTACTCTCACTATTGCTTTCCAATGGTCAGCTCCCGGATTACTCGTGTATCTACTAAGTCTGCTAACAGTGAAAGCGATATCAGGTCTTGTGCAACTCATCAAGTACATAAGACTCCCAATCACTCTAGCATATTCAACTTGAGAGATGATTTCTTCTTTATTCTTAGACAAGTGATGATTTGCGTCTATTGGCGTTCTGACAATAGAATTATCATCTTTACTAAATTTTTCTAGTAACTTGTCTACATAGTGTGACTGATCTAATATGAGTCCATTGGCAGTTCTTGTAATTTTAATTCCCAAAATTACCTCTGCTAGTCCCATATCTTTCATGTCAAACCTTGAGTTCAACATATCCTTTGTGGATTTGACCATTCGATCGTTGCTACCCACAATGAGCATGTCATCTACGTATAAACATAGAATCACATATCCATTTTCTGTGTTTTTGATATAAACACATTTGTCACACTCGTTGATTTTAAATCCATTGCTTAACATGACACTATCAAATTTCTCGTGCCATTGCTTTGGTGCTTGTTTAAGTCCATACAAGGACTTCACCAATTTACAGACTTTCCTCTCTTGTCCTGGGACAACACAACCCTCAGGTTGTTCCATATAGATTTCTTCTTCAAGATCTCCATTTAGGAAAGCTGTTTTCACATCCATTTGATGAACTTCAAGATTCCGCAAGGCGGCAATCGCTAAAATCAATCTAATGGAATTTATTCTTGACACAGGGGAATATGTGTCAAAATAATCTTCGCCTTCTTTTTGCCTATAGCCTTTAATGACAAGTCTTGCTTTATACTTGTCAATTGTTCCATCAGGTTTCATTTTCCGCTTGAAAACCCATTTGGAACCAAGTGGTTTATTTCCCGGAGGAAGATCAACCAACTCCCACGTGTGATTCTGTAAGATAGAATCAATTTCACTTTTTATGGCTTCTTTCCATGAAGAACTTTCAGCAGATTTTACAGCCTCTTTGTATGTTTGAGGCTCCGCTTCTAGCATGTAGGTAAGAAAATCAGGACCAAATGATTTTTCTACCCTTGCTCTTTTGCTACGTCTAGGTTCTTCCAGCTCATCGTCATCGACTAACTCTTCATCTTGTTCTTGAGATTCTATATCCTCATGAACTTGTCTAGATGAGCTTGGTTCATGTTCCTTATTGATATAAGGAAACACATGTTCAAAAAATGAAGCATTTCTTGATTCCATAATTGTATTCTTGTGAATATCGGGATTTTTCGATTCATACACAAGAAACCGATAAGCACTACTATTTTGTGCATATCCAATGAAGACACAATCAACAGTTTTTGGTCCTATCTTCATTCTCTTTGGTGTTGGTGCCATCACTTTAGCTAGGCAACCCCACACTTTCAAGTATTTGTAGGAAGGCTTTCTTCCAAACCATAACTCATATGGAGTTTTAGTTTCAGTTTTTCGGGGTACCTTGTTCAAAAGGTAGTTTGCCGATAAAATGGCTTCCCCCCACATGCCTTGTGGTAACCCAGAACTTATCAACATGGCGTTCATCATTTCTTTAAGTGTCCGATTTTTCCTTTCGGCCACACCATTTGATTGAGGAGAATAAGGCGGTGTTGTTTCGTGAATAATTCCGTATTGAGCACAAAGTGCACCAAACGGTTCAATATATTCACCACCGCGATCGCTTCTAACTCGTTTGATCTTTTTATTAAGTTGATTCTCAACTTCATTTTTATACATGGCAAATTTCTCAATAGCTTCATCTTTGCTTTTGAGTAAATATACATAACAAAATTTTGTACTATCGTCAATGAAAGTCACAAAGTATTTGTTTCCACCTCTAGTTTGAGCAAATTTTAAATCACATAGATCACTATGGATTAATTCAAGGGGTTCACTGCTTCTTTCAACACTCTTGAAAGAAGTTCGCGTTTGTTTTGCCTCTACACAAGTTTCACATTTGTGTTTAGAATTAATATTAAATGTGGGTATGTGGTCTAAATGAATTAATCTACGCAAAGATTCATAATTCACATGACCTAGTCTACCATGCCATAAATTAGAAGATTCAAGCATATAAGCGGAAGACTTCTCTTTATTGATATCATTATTCTTGATAGCAATTACATTCATTTTAAACATGCTATCTTTTACATAGCCTTTTCCCACAAATATTCCATTCTTAGACAAAATAATTTTCTGAGACTCTATGACCATTTTGAATCCATGAGTACATAGCAGTGACCCAGAAATCAGATTTTTCCTTATGTCGGGCACAAATAGCACATTGGTGAGCTTCAATTCCTTGCCCGAAGTCATCTTCAGAAAAATCGTTCCCTTCCCCTTCACTTCTGAGGTAGCGGAGTTGCCCATGTATAGCTTCTCCCCTTGTTCATGCAGTTCCAATTTGGAGAATGCATTCCTATCAGAGCACACGTGGCGGGTAGCGCCGGTATCAAGCCACCACTCCTTGGGGTTCGAATCCACCAAGTTTACTTCAGAAACTACCGCAACGAACTCATCGTCATCAACATCCATGGCATGAGCTTCGTTCTTTTTCTTTCTCTTCGGTAGCTTACAGTCCGCCGATTTGTGACCCGGCTTGTCACAATTGTAGCAAATTCCAAGAAACTTCGACGGTTTATGAGTTTTCTTGGATACCCCTCCTTTAGGCCCAAGCTTGTTCTTCGACTTGCTCGGTTTCTTGCTTTTGGAGCTTTCACCATGCTCCACAAGATTCGCCTTTGGCGCAACAGTATTGACCCTCTTATCGGATCCCCTATTGTCCTCCTCGATTCGAAGACGGACAATCAAGTCTTCAAGACTCATCTCCTTGCGCTTATGCTTGAGACAATTCTTGAAGTCTTTCCAACCCGATGGCAACTTCTCAATGACCGAGGCAACTTGGAATGACTCACTGATGACCATTCCCTCGGCATGAATCTCGTGGAAAATAAGTTGCAATTCTTGCACTTGACTAACCACAGTTTTAGAATCCACCATCTTAAAATCAAGGTAGCGGCCCACGATATACTTCTTGGCGCCCGCGTCCTCGGTTTTGTATTTCTTATCCAACGATTCCCACAACTCTTTAGCCGTATTCTTAGAGCTATAGACGTTGTAGAGGGAATCCGTTAAACAATTCATTACAAAATTCCGACAGAAATAATCGGAATCTTTCCAAGCGTTATAAGCTATACGCGCTTGGATGTCAGTATCATCCTCACTGACTTTTGGTGGATCCTCGGTTAGGAACCGCACAAGACCAATCGTGGTCAAGTAAAACATCATCTTTTGTTGCCAACGTTTGAAATTCAAACCGTTGAACTTCTCCGGTTTCTCCGCATGAGTTATCGGTGCAGGAAACGGAATCGCAGCGGTGGGCACTCGTGCCCCAGAACCGCTTGGAATTTGACTCGCAGTCGCATTCCCGGCCGTAGCCGTCACACTGTTCGGACCCAACGGCACATTAAATTGCCCGATGGTCACAGTCGGAGGAGCAAGAGGGATGGTCTCGTTGGAGACATTGTTCTCATTGTTGTTTTCCATTTTTCTTCAAAAAATCACAATAGAAAACTATTAGATTTTTCACCAATAATAATAAACTGTTTTAATTATAATAAAAACTGTTTTTAAAATAAACAACGTAAAAAGAATCTGAAATGGAAAAAACAGTTTTATAATAAACTGAAAAAAAAATTCCAGAAACTGGATTTTATAAAAAAACGTTTAAAAAAAAACTGTAATAGAAAAACAGTTTTTATAATAAACTGGTTTATATTTAAACAATACAGAAACTGTTTTATAATTAAAACTGTTATTTAATAAAAACTGTTTTAATGCTAATAAAACAGAAACTGTTTAATAATAAAACTGTTATTATATAAAAAACTGTTTTATATTAATTTCAGAAACTGTTATTAATAATTTCAGAAACTGTTTTTAATAATTTCAGAAATTGTTTTTAAATTAATTACAGAAACTGTTTTTAATAATTTTTAAAAACTGTTTTTATCAATTTCTAAAAACTGCTTTTAATCAATTTCTAAAACTGTTTTATACTAAACTGTTTAAAAAAAAACTGTTATAGGAAAAACAGTTTTATAAAAAAAATTTCAGAAACTGTAATAGAATGTTTAAAAAAAAACTGTTACAGAAAAACAGTTTAATAATAATTTCAGAAACTGAAATAATCAATTTCTGAAACAGAAACTGCATATAAAAAAAACAGAAACTTGCAAATTAAAAAAAAACAATTACACATAAACGAACAGCAAAGTGAATATCAATTGGCAATTGACAATTTCATACAAATTGCAAACAGAATACAGAATAAACAATATGCAAAAATTCGTTTCATCCAAATTGCAAAGCACAAAAAAAAAATTCTATTATCTGTGAATGCAAATTAAATTAAAAGTGCAGTGTGAAAAGGTAGAACAATGCACAAACAATAGCAAATTCAGAAAAAAAAAATCCGTGCACCTTGTCTAGGATAACGCTTTAAGATTGTTATATATCTAGGATGGAATGACAAAATGCACAGAAATAATTTAAACAAAAATACTGAAATACACTTGTAAACAATTGTAATATAAACAGAATTGAAACAATTGTAAAAAACCTCAACCGGACGGTGAAAGAGGAAGAACGTCGAGGCCCGTTAGACGGTTTCCTTAAAGCGTTATTGCTCTCCCACGGGTGCGGACACGAACGAGCAACCGCTTCCCAGGATACAACGACAAGCTAGCGTTAGCACCGAGCACCGATCGATCAAGCTAGCCGAACAAAGCCTGCGAGAAAACTATCACCAGAAAAACAGAAACTAAAAATAGAAGAAAAGACTTGGAGATGTGGGGAATTTCGGATTGTTTTGAATTATTTTCTGATGTCTCAAAGGCTGTCTTTTATAGGCTCAACAAAACGTTTTAGAAACTGTTGTGATTAATTGGAAATTAATCAAAACGTTTTGAACACAAAACGTCTGCCAATTAAAAGAATTAAAACGTTGCTACAACGTTTTACTTATCCGAATTAATGCAATTAATTCGAATTTTTTCAGAGACAAAAATTGCAAAAGGTGGCTTGGCCCGGAAAGCCCATTCCGGTCCAGCATTTCGCGTCGCCCACGACGTGCGGGTGCACACGAGCCCAAGCCCACGAAGCTCAGTTTTGGTCCGAGGATTTGCACCCCCCCCCCTGCGCGCGCGAGAGAGAGCCTCTTGACCACAACACTTATCCATATACAAATGAAGGCTTTGTATTTAAACCCTTCCACATGAAGTTACACTTCCAATGTGGGACTTTTTCTTTTGCAATTTCCTTATCATTGATCAATTCAATGACTCAACTTTGAGCATCAATTTCTCATTCATCTCAACACCATTTTGGACAAATAAATAGCCGATCTTATACTACTCCGAACGGAGAACAAGAATCCGGCAAGATCCGACTTATCCGTTAAGTGGGTCCCACTTAAATATATGCTCCAAAATGGACTTTCACATGGTTTTAACAAACCATTTTCCAACAATAACTAACCAATATTTTGAAGTGATCGTAGAAACTCCAAACGTGGATAAAGTTATTCTGTTGACTTTTGGCTTTTTGATTGTTCACATCTTTGGCTGACAGTTTCCAGTTTCTACCAAACATGGTGCAAGAAGGCAAAATGTCAAAGTAAGTGGTTTCTTTCGTCATTTACCACGTCGGAGAGGCAGAGGCTTTAACAAGATATAAATTGTGGATATAAAAAGATTACTTGGATAGTTGGATATTAGAAAGAAAAAAAAAAAAAAAGAGATTACTTGGCTATTAGTATATGTTATTCTATTTTGAAACGGTCTTAGTATTATTACTTCGTCACAGTCCAATAAAAATTAAGTAATTTGAATTTCAGTACGCAATGATTATTTTAAATTGTATTAGAATATGCGTTAAATAATGAGTATAGAGCATTAGGTCATTTTCAACTAGTAATTCAAAAATGAGTGAAGTAGGGGAATATTCAGAATTTATATACCAATACAAATAAATATCCAAACTTTTTAAATAATTGAGTTTTTAGTTAATTCGTCAATTACTTGCACATGTTTTTGGTAACTAAGTTAATTATCACTATTTATCACTGCGTAAATAATTCAATTACTTGGGTAATTGGTTATATTTTTCAAAAAATTGATTAATAATTTAAATTATGTGTTAAAAATTTGATATTCACAATAATTTCTCTTTAAATATTGAGGTACTTCTTTAATGGGATCGAAAAACAAAAACAAAACACACACTCATGGAAATAATTTTAAAGATTATAATTGGATTTCAATGAGGTTGTATGGGAATTATGGTGCTTCTGACTACACATAATTTTTTCTTTCTTGCCGTTCACTGCAAGATCTCCTTGTTCGTGATCGATTCGCTCCAATCTCGTCGACGAGCTCTCCGAGAAATGCAATTAGAAAAACCAGACCTTTTAAACAAAGCAAATTGGAAATAGAAAGAAAAGAAAAAATATGTGAAATGAGAAGTATATTAAGTTCTATGAACTCTCGGATAATAATCCTTGGATTTTAGGGCGATGAGGCTCAGTCTCACAATGGTGGTGAAAGGTTGTTAATCGTTAAGGGTTTGGACTTTTTAGAGTAAAACCAAAGCGGTTTAATTTACCAGGTTCTAACCCATAAATAAGAGAAACAAAAAGGACACATTAGCTATCACATATTTTGTTAATGTTCGATCATGATCGACAAATTCTTTCCCACCAATTTCTTTTTATTTTGTTTCCTATAACATAAGTTGCGTTAAAATTGTATAACTTTGTATTATTATAGTGCAAATTTCAAACAAAATTACTTTGTAGTTTCTAATATATATATTATACTCAAAATTTCTTTAAATTTTTTTTTTATATTCATTTTCTTTTAAGTTTTACTAACTAATTATATATTGCGGCGCGGATGAAAACTGAAATTTTACGCTTGTAATAATTAAATTTAGTTTAGAATTTTTAATATAAATTAATAATAATTTTAGTTTAGAATTTGGGGATGCTACTAGAATTTTTAACTTTTACAATTAAAATAGTTTTTACAATAAAAAGAATAAAAACATTCAACTGGTTTTGCATCAAGAATGTCACACCATGGTTTTATTTTAAAGAGAGAAGGTCTTACAATTTTGTTGGTGGCCACGTTTTGCTTATTTTAACATTTTGTGCCAAGTTGGTGCATGGTTGAAATTGACCCAAAAATAGGAGATAATGACTATATTACCATTTGTTTGAAAAATCATTCAAATGTGCATCTTAAAATGGTTGTTGATTTTTCAAATGTCATAATAATTTAAATGGATGTGATTTAAGCATTTTAATTTAAAATTAAAGAAGTAAAATATATATATATATATATATGAAAATGAGAACCCGAAACAAGAGGTTAATGTGTTTGGTAAGACAGAGAAGTGGAGGCAGAGAAATAGATGAGTAGATATTGAAATAAATTTTGACATGTTAGGTTGTTTGGCATTATGGATTCAAAAAGGGAGTGAATTTGTTAAGGAATTCAAAATCCTTAATTTTAACAAATTTTGAACCATTGCAAATTGAGAGGTTCTATCAAAATATCATGTGCATTTACTATTTATCATTGAAGTACTCATCTTTTCATTTTTCATACCAAACAAGATAATTATCTTAGATTGGTTGTCTTTTTCCTCTCTTTTTTATGAAACAACACAAAGGAAAATTATTCCCTCTTTCTTTTTTTCTTTTTTTTTTTTCTCTCCTACAAAACACACTATAAATGTGTAATTGTAGTGGGACATGTATATCACGAAAAGAAAATTGAATTATTAAGTTTACCCCATGTTTGCCCCAACCATTCTACCCATTCTATTTTTTTATTTTTTTCAAACCTCCAAATCATTTCATTCCATTTCACTTTTTTTAACTATTTTTTTCAATTTTTCAAATCCCTATACAATATTTTTAAATCTCAACCATCTATATCCCCTCAAAATTTGTAAAGTCAAACAATTTTTCAAACCATTTAGAATTATCAAAAATGGTTGGAATGGTTTCCCCAAACGCCATGACATTTTTTTTACTAATTATATAATTGATTAAGAATGTAACATGCCTTTTTTTTTTTTTTGGTCATTTTTCAATTGCTGACACTTCACCTTCTTTTAGAAATAAAGGGCTCTTGCTTTAAAGAAGTTTTTTTTTTTTTTTAAAGAATGAAAAATGCTCTAACATGTGCATAGAAAAACATAGAGCTTGTTTAAGAAATGGGTTCAAACTCATTTTAGGCCATTCGAACGAATTTGTCAATCTAAATCGTTATTTGGGAACTTTTTTTGGGATAAAATTCAAATGAAAAAAACTCATTCAAACCCTTAAAATTCAATTTCTTCTCCCCCTCAAATTTTAATAGTTTGGATCCATTTTGAGTAATATTTTTTGATTTGACATTTCAACCACTCTTTTTATAACTTCAAATCACACATTTTACATATGCCCAAACAACAATTCAAATAATATTTTCAAATAAGATTATTTGAACCAAATAACAATTTAAAATTTTCGTTCAAATTGCCCAATTCAAAATTTATAATTCAAATGAAAAAAAGTTCAAGTTACCACAATATGAACCCGTTTGTCAAACGAACCCATCGAGATATAATTATTTTATAAGAGAAATTGTAAAATAAGACCATTCTTAGTGACACTTTAATTTATGTTCAAATAGTGTGTTTTTTTTATTTTCACTCTATATTTATAGTTTAATATTTAAGACATAAATTAAAAGTACGATAACATAGATTATATCATTGTGCTAAAAAGTGGCATCCTTCAAAATCTCCCTATAAGGGTGTAAAGTTATTCAACCTTTATTTGGAAAGAAAATTTAAATATTATTTTGCCGGTTGAATTAATTTTGGGTCGAAATGAGTGCGTGGTAGAGATTGTTTTATTCAACTTAAATTTACATTTGAATATTATTGCTTACTCAAAATTCCCCTTTTAAATTTAATTTTTCAATTCAAATGATGACTAAGTAAACAGCAATATAAATTGTTTTAAATTAACAAAAATAGGACATTTTTATTTTTTTTTAACTCCAATGATAAAAAGTAAATAATATCGATTTAAACGTTGAACCAAACAAAAAGTAAATAATAAAAATTTCTCTCACAAATCTCCTTAGGCTATGTTTGGTAAGAGGGAAAGAAAGTGGATGGAAGAGAAAATAAGAGGTGATGAAAAATATAATAGAAAGAAAAGAAAATAACTTTCTTTTTATAGTGTTTGGTATATTAAGAAGGAAAGAAAATTTGGTTAGACAATTACCATTTTATCTATTTATTATATTATTAAAATTTAAAAATGTGGATAATATATTAATTTTGTATTAAAATGAGTGGAAAAGAGTTTTCCTTCCAATTTTAGAAGGATAAAAAAATAGTGGACCCTACATGCATTTCTTACTTTCTCTTTTCCTTTCTTTTTTCTTTTCTTTCCTACTAAACAAGAGTATTTTTTAAATTCTATCTAAATTTTCCTCCATCCACTTCCTTCCCTCTATTTTTCCATCTTACCAAACATAGCCTAAAAGTGAATATACTCAAGTTTCCTGATCTAAAATACTATTAATTTTGCTGTTACTTTCACTTTATTTGCTTTTCCATGAATCCATGTAATATTACAATCCTATTAACTGCTTTGTAATTATTCAAAATATTTTGTTCGAAATCCCCCCCAAATATATATATATATATATATATATATATATATATGTGTGTCGTTTGAAATGTTTTGGCCTTCCCGCGTTGGATGAAATGTTTCCCGCCAGATCAAAAGCTAATGCCCATCCTTTTGTCGGCGTCGGCTGTAATACATAAAAATCTATATAAAACTATCCTCAAAACTTCTATACCCCACAATGGCAGTGCTATCATAGCATGCAAATATGGAATGAATAGTAACCGGGTAAAATTTTACCCGGTGAAATTATCGGGTAAAATCCGGGTATTACCCGAAAATTATTCGGATAGTAAATCCGGGTATATACCCGAAAATTACCCGGAATTAAAAAAAAAAAATTTGGAATGCTTTTTACCCGGGATTTACCCGAAAAAATTTTGGAATGCTTTTTGCCCGATTTTTACCCGGGTAAATTATATATTCCACAATATTTTTTAATAATGACAAAAAAAAATTAATTTTTTAAAAAAAATCCGAGTAATTACCCGGATTTTACCCGACTATTGCACTATTTATTCCATGAATTCATTCCATGGAATAAATAGTGCATTCCATGGAATTCCATGGAATGCACTATTTATTCCATGGAATTCCAAAATTGCACCCCTAAGTGCTATGTATTCCCCATATATGAGAAATTTCATAGTTTGATTGCCAAAAAATGTTTTATCTAAGATAATAATTATACATTATATTATTTAGAACCAATTAAATTTATAAAGCAGTAAAAAGAGGAGGAGAGATAATTTCTCAGAAATTTTATTAGTCGGTAAAAAAAATATTTGGTGATAGATTCGCATTTGTATATATATTTTGTGTTAAATCATCTCACACTTAAAGCGTTTTTGATATTTAATTGTTTATAATATACGATATATTAATGAAACAACATTGTATACCCACATATGTTGATCTTGTAAATTTATATTTACAATATAAACAAGTTATTCCTAATTCAAAATTGTGCTGAAAACCAGAAAAAGAGGAAATATATTCTCAAAATATCCATAGATTCAAATTCCCTCGAACATAGATTTCAATTCAAACTATTTCAAGGGTTTAAAATTTTGAACTCAACAAGGCTCTACTACAAAGAAAGTTCAATTTCGATTTTTTCAAGGCATTTGTCGCTAGTGAAGTATAATGAGTCATCACTCATGAATACAAAAGTGTATCATTGATACTTATCGGCCTTCTTCAAATATTTAGATAGTCAATATCAAAATTTAATATTTTAATATAAGAGGTGTGCTATGGACAGATATTGTTGTGGCTTCTGTCCAATCGTGATTATTGATGATTGTGGGCCTCATAGTGGATTTCATATACAGTCTACAGCTATCAATGATTAAGATTAGACGGCATCTGTCATTAGTATTTTCATTAATATAAATATAGAATTCGATACAGTGCTATGTATTATCAAATTTAACAATCGTTATTTTTTTTTATTAAATTTGACAACAAATATAATGAAGTAACAAAATTCTAACATTTAAAAGTCATTATTGATCGGTTGAATTTGTATCTTCAAAGAAAATTTATTATTTACTATGAATACATTTTGCTACTAAAAATAATAATATACATAAAATAACATAAATATATTATAGTATTTAATTTTGTGTAAGACATTTTCTTATTTTTTTATATTAAATTTAACATTGACAATAATATTTGCATTGAAGATAGTTTAACAGTGGAGATGCAATTTTTATTTCCTTTTCTCTGTGCATCTTTTTTCCTTTTTGTCTTTAGTGCTCAATAGTAAGGATGTTCGTGGAGGAAGTGATAAGAAATAAAATAAGATAAGATCAGACAATATTAATTATAATCAAGATTCACAACCTTAATAATTGGTGCAAGCAAAAAACAATTCAAACTGCACTTAAAAAATTTTGAATTTGCTTTAAACTAAAAAAAAAAAAAAAAAACAACAACAACTCACCATATTAAATTTAAAATCATAGATCCATCAATATAATCTCACATAAGGAGAGGCATAAGACATAGATAGGATACATTAGTCTACACCCATATTTGTAACATGCATTGAATTTAAGGTTGGCTCGAGTACATTAAGAGCTTTAAGCAAAAAAATAAAAAATAAATAAAATGACACCTATATAAGTAAAAAAAAGAAGAAGATAATTTTGAAGAATGCCATCAATTGATACACCATTAACAATTCACGTCAAATAATGTATTCCTTCAATCACACTACCTTTTTATAGTGAAATAGTTTGTTTTGAAATTAAACTGCAACACAAAAGATTACATACGGTGTAAGAAAAAGGAGGGCATTTTTTACAATCTATTAAAAACATATATTTTCAAGGATTGTTTGAAAAAACAAAGAGTTTATATTTGTTGCTTAAAATAGCAATCGCTTAGGAATTGCGTGAATTAGCAATCACTTCGAATTAAGCACTCACAACCAAGTAAAAAAATTTGACCCGATCAAAAATTTCGGATAATTATCCGGAATTATCCGTCCATATTTTTTCGGGTAATTACCCAGAAAAATGTGATTTACTCGCTTGGTAATTCCAGGTAATTACCTGAATTTTGTGTGTGTGTATGTGTGTGTGTTTTTTTTTTTTATTTGGACTGAAGAAACAGAAGCATCACGGGGTTTTGGCAAAAAAATCGAGTAAGCCTTCAGGTAATTTTTTTGGCAAATTTTCAAGAATACCCAATTTTTATCTGCTGGGTTAAAATCGAGTATTACCTAGTTTTTGCCCAAAAATTTCCACCAGGTAAGCCTCAGGCAATTTGCCCGTACTCGGATGTTCATGTCTAGTTGGAATGCCTATTTTTGGGGAGCACATTCCTCCCATTACATTCCATTTGGAATGGGTTGACCTTAGCCATTTTTTAAACCATTTTTTCAACTTTCATAATCTCAATACAATGTTTTTAAATCTCAACCATTTAATATCACCTCAAAATTTGCAACCTCAAACCATTTCATAATCATCTCATACTATTTTACAAACCATTTTCAAATCATTCCAAACTATTCTTCTAAACATTTTGATCATTTAATAAAATGGAATAGAATAGTATGTTTGAGCTTACCAAACGAGGGTGACGCCAATACCATTCTACATGAATGGTACTGTAATGATGAAGCGATTATACTGAATCAATAAATGTGGAACCCATCGTTATATCTCGTGTCCGTTGGTAACTTATCAGGCCTAAAATAATGAAATAACATGATATAACATTGTAGTCTTAACTGATTATTTATGTTAGCTAATTTATAAATCAAAGTAAGAAAAAATTATATTTCATAAATAATAATCAAATATTTTATATTTAAAGTAAAGTTATATCCAATCTAATACAATTCTAAACACATTATAGCATTAAATATAAGGTATCATCTCTTATGATCCTTGAAACACATAATGCGATAGTCTTTCTCTATTTCGAGAAGCAAAAAGAAGTTGATAGGCGAATTTTTGATATCTTATCACATTGGAATAATCCTTTTGTGCTCGTATAAATAGATGTCATTCTTCTAGTTTACAATACACTTCTCAATAACAAAAAAATAGAGGATAAAAGAGATTTTTGAAGAAATAAATTCTATGTTGATTTTCTAGACACCATAGATATCATTATTTCGTGCTCTCAAAGTTTAGCCATAGGCTTCGTTTCCACAAACACACACCAAGAGTTTCTTCGAGGATAACATGGAAGACACGTTTGATAACTGTTATTAGGCATTTTAACACTAGTACCTCATAAGCAAGTAGTCAAAGGCTATTCACGGAAGAGGGCCCAAAAGGATAAAAGACCGCACGACCCACGAGGTCCTCGGGGGCCAGGAAGGATTTGTGAATACGTAATCACAAGTTTGGTATCTATCCTCACTTGGGCGTATCTTAACACAAGATTTCTTCCTAAATTAAGAGAATAAATCCTGAGTTGATCTATCACAAAGAGAATAAGATCAATTCTAATTATTAATAAGTATTTGTCGATATCTTAAGGGATAATGACAAGAGATATTCAAATCCCACAAATTAAGAATAATTCCTAAACTAACGACCTTTTCACATAGGAAGTTAAATCGGTCGAGTTATTATAAATAGGCGACGACTGACAAAGTTTTCTCCTCTCACAATTTCTCCCTAAATTGCATTTTGCTGACTTAAGTATTAGAGAACCAAAGCCCGCATCAGCCTTGGTGCTCCCCTTTGGCTTCTAACTTGTTTATGTGTCTTATAGAATCTTATTTTGGGTTGATACGTGTTCGGTGGAAATTTTTCTATTGACAAAATTCCAGTGTCAACAATACTATTTGCATAAACATCAACTATAGCTCTGGAGAAAATTTGACCATAAGGTAAATGAATTTTTTTTAAAAACCTTATACCTCACTATTTTCACCATGTTTTTCGTTGCGAAATCTCAAAACTACTTTTAAGTTTTAAGCATTGTTTTTCAACAACTATGCATACTAAATTTTTAATACCAATTATGTATTAAGTGAGTTGTCATTTTCCTTGCAAAAAAAAAAAGTGAGTTGTCATATTCTAAAAATAAATCAAAATATTAAATTTGAATATCAAAGGATGTAATTAGATCACTCATTAGAAATTTGTTCATTTTTAATATAAATACAAATAAGAGTAGTGTTAGAATTTTTTTTTTTGAGTTTTTTAGACATTTAACCAAATTTTTGGGTAATTTTTTAGGATTTAGCCATAGTATCACGAAATTAGGGATTTAGCCATAAATGTAACATTTTTTGTTACATGAAACATATATACGCATAAAAGTGTAACATTTCATGTTACATGTTACAAAAAATGTTACATTTTTTACACATATATATGTTACATGTTACAAAAAATATTACATGCTATGGCTAAATCCCTAATTTCGTGAAACTATGTCTAAATCCTTCAAACTTTACCTTTAAAATGGCTAATTGCTTAACTGACCCATTTTTTTAATCAATTTTTTAATACCAATATACGTATTGTATTATTATTGATGAATGCTTATCGCCTTATTAGAAAAATTTGATATTTAACCAATTAAAACATAATATTTTAATTATCACATCAATTAGTATTATTAATAAACGAATTGATATATGTAATATTATTTTACAAATAATATGATTGGACCACGTACACAATATTAAAAATTTAATATCTTTACTAATTTTATTTCAATCATCGAATAAAATAAGTTTATAATAAAAACAACATCATCAAAATTTACTTTTCAGAATGCTCTTCAATTTTTTTTTTTTTACTTATCTTTGCTTTTTCTTAACGTCATATATTTATTGTACTTTTATGTTAATTGGTGACCGTTAGAATTAAATCTTTAATCCGTAGGTAAATATGTGACAACTTACCATATTGGTGACGTCCCAAAAAGTTGACATAAAAAGTGGTAGATATGTCATTTGCTATTCCACATTTTTTTTTAATTTAATTTAATTTTTTTTTTAACAAATCTTCAAAATTTGTTCTTAAAAAAAAAAAAAGAGAAACAAATTAAAAAAAAAAAAAAACATCTTGCTTTGCTCATAGTCATATGTATTACAGTCTTGTCTTCTGTGTCTTTCTGTAGCTAAAAAAATTCCGCCATGAAAGTACCTTCAAAGCTCTCACCAAACCCCTCGCTAAAATCTCACCAATCTTGATGCGAGACCCGTCGGTTTGTTCCTTCGAAGCTTGATTTCCGAACCAGATGGGCTCGCTTCTACCATTTCAGGATCTCAATCTTCTCCCAGAAGCTTCTTCCACGACCACGACGACCACATCGATCACCATGAAAATCCCCAAGCTCGAGCCCAAGCTCGAGCCCTTGGACGAGCCTCTGGCTTCTTCGTACGGCCAGGAACCGCCGGGTCAGCCTCAGCCTCTACGCCTCAGCGAGCCTCAAGACCCGATTTTTGGAATCCCTAGCCCAATCGCGAGCCCAAACCCTTGTCCTGGCTCTCACCAGCTCACGCCTCTCTCGGAGCAAAACCCTAGCCTTCTAACCCCTCTCTCGCAGGCCTCGGCGGTCTCGGCCGACGAGAGCAGTGTCTACTCGGAGTTTTATCGCATCTCCGAGCTTTTCAAGACGGCTTTCGCGAAGAATCTCCAGCAATACGACGACGTTCAGGCCTCGGACCCCGATTCCAGGGCAATCGTGCCGGTGCCGGAGGAGAATCAGGTCGCGGCGGTGTCGATTACTCCCCGGAAGCGGTCTCAGAGATCGTCGGAGCTCGTGAGGGTCACGAACCTAGGCGTCGAGGACGAGAGGTACTTTCGGAATGTGGTTCGGAGGACGAGGATGGTGTTCGATGCGCTTAGGGTTTTGTCGACTACGGAGGAGGAGAAGCGGCTTGGCGGGGTCGGGATGGCGAAGCGGCTGCGGGGGGATCTCCGGGCATCGTCGATAATGAAGGAACGGGATTTGTGGCTTAACCGCGACAAGAGGATCGTCGGTTCGATCCCCGGGGTTTACATTGGCGATTTGTTCTTCTTTAGGATGGAATTGTGTGTTGTTGGATTGCACGGGCAGGTCCAAGCGGGAATTGACTATGTCCCTGCGAGCCAGAGCTCCAACGGCGAGCCCATTGCAACTAGCATCATTGTCTCGGGAGGGTACGAGGACGACGAGGACGCCGGGGACGTGATAATCTACACGGGACATGGCGGGCAGGACAAGTTCAACAAGCAATGTTGTCATCAGAAGCTTGAAGGAGGCAATCTGGCACTGGAGAGAAGTATGCATTATGGGATTGAGGTAAGGGTTATAAGAGGAATTAAGTATCCGGGTAGTATTACGGCTAAGGTTTATGTTTATGATGGATTGTATAAGATTTTGGATTGTTGGTTTGATGTGGGCAAGTCTGGTTTTGGTGTTTATAAGTATAAATTGATGAGAATTGAAGGGCAGCCTGAGATGGGTAGCTCTGTTCTTAGGTTTGCCTCGCATCTTAGGACGAAGCCGTTGGAATCGAGGCCGATGGGTTTTCTTAGCTTGGATATCTCAAGGCAGAAGGAGAATTTCCCGGTTATGCTTTTCAATGATCTAGACACCGATCAGGAGCCTTTGTACTATGATTACCTTGTGAGGACTGTGTTCCCGCCATTTGCGTATCATCAGTCGGGCAATGGGACTGGTTGCGGGTGTGTTTCGGGTTGTGGGGACAATTGCTTCTGTGCAATGAAGAATGGTGGCGAGTTTGCTTATGATCATAATGGGATTCTCTTGAGAGGCAAGCCTGTTGTGTTTGAATGTGGGCCATTTTGCCAGTGTCCGCCTCAGTGCCGTAATCGGGTTACGCAGCATGGGTTGAGAAGTAGACTGGAAGTATTTAGGTCAGCGGAAACTGGTTGGGGTGTTAGGTCCTTGGATGTCATACATGCCGGTGCCTTCATATGCGAGTACACAGGGGTTGTTCTCACCAGGGAACAGGCACACGTTATTTCAATGAACGGTGATAATTTGGTTTATCCACATCGATTCTCTGATAGATGGGCTGAGTGGGGGGATCTGTCTCAAATATTTGCCGACTATGTACGACCATCATATCCCCCAATGCCACCATTGGATTTCGCAATCGATGTATCAAAAATGAGAAATGTTGCCTGCTATATGACCCACAGTTCAACCCCTAATGTTTTGGTTCAGTTTGTGCTCTATGACCACAATAACTTAATGTTCCCTCACCTTATGTTGTTTGCAATGGAAAATATTCCTCCTCTGAGGGAGCTCAGTCTTGATTACGGAGTAGCTGAAGAATGGACGCCAAAACTTTCTATCTGTAACTAAGCCTTTTGGAGCGGCATGTTGTGTTTTTAGAATGATGCAGTAGAGTTATGGATACATGACTAACAGAGGTAAACTGTACTTTCCATCAGCAATAGTTGCATTACTTTGTTCAAAACCAAAATCTTCTTTCCATTTTTCTTCTCTTTATATGGAGAGGCTCTTCATTTGTTGACTGTACTTTCTATCAGCAATAGTTGCATTACTTTGTTGAAAACCAAAATCTTCTTTCCATTTTTCTTCTCTTTATATGGAGAAGCTCTTCATTTGTTGTCAAGTCTTTCACGTTATCTTGTTGTAGCTCTGATTCAGTGCGAGCTCTGTACCTAGTTTA
The DNA here is from genome assembly GCA_018132145.1 of Boehmeria nivea var. tenacissima. NCBI lineage: Eukaryota > Viridiplantae > Streptophyta > Magnoliopsida > Rosales > Urticaceae > Boehmeria > Boehmeria nivea. Next base: position 11,230,809 of record CM030883.1, read on the forward strand.
GGTGCTAGTTTTTGTATTACATTTGTAACCATTTATTTATGAGATCATATAATCAAGTATGCTGTTGAGGATAGTATCCCCTTGCTTGTTTTGGCGAGGTGGAGTTGATATGCCTCGTTATTGTTGATTGTTAGCAATGCAAGGTTATTTTATTGTCAGTTGTCCTTTTGAACTTTTGGTTTTGAATCTCTTAAGATACTTTCTTTTCACTGTCATTTCATATCATTCAAGATACTTTCTCCCACTTATCTACATCTCTGGGATCGAATAAGTTTAGTTATTCGCTCCCTTCAGTTCTCCGTTGGATCAAAATCTTTTTGTTAGTTTTCATTCAGTCATTGGATTGTTGGGATTGGTGGTTTTCTTATCCCATATTCATACCTTTTAGGTGTAAGTTATCCATTCTGCAGAGAGATGCATGCTTTTTTATTATTTATTTCAACAAAATTGGCTTTATGAATTATGAGTCATTTGTGTACTGGTTTCAGTTTTTATCCAAGGAATGCTAATGTACTTGGTTGGGTGGAAAACTTAATTTCACCTTTTCTTCATAGCTGTATGAAAAGGGAAGTACGAAGGTTGGTCCGACTAGTTTGTAGTCGGAAGTTTTAGTTTCATGTGTCTTCACTAATTACTAAATCTTGAACAAGTCTTTGATAGGGTCCCAACTCCCAATAAGTTTACTTAATAATATGGATAATTAGTTACTATTTGATTTACATAAAGTAATTTCAAAGGGTTTCTCTTTAGATAGTTCGGATTATTCAACCAGGGATCATTTAAAACTGTTCTTGAATTTGGCGTTTTATGCAAAGAAAATGGTAAGACCTGCTCCATATAATAGAAGTTGTACACTGCCCTAGCCAATTCCCTGATGAATTTTAGTTTCACAGTCATTGGCCGGGGCTTGAAGCCAACTCATGAATCATGATGATATGAATTTATGCAGCATTTCAGAATTAAAATACGTGAACACTAATTTTTTGAAGGTATACAATTAGCCTCCTTGAAATCTTTGTGCTACAAATTAGGACTTGGAGCTTGGTTCGCTTGCGTTTTTGCTTGAACAAGCTCTTACCTTTCACAAGAGTGTAGGTAGCCATAATAATATATCTTGTGATCGTGATCTATATAAATACTCTCGCTTTTACTGAGTAAATTTATGCTTTAAAATTGTTTTGCGGTATGCATTTCAGGTTGAATTTACTGTCCAGCTTTGAACTAATCTGATATAAGCATTAAAATTTTCATGGCATGTCCTGGATAGTGTGCAGTACGGTATGGGTCTAGGTTTCGACAGCAACGGGTTAGCATACACGGGTTAGCAACGGGTTTCGACTTAATGTTTGGAGTCATCTGGTTTAATTTCAAGCAGCATTATTTTCTTGATGCAAAGCACTGTTTCTATCAAGTTATGTGACCCTTTGTCTTATTTTCACGTTTCAAAATTTCCTTGAGGAAATACAGGAGACCTTTCCAGTTTGTTGGTTTAGCATAAAATAAATGTGAGAGCGTTTTGTCATTCAAGCTAGTGGGATTCTAATGAAACATTTTATAGAAATATATTATTTTCTATTTAAGTTGTCTGCTTAAAAGTATATACGTCACTTTGTTTTGTATTTCAGCTGATTGAGAAGTTAGCACATTATGTAAATGATTATTTTACTTGCAGACTTTGATTGCGTTTTATGATAATGATGTCGATAAAGCTACTCAAGTGTGAGACAATGGTGTACCACCTCTGGGCCCCACCTTTTATTTTAGTGGTTTATCCAACTCGGTTGAGTCGGATGGCACAGCCTAATGATATTGACAGTCTTAATTAACATTTATATGAATTCAACTTAGATCAAGAATAGTTCCTTATGTTCTTGTCAATTGTTTGAATATGGTTGCTTTTGCATTAAGATGGTGTAATGGTGGTCACTTTATGCTGCTTTTGCAAGGTTTTTATTTTTATTTTTTTTACATGAGTAATGGTTTTCTTTTCCTGCTGAATCACTTTATAGCTCATTCTAGTAGAGAGACTCATATTGTAGTGAGTCAGGGATGCTCATAACCCACTAGTGTAGTCATCGGATCTGAATGGTTCGATGTTTGCGCACAGGTGAGTGGCGTCTAGTATATAAACTGATGCTAGGGTTGAATTATGCTTCTGTTTTCTTCAATAGGATATTTGTACGAACCCAACGATATAAATATCGTGCAGAAGCAACATATCCATGTTATCCTGAACAGCATCCAGATGTGTTTACGGCTCTGAAAAATGAAGAGTGCCTGTGAATCCGAAGTTGAAGCGACTTCTGAAAATCACTGGAAAACAAATTATGGTGGTTCCTCTTTCGAGAGACGAGACTTCAAAATGCAAGATTCAATTGAATTGATCTCTAAAGAAAGTGCTTAATTGCATTAGAAACTTCCCGCGAGTTCATGCTTGCGCATTTGCTTACACAAGATGTTCCTTTTGCATCATTCGTTGCACGCACTCGAAAATCAACATAGGTTTTTCATATTTGGATTCAAAGGGTGGTTCTTTTATCTTTAGGAATGGAAAAAAAAAAAAAAAAACAAAAGTTGGTTTTCATTTGTTTATCAGCTTGGTTCCAGCTTCCCGGAACTTACAAACATACTGAGTTATTTTTCTCTACTTACTGAAATTTGGATTTCAAGAATTGCAAGTGCTAGTTTATGCATTGGATTTCCTTCTCATTTCTTTCGTTTGCCTTATGCAGATGGGACTCATACAATATATGTTATTTCTAAGTTTTTTTGACTTGGCTTCCTGGATTTTCTGGTCCTCATCAGTTTGCAAAGTAGATGCTCCAAATTGGGTGAACTCTTCAATCCAAAGCAAAGACCTGTTAGCACTGACATACATATATATACACCAATATTGGCCTATTCCAACTATATTAAATCTTCCAAGTAGAGCAGAAAAATGAAGGAATTTGTTTGTTCCTTTCAGGTTTTAATTTAAAGCATTTGCAGATGCAATCTACAGGGGACCAGTGTGCCAGGAGCCTTCAATGTAGGCCTAACTGTATGAGACTTTATATTTTTAGCTTGTATATATGAAGCCCAAAAATTCTGCTGAACTTGTATAGAAAATCCTGTATCACCAAGTGGTGTTTTGTTGAAGACCATTTACGTGCATTTTCTTTTTCCGAGTTGTGAATGATAGATCAGTGTTTTTCAAGTTTTTGTCTCCAGATTGGCAGGCAAATATGTTACAAATAAAACAACAAAAGCAAAGGCTGTTTTAAGGGCATCCCTTGAAGTGAACCAATTTTTGTAAAATGAGTAGTCCTTTACTAATGGTCTTTAGATGCAGCAAGGTTTTGTTGTCTGATCACTAATTGTCACAAAATCTCAGGCGTAATAGCTATTCAAATATAAAATATCAAGAAAAGGTGTTTCCTTTTATGAGAGTCTACTCTAAAGAAAAATAGCAAGGACGTGTGTGTCATATCTTTCACTTTTGCTTGAATTTATTTTCAGTTTATGGGGTGAGTCTAGCGAGGAAAAACAATCAACGAGGATGAGAGAGAGAGAGAGAGAGAGAGAGACAACACAGCTTTGAGCTTTCATTAATTAGAAAATCAATTTGAGTTTCTACATGGACTCTTCTTTCTTTATCATGTGACACCGTTGTGTTATATACAAGTATAAAAAGGAAAATCAAAATGTATTCGGATAACTTGGTGTTCCTTTTGTTTATAAGAATTACGCTTGGAGAATCAACATTATCAGTGACCTCTAAAGGATGGATCTTCTGTCATGCTTGAGTTGGCAATGTTCCATTTTTCTCAAGTTGACGCAATCTCGCCCGTTCCATCTTCCGTTTACGCCACTCTTCCAAAGCTGGCAAAACATTAGACAAAATCAGTATAGGCAATAATTTAAAACGGAAATGGTGTTTGAATCTCGGCCGCATTTGCATTACATCTTAAAGGCGAAAGATATCTAGTCTTAATCCATACACAAGTAGCTAAAATCCAATTCAAGAAAAAGAATAGCCAATATAAGAATTTCAATTGAAAATAAATCGACACAAATGCCGCTGCGCTTTACGCAAAAGAAAATCTAATGCTCGCTTGCAAATTGTATAGCATGGCCGTCTAATAACATGTAGCGAAAACGACAACTATTGTCAGGGTTTCCATGGTAAACCTAAAATATGAAGAGTGGCTTCTTAAACAAGGATGAGCTTAATCCAACTAAAAAAATGACCTAAAATTGCTAATGAAAATGGAACTACTTTATAAACATTAATCGCATTTTTGTCAACAACTTAAAGGATTGTGTCTATTTGGGGTTGGGGAGACGAGTAAGTTTCAAAGGGCAAAGGAAATGAAATCAACCTTTCAAGCTGTTTGTTCGTAGCAAAAAAAAAAAAAAAAAAAAAAAACCTTTCAAGCTGTTTGCATCGTTAAGTGCACGCAAATCCTTTAATCTTTTAGAAAGACCAGCCACCGCAGTCTGCTTTGCGTCCTTTTCTTGGACCGTTTCTGGTTCTACGTATATTCCTTGCTGAATTTCCTTTACCTAAAACGGCAAGAAATATTTAACATCAACATGAGATACATTGAATCTTCTAATTTCCATAAGCAAAACCACCACTTGATGACAATTATCAACACTTATATAACAACAAAGTTATCATAATGCTCTCACATCTAAGGCTCAATATTTGTTGAGCTAGCTAAGGATATTCCGATATTTAACGAGAACAGACGAATTATACGTCCGTTTCATACCCTTTTTATCAGTTCCAATGGTTGCATTGCGAGACGAATCTCTTCAGATTCCTTGATGTACCGGAGGTGAGCTGCAGTTTTAAAGTTAACATTAGGTTTTCGTTAATCACGTTGCCCGTTCTCAGCAGCAAGTGATGCATAATTAGACAAGGAAAGGGACATAATTTAATCCTAAATAAAGTAAGAATGCATCACAGTTAACCGTTGTAAGTATTTGAAAGTTATTATTACTTATCAAACTCGTAAGATAAAAAACAAGTTCATGTTTTTTCAAGCATTGAACTCCAGAGTGAGATCATAAGTCATCATTCAAATGTAACACCAAAAAAAAAAAAAAAAAAAAAGACCATATGAAAGTTGAATGAAATTCGACCCCAAAGATAATAAAAATAAGTAGATCCACATTTTCGAAAATTCCAATTTGATGAAATTCATATAACCAACAAATCTATGGATTTGATTTTGAATAACAGCTAGTCACTGCAGATTCCTTGTCTCCCAAATTCTAAGCTTTTGTACAAATCTAACCTTTTCATTTCGTATATATAGACCAAATTCAGTTAGTTGCAGACTTGCAGTAAGGAAATTTTGTATAAACAAATAAGAGCTAATCAATTCTTGTTATCTCTTAGCTCCACAAACAAAATCCACTAAACCCACTTAAGCGCTCCTAAACTCAAACGTAAATAAAGCAACCACAATCTAAATTCCTCACAAATCAACAAATACCCATATCATATAACACGAAAGATCAGGCAAAAAAAAAAAAAAAAGAAATTTAGAACTTGGGTCATCATGATTTGCAAATATACACAATACCCAATTGCCAAATTGGTTTCTTTTTAATTTTTAAATTAAAATTTTTGAGAGAGAGAGAGAGAGAGACCTGAAGAGAGTTGAGAGGAGGAAAGTTTGGAACGAGAAGAAGCAGACGAGAGAAAGCCCTGAAGCAAGAAAATAGCAGACACCAAATTGACCAAACACAACGCTATTGTCGCGTTCCTGAACGACATCCGAGGCCTCCATGATTGTTGTCCCTCCATTTTTGTGCTTTTTTTTTTTTCCTCCCTTGTTTTTGTCTGGACTCTCTGTCTAGTTGTAGTTCTTCAATGCTAAATGCTAATTGCTAAGCGGGGTTTCTCTTTTCTTGATTGGTATTGAGTATTGACTTGTGAATTAGCATTCAATAAGCCTTTTGAAAAAGAAGGAAAAAGAAAGAAAAAAAAAAAAGAAAAAGCAAAGCAATTGTATGTAGGTAGGTTCTATAGCCCATAAGATACAGCTATGAGCCTGTGACCACCAAATGCCTCACCCTACCATTTTCAAGTAAAATTAAAGAAAAATATCATAACCATCTACAAGTATTTACAAAATGTGATAATTATACTCTAGCTTTGAGTAAATCACCGACATAAAATGTCTCGTAAGTTATCAAAGTATGACAAAAATATTTTCAATCATCAAAATTTGGATTTTTCTAAATTAACATTTTATAATTATAAAAGAGAGATTCTGAAGTCGAAGAAGTTCACCGATAAAAAATGATTCTAAACCATCGAAATTTATTTTTTCAGTGGACAGTTTTATAAAAAAGATAAATCTAGTGAACGTCTCTCATTTAAGAATTTCTCATTATAAAACACAAAAAGAGTAAAAATTCATTAACATGATATATATATAAATGTGTGTGTTTTGATTAGTGAAGAATAAAACTGTTATAAAAAATAGTGAACAAAAATATTATAAAAAAGTTAATTTGAAAAAAAAGTAAAAAATTAATAATAAGAGATGTTTGTGTAATGATTTGATAACTCAAGAGATATTATTGTCGTGACTTGATAAATTGAAGAAATATTTGTTATATGCTTACAAAATCAAGGTATAATCATAATATTTTGTAAAAACTCAGAGATGAAAGATATTTACCTTAAAATGAATTAATATGATTTCATGAGAAAAAACTACTCTTGTTTTGAGATCCTATTATGTATGAATGCATTAGTGAGAGCTACATATTATTTGGGCCATTTTACCTTAAAAAAAAGTTATATACTTCTTTTTTATTTTGTTGCATAAAAGTAGTCGTTCCATTTGACAATGTTTATCATACTCCTACAACTACAAGTGCTTATTTAATGCCAAATAGTTCACAGAACTTGATTTTCTCGAGTGCGTTTCCATTGTGAGTTGTGACTCACCAAACAACAATGTGTTAATCTTCAATCTGGCAAATAGCAATCAACACAAGCAAGAAAAAGCCACCACCGAACAACATGCGAGCTGACCTAAGCTGACTTCTTTTCCATTGTTACACATTTCGAATTTTGACACATCTGCAGTCAAAGTTGTTAGTAAAAACAACATTACTAAAATAAAAAAAATAAAACACATAAGAACGTGAGCGGCAGGATTCGAACCTGCGCGGGCAGAGCCCACATGATTTCTAGTCATGCCCGATAACCACTCCGGCACGCCCACTCACTTGCCAAGTTTCATCTTTAATTATTAAATATATCAATATTTTGTAAAGATAAAAAAACAACACTACTCTCGCTTCGGGCTATGGCTTTAGCGAAGACGAGCCAATGGATGAGACGAGACCAAAGCCATAGAAGAGTTCATTTGCCGCTCAAAAGCTCCACCATTTAAGTTCTTCCTCTCACTCTCCTTCTCAAAGCCAAGTACGTAAATTCCCAATCTCTTCTGATTCTCTTTCTTTCTCTCTATTTATGCGTTTGGATTGTTTGTTTTCTGCAAATTTTGGTTCTTTTTCACTACGTTTCCCTTCTTTTGATGTAAGTTCTTATTGGGTATCTTCAAAATCAGTCCTTTACTCCAAAAACCATTTTATATATTTTCTGATTGATTTTAAGTTCTGTGCTTGATTATGTCATCTGGGTATTTGATAGTTCTCTTTGTTTGAAGCATTTGTTCCTTGCAAAGTAATCTCTTTCCCTACGTTATGCGTTCTCTAGGTGATTTCAAGTTGATATCATCTGAGCATTTTGATAATTTTATTTGTTTGCCTATGTTTAAGCACACATTCTGATTATTTTGCAGAGACTGGGAAATAATAAATATCCAAATTGAGTTTAAAAAAGGTTGTTGAACCATGGCTTCCACAGTCTTTAGAAGCCTTCAAACCCTTCCATTTTGTTTCCGTCCGAAAGCATTATATAGAAGAAACAATGGAACATTATATTGCACAATGAAGAGCACACAATCCCAAACAGCCACACAAGAGAAGCCCGGTACTTCTCAATCCAACAAGGTCTTGTCTCGTCCTTCGAACTACAAAACCGTCGATGAAAAGATCACAAAGGATTATGAAGCCGTCATTGGCATAGAGACCCATGTACAGCTCTCAACTCTCACCAAAGCCTTTTGCGGTTGCGCGTACAGCTATGGCTCTACGCCTAACACTACTGTCTGCCCAGTTTGTATGGGTCTCCCCGGTGCTTTACCGGTTCTGAACTCGAAGGTCATCGAGTCTGCGCTCAAAGTAGGCCTCGCACTGAAATGCAAGCTGTCTTTGAACTCCAAGTTTGATAGGAAGCAGTACTTCTACCCGGACCTTCCTAAGGGATACCAAATATCGCAGTTCGATGTTCCGATTGCGAGTGGTGGGTACATTGATTTGGATCTTCCGTTGGAGTTTGGTGGCGGGCATAGGAGGTTCGGCATTACGAGGGTTCACATGGAAGAGGATGCGGGGAAGCTGATGCATTCTGATAGTGGAAGTTACTCAGAGGTTACTACTTTGTCTTTTTTGGCACTTGATACATTTTAATTTTTAGATTTTAATGTGTACTGAAATAACTAGCTAAATGTTTTGCTGATATATTCACTAGTCATATGATGCATGGTTTGATTTCTAGTGAATACTCTATTTACTCATGGAAAATCAATTGCCTAAGAATGTTTTTTTTTTAATCTATATTTTCCTTAATTTCTGTTATCTACAAAACCAAGTGGGTGTTTTGGTAATGGAACTCTAGAAAATTATGGAGGAAAGTGAGCCCGTAAGTTTGGAACTTATGTCTCTTGTTTTAGGGTTTTAAGAAATAATGGCTGTAAGTTCAATCATATTTTATTTATAGAGTGAGAACAAATTTTCTAGTGCATTGTCCAGATTTGAATATTTTACCATAGATGGATATCCATGACCAATGGGGCCTTGAGGAGGGGAAAAAGCAACTTTACTGTTATAAGATAGAGAAGTAATCTTTTGCGTTTTTTTGTTTTCCAAATGTATCCTCATATTTGGTTTACCTTTTCTCACAGTTTTTTCTACCTGCAGGTTGATCTGAACAGAGCTGGGGTGCCATTGCTTGAGATTGTTTCGGAACCCGACATGAGAAATGGTATTGAGGCTGCAGAATATGCGGCAGAAATACAGCGTTTGGTTCGATATCTAGGAGTTAGTAACGGCAATATGCAAGAAGGCTCTCTTCGTTGTGATGTGAATGTCTCAATTAGACCAATAGGGCAATCAGAGTTTGGGACAAAGGTGACTTACTTTTACCCCTTCTTATTTTAGATCTAAAACTAATAGAAAAAAAAAAAGAAAAAAAAAAGAGTAGGTATCTAAAATTCAAAAGTGGTCTGAAGTACCTGTGAAATTTGCAGCTTTCCAGTGTTTCATGATAATCACAACCTCATAATACTAAATTCATGTTCCTTGTAGTGTCAGCTTTTGGTTTAGGATGACAGTATATTTTAAGAAAGACGACACATAAGTCTGGTTTTGGAATTTTAAGAATTGTCTTTTAACAGACAGGCAAGACTTGCATGGGTGTTTTTCTTCCCTCTGAAGACTATATTCTCAATGTTATCCATATGTTTCTCAATTTGAATATCCTATAGTGTTTTATGTTGGCAGGTTGAGATAAAAAATTTGAATGCGTTCTCCGCGGTGAGCAGGGCAATTGATTTTGAAATTACAAGGCAGGCACTTCTTCATAGTCAAGGACGAGCTGATGAAATTGTACAGGAAACTCGCCAATGGGAAGAAGGTGCTCAGGTTATTGCTAACTCTTTTACTTTGACAAGTGCTGACTATACAATTGGCATAATGTACTTCGTCTTCCTATGTGCTTTAGTAACTTTTCTTCATTTCAGGAAACGGTTACGATGAGAAAAAAGGAAGGACTTGCTGATTACCGGTATTTCCCAGAACCGGACCTTCCAGGAGTTTCCTTAACTCAAGAATATGTTGATGGTATCCGCAATTCTTTACCTGAACTTCCAGACGCAAAACGCCGGAGGTACGAGGAGATGGGTCTGAGCATGCAGGATGTTCTTTTCCTCGCAAATGACATAGATGTGAGTCATATGTATGAATGATCTACTGGTCGAGATAATGGCATTTCTCTTTGGATTTTGGCCGGTAGTTTTCCTGGTGAATTATGTTACAACATCGGTTGTGTGTTATGGTAAATGTTCGGAACTGATGTGATTGCTGAAAATATATTTAGGTTGCAAATTATTTTGATGCCACCATTGCAAAGGGTGCGGAAGTGAAGCTTGCTGCCAATTGGATTATGGGTGATATTGCTGCTTATATGAAAGAAGAAAAGTTGACAATTAGTGAGATTAAACTTATTCCTGACGAGCTGGCTGAACTGATAGCTTCAATAAAAGCTGACACCATAAGTGGGAAGATAGGGAAACAGGTAGCAGATCTTACTTTTGGAACTAATGCTTTTATCCTCAACTTTGCTTATTAGTTTTCTTTCTTCTCCCCTTCTGACCTAATACCTATGAAATTACGAACATTGATGGGTCTATGTAAAGCACGTTATGGAATTGTAAGTGAAGTACAGAACAATGGCAGGGATATTTATGACAGTTCTTTCATGTGTTTTGAGTGTGTACCTTTTTTTTTATTTTAATTTTTTAAATGATCCAGAAGGAGAAAACCTTAAAAGTGTATTTTTAATGCGACGTTGTCATTTTCCGATTTGAATCTTCGGTGTAGTGTAAATGGTTTCTCTTCCTTAAATCTTCCCATACAATTTGCAGATATTATTTGAGCTACTGGCAAAAGGTGGAACAGTGAAGGGACTTATAAAAGAAAAGGATTTGGTTCAGGCAAGTTGATTTTTCGAATCTCATTTATACAAAGTTCATTTACGTATAAGGTTTTAAATGATGGTTTTCTGGGTGCAAGTTGCTTTCTGTTTTTACTAGCTATAGAAATTACATAAAAACGATTGGTCCAAGTTCAACCTAGTTAGTCAGGTCCAATATAAATAAGGAACATCAGTAATAGTTTCTGGTTGTGACATTAGTTGCTATAAACATCTGTTAATGTCATTTTCTATTTTTTCTTCTTTCGCAAGCAAAAAGCTACTCACACGTGCTAAAATTGGAAGCTATTATAATCCTATTGACATCTAAACCATACGTCATGTGTAAAGATATAGCAGTAGAAAGGTCGTCGTCTTTAGGGTCTCTTTTATGGTTTCAAAATTTGCTTAAAAGTGTAGCTTAATGAAGTGATCTCGAGGTTTCTGTTTACACAACAAATACAATCGGACATAATTTTTTGCATCTGCATTATAGATCGTAGATCCTGCGGAGATTGAAAAAATGGTGGACACGGTGATTTCTGAGAATCCAAAGCAACTCGAGCAATACCGAGGTGGCAAGACAAAGTTACAAGGTTTTTTTGCCGGCCAGGTACTTGAGATTCCAGGGCGTAGCTTTTGTTCGTTCTTCGTGTCTTTCTTTTTCTTTCCCTTTTTTTCACCATTCTTTAATTGTTGCAAAACCTTAACAAAAAACTTACCCACGTGCAGGTCATGAAAGCATCGAAAGGCAAAGCAAATCCTGGGCTTTTGAACAAGATCCTTCTTGAGAAATTAAATGCCAAGAGCTGATGAACATCAAGGTTGTTCTTCAGAAACTTTTCCCATGATGTTGAAGTTCTTTTCAAGTTACGTCTCGAAATTTTCTCATTTTCCTTGGATCTAGCTAGACGATGATTGGCTTCATAACCATGAAAATTGGTTAATAACTGATGTGCGAAATCGCAAGTGCACGATATCGTTACAAGTAATATCGTAGCGAGTACGAGTCGATCTCAAGAGGACTTGTACACAAATCACTAAACTACTCTAATTCTAACGCTAATTTAACAATGCAAGAAACGAATAATGACAAACTAACTAAACAGAAATAAATAAATAACACAATAAATAATAAAGATAAAAAGCATAATAAAAGAGCCTAGGGCGTTGACTTTACCGAGACAATTTACTAGTATCCGTTAATTAAATCAATTGATTTTCTATTCCTATGATGATGGCGAATCAACTAAATTAATCATAATTCTTTCTCAAGCAATTACGATCCTATTCACAACTAAGATCTCTCATCTCTCGAATTTCGGTCTCCTAGTCATAATGCAATAAGCACAAGATCCATAAACCACACATGAAAACTAAGGTATCTCTAATCATAGAATTTCACATGTCAACTTGATTATTTGCAAATCCCAATTAGCATCTCTCGAATTTTTAATCGGAATCAAAATATCATGCAAGAGTTGGCCAAACACAAGCAAGCATTAAGAATAAATCAAATCAATCACCATAATATGGAATAAAAATACCAATTGAATTGAAATTAACTTCTACATAGTAAAATAGTCTGGCTACATCGTAGCCCTAGCGAATGGAATTAACAAAACAGAAAAACAATACAAACGAGAAGAGTTTTGACGACGTGGAACGGCTCCGTGGCGGAGACGCCTCTTGTCCCGCTCTCCAAAAGCTCCAACCAAAGAATTATAGTCTAAGATGAATTATGGTCTCTCCCTCTGTTTTTAGGTGTTTATGGTTGTATTTATAGTCTCATTTGAGGTCTAGGTCGAATTAGGGCTATTTTGGGCGTGTTTGGAGTGTTTTGGGCCTTTCTCGCACATTTGCGCATTTGTACGGGCATATAGCGCCGCGGCGCTGACTTTGTGGCGCCTAGGCACTGCGAACGGAGCGATTCTGGGTTTTCTCAGAGCGCCGCGGCGCTATAATATGGCGCCGCGGCGCTGCGGCGATTTTCTGCGCGCACCGATTTTCAAATCGTCATATCTCCTTCGTTGTAAGTCCAAAACGCGCATATGATACGCCATTGGAAAGCTCTTTCGAAGATCTTTAATTTGATATGCAATTTGCCAGTTAAAAATCCATAATTCTTGATGAAAATTCTCCTTCAAGTAAGAAGTCTTGATTTCATCTCTCCCGACATTTCTCCAACATAACTCGTTTTAGCTCGGAATTAACCCGTTCTTTCTCCAACTTGCACCAAATCTCTACAAGACCAAATATAAGAAAATATTAGCCAAATATCATCAAAAACCAACTATTCAAATGGATTTTATTGAACTAAATAAACATAAAAACTATGGTAAATGCAAATGCATCAATAACATCTTTGAGACATGGGCCAGCAAGCCTTAATGTTCTCTGATTATGTTGCCGGTTTCATGGTAGTAACATATTTTAGTCTAGGATATTTAATTTAGCGACATTTCTACAGAAAATTAACAATAATATTTGCCCGTATTGAAAAGGCAAGGGGATATTTCTTGTAATTTACCATTCATGTTGATTTCTCTTCGTGCTAAATTAATAAAATTTTGGCTGCTTTTGTTGTTTGAACATCTACCTCGTGTCTGCCAAGATATTTCAAGGTTTTTTTTTTTCCTCTGATTTTGGAGTGAACCGAGAGATGATGTTTTTCGTTTCCTACAAATAAACTTGTACAAGTTATAAGCTAAGGTAGAAATGCCTTTTTCCATTTTCTCTATCATTGAAAACAAATGGTCAATGAGACCCAGAAATAGAAGAACAAAGATCCAAGAGGGTAAAGAAAAATTCCTATGGTAATACAAACACAAGGAACTTGAGGAAGGAGCCATAACAAATACTATAAATTTAATAGTAGAATTTCAGAGTTCATCGCGCAAGGCTCTTTCTAATGGTGCCTCCAAGAGTTTAGCTGGATCATTGTGGACCCGAGCTTGATTTACACCATCTACAACCCTCGGTCCATTTTCTGCTTGTCGAACCGCACCAGCCTTAATGGCAGCAGTGACCGCCCTTTGCAACTTCAGTAGCCCAATACGCTTTGAGACAACATATAGAACAGCGCAGGCGAACAAGAAAAATCCCACTGCAAGTATAATTCTGCCAGACAAAACTAGTTTTTAGTTCAGCAGATACTGATAATGGTTATAGGATTGAGTTCATTCCCTCGTCCTACCTGTCAAGAACATCTTGCCGTTGCATTGTGGAAAGAAGATTTCTTGTTCTCATCAGCAATGACTTCTGACCCTTGTACTCGCTTTCCGCCTTCAATAGTACATTTGTGGATTCGTCTGCAATATCCCCCGTTTGTATTTGTTGCCAAGTTAGAAATTTTAGATGTGTTTGTTAAGGAATGTCCTGATTTTCGAATCTACAAGAGCAATTCACCAATCCTAATAGATGCAACAAAGCAGAAAAGCTAAATTCAAATTTCATATTGTTGCCTTTTACTATGTGACTTTAGAAACACAATCCCTAAAACTGTTGAGATAATAACGCACAAGGCCAGAAATAGTGCATATAAACGAGAACAAACAGAACAAAGCAATAATAATAATAAAGGCGTGCTACGGAATAATTTATTAGTTATTTTGAAATGAGAACTTACCGGTAGTCATAAGTACACTGGCAGTTCTTTCAACCTCCTACACAATCCCAGAAATAACATGAGAAAAACCTGACAATAAAGATGTGTGTATTATGTTAAGGGAAATGCAAGACGAAAAGCAATGGCACGATTACGAGACCTGAACCATAAGTTGACGAGTACGGCGCAAGCTCTCGGTGATGCTTTCTGCAGCAGATGTCATACCAGCTTTAGTCCTGTAAGACAATTAAAACCCAAGTTTCATATCACAAATCAACATAACCAATCTTCATCGAACCCTTTCTGAAAAGATTAAGCATAAACGAACACCATGTCGGTAAAGCTAAAATTTACAAACAATAAACATGGTCATACTGTAGGTTTCGTCTGCGGTTCGTTGACTCTACTCCACCACCAAGAAGAAGTTCTCTCTGCAACAAGTAGTCACACTGAATATATTTTGTACATAAACAGCCATAGCTGCATTATACAACACCAAAGCTTCTTCCAAAGAAAAGACAACAGGATTTGTTGAGCATCTAAATTGTGTGACATTAACGTTTATACATTAGCAATTAAATTTTAATCACAGAATTCACCAGCTAAGACCTTGTAAATGAAAAGCATAAAGAAGATCATCACCTCTTCTTGAGCAGCTTTTCTCATGTTAGCCTTGGCTTGCAAATTGGCATTTCTCAAACTCAACCTCAAACTGATAATTCAAAAACCAAGAATTACACAAAAACTCAAAACACACACACACACACACACACACACTTATTTGACCTCAAATTTCATCAAACTCCAATAATCAGTGCAAACTGAGCAATTTCTTGACTCTGTAAATCTCAAATTCTCATTCTTTCTAACACATTTCCAATCTTCCAATCCACTCTTACACTCCATGCATCGAATTTTCATTCTTTAGTTGAAAAAGAAAATTACATAAACACTACTACACTGTTCAGTATCGAATTCACAATCTTTTAACTCATTCCCAAAATTTCAGCACCTTTTTACCTCCATTTTCTCGGTAACCAAACAGACAGAGTCAGAGACATTTCAACACCGCGTACCTCTTAGATCGGTTCGTCCAGGACTCGAGCAAGGACTTCGCAGACTCAACCTGGTCATTCCTCGGCAACTGAGGAGCGAGAAGATCGAGCTTGAACTGCAAGGAATCGAGCATAGCCAAACAGTCCTGAGCAATTCCGTTCATTCTCTGAAGCGAGTCCCTTCTCCGATTCTCTTCCGATTCCATGGTTGATTTTCCATAGCTCTCGATCGCCTTTATCTGGTCCGCCAGCTTCGCGTAGGTCTCGTTCCACTCCTCCTCCGCCTTCTCAACCGCCTCTTCGACCTCGTCCATGGCGATTGACCGGCTAGGCCTCTGTTTGGCTTCCGAGAATCTGCTCTCTCGCCAAGAATTTCACTCAAAGTAACCAGGATTCAATTTTCCTTGGATTGTTTGGATCATCGGAAAACTGTGTTAGTAAGGCCGCGTTTGGGAGTAGTAAAAAAGGCAGGTAAGAATGCAACGGTGTGTTTGGGGATTTTTTTTTTAAATGGCCCCCAAATTATTGCACTTATCTGTTTTACACCATCTATTTTAAAACTAATTATTTTTTTTGAAACAAAAATGAAAAATGAACATATAAAAGACATGCGAACTAATAGAACATTTAAAGGTATTAAAAATAGGGTGAAGTAGGCAAATACCCAGAATTTATATAACAATAAAAATAAATACCCAAACTTTTGAAGTAATTGAGTTTCTAGTCAATTTATGAATTACTTGCACATGCTTTTGGTAACAAAGTAAATTACCACCACTTACCACTGTGTAAGTAATTGCATCTTTTGGATAGTTGGTTACATTTTTCAAAAGATTGGGTAATAACTTACATTAAGTTTTAAAAATTGGGTATTCACTATAATTTCTCTTAAAAAATATAAGATCACATTAAATCATAATTAAAAACCTAATACTAATTGTGATTAAAAAAAAACATTATTGGTTGAGTGATTTTGACATATGCCCTTTTTTGTATTGTATTTGTAATTTTCAGCCTATTTTTACACTATAAACAATAGAGTAAGGAATAAAAAAACACACCTCATGAGACATAAAATTATTAAATAGTACTTAAATGTTTTTTTTCCTTTTTTTTTTTTTTGCAATTTTCCCAGTTAATTTTAGGGTGAGTTGCAAAAATAGGCCAAAATTAAATGTTTGTTTTAAATGATAGCCTGTGTTTCAAAATAAAAAAATAGCCATGTTACGAATTGTATAACGGAAAAGTATCACACAAAATATAACATATCTATAAATATTTGTAAGATTTATTTAACACTTCAAAAAATATGAGTAAAACTTGAAGTGTTACAAAATATCTTATAAATATTTACAGATGTGTTATATTTTGTGTGACATTTTTCTGTTATATAATTCGTAACATGACTATTTTTTAAATTTTTTGAAACATAGACTGGATTATAAAACCAAAATTTTTTTTTTAGCTATTTCCTACGATTTCCCTTAATTTTATCTAAAAAAAACTCCACAAATATGTGCCTTTTTTTATTCTTCTTCAAAGTTTAGGGTTTTTAATCAATTCCAACAGAAATGATAAATCCAACTTTATTGAGTAAAAATTGGCCAAAAAACTCGGTATATGCTTGTTGGATAAAATATGATTTATGTGTATTAATCATTGTATTTTATAATCACCGAGTAAATGTCACAAGTGCAATCACACTTGTAAAAAAGGAAAGTGCAATTGTACGTTATACTATTTTTACAGCTCATCCTTTGGAGAATGGATTGAACGCAAAAATTTTACGATGATTCCAAACACAAATAATCTTGGTTTTTACTTTTAGCGTGGTCTTCCACACTCTGCTCAAGTGCTAAAAATGTAGGAAATTTTTGGGGAAAAATGAATTTCCCAAAAAGAGGGGGAAAAACCATAAATTGGTAAAAGGCTAAAAGCAGTTCCTAGAAGCATAAATTTGAAGTTATGAAAATTATATATACCATTTAACATACAATTTATATGAACGAAATTCCAAACTCTACCTACTGAGGTGACAAAGGCAAAAAGTGGAGCAACATTTGCCAAAAAACCAAAATTTGTTGCAGCCACAGATTGTTCAATTTGGCATTGCACTTTGTCACCTGATTTACAACATATACATATGATTTTAGAGCATAAAGCACTTCTTTTCCTTCAATTACTGTTGGAAGAGAATAACATATCAAACAAAATTTGAAGATGCTCAGCTTTTGGAAAAAAATAAAATAAAACCCCATAAAATTGGGAAATCTTAGGCGGACCGCCCATCTACTAACAAACAGTCACACTTTCAAGAGAGAGAGAGGACGTCCCGAAGTTCCGGTGTTTACCATCTGCAACATTTGTGAGGTGGAATCCTTGGTTCGGAAGCTGGTTGATGAGAAGCGTCTCAAGTTGGCATGCCAGGCTCTTTCCCGGGACTGTGAAGTAAAGGAAGCCGGCTTTCTGCATTCCTTCCTTGGAACGGTGAGTACGAACTCGGCCCTCCAAATCGTCCGTCTACAGCAAAAATTAGCAGAATAGATAAGTAAATAGCCAATGCTATAAAGAGATACTAAACAAGATAAGTTCAGCCAGCAACAAACAGTCCATTAGTCTTTGTATCAAGTAAAATTCATGCGAATATCACAACATAATAGGGTGATTTCGGTTTTAGAAAAAGTACCTGTCCGACGTAGAGTTTTTTATCGAGTCTGAGCATAACGTAGACACACGAAGCACCAACAGTCGATGGAGGTGGTTGTTCCCGGGCACCAACTGGAACACAGTGAATCTCGGTGAGTTCCGATGTTTTGTCGTCCTTGTAGAGCTCTATCAGCTTCCTTTGGCATATCATGGTAACTGCTGTCTCAACTTCCTTTTGTAACATTTCCATTTGGTCTATTGATCTGCTACTCCCGGAATCTTTTTCTCTAGAATTGCTCGGTTGCAGATGGGACCCAGCGGAACCACTTAAACTCGTATACGAACATTTGTTTTCGAGTTTAGTTTCGTTTTTTCTTATGAGCACCTCTTTCACATAGACTGAATTGTACAGCTCTTCAGCTCTTTGTATGATTGTTTCGGGCATTCCTTCTCTCTTGGCAGTCTCAAAAGCAAGGCTTTCTCTACAAATCCCGTCTATTAATTCCCAAGTCGGCTTTGTTTGGCCGTCAACGTATACAGTTCCCATTGCCTTGAACACGGCGTTCTTTGTGTTGAGTGGCAAACTAAATATCCCATGCAAGTGAGTGGACACGATACCTAGGCAACCTATTTTGTCAAGATTTTCAATAATGCTACCAGCGATACAAGTCCCTTTTGCTGTTTCCGTTCCCCGGCAGATTTCGTCTATAAGCACAAGGCTCCTTTTGCTGGTCGCAGATATAATTGACCGAATCTCAGACATCTCTACCTGACATGCAGTAATCAACGAAAATGAATATAAGTAATTAATGACTAAAGCGTAAGGATTTAAATCAGATTACTAATTCAGACCATCTGCAATGTGTCGTGAACCAGTTGAAGAGACTGAAGCAATACTCCATCCTTATAAATGAGAAACGGTAACCTTTTTTGATGACTAACTATTGTTGATACCTGAAATGAACTTTTTCCATCCGCTGGGCTATCGTAAGATTTCATGTGAAGCATGACTGAGTCAAAGTGTGGAATCAAAGCGGCCTCTGCAGGCACCATGAATCCGCATATTCCGAGCAACGCAGCAGCACAAATTGATCGAAGCAAACTTGATTTACCACCACCATTTGGTCCAGTCAAAAGAAAAAGTGATTGCATATCAACAGTATTATTCACTGCACTGCCTTCTGCTACATCAAACCAGTAAGGTGATAGGCCAACTAGCTTCATCCCATTTGCTCCGTTCACCTTTTTTAAATCCTGCATTTGGTTTCTCAATATCTATGAGATGACATAAGCGAAATTTAATATAGGTATAATGTCAGAATTTTTTACTTGAACAAATCTACGAGAAAATTTTGGGCAGGGAATATTTAGTTCACAGGACAGAGAACAGAACAACATTGGAAAATATCAATTCGATATGGCTACAAGGTGTAAAACACGACCTTTGACCTTGGAGATTCAACAAGAGTGGGAAAATCCCATTTCCTTCTTCTGCCTTCACTGCACATTTCAATATACAAAAACTAAGTGCAGTCTGGAAGATAAATATGGAAGTGTTCTCGTCAATAGCATAATATGGAACTACTAAAAGATCTTTTAATAGAAAGATGGCATGGCATAAAATTTTAAAATTAATAATTAGGGGTTGACACTAAGAAACAAACTTTATCGTGCAATTTTGTTATATCTGGTCACCAAACAATAAGAAAGTTAGATACTAGCACTTACTAACTCGAATATACAAGAAAATAACTAACCAATACAAACTAAATAATTATCAAATCCATATTGACACATAAACAGATGAAACAACAGTCGAGAATCAAATGTCTCTATTGACGTGTCAAACCAATCATTAAATAACAAAAGCCACATTCAGTCTGTCGTCAGAGATATTTGTAAGAGCAACGTTAAAAAGCTTACTAAAGTAATTTGCATCCAACCTCACGTGAGAGAATAACGCCTTTGCTATGACTAGAAGCATCGATGCAAATACTAGAATATTGGTTTTCGCTTGTAATTCAGAAGAAAGCTCCCTCAACAATTCCAAGACCTTCGATTTTGCTTTGGCACCTGCTTCATGGTACCTTAAAGAGGGGGAAAAATTGTTAAGACTATCACCGTATCATACAGATAACAAACATCTATGATACCATGCATGCATGTATTCATATTCATGTATATCAATGGAACAAAGCATCTGAGAAACTTCGATGCTGCATAAGAAAGAAACCTTGTCAATGCATCCTCCACGCCCATTGTAGTAAACCACTCTTCTCCGACCTTTCTACCTTTGGAATCCAAAGCGGGTTTAAGATTTTTAATTTGTATCTCCCCAGAGGTACCGGCCCACACAGACGGCGAAAACTTTTTTCCCTTGAACCAAACAGCCTCATGCTCTCTCGCATATAGTATTTCACCCTTTGGGCCTCCGAGCGGGGCCATGGTAGCCTTTATCCGGGTAATGATAGGCATGAAAGCTTCAGTAACCTGCCAGATCAACGAGCACAAGAATCAAGGGACACGTTAATCTGTGAAATTATTGACACAAGCATTTGCAAGGTAAACTACAAATAATTTCTTCTTTGGATTGAAAGTTGAAATCTGAAGACTCACTGCTAGAGTTAAAGCCTCAACCGCCCTTTCCACTTCGGCAAATTCCTCCTCTATATGGATCCTCTTGACTCGACCTTTCCATGAGGATTCCATATCCTCAAAGAAGTCATTGGGAACAATAGCCGAAGAACTAATTTTTTGATCGCTTTCGCCGTCTAAAGAAATCAATGCACCAATTTTATCTGAAGTCCATTCACATTCGCTAATCTAAAGAGGAAAAAAAAACGAAGATCACAATTTCATCCATGCAGTCAAACCTGAAAATATTACTTAAGAAAAAAATTGAAAGCAGTAAAAGGCAGAATAGCAGGCATGAGAATGGAATTAGTGACCATATTGAAGCTTTGAAGGGGAAAAAATGGAAGTAGCAAAGTCATTAAAAGCTGCACGCTTGATCAAAATCTGAGCAATAAGTTAATATCTATAAGAGTAGGTAATATTAATGACTTTCAAGAGAATAAAAAAAAAAATGCATGCTTAGCAGTCGATACTTGATACAAATTTTCCAAATTTAACAGTGATGTGATGAATTCCCTTCTGGTCACAAGCAAAGGGAAAAGAAATAAATACAATAAATGAACAAGTAACACTAAAGGCTTACTAAGGTCTCAAAGTCAATTTTTAAGCCAGTGGCCACCCATGTTGGATCCATCAATAATTTGAGGATTTCATTGAGCTCTGAGTTTTTATGCATTTGCAAGACCTCATCAGCTACATTTTTAATTCTACAGAATTCAATATGATTCGCCTCCCTCAGTTCAAGTAACTTCACAAGCTGTAATAAAAGAAACTTGTGAGTTAGACTGAAAATTAAGATACAAGTAATGTCTGTAAATGTTATATTTTATTACTCGTCTTGAACTCATTTACAAGTTTAGAAAATAACCTTTGCAGATGAAACACAAGTAAACTCTGGAATTGAGCAAGTCACATTGCTCATAAGTTTGCATGTTGCTGCCAGATTAAACAATTCATAATTAGAAAACGTCAAAAAAAAAAAAAAAACCCCAAAAAAGCAAATCAAGACATTCGAGCAGAGAGTGGTTAGGTGAAAATGCGTCTGAGATACACAGCACATAGAATTGTCATGTTAATGTGTTGCTAGAGGATAAATAAATACCCTGACTTGTGTGAACATAACCTCAAAAATCTCATTATGCTTGGATTTCAAGGTCCCCTTGATAACATTAAAAAGTGGCATTTCCTTTCTAATTTTTGTTTCATGGACTACAGGTATGCCAAAAGAATTAGTATTTTAGTCAATTCATAATTTATATGGGATAACTGATCATCAATATTTCTAACGTTTTGTGCTTGTCTAGGTAAGAAACAGTCACATTAAGACTACTAAACCACAATGCTGCAATGTCAAGCAATATTTGCAAACAGTCATAAAGAAAGGCCTAATGATTCAAGAAAATTCTCAACAGTAAAATAACAATATTAAAAAGGATTCGACTAAAATGGTTATTGTGTTGTATAAATGGCATCATAGATGTAAGTGGGAATCACCACACCTTGAATCCTGGAGGCAATCTCATATGCAGGAGGATTGAGCAGAAGATCTCTAATATAACTGAGAAATAAGAAATTGCTCATTTAAGGAACAAAAAGGCATCCATTTTTCACTGATAAAATAATAAATTTGTTCAGTTCCCACATTTATTACGTACCAAATGATACGAAACTATGATGATAACTTTTAAAATATATGGTTTTATATTAAGGCATGTGTATACTCACATCCCAGGTAGACCTGTGCAATTGGAAGGAAGCAACACTTTCAACAAGCAAGGTATTCCTTCAGTTGGTATAGCACCTGAAATGCATTGAAACAACAGGGCCATTTATTTTTTTCTAAAAGAATAACCAATTTTGTATATAGAATATGTATCATATACGATATAGATAAATTAGAAACAAAAAACTAACCAATTTGCGTGGCTGTTCCCAGAGTCAGAGGACGGGGCCTATTTTCTGAAGGCACGGTTACATTCCTAAATGTAACTTCACCATCAAGACCATAAAGCTCCTTTACCTAAAAAATCACAACTATATTAGTCTTTATTCCACAACACAAGAACAAAGTATATAAGAACCAGAATCTGAACCTTAGATAAAAGGTCAGTCACGGTATTGCCCTCAAACCATTCAAAATGTCTAGCCGTACATTCTCCCCAAAGCAGGCCCCCCTCACCAAATTCCCCCCAACGGCACGTGCCTGTAAAAGGAGACTCCCAATGTTTCGAATATCACATGACGTCGAGAAAAGCAATAGATAATAAAAAGAAAGACCGTAATGTAAGAATGCGTAAATAAAAACTGGACTATGTAATAATAAGAACTGCAGAAATGGAGACAATAATAACGAAAGGCAAGATCTAGGTACTTTTATTGTTTCAATTAAGTCGATGAATATTTCCCGTTTTGATTTCAACCTGCATCAAGGGAAGGTTGATGTTCTATTGCAGTTTTGGAGAGTGTTCATGTCATCTCAGTACATAATGAAATACAAAGTTTAGTTTTCTAGGAGTAAGGACTGCCTAAACCAAGTGATTGAAAAGTTTTTGCAAACCTGAAGAATTGTGTCTCAATGATGTGTGCAGAAATAAATGATGGTATCGACAAGTACGAAGCTTGGTGACTAAGGCCTCCTCAGTCAAACCATCTTCAGATGAATATGTTTTCATAGTCTCTAAGACCAAATTTATGCAATATCCTCTTGCAGAACGAGATATGCCTACGATACCACAATAAAAGTAAATCAGTTCATCAAGTAGAACCTATTTTATCCCACATGAAATGATCTTGTTTTCGACTATATGATGGAGAATAACAGTAGTAGCATATGTTACTTAAGGCAATATGATTTTTTAAGATATAAAAGATCTAAAATATGGCCTTATAACAATAATGAATTTGAAAACATTATTTGTGTCAATACGAATCTAAATTGTAGACAAATAAACAAATTCAAAAGTCATACCAACAACAGGCATTGGTTCAGGAAAGTCAAGATCATGATCAAGACCAACTAGCCCAAAAACATACGGACTGCCAGGATGTGCATGTCTGCATATTTGAGAAAACAAGTCAGAAGCAAGATATGATTGTCAAGCATCATATTTAATAAATATATATATATATATATATATATATATTGAGTAAAAACATGGTCATAAACAGAGATATTTATACATACAACTTTATCTTAGATTACTTTATTTGAAGGCTTCCCAAAGTCAAGTACAAATGGCATAAGATTGTGAAAATATTTGAGTTTTGCAACAAGAAAAAAGTGATCAGAAAAATGAATTCTCTTGGGTTTACCTGACATAGGACAGAGTTTCGAGATTTTAAGACAGGGAATATGTGGATCTCTACAGTTAGTTTCTCTGTTGTCCTCCAAAAAGTACAGAGCTATCTATATTTATGTGCCAAACGAAAATATATATATATATATATATATATATAAGTTGACGTCCTAACCTGCTTCTGGATTAAAAGGTATACTTCCAAATAACCAAGAAAATCTTTGGTAAAGAAGTATTTGGTGAATCTAAACAATATCGATACATAAATTGGTGTGAACCATGTAATTACCCAGATATAAAACGACTTTTGCGAGAGCGAGCATTTGCTGGACCCTGAACTTCTTCGACTATGCACTACAAGGACCAAAGCATGAGCATTAAGAAAATTAAACCGTTTATAAAAAATAGAGATGCTCATGCATACATTCTAAACACCAGTGAATGAAGGGCCCATGAACCTATGTTGTTTTATTGGCACTAATACCCAGCAAAGTGAATCTATCATATACGCCTGGTTAACTGCAAAAAATGCCAACTTACCACAGAATACCCGTTACGTGTTAGGTCATCCAAAGTTTGCCGAAGATTCTGCAAATCAAATCAATGAGGCATTGACAATCAAAGAAAATTTTGAGGCAATAATTGAAAAAAAAATCATATTCTTGGCTAGCTGCAAATAAAATAGTGAAATACAAGGAAGAAATTCATGACCATAATTAATAGATAATCCATAATAGGAAAGCCTGAATTACATATATATATATATAAAGAAAAAAATTTACAAAATGGACAGGAATCTTGCTCTATGTACTATGAAAGATGTTTCATAAGTAGCTGACAAAGAATCCTTAAGTATCTTAGATTGCTAAGCATGAAATTATGCTTAAAAACAAAAGGAAAAGGCCACACAAAGCGTTTAATTAGCTAAATATCATGCGGATATTTCTAGTATAATCTTTTAACATCCAAAGTTGAATGAAAACCAAATAAAACATGCATACGGGTATATGTTCAATACCATAACCGGGCAACCAGCTCTGGGTATACTATCCGAGCGAAGACCTCCAAAAGGATTTAAACCTGCATATTCCACCAAAACACAAGCATCTATTCCAATAGCCTCGTAAAATTCCCCAACCTGAAACAAATAAAATGTTTCTGCATTCATTACTGATTGTATAGATATGATTTTTAAAATTTTGAATGAATTTAGATGTCGCAAAAGTTCCACAACAAGTATGACTACTATAAAATACATACTCTGCATAGCAAAACCTCACGAGGAAACTTCGACTTGAACTGCAACATCTCCCAGTTGAGTGTTCCTTCTTTCAAACTAAAGATGAGTACATGTATTTAATCAGCAATTTACAAACAAAAAAGTCACCTGGGAAGCTATTAAGATACAGGAAAATTTAAAAATATTCATTTCTAACAGCAGGTAAAGTTGGCCAGAGCAAAAACTATAAGGAATACCTTTATATTATATCCAACACTATCAATAACATTTACAGAAAATTTTTAAAAAAAAAAGGTGGCAAAGAGTTTTCAAATTGTGAAAGATGAAACAATTATGACAATATCAGATGCAAATGCCTACAAGAGCACTTGACCTGCTCATTGACTTGAACCAACGAAAAATAAGTAGTTTCAGAAATGATTTTCAATAAGATCAGATCAGAGTAGAAATGACGTCTATTGCTTGTATAGGTCATGTAGGTTTCAATAAGAAGTGAATTTAACTAATTTACTCTACTTCTCGGCGTCAATATGTAAGACAATACACCAGTAGAAAAAAGAAAAATATTTTTCTTCGGATATGAAAATTGAAACTGTATTCTTTTCATAAGAGGGCTAAATCAAGAAGAAACTTTACAGGAAAAGAAACCCTTTAATGCTACGATATTAATAGAAACCACATCCTCAAAATCAATAAAGTGAAAAGAAGAGGAACTTCTTAAGTTCCACAGTATTAGCACAAAACTGTATAATTGCTAAAATAAAATCAAAATATGATAGGCAAAAGCTTACTTCCCATTTCTCAATGTAACATCCAAGCCCAACAAATTAGAATAGTTAAGCCTTTTAACAAGCTGGACAGTTGACGGTTTTCGGCAGCTTTGCATCCTCTACAATAAAAGGCATAAAACAGAAGTTCTTACTTTCTCGGTCTCGAAAAATGCAATATACAAAAGATAAGAAGCTTGTGTAGCAATGTAACAAACGTGTGAACTAGATTACCTCTTTCCACCAAAGTATGTTGGAAAGCTCTTTTTCACTTAGCACGTTGCCCGGAGGCTTAATAAGTTTCTTCGTAGCTCTTGTGCTTCTTCTCAAAGTCTTCTGATCTTTAAAACAATAAACCCTCCCAAATTGACTTCTGTTGTTTAACCAGCAAAAAGTTAGAGGCTAGAAGGTATATTGAAACAACGGTGATGATAATGCACGACTCAAATTGTAGATATATATCCAATGTATGTTCTAATACTACAAAGATACAGAAGATGTGGTTTTATATGCATCAATGACTAAAGAACAATTCTAATTTCATCTCACATGCTACAATTGTTGCTTTAAAAAAAAAAAAATCACAAACAAAGAAAATAGAAGCAAAGAAGCTCCTTAAAATGGACTGGAACTTGTGCGAATACTCATTCTGATCAGACCACATTAAGTACTTTTTACTTCATTTCTTTTTTCTCTCTCGGAAAACCAAAAAAAAAAGGATTATTGGTGTCATTCCACACCCTATCCGCATCGTCAATTCGGAAATCTCAGAGTCAACTAGTGGAACCGAATGGGGCTAAATTTACTCAAATCGCGGATCCGACTTCATTCCCGCCAATAAAAGTCCAAAGCCGGACAATCCATTTTCCGGGCAACGGCATTGCAAGGCGGAAGTAAAAGCATCCTAATCGCTGCACCAACTCATTGGTTGTAACACACTATGCACTTTGATCATACAGATATGACCAAAGTTAAAAAACTAGGCTTGCCCATAATATATAACCTTAGCTTCTGCTTGTGAAACATTGCAGACATTGAGAGTAACAAAAATTCCGAATCACATGTAAGAGAGAAAAATGTCATAATCTAAGACAATCAAATACATAGAGAACCAAACCGACACAAACTATTGTCCTATAAAGCTTCAACAGAGATTCTTGTCGCTACTCAATGAAAAATTAGTCACGCAATAAAGCATTGCCAAATCCAAAAAAGACACACATAGATATCAAAATATCATCGAATATATATATATATATAGAGAGAGAGAGAGAGAGAGAGAGAGGAGAGAGAGAGATTACAGAACCACAGACGATGCAGAGAAAGAACTGTGTCGACGAGGAGGTGAGCTGAGAAGAAGAGCCAGATAACGCAAACGCGGCGACAAAACGACGGCGTTTCGAGTGGCTAGCCAATACATTTTGTTGTTGTTTTCTTTTTCCTCTAAACCACAATGAAAACGAAGCCGTAATTTTCGCCGGAGCTCACCGACGATGCGATTGAGAGGGTTTGGTTCTCTAGGGTTTATGAAGGACTGAGGGTTTTTTATTTTTTTTTCTTTCTTTCTTCTGTGGCGGGAAGTGCTGAACAGAGCACAGAGCTCAGAAGAACAGAACAGTCGCGGCCAAGAAGAAAACAAAATGATTTTTTATTTTCTTTTTTCTTTTATAATAATTATTTTTTTTCTCATGGGAAAGTGAAAAAGACAATTTTGGTCGTGTCCGAGGGCGTGTTTGGATGGTAAGTTATGCTCAACGACTAGATTTGGACGGAGACAGACAGACACTGTTTCGTCATTCTGATTCACACGTGTGGTTCTTCCTCTGGTTATGTTTTCTCTCTTTTTTTTATTTTATTTTTTGTTTTTTATTTTTTTTTATGCCTCAACTATAGCTTTTTTCTCATTTGGTATTGACATCCAAAATTAGAGGGTGGGAAAAAGAAAATAGAAATGATCAACAACTAGGAATTTTTTATTTAAAAAAAATTGAGTAAAATGATGTGCCAATTAACTGTTAAATAAAATGCATTGTAAAGTGTGTTATGTAATCAAATAAGTTAATGTCACGTCACTCTGACTAATTTTTTAGTCATCTTTTTCCAGTTGTGTAGCATCAAAGAAAAAAAAAAGATTAGCATGTTAAAAGTTTTTGATTTTTTTTTTTTAAATTTGCTTTAATGTATTTTTATTATTATCAGCGTTTTGTAAAGGAGTGAAGGGAGAACTTGTTGGTACTTGTTGTTCGCCTAAAATATCTCATGGGTAGAGGTGGCAACTTAAGCATGAGCCAACACAACCTTGTTTTTGTTGGCCTATTTGGGCCACTAGCCGGTTCGACCCGTCTCAATTATGCATTTTTTATTGGGATATTTACATATATATTCAAGACATAAGTAGATATTACATATTAATTCAAGATATGCAAGATATCTTAAATTAGTTCAAATGTTAACTTAGAATACCAATAATATCCCTAACCATTTTGCATACCCGGATCCACTACGTTTTAACAAAAAAAAAAAAGCTACATCTTAATTTTCGGGATTAACGGATTTGAAATTTTTTTGAAATAACCCCACATAAGTTCCACCGAGTGATTTTTAAAACAAACCCTAAACTATGAAGCTCCACTGCCGTTCTCACTTCTCCTCCCTAACCACCTAAAAATCGCCGGCCCGCAACACCTCCAGCCTCCACTGCAACGGCGTCCTCTCTTTCTCCGACCACCGTTCGCAACGCTTGCCCCCCCCCCCCCCCCCTCCCCCCCGTCTCACTCCGTTTCCTGACCCAAAAGGTTCAACCGCCGGTCTGCAATTCTTTCGGCCACCATAGAAACGCCGTCTCCTGCTTCCTTCGGCCACCAAATATAATATTCAAACTTGAATATCGTGTGTGGCATTTTGAATTCCATCTCTTGTTTGGTTTTTGGTACCGGCTTCAGTTCCTTTGAATTTTTTACTGAAATGTAATATTAATATTTGAATATGATATTCTGAGATTGGGTTGTGCAAAGAGTTTTATGAACATTTTACCCAACAGATTATTGCATTATTTAATATAGTATTCAATTTCGATTATCATATTCCTGCTTGCTCTTTGCCTTGGCTGCTTAGAGACATTACTTTAGTTCGTCTTAAAGAATCGAATTAGGAATTAGATTTTTGCCTTAGTTCGGTAATCTGTTCCATTTTGAATTCAATCTATTGTTTGGTTCCTTTGATTTTTTTTCTTAAATGTAATATTAATACTTGAATATCATATTATAAATTTAAAGTGTTCGTTTCGATGTTAGGATACGCGCAAAACAAAACTCCTGCAACAGAAAATACCGAATCTACTGATCCTCCAATAGAGGTAACAACCTGAAAAATCTGTCCAACTACATTTAAAATATGCTATAACAATTGAATTCATAAAAACTTGTTTCATTGTGCAGGATAATGATTCAGATGATGAAAATTCTATTGACTCTCAGGATATTGAACCAGTTGACGAAGACTGCAGCGATACTGGTATTTGAAAGTTACAAAAATATTCAAATTTTAATATGTATATTGTTTTAACAATTCATACGTGTTTCTGAAATACGTTATTTGAATGACAGCTAATAACACAAATTGAATTTTCGGCTATATTTATTTACATATAATATGATAATTAATATTCAAATATATGGTGTTAACAGCTTGATTTGATTTGGTCATCCTTATAAATAAGGGGTTTAATTATTTTTTGTGCTAAAATTAATTTATAAAAAAACTTCCCAAGAATTGTGGTATTTAAAAGTTACAAAAATATTCAAATTTGAATATGTATATTGCTTGAAAATTCATAAACACTGAGTACGTTTTTATTTTTATTTAATATTCGAATATATGGTTGGTGTTAACAGCTTGATTTGATTTGGTCATCCCTAAAAATAAGGGGTTTGACTAACCAGCTATTAAATCATCTAATCGTAATTTAAAAAAAAAAAACAAATGTAAATTCGGGTTAAAAAAAACGGATCCACTAAAGGGATCCATTATAAGGTATATATGTCCAATAAAATACGCCACATAAGCACAATGAATTACTGTGATAATAGTTGTACTTTTTGTCATAGAATGTAATATGTTGTTCTAAATTGAACTACTGCGTAATTTCTTCTTTTTTACTAGACAGGTCAGCTTGGCCCGAGTAAGTCGGGGGTGGTCCAACCACATTACACCACTTGGCCCTAATTAGTACAAGAGACGTTTAGTTGCATCAAGATAATACAAGTCTTATTTCAAACTCTTGTACTTAAGGCAATAGGGATTAAAAAAAAAAAAAGACCAAATTGCCACTAACACAAAAGCAAAAGCACCCCCAGTGAAAAAACACTATTCTATATATCGACATATTACAAAAGATACATATGCATGGAATCCATATCTTTTTATTTCTTTTGATTGTTTATTTCTAAGTCTCTCTAATAAAATTTGACAAATAAATAAAAAAAATTATGATAAAATATAAGTTAGCTATGAAATTTAAGGGGTTTTGTATATGTGTCAAAATCTTATTCAGGGATTCAGCAAAAAAAAAAAAAAGGATTAATTTTACGTTTGCCCCCTGAACTTTGGGGTCAGTTTCACTATGCCCCCTAAACTTCAAAACGTTAGATCCGTTCCCCTCCATCTTTGAAATTTTATAAACTTGCCCCTTCCGTCAAATATTTAACGGAAAATGCCTTAAATTTGTATTTTAAGGTGTTTTAAAGTTGGTAAAAAGGCTAAAATTATTATTTTATCCTTAAATTAGTGTGTGGTAATTATATTTTAATAATTTTAATAATATTTATATGCAAAATTTATAATTAAATTCATACTTTTTCTCTCTCAAAAAAATTAAGATATGATATTTTGCATATAAATATGAATTTAATTATAAATTTTGTATATAAATATTATTAAAATTATTAAAATATAACTACCCCACAATAATTTAAAGATTAAACATTAATTTTAATATTTTTTTAACCTCAAAGCACCTTAAAACATGAATTTAAGGCATTTTTCGTTAAATATTTAACGGAGGGGGCATTTTTACGAAATTTCAAAGATCAAGGGGAACGGATCTAACGTTTTGAAGTTTAGGGGGCATAGTGAAACTGACCCCAAAATTCAGGGGGCAAACGTAAAATTTGTCCAAAAAAAAACTTATTTAGGGGACAGATAAACGAGACATAAGATCTGGGTTCATATGCACGACACAAAATCTCCAGTAATGCCAATTTGGGCTCGTGATTTAAACAAATTAGAATTTAAACTTTCATAAATTTTCCTAACATGATTCTAAAGATCTAGAATGAGAGTTTACTCATTTTGACTCTTAAACGCCTAAAAAAATATTTTTGATGTGCGATTTTCTACCCAAAATAATCCAAATCAGTTCGGTTTGAACCTCGATTATTTAAAACTATGAAGGGTCTTATTTTCCTTGATTTTCAGAGTTTAAACCTTGAAAAATACTCTACAAAAATCTGTCTTTTTGTCTCTTTTTTCTCTCAATTTTTTCTTTTCTCTCTCTCTTTCTCTCGCTTTTTACTCTTTCTATCTCTAATAAGGGGGCAAAGAATTTTTGGGAAAAATTTTGGCCGAAAAAGAATGGGATATTTCCCAAAAATTTGTCCTCTTAATGACAAAAATAAAGCTCATTCCCTACTTGTACTTATTTCATTTTTTAGTAGGAATTCTATTGACTTTTTTCCTCTTGAACCTAGACACATTTTAGCCTAAATTCTCATCACTTTTGCTGTCCATGATAGTGTTTTCTTGTTCAATAATTTATCCAAATTTCATTTCTAAATTTGTCTCTTAATTGTGGTCTTAATATTTTGAAAAGTTTTACTAAGAGTAATTTATTTCATTTCTTGGAGATATTCACTTTAATACTTTCCTATTATTGTTTATGAATTAAAGAGGAGATAAATCCCTCTTTTCTCCTCTAAATGGCACCATATTTATACATTTTCTTGCCATTTTTATAACTGTGTGATTAATGAAACTACACGTGGTTTTGTTATTCTTGAAAACTACATATACTTTTTGCATCATGCGACACGTAGGTTTGTTGTAGTTTCTCTTGCAAAGTACAACAAATTTGTTGCAATTTTTCACACAAACTACAATATCCATTCATCATACAATTTTTCATCATCAACTATCTAAATTCTTTTGAAATTAAACATTATAAAAATAAATTCCAAAATTATAAAAGAATTCAAAGATAAAAAGTACAAAATAGATTTCATAATCAAATGACGAGAGGTTTTTATTGAGACATTAAAAAAAACTCAATGAAGAGTTACCCGCAACATAGAAAAACAGACAATAACCGAAAACCAAACAAAACAAAACTAACGGCCATCCTCTGTCTCAAAACTAATAAAATATATCCCGTCTAATACAACTTTTATTGGATGGGACTTGAAAATTAGGTATAAAAGTAATTAAAAGTAGATTAGGGTAACATAAACTTTCACATGATGGTGCATAGTTGGGACGCAATAGCTATGCTTCCTATGCTTGCCACCAACTGCCCAAATTGTATAGCTGTCTGCAGCTTAGCCTGAAATCAAATAAAAAAACCCATATGTTAAAAAAAAAAGGGAAATTAATTTCAGCAAATAACACAAATTTTTTAGGTTTTCAACAAATAACACATGTTTTAAAATATTAATAAAATGCACCGGTCAGAAATATTTAATGAATAAATCTTTAAATATATATTTTTTAAATTGTTTAACATCTCAAAATTTATTTTTAAAATTTGAAATGTTAAACAATTTTTTACAATTGTGTTAAGTTTTTTGTCATCAAATTCCTAACGATTTTATTTTTGTTAATATTTTAATATATATATATATATATGTGTGTATTTTTTTGGCAAAATACCTCTACAGATAAAGGGAATTCTGGATGGTCAGTTTAAACTTTTTTACATTTTTTTAAAAAACTCAAAAGTAAACCTGACGGATTTATTTACCCCAACCCCTCTACCAAATAAAGAAAAAGTATATATATATATATATATATATATGAATTATTGCTAGGGTATTGGAAACTCACTTGCTTCGATTTTTTATTCACTGCCGGCACAATTGAAGTAGGTAGTGAAGAATTGGTTGCGATCTTGCCCGGTTTGTCATGAGAGCAAGGATCCATGACGACTGTTGTGACTGATGATGTGGTATGCTCGTATTTTGGCTGCGGATTTGATACAATAATTAGGTAGGAAGATATTAACATCGATTAATTAACGTTTTTAAACTCACAAGTCATAATAATGTTTATGACAATGTAATAAATGGACAGTAATTTTTTGATGACTATATACATAGTAGGGTAAGAGTCTAAGAGAGTACTCACTTTCTGACTCTCATTCTGAGACGTTTCAATTATAGTCTCTGCTTTTCTCTTGCCCGCAGAGTCCGCGGAAGTTGGGGTACTCTGCTGCGGCAACAACAAACCGAATTAGCACTTCAAAATATATGTTCCTAATCACATTAAAAATATTTGAAAATGACAATTTTCTAACTAGTAATACTTGAAAACAAAACCAACATAATCACTAATTTTACCGGATCTACGGTCGACGACGATTTGGAGTGCTTATTCAGAGCTTCCATTCTCTTGAAGTGAAGCAAAACAATCGGATCCAAAAACTCTTGATGCTCATGCTCATAATTCCTCTCATTAGCGAAACACTGAGAGCAAACACTGAAAGTAGTAGTAGCACCACTTTCAGTGTCCTCAAAGCACTTGACACAAGTGAAATACATTCCCTTCACAAACTTCTTACAAGACCCTCCGCAGAATGGCCTTCCGCTCTGGATTATGTAGAAGAGAGCTATGACGTCTTCGAAGAAGAGGACATCGTTCCCGGGATGCTTGAGCTCGTCGAAGAACTCGTCGGAGCCCATGTGCTTGTAGCCGATGGTCTCCATGTACTTGGCGAACTCCTTGAACTTCACGTGGCCAACGTCTTTCGGATCCATCTCGCCGTAGAACTCGCGGACGACCTGTTGGATTTCGTCCGTCGCGGCCGTGTAGTAGGCCAACGACGTCTGCTTCAAGTCCTCCATTGACTCTCTCTCTCTCTCTATAGATCTAATTGGTTTGAGCTCTTTTGGGTTTTGAGTGCTAATTTTGGCTTTGCCTACGCGATGGGGGGTATTTATAGCGTCTCCAATGTCATGACAATCCGTGTGCCAAAGTTAAAAGGGTGAACAATGAGCGGTTTTCGGGAATTTGACCGGATTCAATTTTGGGTAGGTGAACAAAAAAAATAAAAACATCAAATTCAAAATCGCCCAAAAAATCTTAGACGGTTTATAATTTTGGTAAATAGTCCATTTTTTGCATCATATTAAAAAAATGTCCACAATTTTTTAAAATTAGGTAAAAGGCCCGTTCGTGGTAAGTTGACAAAATACTATAGTAATCGGATGTAATACCAGCCATTTTTAGCTTGAGTTTTGTCTGCTTACCATGATAAATAATCGGTATACCCCTAAAAAATCTTTGAGTAAACAGATAAATTACCATGGTAAGTAGACAAAATTCAAGCTAAAAATAGTTGGTATTTGATCTGCTTACCATAGTATTTTGTCTACTTACCAAGAATGAGCCATTTACCTAATTTTAAAAAGTTGTTGACATTTTTTTAAATAAGTTCTAAAATTAGGCCATTTAGCTATAAACCCCGTAAAAAATAATGGTATTTACATATAAATATAAGATTTAAGCATAAATTAAGTAATTAAAAGCGTTAATAAGGTTTTATTTTAGAGAAATAAAAATAAAAATAAAAATAAAATTATAGGTTTTTGGATGGTTTTGGTAAACCAAAATTTTAATTTTAGAACCCTAAATCGCCCAAAAATTTTTTGGTTTACCATTTTTTTAGCGGTTTCGGTTTTGGGCGAACGGGTAGATTTAAAATAAAACATAGGTAGATTTAAAAATTATAAAAAAGGAAAAAAAATTAGAAAAAAAAAGCAAAAGAAAAAAATAAAAAAGAACTTTATTATTATTATTATTTTTGTTTGAGCCCGAAGACAAAACAAAATGGGCCATTAAAATAAAACATGGTAGATTTAAAAATTTTAAAGAAAAATAATAAAAAGGAAAAGAGAAGTTAGGTCCCTGTTTATTTGTTATTATATCCTTGATAATTTATTTGTGAGTCCCTTAATTTTTTTTATTTATGTTTAGGCCCAATTTATAGAAAAAAAATTCATTTTTGCCCTTTTATAAAAAAACGCGAAAAAAACTTTCCCCAAAAAACGCATGAAACGAGAACGAAACTTTCTTAAGAAACGCTTTTGGGCTTTAATATGTTGTATAAATTTGCCTTTTAAAAACGCATTTTTTTTTGTTGTAAAAGCCTTTGGAAGACGTCATGTTATATATATATATATATATATATATATATATATAAAAGAAGACGTTAGCTTTTGGAAAATATTGTTTCACCTTTGCATTGTTCCTTTTGAGTTTTTCATTAAGGTTTGAACAGTAAGTGGGTTTTTAATTTGTTATTTGGAGAAGTATGTGCTAGGATGAAGATGAGATTGTAATTTGTTATTGGGTTTGATGATATTGTATTTGTTTGGATTTTTTTTTTTTTTTTGTAAAATTGTTCAAAAATCCTTTAGTGACCCATAACAAATCACCAGAGCAAGTCTAGGTTTAATAATGTGATTGAACAGGTCTATAATTATTCAGGTTGAAAGAAAACTTTTTTCAAGGGGGCCATTGCAGAATGGGTAGGAAGATATCAGAGTGTTTGGCTTTTTTTTTTTTTTTTTCTCTAATATTTTATATTTTTTTAAGTTGAGTTTTTTTTTTTGCAATTCCAATAATACCCTCTCAAAATTTTACCAATTTGTAATGACTAGTCAAAAATTTCAAGTTAAGGGTCTAAAATGTCAAAAATTAAAGCCTGAGGTGCCACTTGTCGCCACATATAATTTAAGGGCCACCAATGCAAAATACTCTTTTTCACACAAACTACAACATTCATTCATCATACAGTTTTTTATTATTATCTATCTAAATTCTTTTTAAATTAAACATTATAATAATAAATTATGAAATTATAAAGGAATTTAGAAGTAAAAATACTTAGAATAGATTTCATAACTAAATGATGTGTCATCGGGACATTACAAAAAACCTCAATGAAGAGTTGCTTGCAACATAGAAAAACAGACAATAACCGAAAACCAAACAAAACAAAATAAACGGCCATCCTCTTATTTGTCAAACTCAAAACTAATAAAATATATCCCGTCTAATACAACTTTTATAGGATAGCTATAATTAAAAGTAGAATAGGGTAACATAAACTTTCACATGATGGTGCATAGTTGTGACGCAAATATGCTTCCTATGCTTGCCACCAACTGCCCCAATTGTATAGCTGTTTGCAGCTTAGCCTGAAATCAAATTAACAAACTCATATGTCAAAAAAGAAAAGGAAATTAATTGCAGTAAATAAAATAAACTTTTTAAATTTTCAAAAACTAACACATATTTTAAAATATTGATAAAATAGCACCTGTCAAAAATATTATAACGAACAAATCTTAAACATATTTTTTATAATTTGTTTAACATCTCAAAATTTATTCGTAAAATTTAAAATATTAAATGTCTACAGTGTTTTTCCCCATAGTGTCGAAAGTTTGTTGAAAGTTCGTCGAATGTGCATTTCAAAAACGAGTGGTTCTAATTTCATACATTATTTACCCAAACACAGGCGTGGCTTTAATCAATACCTTTCAATATTTTCTTAAAAAAACAAAAACAAAAAAACAAGAGTGTACGTACCTTTAAGTACATAACTGTGGGAAGCTTGGTCTATATATCCCAATTCCCAATCTCACCGCCCTAATGCATTTGCACACACGTTGACGTTGACTCGACGTCTCGACCAAAAGGAATCAGAGTCTCCAACTATTACATGCATGATTGATGTCGATGATTATTTTTTAATTCTTATGAAATCTTTAACCATCAAATCCATGACTGAATTAGTTACGTGTTCAGTGACGTGTTGAGTAAACTTTAATTTTTAACTATTCGTTATACCATATACTCTTAAGAGTTGGCTCAAACGGTAAAGTCCTACAATAGAATTGGGTTAAATTTTCAGGTTCAAAAAGAAATATTATGTAGTAATAGTTATACTGATTTTAAATTATTGACAAACATATTCATCATCTTTATATTTCCAAGTCTGAGACATACTTTTAATACAAAAATAACTCACCTAATCTTGAAATTTTGCTATAAAGGTGTATTTTGTAGCTAGGAAAGGAACTAAAGGAGTACGCATGGAGTGAAAGAATAATACTTTTTATCATGAAAATAACTTACCTAATTTTGACATTTTCTAACTAAAGGTGTATTTTGCAGGAAGGAACGGAAGGAGTGTGGAGTGAAAGAAAATTGAATTAATAAGCGTTGCTTATCTAGTATGAAGTAATGATAATAGATTGATAGTATGAATTAATTAAGGAATGATAATAATGAAAAATAGATTGATAGATGATTCTGTTGAATTATATATTTAATATATATATATATATATATATAATATTAAACATGTTTTAGTTTTTGAAAAAAAAAAAAAAGCTACGGAAGTGGATAACTATTAATGCAAAGCTTGGTAACCAAGTTTTGGTTACATGGACCCATATAGGAAGCTTCCTTGGAAGCTTCAATAACTTCTTGATGAAGACTTTTGTTAGATGCATATTGCATTAAAAAGCACCTTCAAAAGAAAAAATAGAGAGCGAGAGAGTTAAAGAAGAAAAGCTTCTTAGTATGTAAGAGTATACAAATAGAAGTTTTGTTTCTAGAAAGAAAGAGTCGGTGGTTAAAAATTGAAAGAAAATTATAATTTTTTTGTAATATTTTGAGTGAGAAATAAAATTATATCATTTTTCGACGATTTAGCATTTATCTAGGTGTAGGGTTTCTTTGCTGACATTACTCATTGCCCATTCTTTTCCATTTAGGCATTTACAATGTTTTTTATTTCTAAAATTAAACTCTCGGCTGGTCTTTTCTCCTTGTTTTAGTTTATTTTATTTTATTTTTTCAAAAGCTTACCTCTCTCTTTGCTCATTCTAAGTTCTGTTGAGTTTTACTATGACTGATTTTTGTTTCCTATTTCTATGGTTTCATCTCCTCAATTATTTGATTTTTTGTTGTTTTATTTATTTTTTGTTCGATTTTCAAAAACTAAAATTTGATCTGGTGAGATACTTTCCAATTTGCTCTCATGGTTCATCAATCATTTTTTTTTTCATTTTCTCTTTTTTATTTTTTAATCAGTCTTCATCTTTTTTGGTGACGATGTTGTTTTTATTAGCGTATATAATTAGCAATAATATTATTCCATTCTAATTAATCTATTAGTTTTTTGGATTTTTTTAATTTTTTATTCTTTCCTTTCTCTACAGCTTCAGCTGCTCAATCACTTCATGTTTTTTATGTCGTTTTCCAAAAATTTATTTATGTGTCTTTTTTTCTGTTTTCTTTGTGCCGATTTGATTGCATGGTTTCGTTCTTATTCGTTATCATGGTTTTTTTATTTTTTATTTCCTTTCTTGGGTTTTTTTATTTTTTATTCGTTCTTATTTTTTTTATGTCATTTTACAGAAATTTATCATGGTTTCGTTCTACGACATTACTAGATTTCTTTGGAAACATTCAATTATTGACAAAATATTATATAAATTATATGACTAACAAACTAAAAAAAAAATGGCCACAACAAAAAAAACGCCTTGCAGATTTTTTGAATTAAATCTTAACAAAACAACTACGAATTAAATTTATTGTTAGATGGTTCTTTATCGTTTTTATATGTGATGTTATATTCGCATGTAATAAAATATTTTCATTATAATTTTTTTTTATAGTTCATGTTAAAAGTATTTTTATAAAATTTTTGAATATTTTAGTTATTTTCATAACTTGATAGAATATCTAAGTGCATTTCCATAACAAATCCGAATTTGCTAGAAATAAAATATTTCTACAACTTTATAGAATTGGTTGGGAAAGAAATATTTCCGTACGAAAACTAATAAAACACACACAAAAATTAATAATAAAAATATTTATAGCAAAAAAAAAAAAAAAGGATTTAATAATCTTCAATTTGAGATAAAACAATATTCGTTAATATTATCAAATTTTTAACAAAAAAAGAAAAAGAAAATTGGCTAAAATAATTCACGTATATTTCTGGTATATATATGGGGGCACAAGTGTAATAAAAGAATATATGTGATCTTTTTAACAATTAAATATAAATATTAGGTTAAATGAGTATAGATTTGTAATTTTTCCTGCTTAAATTTAAATTATTTTAGCCAATTTTTAAATTTAAATTAGTATTAAAAATTAGATATTCATTATAATTTTTTTTTATAAATAAATAAAAAAATACACATAAAAATACAGTCAGAAATTTATGACATTAGGCAAAAATTTTATAAGAAATTTCTTATATGGCTAGTTTTTAAATTTTTTGAAGCTGTGGCTATTTTTTACAATCATTTTGTAAACAGTGGCTATTTTCTTAAAATTCTCTAGATAAAAATGAGATTAAAAAAAAAGAAATTATAATGAATACCCAATTTTTAACACCTAATTTTGATTATTACCCAATTAATCTTTTGAAAAATATAAACAACTGACCAAGTGATTCAATTACTTACACAGTGATAAATGGTGGTAATTAACTTAGTTACCAAAAGCATGTGCAAGTAACTAACAAATTGACTAGGAACTCAATTACTTCAAAATTTTGGGTAATATTCATTTTTATTGTTATATAAATTCTGGGTATTTCTCTACTTCACCCATAAAAAATAAAAAAAAAAGTAAAAAAAATGTCAACTACAGCTAGGTTGCTATCTCGGGTAGCATATATTTATGTTTGTCAAGAAATATAGCTATAATGTCTGCAAGTTGCAAACTTGATTAATTAGGATTTTGACTTTGTTATATAATTTTGAATTTGGATATTTATTCCTTGGTGATAACAACTGTAAAACAGACATACATTACACAAATGAAAAATAGAGTTCAAAAATAAAGAAACAGAAACAGCATAGTTTATCGTCATCAGGATTTTTTTTTTTTTTTCATTTTATATATGTTTGATTGGTCTAAATAAGCATGCTACTAAAAATCCCTTTCCCAATCGAAGCAAAAAAAAAATAATAATAAGAAGTAATAAATAATACTGACATTATATATGGTTGAGAAGAAGATCAGTCAAGGACTGGCCAAGTCGGTTTCTGTGTGTATGTAGTTCTTATATATTCCAATTTAGTTTGTTCACATATCACAGTCAACAATAACTAGATCTAGATATGGATCATAAGAGGAATTAGAAAGGCCATAACTGAATAATTAAGGCTATTTTTGTTACTACTAAACTGTTCTTTTCATTGAACTCTTATTCATATAAGTGACGGGTCAATAGGATATAACAGTAGAGTATTTTATGACTCTGATGATCATTATATAATATCAACTTCATTATCATAAACTGGCCAGCGGAACTGTTTCCTCAAATCTCTAGTTGTCTGTTGGATAATTTTAATGTAAAAATTCACAGAGATTAACTAAAACGCGAATGAACATGGCGTAAAAGACGACGATGTTTGCTGTGTTTTTTTTTTTTTATTATGATGAGCTTTCGTGATTAGACTCGGACGCTGATGATTGACCTTCCGAGGATTGTGGACACTGACGAACTAGGCTCTGAGATCCAGCTGAGCTCTGAGGTACAGAGTGATTAAACTGCTCTCTCAAGTCTGTTAACCTTAGCCGATCATTGTAATTGCTTGGATCCGTGAGCATTTCGTGGACCGCGGTTTTGCCTTCGAGCATGCTCACCACCGCAGACATGACTGGCCTATGCGTTGGCGACGTACTTGTGCATAATAGAGCTACTTTGATCATTCGAGCCGCCTCTTCCTCGTTAAAATTGGACCTCAGTGTTGGATCCACCATCTCCTTCAAGCCCCCTCTTCGATGTAAATCGAGGGCCTGGAATTGAAAACAGCATTGAGAAAAGATTGAAGTGAAGGAAATAGAATTGATCAATGGAAATTTAAAGTTGTTTTAGATTTTCCCCGTCACTAGTGGTAGCAATGAGTTGAGAAAGAAACAGTTTAAGATAGAAGGATATCACTCTCTGTTATGACAATGAGTACCGAATATCGAACAATTAATTATGCACATTTTCGACCTTAAAGCAACATCCCGTCCGCCATGATCTTTTTTGCAAGACAAGGCATGACAAGCAAACTCGAAAAGATAATACAACGACAATTGAATATCTTACCGTATCAACGAGGCCTACATTATTCTCAGTTGGCCGATAATTCATGGTACTCCTCCCAGAAACGATTTCGAGTGCAACAACACCAAAGCTGAAAATATCTGCCTTGTAAGTCAAGTAACCCCACAACGCATATTCTGGTGCCATGTATCCCCTGTTCCATAAATATTATAAATATCTAGCAGTGTCAGTCACATTTCCTGTGTAAAAATACGCGAGTAACTTGGAAAAAAAAGAAAAAAAAAAGAGTGTATATTGATTACATGGTTCCAGCAATTCTTGTGCTAATGTGGGTGTTC
The DNA here is from genome assembly GCA_018132145.1 of Boehmeria nivea var. tenacissima. NCBI lineage: Eukaryota > Viridiplantae > Streptophyta > Magnoliopsida > Rosales > Urticaceae > Boehmeria > Boehmeria nivea. The sequence continues at coordinate 11,272,587 of CM030883.1, forward strand.
TCTTCTTCATCAAGCTTGGCCAAACCGAAGTCCGAAATCTTGGGGTTAAGGTCCTTATCAAGCAGTATGTTGGTACTTTTGATGTCTCGGTGGACAACTCTCAGCACCGATTCCTCGTGTAAAAACGCCAGACCTTTGGCAATGCCTAAACATATACCCTGCCTTGCAGTCCAATCCAAGTTCAATCTGGTATCCTCTGGACCTGCAATTGAATAATTGCACAAACATTATTATATATTCATACAAGTTGTTAACTCAATGTCATTAATTTCTCATTGCTAATCTGTCCAGATCTGAAATTGCAAACTAAAGAAAGAGTCGCTGAGCTTACCGAACAAAGCACGAGCAAGACTATTGTTTTCCATGAACTCGTATACCAACAGCAACCGTTGTCTTGCAATGCAGCATCCATACAGTCTGACAAGATTTGGATGCTGCAAAGCGGTAATTATCCCGATTTCATTCACAAACTCGCGGTTTCCTTGATTAGATTTCGACGAAAGCTGCTTAACTGCTATTACACTACCATCAAGCAATGTACCCTGCAATTGGAATCATCAGTATTTTTTTTTTTCAAGGGTGTCTTCTGCGAAATAACTCGAATGAGCAAATAGTAAAACAATCGCTTTTCTTACCTTGTATACAGATCCAAAACCCCCTTCCCCAATCTTGTTCGTCAGATCAAAGTTGTTTGTGGCAGCTTTAATCTGCTTGAAGGTAAAGAAACCAGTTTGCAGGTCCAATCCTCTTAAAACTGTTCAAAGGAGGATGTTAGGCTGCGCCGCATCATAAACGTGCAGAAAATGAGCGAAAAAAATCATAATGCATTGCTTCTTTTTTGTTTATTCCGAAATGATTATATGAACTACATGTGAATTGTGATTGATGGGAAAAAAATTTGCTACCAGCACCTTTTTCCCTCGATGAGCTTCCTCCGAAAAAGCCTTTCCACCACAGAACGCTCATAATTGTGAAAGCAAGGCATAAAACCAAAATAACAGCGCTGACCGCTATAGAAAGCTTTGCTCTACGCGAAAGTCCTCCTTGTTTTTGGATCTTTTGAATATTTTCAGGAGGCTTGAACTCTATGTTAAGAATCACCGGCTTGTTGACCAACATTCAGTACAAGAAAATACGGGAGAAAAGAAACGAAAAAAGAAAACTTCCTACACTTACCAGGGTCCACGGATATAGCTGATATAAGAGAACCATACGATCCTTTCTCCGGTATAATTGTTGTACCTTTCCCGGCCCAGTGAAACCGAATCTCGAGAATGCTGTTCTTAACCTGAGTTTGGTTAAATTTCCTAATGACCGGCACATCAACACCGCCTGCTTCTTTTTCAATGTTGAAGTCCTTCAAAACTAATTCTTCCTGCAACAAGCTTGCTCATTTAAGATCTATTTCTTTTCTTTTTTTTTTTTTCTTTTTTCTCAAATCACATCGATGTGTACACAAGGAGAAAATTGGCTACCTGAATATAGACATCAAATATTCGTCTCCCGAGACTAAAGTAAGTTCTATCATCCCTAAATATAATCTCCGAAAAGTGAAGTTTCACAGTGTAGTTTCCGTTCTCTAAGCAACGTGCGAAATATGTGAGAGACAGGGCACCAAGGCGAGCATTAGTGTACAAAGCAGAGTCATTCATTTCGAGTATAGACACATTATTTGCTATGTAGGTGTTTGAGGTTCTAGCTTTCATGTCCCAAAACTCTCCAGACGTACTTACTCCCCATCTATTATCTCGCGGTACGAATTTTGCTGCTCCGCCCGAGTCTTGATCCTCCTCATACTTGACACCTTGGATGGTCGTCGCCTTTCCACCGCAGTTTATATGCAACGAGTAGTAACCTATGCAGATAGCAAAAATTCTTTGCCTAAACAATGCTGTAAGAGTGAGGTCTAATAATTGAAGCATATACCTAATATTGTGATTCTGCATGTTGTAAACTTACTTTGTGAACATGGATTCATATTTTGGCACTTTGCGAGCGATCTTGATTAACAATGGTATCAAAAGTAATCAGCAAGATATTTAAGTGGAGGATTAAGTGTAAATGATTACTCTTTCTTTTTGGAGGTTAAATTAGAAGCTTACGAATTGTCTTTCGAAGAAAAGCTTCTGTACAAGTTCCTGATGAAGCAACAAATAAATTTATGCCAAAACAGTCAAGTAACCGAAGGAAGAAAAGAATAATTAGGCAGATATCAAGGAATAAATATTCTTCTTACTGTGTTTCTCTGCAATTATCCGGGACAGAGCTCTCAGAAAAGTTATTATAAGAAAGATCTATTTGACTGCACATATAATCAATTTCTATTAATTAGAAGATTTAACAATCAGCATCAAAAATTTCCTGAACATATATTACTCAGAGCACATAGAATAATTTAGAATCACATGAGACTTTGATGTGGAATTTAAAATAAAAAACATACTGCTTAAAATCTTTCTTTTTGATCCAATCAGGAATTGGTCCCCTGAACAGGTTGCTTGTGAGATACCTGTCATTTAGCATCATGAACGGATCGAAATACGCTTCGTGTTAGGATCAATCGAACTTCAGTGACGAGACTAGTAGGAAATATCAAAGCCAATTGTTTATTATCTATACTTCAGATTTATGCTAACAATAATGATACTCACATCATCTCCAATTTGTCTAGACCTTGTAAACTTTGAATATCTCCTTCCATTCTGTTGAAGCTGAGATCTCTATGGCCAATAAGAGAAAACAAGCAGTTAATTGTATATGAAGGAGGAGGGGAAAATCTCATGGAAGAACATGATAGATATGTATATGTAACACATACAGTTTAACCAGTTTTGTGAGTTGAGATATATATGGAGGAATTTTTCCAAAGAGATTGCAGCTCCTCAAGATCCTATCAAAGAAATTCACTAGTTTGATGTCAGAAGAGGGATTCTCATATCATTTTTCAAGTACGCCCGGAAAGAGACTCACAATTCTTGCATGTTTTTCATATTCTCCAATGGAGGAAATTCTTGACCCTGGTCTCCATTCAAGTCACTGATCCTTCTGCACAAAGTTGTGTGCGCGGATTCGAGTTAAGAATCATAGTAGTAACAAAGCAATGTCTGCAATCGATTGTATTGTCAACCGCCTCAAGATTTCAAAAGAATTGATTGACTTTAACAGAAGAGCCATGAGCAATTGGAGAAAGAACTCACAATTCCAATAAATTGCTCAACGCAAATATACTAGAGGGAATAGGTCCTTCAAAACCACTGGCTTGGATTTCTCTGTTAGAATCAAAATGAATAATAGACCTTTAGCACTTTCACCTCTCTGAAGAGATTAACGACGATCATGGATGTTTTGTAAAGAAATTTACACTTACAACATTGTAAGATTTGTCAATTTGCTCAAGAAATCAGGTATTTTCCCGCCGAAGTTGTTGCTACTGATTCTCCTGTGTGGCCATAAATCAAAACAAAAAGTGCCTGAAGGAAATTCTATAGTTGTTTTAGAAGTAGAAAAGCCATGCAGCCATACAGTTCGGTCAATTTGGTCAAGCTAGACAAAGCTTCGGGTAAAGCTCCGGTAAAATTGTTAGCTCTGAGAACGCTGCATTCAGAAGCAAAGCGCGCGTTAACCTATGAAGAACCAATTGAACTTAAGGCTCCTTAGAAATATATATATATATATATATCAAAAAGGCCTGAAAGGAAATAAAGGAACTTACAGTTCCTGCAAGTTGACCAACTTCCCCAACTCGGGAGGAAGGCTTCCAGAGAAGAGGTTGTTGTCTAAGTTCCTGAAAGTATAATGTTTTTATTGTCTTTTCATTTTCACAGCAGAGATTAATTAACAAAATGAAACTTTAGACTTTCAAATGATAAAATTGGCCGACTAACTAGCGACGTAGATCATACACATGGACTAGGCTCGTAAGGTTTCCAAAGTAGTCGGGGATTGGTCCTGATAAGTTGTTCGCTGCTATGGACCTGCATTTCAGTCATTTTGTAAATTCCATACTAAAACTGCTTTATTTCAGCTAACTTAGGTTGAAAAAAGCCGCTTACATGTGTACTAATTGCTTCATAGAAGCCCATTCCCGTGGTATGTTACCGCTGAGGCAGTTCCGCTTGAAGTCTCTATAGATAATGATGATGAATAAACATCATACTAGTTAGAGCTTTGCTAAGGACAGACGCACGTATTGCGTCTGTCTAATCACACGTGGCTGTGATTGAACAGACGCGTCCTTAGTATTTTTCTAATATTTATCAGGAAGAACCAAAATTACACTGAATAATAAACGATTTGGGCCATATTTTCCCTTACATGGCAGTGAGGTATGGTAATTTAGCAATAGATGGTGGAAGCACACCAGCAAGATTCTGCTCCTTGAGAAATCTGTAGATCAAGGATTCGAATGCTCGTTTAATTTGGTTCAAGCTTTTCAGGTTAAAATGACAATATTTAAGATGTCATGAATGATATAGACCAACTTGTTTCAGTTAAATTCAGTAGGCAAAAATAAATAAAAGTGAATTTTAAGAAAATAACCACGGTTTACAAAATGATTTTAAAAAATAGTCACAATTTCAAAAAATTTAAAAACTAACCCTTTCAGAAATTTCTGACAAAATTTATGATAGGTGTCAAAAAATTTTGACAGTAATTTTATGTATAATTTTGTTATTATCACAAATTTTTTACATATATTATGACTAATTTTTAAAGTTTTTGAAATTATGTTTATTTTTAAAAAACACACAATACAAAATAACTATTTATCAAACTGATCCTAAATAAAAAAATCGAAGTAAGATTCGTATTATTTCTTGCTAACAAAAGTAGAGCAAGTGCGCATGTATTAAAAAGTCAATGATGGAGAGTGTGTTTTTAAAATTAGCTAAGGTCCTTTGGTAACACTTTTATTTTTTGTTGTTTTTTTTTAAAACAAAGATTTGATTAAAATTTTAAAAATAGATTTTTTTTGTTAAGGTTCTTTGGTAAGTCTATTTTTATTTTTTGTTTTTTTTAATTGAAAATAGATTTTCAAAAATAGAGAAAAAAAATCTTGTTTTTAATTTTTTTTTAAACAAAAAGGTTAAATCTTACAAATTTTTGTGTGTGTTTTATATATGAGAATTTTAAGAAGGGAATTTTAAGAAAATAGCCACAGTTTCAAAAAATTTAAAAACTAGCCTTTTCAGAAATTTTTGACACGTGTCAGAAATATCTTATAGCACATTTTATGTGTAATTTTGTTATTGTCAGAAATTTCTTACAATGTGTTATGGCTAGTTTTTAAATTTTTTGAAATTGTGGCTATTTTTTAAAAACACACAGTCCGAAATAGCTATTTATCTAACTGACCCTTTTAAGAAAATAGTCACTTTTAGAGAATGATTTTAAAAAATAACTAATGTTTCATAATTTTAAGAAAATAGCAATTTCAGAAATTATTACCATAGTAAGAAATTTATTACAATAAATTTTATGTGTATTTTGTTATGGTAATAATTTTTTTACTTTTGCAAAAAAAAATTTACGGCTATTTTTTAAATATTTTAAAACTATGACTATTTTTTTTTAAAACAAACTATCCAAAATGGATATTTATCTAACTGACCATTTATATATTCCTACACTCATTATATAAGGAAGATTTGGCTTTTAGCCATTTTGAGACTCATGTTTCAAGAATTTAGCCATAGTTTCACAAAATTAAGCTATGTTTCAAAAATTTCTTACAATGTGTTATGGCTAGTTTTTAAATTTTTTGAAACTGTGGCTATTTTTTGAAATCATTTTGTAAACAGTGGTTATTTTCTTAAAATTTCCTTTTGAAAATAAAATGAAGTGAAATTTTTATTTATAGAAGCAAAAAATAAAAACGTTACCAAACATAGCTTAAAGTTTCAAATATTAAAAAAAATAGCCAGAGAAATTCATTACTTATGTAAGACATTTTTTACCATAAAAAAAAATTGAATAGATATTTTATTATAATATTTTGAAATATTGTCTACATTTTAAAAAATGATCATTTCTTTACACATCTCATTTTTATATATTAAAAAAATTAGTTTAGCACATTGACATCGACTAAAAATTACTTTTCTACAATGTGTTGTCTTAGACGAATTATTAATTTAGGACATTAAAATAGACTAAAAATACTATTTAATCGAGATTAATTACTAACTCGTCTAGAATCAATTTATCAAGGTAATATATATATATATATATATATATATATCCGCCGCCGCTAGCTATAGTAGTTAAAAGACAGAAGCGATTACATGTGAAGGACGTGGCAAAGGCCATTTGTGCAAGTGCAATCGACGGTATTGTTGTATGACGGTCTGTCCTTGGATTCTGGTGTTCTCCATGTTGTGTCATTGGCGCACGGGTCGACGCTGAAGTCCCAGTCCTTCTTCCCTATTTGTGCTGCCACTTCTTTCAGAGCTTGCACTGTAGCCAATTATCAACAGTGAAACTATAAAAAAAAAGTTCAAACTCTCACATCAAATATCATGAATTTGGTACCATAATATGCAACTAAACAACTCATCTAGTACTACAGAGTGCACTTACATTCATCAGCATGAAGTTGAGCGCATGTTAACACTTTTCCGGAGCAGTTCCACAGACTGAAAAAGAGTAGAAGAAACCACCACTTTTTGTGCTTATTGATGAAGCTAAACATGTTTGGGAGGGTGTTATAATTGACCTTATAATTGTGATTTTAGCCATCTTAACTTATAGAAACCGTTGGCCTATATAAATTACTTGGCAGCACTAGTGGAGCCAGCAAATGCCCCACCTCAATTTTTTGAAATTTAAAAATTTGTCCTGTATTTTAGAAAAAATTCCATTTATGTCCTCGTTATGCCCCCCCGAATTATTAAAATTTAAAATTTCACCTTAAATTTTAAAAAGATTTTTGTTTATGTCCCCTTGAAAAACTAGAAATAGTATCTATACTTCATTATGTATCTAATTGAATTTATTATTATATTTTTAAAATTTAGAAAATAATTTTAATGTTTTTCTTTTGTTCACATTGTACGTACCCCAATAAGATTCTTGGCAGATTGAACGTGGGTTTCACGCTCAACTATGCGACATACAGTCAAGTGCCTAGTAAGAAGTCTAATCCGGGTCCACATTTTATTGCATAAATAAAGCTAATACTTCCAATATTTTGTGGGGTTATACAGGGACTTTTTTAGCTTGCTTTTGGACTCGTAAACTCTACCAATATTTTCTAGAAATATATTCTTGGGAGATTGTGAGAATTTCCTTTTTTTATATATATATTTTTACATAATATTTTTAATTTATACTCTAAAATTTATACTATAAACATAAAATATAAACAAAATAAACACACTATTAGGGCAAAAATTATTAAATTGCACTAGAATTACTTTATTTTGTAATTCTCCTCTATTCTTTTATCTAACTATGGTCCATATAACGGATTGATAAAACAAATTAAAATAAATTTTAAATCTTAATTTCTTGTTTAAAAGCTGTCACTCTTGTTCATAAATAAAAGTATCTCTAATATTTAATTTATGGGGAGAAATAAATAAAGACTTTTGACTTGCTTAATTTAGGACTTGTAAAGTCTTATCATGTAGAAGTCTTGTTTTTGGACAAGTCTAAAACAACTTCCTTCAAAATTCTTTAGACTAGTCAAGCAAGTTATAATTGTGAACTTCCTTGAAATTTCCAACAGCTTACAACGAAAGTGATCAATAATTTCCATTGTGGTGAACTGCCTATATACCCGAGAATCGAGACCGAGAGTACCGAGAGTTTTACGCACCAAATTACAACCATCCTAGGAAGACTTGTCTTTTACCTTGTTTGTTGATTTCTTCGATTTCCTTCTTTCAAAGCGTGTCGATTGTTTGGTACATTTTAAAAAGGTCTGGATTTTTTTTTTCTCTCCCTTCATTTCTTAATCAAATTTTTGCTAGAGGTTTAAAGTTAATACAAGCACTGCATAAAATAGATGCTCATATTGTTGAACCAAAGCGAATCACACATTTAACTAATTATTACAAGAGACGTTTAGTCGCATCACGATAATAGAGGCCTTATTTCAACTCTTGTACTTAAGGCTGTAGGTATAAAAAAAATAAAGAAGGACCAAATTGTCACTAAATCAAAAGAAAAAGGACCCCTAATGCCAAAACACTATTCTATATAACATTAAATGTAACGTTATATCTAATGTTATATTTTTTTACACATATATATGTTACCTGTTATAAAAAATATTACATATTATGGCTAAAATTTCATGAAATTATGACTAAATCTTAAAAAATTTCTCAAAAATTTGGTTAAATGCCTAAAAAACTCTATTATGTTCCAGAAATTACAACAGTACTTTTAAGCAAAAAAGAAAAAAAATTACAATAGTACTTACAAGCCATAGACAAAAAAAAAAAAAAAAAAAAGATTACACGACTTGCCCGTAACTGTTTCAAAAGAGTTTATTCGCATCATGATAATAGAGGTCATATTTCAGACTCTTGCACTAAAAAACAAAAAAAAAAAGGGACTCCAATATAGGGAATTAAAACTACAATATGGCAGCGATAATTGCTCCGATCTTCACAAAGGGCGAGATTATCTTCCTAAGAAAATTCGGCTGAAAATATTCACAATGATCAAATTTTAGTCAGTACGGATCAGAAAACAAAGCAGATATTAAGAATTAATTTGTAGCAGATATTAAGAATTAATTTCTTTGTGAATTTCAATGTTACATATATAAAGCTAAGATCATTAGGTGCCTATATTTAAACATTCACTATAATTACACACCCAAAATTATAATAATAATAATAAAAAAGACTCAAGCTTTATAACTTACTTTTTTTGGACGACGATTAGGTTTTCTACGCGAACCTGCAATAACAAGAACGGTTAATTTACCAAATAAATAACTTAAAAACGAAGGCCAAATTATTCTTTGTAATACCAAGCCTTTGTTTCGCATTATTACTTCCGATTTTTTTTTGTTCTCTCTTTAACAATGAGAAGACTGAGACTATATATAGAGATTATTTTTGTGAGATATATAAGCTTAATTACCCTTTATTTTCCTTTTTGGCCATAACAGAAAATAAAAAAAGGCAAGAACTGAATTATTACAATCGAATAATAAACACTGCAATAAAATTATATCTCAGAATTTTCTTCAAAGTACTTACTTGATGGTCTATGTAGTACGAGAATTAAAGGTCGGATTATTATGACTCCATAATGGCGTAGACGACGACTTCCCTGCGCATCGATCTATTGTCATGTTAGCACTTAAATAAATATATATATTCTCTCTCTCTCTCTCTCTCTCTCTCTCTCTCTCTCTCTCTCTCTCTCTTTAAATGCCTCATAACTTAATTAAGTTACACATCCCTAATATGTTTTCAGCTTATTCAAGAAATTGATATGAAAGATAAAAGTGACAGTTTTTCTATAGTTGGTTCTACTCATGAACCAATCCGGGAAGAAAACTTATGATAAATCGAGTTAAAAAAAAAAAAAGAACCTCAATCAATAACTTTTCTTTTGACCCGATAGAAGAGAGAGAAAAATGAGAGAGAGAAAACAGTTCACTAAATAATTTATTTAGTAGTTCTAATCACCATATTATACATATGTACAGTAAAAAAGACATATCTAAAAGAAACACAAATCCGCAGTTCTTATTAGCTCAAGTCGAAGCTATATATGTGTGTATGTATGTAGTGGATAAATTTTACGAAGTACCCTTGATCAAAATTAGTAATCTTATATCGCTATATCAAAATAATTGCAGGGTCAGCTAAGGAAATTGATCGATTGATAACAAAAGTTTAAAGAAAATACAAACATACTGATCAAATGCTATCAGGTAAGGGTAATAAATATAGATGGAAATGATATATATATATATATATGAGATATTTAAAAAAAAAAATCAATACATTGTACAAGTTAGAAGTCACCACAATATACATACACACACACACATATATATATTACAGAACGTATATTCAAATTAGAACATGAATTAATTTTCAGGATTTGCTACCGGACGATGATGATGATGATGATGGCGGTGGTGGTGATGATGATGATGATGATTACTATTATTACTTCGGCGGCGATAAACTTTTCCATGATTTCCCATATCGATATTAATTATTATTAATTAGCTAGTTTAGCTAATTCTTTGCGATCTGGATTGCTGTCTCGCAGGCAATGAAAACATATATATATATATATATATATATATATTAGCTTGCTGCGTGAGTTATATATCTATAAAAAATAAAAATAAAAAATACGCATTTGTGTTGGGAAAACTATTTTTCAAATCTTCTCTATAAAATGGCCGAAACCTCATATATGGGCTTGATCTTTGAAAGACCCACCAAGAGCTTATATGGGTGGTTACAAACGCGTCATCTTAGGCATATATGCCAACTTGCCTTTTTCTTTTTTTTTTTTTCTTTTTTTTTTCAGATTTCCCAAAAAAAAATCGAGTCAATTTTGCCAACACAAACGGGAAGTGAATATTATAGAGTCTATTTGCTATTTGATTATTTTGTAATTAATATTTTAAGAAAATAGTTAATATTTTTTAAAATTAAGAAATTAACAATTATTTTTTATAAAATTAAAGACATAAAGGTAACATCGTACCATTATAAAGTTAAAAAAATTATTTTAATAAATTTCAGAACCAATAGTAGATTGTTTGGAGAAGGATCAACCTAGTTGGTAAGCTTCCAAATAATCAGACGTGTGCCAGCTTTGATGGGATACGTTCCTATTGTGTTTCGCTTTTACCAAAAAAAAAATTCAAAAATGACTTTTTTCTCAATAATTTTTATTATTTAAAAGATCAAATACGAAAATGCAACTTTCGCAATGACATAAGATTGGGAGAAATGAAACTATATATCATATTATACAGGCACCAAGTTGCAAAAAAATGAAAATAAAAAATGACCAAGACTTTCCTTTTGGCCAACAAAATCAAGGAAGACCTAAGTGAAGACCTGCCATATTGCAAGTTATATATATTTTATACACAAAATATCATACAAAGTAGTTTTACCGGCCAACACACACATTATGCAGTTTTTACCAACCACTAATATCATATAACACTAACATCACTTTTTACTCAACATTAATATCATCCAAAATTATGTCTGGCATACTTTTTTTTTTTTTTAGTATGAATTAGCTAAGGTCTAAAATGAATATTGTTTTACCTTTATTTTTTCAGGATCAAACTAAAGAATTGCAGTTGTTTATTAATTACTTACCGTCTGTTTTTGTCTTACGAGACAAAATGTCTAGCATGCTAAGTTCAACAATATAACAGTCTAAAGGAGAGGAGCATTGATTACAGTTCTCATCCATTAAAAAAAAAAAAAAAATCTTCTTAAGAGAGCCACATTCATTACAAAATCAATGATCATCTTTTAAAAGCAACCTCACATACATGGTTTCAATTAAAAAATGACATCGATTATTTTGTAATCGTCTAGATTTTGTAGGGAAAAAGGAAATGGGTAATTGAATTTATTATTGAGAAAAAAAATGTGACAATTTATATATATTTTATCATGTAAAACGATTTGTTAGATTTATTTTTTAAGCGCATCTCATTTTTCAAAGAGATTTAACTGTACAAAATCGCTTTTTACAATAAAATATATATTATTGGAGAATTTTTCTATTATTGGATGAAAATTGATAAATTCAGTTGATCGGTAGAAGGAAAAAAAAACATGAAAGAAGAAAAAAGTAAGAGTAATTGTACAAACCAAACAATTTTTTTGATTCTTGTGCTTACTAACATGTACAGTAACAAATCTCATAAAATCCCATCTAATAATCAGAATTTCAAGCAAGCCGATATTCCTAATATACAGTTACTTTTTTCTTGTCCATTTTTTAGAAACAATAATGAAATCAACAGATAAAATAGTAATTATTCAAAAAATAATAATTCAACCCATCTCTTAAACAATAGCAACACGAAATTTTTTTTTTTTTCCCCCTCTAATTTTTGTTAATTTTTATTTTCTCCTCCAATCCCCATTTCCTTATATGTTAAAATTGAGTGTCACAGACAGACACATAAGCACACCGAGTCAGAGACGGACAGAGTGATTATATTTGCTTTTGCAAAACGACAAAATTGCATTATTGATTATAAACTAAGTTGACCAGGACTTTTTTGCACAACAAGAGCGAGAAATTTGTGTGCCATAACGCAAAGTACATATACTGTGCATTTTTAACCAATTATAATCTCATCCAATATATCTAGCATACTTAACTCAGAAGTAACAAAACTCATTTCCTCCAATGCCAATATAAATACTAAATTTAACATTAAAAATTGACAAATTACAATATAATTAGAATTTAGTATTTAAAACATTTATACTATTTTAAGTACTATTTTATTATTATATTATTTTAGTAGTAAAATTCATCAAAGTAAATATGCCATTAGTAAAAAATAAATAAATAAACAAACAAATAATATGACATTTTGGCATATAAGAGATATTTCATTAAATGTTAAAAATGAACGGATCTTTGACGAGTTTTGAATGCTAATATTTTGGTATTTTGGTATTTTGCTATATCAAGAATAATACATATATATTTTTAATTTGCACTGAATATTGGATTAAATTAGAGAATACTTTTTTTGTTATTACGATGCAAATTTTAACACTGACAACCCAAAATAAATTGCAGTACATATGTGCTTGACTTTAAAAGCATTGAGAGTACCTAAAGGAGAAGAGAAACAACGTTTTTAAAAATAAAGATAAGACCATCTTGGCATTGAAAATGACGTTTTAATACTCTTACGTAAGAGTACCTAAGAGTGCTAAAATGTTTTATTTAACTCACTAAAATCATGTTAGTGCTAGCTTTTATACTAAAGTTAATGCTATCTTAATTTTTTATTCAAATTTTATTACAAGAAATACAAAAAATAAATATGATATATCATATTAATTTTATAGTGGTAATGTTGTAATAACGGATTCATGTCATAATTTGGTTTATGCATATTTGATCTTAAATTTGGAAACGAAGACAATAGGTGCTAAAATTATATATACTAAGTTTGAATATAGCATTGAACAATGTATTTTTTTTTAACTGAAATTAATATTATGCTTTAACAATAATTTTTTTTTAGAACATTCATTCATTGGTGACGCTCTAAATGCGAAAATTTCCCCCAACCTACTAAGTATTTATGTTATGAGGATTTATCGCAATTGCTCTCACCACTGCCATTTTACACAACAAGATAAACAGAGAAAAAACAACTCCATTAAGAATTACTTACAACATGGAAAAACAGACAACCAAAAAAAAAATTAAACTAATAAAATATGTCCTATCCAATACAACTTTTTTATTGGACAGGACTTGAATCTTAGGTCTAAAAGCAGTAATTAAAAGAAAACTAGGGTAACATATATAAATTTTCACATGATGGTGCATAGTTGGGACGCAACAACTATGCCTCCTATGCTTGCCATTAACTGCCCAAATTGTATAGCTGTCTGCAGCTTAGCCTGAAGTCAAATTATAATAAACTCATACGTTAAAAAAAAAATGTGATTATTTATCGTACAATTTTTATCATTTTCAAAAGAAATTATTACTATTAGATTCAATTTGGGTCTCAACTTATACTGATCAACACTCCCATGAGGACAATAGCATTTAAAATATTATATATATATATATATATATATATATATATTGAATTATCGTAAGAATATTATTGAAAACTCACTTGCTTAGATTGTTGGTTCACCGCCGGGACAATTGAAGAGGATAGCGAAGAACTGGTTGCGATCTCGGCCTGTTTGTCATGATCGCAAGGACTCATGACGACTGTTTTGACTGATGAAGTGGAACGCTCATATTTTGGCTGCGGATTTTATACAATAATTAGGTAGGAAGTTATTAACATCGATTAACTTTTAAACTCATAATAAGTAATAATATTGTTCATGACAATATAATATTAATTATGGACGGTAATGCTTGATAAATTAAAACACATAGTAGTGTAAGAGAGTACTCACTTTCTTAGTCTCATTCTGAGACGTTACAATTGTAGTCTCTGCTTCTCTCTTTCCTGCAGAGTCCGTGGAAGTTGTGGTACTTTGCTGCGCCAAGAACAAATTAATATTAGTACTTCAAAATATATGTTCCTAATTATATAAAATATTCGGAAATGACAATTTCTAATTACTATTGAAACTAAAACAATATGATGACAATCAACAATGATCCAACTAGCTTTTCCGGCCTTTATCTCGTTCGGTAATATTTAGGTTTAATAATTTAATAAGTGCTCAAATTTTAATTATATTGGTAAGAGAAAACAAGGCTTGTCAAATCCAAAAGGGCCAAGAAAGAGAAACCGAGTTTTCTTCAAATAGCTTTATCACAATCAACTTCTCTTCAAGATTTTTTTTGTAACTTTATTTTCATTTATAAAAATTAAGGGCAAGAATGATACCCAAATTTATTTTTTATTCTCTGGCTTCATTCTTCTTGTGCAGCTGTAAACATTAGTTACTTACTTATTACACTTATTCATTATTCACGAGTCAAATACTTTTCAAAAGTATCATCATGAATTGTCTTTTTTCCAATCAAAATAAGATTGTTCTAAGAATATTTTATGACTAATTAGGGAAACTAATTTACCTGATCCGCGGTTGATGATTCCGAGTGCTTATTCAGAACTTCCATTCTCTTGAAGTGAAGCAAAACAATTGGATCCAAAAACTCTTGATGCTCATGCTTATAATTCTTCTCATTAGAGAAACACTGAGAGCAAACACTGAAAGTAGTAGTATTACCACTATGAGTGTCCTCAAAGCACTGGACACAAGTGAAATACATTCCCTTCACAAACTTCTTACAAGACCCTCCACAGAATGGCCTTCCGCTCTGGATTACGTAGAAGAGAGTTATAATGTCATCGAAGAAAAGGACCTCGTTCCCGGGCTGCTTGAGCTCGTCGAAGAACTCGTCCGAGCTCATGTGCTTGAAGTCGATGGTCTCCATGTACTTGGAGAACTCCTTGAACTTGACGTGGCCAACGTCTTTCGGATCCATCTCGCTGTAGAACTCGTCGACGAAGCGTTGGATTTCCTTTGTCGCCGTCGTGTAGTAAGCCAACGCTGTCTGCCTCAAGTCCTCCATTATTGAGTCTCTCCAATCTCTCTCTCTCTCTATAGATCTAATTGGTTTGAGCTCTTTTTTTTTACGGCTAGTTTTAGCTTGCCCTTCACTTTGCAATGGGATTGGAATATTTATAGGGAGGTTTAATAACTAACTACTGTCCTTAAGGTCTGTTTGGTGGAAAAGATGTGTGGATGGATTAGAATATGTGAGAGGAGGGAGCAATAATGAAGTAGAAAAGGTTGGTGTGTTTTTTTTTTTTTTTTTTTTTTTGTTTTTTGTTTTGTTTTGCTTTGTTTTGTTTTTTTGAGTTGTGTTGTATAGTACAATATAGAATTTGTACGGACATTTCTTAACTTTATCGTTTTTGTTAATTGAACCTTTTTTTTTTTTTTAATCATTGATACATTATTATTTTTTGCAATTGGTACTTTTGAGTCATAAAATTTTGGCAATGAATTCCAGTTTTAAACTAATGTAGCTTAATTTAACTTTGAAGTATTTTAGGAACTTAAAGACCCTTAACTTTTCCATCAAAATTTTATTGTATGCTAAAATTTTAAAGTTCAAGGTCCAAAATGTCAAGGAAAAAACTAAAGGGCTGAATTGCCAAAACTCGAAAAATTCAGAGGCTAGTTGTACTTAAACTCTAGAATAATATTAGTAATGATTTACTATAAAAAATAAAAAAAATACTATACCAACCTTTTCATTTATAAAAGTAAAAATAAAATAAAATAGAGAGATTTTTAAGGATTTAACCAAATTTTTGGCTAATTTCCCATAGTTTTATGAAATTAAGGATTTAACTGTAGCATACGTGTAACATAATATGTTACATGTAACATACAGGTAACATATTATAATATACACAGACGGATGTAGTTAAGGGCCTCTGGGGGCACAGGCACCCCTTGAAATTTTGAAAAAAATCATATTTTACTCCTATATTTATGAAAAAATTTCAAATAAATACTTCACAGGCCTCCCTAAATTTATGAAAATGTACGTTTTATCCTTATATTTAAAAAAATTTCAAATCTATCCTTCTTGTGCCCCCATTAAACTTCTTAAATTTATAATTTTGTCTATAATTTTTATGAAAGAGTCTCAATTTCACCTAATATAATTTATAAATATTATATAATTTATTTTTTTAATTTATCTATAATTTTCATATAATGTTGTGCCCCACTGACTAAGGATCTTGGATCCGTATTTGATGTTATATGTATATTACGGCTAAATCTTTAAGTTTAACATTCTAGGATTAAGTCTTTCAAACTTTACCTTTAAAATGATCAATTTCTTAATTGGTCCTAAAATAAAATCTTCAAATTTAAAGACATTGATGGTAATTTTGTCTCATCTACTTCTACAATTGCAAGGATAAAAAATTTTGATGAGGAAATCAGGAATCATCTATCACTCTTATTTTCATAACCATCATTCCTTACTTAACAAGCAACGTTTATTTAATTCATCTTTCTTTCGCTACGCACTCCTTTACTTAGGTACGTTATTTTTATATTAACAAGTATTTTTGTTTCGCTCCACACTCCTTTAGCTTTCATAGCTACAAAATACACCTTTACTAGGAAAATGTCAAAATTAGGTGAGATAATATTATATCAAAAAGTCTTCCAAAAAATATATACATTACTTTTTTTTTTTTTTCACTTTTTCTCAAGAACTCTATTACATTATAATTTAAGGTATGAATGCAGTGAAATAAGTAATGTTGATATATTAATGATGATATCATGTAAAGCTATCAAAATTGAAGCATACGCCAAGGGCAATTGTAATATAATGAGATATATTTATTTTTAAGGATTTACAAATGCCATAATTTTAAAACTTGTTTAATAAAATGTCCATAAACGTTTTTTAAATGAATGATATGTTTTGTTCACTAGACAATTTATCATGATTAGTAGACTATATAAAAGACAAAAATAGCTAGTATATTGTCGGTTAATCAAAAACGAATCATTGCACTTAATAAAAAAAGTTATAGGCATATTCTTCGATATAGTTTTGAAAATAGATTATCTGTCAATTTTTTTCTTATTTTTATCACATGATTAATCATAAGTTAATAAATTTTTAATCTTCATTATAAGTTTTGTTGCAAATTCAACCTCACTAACATAAAGTCTTAGATCCATCACTGATTATGGTAGCATTAATTAGTTTTTAATCGCTAATTAAGATTAGTGTTGAAAATTGGCAAAAGAGACTTGAAACACGTAAACTTTTTAGAATAAATCTCAGCAAATTCAGAGCCTAAAGAAACTATATAGCAAATTATCATGAATATAATAATTTCAAATAGCAGACTATCATGGAACGAATGGCCGTATTGTTTAGAAGAATAACGAAACAAGCCTACAAAATCAAAGTTTATTCAACACGTCATTGAACACATAACTAGTTCAGTAGTCGATTTTATGGTTAAAGAATTTCGTAAGAAATAAAATATAACCATTGATATTAATCATGAAATAGTTGGAGACTTTGACTCCTTTTGGTCGTTAACGTCAACGTATGTGTCAATGCATTAGGAGTTAGGACGGTGAGATTGGGATACAAGCTTCGATGAACCCACAACTAAAAAGCTACTTTTCTTTCTTGTTTTTTTTTTTGTTTGTTTTGTTTTTTTTTTCTTTTCTTTTTTTTTTTGTTTTCCTTTGAAAGGTATTGATTAAAGGGATGACACCTTTTTTGGGGAAATAATTTATGAAATTAAAACCACTCTATATTGAACTGCACTATATACGTGCTTTCGACGAACTTTCGAAGATTATTTTTAACTGATATATGTACTTAGTGCTAGTGGACTGGAATTTTCGAGATCGTTTCTTAATTCTTAGGCTAAGTTTTCTCTCGGGTTCTATTTAATTAAAAAATAATAATCATAAAGTGAGAAATAGCCTATTCTTGAAAAGAGTCACGCCGGCCAATAGAATATAGAAGGCGAATACATTTTTAATTATTACTTGAACACAAAGATAGCTTTAATCAGCCAACCACTAAAGCAAATTAGCACTATGTTTGGCTTTACATAAGAAGTTGCGCAAAAAGTTTGAGAGATTATTATATTTATATCAAAACGAATAGATATTTACAAATATAATATGTGCTTTAGAGTTTTTACAAATATATTTTGATGTTGAAAATTACTTAGAACGTATATTGTTTAGAAGAATTACGAAACTAGCCTACAAAAATCAAAGTTTACTCAACACGTCATTGAACACAACTAAATTCAGTCGTCGATTTAATGGTTAAATATTTCATAAGGATTAAAATATAATCATCGACATTAATCATGTGATAGTTGGAGACTCTGGACTCCTTTTGGTCGTCAACGTCTACGTGTGTGCAAAGCAGCCAATGCATTAGGACAAGTGGTGCTTTTAGTTTTTTTTTTTTCCTTTCACTTTCTTTTAATTTTTTTTTTTCCCTTTCTCCCAACTCCAAGGCCATCATTCAGAAATCAGACCTCACTCTCCCCACGCCCCTTCTTTGTTTAGCGTTTTATTATTTATTTTTATTTATTTCTTTTTTGCTGAAAAACATCCATTCATAATCATCTTGAATTAACACCGTAAATCTCAAACTGACTAATAAGATCGGCAGGTCTATTACCTTCCTTTTTTTTTTTTTTTTTTGCCTTCCTTCTCTTTACTTTCTCTTTAACTATTTATGCATTATTTTATTTTTTTTAAAAGATGTATACTTCTCTTTTTATTCTAATATTCAAAAAAAAAAATTGATGCTACATTTATTATAGACTTTTAGTGCAAATATTTCTTTTTGCAATAATTCTATTTTTCGTTGATCAATCTTTTATACCTATCTAAAGTTTTAACACACAAATTCAATTATCTAAATTATGTCAAATTAGATTAAATATTTAAGAGAATAATCTAGAATATATATTGTAATAATTTATAATGAAAAATACGCACGTGCTTACAAACTAGTCTTCGACCTATACTAAGAATATATCCGATTTTTCCATGCTTGCCAAGAAAGGCCTAAGGAGGTGGCGTCCCCTGCGGACGACACATAGTGTTCGCTCTTTTTTTTTTTTTTTTAAATTGCATTTAAGGGCTTATTTGGGGGTTTTTTAAAATTTTTTTAGGGCTTTTAAATAAATTTATGGGGACTTTTTTTGCAAATTCTCTTTCTCTCTCTTCCTTTTTTACTTTTGGTTTTAATCGTTTCAGCAGCTATTTTTTGATTTAATAATCTTGAAAAAAAAAATACTTGACATTGGATTCAGAATATTATTCTTAATTTTTTGACATTTATTGTCATTTTCTTTTACCATAACTATTTTTTATTTGTTTTATTTATTCTAAGTTTTTATTTTTATTTTTTAAGTTTAAATTTTTTATAAAAACTTTGTATTTATATTAAATAATAAATTTAACCATTTTAAAATAAAAAATATTAATAAAAATATATTTTATTATTTTTTATCGGTTATATTATTTTACACATGCTTCCACACGTGTATAAAAACTAGTAACGTGTGAATTAGAGCGGCTTGTTTTTTAACTGCAGTATATTCGTGGTTTCAACGAACTTTTTTTTCGACATTTTTCACTAATATATGTGGTTAGGGGGCTGGAACATTCGATATAATTATTCGGACTAATCGTTTCTTAGGCTAGGTTTTCTCTAGCGTATACTTAATTAAAAAAAAAAGTGTGAGAAATAGCTTTCTTAAAAAGTGTCACGCCGGCCAATAGAATACGGAAGGCGCGCGAAATATTATTAATTATTACTTGAATACCGAGAATCGAGATAGCTATAATGATCAGCCAACCACTAGAACAAATTAGCACTACTTTAATATTATATTTGGCTGCACATAAGAATTTGCGCCAAAAATTTATACATGGTGTGTTTGGTGCATTATATTAGGGGGATTGATTTGGATTGGATTAATATTAATCATAATTTCATATTTAGTATATGGTGAGATTGGTAATTAAAAGTTGAATCCACAAAAATAATTTCTCCCATTTGAAATAAATAATCTCATAAAAATAGTGAGATTATTAATCCCATACAAAAAAATGTGGGTCTCACAAAAAAAAAAATCCACCTAATTTTTTGTTTACTTTTTGTCTAAATTTAAATGTAAATTACATATGTATAATTATTTTAATAGTTTTATATGTTTTATCATTTAATTTCATAATTTTAAAAATATTATCATAATCTAATTCAATATCACAATAAATATATCATAGTATTAATTATAATCTAATCTAATTGAATCTAATAAAATTTATCCACTACAATTCTATCTAATTAGGAATACAAACGCACCAGGGAGAGAATTAACTTGAAGCATATAGAGTTCTGTAGCTTGTCAATTTTTGTCTAGACCTCATAAATATTATATATATTTATACTTTTTTTATTAAAAGAATAGGAGAGTGGGCCGAGGTTATACATATATCAACACGTACGTACAATCAATATCGCCAAGTACTCCTAAAACACGTCATTTATGATTGATCGTAGAAAGAAAGAGAGTGACTTTAAAAAATAATCACTATGAAGTAGTTAGTGGTAGCAATAAATATTTTTATATACCTATATTTAAATTTTTATTCAAAAAAATTTTACTAAAATAATTTTTTTTTAAATCATTCGCTTCAAAGTTTTATGAAATTGCAAAATTTCTCATTTTTTATTACATAATTTTATTTTTAGGTTTTGTTGCGACTAACACAAGTTATATTTTGTGATACATATTGATTATGCTTGTAATTAATGACTTAATTAATCTATGCCAGTAAAAATGTATCCGAATTAAGAAATATCTATTACATATTTTCACCAATTTATTTAGCAAATTGTAACGCTGTGCTAGTTTTATTCATAGCAGAAAAAAAAAATTGTACTCTAGTTGATATAGTAAGAGACGACTCAAAAGATTTTTCAAACACATATATTTTGGTCACTACAAAATGCATATAATAAAGGAAAATACCATTCAGCTCAATATAAAGACAAAACCCACGGTATATATATGGGTACACCTGTATCCAACTGATCACGCTTACATTATATTGGGTTGGACTTAATTTCCTTAAATTGTACCATATTAATTACCATATTAAAGGTCACATAAATTGTATCAAAAAGCTTAAAAGATATTGTGCGCTAAATAACTTTCAGTATTTGATGCTCGTAGGATTCAATGCTTTAATTAAATTGATATTTTGTGTGCGTAAGTGGTAGGTTAATATTAGTGCTAAACATACTAATTTTTTTATCAACTTTTTAATACAAATCTATGTGTCATATTATCATTGGTGAATATTTATTATTTAATTATAAGGATGTCAATCAAAACATGATACTTCAATTGCCATATATGTTGGTATTAAAAAGTTAGTAAGAGAGTTGATATGTCTAGTATTATTCATTGATAAGAGAAGAATTGTGTATTATTAATAATACGATACGTAATTGGCATGACTGTTAATTAAATCAAAATACATATTACGCACTCAAAACATTAATTATCAGTCATCGACAAGAACATAAAATACAAAGTACTGCCATGCTCATCAAAATAGTTTTCTAGAGAGCAAAAGTAATTAAGTTTAAGCAAATGCTATTAAAAACTACAAAATAAAAGTACGGACGAGAAAAATAACATATATGTCCTTAAATTAGTTCGTAACTAACAAAGAAATCAAGATGATCAATAGTATTTATCATTAGAATAAACATTTATCGTCCCTTGATTGTCTCTGTAACTATCATTTCTAATTATAAATTAACAACCTACTCACATTTATAATTTAACTTGTTTTGAGAAATACTCATCCAATAATTAAAAATGTGTGCGAGCAAACAAAACAAACGATTTTCTCTTATCTTTGAAGGGGAATCAAATATTCAGCTCCTACTAATTAATTCTTTACCTTGTGGCTTTCCAAATCATGTTGCTCCTTTAAACTCGCGCCGACACGGCCAAACTGAAGAAGCAAAAAGTTGTCCAAGAACTCTTTATGATCATGAATATAGCTTCCCTTTTGGAAGCAACCACTACAAATATTGAACGTAGAATTTGTACTACTAGTACAACTAGTAGTACTAATAACCGCTTTCGAGTCGTTGAAGCATTTCATGCACGTGAAAAACGTGCCGATAACGAAAACCCCGCAGCCATCGCAGAAAGGCCTTCCACTTATGACTACGTAGTACAAGGCCATGACGTCCCAAAACTGGAGATAGCCCTTTTCGCCGATGTCCAGCATGCTGAAGAAGCGGGGGTTGCTCATCTGCGCGTAGCCCCGCGCCTTCATGAAGGGCAGGTACTCGTGGAGCTTCACTTTGCGGTCACCGTCCCCGTCCATCTCCGCGAAGAACTCGTTTGCCAGACGCCTTATCTTCTCCGGCGCAGCTTCGTAGTAGGCACGCGCGTTCTTGTACAGTTCTTCCATTTGGATTGGACGTAATATATTATTGGTTTAAGAGTATACAAAGGCAAGTACTTTTATCTCTCTTTTTGTGCTTTATTTTTTTTGAAGGAAAGAGCGATAGAGTCTAGTGATCGTTGCTCAAAAAGTTTATTGATTATGATTCTCTCTCAATCTTGTTATAGAGCATGGATTTATGTGTGTATTTATAGTTGATGAAATATGTATTATTGTATATCACAAAGTGGCCTAGCTTGCTTGCGTTTTTTCCTTTTGGTTTCCTGATAAAAAAATATCAGTGTATGCATAATATATAATTGTAGCAATATCTATCGAAACTTCCTGTCTTAGGAAATTAAATCACACGCCCTTGACTTTGGAAGTCTATTGTTGGCAGTTGTTAAATATAATATTTAAATGGCGTGTTATTTGGGTTAATTATTGTGTGACAATCAATAATGGTACGTAGCAATGAGAAGGACATCCTACTAACTCCAAGTTTTACATATATATATATATATATATATATATATATATATATCCATTTTTGGCGTTTACTATTTGATCGAAGCATATATAGACATGTTGTAATGAATAACGTAAATTTCCAAAGAAGGAAAAGTGAGAGTACATTTGAAAACGTCTTATATATGTAATTGCGAAAAGAGAAATTAAAATAAATAATCCATTTTGAACACTTAATTTAAATAATAGTGAAGTAAGAATCATCGAAAATTTACATAATAATAAAGTTAAATACCTAAATCTTTGAAGTAGTTGAGTAAATAATATCCAATTCATTAATTACCTGCACATATGATTTTGACCACTTAATTTTTTTTTTTTTTTTTGGATATAAAAGTTAAAGTTAAGAAAGTATCTCAATAAAGTTGATACACACCTAAGAAACCAACAGCTAACCAACTAAGTTGATCCTCTGCTTGCATCCCCACCAAGAAGAGCCTCATATTACATCAAACCACAAACAAATTAAGCTAATACACATAACCTATAGGATCTACGTACCGAAAGTGAAATGGGATCTCATTAAAACTTTTAGTACAAAACGCAGTAGGAAATTTTTAAAAGAAAATGAGTGTATAATCCATGAAAGGCTAAAATATTTCTAAACCTATAAAAAAAAAAAAGGGAACCATATCTCTATAAATTAAACTTAAAATGCTATCAAGGCGCCGCGTTAACTCCCAGGGTTGTTGACAAGGAAGCCAATTTGTCAGCTATATATGCGATTTCTTTCTTTTTAAGTGTGAGAAACCTTCACATTCAAAATGTCAGCAATTGCTACTAAGTCAATTACTATAAATTACCCTTATATAAGTAATTGAATCACTGAAGTATTTTGTTATATTTTTCAAAAATAGTATGTATTTATTTAAATTAAGTGTTAGAAATTGAATATTGATCATTACAGTTTCTTTTTATATAAATGCTCATTTTTTTTAAATGAAACAAAATACTCAATCGATTCAATTACTTACACGGTGATA
This sequence comes from Boehmeria nivea var. tenacissima, assembly GCA_018132145.1. Taxonomy (NCBI): domain Eukaryota; kingdom Viridiplantae; phylum Streptophyta; class Magnoliopsida; order Rosales; family Urticaceae; genus Boehmeria; species Boehmeria nivea. Next base: position 11,296,807 of record CM030883.1, read on the forward strand.
ATATATAGTAATTGACTGAGTCATTAAAAATATGTGTAAATAATTAATAATTACTCAATTACTATAAAAATTTGGATGTTTATTTATATTATAGTGTCAATTATGAGTATTTTCCTACTTCTGAAAATTGATATATTATCCGTAGAATGATACCGATATTCTGGCTAAATTAATGTGCCATTTTTTGTTGGGTATTGATCTAATCTGCAAAAGTTGACCCCTGATGTTGTATAACATGTGGCTTATAAAAATTTAATAATATATATCTCATAGTTCCAAGATCTTATTTCCATGTAATTTCTTACACACACACACACATATATATATATATATATATAGTTTTCTTATTGAAATGATTGCGACGCTTCAAAGAAAGGTCCATTTGTAAAGTTTTTGCCGTAGTAAGTCGTTGTAATGCATACGTATACAAATATACAATTTCTCTGCAGGCAATTTCTTGGTAATTAATTAATTAATTAACATTTTGGCAACTAACAAATTAGAATACAGGGTCATCATTAAGATATTGGGAGTAGAGGGGCGGTGTTCAAATTCAAGCACAATTATTGAAGTCCATTGGAATTTTCCGCCCAAGAAGTTGGATTAAACGCAATATTGACAGTTCAATTTTAGACTCATCATATCCCTGCAGATGTAGGGGCATCTTCAGAACTTCTTAGGGATTCACAAAAGCATGTTTTTCGGGGGTACTTGGCGTTTGCTTTGCTTTTCGAAGCAGAGATGATGAGATTCATCATAGTAGTCGAGAAAGCTTCATAATTTGATTGGAATAACATTTGGATGGAAACTGACTCAATGTACGTTGTTAACCTTTTCAAGAATGGAACTGACCAAATTCTCTTGACGTCTTCATAGTCGTTAGTCCAGAGCATTATTGTATGCCATAAAAATAAACTTGGTGATCTCTCACATCTTTCTAGAAGGTAATAATGTTACAGACAGACTGGCTTTACAAGCTTCTTTCTCTCAACAACAAAATTAGTGGATGAGTGTTCTGGATAATTTAGCATCGGTTGCTTATAGAGATCACTCGGACCTCCCGTTTTATAAATTTTTTAATTAGGGATCATAGGTTATGCATTCTTTTTCCTTTCTTTGGATTTTTCTCTTTGTATTATTCTGAAGAAATGTTTTAACGAAGTACCATAATGAGTAGACCCTATAAGATTTTTATGTTTTTCTTTCCTTTCACCCGCGTTGGAGGTTGTCTTTATTTAAACTTTATGCATCTCTCTTTTTATTAAATAAATTTAGGGTCTCTTAGAAGATAAAGAGATGATAGTATTTTCGGGTCACGAAACAATCCATGAAGCTACAATCGATCGGGAAAGGATTATCGGCGGCTTTAAATAATCTTCTGAAAGAGGGAAAAATGCTCAATGAAAGTACTGATGAACTGAGTAGACAAAAAGAAGAGCAATCTTGTCGAAAGCAGGGATGGAAATTGCATATCCAATTCTGTCCATTCTAAGGAGAATCGCCTGCGTAAATACAACCAAGAATATGATATTTCGCATTGAAAGGAGATATGAATCTGGGCGTGACGTATGCTATCATCTTATCCCTATTTTCTTTATTACGTAATATTTGTGAATGGATTTAGAAATTTTGATATGTGCAAAATCTATATTTTATTTTGTTGAGTATATGTATATTAATGTAGTTTGTATGCTGTAAAATTGATTTGATAAAATAAAGTCATATGTATAATATGGTAGAACAAGTTAACTAGGTATTAACACTTAAAAATTCAGCGGAATTAAAAAAGCAACAGAAAATGTGAAAACGACATCTGAGGCTATAAAACAACATCGATCTATATATAAAAACCGAGAGTTTAGGTGCCAAAACAATAGATTATATAGGAAAGCGACATCTTAATTGATAACCAATGTTAAAAGTAGGAAAAACCACGTGACAGCACGAAAAGCGACAGAAAACTGAGAAACGACAATATAACAGGAAAAAACAGTACGTTTAACGACAGAAAATTGAGAAACGACAATATAACAGAAAAATGAAGAATGGAAACGAAGAATTAATAAAAATGGCAGCTGAAACAGGAAAAAAAAACATCAGAAATCACAAAACGAAAATAAACTTAGCAAAATGACGTATAACTTATATATAAATATATATATATATATAAGAAATTAAAATAAATATTCAATTTTTAACACCTAATTTAAATAATGGCTCATTAGCAAAATGACCTGTTAAAATAACATACTTTTAGAAAATGATTAAATTATTCAAAAATTAAGTTATTAGCCACAAAGCTCATGTGGACTGTCCAAAATACCTTTGTTCGCTCAAATTTTTTTACAATCTATAACAAATATTATTAGGATTGTAACAATATTTATTACGACATGTAACAAATATTTATACAAATCGTAATAAACAAATGTGTGATAAAAATTAGATATTTCGCTCAAATTTTGTTACAATCTGTAACAAATATCATTACGTGTAACAATATTTGTTACAACAGGTAACAAGTGTTGATACAAATCGTAACAGACAAATGTGTTATAAAAATTAGATATTTTGTTATATATGTGTATCAAAAGTTGTTACATATTGTAACAAAAATTGTTACAATCTATTACAGATTATAATAAAATTTGGACGAACAGTGTTATTTTGGGCAATCTTGATGTATATGAATGGACATGGTGGCTAATAACTTAATTATGACAAACTCAGGTCAATTCGTTAAAACTAAAGCTCAAAATAGGCCATTTAACTAAAAATCTCTTTAAATAAATACATAATTTTAAAAAATATAATAAAATACCAGGTGATTCCATCACTTACATGATGATAATTTATAATAATTGACTGAGTCGTTAAAGATATATATACAAATATATAACTGATGAATATATTTGCTAGTTACTTAATTATTTTAAAATTTTATATATTTATTTTTAGTATAATATAAATTATGAATTTTCTCTTATTTGATCATATATATATATATATAGAAAAACGACAATATTTTTAAGTGTAATGTAATTTATGTAAATGAAGAAAAATGATAGCTCAAACAGGAAAATATCATAAGAACTGACAGGTTGATAGTAGATTTTGGAGGCAACGTAAAAGCATATGAAAACGACAAAAATAATAAAACTACAACATAACATGAGATCGTAAAAGATAGCATATTATGGAAAACGACAACATAACAGAGAACAGAAAGCTAAGTGCCTATAAACGAATAATGGTGTAAAAACAACAGCTTAAACAGGAAAACATCATTAGAACTCATAAAACGACAAAAAAAAAATTGGGAAACGACGTAGAGCAGATAAAAACGACAAAAACTGAAAAACGACAATAAGATGGAAAACGACAGCATAAGACGGAAAACGTAACATAAAAATTAAAACATCAAATGCAATGTAATTTCAGTGCCAATTAAGAAACTAGTCATTTTAAATGTAAAGTTTGAAGGATTTAGCTCTATAATACCAAAATTAAAGAAATAACCATTAAATTTCTTAATGGACATGAGTATCCATGATAATTATTTCAAAACATCGCCCAAATTAAATAAAAAAAACTCCAAAATTTTGGCTCATTCAACTTAAAAAGCAAACGAAAGCTACTATTACCAAAATTTTCATCGAATGTGATAAAATAAAAAATAAAAATGGCTAATTTTTTAAATTTCTAAACTATGACTAATCCCTAAAAATTAGTCTAAAATTTGGCTAAATCCTTAAAAATCTTAAAAATAATTATTTTATTATAAAATTATTAATAAATACTAAATACTTAATATTTGAAAATAATTTAATAAAACAATAATTGAAATTTGAAAAAAAAGTTTAATACCAAAATTAAGAATAATAAAGTAATAGTTAAATTTATAATAAAATTGAGTTTAATTAGAAAAGTACGTTAGAAATTAACCAACATTATAGAGAAACATTATTTTATACATAATAGTAAATATTATAATAAAAACAAGACAGTAATTTTGACTTGGAAATGGCAAAGCAGATTTGAGAATATTTTCATTAAACCTGTTTTTAAAGAATTCAATTCTAATTATTAGCAGGCATTATTTAAGATTCATTTGCAACTTTCATCACTTTGCTTTTCAAATATTAGATCGGTCATTTTATTACATGATTAGTCTTATGCTTATCTCGAATTAATCATAATCTTTTGAAAAGCCACATAATTTAGTTTAACAGAAAGAGATATATATTGGACCGAGAGAGAAGGAAACATGCCCCAAAAAATGCAATTCCAAAGGGGGGGAAAAAAAAAAAAAAGAAGAACACAAACAAAACATGGGATAAACGATTAAGCAAATAAATACAAATGATCAAATCCAAGCAATCGGCAAATTGGTAGATGTTAGAGTATACATATATGTGTACAAGTATATATAGAACTTGATTCACATGACTGTACAAGCACCAATAGCAGCAAGAAAATTCCCAAGGCTAAGTGAAATCTGCACCAACGTCGCTAATCGATCCCCCACCTGGATCTGCAAATTCATATATTGCGCTTTTAATTAAATTAGCTCTACAAATTAGATAATTATTTCAAAAGTATCCCTTGCAAATTTTCAATTGGTTATTAACATAATATGAGTGACTGACTCAAATATTGAAGTATCCAAATCTACGAACAATTTGGTGTCAAAAACATTTTCCTTAAAATTAATGGAACGAAAAATTAACTTCGTTACAAAACTTTGCTTTTCTATTTATAAAAAATTTAAATATATCAAAGGTACTAAAGTTCAAAATAGATGCAATTATCTACAGTTCAAAATAGAAGCAAATATCTACAGTTCAAATTTAACAGTGTAGCAGACAAACTGGCTTATTTATCTACAGTTCCGAGAATCAAATTCATGGAGCTTTTCGGCTCCTAACCTCATCAATAGCTTCATTCACAGAGACATGATTCCTTTACCTTATTATAGGTTTAGGAATTCTTAATTCTACCTGGATCAAGCACTCTTTTTCCTTTAGTAGAATTTCCCTCTGAGTTTTGTCTACTAAGGGTTTTAACAAGGCCCCAGTGCACTTCGGGTAGATCCTATAGGTTTGGTTTCTTTCTGTTTTTGTTTTTTGATTTGACTATTCTTATAGTCTTTTTTTTTAAGACGGTTTCGAATTCTTTTTGTATTATTTTTCTCTTCTATTTTATAATATTGAGGTTCTTGTTACAGGGAAGATGCTCAGAGGATCAACCTAGTTGGTAAAGCCGCGTACCCTCCAGGCATTTCTCAATTTTATTGAGATACGTTTCCATCAAGTTCTTTTTTATTTAAAAAAAAATATGTCCCTCGCTGCATATAATATAACTATAGTTGATTGATCATATATTACAAAATTTGTGACTAAATTTTTTTTGATAAAACTTAAAAATTGTTATAATTTAAAAGTCTACAACTAAAAGCTATAGTACGTGCCTAAAAAAAACAAAACCCCAAACCAAACCTTTTTGTTCTTAATAAATATTTAATCACAACCAAATTTTATCGCTTTAAAAACAGAGAATTTTAAGGATTTGACCAAATTTTGTCTGATTTTTTTAGCAATTAGCCATAGTTTCATTAAATTTAAGAATTAAGTATTTTTATATTTAATACACGTGTATTATATTTTAATACACATGTATCAAATAATGGCTAATTTTTAATTTTATGAAACTATAACTAAATTCTTAAAACATGCGCTAAAAAGGGCTAATAAAAGCCTAAACCGCCCTTAAAAATATTAGTGAAAGACCGTATATAATATAAAAAAATTCAAATTGAGATTATTACTTAAATAAATTGTGACTTGTTATTATCAAAAAAATTGTGACCTTTTCTTTTTGCGCATATATATAAATTGCCAAGCTTTTGGAAGATTTTAAGGCCTCCGCGGTTAGCAGTATTATTGAATTTGAAGTCTTTAGATTATTAAAACTAGTCGTACATCCTCAACAAACATATTAATTAATGAAGAAGAAAAAAAAAAAAAACTTACCGGTCGAATCCTATGCTGTTGTCTTTCTCGAATTTCATTAAGAAATGTAGAGGTATTGGTTGTGGCAGAGTCAGTGATATTGTAGAAAGATTCAATATATGACGGAGCACTTGGCTGCAATATATTACTAACCAAAGTCAATTCTATAAGTATATTTATATGCAGAGATTCTTCTAGTCATGTAGTAATTAAATACAAATATATATAATATATGTATAAAATAGCTAGTTGGAAAAATCATTTTCTAATATAATTTCCGGGTTTATAATGGATATGAATATACGTATGGTTTATCTTGGACACGCTAATCACTAGATTCGCTATAGTGAGTGTATCTTTGTTTTGTTTTGTGTTTTGTGTTTTGTTTTTTGTTTTTTAAATTATATTGTCCCGTTGAGTGTGAAGTTGTACAATCCGTAATTTATACAGAAATTACATAAAAAAATATGTATGACTTTTTCTTTGGAAGGAGCAAATTGTGATTATCTTATAAATAACTAGAACAAGAATTAACCTAAATATGAGGTATGCTTTTGATTTTAGTTTCTCCGGTCAACTTACAAAAATAAGTTAACAACGTAAGACAATAAACTTGGTTAGGACTCATTCAATATGTTGTAGTTCTTTTTATTAATTTTTTCGTGTTATGCGATTGCTATGATGAATCGAATCACATGACAAAAAGGCCAAAACAATAAATCTAATTGATTAAAAATATACTAGAACGAACTAATTAATCAAATACTATTGATTAAACTTATATATATATATATATATATATAGAGAGAGAGAGAGAGAGAGAGAGAGAGAGAGAGAGAGAGAGAGAGAGAGAGAGAGAGAGAGAGAGAGAGAGAGAGAGAGAGAGAGAGAGAGAGAGTCGGGAAATTTAAAGAAAGAGAAACCAACTGTACAATAGAAGAGAAAAGCATTGTCTGCTAAAAAACCTTTTTTTTTTTTTTTGAATAAAGGAGCTGAATATTAGCTGCTAAAAACCTATCTTAATTATTTTGTTTTGAAATATAATAGATACAAACATTTTTCCTTTTCCTAAAAGATATATATACTTCCCTTAGTAATTAATGCACGACAATACTATATAGTCTACAGTTCTCACCCTTTTTTCCCCCTATATACGTGCGATGAAGAGAAAACATAAACATTATCAAGCAAATAAAGGGTGAAATTGGAACAACCACTAGATTTTATATTATTTTTTAAATAAGTAGTCAACATTTTAGACTAATTTAAAAATAATTAGTTTCTGATAGTCAAATTAATCATCATTATATTTTTTCATGGTAATTACATTTTCTTACTAAATAAATTACTCTATTACCAAATAAAATGGGATATATATTCACTACACTTTTGATATTATAAATAAATTTTAAGAAAATTGATCCACATATGTTTATTTTTATTTACACCAAATTTAAAAAATATCAACCTTTATTAATTTCTTTAATTAAGCATGCATTCGTTTTTTTTTTTAATATATATAGATCTACATTATACCATGATAAAATATTAAAATCAACAACAAATTTATACTCTAGCTAGCATACGCACTATACATCGAAAACAAAAATAAATTTAGAGGAAAAAAAAAAACTGCAGATAGTTTTCATAAATAACCTTTAAAATTAGACCATTTAGCTATACAAACTTTAAAAATCGCGTCTTTAGGAGAGTACGTACCTTTGGCGCTATGCCCACGAGACGATCCCCGAATCGCTCCATTTTCCGGGAGTGAAGCAGCGCAAAGGGATCAACAAACTCCGTGTGATCATAATCATGCACGTAAGCCCTACCAACGACGCATTGAGGGCAAACATTGAAAGAGCAAGTGCCGTGATTGTCAAGGCACTTCAAGCAAGTGAAATAATTCCCTTTTATGAAGCTCCCACAGTGTCCATCGCAGAATGGCCTTCCGCTCTTGATTATGTAGTAGAGAGTGAGGACTTCGACGGCCTCGAGATGCTCGACCCTTGCCGCTGGCGAGGAGTTCTCCTTTAGCTCGTCGAAGAAGCTCTCCGAGCTCATGCGCGCATGCCCCAGCAGCCTCATGTACTCGGTGAACTCCTCGAACCTTACGTAGCCCTTCCGATCGGGGTCCATCGCGTTGAAAAACTCCGCCATGAGCTCTCTCGCTTCCTCGTCCGAGGCCGCGTGATAGGCCAAAGCCATCTGGCGAAGCTCTTCCATTGTTGTTGTTGTTTTGAAGGAATTAAGGGAAATGGAGAGGTCAATATTAGAGAGAGTGGGAATTCTAGTTAGGAAGCAATGTGATGATATTTATAAGGGTGGTATCAAATCTGGGAAATTTCTTGGATAGACTCTCTAAGTTTGACTGGCGAGCTTGATACTAATAATTAATTAATGGGAATTTTAAGAAAATAGCCACTGTTTACAAAATGATTTTAAAAAATAGACACAGTTTCAAAAAATTTAAAAACTAGCCCTTTTAGAAATTTCTGACACGTGTCAGAAATTTCTTACAGCACATTTTATGTGTAATTTTGTTATTGTCAGAAATTTCTTACAGTGTGTAATGGCTAGTTTTTAAATTTTTTGAAACTGTGGCTATTTTTTGAAAACACACAGTTCAAAATGGCTATTTACCTAACTGACCAATAATTAATCAACATTATTAAGTCATTTTTTGAATGATGTTTAAGAAATTAATTAATATTTTTATTATTTAAAAAAATAGTTATTTTTCGTAACTACATGATTTATCTTCTTAGTTCTTTAAGGGGCAAATGACTAATTTTCTAATTTTTAAAATTATCGGTCATTTCTTTGAAACATGAATCAGAGAATGGCCATGACACTTATTTTTTTTAACCACTTTGTATTTTATTATATTTTATAATAATTATTTTTGCTTACATGTCAAAACTATATTAAGAGAATAGAGAGAGATCGAGAAAGAAAACATAAATATTTATTTTTTGTGTTTTAGACCACAAGTTCTAACGTTACGTCTGCATTAGTTGTTATGTCTTTATTATAGTTCTTAAGTATTAAATTGGTGACATCCTTTCTAGATATATATTATTACGATTTCTTTCCTGGAAAGTATATATTGGCGGTATTGATGAAGGTTGGAGATCACGGCGAACTTGCTGGACAATTGATCAAGATATGTGCGTCAATGACAAATTATAAGTATAATATATATCGCATTTAATAACTAACTATATATTAAGCACTATTTTAACTTTAAATATTTTTTTTTTAAATTGACTAATGTTCACTACTGGTTTAAATAAAATATAATTTACTAGAATAGCTGACCAAAAAAATATTAAGGGAAAATTTGCCGTGCAGTTACGCTTATTACTCAAACGTGTAAATTTTACTTTTTGTTATTTTTAATAAAAGAAAATTGAGGATATTAGATAGAGCTTAAATATTAAGGACCTGCAACTAAGTTGACATCTATTTCTTTATTATACTCATCGTCAAACACTATTTTACTGAAAAAGTCAATAGAAAATGTGAAAGGAACGACAATTCTTCGCAATGTATCCAACCGGATTTGTGACTCATTAAAACCTTTTTCCAGAAAAATTTAGTTGAAAAATTCTAATGGAAGTAGAAAAAAGTGCATGCTCATTCAAAAACACCCTAGATATGTTAAACGCTACAGAATTAATTCAAGAGTTTGAAATGATGACATTAATTGTTGTCCCTAAATAGCTCTTGGTGCAGACTTAAGCGGTAACTTTTGTTGTTGATTAATATAGATCATTGATTCTTTCACAATATTTTTCGCGTTTGTGGTCAAAGTTGTCGTTGATCCGTGGTTTCGACGATATGACAATTTTATAGCCCTGTTGTTGTCGCACTGCAACGTTCTTTGAAAAGTATTCGTTGACAACTTTTGGCAATAGGAGAGTCTATTTTTTTTTTTATACTCACATTAAAATTTTCTTATAATAATTTGAATTAGTGCACGTAATTAACTATAGTTAACTGTGCAAAAAAAAAAATATATATATATATATATATATATATGCTTTCTTTCGATCAAAATATGTGTGTTAAATTTTCTTGATATAGCTCTTACAGTTCAAAAATCTTTTGAAAGTAAAAGCATTTGAACATTTTTTAGATAAATTTCAAAAAAATTTACGGAAATTTCCAATTATTTAGTCGAACATCTCTATGATAATTGTTGTATCAAATGTGTAACTTCTAATCATTCATTCCATTCTATTGTTTAATATATTTATTTACATTTTTGGCATCATTCATTTCTTATTCATTTGATTACATTTATTATGTATTTTTTTTATTTCTTAGACGTAGATTATTATAACTAATATTATTAATAGGAATTATAGTGAATACCCAATTTTTAATACTTAATTTAAATTATTATCTAATTTTTTGAAAAATATAACCAATTATTCAAGTGATTCAATTACTTACACAGTGGTAAGTGGTGGTAATTAACTTAATTACCAAAAGCATGTGCAAGTAATTAACGAATTAACTAGAAACTCAATTATTTCAAAAGTTTGGGTATTTATTTTTATTGTTATATAAATTCTGGATATTTTCCTATTATACCCATTTATTAATTCTTCATTTTTAATATCATTTCATCACAACTTACATCTTCACTATTTCTTTTCTGCATTATTTGGCCATTCTATGGTTATCACTTTAAATATACATGTTTTATTTTTCTTTATAGTTTTGTACAACTTTGTTTAATTACTTATTAGAAACATGTTAAATCATTTATTTGTTCGTTTTTCCTTTAAAATGTCGTTTCAGATTGCTGTCATTTATCAGTTTCATGTCGTTTTAAGATGAAAGTGACGATTACGAAATACTGTCGTTTCAAAAAAAGTGTCGTTTTTGTACTATTGTCGTTTTCATAATATTGTCGTTTTCATCAAACAGCGTCGTTTTACCGAGTTTTCTGTCGTTTTACACAAAAAGTGTTGTTTTCAAATTTGATGTCATTATCATAATAAAATGTTTTTTTACACATTACTGTCATTTTGTAGATTTATGTTGTTTATATTCAGAATCTTTTCGTGCAACCAAAATTTTGTCGTTTTTTAAATTTTTCAAGCCATTTGCATTATCTACAACTACAAATCTAATACAAATCCACAAATTCTAATTAAGATATAGGTAAAGAATACCCAAGTTTTCAACCAAACCACTTGCATTTTCATTTTCAGTTCAGATGGACTCATTTAACTCTTTTTTTTTTATAAATTAATGACGTGGAGACCATAAGAATGAATTCTAGCAAGTATAAGCATCCACTTCAATTTTATTGCCATTTAACCTTTTTGCCGATTCGCTTCAATTTTATTAATAAAACAGGAAATTTAGAAAAGTTTCAAAAAACTATTAAAAAAAATGAAGTTAAACAAAAAAAACAAAAGAACATTACTTGGGGCCGGCCATTCAATTACTGTGTATAAATTGTCCTTTATCAAGGTCATTACCAAACAACATCCCAAAATTAAGATTTGAATTCATTCTCTTGGTTATTTTCAAATATCCTAGCATGTATATATGCGAAAAAAAAAAAAAAAGTACAGAATGAAAGTTTATACATTAATATTAGTCACGAACTCCAGTTTTAAACAGTCATCATAATACGATATGGACCAAAAAAAAAAATGCTAAAAACATTAGATCTAAGCATTAATAAATTGCAAACGTTTATTATTACATGATGGTGCGGAACTGGGCAGCAGCGACCAAGAGATTTCCACTGCTAATTGCAATCTGCATTATCTGCAACGCTCGTTCCGCCTTGATCTGGATATTCACAAATTCGTACGATCCATTTTTATTACTATTATTCAAAGAGTGTCGCGAGCTTAAGAGAAATATTTTAAAACAACATTGAACGGTCAATGGACTAAATTTTTTAATTAAGAGAAAATTATAGTGAAAACATAATGCCCATAACACCTAATTAAATAAATGTCCAGTCTTTTGTAAAATATAACAAAATATTCAAATGATTAAATTTCTTAAATAGTGATAACTGATGGTAATCGACTTAGTAAAAAAAAAATGTCCAAGTAATTAATGAATTATCTGGTTACAATTACTTTAAAAACTTTAGTATTTATTTTTATTATTGTGTAAATTTTAAGTATTTTTCTACTTCGCCCATTTTTTAATGGGTCTATTTGGTATTTGACTATTTTTTTAATTCATGTTTTAATGAAACTATCAATATTTTTAAAAATTAAGAAACTAACCATTAGCTAACTTAAAAACTAAGGGCATAAAAATAAAATCACAGCATTCATTTTGTTAAAAAATTACCATTTGCTTAGTTAATAAAAACATTGGTTATTTTTTAAAATATTATTTAAAAAAATAGTTTTTTGCTTTATAATCTCTTTTTTTAATTAGGATATAATTTGTGCCTCGCATATTCACTTTCTTAAGCGTTTTGCAATGTTAGACACTAAAGTTACTGTGTTTTTCTCACTTTGCTAACTAAGGATATGTTTGGTAATATTTTCAGTTTTTTATTTTTATAAAATAAAAATTAGAAGTATTTTTACTATTTTATCTCCAAAATGTTAAAAATTACAAATCATCGGTAGTCTTTATTTGTTACTTGTTTTTAAAAGCAAAAAACACAAATGATAGTTTGTAATTAATAAAGCGAAAGTGATTGGATCTAATTTCCAAAGTAAAGTTTAGGTACCAAAATTATGTGAAAACATGTCAAGTTTGCAGGCAAATACTTGATTTTTTTAAGACTCAAAATCGACTTTACTTTATGAACTTAAATAGTTAAATTTATAAGAAATTGGATGCAGTACTAGCGGGAAGAAAAGAGTTTTAAAAAAAATAAAAATAAAAAATCCATGGACTGTTTAAAACTCATTTTATAATGGATGGCAGAAACTAGGAATGAATCATAATAAAATTGGCACGCTTGGAAAATAATTGTGTAGAATGTACAAACAAAGTTGCTGGGTTATAAAATTCTTCTTCATAAAAAATCAAAAAAAAAATCACCAAGATAAAAGAGAAAAGAGTACATGATTGAAAAATCCGGGTTTGAACTTGAAACCCTAAGTGTACCTCTGGTCTGAAAAACAAGTTACAATGCACTTTCAAGCCTATATATGCCAAAATTGTAGCCAATAGTTGACTCCTTTTTTAATTGGATGAAAATATACTTACTCATTTTATAAGTATAAAAGAGTAAAAGAAAAATTAGATCAAACCCTCTCTCAATATAATTAATATCATATAACAAGGATGGTACTTACTGGTCTAGGCTTTTGCTTAACAATTGCATTTGAACTACTTGATACGGATTCAACTTTCTGGGAAGAAGAAGGGACTAATTTTGAAGCACTTTGTTCTGGCTGCAACGAACATTCATTTAGAACGTTATATAAAGCAAAAGAAAGAAAAAAAGAAAATGAATATTCATATATAGTTCACTCAGTGTATATATATATATATATATATATATATATATATTTTTTTTTTTTTGTGGGTGTGTTTGCAGGAAATAGGGTAAAACATATTTTGGCAACTATAGTAGTATATTACTAATCATATATATATATATATCGATAGATTACCTTGGTATTATTAATGTTTTGGACGCCTGATTGTTGACCCCCAACCAATTCTTTCTTCTTTTTGAGTCGAAGGAGCGAGATGGGATCCATGAATTCCTTGTGGCAATGGTTATGGTTTTTGTTAATATAGTAACACGAAGGGCAAAAGTTGAACGCATAGTCACCTTCTTTCTCAAAGCATTGAACACAAGTGAAGTACAATCCCTCTATGAACCTCTCACACTCTTCGCAGAATGGCCTTCCACAGTTCACTATGTATAGCAGCATCACAACGTCGCAATACTCCAAGTAGTCGTTGTTATGGCGCGTAAGCTTGTCAAAGAAATGCCGCTTGGAGCCGTACCGCTCGCAGTCCACCGTTTTCATGTACCTCTTGAACTCGTCGAAGGAGATTCGCTTGTCGCGATTGGTATCCATTTCGTCGAAGAAAGCGTTTATCGCTTCGTCGAGCTCTTCTTTGGCGGCTTCATGGCACGCGTACGCGGTGTGTCGCAAGTCCTCCATTTGTGCCCTCGCTTTCCTGGCTTAGTAGGATTTAGGGTTTTTTTTTTTTTTTTTTTTTTTTTTTTTTTTTTTTTAGGGCACGTCCCTTGGGGTAGGGTTTGTGATCTTGATTTGTTTTGGATGTTCTTGGAATTTGATATGCCTGGTGTTTGTTTGTTTTCCTTTCTTCTTTTTTTTTTTTGGGAAGAAATCTGGTGTTTTTTGATTTGTTTTGGTGGAATCTTGGAAGAGGCAACGCTGTCTATATATAGCTACTGGAAAAATCCGTTAATTATATTAGGTCATATACTCGGTAAGGTGAAAAATTCAGCGCCGTGTTGGCAAATAAATATATATGTAGGTATATACTCGTATCGTCTATTTTAATTTTAGTAAAAATAAAAAATAATGATTTGAAGTCAGTTGTATGAAGATGCTACGTCATGCTGGCAGCTGGTGGTTGGAGTGAACCACTATTAGTTATTGTCTTTTATTTTGAAAAATTTTGAAAAATACCATTTTTGTATAACTTATTTTGAAAAATATCACTTTAAAAGAATATTTGCGGTTAGTATCACTTTTTAGCAGTGAGTTTGACCGAATTGCCCTTTTTTACTAAATGCGGAAGACAAGAATAAAAAAAAGAGCAACATAATAATTTGCTGATAAAAAAATTACATAGCAACTTGAATATAAAGTGTGACATGAGATCAAAATTTTCTTTTATTATTTTTCTAATTTGGTATCAAAGAAACACATAAACAGCTGATCAATATAATAGCTTAATTAGAGATCATCAAGTCTTCTAGTGACTGAATTTCCATAATACTTTGTTCTACTAGTTTGGGATTAAAAAAACCCATAAAAAGTTGAACAAATATCTTATAAGCATATTCTTCCGGTTATTGGATTTTCTATGGGGGATTTTGAGGAATGCCGTATTCTTGTCACAATGATAATCTATGCCCATGTGTGTTGTATTTTTAATTTATACTTCAAAATTTACACTACAAACATAAAGTGGAAATAAAGGGAACACACCAAGGATATAGATTATTAAGTAACATTAAGAATGACTTTATTATGAAATTCTTCTATTTCCTATTAGAACATGTTTAGTTTACCACATTGTATTTTCGTGAATTATATTGTGTTGTATATATTAGAAAAGTAAATATATATATATATATATATATATATGAAAGTTTGAGATTTGAGAAATAAAGAAATTACAGAAAAGGGAACTTTCCTATTACGTGGACTTGTAGGTTTTAACACATATATGTAATAACTCTATTATATATATGTGACCAAGAGAGAACAATATTTTGTGTGGTTATTGATGTAGAACAATATTGATGTAGAACAATATTTTGTGTGGTTATGTAGAATAATATTGATGTAGAACAATATTGTGTCGTTATGTAGAACAATATTGTGTGGTTATGTAGAACAATATTAATGTAGAACAATATTGATGTAGAACAATATTTTGTGTGGTTATTGATGTAATAACTCTATTATATATATGTGACCAAGAAAGAACAATATTTTGTGTGGTTATTGATGTAGAAAAGTAATTGTGAGTGTTGAAGGGTGTGAGTAGCGTTATTGTGCCGCACACCGAAAAAGAGAGAGGAGCGAGAGAATAAAATAATTGTGTGAGAAAAATAGACAAAAATGATGTAATTAGGTTTGAGTTTGTGTTTGTGAGAGATCTGAGTGTTAAGTGTGAAATCTCTATAAATTTGAAGTAAAGTATAATTGTCATTGGTATATAAAAAAAAAAAATACACACATATATATATATATATATAAAACAGCGGAATACATAAATTGTTGTCTCCTCTTTTTTTATTGTTTGTTTTTCCGCTAAGTTTGTATTTGTGTTTGCGGATTTGTATACATGTGTAACTTATA
Organism: Boehmeria nivea var. tenacissima; assembly: GCA_018132145.1. Taxonomy (NCBI): domain Eukaryota; kingdom Viridiplantae; phylum Streptophyta; class Magnoliopsida; order Rosales; family Urticaceae; genus Boehmeria; species Boehmeria nivea. The sequence goes on from CM030883.1 coordinate 11,312,846, forward strand.
CAATTTGTGTGCTGTCTAAAATATTATATAATGATCTTAGATAAATTTATATAGTGCACCAAATAGTCCTGTAATCTTTAAAAAAAAATGGAGAGAGTTTCGTAGACTTTTCTATCTTTTACGACTCTTTCAACCATTCACATGTCAAAGTGTTTTAGAAATCAAAATACTGAAAAAATTACAGGAAATTTAAATAGGGGTCATATATTTTAATTGATTACAAATGTCATTTAGTATCTGTTTTTAATTAAGTCAATTACATGAGTCTTTCTTTAAATTCTTTTCTCTCTTTTTGGTTGAAATAGTCGGCCGTCTACGAAGAGTTTCATTGCCACTAATAATTTGTATAGAACATTATATTTATGATTCAGTTTCCATGTCTTGGGAAGTATTTCATTGTCACTAATAATTTAATTCATTGTATTTTACTGAATTGTATTGTGTTGTATATATTAGGAAAGTGAACGAAAGTTTGAGATTTGAGAAATAAAGAAATTACAGAAAAGGGAACTTTCCTATTACGTGGACGTGTAGGTTTTAACACATATGTAATAACTCTATTATATATATGTGACCAAGAGAGAAGAATTTGTGTGGTTATATATATTGATGTAGAAAAGGGGACTATTGCAAGTAATATATACTATTGAGAATGTATCCACACAAGTAATTGTAAGTGAAAAGTGTGAGTAGCACTATTATACCGCACACCAAAAAAGAGAGAGGGAGGATTAGGTGTGAGAAAAATGGACAAAAATGATGTAATTGGGTTTGAGTTTGTGTTTGTGAGAGATTTGAGTGTTGGGTGTAGAATCTCTATAGATTTGAAATAAAGTATGGTTGTCATTGGTATATAAAACATATATATATATATATATATATATATATGGGTCAGTTAGGTAAATAGTCATTTTGGACTGTATGTTTTTAAAAAATAATCACAGTTTCAAAAAATTTAAAAATTAGCCATAACACATTATAAGAAATTTCTGAAATATCTAGTTTTTAAATTTTTTGAAACTGTGGCTATTTTTTAAAATCATTTTATAAACAATAACTATTTTCTTAAAATTTCATATATATATATATATATATATATATATATATAACAGAGGAATACACAAATTGTTGTCTCCTCTTTTTTTATTATTTGTTTTTCCGCTAGGTTTGTATTTGTGTTTGTGGGTTTGTATACATGTATAAACTTATACAATTTGTGTGTTGTCTAAAATATTATATAAAAGAATAAAAAACTGATCTTAGATATAATAGTTATAATACGGTCTAATACGAATGAATTCTTTTATACTGGTAATACAATTTGTATTGTATTAAATGTGTTTTTCATATTACACAATACGATATTTTAAAAAAGCCAAATATCATATTATATTTTTTAATATAATACAATACTATACGATAAATTTATATAGTGCACCAAATAGTCCTGTAATCTTTAAAAAAAAAAAAAAATAGAGAGAGTTTCGCACACTTTTCTATCTTTCAGGACTCTTTCAACCATTCACATGTCAAAGTGTTTTAGAAATCAAAATACTAGGAAAATTCCAGGAAATTTAATTAGGGGTCATATATTTTAATTTATTACAAATATCATTTAGTATCTGTTTTTAATTAAGTCAATTACATGAGTCTTTCTTTAAATTCTCTTCTCTCTCTTTGGTTGAATAGTCGGTCGTCTGCGAAGAGTTTCATTGTCACCACTAATTGGTATAGAACATTATATTTATGATTCAGTTTCCATGTCTTGGACAGAAAGAAACAGTCAAACAGATGTGTATATATAATATGAATCCAAAACCGTGCTAATTAAGCTATCTAAAGAAAACGTTGATGGTGTTAGGCGCTTTGTGAGACCATCTCTAATGCAAATGCCAATGTCAATACTAAATTTGGCACTCAAAAATGTAAAAATGCTATATTTGACATTTGATGCTCCAATGGGCAAATGCTTTTTCAAATGCTATTTTGTTATTTTATTATTTTTTAGTTGCAAAAACCAATAAAAGTAGTTGATGCTAACCAATAGTAAATAAGACTACAAATAGTCATAATGACTTCTTGGTAAGAGGAAACTTTTTTGAATAAAATTTTAATTTTTAATTAAATGCCTAAAAGTTGACCAATCAATGCTCTACTTCAAATTTGACAAATGCTATACATGGTGTCAAATTTGGCACCAAGTATAGCATAATTTTGACATTGGCACACAAATTTACTATTGCATTGGAGATGCTCTGACGGTGAAAATCAAATTTAATAGGATGAGTTACAAAATTAGGTTAAAATTGAACAAATCTTATAAAAAAAAATATAGTACAAGTTTCAAAATATTAAAAAATTATACTTGTCAAGAATTTTAGGACAAAAAAATAATGACAGATTTGTAAAAAAAAAAATTTAACATTTCAACTTTTACTCTTAAAATTTAAAATGCTAAAAAATTTCTTACAAATGCGTAAAGATCTTTTTATCATAAAAGTTATGACAAATGCTATTTTTTTAATATTTTAAAACATGTGCTTTTTTTCTAAAAAATTTTAAAAAATAATAATAATGCTATTTGATGCAATTTCCCCATTTTTCGTATATTGATTCCTTAATTGAGTACAATAATTTACCATAAAAGATAATAAAAAATAGTCACAGTTTCAAAAAATTTAAAAACTAACCCTTTTAGAAATTTTTTACAAGTGTCAGAAATTTTTTTATAGCAATTTTTGTGTGTAATTTTGTTATTTTTAGAAATTTTTTACATATGTTATGATTAGTTTTTAAATTTTTTTGAAACTTTAACTATTTTTTCAAAATACACTATTTAAAATGATTATTTATCTGATTGACAAGTAATTCCAAAATTATTGTTGGCCGTTATAGGCTTATAGCTCAATTATAGGTTGTTAAACATGACACGTCTATTACACGGTTTTTTTTTTTTTTTTGCTAAATTATTACACGGTTTGTTTGTTCAATATTTTTGTGACTTCTACGTGAATTTCGAAACGTTTATGAACTAGTCCTCGCTTCATAATACTTTTTTAATTTTACTCCTTGTTGACAATATATTAAAAATTTTAGGAAAACTCCACAGATCACTTAGATATGACATAATCAATGAAAAAGCGACAGAAATCTAAGTAGTACCAACTAATCTATTGTTGCTCTCATGTGCAAATTGAAAACCTTAAGCACAGTGCAATTCCATTTTAAATTATAGCACCTGAGGCATAGTCACTAGTCATATAGAACTTTTAAACATAAATATCCTAATTTCATATAATTATGTCACACGTTCGTAGAAAACTGTCAATACTCAAATATTTGGTACGGAGTTGTAAAGTTATAAACCACACAAGTGCTGGCCATTCAGCAGCTCAATATACAGAATTAGAAATAGCTATCTTTTAATTTATGACACTAAAAGAGTGAGAAATGTAATCACTGAAAAATGTTGGGTTATTTTAGACAGAACTCATCCTTGGGCTGAAAAAAGTTAATGGAACAACTTTGTTTCAATATTTGAACACAAATATACAATTTCCAGTACAGTTCCTCTGAGTTCAGTCTCTATTTAGCAAAATTCTACTTGCAAACAGGGAACACTGCATTACACTATTGCTGGTTCTGTCTCTGTTGCCCGAAATTGGGATGACTCTGCGGATTGCTTTGAAGCGACCCCATACCGGGCTGAAGATTCTGAGCATTTGGTGCCATGTTCCCGAACGCACCTTGCTGCTGTTGCTGTTGCTGTTGCTGTATTGGCATCATCCCTCCTGGATTTCCCGCTCCCATATTAAACACTGCAAGGGAAAGGCCCGATTGCATTTTAGCTATTGAACATGAGCGTGCAAGAAAGGATTAAAAAAAGAAACATTGGATGCATATACTTCCTCGTATCTATGTATTTCATTTCAGGAGAAAAGGGGTGTCGGATCTTACTTTGATCGCTCAGAATCTGGGAAGCATGACTTCTCTGGGGATTGTTACTGGCTAAACCATACTGTTGAACCACATAAAGCAAAGGGAATCAAGTAGAAGTTACCGGATACTAAGAATGTTCTATGAAGGTAGAACTGAAAATTATATAAATAACAAGATAAAATTCATGCAAACTTAGATCATTTTAATCAGTGAAGCTCATATGTCCCATCCCATTCTCCTTTAACATATTCAAGTACCATACAAGTCTCACCATCGCAGTTTAGTGGCAGAACAATAATTTGTACCAAAAGTTAGTTAATATCTAGATTCAAGCCATTGGAGCACACAAAGACCGATACCATATCACTAAGCTCCAGCAGAACTACAGCATGTCACGGTTCATGCATGAAGGCATTGTAGTACACTCTTCGGTAAAGCAAACATAAATTTTGACACAAACCTGCAATCTTGGCAGAAGTGATGGCGCCGTCATCGTAGCTGACATGTTTGGAATCTGAAGAAATTAAGAATATACCAAAAATGACCAAAATGGTTTTATAGGGAAAAGAAGGGAATTGTCATAATTAGAAAAATCTGAACAAAGAACAACAGAAGAATATGAAAAGATGCAGGGAAAAACTCCTTGCTCGGTCTACAAGAACCAGCAGAGCAGCCCAACAATGGACGTTGCTAATTTGCATTCAGCGCACGACAACATGCGATACAAATGGAAGCTTATGTCCATGGAATACAACACCAACCCTTCCTCAAGAGGGAAGAGCTCGGGCTTGGTAGTTTATAATGAACATTAGAGCAATAGACTATATTCTAAACCAGAATACATAGCAGTGATAGCACAAAGGCAGTGATAAAGGAAATGCAAGACCCAATTGTAATTTAGGAGGAGAAGTTTAAGGACAACAATCCTATTAAAGCACACCAAAGTTACATTGACCTATAGAAAACCACCCTCGAGGCATACAAATCCTGAAACACAGTGGGTCTTACATAAAATTTTAAACTACAATAGCATAAAAGCAAAAGGGAACATTAGTTGTATTGATTTGTGTCCAAAAATAAATAAAGGAAATGCAGGTCACCATTTGCGGATTTGTTGTTGTCTGAGCAGCATTAAACAATGCGCTGTTAGCAGTGCTGGAAAACTGGCCTAAATGGCGATTTATTTGTGTTCCTTGATTGAGTTGGCTTTGACCAATGTTATGTTGGACATGCCCAGAAGACAGCTGTCTACCCTGAAATTGCTGGTGTCCCATTGGCTGAGAAAACTGCATCTGATGTTGCCCGTGTAACTGGAGAGGTTATAAAAATAGTTACAAAACCAATAGGGAAAATGCTTCAAGGGGACAGTACTTCATAATATTTAATTAACTAGATCATAATAAATTCCTTGCGAGCTATTGCGATTATACCGGCTGAAATTTTTGCTGAGCCTGGCTCTGCAAATCATGCAGTTGGGGTAGCTGGTTCTGCAAAATGTATGCTGATAAATTACTTAAGATTATGGTTGATCATTAAATTAACCTATCGACTATAACAACAAATGATTTCTGACATTATTTTAAAGGTCAAAAGAACATCCTAAGCCAAAAAACTTCGACAGGTGAAATGAAAAGAAAATATTGATAAATAAACATATCCTTAACTAAGTAGAAGACTGTTAGTGCAATTACATATTTTTTTTACAATTAGAGATTCTAGTAACTCATAGAACACCTCAGAAAAGCAAAAGGTGCTTGTTTAACGACAACTTGCCTGTCCTAATCCTTGCATTGCAGATTGTCTAAACTGTTGTTGGGCAAGGAGTTGCTGCTGATGCTGAGGTAATTGCATCAATTTCCGCTGTTGCTGCTGTTGCTGTTGCTGTTGTTGTTGTTGTTGCTGCTGCTGCTGTTGCTGGCTTTGTTGCTGAGGTGATGGTGTATTCATAATTGTTGCACTAGACCTCGGGGAATTTGCATACGGCAGGGGCGAGGTAGTCGTGTTATCAAAACTGGCAGTAGCAGCTCCAGGAGATGCAGCTGATCTTCCCAGAAGCTGTGATCCAGGTGCCTGTTTAACATAGTTGATGGAAAGACGATACAAGATGTCAAGACAACAGCTTATAAACAGCGTCCAATTTGCACTTGCATGAGAGAAGAATGGATAATCTAAGCTGAGTAAAAGTTAAAACATATCGAGAATTGAGAAAATCCAAAACTTGACACTTTCAGGAGTCTATTGCCTAACCTGCAAAAGAGGGCTTTGACCAGCCAAATTATTCGATGGCATTGGGTTATTCTTTAGGTACATACCTGCAAGAAATTCACATTGAGTTACTCTAAAAGAAAGGGGGATACAATCTAGTGAGCAAGCTCAAAGACTGTTCCAGCTTAAACTAGTAACTGATCATACCAGATGCTTCAGAGAAAGTTTGCATTCCATCACCTGTAGTAAGCACATCCACAAGATGCATCGGAAGTGAAGGCGTTACTTGTCTCTGGTCTCCCGGCAATCGTAGCCCTGCATTAGCCGGTCCATATTAGTGATCAATTCATAAGCACATTCACTGTATCATCAATTTGGACTTCTTATCCTTATGCTATGGAAGTGCGAAGAAGAATATTAACGAATAAGAAAAGTTTTAAAGTTCATTGAGAACAAGGACGAAACAGACATGAAACTCCAAGCGGGTTTACAGTTTACCACGTAGACTCAATTCCTGTACCAAACCAACAATTTGTTACGAACTGAAATTTGTATTAATCGAAAACGGAATACAATGATAAATTTGTAGACGTTCGAGAGGTCTACTAGCTCTCCCACCGGACTTTCGAGAGGTCCGTTCTCTCCTAAAAGGAATTTCTTCCTTTCTCACAAAACTCAACACAATTTTCATGCCTCACCTTCACCTTAACACTCATATTTATAGAATATTAACTCTTAATATTTCTAAACTAGACTCATAACCAACTACTAATTATTATTTAACCTCTATTTCCTAGTTCCTAACATTACCGGCCGCCCCAGAACCACCTTGTCCTCAAGGTGGTGGACATTCTTCGGCCACTTTTTTTTTTTTTTTTTTTAACCAAGAAGTCTCAAACTGAAACACTTAGTCCAATACAGCCCAATAAAATCAATTCTGTTGTAGTTGGGCTGTTTATTCACTTTGGGGCCCAAAATACATCATAGCACATTTTCCTCTAATTGGGCCCATACACTTAAGTTCCACGTCCTTTCCTTCTTCCCCACTAGGTTCTTCATTGTGCGCCACTTTCATACCCCATAACCACCGCCGACGTTCCCTTCGCCGCCGCTCCGTCCTTATATCCGTGGGCCGAAGTGACCTTTCCACGTGCCGTCGTTTCTCTCCACCTCGCCGCACCTTGCCTCCGCCTCTCTTCATCACAATCCTAACATTGCCACGGTCCTCGGCATTACCTCGTCGCCACCTCACCTCTGGCTCACACCATTGTCGCCGCCTCATCGCAACTCGCCGCGACCAGGCCTCTTCACACCCACAGACCTCCTTCTTGCTACTTCCGCGGTTCCTCGCCGCCGTCACGCTACCCCGCCGTCCACAACCTCGAACAACCACGCATGGCTTTCCTCTGTCCTTCACGAAGGTTGCAGCCTTCGTCGTCTTCTTTTCCGATGCCGATGCGGACGCCAACGATCTCGCGTTGTTCGGATTTTGGTCAGCCTTTCGTCGTACCTTGCCATTAATTTTCCGCAGCCTCCTCCCTCGTCTTTGCAATGTCGGCGTTTTCCCTCGATCTTTCACGAACGAGGTCGTCTTCTTCTTCTTCTTCTTCTTCTTTGTTGAGGCCGACGAAGGTGACTTCGCAGCCCCTTGCTCCGTCAAAATCTTGCTGATCTGGTCGACGGTCCAACCGTGTTTTGTGATGGCACCGAGCTGGTGGTTCTTCGCAGCCCCGAAAACACGAGTCTCGGACACAACTTCGTCAACGAGGGCGGAGGAGGTGAGCTCGACCTTAAAGCCATCGGTGCTGGTCAGATCTGGTGTGATCTCCTCGTCACCGAGCAGCTCTGGCCCAACTTCATAACTGTCGGATAGCGACATCTTGATCTCTTCGTCGTCGACTAGATTCGGCTCGTCCTCCGCAATGCCGTTCAGATCTGACTCGTTTCCACCACCAGCTAATCCCGCCTTCGTCACCGAGACTGATTTATGCACCATCTTCTTCATCAGTGCCTCTTCTTGCATCTGAAACAGCAGGTCAAGCTTCTTGTTGAAACTAATGAAGATCTCCTTCATTTCTCGGGACAACGCAGCCATTCCATCGAAACGTTGCCCCGAGTTCCACACTGCCATCGCTCCAAGATCGAAGGCTCTGATACCAATTTGTTACGAACTGAAATTTGTATTAATCGAAAACGGAATACAATGATAAATTTGTAGACGTTCGAGAGGTCTACTAGCTCTCCCACCGGACTTTCGAGAGGTCCGTTCTCTCCTAAAAGGAATTTCTTCCTTTCTCACAAAACTCAACACAATTTTCATGCCTCACCTTCACCTTAACACTCATATTTATAGAATATTAACTCTTAATATTTCTAAACTAGACTCATAACCAACTACTAATTATTATTTAACCTCTATTTCCTAGTTCCTAACAGAATCACATTAAAATAATATTTACGTGTCATCAAACCCTCTAAATATGTAAGCCAGCCAAAATAAAGTTGAAGAGTTAATGATCTGAGGCAAAAGTATTTTTAGAGAAGAAAAGGAATGAGGATAAAAAGGAAAGCAGACAAGTTATCATTATACCTTCACCATAATTTACAGCAGCTCGGAGTAAATTTTCTTGCTCTTGAATTTTTGCAGCTTGACCCTTGTCAAGAGTTGGCAAAATGGGAACCCCTTGTCGAGTTCCAAAGCAATAGGCTTTACGAGTATCGGCTAATACTTTTTCGGCACTTTCACAAGCTGCTCCAATCATATCTATCCTTGCCTATAAAAACAGTTGTAAACATCAAACAAACACACAGATGGAAAATGGAGAACTTAATGCTCAGTTCATTCAGGTCACCTTTAACTTCTCAATTTGTGACGCTACTGGTAAGTTCTGCATCCCATGAAGCAATTGTTCCCTCTTGGTGTTATCGTCCGTTTCCATCTCCGGCAACAGCTTGGAGGAAAGCATAACGGGTAATACTATAATCACATTATCAAAACTTATAAGTTCAAAAGTCTTCACTTCAGTAGTTGATACCATTAAAAGAAAACCGTTCATTTTCCATTATCTTCTACAAAGCTTTATGTATCAACCACTAAAAATCACTTCAAAAGTCATGGACCAAAGCTTGATGCTTATACTAGTATTTGAACAATCTACTTTAAACTAATTAAACAATAAATGGTCTAAAAGTTTTGCATAAACATAAGTCTTAAAAGATTTGAAAAGGAAATAGAAATGTACTTGTGGAATTCTCGGCATTGACATTCTTAGGATGTACAACGAAAGCCTTTGAAACCTTCTTAATTTCATCAACAATGTTGAAAAGCTCAAGATTCACCATTGAATACTGCCCCAAAATATCTTGCCTAACAATGCAAAAATCACAAACTGCTTCGACAAATATATATATATAAACATATATATAGCAGCAATCAAAAGCTAACAGCGGGAGGGGGAGAGATATACAATTTGGGAGTGGTGTTGGTGCGAGCAAAGACATCGAAGTCTTCGAGAATGCGAGAGATGGCTTTGATGAGACTCAAAGCGCGGGTCTTCACAGATTCCAAGTTCAGCTGTTGCTGTAAGGCGTCGTTTAGCCTCTCTACAACCGGTGCTGGTTGTTGATCTTGAATCTGCTGTTGTTGCTGTTGTTGTTGTTGTGTTTGCGGAGCTTGGCTCGGCATAACTCCTTCCATGGCAGCCATTTTCGCTTATCCACTTCAAAACCAGAGCAAATCCCCAATTTAGCCAACTCAAAACTAGTAGAGTAATCTCTAGCTTTAATAAAGCAAGTGGATTATTCAGAAATCATCGAATCTAAGTAAACAATTCAAAGTCTTTTCTATTCCTCTTAATTACTTTCATTGATGCATTAGTCAAAGTCTATACTAAGCATATAAATCCACATTATCAAGCTCGAAAAACAAAATTGTTCAAGCATTTTCTCAGACACCTGGTGGGCAAAATTCAAATACAAATCTACAACAAAAAAAACAAAACAAAACAAAAAAAAAAAAAAAAAAACCACCAAGTCAAAATCCTTCTGAGCACAAAGTACGATTTTTCTCCAATAAATACCACCCCAAATAACAAACAAAAATCAGCCCTTTAACGTTAATGAAGGTCAGGCCTAAGAGGAAAAACCTATGGCTGGCTATAGAGATATTATATAATCCATGAAATTGTGAGAATCAAATGCAAGGACCTTGACGAAGCGAGGCAATCGAGATTGGAAAATGGAAACTGAGAAAATACCTTCTCGTGAGAGCCCAGAGGACTTGCGTGAACATACCTTCACTCTCACTCCGTTATTTATTTATGGGCTAGTTTTTGCAATAGGACTTAAGAGTTAAAACAGAACATCTCTACAAGGGGGTTTTTTTTTTTTTTTTTATGGATATTTTCACCTACCATACCTTATAAGTCTTTAGTATATTGGTCCAAATTGGTGTAAGAAGTTAATTTATGTGTTGTATAATTATTTATATTAATGATCTTTTATCTTCTCAAATTTGTAGTACCAACGTATATTACAAATCATCTATTATGTGTGATTGTATAAAAAAAAAATGGGAATAATTTGAGAGTCTATATTACTTATTTGAATAAATTTACATGTAAAATTAATTAAGAGTAATGCTAAGTAATCAGAAATTTTTTTGACTTAAAAAATGACTATAATAATGAGACAATCATATATTATATTAGTTATAATACATTTATTTATCTTTTTCTATCCAATAAATATTTTACACATTATTGTAATTATTTTTTTGAATAAAAATTTCTAGTCATTTAGCACTTCTCGTCAATTAAACAATCAAACTATCACTTACGGGTTCTAAGCAGAGTACTAGCCTACGCGCAAAAGTCCATAAAATAAAGGGCGACATGCTTGGATTTTCTGTTTTTAATAAATGAAATAAAGTAATTCAAAAATAATAATCAAACTTTTCTATACTTTCAATAGCAGTCATGACAATTGAAGCCAAAAAATTAAAATTGATCGCCAATTTCATAGAGAAATAATAATACAATAAGTAGCCTATTTTCAAACGCCATTAATTATTACTTATTATATATTTGCTTTTTGCAAAGATATATACATTCAAAAACCTCAAAAAAAAAAAAAAAACTCGACTATTTTCCCCTTTTTTAGTTCACTCATTTAAAAAAAAAATAGATTGGGCTATGTATTAGTTTAATCGGCCCAATAATATCAAATAACCAGCCCAGCCCAAGATAATCCGTTAAAATTCAGTTAATTCCCGTTGTAGTTCTGATCGTATAAAAAGCAGAGACAGTTTATAAATCCCATTACAACTCGAAAATCGAAGCCGAATAGGAGTCTGAGAAGCGTCGAATTCTCTTCTCTCTTTTATAAATATCAAACACAGTTTCTTCAATGTCGCTAATATTGTTCAGTTCTTCAGCTTTCTGTCACACACAATGGACCAAGCTTCTTCTTCTTCTTATTCTCCTTCTTCTTCTTCTTCTTCTTCTTCTTCTTCTTCTTCTTCGTTGTCATCAGAGAGAAGCGAAGCAGACCAGAGAGACGTCGTCGTGGCCGACGATCTGAATGAAGATGACATGAAGAACGTGGATATATCACCGGACGCGATCAAATTTATGATACTCGTTGAGGTCAGTTTTGTCGCCAGTGTGAAACGTGAACAAGCTATTCAAGCGTATAAGAGTAAAAAAGCCATCGCAAGAGAGATTACTGACGGAAACAAAGCTGGCGAGGTCATCGATCCGGCACTGCCTTTACCGCCGGATCCTCCAGCAGAACCACAAGGACCGCCGGAGCCACCAGCAGGACTGCCGGATATTCCTCCAGCAGGACAACCAGAACTGCCGGATGATATTCCTCCAGCAGGACAACCAGAACTGCCGGAGAACATCCGGCAGAGGATATTGGGGCTCGGCGGGGTGGACGCGAGGCTGGTGCTGGAAAACAGGGCATTGTACGAGACGGACGTAAAGCGCAACAACAACAGGCTGGCGATCCCTTTCGGGAAGATCCGGGACGGGGAGTTCCTGAGCCAAGACGAGGCGGACCGCCTCCAAGAAGGCGAGGCCTTCGACGTGGAGCTCATCGTCGAGCCGCTTGCGGACGCCGTCACCACGTGCAAGCTGGCGAGGTGGGACATGGCCAAAGCGACGGGACGAGTGAACTCCATCTATGTGCTGAAAGGAGGGTGGTATAAGGATGTCGTTTCGAGGATCGGATTGGCGAAGGACGACATCGTCGACCTCTGGTCATTTAGGGTTAATGGAGCCATAAATTTTGCTCTTGTTCGCCGATGAAATAATATAGTAAATTGAGTGAAACTAGTTTTGAAAACGTTGGGTATTTTTCTTAACTTAAAGCTATTAAATTATTTTTAGGTGGTGATCATAGTATGGATATTGAATATATAGTAATTAATTAGTTTTTTTTTTCTTATTGAATGATTTTGTTCACTTATTGCTAATTAGTATTAGTACTGTATTGAAATTTTGATATCTTATTTTCGTTCACATTCTTTTCCTGTTTTGTTTACTAAATCTTGTTACATTATACAAATGTAAAATCCCAGTAGTTTATATATTAAAGATTGTACTTGGGATCGACCTTATTGGCATTTACATTTTAGTTTATGCTTAAATTTTGAACGGAAACTATAGTGAAAGTTCCATCTTGATCGAGGTGTTTGTGTGGATTGTGCTTTAAAACAATAAACCAAATCAAAATTACCGATCGAATTTGTTTCCAATCAAATTAATTAAAATTTAATTCAAACAAAAACATTCAATTAGTTTGGTTTAATGCTGACTAAGCCAAATCATACGACTTAATTTGGTTTTGTCCGTTCTATAGGTTTAACAAATTACATGAACAAATCCCATTCTTGATAATATCTTAATTCAAAATAAAATTATTAATTGGATATTACATTTTTAGTAATTCTCGAATTAGTACTTTGATAAATATGAGATAAATAAGAAATAATTATCTTTTCCAAAATAATAATAATGACAATAAAATAAGTGACTCCTTTATCCGTTGACATAGTCCATCTAACTATACAATTAACGTGTAATGATCCAGAGATGATCAATCCGATCATTATAATGCAATGGCTAAAGAAAAACATAAGTCAATTATAACCCTAATCGAACTCGAACTCGAACTATTCGTCAAATCTGTTTCTATTGGCTAAAGAAAAACAGAAATTAAAAAACCTAATCGAACTCCAACTAGTAATCTTTAAATCACTTTTGTTATGTACTGACATAATCTCCCACAATAACATTCTTCAACATCAAAAAAAAAAACCCGAAGAAAAACAGAAAGAAAACAATAAACGAAAGAACAAGAAGAAGAAAGAACAATAGACGTACATTATAGAGATGTTGGGTCTCAAAGATTTCGAGGGCATCGAAATTAGCCCAAACACGAATTTCGCTCTGAACAAGAACTCCAAAAAGAGTTAAATAGCAAAAGGAGTAAACTGGTCATTAGACTAAAGATCGGTAAAGGCAATGTATACCAAACACATGCCCAATGGTAATCTTATAATCGCAGAAAGTCAATGAGAAACCCTAGAACTGATGCTTATAAGACGATAATGATTGAAACTTCGTCGGGACAGGTGAAGTAAGTAAATAGCCAAAATCAACACAATAATAAAAATGAATATACTGTTTTTTTGGGCTGTGCCCATTGCTGTACCACTAATCAAAGTTTGACAAATAAGCAAATCATAAATCGGAAACCATCAATAACTGCTATACACAGATTGTTTTACTTATTTGTCATAATTTAATTAGATATGTAGGCACAGTCAAACGAGAAAGAACATTTTCAATACCCGAACTTTTGAAATAATTGAATAATTAGCCAATTCGTTAATTACCATTTTAGAGAGAAACATACACCTTGCATAATAACATTTTTGAAAGAATTTTCAGAGAAAGAAGCTCCTTCAATTGCCATCTCTTATAGTTTTACGGTATGAATAGGACAATTTTCCATATGCATGTTTATAATTATATTACAAAAGCATTTTATTTTTTGTTAACAACTATGGAGAGACTTGCAAAGAGAGCATTGACAGTTCATCTAAACCCGCAGGATTGTCCGAACACGGCGAAGATGATGTCCCCGAGTACAGAGAGGAGGCTGAAATACCTAAAGGAGTTCCTATCTCTGTCGCTGCCGAGCTTTTCGGGGAGCGCCGACCCGTTCGAAGCAGAGGAGTGGCTCCACGGAGTGATGAAGCGCATGGACATGGTCGACGTCCCCGGCAATCTCCGAATAACGCTCGCAGCGTACATGCTGACGGGAGAGGCGGATCACTGGTGGGGCTTCACAAAGAGTTTCCGAGACGTTGGATCCATGACATGGGAAGAAGATTTCAAGAGGCCCTTTCTCAACAAGTACTTCCCGCTATCCGCCACAATGAACAAGTACGGGGAGTTCGCGGTGCTGAACCAACGCCGCCACAACCTGATGGTCGTCGAGCTGGAAGATAGGTTCGTCCGCCTCGCGAGGTACGTTCCCGAGCTTTTGCGAACAGAGGAAGACAAAAAGTTCATGTTTGCGACGAAACTAGGCCTCGCGCTGACGGGCAACGCCCTTAGAAAATGCAACACTTTCGGGGAGGTTGTGAGCGCGGCTCGGAGACAGGAGACTATGTCTAAATTGGCCGCCGCCGGATTCTACGGCGGTACTGCTGGAAGTGAAATCACAAGCAGCATCGGTCCGCAAAATTGCTATGTCTGTTGGGGAGAGTGCCATAGAAAGCGCAACTGGCTGTGCGACGATTGTTGTTCGTCGTGTTTGCTCCACGACGATGAATGACTCTCTCTACGTTGATTTTCTCTTTTTTAAAGTTGAAAAGGGGTATCTTTAGGTGACTTTTTTTTTATGGGCAAAATTGTGGATTTAGAGTTTGGTTTCAAATAGATTAGTAAAGATTTTGAAGAATGCCCTTTTTTTCTTTTCTTGACACACTATTTTTATTAATCTATGCTTCCACCTCTCTTTTTCTATCTCCTCACTACCCCTCCAATAAGATTTTGACACATAGAAAAAAATAATTATTGTAATGTAGATTTATTCAAAGTGGTTGAGAAAATGAAGTGTTTCTGTTTACGTATCAAATTTTTATTGAGAAGACAAATTAAATTTTTATTGAGAAGACAAAGAAAGAGATAACAAATGATACAAAAGATCTGGACTTAGTTATTTTGTTGCTCTTTTTATACTATTAGAAATCAAAGGAACATTACATATAGAGCCTAAATTTATAAGTGGCGTGCGCATCTTGAATTCAAATATTCAATGTCATTACAAGTGCCAATGCCAAAATTTGGTATCTTAGCGCAAAATGTATTTTTTGATTTAGTGTTATATTAGGCGTCAAAAATGCTATTGTTGTGTCAAATGAAATGTCAAGAAATTTGATGTAGTGTTATATATTTGGTGTCAAAATTTATATTTGGTTAGTCTGTGATTCTAAAACAACTAACGTAAAAGTTAAACAATCAAATAAAACAGCAGATTTCTTTCGTGACAGGAACTTGATATTGTAAAGACAAAAGCTTGATGTCATTATTGTTGACCAATGAACACTAACAGTAAATAAGACGCAATTGACTCTGAAAAGGTAATGTCGTTGCATTTCTTCAATTTTCATAAACTTATAAGAGTTACAAAACTCAAAAGTATATATATCAAGTAAGAAAAAAAAAACCTTTTTTTCCATTTGTGTTAATATGTTGAACAATATATAATAGTGGTATTACATAATAGTACAAGCAGCAATAGCCCCCGCAATCTGCCCCACAGCGAGCGCCACCTCCAGCGCCATAAAGGCATAATTACCCTGGAGATTTACATAACGATATATAACTGCTGTGTAATATATATACTTAAATTTTTTGCTGGGAGTAGTATATATACTTAAATTACTTGGGATATGTAGGATAAATAAAATAAAGAAAAATTTTGTAGCAACTATGGCTTAATCATGTTTTTAGGTCACATGGACTAGTTTAATTTCACATTCTTTTCCACCAGTTTGGTTTTTCAGGTTAAAAATTTTGTACATATTTATACATTTCTTATCTACATTACCCAAGCCCTAGCTTGCTATCCTTGCAATATTACCCAGAAATAGCATAAGTTTAGATAAACCTAACTTGGTTTTTATTATGTCGTCTTTTTATTTTTTAGTAAACTTATAATAATGTGGTCTAAGTTATGCGATACTTGATACGCCAATATTATTCTCTGTTGATATATATTGTATTTCTGTTGAGATTATTTTTCTAGAGAAGTTGAAATCATTAAGAAACTTACCATGAAGCCGGCGCCACCATTTTGCTGAGGTTGAGTAATTGCCTGCATCCAAATTATAGGGTGGATATTGAGCAATCATATTATAATATGGTAGTTGTGATTAACATGTACTAGTTAATTAATAACTTTTTTTTCTTTTTCCTAGCTAGTACACAGAAAATTACTCGCCACATTATACCTTAAAGAACTTGATTATATATGCACAACACATTGTTGCTTTACATTGCTTAAAAGAAATTAACTAATCAAAACGACGATTGGTGAATCAAAAACCTTTTTGCTTAACATGGCTATGTTAAATTTCTACTACACTTTTTCCGCAAAATAGATAACAAGAGGAAACAGCTAATTACATTCAAACTTAAAGTTCAACACAATCTCATAAAATCCTGTTGAGATAGAGTCCTACTAGTACTAAAATAATAAATAAGATTTTTAGGGAGGATATAAAAGAAAGAAAATGCAAATAAAAGAAACACAAGAATTTATGTGGTTCAGCAATTTGCCTATGTCCACAGGCATAGACTACGATGAAGAACTCCACTAATATCAAAATGAGATTACAAAGAGTATTTAAAACTCTCACAGACCCACAACCTCAAAACACCAAAAATACTCTCAGATTTTTCTCATACACCAAAGCTTACTAAGCACTACACTCGCAAAACACTCAAACAAGCAGCTTTATTTCTGTTTTATTTCAGAAGCAGCTACCATGCCGTGCCCTGTATCAAAGCAATGGACTAAGCCTTTATATAGGTCTGAAAAACTTGCTAATGATCAAGTCTTGTGGGCAGCGGGCAGGCTGCCCAAGAAATCCATGAGATGCAGTCTCATGTGGTTGGGCTCAAGTGCACTTGCTGATAAAAAAACGACAGCACATATATCATCCTAAATATTAGCCACACATAACATATCCTAAATTAATTGGCACCTAGCATCCATTGGATTCAACAGCCTCAACTCTATTATTATGAACTAGGATGGATTATTCAAAACTCAATTAGAAAAATAAAATAGAACAACAAAAAAGAGACAAACGATTGGGATTCTTATTTCATAGAATTAGAAGATTAAATTATATTCAAATGTTTGATATTTATTGCTACATTTCCATCGTGTTATAGGCTTCTTAATTAATTATTGGTTGTTCACTAATTTTTCTCGATTTTATTTTGATACATAAATACTTTCTCAGAACAACTTCATTATAACGTTATACAGATATATAGTTAGTTCTAAAATCATTCATAAATATAACCTATATATATGTCCAACCAATATCACCACGTACTACGGTTGACTAATTATCTTGAAGAGAAACTAACCTGATTGACATCGGTGGTGCCCGGGGAGACCCCAATCTTGCTCCTCAACAGCACGAAGCTGTCCAAGAACCCGCCGCGGTGCTCGTGGCAGAAGCTGCGGCTGGCGTAGCAGTCGGAGCAGAGGTCGAAGGCGGCGCGGCCGCTGTCGAAGCAGTCGACGCAGGTGAAGTAGAGCGCGTGCAGCTGCGCATGGCACTTGCGGCACCACACGCCGCGCGTCTTCACGATGTAGTAGAACGTCAGGACATCCCAGAAGTCGAGCCCGCCGTCGCTGTTCGAGTCCAGCTGCGCGAACTGGCCACGCAGGTCCACCCACCCGTAGCCGTTCCACTGGATGAAGTGCGCGAACTCGGCCAGGCTGACTCGGCCGTCCCGGTCCGAGTCCATGGACACGAAGAAGTTCCACGCTAGGGTTTGGATCTCTGGACTGCTATTGTTGTAATACGCCAAAGCTGCTCGCCGGAGATCTTCCATAATTTTTTTTTTTCCTTAATTTTTCTCAAAGTTGTTTGTTATTATTATCTTTTGGCTTTTAGGGTTTCGGATTAGAGATTACAAAAGGACGGAGAGTAAAAACTATAAATATATGGTAAACTATAAATATATGGTCTATGAAGTTGACTTCATACATACGAAGTCAAGTGAATATCAATGGACATATTTGAGCCTTTAAAATAATATGATATATATGATGAGTGGAAAATATAGATGATTGTTGCAACTTGCGAGTTTTGACAATTATAACATGTATGGAGCCTAATGGCGGCAGAGAAGGAACGCAGGAAAAACTTGGATCCCA
Source organism: Boehmeria nivea var. tenacissima (assembly GCA_018132145.1). NCBI lineage: Eukaryota > Viridiplantae > Streptophyta > Magnoliopsida > Rosales > Urticaceae > Boehmeria > Boehmeria nivea. The sequence goes on from CM030883.1 coordinate 11,331,470, forward strand.
CTTTCGAGGAAAAATGAGAATATGGGAGGGAATGACCCGTCCCACAAGAAGTTTCCCACATAATATATACGGGACATTCCCGTTTCCCGTCCATATTAAAAATAAAAATAATAATTTAAAAAAAAAACAATGAAATAAGGAAAAAAAGGGTTTTTTTTTATTTTTTCATTCTCTCTCAATCATTGGATTAAAAAGAAGGGAATGCTCCTGTTTCCAGAGAAAACAGAAACCAGAAACCCATTAATGATCTTGTTTCCGGAGAAAACGGAAACCGGAAACCCATTTCCACCAAAACGGGAAACGGGTTGTTCCGCCAAAAGTGGGAAATGGGAGGCGGGATCCCATATCCGCCTCCCTTCTTTGCCAATCCTTACCCCTTGTTTGACATACATATTTCACACATTCCATTCCAATCCATTTTTTCATTTTTTTCAACTTCTTAATCCTCCAAACCAATCTATTTTTTTTCAACTTTTCAAATCTCTATACAATATCTTTAAATCTCAACCATTCATACCATCTCGAAATTCGCAAAGTCAAATCATTTTTATATTATTTTTCTAATTTTCAAATTATTTTTTCATCCAAAAAAATGGGATTGAATGGCCAAAATGACCACCCCAAACAAAGGGTTAATTGAGTCTTTTAACTTTTTATTTTAGCAATTGGGATCATAATTTTTTTTAATCTACTTGAACAATAATAAAGAAGGTTTTGTTAACCAAAAAAACAATTGTTAAAGAAGGTTTTATTCTAAGGAATTTCTGAACTGATCTGATCATACCAAGTCAAATAGTTTTTTTTTTTTTAACAACGCAAGTGTCAACAATATTGATGCATGTGAGAAAAGTACATATCTATCTCTCTCTCTCTCTCTCTCTCTCTCTCTCTCTCTATATATATATATATATATATATATATAAGAAGTATAATTGTCAAAAGAAAAACAGTACAATTTTGATGTTCGCTGTCAATTTGAGAAATGCACTTAAATCTTAAAATTAAGGGCTGATCAAGTTGTTAAGAGAAAAGTTTTAAGGGTCGAATTGTCAAAACAACAAATTTCAGGGGCCAATAATACCATTACTCTTAAAACATTATACCCTACCGACATATACACGCTCCCAATATATTGGGATGTCTCATCTCATGAGTTGTCGCCATTATTTCTATATTTGTCTTTTCTTGTTTAAACTAGTATTTTGTACACCTTGTATTCTTAATTGACGAAAAGAATTAGTCACAAGTCTTCCAATCAAGTTCATTAATTAATGAGGATAAACGTTTTTGGGTGGGGGGATAGGCCAGTCTTTAATTTTCTCTTTGTAGGGAAAAAAAAAAAAGTCGTCTTGATCATGGAGAAATGACGTATATAGCCTTGTGTTTTTTTCTTTTTTCTTTTCTTTTTTTTTTTCTGTTCTTTGTAAGTATTTTAAAATGAAAGAGACCAAATCAAAGTTTTTATTAGACAGGTAAGTTTCACATCTTCACTTATAATATGGCTGAAGAATCAAAATTTTTTTAATACCTGTACTATTAATAAAATCTCTTTTGTTAATCAAGGATTGAAAAATGTATTAAGTGACACTAGTTCATGATAATCAAAAGATAGAGCATCACTATTATAGCTAAAAAAAAAAAAAAGCACTGAATAACCTGAAAATAAAATGCGCAATAAGATGGTCAAGGTGAAATTTGCTTACGATATTTGATGCATATTCGAGGATTTGAAGGGTAAGACTTGGGGTACCATTAATTTTTTACCTCTATTTGATCAACATTTATGTTACATATATGATCTTAGTTTCAACGATGTGTGCAATTACATATATCTTAATTGCACCAAAAAAAAAAAAAAAAACTCTACCTGATCAACGATGTGTGTTTTTGTTTTTGATTAAAATTTTCTCTGTTGCAGTCTTGCAGATGAACGAGAATAAATAAAGACAAATTATAGTGAATACTCAATTTTTAACATTTAATTTAAATTAATATCTAATTTTTAAAAAAATATAACAAAATGTGATTCAATTACTTACGTAATAGTAACTTGTGGTAATTAACTTAGTTACCAAAAATATGTGCAAATAATTAACGAAATTACTAATTATTCAATTACTTCAAAAGTTTGGATATTTATTTTTATTATTGTGTAAACTTTAGTATTTCTCTATTTTGCCAAATAAAATTTAGGAATAGATTTCTTTCTTCTCTTTTTTTTTTTTGCATTTAAAATTTTTCTTTTTTTTTTCGCTTATGAATAAAAAAATTCATCTACAACGTAAAATAACATAACATATCAAACGTTAAATATAGCATAGTTGGAGATGAATACAATAACATTATATAAGAGTCAAAATTAATGCCGATAAACTCTTTAAAGAGAGAACAGAAAAAATGACATTAAATCGAGCAATATTCATTATGTATTACCATAGTAGTGAAAAAAATTAATGCCCATACACTCTTTACCCTATCTCTCTTGCGATCATCGGATGTAAGTTAAAAAATGATAACGAGCAGGATTATGCCGAACTCTATACTCTATTAATAGAGAGTGAGTCATGCTCATGTGAGGTCTACTTTAATTCACATGAGCTCCACTTTTATTAGAGATCTAATAAAAGTTGAATGAGATTAAGCCAAATAAGATTGCTCTATAATAAAGTTACATAATGCTACATCCAGCTAAATTCCCAATACCAATCGCCAATTCCATTGCTCTAAACCATTGATTCTGAAATTAACGAAAAATAAAATGTCAAGTTATGCACTCGTATTTTATTTAATAAGTGGAATGTTGTATGATCAGCAGAAAATAATCATTGAATCTATGCACAGAGTCATAATAGTAATGCTAACGTAGTGGCATATTGTTAATTATTTCTCAAAATAAGCATAGATTAAAAAAATGGACTAAGTCGTTAGGTTTATAAATGCAAAAAGGATTAAAGAAAAAAATATATGTTAAAGCCTTGGATAATATACACTCTCTTGATTGAGACTATATATATGCCAAAAATTTATAAGTCAACTTAACAAAAAAGACCTAAAAGTAAACTCAACATACATTTCACTAAGTGTGAAGTAGAAAAATACCCAAAATTTTTATATAATAATAAAAATAAATATTCAAATTTTTGAAGTAATTGAATTTCTAGCCAATTCGTGAATTACTTGCACATGCTTTTGGTAACTAAGTGAATTACCACCATTTATCATTATGTAAGTAATTAAATTACTTGGGTAGTTTGTTACATTTTTTAAAAGATTGGGAAATAACTTACATTAAGCTTTAAAAATTAGGTACTCACTATAATTTCTCTTTCACTAATTAGACCACTGATCCTAATAATTAGATCCGGATTTTTTTTTTTTTTGAAATGAGTACAGTTGGCTTCATATCTGAATTCTAAAGTGATCATATAATTTTCCGTCCAAATAAAATCTGAATTTCTTCGCGTCTTATCTATTTTCCTTTTATTTATTTTTTTGCTTCATATAATTTCTATCAGTAATATTTTTTAAGTCAAACTTGTTTCCTTAGCAAACTCATCCAAACCCCCTGATCTGCTGAAGCGAACTAGTTCTCAAATAAAATTAAAAAAAAAAAACCCGCAGAAAAGTAGCCTTAATTTGGCAATAAAACAATATTTCTAAAAACTGAAAAATCCATATTCTATATATTCCATATATATTAGATACATACATATTATGAACGAAGGACAAAGAGATCCCATAAATACTCACCGCTTGAATGGTAGTTTGAGGTCGAGTAACAGCCTGAAAAAAAAAAAAAAAAAAAAAAAAAAAAGGCATAAACATAAACATTTCAAAAGAAAAGAAAAAAAAAACCTAATATCATCTAGATCTATCAACAACAATATTACCAATATACAATGTAAATTGCAATATTTTTTTAAAGTAGGAAGATCCCAATTTCCAAACACATCACAAAATAAGAAACCAAAAAAAAAAATATATATATATATATATTGTTATTACCAAATTTTTTATTTTTTTTATTTTTTAAACGTACCTGACTGACGTTCATACCGGGAGCGATTCCTCTCTTGCTCCTCAACAAAAGATAGCTGTCCAAGAAGCTGTTGTGGCTGTGGCGAAACCGCCGAGCGCTGTAGCACTTGGCGCAGAGATCGTAGGTGTTTTGGCCGCAGTCGAAGCACGTGACGCAGGTGAAGTAGAGCCCCGGGAGCTGCTTGGAGCAGGCGTCGCACCACAAGCCGCGGGTCTTGATGATGTAGTAGAACGTCATGACCTCCCAGAAGTCGAGTGAGCCATCTTTGTTTGCGTCCAGCTGCGCGAACATGCTCTGGTGGACCCACGTGTAGCCGCTCCGCTGGAGGAAGACGGAGAACTCGGCGAAGCTGATCCGGCCGTCGCGGTTCGCGTCCATGGAATGGAAGAACTGCTTGGCGCAGTCTTGGAGCTCTCTGGAGCTGTTGTTGAAGTAGGCCCTTGCGGCCAGGCCAAGCTCTTCGGCGTTGGTGGACATGTTGAGATGATGATTTTGATTCATCTTTCGCAAGAGAAATATGTTTGTGGAAATTGTTTTATAAGGGCTTGAATATTAGCAAGGAGGAGGAGCTGTAATTATATTTTAATAAGTAGAGCAGAATTAGAGATTATGTCCCTATTAAGTGGCATATATATATATATAAGAGAGTTGAATTTCAAAGTTCAAACCAATTTATTTAGGAAATTGTCACCTAATATTATAGAACCTTACAATATTGGAGATGCAAAGATGGTCTTATCGTGATTTTTACAAACTTTGTATCTCTTTTCCTTTAGGTACTCTCAATGCTTTAAAGTCAAGCACATCTTCACTGCAATTTATTTTGGACTAAAATCTCCATCGTAATAACAAAAAAAATATTCTCTAATTTAAGACAATATTTGGTGCAAATTTAAAAAATATCATTCTTGATATAGCAAAATACCAAAAGAATAGCATTTAAAACTCCTCAAAGATTCATTTTTAACATTTAATGAAATATCTCTTATATGCCAAAATGTCATATTATTATTATTATTTTACTATTGGCATATTTACTTTGATAGATTTTACTACTTATATCTCTTATGGGCTATGGCACATGTCTTCACTTAATTATACCTTGATTTTGTGGCGCCAAGAAGAAAAGTCTTGGTCAATTTAGTTTATGCCCGTATAATACGATATATAGTTTAATTTCTCCCAATCTTATGTCATTGCGAAAGTTGCATTTTTGTACTTTTGATCTTTTTGTAATACTCACTTCCTGTCTGCGTTGGCAAAGTTGACTCAGTTTTTAGTTTTTAGTTTTGGGAAATTAAGGGGAATTTGGCATATATGCCAACGATGTCGCGTTTGTGACCGGGGGATTTTGATGAATGTCCCGGCACAATGATACTATATGCCTTATGTGTGTTGCACTTTTAATTTATACCTTCAAATTTATACTACTAACATTGAATGAAAAAAAAAAAAAGTACACCACTTAGGGCATAGATTATTAAGTGACATCAACAATGATTTTATTTTGAAATTCTCCCTTTGTGACCACGTAATATAAGCTTTTGGTGTGCTTTTTGAGCCCATATATGAGGGCGAAGTTTCTTGAAGGAGTTTTTTAGGGTTTTTCTTTTAATTCAATGCCTTGTAATTGGGGTAAAACGATTTGGAAACTTTTCTCCATGCAAATCTATTTTTGCATGAAAAATTCTGCATGGCAAATTGTCTAACTGAAAATAACTTGCAGCCCGTGGCCTTCATATCTAGTGTCCTTCTACAGGTTGTGTAACAAAAATTCAGACGATATTTATCATTTATTTTAGGAATGCACCTTAGCTTCCTTTCTCTCAAAGAAATTTTTGGATCTTTTGGAAAACAATTCAACCTTCTGGGTAATTTTCAGAAGATTCTTGAAGATTTGTTGAATATACATTACAGTAGCTAGATTCATAGCTTATGGACCACGAAAATCTTAGCTTTATTATGGGCCATTTAGTCTGCCAGAAATCAATCTATATTTGAAGGGCATAACGTCATATGTTTTCCCTCTTGGCTTTCATTTGGAGTGCTATGCAAGAGACTAACAAAATTCTGCTCGAAAATACTTTCAGCTCCAACTTCGACTTTTCCGTAATCAGAGCTCTTAACGTTCAAGTTATTCTGAAGAGCGCTTCTTCAATAAAAGTTGTTAACTGGACACCTCCACTAGGTTAGATGAAGGTTAATACTGATGGCTCAGACTTGGGAGTGCCAGATGCCTTAGTTCGTAGTAGAGGAGTCTTTCGTACTTACAAGGATTTGTCAAAGGTTGTTTTTCTCATAAAGTCGTAGAGTTGCATGAGGAAAGCATAAGGGATTTGGTTTTCGAAGAGGATCAAGTCCAACTCGACGTCTCTCCTCAGCCAGGGAGTTTTCAGTATGTAGTCGTCACAACGCCCCTCGGAGTTTCTCAAGAAGAGCTCGAGGATGAAGCACGCGTCAACGAGGACTATTTCGAGGAAGGCGTCTTTCCTGAACTCGACAGTTCCCGCGTAGCTACGCAGAATTTCCTCATGGTGGCCGTGGATGAATCGCTTGAGATCGGCGTGCTTTTTGCCTGTTCGTTTGCAGAATTCTTCGTAGTACCGCCTTTTGTGTGGCTCCATGGCGAGGAGCTCGGGCTTGCCGTGGTGAAAGGGGCCGATCGATAGCAGTTGAGGAGTGTACGCTGCCTCGTTCACCTTTCGAAGCTTCTTCGGAACTCTCTGGATGCAGCATTTAGACCAAATATTGAATTCCAAGTCCACAGGGATGTCGATGATGATTGCACTGTTTTGCCCGCCTTGTTGGAGTTCCGACAGAGTACTAATTGTAGGTTTTGCCTCCACCACTGCCATTTTCTGCAATTTTTATGGTCTTCCCCTAATGACAAAAAAATTTATTGTTTTAGCATCAAAGTTACAGAGTGATTGAGGCTTGTTTTTAGTGTAAATGACTTGTATATTCTCTGTTCATGACTAACCATTCAATATGAATTGTTGACTAAAGACAATAGAAAAGAATAGAAAGCAATACTAAAGGAATAAGCTGTGAACTAGAATGAACCTGGAAAGTTTGTAGTGGAGATAGAAGAAGATCACAATTGGTTTTAAAAAAAAGAAAAAAAAGGTTAATTGCTTTTTCTCTTGTTCTCTCTCTCTAATCTCTATATAGATAAGAATCTCCCTCTCTCTCTATCTCTCGCTCTCTCTCTCTTCAAGAGACAACAAAACCACGAGGGACCATTTAGAGAGTTTGAAACATGGAACATGATTTCTTTGAAATATCTCTCATCATGATGAAGCACAAACAAACCAGTTGTTCTCAATCTCTTTGTTTCCTCTTGAGTGTCAATCGCTAAAATACATACAACAAGTTCTCTAGCTAGCTGGCGAAGAAGACTAAGTCGTCGGCGGCGATAAGAAAAGTTGAGAGCCAATAGCATAACGTATTTTGGAAAAGGAATTAGAAGTCTGTGTTAGAAATATGTTTGTTGTGGCTTGAATGAAGAGACTTTAAAACCTTTCATTATTTTTCACGAATGAAAAAATGAGCAGTTTGGATAGGATATAGCATGGCGACAAAATTAACTTCCACCAAGAAAAGGAATGTATGGAAGGAAATATTCAGAGAGCAAAGATCTATGATGGACAACGGGTTCGCTTTTGATTCAGAGCTTTATGCCTTTATTTTTGCCATTGAAGATGTTATATAATTTGATTAGAAGAATTTATGGATTGAATGTGACTCCACCTCGGTGATCAACGCTTTTGTCAACAGAGAAACAATCTATTCCTTTGGAAGATTCGAAACAAATGGATGAGTGTTTTGGAGCTCTAAAAGAATCTCAATATTAAGGTTTCTCGCATTTATAGAGAGGGAAATATGGTTGGTGATAAACTAATTGCATACTCATACATTTCAGGGAGTCAATCTTGGTGTTCCCTCATCGTAATCGTAATTATGTGGCTCGCTTAGTTGCTCATGATTGTAGCTCGCCGCCTTTTTATCGCTTTAGATGATGACTTCGCTCGTTTCTTTGAAGACCCGGCCCGCGCTCTCTTTTTCCCTTGTTTGTTTTTTTCCACTGATTTTCATTCAAGGTTTTTAATGAGGCTCGATTGTGTGACGTCTTTGCAAGATGTAAGTTTAAGCTTTATTCTCTGAAAGGCGTCGAGAGTTAGTATTTTCTATTTTATTTTGCTGCAAGATGTAATTTTTCTTTTATAACTCTCTCTCTTTATTTTCCTTCAGGATTTCTTTTCAGAACTATTATGTAAGTTTTCTTTTATTAATATATTTGAACTTGGAATTAAAAGAATCGTTAAGGGATGATGATCAACATAGTTGGTAAGCCTTTTTCGGTTCAAACGTGTGTCAACTATGTTGAGATATGCGTTCCTAATTCTTTGCCTCTTTCACTAAAAATAAAAAATAAAATAAAATATTTGAGGTTTTGGTATAGGGAAAATTCGATCTCATGTCACATTTGACAAATTTGCAACCCGTATAACTATTACATGTTATATCATTTTTTTCATCACCAAATTACTATATATTGTTTTTTTTGCTCTCTCTTGTCTTCCTCATTTGTGTAAAAAAAATAATTCGGTCAAATTCACTATTAAAAATGATATACACTGCAACCTGAAAATTTTGATGAATGCCCTTTTTTGATACATTAATAATATATGTCTCATTTGTGTTATATTTTTAATTTATATCCCTACTTTTACATTATAAACATAAATTAGAAATCAAGTGAACACACCACTTAAGTATAAATTATTAAGTGACATTTAGATTTTTTTTTTTCGATTCACTATTTGCTGTACGTACGTACGTATGCATATAACGTAATGGTTGTTTTGACAATTTTTCGGTCATAATCATTGAATATGAAACTTGTTAACGCATTTCTTTGCAGTGTGTCATAATAGACATTGCAGTGTGTCACCTAGTGGCATATTATTAATTATTTCTCGAAATAAGCATAGATTAAAGAAAGAAAAGAAAAGAAAAAAGCACTATTTAAGTCTTTAGGTTTATAAAGGCAAAATAGATTTTTTTTTTTTTTTAAAGCCTTGGATTTTTTTTGTTGCTTCCAACTAGGTCAAACTTATTTCCTTCGCAACTCATCCAAACCCCAAGATGCTCGAACGAACTAGTTCTCAAGGGAAAAAAAAAATCCCGCAGAATGTTAACTTTAATTTGGCAATGAAACAATATTTCTAAAAACTGGAAAATCCATATCCTATATATTCCATATATATTAGATACATATATATTATGAACTAAGGACAACGAGATCCCGCAAATACTCACCGCTTTAGTAGTTTGAGGTCCAGTAGCTGCCTGCAAAAAATAAAAGGCATAAGAAAAAAAAAACATTTCAAAAGAAAAAACCCTAACATCATCTAGATCCATGAACAACAATATTACCAATATATAAAGAAGGCTACAATGAAAAGATTGCAATATTATTTTTGCAAAATATCCCAATACACAAACACATCAAAAAACAAATCATAAAAATAAAAATAAAAAATTACCGGGCGAGATTCCTCTCTTGCTCCTTAACAAAACGTAGCTGTCCAAGAAGACGCTGTCGCGGTTCGCCTATGCATATTGTCTATTAATGCTTCTCTTCTGAGTCTTTTTCCTCTGACCATTGTGTTATTTAATTTTTCTTTACCCAAAAAGAAGAATAAGAGTTTCTCAGGCTTATTGTTTTCCCAGTCTTAATAATGTGCTAATTATTCAGTTTTATTGTTTGTTTTCCACTTTTTTTTTTTTTTGTCATTTACCCAGTTCTTTTGTTGTTTTTTAGTTTTAGTAACGTTTTTTATTTTTATTTATTTTTTGTCGTAATCTAGTTTTAATGTGGTTTTCAATTTTTAAGGGGGTTTTTTTTTTTTTTAATTGTTGTTTGTCCATTTGTATAGTCGTTAACCAGTTTTTTGTCGTTCTTTCAGTTCTGATAACGTCTTTCACTTGTTTTGTCGTTTTCTAATTTTATTGTCGTTTTTTTGTTTTATGCCCTTTTCAACTTTTACTGTCGTTTCTTCATTTCAATGTCGTTTTTATATTTTATTGTCGTTTTCTTGCCTAATGCAATATGTGCACCCTAAACAGCAAGGCAGCAACCAAGCTTTATTAAAATCTATAATTTACAACAAACATATTTTACTCATCTATAATTACACAAATATTTTCAACAAATGTACTAAAAATCTAGAATCTGATACTAGAATATGTTTAACCATATTATAAGAAGTTTAACCATAAACTAAGAAAATTTAACCAGAAACTACCAAAATTATTCGTCAAACTAAACAAATTTCATAAATACCATAATATAACCAAATTTTACCATAGCATGACAAATATTTTACCACAAATTCACAAATCTTTTTCATCGTGGTTGGTCGTTTTTACTTTTCTCCATCTTTCCACGTCCACTTGTTATATTTTTCTTTTCATTTCAAAAATATTTTATTTTTTTCTATGACAAGACACTAGACGTTATCTATTTTTCTTCTACTTTTTTTTTTTTTTACAAGAATTTTTCGTTCTACTTTTGTTTATTTATAGGTCTTTATTTCAGACTTCTGGAACACCAAATCATAATTATTGTTCGCAAATAAAAATTTATTTAAAACGTATTATATTTGTAACTATATTTCAATTTTCCTTTTTCATTCTCTTGTTCAAATTAAGCTTATGTGTTGGACAATCAAAATACTAATTTGAAAGCAGCAATCTTGATTCCGAAATACACGTGCTCCACACACTACATAATATATATGATAATTATATATATATATATATATATATATATATATACAACGCACACACATAACGACAATCGAGAGGCCTCCACCTATCCGCGAAATCACAAAACTCTAATCAGTCAAACACTCCCTCTCTTCCTCCTTTCCACTCACTCCTCCGCCGCCTCTCTCTCTTCAAAAACAATTACTCACTACATTTATATATATATATATATATATATATATTCCCACATTTGATAATTCACTTCTTCTTCATTTCTTATTGTCTGTCACTCATTGAGTCTCACAGAGCTCAGCAAATTCGCCGAACTGACCCATGGCTTCCTCGACAATCGCTCCAACTTCGGCCTCTTTCATCACCAAGGTCACTTTTTTCTATTCCTTCAATATCTGTGGGTTTTTTTTTTTTTCCCATATTCCGGTTTTGTCTAATTTTCAAATGAGTAAATTTTTTTTCTTTTTTGGGTTTGTTTCGATTTCTCAATCTCTTCAGAAAGAGTTGGGCCTCTCTGCTCTGTCCTCGTCGTCAACGACAACGTTTTCGATTCCGAGATGTAAAAGAGCGATGGTCTCCAGGAAAATCTGCTCCGTCATGACTCCTCAGCAAGCTGAGCGAAAACCCTCAACCACTGGCTCGGTTTGGATTTTTTCTTTTCTTTTCTTTTTTTTTTTTTTTTTGGGGGCGCGGCTTTGGGGGGTGTTGGGTTGATGGGTACTTTTGTTTTGTGGTTATTGATGATGGGTTGGTGTTGATTTTTTATTTTTTTTTAGGTCAAGACTGGTATGACGATGACTGAGAAGATTCTGGCTCGGTCGTCAGAGAAACCCCAGTTGATCCCAGGTGAGAATGTTTGGGTTAATGTTGATATCTTGATGACCCATGATGTTTGTGGACCTGGTTCCATTGGGATCTTCAAGAAAGAGTTTGGCCAAGATGCTAAGGTACTTTTTTCTTTTTTTTTTATCGATTGATCCATTTTAGCCCTTTTGTGTTGGAAATTTGGTTCATTGTCCCTATATTGATTCAAAGTAGCTGAATATGTTTATGTTTTGTAGTGTGACATTCGTGTGTTACAATAAAAATATTGGTTCACATTTGATCGTTCGGACTTGATATCACTGCTATTGACCAATTAAAATATTGGTGAATAATTACAAAAATTGATAAGTGATTAAAAGAAATATAAGAAATTTTGTGCTTTTCATGCTCACTGTTATTATTTGGTTTTGGAATTGGAGGTTTAGTGCAAAGAAAGCTTATCTTTGATTGGCATTGACAGTGTTGGCTAATAAAGAGAGAGATTTGTTCCCAAAATGGTCAGGTTTTTTATCAAATTGTGTTTTCTGTTATGAAACGGTGCTTAACTGTTTCTATTTGAAGGTTTGGGACCGTGAAAAGCTTGTGATTATACCTGACCATTACATATTTACAACCGATGAGCGCGCAAATCGTAATGTGGATATTTTGAGGGATTTCTGCACTGAACAGAACATTAAGTACTTCTATGATATTAAGGATCTGGGTAACTTTAAGGTACGACTTACCTATAGTTCTCACTATGTTTTGTTTGTGTCTTATATTCTATTCTCTGTTTATTGATGCGGAAATCGGTTTAATTTATGATTTGGCAGGCTAACCCAGATTACAAAGGTGTATGTCATGTTGCTCTTGCTCAAGAAGGTCACTGCAGACCTGGAGAGGTGCAGTTTCGTTAATTGAACTGATTTATTGTCTGTTTTTTCCTCAACGCGTATGCAATAAAATGCCCAATAGAAATTAAACTCGTACGGCAATGGTCTTCAGGTGCTGTTAGGTACAGACTCACACACCTGTACTGCTGGGGCCTTTGGCCAATTTGCTACTGGAATCGGAAACACTGATGCAGGTTTTGTGTTGGGCACTGGGAAGCTTTTGCTGAAGGTTTTTAGTTTTCTTCCACTTTTCTATTTATTTTATTTGTATGCATATATTTTTATTTACTTGTTCCAAAGCAAATGTTTAGTGTTAGTTTACATAAGGAAGCAGCAAAATCTGGCCACTTCTCCTTTATAGACTCTACTTCATCTCGCCTCTTGGTTTTTTAATCTGTTGAGTTAGTATTTTGACATTTTTCTAGCACTGTTCACTTAAGAATAGAATTTAGTCATATTTAACAAGACAAGAAAGGATAGTTTTATACTTTCTAGATATTTATGTTCTGTAGTATTTCCTTTGATTTGGATGCTTAGTATCTTGCTCAAAATTTTCTTTAATTTTTTTTGTCGTTTGAATTTCCAGGTTCCCCCGACTCTTAGATTTGTAATGGATGGTGAAATGCCAGATTACGTTCTTGCTAAAGATTTGATTTTGCAAGTAAGTTTTATGACATCCTGTCCATCTAAGTTTAATTTAGTTGGTTAATTTGGTACCATATCGATATATGCCTTTCATTACTGTTTTGCTATATTAACAATTCGTTCTTTGTAGATTATTGGTGAAATATCTGTTGCTGGTGCAACATATAAAGCTATGGAGTTTGTTGGCACAACTGTCGAAAGCTTAAGTGTAAGCAAAATTTATAACATTTCCACTTCCACTGCACGTCAACATTCCAAATATCTAGCTGCATGAGTGTTTTTGTTATTTCATCTGCCTTTGACAGATGGAAGAAAGGATGACTTTGTGCAACATGGTTGTGGAAGCTGGGGGAAAGAACGGTGTTATCCCTGCAGATAGTACTACATATAAGTACTTGGAGGTAAATACCATTGCTTATCATGTAAAATTCTTTTACTGACAACTTTCTCTTACATAACAACACATGACACAACTTTTTTCTTTTTTTCTTTTAATGTATAAAGCCTTATCATTTGGGGGAGGAAAAAAAAGTCTTGGCATGTATAGTTTCCTTGTGAGGAGCGGTCTCTTTAAACTTGTTTTATTTTTTGTATATTCTAAATTAATTGGGCATGTTCTTTACACAGGATAAAACAACTAAACCTTATGAACCTGTATACAGTGATGGCGACGCAAGGTAATCTATCTATTTAATACCATTATGCAGTTTACTCCAAGTCGAACTTTTGCAATTTCTCTTCTTAATGATATACGTTAGAATTTGAGTGATGGAAATTTTCCTTTTCTAGATGGTTATGGTCAAAGTTCGGTGTATTTGAGATTTACAAGAATCTGACAATTGCAATTTACAAGAAAATTTGTCCTAGATTTGAAGTTTACTCTGATTTGTCATGTTATCCTACATGACACTAGCTAGGGCATTTACACTTTCTCTAGGTAACGGTCTATTAAGGGACATGGATTCTGGTTTTCAAAAGTTCTGGCCTCTAACTATTTTATTGTGTATCATCAAATTGATATTAAATATATATATATATATATATATAGAGAGAGAGAGAGAGAGAGAGAGAGAGACAGAGATGAAAGCTGCAGATGTCATTTCCTCAGAAAATTTCTCCTACTACGAGTTGAAAAATTTGTTATCTTAGCCAATACAGCAGTTTCTGCGTTCAATCGTTGAAAGATGTTCTGCAGTTCCCTAGTTGAATATATGTCCGCTAATTCATTTTTATGTATAAAGTGCACTTGTGTCCCTGGATTTGCTTAGTTTCATTTCAACACCTAAATTGGAACATATATCTGACCTCAATTTGACTTAAGATGGATATAAACTCTTATGTAGAGTGCTGGCTCATTTGTTATCAAAGTTTTCGCATGCATTCCATTTAAGGACTTACTTTGTTTGCATTTTAGGTATCTCTCGGAGTACAGATTTGACGTCTCAAAACTTGAGCCTTTGGTGGCAAAGGTGAAATACTTATCCTTTTATATGTATAGTAAATATATCTACCGGTCTTATGCCTTGTTGCTACACATGGCAATCTCAGCTGATCTGTGAAGATTGCTAATCTCATCTTTATTCTAATTAAATTAATATTCTGTTTTTTGCAGCCTCATTCTCCTGATAATCGGGCTTTAGCAAGAGAATGCAAAGATGTGAAAATTGATCGTGTCTATATCGGATCTTGTACTGGTGGTAAAACAGAGGATTTTATGGCTGCAGCGAAAGTTTTCTTAGCTTCAGTAAGAAGTCACCCCAATATTAGTCCTTTTATAATTGTATCAACCTTTTGTTTTCACCTTAATGTGAATATTGTGATGACCTGGTGTGAATTATGAAGAATCAGAGAAAGATCTAAATTTCACTTCATTAGGAAACTTGCTTTTTTAATCAGCATCTCTGTCGAAGTCCTTTATAAATAGCATAGTCCCTGAAGATCGTCATTCTGATTGAAAAATCCTTATTCTACTACTAGTTTCGATCGGTGACTTATCATCCAATTCGTTGAATCTTGGGGTTAAGTTGTTGATGCATTTGCTTATCTATTACAGGGCAAAAAGGTCAAAGTTCCCACCTTCCTTGTCCCTGCTACCCAAAAGGTTTGTCATGCTTGTCCTTGGCTTCAGTTTGACAAGAATGTGTGATTCCATGATGGGAAGAAATTAATGTTATTAAACGTATTTTCAGGTTTGGATGGACGTTTACAGTCTACCAGTACCAGGATCGGGTGGCAAGACTTGCTCCCAGATTTTCGAGGAAGCTGGTTGCGACACGCCTGCAAGTCCTAGTTGTGGCGCTTGTTTGGGTGGCCCGAAAGACACTTATGCTCGCATGAATGAAGCTCAGGCAAGTTATCTGCCCGTGAATCAATTATTACACGACTTCTTTGATATGATTTCTTGACAATGTCAAGACGGTGAAGGGTAGTGAATTCTTGTATACTCTTCGTTCTCTCACTCTTGGAAGGTGGTGGTTCTTGCAGGTATGTGTGTCAACAACGAACCGGAACTTCCCGGGCCGGATGGGACACAAGGAAGGCCAGATATATCTTGCGTCCCCGTACACGGCCGCAGCTTCAGCGTTGACCGGCTATGTCACCGACCCACGAGAGTTCTTGCAATAAACTGTTGAAAAGATCTTGATTACATAGGGCGAAGTATCTTTGTGAGTTCTTTGGCGCTTTATCGGCTTTATTTGTACTTTGATGTTGTGAAGTTGAAGCTATCTGGGTTTTTACATAGAACTTATCGTCAATGTGGAATATGTACCCTTAGGTACTTCAATATCATGTATCCAATATGCTTATTGTAGGACATTTACGAGTAAAACTTGACCTTTGATTTGGGATTATGTTCACTGAATAAAGTTTCTCAACTGTTGACGAGACCGTTTATCTAAACTATTGTTGTCCCAAAATCTATTTCTATATTTTTTTTTCAGCGGCAGAATAAATCTCTCTCAAACTTTTATCACAATAAAAATTTTGGTAGTGACTAGTATAAAATCAAGCGGGAGGCAACTTTATTCTTACTATATTTTTGAATGGCAATTTTTTTAATAAAAAATATGAATTCACACAATATATATATATATATATATATATATATATTACCTCATTACAAATGACAATATAGTCCGAATGGCACTTTACCTATACGGTCGAATGTAAACATTCTAAGGGTAAAGTCGAGTACATGGTTCTAAATATAGAAAATCAAAAGAAAACATATAACAACATCATGCACACAACAAGCTCTGTCAATAATACCATTATACTCATTGGAATAATCTGATTGATGGACACTAAAATACCAAAATAACAAAGACAATACAAAATACAAAATTACATAGAAGCACACCTAGAAGTAAACTAAACTTGGAGGATGCTTCATATTATAACAGAAAATAATATAAACACAACAAACTAAAAATAGATAACCCGCATTTACTTGAAACCGCCAACCCGCATAAAGCAATCTCAAAGTAAGAGGGGTCACATTGGACAAGACCATTGCCAAAGTTATCTGCCCTTCAAGCGCGCTAAAAGGCACAAAGAAGAGAAAGAAAAACCCTAGAAGAGAAAAGAGTGAGAGACTTCCTAATTCCTATAGCCACAGGGTTTAATAAAACTAATTATCGTTTTTGGTTCAAAACGGGAGGCAAATTGAAGATATTTATGTTCGTGTTAAATTTATCCTTGATTTATTTTCTATTCTTCGAATCACTTTATTATAAAATGTGAACGATAATGAACTGTATTAGTATGGCATCTCTATCTTACCGTGTATTTCTAACCTCAAATCAAGATATACTTTCGTTTTACTTGAAATATTACATAAAGTCATGAAATCTACTTCAAAAATATGTTTCTAAGTTTGATATTTCCTGGCGATTTAATAGCATAAAAAATGAAACCGATAAAAATTTTAACAAGTTATATTTACCAGATTTCCAAACCTAATCAATTCCGTAAAGCTAACTCATTTGGGTTCTTATCATTTTTCAGAAGAAGAGAGCGAGAGAGAGATATTGTAAAACACAAAAGTGAGTTAGTTGTACGAAGTTTCGCTTGGGGTTATTAGCTTGAACGCATTAGTAAATGCGGGTCCCAGAAACCCAGCATAAAAAGTGCTAGCAAACACATAAAACCAAACATACAAAAGGTTAAAGAAAGAAAAACAAAGAAAGTACAACAGAAAATCAATCATGGGTTCTCAACAAAACGACACTTTGCAATTTCCTCTTAACAATTTTGATGATCAAAAATTGGCCTGCTTCTGTGAACAATACGCTTTGTCTAGTCTACCACCAATCACCACCGTACCTGCACAAACTAGGGGGAATTGTAAAAAAAAAAAAAATCATTTTAGGTAACACTTAATAATTCATGTCTCCTATATAATGTAAATGTAGAGTCGTAGAGTATAAATTAAAAAGGTAATACAAACGGAGCACAAATTATTTATGTGTATCCAAATCTGTCAAAGAACTTCTTACTTGTGTTGATCCGTAGGCCTTTTTTTTTTTTTTTTTTTTTTACCAATTCCAAATACATTTTGTCATGTGCTTATTATTGTAAGTTTGTAACTGTCTTTCCTCTTTTACCCATTACACTCAAAAGGGTTCTGAAGAATATATCTAATTTTTTAGATGTATCATATTTCAGAAACTGTTGAGTATTGGTACATTGTAACATACTGCATTGGACAGTTTCACGTCATTCAAACAATGATAGAAAACAAGTTTGATACAATGTAAATTCTCAGGCTAACCCTATTAAGTATTATCTATTCTAATATATAAAATTATTTTCTTTTTTAATAAAATATATCAAGACTATATATACAAAATGTACGAATTTATATTATATGTGACTGTATTGTATTAAATTATAATTGCATTATACTTTATAAATTTTATTGTGTTCTTAAGATAGCATATTAAAAAAGTGAAAAAAAAAAATACATTATGGGGTGTACTCTTACAACAGAGAATGATTATTGAATTTGATCGTCAGATTCACTTTATACTCCTACAACGGAGAACAATTATTGATCGTCAAATTCACATTTTCAATAGGTTCTATTTTTTAAAAAATGTTCATACAGTTAAGAATCGTTCTATACCGCACGGATTTCCTTTTGCAGGCTCATCTTAAAAAAGTAAAAAAAATAATTTTAGACAACTAAAAACATACAATTTATATTGTATAAATATGGCGTTTAAATCTATCAAACTTTGCAATACGTACTACAATATTGTATAAGTTTACAGTGTTTACTAAAGTCGTATTAGAAAAACAAATGACTTATATTTATATCAAGAAGATATTTATAATTCATAGATTCAAAATTCAAAAATGTTACCAATTAGGGATGCAAATTTGTTCTAAAACAAGTGGATCAATTGTCATCTCATTGTCAATTCTCAAATTTTCAATTTCCAAACGATCATTGAAGAGAAGAATAACTTAGCGGTAGTGGCAAATTGCCACATGTTAATTTGGTAAATTAGAATACAATATAGAATATTAGAATCTACCCCACTAGTATTATTTTTCAAATCCATCATAAAAGGAAATCCCTTTCACTTTTTTCATAAAAATAGCTAGTGCTTTCAGCTTTTGATTGAGGTTACATGCAAGAGAAGATTTACTGAAGTGAGTTTCAGTCATTCACTGTCATGGCCAAGATGAGAAAAGTACTAATAGTGCAATTCGAAGTGAGCCATTTTTAGGTGACAATCTTTTTTGTCACACTTTATAAAATATGAAATGGGAACCAGCAAGAAAAGCATGCCCATCAAATCCAAAAAAAAAAAAAAAAGAAACGAAAAGGATTACTATTGCTACCATTTCCATGATAACCTTGATCCACTGTAAAACACAGTTGTCCCACAATCAATTAAAAAGAAAGTAATTATGCCAAGAGCTATGGCCTATCACCACCATTATCACTCAGTTGGGCAAGTCCAAAATATGATAATTGCATAAAGTTAATTTACAAGTGTGTCCAATTTTTATGAGCAGTACTCGTAATTGATGGAAAATCCCTTGATTAGAGTACTAGAGAACTTGTTCTTCCATTCTTGGCTCAAAGGAGATTAGAGAAAGAATTGGCTTAGATATCATGATACAAACAAACCACCCACCCTTTTCAACCCTTTCTGAAATCCAATCGTTTATTAACAACAGAGATTTGTGTCTGTGATATTGGTTTGTGTAAATGCTAAGAATATTAAGAAACCAACAAAAAAAAATCATTATTTAGGATACAATACACTTACCTCATAACAATTTTGCATTAAACTTTTTTTAACCAAAAAAAGGAGCTTGATGAGATTCGGATCTCACTTGGTTGAACACTCAAAGACGAAATGGGACTCAAAACCTTTGTTCGGTTGAACAAAAACTTTTCAAAGGTCTTTTTTAGCTATAATGTTATATTAGGAGATTTCTTTTATCTACATTAGATGTATCACCGTACAATGTGTAAATGTGTAGAAGTTCTATATTTTGTAGTAACACCTAACTATATCATACATTTTTTGCCGAAGGGTTCTTAATATTCTAATTATAATGTCATATCAAAGCAATGGGAGAGAGGAAAGGCTAGCTTGGTAATGCCACATTCTCAATGTTTACATTGATTTTTTTTATTTTTTATTTTGTTATTGTTTGTGTTTTTATTGAAAGGTTTGCTTTAACAGAGACGAAAGACGGAGTAAGAAAACACAATACAATTAAAAATAGATTGAACATGAACAAGAACAAAGAAACCACACACAAGAACAACCAAAGTCCCAACATATTGAAGCAAACTAAAAACACTCTAGATATTAAAAAAAAAAAAAAGTACTCCAATATTTACAGTATGAGAAACCAGCAGAGTTTAGCCAAGTATGAAAAGCCGTTTCTGCTAGTACTGTATATGGAAGCTGTAAAGAGTAATTTGACATAACCCTAGCTTTAAAAAAAAAAAAAAAAAAAAGAACCAGAGAGTGGTTTAAACTTTAAATCCAGGAAGAAAAAAAAAGAAAAGAAAAAACATATATTTGAAAAGAACAAAAAAACAAAAGGAACAAACATAAAAGAAAAAAAAAAAACTGGTTGAGACCAATCTCAGCAGAACACTCTTGTCTCATAAACTTTGTCTAACTTTGCTTGTGTTGTCAAACTGTTGTGGTGTTTTCTTTTCTTCATTTTAGCAGCAGCAGGCTTTTGTAAAAAAAAAAAAAAAAAAAACACAAAGAAAGGAAAGACTTTCGGTGACTCTATATCGGCTTGATTCTTTGCCTCTCATTCCTTTCTTGAAATCTCGGAGCTGCAAATACAAACGATTTCCACACGACTCAGAATTTTCCAAAAACTCAAGAAGAACTTAAAACGTTTCGAAATCAAACTCGATTACAATTACGATTACGATTCGACAAACCAACCTACCAAGTCCAGTAGCCTCGGAGGTCCTCATGATTCGGAGCCTTTTCACGGAGCTCAGAAACATCCTATAAACACACATCGAAGAACCACACCACACCATAAGCCACACACAGTCGTCTAATATTGGTGAAACCAGAAAATTATCTAAAGTGTTATTGTATATTGGCAATGGCGTACCTCCATGGGACATCTCCGACAAGCATCCAATCCCTGTCCTTGTCCTCGTAGGTCAGAACAAACTCCGACGAACCGTCCAAGAGCTTGGAGGTTTTCGCTGCTGCTTGATCCTTAGTCTCTCCGCTCGACCCTAAATAACACAAAAAGCACTCAATCAATGTCAACACAACAATATACCACTCAAAGCAAAGCAAAAACACTATCTAAATATTTTTTTATAAATACCTGGTCGGAAAAACATGTCCTCGAGGGTTTGAGCCAGAGTTTGGTAGCAAGAGTGAGCGTTCAAGTCCACTTTCCTTCCAATGGCGATCCCGTCAACGTTGACCTTGACGAACCCAAGATTGCCTTGTTCTTTTTTAACACTCAGGCTGTTATTGGTGGCCTTGTTCTTGAGAGCCTCTTTGGGGTTTTCTTTGTCCTCTTCGGGTCTCTGAGCCTTCGCTTGGTTGACCAAACAGTGCATCCTTGAAGCCCTTATTGGTGGCCATCCCACAACCTGACTGCTTTTTTCATTAATGGAAATGTTAGAGAAAGCTGTTTCAATTAAACACACACATATTCTGAACATAATTTTCAAAAGCCACCAAAAAAAAAAAAAAAAAGCTGACCTGGCACGAGGAGGAGAAGAGCCAGGCTCGTGGGGGACAGAGTCGGCGTTTCTCTTGGTGCCCGAGACGGAAGGGAAGTCCTTGGCCGTCAAGATCCGACCCACCACCGCCGGAGAAGACGGCGACGGAGACGACGCCGTTTTGGGCTTGGAGAGGCCGAGGCTGAGGCCGAGGCCGAGCTCGAGCTCGGCGTCGGCGTCGGAGCTCATGTTGCTTCCTACGTACTCTTCTTCCACCGCCTTCTTCATCATCGCCACGACCACAAGACAAGACCGAACCAGAACGAGAGAGAAGAGAGAGAGAGAGAGAGAGTTGTTTGTTTGGTTGTTGGTGGAGTGGAGTGGGGGTGTGGGGTGGGAGAGAAAAGGGGAAGGAAAAGAGGAGGGAAAAGGGGAGAGGGAGGGTGGAGGGAGTGATGATGAAGGTGGGACCCATGTGTCTGGGAGTGCGCCTACCACTCTCACTCTCACCACCACCACCACCACCACTGCCACACACACACACGCTCTTTTTTTTCTTTTTTTCTTTTCTTATTTTTTGTATTTTTAAACGGAGAATTAATTATTATTATTATTATTTTTTTGTTTGGAAAGGATGTTCATTATCATTACATTATCTCTGTCGAGATTCTGTTTCTATTTTATTATGTCCGCTTCTCGACTCTTTTTTTTTTCATTTTTTTGTTTCGCTTTGTGAGACTTTTTTAATTCCAAAGTTAGGATATATATATATATATATATTGCTAAAAAAATTGGAACTGGCCGATGTTGTATAATTTATTGGTCTGATAGGGTCTTTAAATATAGTGTTATGAAAGCTCGATTTAAGCATATTTTTTAAAGACAAGGAGGAACAAAAAAAAAATCAGAAAACAAAAGAAAAGAAATCCATCATGACCATTTGGCTAATTTACTAATAAAGTCATCGTAACAATTATGTAAGATAAAAAAATAGTTAACATTGGTTAAAAAAAATTTGTTACGTAAAAGAATTGAAAATAATTTCTGTTAATTTTTAATTTTTTATTACAAAATTAATTTTGACTTATCTGTTATCTCTAGCGAGTCTAGTCTCACCAAATTATTCACTTGTGGCTTGAGCCTACGACGTATGAGTTTACGGATTGTATCGGTGCTCAACATTGGACCATCTTGTGTGGTTGCATATTTATATTGTGTTTTGCTCTTTCTCATCAGACCATCTCCTATCATACAAAATCTCTTATTGAAAAGAAATATCATTTTATTCATGAATAATGATGAAAAATAATATATTAATTTGTTAATTTTACGCTTTGAGTAATATATCAAAAAGTGTATAATTAATTTATTTGTTTAGACTTTTATTTTTTCCAACAATACTCATAAATAAAATAATATTTCTCTATCATAAGAATCATCATGCACCGTATTTTATTGACATATTGTAACTTTATGTTAAAAGACTTAATGAAAGGAGGATGATTACAAAAATGTACAGTAAAACGAGTGTTAACCGTTTGTTTGGTTTGGCCATGTTGGTCATTCCATCTCATTTGTTGGGATGAAAAAAATGATTTGAAATTTATTTGGAATGGTTTAAAAATGGTTTGTAAAAATAATGTAAGAATGATTTGACTTTGCTAATTTTGAAGTGATATGAATGGTTGAGATTTAAAAATATTGTATCAGGATTTGAAAAGTTGAAAAATATGATTGAAAAAAATGAAATTGAATGGAATGGGATTTAAAGGATTAGAAAAGTTGAAAAAAATGAAAAAATAGAACGGGTAAAATGGATACCCCAAACAAGGGGTAAATATCAGAAGACTTTATGTAATTTGCTCTTAATATTATATATTTAATTAAGTTGGGTTCTTTACTTCTCTATAATCGTAAAAATTTAAGGAGGTTATCCTGCAACACTTGATTTAAGGGATAGATATATATAAAAGAATACTAAACTTATTTATAAGTATTGATTTGATAAAGTGATTGGAAATGATGCAAAGCTCGTTGCTTTTTTCTTTGCAAAGAATGATGGTTCTTCTCTCTTTTTGTTCTTAGCATGATGGTTAATGATATAATATACAACTTTGTCCAAGTTGGATCTATTAAAATTGGAAACCATCGCAATGGATGACTATGGTCATAATAGTGTGTAGTACCCTCCAAATTCATGCAAATAAATAGTAAATACCATAATTGTGGTATATACTTTTTATTGTATATATTAATTCTTATTATTAAGATGTTACACACTGATTGCTCTCCATCATGTTCAAATCCACGGGGGAACACGAAGAGATTTTTGTGTTTCTGAATAGTCAAAAAATATATTTTCTTTTTTATTTTTAATGTTTCTGAGTGTGGAATATTACTAAATTGTGAGGAATTAAACGCTCAAATTAGGACAAGATCGACCTCAAACTATACCGTTCAATTGCTTCAAAGAACTCACAAGAATTAATCACGAAGACAATTAATTAATTAATTAATTTAAAAAAACTCAAATAAAATATTTCCAGGCAACATCAGTACAAAACCGCCCAAAGCACCATAAAAAGAAGGCTTCTTTTTTTGGGCGTCTTTTTGTGCACTGGCTAAAGATTCACATCTAGGGTTTGCATTATATACTATATAGTACCAACTACGCATTTTTTTAACCACCAAAAACTTAACATTTAAGAGCAATATTTAGGCGGATCTAATGGGGAATTAACAAAATTAGCTCAGGAATACAGTAAGTCTTAATTTCATTTACGTGTCTTTTGTGTAAAGTGTAGTGGTTTAAGTCTAAGGGTAGAGTCAATTAGAAGCAAAAGCAATATTATTATTCTAATCTCACAGTTTCTTTGCCTTGCTTTTCTTTTTCATCTATGTGTTGTCTACTATTTAGAAGACAAACAGCACAAAACCTTGTTTTAGAAAGTTGAGACCCAAAGAGATGAATTGCCAGTGGATGGTGGGTCCTACTATAAAAGAATAACCCAAAAAACAAAACTGGTCAGAAATTAGCAAGAAAAAGGGGAAGCATTTTGGTTGTTGATGAGGACAATGTATTTATCATTATGGGAAATAACCATTTGGGACCACAGCTAAGCAAGTTTGTTTGGTACAGTTAGTCTAATCAATTGATTGTTTAGGAAACAAAGGACGAAGGAGATTAGTCAATGTTGCATTTTTTGCATTAGTCACTTCGCTCTTTGATCTCCTTTAGCCAATAAATAAAAATTAAAAAAATTACCCTAAAATAAGCTTATGTTTGAAAAGGGCATTTTGCCCGTTCTATACCATTCTTTAAGATGAAAAAAATAGTTTAAAAATAATTTAAAATGATTTGAAAAAAAATAATATTGAATGGTTTAACTTTGAGAATTTTGAGGTGATATAAATGATTGAGATTTTAAGATATCGTATAGAGATTTGGAAAGCTAAAAAAATGATTGAAAAAAAATGGAAAAAATGAAATAATTTGTAGGATTATAAAGTTGAATGGTTTAGAATAGTATGGAATGAAATGAAATAAGTAGAATAGTTTGCCCAAACATAAGTAAATCTCCTGTTAAATCTGCTAGGCATTTGTGAATTGTGCTGCGAGAGCTTCTCTTTTGAGCTAATGCCTTTTCTTTTTTCCTTTTCTTGATCTTTTCTGTTTTTGAGGACACTCTTGAGCTAATGCTTAAATTAAAGTCTATGCTATTAGTAAGAAATCCTTTAGTATAATATAAGTGGGAATAGCACTTCATTGATTCATCAATTCACTCCAAATCTTAAATTGTTCAAATATAAAACTATTGTTAGTCCATTTTTTATCAGTTTAAACTTTTGGTAACAATAATATAGTATCAAAGCATGAGATTTTGATCGGAATATAATATGATTTTTCTTATTTTTCATATAGCATAAAGCTTAAAAAATGCATAAAAAATTAATTTTTTACACATTAGCACATTATATATTTTTATTTTAAAATCATCAATTTATTATCTCAAGTTAAATTTAGATAATGAATTTATGATATGAAATAGAAGATATAGTGTGCTAATGTAATATATTTTTATGTATCTTTTTAAACCATAATCATTGGATATTTGTGATTTGTGATCAGTTATACACAATTGATATTTTTTTATAAATAGACATAATTGAGATAAGAATTAGAATCTCTAATATTATGGCTTTAATTTATAATTCTTTATCAAGTTTAAATTGATATGAGATAGGGCATATTAAATTTTATGGTCTTGCAAGATTAATATTAAAATGTAGTTAAAATTTGCTCGAAAGTTATAAGGGAATAAATTTTCTCAATGCAGTTAATTTTTGTTAAAATTTGATAGTTTAGAAAGTACTACTCTGTATAGCAACTTCAGTCTTCAAGTATTACTTTTGTAATACTTCTAAAATTGAAACTAACCATAGTGCAATAATTTTCTCGATAAGAATAATCATAACTCATAAGCATTATGACTGCAGTCATATATACTAGAAAAACTATAGTTAAAATCAGATAGTTATATGGGTAAACTCTTTGTATTACTTTTCATTTCAACATCTTCTCAAGACTAATCTTGTCTTTAAGATTTTACAAAAAGCATTCAAGCAACCGTTAGATCAACGTTATTTTTTTCTTTCTTTCTTTCTTTATTTCCTCTTTTTTTTACTAATATCATATTAAAGATATACATATATAGTATAAGGTTTGGTATGTATCTTCTGCAAATCTGTAGTGGCAATATTTAGAATAACTTCTATGTGCAAATGATGTCCAATGAAAGTGGAGGACAAGAAAGGGCTATATCACATGAATGATAGTTCTAAGTTCTATAAAACTTATTTTTCCCAATACTTTTGTAGTGTTTCACTTTATCAGTATGATATAATTATATACGATTATATGACTATATGAAAAAAAATGAAAAATGAAAAAAAGACGGTTAAAAATTCTATTCCATTTATTATCATGTTTTTTCATATTTAATAAAAAAAAAACTCAACATGTAGTGGAGTTTGATAATGCTTGCGACTGCTAATGCTATTACTCAAATTAAATTTCTTCCTTATTAACTGTTATAATGGATTATTAACTCTTGTTAACTATGGTCATTCTTTTGTATCTTATTTTTTAGGATATTAACACTAATGGATTTTTCTCTCTCCTTTTTGGCTTCGAATATGACCTTCAAGTTGGAATCGAGTATTTATTTATATTTAAGAAAATGAAAAGGTGTAAGTGTGTCTTTACCCTTTTTTTTTTTTTTTTTTTACTTTTTCCCTCAAAGCAAATTTTCTCGTTTTCTTTATTAAGAAGTACAAGAAAAGCAGGCTTCTTTTAAAATCAGGCATCTAAAAAAATGGACAACACACAAGTGGCACTTTTCCAATCCAAAAATCATAAGAAAACGACGCCGTCTCGGGACCGTGTTCGGTGTTCTGTTCCGTTCAGGTGAGATTAAAATATTCCTTTTTTTTTAATTTATCCTTTTTATTTATTATTTTCGTCTGCGGGTCGTGAGATATCGCGATAGGTTATACGAGAAAACGACGATAATTTGGGGAAGGAAACAGAAAACAGGAATCCAAAGGTCAAAGGTTGTCGTTTTCACTGGGCAACCCGACAAGGTGGGACCCAATTCACATGCTCTTCTGCCTTTCTTTCTCTCTCTTAAACAGAGGACCTTTTTTGCTCTTTCCTCCTTTGTATTTTCTCAGTGCCACGTCAGCCGACAGAGAACGCGGCTAGACGGGCGACCTGTGGGACCCACGAGAACCGCAGTTAGTTTTTGTATTTTTTTTTTTTTTATGTTTTTTGTTTTTTTTCAATTTCTCTTCTCTGGTTTGTTTCTTTACAATTCGGTTTTCTTTTCTAGTTCGGGTCCGAGACAGCTCGATACTTCCCATGAGGACAATGTGAAAATCATTATCGTTTCACCACGCGCACTTTCAACACGCGCCGTTCTAATCAAAATGGCATTACAACGAGATGTTGAGATGGCGCGTGAAGGCAAGGAAAACGCCAAGCATGGCGTACGGAAGTGCTTTTGAATGGGACCCACATAAAGTTTGGGTGTATATTCCTCATAATTGTTTTTAGATTTTGACAGCTGAAGTGGCAGGCATAAAAATTAATAAAATATACATACCATTTTTTTTATTCATTTTCATTTTCTCTCTATAATATTTTTAAGAATTCGGTAAGATATGCTTTTTTGGTATCATTTTGTGTCTCCACGCAACTCTTGCCTTCTCATTTTTTTCCCCAATCCCTCCCTCATCCCTTGAGCTTTGTCCCTCTTTATTTATTTATTTATTTTGCTGGGATTGTAATTTGTCCCTCTTTAATCAAAGTCTTAACCCACTTGATCATATTCATACCCACCTTTTTAAATTGTTGTTATTGTTGGTTTAGTTAATTAGTACTTCTAATATTTAATATTCTTCAGGGTGCTTATTTAGATTCTTTACCTTTGTATTTGTATAAATTAATCATATTCTTCAATTTTATTTTTTATCCATAGTCCTAAGTTTAGGCGCCGAGTTATCAACTCACATTATTAAGTGTTACAAGGTATTAGGAAAATTATATATAAGATCTACCTTATAACGTTTTCACTCACTTCAATCACGTTATAATACCATTATATTATTGAGCGTTAGTGCGTTACTCTTGGTTATCTTGTGTCTAATTTTAACTATACAAACTGCATAATTAAATTGAAATGAATTCAAACTTATATTAAGTAGTGGTCCACTTGGATTTTTATACAAATGAAAAAAAAAAAACCCAATCTGAATTTAATCCAAATGATTCGTGTAAGAAAAATTTTAGACCGTTAAATTTATTTTTTAAATAAGTTTCATATTTCAAAACATAATCCTCACCACAAGTGTTCCTAGATTTGTATCTTCATTTTAGATTTCTTTCGGCTAAAGAGCTTGTGATGGGCTTGGAAATTGATGTGTGGGATAGAGACAGCTGGTTTTGAATGTATATACATATGTGGATTACTATAATGGGCTTTTTTGTTAAAGAATGATTTCCTTGTACAACAATCTTGACCAAGTAGTGGAACTAAATTTGCTTCTGAAAATCACAAGATACTGATTTGGAGAGCCAATGATATTGTTGTTTTGTAATTTGTATGATCAAGTCATTTGGTTGGCTCAAGAGGGGTCACAATCTTCAAACCCCTCAAGCAAGACAATCTTGACAAAGAATGAAAATGACACAATATCTATCTCTCTCACATATAGACCATATTGCCTTTTAATTATTCCCAATGGACAAAAGAAACCAAATGTACGCTTTCATAATCGGAAGAGTTAAAAGAAAAAGGCTAATATAATTATATCAATTTGCATAAAGAATTTTGACATGTGAATAAAGTGGAAGGAGGGGAAGGTTATAGAGATTTATGAGTATATTTTGAGATATTAGTTATTTGGTCGGAAAGATGTCTAACTTTGATCAACTTTTGAAAATATGACATCGAATATGATTTAGTACTTTTGAAATGATAAATTTATCGAATGATCAATATAAAAAGAAAGATTTATCTCTCAATTTTTTATTTTATTTTTCACTTAAGCACTCTCTCTGATTTTCTCTTATTGTTACAAAACGTAGCCTAAATCAAAGAAAGTGCTATACTCAATTGATTCTAATTAATGGTGCCATTTGATGGAGCTCTTGATCAGCTCTCTCTTCTCAAAGAGTGATATGCATGGTTGTCAAATATTGCTAACTAAAGACAGAAAAGCCAGTCAAATATGGAATAACTTAAGTTGGATTATCTATCACATAATGAATATCACTAATTGGACTCATGGGTTGCGAGTGGATGATATATGTACTTTACTTATATATCTGTGCACGCGCATGAATTTGAGTCAACAATGAAGAACATACTATTCTCAAGATTAATCTATGAATTGGTGTCTGTATGACTGAAATGCAACTGCATGAGACTCTCATGTGTGTGTGTGTGTATATATATATATATATATATATTTATATATTTTTAAAATGAGAATATAGTTTCCAAGCACAAAACATCAGCATATTCTGCATTGTTGA
Organism: Boehmeria nivea var. tenacissima; assembly: GCA_018132145.1. Classification (NCBI taxonomy): domain Eukaryota; kingdom Viridiplantae; phylum Streptophyta; class Magnoliopsida; order Rosales; family Urticaceae; genus Boehmeria; species Boehmeria nivea. The sequence continues at coordinate 11,360,923 of CM030883.1, forward strand.
GGCATAATCTATAAATATAAACATGACAGCCACATGGTAATAATACATAGCTTTAACACTTTTTGTTTAATTTTGCTAAGTGGAAATAGTTTATCTAATATATATTACTTAAATTAGTAAAAACTAAAAAAATTATTTGCACCAAAAAAAAAAATTACGTGTTAGTTGAGTTGGATACAAAAGGATAGCATGCTTTAACAATTTATTACATATAAATTCCACTAAAGCTAATCCGTTTCAGAAGATGGGCAAGTAAGTACACAAAAAACAAGAAAACAAAAAAATAAAAAAAAAAATGCTAAAAGTTGGAGATTATCTTCTCTTATAGACACAATATTTCTCTTTTGGTCAATACATAATAATATCATATCCACTATCTGTTAAAAAGATTATCTCTACATAATACTTTTTGAAGCTTTGGACATCATGTTGGAGATAGAGACCTGTAAATTATATTCCAAAGAAATCAAATTACATAAATGATAGACTGATATAAATATATATACGCTCCAATGTATGGAAAATATAACCATATGCTGGGAGTGCCTGGGACCTTCCGTCACAGAATAATTATCTGATCATCAGTTATATATGCATAAACAAAAGAAAAGTTTAACAAATCTTGATAAAGCTGAAATGAATTTTATGTATGTATGCATGTATATTTCTTTCTTTCTCAGTTTTTTGGAGATTACCATTTGTACTTATCTATATGTTGAAGAATAGACCAGCGGAAGTGGAATTATACGCATATTTATGATCATGATATAATTGACTGTTGATATTTAGATTAGGATTTCATGAATATGACATGTGAATCTACAACAAAGCTCTACATACTTTAAATATAACTAAATTCTTTGTTTTTTTTTTTTCATCACATGACTATTGATATCACTCTAACATGAGAAAGGCTTTAATTAGAATTGGTTGATTATAATTACTTCTTTTCTCTTCAAGAGAGCCGGTTTTTAAGAAACTACCAAACTATAAACAATTAGTATATATATAAATATATATATATATATATATATATATATATATAACCACACCACATTATTGATTACAATATTCTACAAATCTTTCAAATTTAATTTGTATTACCAAAGAATAATAATGAAATACACACATCAAAAAGAACAGAAGGAAAATAATAAAATTAGAAAAAAATAAAATAAAAGAGAAGAAGTCTTTTTTTGGCCTAACCAACATATGATCAACCTCTCTACCCTTAAAGCTCACGCAACACCGACTTTCTTCTCAACCCGACCCGACCCGACCTCTTACTTGTAATTCAGGTTGTCCACGGAGGGGCTTCGGATGATCCGATCGCTGCCGCCTTTCTTCGATCCGCCGGAGCCGCCGCCGCCGCAGACGATGGAGCATTCCACGCCGCAGATGTTGCTGAAGCAGGAGAACAGCCCGCTCCCGCCGCCGCCGTCCGTGTGCCGCCGCACGTGGCGGGAGTCGCTCGAGGGGTAGCTCGAGAGCTCGCCGCGGTCGTACACCGGCGGGAGCTCCGTCCGCCACCGCTCCAGCTTCGACCGCAGCCCCTCCACGCTCTCGTCCACGCTCCACGCCCCGAGCACCGAGCTCTCCCCGTCGTCCGCCGCCGCCGCCGCAGCAGTAGCCGCCACCGGCGGATGCTTCGCGAGGGCCGCCGCCACCTCCGACGGCGACGGCCCCAGCTCCGACTCCGTCAGGAACACCACCCCGCCTCCCGCGACCAGCGGCGTCTTCCGCGGGGTGCCGTACTCGTACGGCGCCGCCTGGAACCTTCCGTACTGGAATGGCGATTTCCCTGGCGGCTGTTGCTGCTGCTGCTGCGGCCGCCGCGGCGTCGCTCTATACAACGCCCCTCCGCCGCCGCCGCGGTCCGCAAGGCTGAACCTCGGCGAGGGCTTAACCCTCGGCGACGCCGCGGCCTCGGCCTTGACCAAGGCTTTCACAATGGGCTTAACCTCAACAACCTTTTTTGGCGGGAAATAGCCAACGTCCTGATCCTCCTCTTCATAACTACCAACGTCCGAATAACCGTTAACTGACGGACTCTCGGATTTTCCCGTTTTCCCACTTTTGCCCCTCTTCGGTGGGTCCCTCTCAACATAAGCCACGCCGACTTCCGAACCGCCGTTAACGACCGAACCCGCTTTTCCAATTTTGCCCTTCTTGTTACCTTTTGGCGGGTCCACAGTAACCGCAACTTCCGAATTACCGTTATTAACAACCGAACTTGATTTTCCGATTTTGCCCCTCCAACCCTTCCCATTCTTCCCAACCTCCGAGTCTCCGGCGCCGCTGACCACCGAGCTCCCCTTCGCCCGCCGCTTCCCTCCTCTCTTCCTCCCCGCCGACCTCGCCGTCGCCTCCGACCCGACAAGCGAGCTCGATTGCCCGCCCTTCCTCCCCCTAAACTCCTTGGCCCGGATCTCCGACCCGATCATCGAGCTCGTGTCGCTCTTCGTCCGCCTCAATTCCGGCCCGGGAGCCACCGTCAGGCTGTTCCCGTGGCTCCGCGGCGTCCCGCCGTGGTGGATCGGGTCCTCCTCGCCCATCAGCTCCCGGTACCCCACCGCGGAGGTGCTCAGCTGCGAGTAGATCGGCATGCTCCGCATCGCGCTGTGGAGGATCGCCACGCCGATGTTGAGGATCCCCTGCGGCCGCCCCGAGGGCCGCCGCACCTGCAGCGCGACGAATCGCATCCCGAGGTTGTGGTTGTGGTTGTTGTTGTTGTTGTTGTGGCTGTGGTAAGAGGCTCCGGCCGCGGCCGGGCCTCGGGTGGGGATGAGGTTCCCCACGAGGATCCGGACCGTGCCGACGTGGACGTCCTTGAACCAATGCAGCGCGTAGATCTCGATCATCACGGCGGAGGTGTCGTTGTGGAGGAAGTCCTCGTCGACGCGGAACACGAACTTGTCGTTCCACGTGGGGTTGGCGTGGCCGTGGGTGTCCACCCGGGTCGAAAGCTTCCGGTCCGGGTGGACCCACGCCACCGCGTACGTCCGCATCGACCGCGACACCGGCGCCAGGTCCTGCGCCGATATCACGTTCAATTCCAACAGCTGAAAAGGATTTAGAATTGACATTGTGACCAAAGAAAAACAAATATATTATTTGTTAATTTTTTTGAATTTTTTTTTTCGGGTTTGTTCGGGTTCGAATTCTGATGGAAATTTAATATTTAATAGGTTCCGCCGCCGCTGCCGCTGCCGTCGCCGCCGCCTAGGAGGACGACGAGGGAAGGGGTGGCATCATGGGGTGGGAGAGCTTGATCAGGGAGGACTGATATTATGGTGGAAGAAATAATATTGGGCTTGTTTCATTTTTTTTTTACTTCTTCCTTATGATTTGTCAAATATTGGCGTTTTTCTTTATTTGGAGGATTTTTTTTTTTGTTGTTTTGTTTTAAAAAGACAGCGAATTTGAGGGTTGAGTTTGACCACGGTTTTTGTTGTTTCGATGCGGTTGGAAATATTTGATTTGGTTTGGGGACAGGTGGTTTTGGCTTCTCGTTTTGTAATTTGGAGGTGTGAAATAGGCTTATTTGGGATTCGTTGTTTTTGAGGGTTTTGGACATTTTGTCCTATTATGTCGGAGTAGAATCTTCGTTTTTCTTCGTGTAAAGAAATTAGAATGGCAAAAATGGATTGACAAACTCTAAACTCTAATTATAGAAGCTTTGTAATATTCTCTCCTCTTGCTAGCTTTGGATAAGTGAACAAATCAAATGTGCCATAGCAGTTCCGGTTTGAGTTGTTTGTTTGTTTGTTTGTTTCTCACTTGTTTAGAAAGTAAAAAAGTTAATTTGATGGTTCAAGCAAATAATAACAAGGGGGATTTTGAGGAATACTCCATTCTTGATACAATGATAATCTATACCCCATGTGTGTTGCACTTTTAATTTATACCCCAAAATTTACACTACAAAGATAGAGTGTAAATAAAGGGAGCACACCACATGGGGTATCGATTATTAAGTGGCATTAAGAATGGCTTTATTTTAAAATTCTCCCTAATAATATAACAATAATGAGTTAGGTGGGTTCCAAAATTGAGAAAACCCCTGTATTTTTCTAATATACGAAATTAAACACGTGTTATCAATAATACCAAAATAAAACCCTCTATTTACCAAAATAAACCATAAATATACTTTATGGTAAATCTCTTAAAAATCCTTGAGTATGTGCTAAATCCAAAAAACATCCATCTTGTTCACCCAGGGAATCCTACCACCCGCTGGATTCCAGCGAGCACTTGATAGAGAGATTTGGGTATTTAAAGTTTCTAAACATTTGGAAGGCAATTTGGCCATTCTAAGTTATGTTATATTGCCTACACTCTTTTGCAATTGGGTCATTTACATATATAGTCATTTTAGCATTCATTATTACAAATATATTCACCATTTATAAAATATATTAAATCTATTCAATTACCCTTTTAATAGTACTATTATACCCTTTTTAATATATATCCAAATTTAAAGATCCGATCCACAAATGGGTAGGAGAAAAACATGGGAAACCAAAAAGAAACAGAATACCTGCATTAATGTCAAAATAAAACAATAATGTTAAAATCAAAAAGTCAAAATCGATTTTACTATGATTTCAAATTAAAAAAAAAAATCAAATTACAGTTTAGAAAAGGTAATAAAATCCCTCAAATCATGGATATTCTCTTCTTCCTCGTATTAAAAATAAAATATAAAAACCCACCATAAATCTTACTTACTAAAACACACTCCAAAAAACTCACACGCAAAAACCAAAAATCTGACTTTTTGAACCACCGTCTATTATTGAAAAAAACTCAACCCCGACCTCTTCATTTTAGAAATGGTGTTGGACTAACTAAAACCATTTAATGTAGTAATACAAATGAAAATAAAAAATCAATATATGATATTATAAATTAAATATTATAATTGTACTGTAAAAAAAATTCATTTTTATATAAAATAGAAATAATGCGAGATGAAATTTGCATCTACTAACGAAGACCTAAAAAACACCTGAGATGTAATGTTTCTAGTATTATTAATCTTTTTTTTAAATACTATATTAGAAAAATAATATGAATACTTAAAAAAACTAATATGATATTACATATGTCAAAACGAAAATTCCTTATAATAACTTGAAATATAATGTTTCTTACATAACTACTCTACTTTTTAAATACCATATTAGAAAAATAATATAAGTACTTATACAAAAATTAACATGATATTACTAAAATGATAACAAAATATCATAAGTACCTTTTTTTTATAATATCATATTAAAAAAATAATATAATTACTTGGAGCAAAAAGAATGAAACCAACTAAAATCTTAAACAAGCATTTATCTATACCTTCTGTTTTAGCTAAAAGTTATAACACTCAATAACAAAAACAGACCAAAAAAGTAAAATAGACTAGCACAATCTGAACGAAAAACTCTAAGAAAAGAAAACAAAATAGCATAAACAAATCAGTGTGAGAACAACAATCACAAAAGCTAAAACATATATAAAATATGAAATATCAATGTTTTGGAGGAAAACCACTTCTCTGTATAGCCACCTGACGAAGTGTAGGCGAAACTCATATAATCGTATGTTTAAGCCATCAAGCTCTTGAGATGCAAAGAAAAGAGAGAGAGAGAGAGAGAGAACTAGGCATGGCACAGAGGAAAGGGAAAAAGACAATATGTCAGCAATTAAAAAAACAAATCATAACAAACTCTATATATTTAACGCTTAATATTTGAATATTTGAATATGGTAAGTATTCAAATATGAATACACGTGTTTTATGAGATAAAAGAATTCCATATGAAAATTAGTGAAAATTAACGTAAATAATTAAAAAACTAAGATAATATGATATTTAAATAATTTAATAATTTATTCTTGGCTTATACATTTTTTTTTACTTGAATATTTTTTATTCACCGCATTTTAAGAATTTGGCTAAAAAACACGAATATTTGAATTTTTTTAAATGTATGATTATTTAAGATAATTGACTAAAAAATGTTAGATATTTTAATTCTAAAGATAATTGAATATGTGATTATTTAGAATCTTGTTCCTGATATATATGTTTTATTTTAAAAAGAAAGAAAGAAAAAAAGAAAATAGAGATCTAAAATTTTGAAAAATCAATCGAACTTTTAATTCCCCAAATTAAAGGAGGGAATTAAATACCACCCACGTGGACACTCTTCATGGAAACTGTTTTCTCAAACCCTTAAATTAAGGCCGGGCTTAAATACAAAAAGAAACAAAAAAAAAAAACGTGTCAAACAAAATGTATATTCACATTTTAACAAACGGGTCTATAATATTCGTTCAACTAAGGGTAAAACAGTCTTTGAAAAAAGGCCACCTAAGCACAATGAACTAATATGATAATAATTATAAGAGAAATTATAGTGAATATCCAATTTTTAAAACTTAATGTAAGTTATTACCCAATCTTTTGAAAAATGTAACTAATTACCCAAAAGATGCAATTACTTACACATTGGTAAGTGGTGGTAATTCACTTTGTTACCAAAAGCATGTGCAAGTAATTCACAAATTGACTAGAAACTCAATTACTTCAAAAGTTTGGGTATTTATTTTTATTGTTATATAAATTTTGGGTATTTGCCTACTTCACCCTAATTATAATTGTATAACAAATATGTAATATCTTATTCTAAATAGAATTGTTGTGTAAAAAGTTCTTTGCAATTCCCCTTTCAGCCCAATAAAGACTAGAGTCCAACATTTGGCCCATCTATATCTGTAAGATCATTTGAGATGGGCTAGTGTGAGAGCCCGTGAAAGAAAAATTTTAAAAAATGACCGACGGTTTCGATTCGGGGGATTTTGAGAAAAGCCCCATTGTGCCATAATAATTTATACTCTATGTATTTTAATTTTATACCATAAATATAAAATGAAAATAAAAATAGCACACGACTTGAGGTATAGATTATTAAGTGGCATTAAGAATGACTTTATTTTGAAATTCTCGCTTTTGATTTTGTTAAAAAATTTCATTACATGTAATTTTTGAAATCAAATCCTTTGCTCTCTAAAACATTGACTCAATCTAAACAGCTTTTGGCATTGCAAAATTAGCTAGGTTCTTTCTGCTAGTCGAGCTCATGGACATAACTTAAATTTTTTTTACTCAGCATTATTCCATGACCTACTCAGTTCTTTTGAAGTCTTAGGCTCTAATGGTGGTCTTGCGACACTGCATCAATCCTGACGTCTCTCAATATATCACGATCGGTTCTTTCTCACTTCTCAGTTAGCTCTTCCTTGTGATCAATTTCTTAAGGCCATGTCTTTTGGGACAATTAAAAATTAAAAGAGAATCACTTGTGGCATCATAATTCCTATCTTCGTCGCCATTTTAACCTTAAAATTGAAAAGACAACCCAATTTTGCTTGAATTACGGCAAGACTAAGAGATTTGGAGACTCAAACTTAAGTGTATCATGAGAGGAGAATAAAGAGGCATACTTAAAAGCTACATCAACTTAGTGGTGGTATGCTTGGCCATATTAACATGTGTATTCATGCCAAAACACATTTCCCATTTAATAAAGAGTGATAACATATTATAGAAAAATACTAAAAAGTGGCTCAATACATAATAAGCAGTTAGGTCATACTTGGGGTTTCACCACTCATTTTTATGGACTCAAGCTCATACTAAAGTTGAATAGCATTATTGCATAACAAAACACATATTCCTTCTTGCTTTCACTTCTAATTTTAACTAGCCAATCTATTTTAGAAAATTTGAAGAAAAAAAAAACATTCGGTCCCAAATGAGTAGTTGAAGTGGTAAGAGTTTCAAACTTAATGCCCTCTCTCACCAAAAGAGAGTGATTTCAGGTTTGAGTTCCCATTTCGTCTTTGAGTTTTCAACCAAATGAGAGTGTAGTTAGAAAGTGACGAGCCATGTTATAAATCTTATCAGGTTTTTTATTTATTGAGAAAAACATTTTGGGTTAAATATTGGTATATGTTAATTACATATTTTTCCTTGATGACTTCTAGTTACTTGTATATATATTAAGCGAGATAAATACAACAACGTTTCCCTCTTTATTAATTTTTTTTTAATTTTTGGTCTTTTTGGACTCATTTTTCTTTTATGTAGCTTGCTTTATACGGTGAAGTGATAATGTCTTACATCACGTACGTGCGTGAGACCATAACAATAAATATAAGAAAGAAGAGTCAAAACTCATACGTAAAGTACTTGAATTCAACCACTCATTTTTAGATTTAGTCCACACTCATATTTTTCAGAGTTTAGTTTTGCTCTCAAACCTTCCCGTATTTATTGTGATCTAATATTGGTTTTCCCACTTTTTATATTATTTTTGGGTATAGAAACTCCAAAATCCAAATTAAGGACTCACGTAGTCACGTGATGGGAAACATGCTTCACGTATTTATTTAATTTTAGAATAACAAGAAGTCACATGCATCTTGATACATGGCAGATGGCACTAACGTGTCATTGCCTCCTTCCTTCTTTAGGTTAATTATAAAGAAAAAGTTTACATAAATATCTCCTAAGCTTTCAATAAATAAAAATACGAAAAGTTACAATTTATTCTATGTTTTACGTATGATTATCACTCTTCATGCATAATGCATTAAAAGCCTTCATTTAAGAAGATTTGCTAATTAAATTACCTTCTCATGTTTTTTAGAGATAACACACACACACACATATATATATATATATATATATGTTTTTTTTTTCTAATTTAGAAACATTTTCACCTCCAAAAACACTCTCTTCAAAGTTCAATATCAATTTCTTTTTTCTCAAAAAAAAAAAAATCAATTTCTTAAAATTGCAAAACTTAATATTATCACAAAACAACCTCTCATTCTCAGCCACAACCCGTTGAAAAGAGTCTCTCTCTCTCTCCAAAACCACAGCCTAAACGCGACGTCGTTTCATGAGTCTCCTCCACAAAGAACCGTCGTTCTCGGTCTTCAACGACCCGAGTTCCGACGGGTCGGCGAGCGAAGAGTTGGAGAGGACAGTGACGGTCGGTGAGACCATCGAGAGAGAGTTCAGCTTCGACAAGAAGCCAAACATGGGACTGATCGAAGAGGAGAGCGAAGAAGAGAGAGTCCAAGACCAGGCCTTCAATGGGGGCTCTGATCCTCTGTGTCTCGCCACAGGGATTGAGGGTTTGTTATCTCTGCGATCAGATTTGGATGAAGAGAGTGATGTTGAAGAGCATTGCAAGAAGATGGTTCAGCTGTGTCCTTTTCATCCACTGTTTCTCAAGAACTATGCCCAGATTTTGCAGGTGATATTGAGTTTTTCAATATGCTGATTTCTAGTTTTGTATTAAATATTGTCTTTGACTCTATGTTTTGATATGAAAAAATTTTCTAGTATCCATTGAAATAGTTGTTGTTAGTGGAAATTAATTGGCTCAACATTACCAATTGGGGTCCAGTTTTTTTTTTTTTTTTTTTTTGCATCTAAAAATATTTCTAAATGCTTACTTTCCTAATAGTTTGCTTGTTTTGATTCAGTAGAACCTCACAAGTAAATCAACTATTTCCAAAAAAAAATTCGGTCGTCAAAGATGAAATCTTTATTGAAAAACCAAACACTCTAGGCCTTAGGAGTTGTTTAGATTGCAATCCGAATAAAAAAAATTAATTACACTAATAAAAAATAAAACCTAAATCATGTCGGGACATTAAAATGTGGTTTGGATTTGTATCCAAACGGGTCCATATTTTCTTTTTAGGGAAATAACATCATGTTTGAAGATGATAAATGAGATTAGAATTTGGGAAGAGAAATGGTAGGGGGTTGGGTTTTATCATGCCTACGAAGGTCTTTTCTTTGTTATAATACAGCACAAGCATTGATTTATCCGAATAATGTTTCGATGACAGTCTAAGGGAGATCTTCATGGAGCAGAAGAATACTATTCACGAGCTTCGTCATCAGATCCCGAAGACGGTGAAACATGGATGCAGTATGCTAAGCTGGTCTGGAACCTCCATCGCGACAAAGATAGAGCCTTGAGTTACTTCGAATTTGCGACAAGAGTTGCTCCCGAAGATAGGTTTGTGCTTTTCGTTTCTCTTCTGGCTCGAATGAATTATGTGCATTGAATTTAGTACATGTTTGTAGCGGATGTAATAATTTTAACTGATTTTTCTTTTTTTCCTCTGTTTTCAGCAATATTCTCGCAGCACATGCTAGTTTCCTTTGGGAAATAGAGGACGGCGAGGAAGAAGATGGAACGAGTCCAGATCAACTTCAAGTGCTGTTTTCCTTCTCGAGACCTTGGCTTTTGCGAAACATCGGAACTATACTGACTCGTAGAAACTAAATGCAGGTTGAGCACAAGGGAGCTGTAGATGAACTTGACATCCCGTCCCCTAAGAAGGATCCAGCCAGCATCGAAGAAGGGATCGGGAGCGATGTGCCTGACTCGATTGCGCATGGGTCTGGAAACCCTGAGAATCAAGAGGATCATTATAGGAAGATTATAGATCAAAATCCAAACAATGCCTTGTTTTTAGGAAACTATGCCAAGTTTTTGTATGAGGTGAGATTTATTGATTCCTCAATGCTTCATTATATCTTTCAGCATTAGCCTCGTCGGTTTCTCTGAACCAAGTTGGTTTGATCAGACTCGTTTTCTGATATGTTAGCCTTTTGCCTTGCAGACTAAAGGAGATCTTCAAGGAGCCGAGGAATACTATTCCCGTGCCGTGCTAGCCGATCCTGGAAATGGGGAAGTCATGGCACGATATGCTAAACTGGTGTGGGATCTTCATCATGACCATCATAAGGCCACAATTTACTTTGAGCGAGCAGTTCAAGCTAGTCCCGGAAATACGTAAAAATCTCTGCTAATCATGTCAAGCTTTTTATAGAATATTTTCTTCGACTTACAAAAAATAAAATTGAAGATTTGCTTTTTTTTTTTCCTTTTCTTTATGTTAGAATCCGAACCTGGCTTCTAGAAACTTTTACTTTCATGATAAACACGAAGCTGTTTGTAGAGATTTCAAGCAGTAAAATGACAGGAAAACATTGTGCGTGTACTACACGAAACTGACCTCTTGATTCTTGAACTTCTGTTTCCTTGTTTTCAGCCATGTTCTCGCAGCGAATGCTAGTTTCCTATGGGAAATCGATGATGACGAGGACGATGAACCAAGTAAAGCAGACAAAGTTCAAGACCCTAGTCCTCATGAACAAACCCCTGCAAAAGTGCAAATGACTGAAGTATCGCCGGAATTCTGGTCCTTTAATGGTGTAAAAGGCAGAAATGCATAGTTCACTCTCAAAATTGAGATCCACAGAGAATAATTTGGGGAATAAAGAGTTTGTGATGATTTTTTTAGTATCTTGAGCAGAAAGCTGGAGACTGGATATACAAAATTAGAGTTCATTTTTTTCCACCCCAAATCTTAGAGAAGAATTGTTAAATGGCCATGGAATAAGAGTTGGGATGTATGAGAAGAACAGATACAAAGTAAAAAAATAAAAATAAAAATAAAATAAAAAAAAAAAAAAGGAAACAACAAATGACATATTTTATATCGCAATACATGTATTAGAAACCTCAAATGTTATAAGTTGTTACTACTGCTCATTTCCAACAATCGTTTCAAAATAAATAAATAAATAAACATTTCATTTTTATTGTCACCTCAGTGATGCATATTGTTTTTTTTTTTTTTTTTTTTGCGCAAATATGTTGCACTTTTTTATTATTTACTTATATATTTATTTGCGCTGCTAACTTGTTAACAATTTCGTTTCTTCAATATCGTAATAAGCCTCGTCTATAATCAGTAGTATTACCAAATATAGATACAAAATTGAAACCAGAATTTACCATCCGGTGGGTAAAGAAATGCGACGAAAAAATACTTGATTAAAATGTCAAAGGCAATGAGTAGTTCAGTAATAGAATGAATCCACCTCATCCAAATGGATTTTACTTTGTATGAAATAACCTCAAAATTGCAAGCAAATCACTTTGTTGAACTATGAGGTTCAGTCAAGGGAAAAATAAGAAACCCCTTTTACTTTTAGAGTAAAAAAGAATGCCCAGTTGGTTTTTTAAATATAATCTAAGCTAAAATGATAATTTTGCAGTTCTTTAGACATTAGAGAGATAATCTCCTGCGTTGAAATGACTAAAACCAAAATTTTTTTTCTAGTAAAATAGTCTAATTTGTCAACTCTGCCCCGGTTCTTGTTGCTTGGTGACCTGGGTTTCCTCTGTCTTGCCGGGCAGTTGGTCTGTAGAAACCATTTCCCCTAGGTCGGTTGTAGTCTCGGTCACTTCCGTCATGACCACCTGCTCGTCCAAAATTCCGAGCACTGAAACGACCTCTCGAAGCCTCTACTTGATATCCGCCCCTTCCTCTACCCCTTCCTATTAATGGTAATTAAATCATGTAAGTTTAGTAATTACTATGTCCAACTGTCTACCAGCAGATTCATTTTGCAAAACAGTGACAGGTCACTTTTTTGGCAGAGCTAAATTATTCTTGCAGTAAAAGCTCTCTACTATATATTCCGAAAAGTTTTGCATTGAAACATTAACATCAGTTGTGAGAGAGAACTCTTGTCGATGCGTTTGAAGAGTCTCAGGGATGTTTGAAACCAACACCAAAAGAGTGTCTTGCAATAATAAGCATACTTTCGAATAGAAATAGAAATAAAACATACTTGCTAATCGGGAAGGGATGTTACTGTTTGGTCTCCGTTCTTCAATGTACACTTGTCGTCCAGCGATCTGAACAGTTGCAGCCTACAGATGTACGGATCAAGCCTAGTCAGTCGATCTCTAATAAAAGCATGTTTTTTCCAAGATGAGTCATGACATAGCATTACCACACAGGAAAATGAGGGCAGGAATGGGTCTCAAAAAGTTTAAGAAACTTGTACCAATAAACAGCCGAACAAAAAAAGTAAAGCTGAAGGACGTAGATACGGATCAAAACAGATGCGCAACTCAAATATGGCTTGTAACATTTGATTCATGTATATTTTAGTTGAAAAGAAGAATTACCTTGACTGCGTTCTGGACGCCAGTAATGTCTTCAAACTCAACAAATGCATAGCAAACACCAACATCCTGCACATAAATCAAGTATGACAGCTCCATAAATCAAGTCAGTATGCATTAATACTGCAGGATGGGCAAGGGTGCCATATAAACCACCCTTGAACACGGACCTTGCGACTCCTCACAACCACGCCTTCCGTTTCCTTGAGTTTACCAAAATTCTTAAATTCCTCTTCAATTTCTGAAGGAGACACGGTAGGCGGTAGGTTTCTCACATAAACAGATTTGATTTCACCTATAAATACACCCACACAAACAAGTAAGATATTGCCTAATAAATGCACCTAAAAATTACCAAACACACCTATCATAAAAAGAAAACATATTGAATAAAGCTATCAAATTCGTAGTAAATATGACAGGATCTTAAGAATTCTCATGATCTACATATATTGATGTGATTTATGGAAAAATAATATGCAAAAAAGGTATTTCCCGAATATGTCCGGTCCTTAACCAATAAGCCAAATGATACATAATTGGTACAACAGGGGTTTGAAAGTCCACCTTCATCGTCCAGTGGCCCAAGCTCATCTGCTGCCTCAGCAATGGACCTTTCAATTATACTTGATGATCCCATGGGCTGCTGAGCAGGGGGCGGAGACTGATTCCATTCCGAGGCTAGTGGAGCATTCTTGTTAGCGGGATAGTGAGAAGCCATGGGCGGCGTGGGCTGTCCTTTAATAACACGTAACTTCCAGCAAGAATAAAGCAAAGAAAATCATTATATTTAAACGAAGACTCAATGCTGCAAATTAACGCATAAAGAAAATTATTGACTATTTTCAAAGTTTTAGAGCATACAATAGATGCATAGGTATGTTTTTGAGGCTCTCCAATAGGTTCCTCAACAGACGGAGGGATGTGGTCTGGTAAAGAAGTCACTGTATTCTGAAGTGAACCGTTTGACTGATCTGGAGAATTGTCCTCTAAGATAATTTCAGGCTCAGTAACTTGCTGCAGCCGTTGCTCAGCAAATCCATAGTTGTCGATACCATTTTCTTTGACATCCGGAGCAACAAATTCTCTTGTATGAATTTCTCCACCCAGCAGATAATTGGGCACTAAAAAAATAGAAATTATGGGAAAGAAACATTAATTGTTATCAGTCAAAATAGGAGCTCTTTCTTTATCAAGAAAAACAGGAACCTAGCTTGTCTATCAAAAGGGAAGCGATTCATTAAGGATATGATCTCTTATTTGATCATACTAATGCATGTGCAGGGTATCAAAATCAATGACTCTTATCACTTGAATACTAATTCAATAGCAAAATCTTCTATAGATCTAGAATTTGTAGAGTAGGCCAATTTATTGTCTTTTTAACAAACTCATATGCCTAGACTTACAAGAGCAAACACAATTATCTAATACGGCACATGACATCATGACATTATAACTTATTACATGTTTTATATTTCTGTGCTGAGAATCGAACTTGGTAAGCCTAGTGATGATAAGTAAAATCAATATATATAATTGAATACGCCCATAATACCTGGCTCAGGAACTGTTGTTGGAGCATTTCGTTTGGAATCGAGATTACTCTGAGCTAACATGACCGCCGGATGATGATGAAGAATAGGTTCGTCATCAATGAACTGAAATATATCATTTAGCACAAAGTAACCTTTTTCTTGGGGTGCAAGGAAAAAGGCCTGCACAAATTTCCTCCTGGTATTGAAATCCTTCAGTTGCACCGAACCTGAAACCAATACAAGTACACCTGCGTTCCAAGATTCCAGGGCATGCGCTGACCTGATCTCGATTCCTGTGTAATCTAGCGACATTATAAGTGCATGGATTTGCTGCCACACAGATCAAAACGAAATTAGAACAAGTGGCCACCTTGCATTGTATACTTTTTTCTTAATAAGAAATACCTAGAGTTGTCCAATGCAATCCAACTAAAAAATATGGCATAACTCAATAAGCGACAAATATCCATTACCGCACTTGTCGCCATCTAATCTACGTACTAACGACACCCGTATCTTCTAATCTATACTACACACAGCACCACCAAGAACAAACCTTGACAAGAGAAAAAATTATAACGTACCTCAAACATTATTAAAATCAACATTCAATAACGTAATTCCCAGAAGAGGGAAAAAGAAAATCTATACATGTATCCTCGCTCGCTCTCGCTTCTCAGTACAGACCACATTTCTAGTTTCTACTCCGTCGAAATTCCCCAAAACCAACAATCAATTGCACATTTCTTCCGAGAACAAAAATTGCAAAAAAAAAAAAAAAAAAACGGAACCTTTAAAAGCAAAAAAAAAAAAAAAAAGGAAAAGTACCAGCATTGCAGTGGCAGTGTCTCTGGTGTTTCCATCGATGCGAATCATGGTGCTTCCATCAGAATAGAACTGGTGAACGAATTCCGGTTGTTGCTGAAGCACTTGATAGTACTGTCCCACAAAGTACGTTCCGACCTGAAAAAACCACACATATACATATACATAGAAAGAAAGAGAAGTCAATAAGTACATCGATAGATATAGAGAGAGAAGCGAGAGAGAGAGAGAGAGAGAGAGAGAGAGCGTGAGAGTGAAACCTGAGCAGCGGTGACCTGAATGGGGTAGGTCGTGGCCATGTCGACGAAACCCCCCTAAAACCCTACCCCAATCGAAACCCTAGATCTGCCAAAATCGAGCTTCGAATCTGCAGAGAAACGCAGAGAGAGAGAGAGAGAGAGAGCAACAAAGATAAGATTAACAGCCTCGTTCACAACGAGCATATAGATACATATATATATATACACATATACACACAATCTATATAAGCACATACATAGATAAAAGTGGTGAGTGTTTCCAAAGAGATCTGAGCAATGATGAGAGGTTTTTGTAGAGAGAGAAAAGTATCTTTGGTTATAGAGAGAGAGAGAGATATATATATACCTTTGAGAAAGAGAGAGAGAGAGAGATATAAAAGATATGGACGCTCAAAGCTGGTTCTGCCTCCACTGGTTTTTTTATTCTTCTTTTTTTTCTCTGTTGTTTTTTTTTTTTTTCCTTCTTCTTTTTTAGCTTTTTTTTTTTGTTGCTTTTTTATGTCACAGCAGAAAAAAAGGAATGGCCTTTTACAAGTATATTTTCCCAATTTTAATCTTGTTTTGTAGTTTCTTTGTGCCCTTGTGTGAAATTTCCGAAATCATTTTTCTTGCCCCTTTTGGACTTTGGTGTGAACATATGAAATTAAGACAACTACATAATAATTACATAATAGTACATATTACACGGCTCTCTTTTTCTCTCGAAGTTAAAAAAAAAAAAAAGGAGAGAAATTCTAGTGGATATTCAATTTTTAACACTTAATTTAAATAGGATTAGTTAAGAAATTAGTTATTTTAATGATTTAGTCCTAAAATGTCAAAATTAAGGATTTAGTCGTAACATACGTATATCATATTATGTTACACGCATGTTATATGTAATATATTATATTATATATATGTTACAGCTAAATCTTTAATTTCATGAAACTGTGACTAATTCTTAAAAAATTAGCCAAAAGTTTGGTTAAATCCTTAAAAATCTCATTTAAATAAATGTTTAATCTTTTAAAAAATGTGACAAAATGCACATGTGATTCAATTACTTACATAGTAGTTGCTAGTGATAACTGAGTTAGCGACCAAAAACATTTGCAAGTAATTAATGTCTTGGCTTTTCCAGTAAAAAAAATATAATAATGACCTACTAATTACTCAATCACTTTAAAAATTTAGATATTTATTTTTATTGCTATATAAATTTTGAATATTTTCCTACTTAACTCAAAAGTAAAAATAAAAAATCCGTGCAACTTGGGAAAAAATTTCAGTTTTTTATTTTATTTTTCACTACAATCCCTTCAATTTAAAGTTTGGGTTCTAATTGTCAAGAAAAACAAAATAGATATCAAAGTGCAAAGTGCTATAAGTTTAAGGACTAATAGTGCAAAAAAACCCTTAAAACTGATTATATGTAATAACAACGGATGAGTTATAAAAAAAAGCAAAATTGAAAGAGCTTTTTAAAAAATAACATATGTTTTAGAAATTTTAAAATAAAAACTGCAAGGAATTATTTAATTATGGCTCTTTATCTACTAAAGTTGTCACGCGATGGCTTGTTTTGTTTGAAGCTAACAAATATGGACAACTTCCCTTTTGTGTGGAGTTTGATTTTCGTGTCAATAGTTTTTTTTTTTTGGGTGAAGTAGGCAAATACCCAGAATTTATATAACAATAAAAATAAATACCCAAACTTTTGAAGTAATTGAGTTTCTAGTCAATTTGTGAATTACTTGCACATGTTTTTGGTAACAATGTGAATTACCACCACTTACCACTGTGTAAGTAATTGCATTTTTGGGTAGTTGGTTACATTTTTCAAAAGATTGGGTAATAACTTACATTAAGTTTTAAAATTGGGTATTCACTATAATTTCTCTTTTTTTTTTCAATGATGTTACACGTAGCACATTTTTTACTACATCTTTATGGGTTATTTGGGAAAGTCGTTTGAATGCTTTAGTATTATTTAAAATCATAATCATTTAAATAACAGTTTATTATTAGAAATTAAAATGATTTTAAATAGTGGTAAATCATTCAAATGATTTACCTAAATCATATATTTAATATCACTAATTACGACAATCTTAACCAGTAGAACATAATCATTTTAAATTTAAGTATTTAACGTCTATCAATAATAATATAATATAGGGCCCAGTTAGATAAATAATTATTTTAGATAGTGTAATTTATAAAAATAGACATAGTTTTAAAAAATTTTAATAAGTAGTCATAAATTTTTTTTTTTTTACAAAGGTAAGAAATTTCTTACAATAACAAAATTACACATAAAATTTGTTGAAAGAAATTTCTTACCAAAGTAATAAATTTTTAAAACAACTATTTTCTTAAAATTTTGAAACTATGACTATTTTTTAAAATCATTCTCTAAACAAAGGCTATTTTCTTAAAAATCCCTATAATATAACACCTGCTATATAAAGCTGTATTAATGGATCATATTTATAAAATGTAGTGATATATATACCCAACTGCCAACACAACTCTTCTTCTTTATGTTTCCCTTGTTTAGGGTTAGAATTTAGGATTTAAAGATTCAAGAATATTGTTGCATTTTTGGGATCTTCAAACGCATGTTTTACTCGTAGGATTTGTGGACCATATTATTCTTCTTTATGTTTCCCTTACATATAAATGCGGAAGGTATCAAATTTGTTAATTCTTAAACTTCAAGATACCATCTCATTCCAACCACGAGTAAAAGAAAAAATTCCCAATTACTGAGCATGATTTTAGTTATAACCAAGTATGTTCAATTTGATGGTACTTTTTCATTTTTGTAGAGCCTAAAGTTTATCTACATAAATAAAGAGGTGTCATTCGGCCACATAGAAATAGATTACTAGTACAAGAAAAGTGCTCATTTCATGTTGTTTAACAATGAGGTTATGGAAGGCACTAACATAACCACTTTTTTCCTTCTAACTCGCATAGTAGGGGAAAAAAAATTAATTTTGATTTGGTAACTTTGGGCAGAAGTAACAAGGGGACAATTGATGCTCTATTAAAATGTGCTAGCGAGCTTTGATTTACAAGTCAACTTGTAAAAAGTATAGTTTTGGAAACCAACATAAAAAGTATAATGTTGCCATTTCTCAAACTAGGAAGCAAAATCATTTTCTAGTAGTGGCTTCTGGCCTTCTGCTAAGAGAAAATATGCAGAAGTGAAAATTGTATTATACACAAACATGAAAATTGGAAGGGCAATCAATTTCAACTCTGATTTTTTGTGAGATTGCATTTGAATAACACATCTTGGTTATTCTCTTTCATTGCCCTTGATCTTATAACCTTCTCAAATTTCTACATTTGCTCATTATATGAACGTTTTCCTTCTGCCAAACTTACCCGCATTGCCCTTCCTTCTAGTTCCTGCAAAAGTCGATAATAATGTCGTTAAAAAGACGAGCGATCACCGTTTGGATCGTGCATCTGAAGTGTGTCAAATTCAGAAAAAATGCGGTCGATAGCCAAAATCTTTAACTTAGAAAAAAATAACTAGAATGATGTGACAGTTGTTTATTGAATAAAACAAAAGTACGCGTGTCTATAAATGTGTTTTGTAATTAATATAGAGGCATGCTAGCGTCAGACGCACGTGTCGCGTCTGACGCATCGTGGCCGTCCATTGTGGTAGGTCCCACGGTGGGGCCCACCACGATGGACGGCCACGATGCATCAGACGCGTCAGTCGCGTCTGACGCTAGCAAAATTCATTAATAAATAAATGTCGGCTTAATTTTTTGGTTATATAACATTGCCCCTTTAAAATTAAAATGTGCCCCGTGAATAAAATATGTTCGATGAAAATTCCTTGAATGGACCCTCAAGACTTTAAAACGTCCCAAGAAAGTCTTTCACCTTTGTTAAAAAACATCCTAGTTAAGCCTAAAAGTAAATTTTGTTAGTGCAACAACAAAAAAAAAAAAGTTGTTCTTGATTAGAATAAAGGTTCTCAATTAAATAAGAAAGTTTTTAAAGTTGAAAGAGCTAGACTTTGAAACTCATAACATTTGAGAACCAATCTACTATTGAGAACATAGATTTTTGTCCAACAAAGATTTTGCATAGAAAGTGAAAAAAAAGGACAATATTTTACAAAACATACCACTCCATTGAGAGCTTCCAAGGCAGTTTCCATCTCAGCCTTTGTGGAGTAACACACAAAGCCATAGCCTTTAGACCTTCCAGACTCTCCATCAAACAACACTCTGGCTCCCACCACATCGCCGTACTCTCGGAACGCCTTTGTCAAGCTCTCCGACGTCACCGACCACGACAGGTTGCCCACGAAAAGCTTGTGCTCCGACTCGGGGTAGAGCGGCTCTTTCGGCTTCGGCTTGTCCGAGAAGTTCACCCTCAAGATCCGCCCCATGTATTGCTGCAAAATTGGATCAGAACATGTTTTACACGTGTTAATTTGATCAACACTAAACATGAAACATAACATTATTATGAAGGAAGAGAGTTTAATTCTAATGTCTTACGCTTCCATCAAGATTTTGGATTACTCTTTCGCAATCTTCAACGCTACTCATGGTCACAAATGCAAATCCTCTGCTTCTTCCGGTTGCCCTGTCGTATAGAACCTGAAAACCAGTTTTGTTTTCGTTTTTTTTTTTAATCAGTGAAACAAATAAGGGGAAAAAAAAAAGAAGCTAGACAGTTAAATTAAGTAAAGTCCAAGACTTTTAATCATAAGCTGTTTGAAAGGGTTGAGTTGAGGGTAATGAAAAGACAACAAAAAAAAAAAAAAAGAACCTCAATGAGCTCAGGACTGGCGTGATCCTGAATGACACCGGCAAGCTGAGCGCTGTCCACACTGTACGGCAGGTTGCCGAAGTAGAGCTTCGTGTTCGCCGCCTCGATCGCAGCCAGATCGCCGCCGCCTTGATCGCCGTCGGCGGCGGCGGCCGGGGATTCCGCTTCCTCCGCCGCCTCCGCCGCCGCCGATGGTGACGTCTCCGCCTCGGTCTCCTCGGCCGCGGCGGTCAATGCGGCCTCTTCCTGCGCCACGGCGGCCTGCTGCGCGCGCGGCGCGGGCCGGAAGAGAGGCTCGGGGGAGGGGGCGGAGCGGAGAGCATGGTGCGGGGAGGCGAGCCTGACGAGGCGGAGGTGGGTGGAGGAGGCGGAGGAGGGGGAGCGGAGAGCGCTGCTGTGGATTGAGGGGGAGAAGAGCGACGAGCCGATTGCGGCGGTCGCGGCGGCGGAGGCCATGGACTGTGGCTGGAGGGGGGGGCGTTTTTTGAGATGGTTTTTTTTTTTCGGTTAAAAAGAGGGTTTGTGGTTGTGGTTGTAGCCTTGTAGTTGCATGGTGGGAGAGAGAGAGTGAGAGAGAGGGGTGGGGTGGAGTGGAGTGGTATGGTGGTTAAGTGAAAGAAGGTGATGTGGGCAGTTTGTGGCCAATGAGATTGGCAAGGAGAGATATTGGGAGATAAGGTGTGTTTAATTTGCTTTTTAGCTTTAAAAGAAGAATGTATTTGAAAAAAAAAAAAAAAGAGAGAGAGAGAGAGAAAGTTAAATAAATAATTATTTTCAACAAAGTTTTAAGAAAATTACCAACTTTTTCATTAATTAAGAATTTCTATTTTCTTTACTTTCATGTAGTTAAGAGAATTGTTTTTTTTTTTTAAACATCATCTAAAAATGATTAATTGCTCAAGTATCTCTATTAAAAATTACAGAGTTTAGTTTAGTAATTTTTTTTAAATGCATGTTTTTTTTTATAGTATTTTCTCTTTTTCAAGGTTATTTATTGAGCTTCCAAAAAATGAAATGAAATTCAATAAACGACAAACGTACTGAACATCGACAATCATCAGAAAACACCATTAATATAAAAAGGACACCAATATGGAAAATAAATAAAAGATTTAAACGATAATAGTAATAGAAAAAACAAAAACAAAAAAATATGTAAACCACACCAGTGCCAGAAAACGAAATGAAAACTGGTAAACGGCAATATCTGAAAACGACAGCAAAGTAAAAAACGACATGAAATATTAAAACGACAATAATGTGGAAATGACTTGAAATATTTCAAGGACAACAGTAATGAAATAAAATATTTAAGCGACGCAACTAATAGAAAAAAAAACAAAAAATATGTAAACCACACCAGTGCCAGAAAACGACAACATATCTGAAAACGACAGCAAAGCAAAAAAACGACATGAAATATTAAAACGACAATAATGTGGAAATGACTTGAAAATTTTAACGACAACAGTAATGAAATAAAATATTTAAATGACACTAGTAATAGAAAACAACATAAAATATGTAAACCACACCAGTGCCAGAAAACGACATGAAATCTGGTAAACGACAACATATCTGAAAACGACAATAAAGCATCAAACGACATGAAATATTAAAACGACAATAATGTGGAAATGACTTGAAATATTGGAACGACAACAGTAATGAAATAAAATATTTAAACGACACTAGTAATAGAAGACAACATAAAATATGTAAACAATATAAAATATCTGAAAACGACAGCAAAGAAACAAACGACATGAAATACGACAATAATGTGGAAATGACTTGAAAAACGTCAACAGTTATGAAGACGTAATAAAATGTGAAACATACCAGTGCTAAAAAGCGACATGAAATCTAAAAACGACAACTATGCACAAAACAATATGACGTGTCAAAAAGACACTAATGCGGAAACCACTTGAAAATTTTAAACAACAATAGTAACGAAAAATAACTTGAAATATGTAAACTACAAGTGATGCCAAAAACGAAAACGACAAAAAATTATGAAAAACGACAAAATTCACAAAACGACAAGAAGTTTTGAAATATAAATGATATGGAATCAACTTGAAATAAAAAACCAGCATAAAATATGTAAACACTACCATTAAAAAAACGACAACAAAATTTTAGAAACGACAAAAGTTTAGAACACCAACAATGTACAAAAAACGACATGAAAATTTGAAAAAAATAAATAAATAAAGAAAAGAAAATCTAATGCAGAAACAACTCGAACTCTTTAGATGACACCAGTTATGAAAAATAACATAAAATATGAAATCCCACCAATGCCACAGACGACATGATCTGTGAAAAAGAACAATAATGAACAAAACGACACGAAATATTGCAAACGACACTAACATGGAAAAGACTTGAAATCTTTGAAAGGCAATCATAAAAAACAACATGAAGTAAAAAACACCAATACCCAAAAACGACATTAATTTTTAAAAACGACAAGTATTCTAGAAAACGACGAGTTCACAAAACGACATGAAATATGAAAACAATGCTAAAACATAAATCCACACGAGTAATGAAAAACAATATATAACATAAACCACGTCAATGCTGAAAAACGACATAAACTCTGAAAACGACAATTTTTTAAAAACGACATAAAATATTGAGAACGAATCTAACATGGAAACAACTTGAAATCTTTGAACCACACCAGTAACGTTAAACAACATAAAAAAATGTAAGCCGCATAAATGTCGAAAACGACATAAAATCTTAAAAACGGCAACATTGCTGAAAATCTTTAATAATCTCAAAACGACATGAAATATGAAAACGACATACAACATCTATCATCTATGCTTATAAACAACCACAAAAAAAAAAAATGACGTTAGACTCTATAAAACGTTAATAAAACTTAGAAAATGATACAACAATTAAGAGATAATAAATCCAATATATGATCACGCAACTACGGATATATATATATATATATATATATATATTTTTTTTTTTTTAGGATTACATATTGAAGTTTGAACTGCACCATAAATTTCAAATTTTATTTATGAGCACTAATTTAGGGAGTAATTTTGACCCGGAGAGTAATTTTGACCCGTACTCTAAATTCAACTGCCCTATATATTAATATATTTACACCTTCCGACCTTCGTATAAAAAATAAAAAATAAAAAAAAAGAAAGAAAAGCATACATAAATATATTATATACTTAACAGAGATGCCTGTTATGTTTTATGAGTAATCTTGTTTTTGACAATGCCTTTATTTATATTAGTAAAAAGAAATCTCAATTAATAAGTGAAAACAAATTATAACATTATTAATCGATGAATTTTTATTAAATAATTACTTAACAAAAGCATAGCTTAAAAAATTATACTTAAGTAGAGAAATATCTTAAATTCATACTATGATAAAAATAAGTACCGAATGTTTTAAAATAATTGAATAAATAGCCTATTGACTAATTATTTGCACATATTTATTACGACTTAAACTTAATTGATTACTACTAATTATCATTAAGTAAGTAATTAAATCACTTGACTATTTTGTTATATTTTTTAAAAGATTATAACTTAATTCAAATATTAATACAATGATTAATTTGTAAATAATAAATCAAACTATGATACAACGAAGAAATATCAATACCATTTAAATTTTGATTTTATATGTAAAATAATCGTAAAAACCACGAGACAAAATTAAAATTTTATTATAAGATAAGGATTATTTAGAAATTTTCTTTGTCTTCTTAAAATAACATTATTAAATAAAAAGGTAATTTAATAACCAATACACAATTCAAATTAAATTACTATAGAAGGTAAGCTCATGAAAATTTAAGATCCATCAACAATAATATATTTGGAAGACAACAACTCCAAAAACATAATTGCTCACAAATAATAATAATAATAACTCTTTTTACTTTGAAGTATTTAAAAGCTATTTCCAATTTTCCATGGCTTTCGTCTAAAATCAGCTAAAGCCAATGCTGATATGCTCTTCACGTCTCGCCTCAACCATGCACGAAAGCTCTTCCAAACTCTCTCTCTCCATCCAAACAAGCCACCATGTCTCTGTACGGACACCAAACTCTTCACCGCTCAAAGCCACGGCTCACCAAAACTTCCCAACCTACAGCCTCTCAACGCCAAAATCTCCACTTTCATGCGACACGGCCTGGTCGACGATGCCCAGAAGCTGTTCGACGAAATGCCTCACAGAAACACCGTCACGTGGAACGCCATGCTCCGAGGCTACTTCTGGAACGGGCTTTGCCACAATGCCACGAAGGTGTTCGATGAAATGCCCGAGAGGGACTTGGTCTCGCACAACACGGCGATCGCAGGGCTGATGCGCTGCGGCGAGGTTTCCTCGGCGAGGGGCGTGTTCGATGCGATGGGAGAGAGAGATGTCGTGACGTGGAACTCGATGGTGTCGGGGTATGTCCGCAACGGGATGGTTGGCGAGGGCGTTCGGGTGTTTGAGGCGATGCCGGTGAGGGACGTGGTGTCGTGGAACTTGGTGATTGGCGGGCTTGTGAGATCGGGGGAGTGCGAGTTGGCGGGCGAGTATTTTGGGAGAATGGGGGCTCGGGACGCTGCGTCGTGGACGATAATGGTCTCGGGGTTGGCTAGCGCGGGACGGATTGGTGAAGCTCGAGAGATATTTGAGGACATGCCTTTGGGGGAGAGGGATGATCGAGCTTGGAATGCTTTGATTGTTGGGTATGTAGAGAATGGATACACTTGTATTGCGGAGGCTTTGTTTCGGAAAATTCCCTATCGGGGTCTTGATTCTTGGACTGAGTTGGTGAACGGGTTGGTGAAATGTGGACGAGTTAATGATGCTGTTAGGCTTTTTGTGGAAATGCCTGAAAAGTGTCGTAAAACGTGGAACTCGATTGTGCTGGAGTTTGTTAAAAAAGGGCTTGTTAGAGAAGCTCATGCATTTGTCGCAAAAAGCCCTTGTAGGGATGTTGTTTCGTGGACGAATATCGTTGTTGGGTATTTTGCGACTGGAGATGTTGACTGCGCGGTTAGTCTTTTCGAGCTGATGCCAGATCGAGATGCGACTGCGTATAATGTAACCATATTCGGGTTGGGCGAAAATGATCGTGGAGAAAAAGGCGTCAAGCTTTTCATGAGGATGAAAGAATCAGAAACACTGCCCGATGAGGCCACGTTTACTAGCGTTTTGACAATCTGTTCGGACTTGCCAGCATTACAGCTCGGTAGGCAAACTCATTCGCTGGTTGTAAAATCAGGGTTCGCTAAATTTGTCGCGGTTTGTAACGCCATGGTTACTATGTATGCGAGATGTGGAAACATGGATTCTGCTTTGTTGGAATTCTCTTCCATGCCGAGCCATGATATCATTTCTTGGAATTCTATAATCTGTGGTTTTGCTCATCATGGAGATGGCGTAAAGGCTCTAGAAATGTTTGAAAAAATGAGATCAGAAAACATCAAGCCCAATAACATAACCTTTGTCGGTGTTTTGTCTGCGTGTAGCCACGCGGGACTAGTTGACCTAGGTCGACATTTCTTTAACCTAATGAGACACGAGTATCTTCTTCAACCAGCTAGCGAGCACTATACTTGTTTAGTAGATCTACTCGGGAGATTTGGACTCATCGACGAGGCAGTGAGTCTTTTAGGTAAAATGAGAGAAGATGGCATCAAAGTTCCCGCGAGTGTTTGGGGGGCGTTGCTCGGAGCGAGCAGAATCCACAAAAATATCGAGGTTGCCAAGGTTGCTGGAGAAAGAATTCTGGAGATGGAGCCTTGCAACTCCGGTGTGTACTTAATTTTGGCGGAAATGTACCTGAGTTGCGGAAGAAGAAAAGACGCAGAACGAATTTGGACGAGAATGAAAGATTCGGGCGTGAAAAAGCAGCCTGGGTGTAGTTGGGTCGAGTTAAACGATAGTAACCATGTTTTTCTCTCGGGAGATCGTTCGAATTCCAAGTTTGGTAGGATTTGTTCTGTGCTAGAGCTACTTCAAATGGAGATGGAGACTAACAACTCAAAATCTATTGCCTTTTCTATTCAACAAGCTCTATTATCACCAATGTTCTAAAACAATGTAAAATAACAATTGAATGGTCAAATCTTGTGGAAAACAATTTCTCACTCTGAGGAAGATGGAAAAAAAAAAAAAAAACTCTGTTCAAGTTTTTCTATAACATTTTATATTCACTCGATCACAAGTACCGAATCAACGGCAATTCCAAAATTGAACTCTCTCAAGTTCTTGTAGTGTTTGGCTTTCCCGTTCTAGCTTGTCGTCGTTGAGTAGGACCAGCCACTACCGATCCTTTTGTTCCTTTGAGTTTGCTCTCATCCGGACCCTCATCTGGCTTTTTCGCGTTCGGGGAATTCTCAGTTGTGCTTGGAACAATCTTACATAGCGAATGTCGGCTTTGAACTGCTTTGCGATTCTTCAGAACTGAAAAAGATCGCTCCGTTTTGCTTCTGTTTTTGTTCCCGATCACCAAGTCATTGTCTGAAAGTAAAATCCACAAAGAGAGGCCAAATTAAAGAGGTCCAAAATAAAGCTGAGATATGCATAGTTTAAACAACGAAGCTATTCAAAGCTTTATGTTTAGGTCTTAACCGATCTCTACAAATTAATTTCTCTAGGTACTAATTTCATTGCTGATTTTCATGAATTCTTTAGGCATTAATAAACAAAAAAACTTAATCAAAACCAGCAAAATTATAAAAATAAATAAATAAATTCTGAGAAAAATTACCAGGACTAGACAAGACAGCCCGCGGGCGCGGAATCGAACAGCCTCTAAGCTTTTCTTTACCATCTTCTTCATCAAGTATTTTGCCACATTTCTCTGTCCCTATTAGATCAAAAGAATGTACTTTATGTGAGAACATTACATGTCTTTTTGCAAAAAATTTTATCTAAATTAAAATCATGTGAGAGTTCAAAGAAACTAAACCTTGAAGTAATGAAAAATTTGGCATGACTATGTTAGGTATTTCATTTGAAAAAG
This sequence comes from Boehmeria nivea var. tenacissima, assembly GCA_018132145.1. Lineage (NCBI taxonomy): Eukaryota > Viridiplantae > Streptophyta > Magnoliopsida > Rosales > Urticaceae > Boehmeria > Boehmeria nivea. The sequence goes on from CM030883.1 coordinate 11,388,450, forward strand.
AAAAGGCTGTGTTGGGTTTGTAAGACTTTGGAACTTTTGCAATTGAAGGTGGCGATATGTCTTCAGATTCTTTCTCTGCAAATCATAGATTATAGCTCATCAATTAGTCCATCAAATTTATGAAAACTGAACAATGATCAAAACACACACCACATGATGAAAAATTAACCAAGTCAGTCGTTACTAAATGGGCATAATCTCTATTTTTTTATCAATTAATTTAAAAACATGATAAACCCAGAATCTTGAGTTTTGAAAAAAAAAAAAAAAAAAAAAAAAAGAGTTCAAGACCAAGGAATACCTGGAGAAGGAAAATCAGGGAAGCAAGTTTGATCGTCTTGGTCTTCTTGTTCTCTAACCCTCACCTTTGGGTACACTAACAAATCCCAAAAAAAAAAAAAAGAATAACAATAAAAATCCATAACAAAAACCCATTTCAGAATCTTTAATTTTCTACCAGAAATCATAAAAAAAAAAAATCTTATATATAACAGTAAAACAAAGAACTGAATCAGAATAAAAGAAAACGATGGAACATACTTTTGTAATTCCTTAATCTTCACTTGTTCAACTTCTTGAGCAAACAATGGAACACTTGTGATTGATCTTCGGACAAAGAAATACAACAGAAGAAAAAAAAAAGAATAAATAAATACGCAATTGGACAAAAAAGAAAAGCTTTGGACTTTTGTTGAGCTGAGATTTCTTTCCTTTTTTTCTCTTTTTTTCTCTGTTGGTTTTGGTCTGAAAGTTTATGTGATGATCCGTGAAAAAATAAATAAATAAATAAAGTGTTCGAATAGGAACAACAACGTGTGTATTGTGTATTTGTGTGTGTGTCGATTTGGTCAAAAGCTTCAGAGAAAGCCACAGTGACGAGACCGTTGACTCAGCTCAAAGCTCTTGGCGGCTTTGTGGGACCCACTAAACCGTTCTTTTTGGCGACACGTGATTCCCACTTAGAAGCTTCCAAGAAGACGCTATTGTCCACTTGTTGAGTGTCAACCACAATTGCTTTTCGTTTTCGTTCGTTTGGCCTTAGGTTCAAAGTTTCGGTTTTTTTTTTTCTTTTCTTTTTTTTTATCCCTTGAATTCTGCTAATATCACTAATCCATTTGCTAAAGTTTCGTTATCATTTTAAAGTCATTGCCCTCGTGAATGGTGTCATTTATTTGGGAATTTTGAGATTAGTCTCGATCATATTTATATCATTGAGACAATTTTTTCGTTAGGCAAATATACTCTTTATATCATTGATTAGTAGATAATATATCATATTATCATTAATGCTTCTTGTTAGCTAATAAACGCCAGATCATTTACTAATAAATAAAAATTGTGGACAATTTTCAAAATGAGATTTAAAATTAGACCACTTAGCTATAAAACTCTTTTTTAAATAAGAGTTTTTTAATGATTTAGCCAAGCTTTAAATTATTTTTTTAGGAATTAGTTATAGGTTTAGAAATTTAAGAAATTAGCATTTTTTATTTTTTATTTTATCAGAGTCGTTTAAAATTTTGGTAATGGTAGGTTTGGTTTGTTTTTTTAAGTTGAATGAGCCGAATTTTTTGAGATTTTTTATTTGATTTTTGAGATTTTTAAAGTAATTATCATGGATACTTAATTACTTATGTCCATTAAGGTATTTAATGACTATTTCTTTAATTTTGACATTCTAAGGTTAAATCCTTTCAAATTTTACCTTTAAAATGACTAATTTTCTAACTGTCCCAAATTTAAATGGCAATATTTAGATATAAAATTTATATAATTTTATTTTTGTTTGTTAACCAGAATAGAAAAAAAAAGGTCAAATGAAAAGAATATTATTGAGCATTATTTATTTTAGAACTGTCTTATAAACTAAAGAAAAAGTAAATTTAGAAAAAAAAAAAAAAAAAGTTTGGATTGAAAAGTTAAATTCATATTGAAATCAAAAGGGAAATTTTTTTGTCAAATAACAATTTAAATTGTTATCTTCCTTGAAAATGATAATAAATTGAAAGAAATTGCTTGTCAAAGATATATTTTCGAAAGCTAATTTGGATAAATTATCGAAGACAAGGCGATGGTTAGTTTAAATTCACTTTTCATTAACATGATTTGGTGCAATATTTATTCACATAGCATTTTAAAAGGATTCAATGGGTCATTTTATATTTGACATTGTTTTGTCCATGTTATAAAGAAGAGTCAGGTAGGTAAATAGTCATTTTAGACTGTGTGTTTTTAAAAAATAGTAACAGTTTCAAAAAATTTAAAAACTAGCCATAAAACTGTAAGAAATTTCTTACAATAACAAAAATACACATAAAAAAACTGTAAGAAATTTTTGACACTAGGCAAAAATTTTGTAAGAAATTTCTTACATGGCAAGTTTTTAAATTTTTTGAAACTGTTGTTATTTTTTAAAATTATTTTGTAAACAGTGGTTATTTTCTTAAAATTTCCTATAAAGAATGACAAAAATTTTTAAATTTTAAATAAATAATCATCAACCTATAAACAATTAAGAGCATAGAAGTAAAATTACAATATTATATAGTTAAAGAAATATCTATTTATTTAATAAATAAAAACATTAGTTATTTTCTAAATACGTTATTAAAAAAATAGTTATTTACTTAATAATCACATTTAAATGATGGTGCCTTCTTTGCTTCTTAGTGAGATTTGGTGCACATTTTATACACCTCATGCTGAAAATCAGATAACCGTGATCGAAACTATTACCTAATTTTCTTAGTTACTGATTTTCGGTACTGGTATGACTATTACCAACTTAAAGAGTTGTTAGCACAAGCGCAAATTAATCATAGAAATATTTTCTTATTGAAAAAAAAATGATTATCAAGTAAATAATTATTTTTTTGAATGATGTTTTAAAAAAATAACCAACGTTTTCATTAATTAAATAAATAATTTCTTTAAGTACATGATGCTTGTGATTTTATAGTTATACCCTTAAATTTTTATGGACTCATCGCTAATTGTTTAATTTCTGAAATCATTGGTCATTTCTTTGAAATATAGACAAAAGTAATCAAATACTAAATAGACAAAAAAAAAAATTATCCTCTTAAAAAAACCCATGGGAGTGTAGGTGTGAATAATCTTGGTCAAGTGAGTGGTAAGGAACATTTTAATAAAATTCAGAGGCTTTGTTGTAATTTTGCTTCTTTCTTTCTGCTGGAGCCGCGTGTCCAAACAGTCGTTATCCGGGATAGGGATGTCTTCACTCCGTCAAACCAAACGCCAAAACCACTGAATTCGAGCACAGAAACAAACCCGAACTAGGGTTTTGGCGATCAGGCTCTCTGTTTGGCAGCGACAACGGTGATGAGAGCTGGCTGGACTCTCCGGCGGCGAATCTCGACGGCCATACGGCGTCGTTTCGACGACGAAGGCGACTGGTTCTACTCGTCGGAGTGGTGGGGTCCCGAGTCCGACGGCCACACCGTTCTTCGATCCGACTCTGACACCGGCAACGGCGTCGTTTCGGTCGTCGCTTTTCCTTCTTCACGACCTGTCAGTACAAACTCTCTCTCTCTCTCCCTCGATATATATGTATATGTATATCTATGTGTGTATGAGTGATGATTTTGGGAAATGGACTGAATCAGAGAGAAGAGTACTGGAAAACGACGGAGAGGTGGCTTCGGGAGAGGTGTTTGGAGGTGAATCCAGGGAACGAAGAGAGAGCTCGGTTCAGCGTGCTCGGATATCAATGGCGGTCGCTTCGTTTCAACGACGAGACTCGGCAGAGCACAGTCAAAGTCATGGCGGCTTATCGGCACTCCGAGCCCGGCTCTGTTATTCTCATGCAACAGCCGCTCTGCCTCGCTGTGCCATGTAAATCCGTGAAACGTTTGGACTTTACATTGATACGAAGAAGAAGAAGAAGAAGAAAAATGTGGTCTTATTGATGGGTTATTTGTGTGTGGTTTTTTGTTAGATTTGAAGAGCATGGTGTCAGCTGGATTGGCTGCAATGGCATCGTGCGGTTATGATCTTGCGAGTGCTGCTCGGGGCGAGAAGGCGATGCGCGCATTGTGCGTCGGCCACGGCGGAGGAAGCTTGCCGTTATTCGTGGCGAGTAAAATTCAAGGTGTGAGAGCTTTGGCTTCTTTAGTCTTTGGGGTTTATGGTTAGTGGTATAGAGTTTATTTCTCTTGAATTTAATCTCGGGTCATCGAGAATAATCGCGTTTACCGCGGCAATGAATAACATTGTTACTTCCTATTGAAATGCAATGGCTTGAAGCTGAAATGTGTGTGATTTAGGAGTTAGTACTTGTATGTTCCATTTAGGTATTTGATGTTTTATCAAAATTGATCGGAAGGTAAAAGCCTTAAAAGATCATTGTTTTGGTAGAAGTAAATATTCATGGTGCTTAGTTGATACCAAAATCAAGTGCCCAGGCTAAAAGTTGATGTTTATGAAAATGGAACTTTTTTCTCCTCTATATCTCTTATTGATTCAAAAGAAAATATAAGGATGTGGAAATAGTGAAATGTGAACTGACTGCTTTGCAATGAAACTTTTGGTTGGATTTTCTTGGTGTGTCGCTATATTTGTTACTTGCATAGTTGTGTTAAAAGAGCTCAAGGCTACTTTTTTTTTTTTTTGTCATGAGAAAGCAAGCTAGAATGAAGCGAAGGAATGCAAATGCTTTAAATATTTGAAAAGCTTTGTTTTTGTTTGTAATATTTGCCGGTTTCTCTTGAAAGTATTCCGGCATGAATTTGATCTGTGTATTAATCTTCTCGGGATGAGTTTTTCGTGGATGGTCTCTTACTGAACAACAATGTTATTAAAAAAGTTCTGAGACAAATTTGAACCATGTTCTCCTTTCAGGTGCAATTGTTCACTCAGTCGAAATCGACCCTCTTGTTATCTCAGCCTCAGTCCAGGCCATGGGCTTTCCAGCTTTCTCACTTATGAGTCCCTCGGGCAATAGAGCCTTCGCAAAACCAAAGACGATGGACCAAGTCATGTGGAAAGGCACCCACGAGAGGCTTCACCTCTACGAATCAGATGCTGAGAAGTTCATTCTCAACAATGCCAATCTGTACGACATAATCTTCATTGATGCTTATGATGGCGATGACATCTTCCCTCGCTCACTGTGGGACCCAGATTCCCCATTCCTAAAATCTCTAAGTGACCAGCTTCATCCAGAACATGGCACCGTTATTGTGAACCTTCACTCGGACTCTGATCTCTTGAATCCCGACGGCTCTGTTCCATCAGTACTTGATCACATTTTGCCGATGGGAAAGTACGTTTCAAAAGTCGGCCGAGCATACAAAGATGTACTCGTGGGAAACACGAGCTCTTGCAGCGTACAAAGATCCGGATTAGGGTTCACGGTTTCAGTTCCATGGGTATGTAATACGACTCTTGTTGTATGCAAAGGTTTTGGCACAATTGGTGCAAATTCTAACAAGGAAATCATCTTGAACTCTCTTGTAAGGAAATCCGCAGAAGTGGATCGCATTCTAAACTTACCATTCTCTTGTACTCAGTATGTAAAGAATGGCTTTAATCTTATTGATTAATCTTTTGTTCCAGTGTATGATAATCTTCGGTATATAGTATTTACTATTACATGCCCTAACCATAAACGACAAAATTGTTCGAAATCACAATAAGGAAACGACAACATGAAAAATCATAAAGAAAACAAGAAGAGAAAAACGACATGATCTTAAATAAACTTAAAAAGGTAATAGCACAAACAAAACTAGAAGAGTAGAAACCAGTGTTAGATATAGCATCGATTTTATTAACTTTTTAATAAACATAACTTGCCAGGTAAAAGTGGTATTTAAAAGTTAAGTGTAAAATATCGTACATTTAGCTTTATTTAAACTAGAATAATTAATCGGGTTCACCAATGATAAATGACAATAATATGCGAGACGCGAATTAGATTTATGTCAAAGTAATTTAAAACGAGAAGGATGTACAAAGGATTTGAAGAAAACGACGACATATAATAAAAACAACATAAATTTGGAATACATCAATAATTTTCAAGCTATAATGGCCTCATTTAGTAATGTTTATGAAGCTTTTACAAAAATATACCGTTAAATTGGATGTTCGATAAAAATAACTTTTCGCCCAATAAAGTATTAGAAGGGATAATGTAAAATCGCTATAAACGACTTGAATTGTGAATACGACCTCTGACCTCAGCTGTCCAAAAAAATAAAAACAAAACAAAACAAAAACCACCACAGAATTTCCCAAGAAAAATTAGCATAAACTGAGAAGTTAACAGATAACAGCGGTTGGAAAAACGACACCACGACAAAACGGCAGTAGCAGAATAAAAACGACGAAAAACAAGATAAAACGACACCAAAAACCAAAAGTCAAAAAGTCAAACTAAAAATTCACATTACCCCTTCTCGGCTCACACACACATATATAAACCCTCCCAAAAACCCCTTTCGTTCCTCCAAAACCTCAACAATGGCGTCTTCGCAGGGGAAAAAGCGGCTCTCGCTCCGCAACAGCGCCGACCAAGGCCTGGTGGCGCGCGCGTCGCAGTCGGCGATCGCGCAGCAGACGAAGCGCGCGGCGGCGGAGGCGGGCGTTGTGGCGAAGAAGCTCTTCCGCAGCACCGGCAAGGCGGCGTGGATCGCCGGCACCACCTTCCTCGTCCTCGTCGTGCCGCTCATCATCGAGATGGACCGCGAGCAACAGTTCAGCGACCTCGAGCTCCAGCAAGCGAGTCTTCTCGGCTCTCCGCCCGCCGCTGCGACTCACTGAGTTCACAACTCGCCGCCCCTCAGATGTTTAAGTTTCGATTTTTTTTTTTTTTTAAAGAAAGTCTCTGCTTTGGATTTGTGTCTAGCCTTGTTGGTGTTAGAATCGAATGTGACCATGTGATATCGATTTCTACTTTTTTTTTTTGGTTTGATTTTGAAATATTAGGGTTTTGTGACTGTGGTTCGGTTCAATTGAAATGAAATATATCTCTATTCCATGACTCTTGGATTGTGTGTTTAATTTAGATTTGTATTTGGGACGTAATTCATAAACAAGATTAGTCTAGCAACCTAGGAATTAAAACAATAATCCTCTGATAAATCTTCAGATGGGATTTCGGAAATTGGATTTAAAAAACAGAATCAAAACTCAAGAAAAAACTCTCCTCTATTGTTCTTGCTGGCTTCAAATGGAGTGTGAAAAGACCTGAACAACACAAAGTCCGATTCGAAGTGAATTCGCAATGGTGTGTTCCTTAGCCTCCTATGGCCTTTTTTTCCTTTGTATGTGGCTATAAACTGTAAATTGTTTTGTTTGTTTATGATTAAAATATATATATATATATATATATATATATTGTTTGTATCCTTAAAATCTGGCAAAATCCATGTGGGGACAATCAAAATCCATCACCCACAATAGCCCATAAATTTCCTCTAATCTGTCATTTTCCCCCAAAGCCATGAACTTTTTCTTGCCATTTTCCATCCAATTTCCCTTCATTCGTGTCCTCTTGTACCTTCATGTCCTCAATCACAAAGCCTCAAATAATAGAGGCTATTATTTTTCTCTTTTTTTTTTTTTTTTTTTTTTCCTTTCTGTGTGTATTTGATAATTACCATACACCTCGACAAGCACAATCACCATTTGAGAACTTATGATATCTGTGGGCGTCTCTCACTATAATCTCCCTCTCCAACACTCTGTTGATGAACTTAAAAGCCTCGTGACAGTCTCTACAAATCCTCAAGTTCTTCACGATCCTCAGCGCCTTTCCCGGCCCGGCCGCTGCCCCGATCAATACCCCGAACGCGACGGCTAGCTTTTCGCTATGAGACCAAAGCGCTTTCTTCTTCTCATCTTCCCCGGCATCATGAAAAACCTCATCCGAAACCGGGACATATCCTAACTTCTCTATCTCCTCCCTTAACTCGACTAGTTTCGCGTAGATCTTGTCCGTCATCTCGTGCCTTCTATCTCCCGCGAAAAACACGTGCATCGTTCCTCTAACCTCGATCCAACTTCGCCCGACTTCCTTCCTTACCCTCCGCTCTTTCATCGTCTTCCTCACCTCCGCGACTTCGTCCCACCTTCCTGCGCTTGAGAGCACGTTTGCCATAATCACATAGGCCGAGTCGTCGTGCGGATCAAGCTCCAACAGCCTTTTGCCCATTGTCAAAGCCATGTCGGGCTCACTATGGCACGCGCAAGCCGATAGCATTACTCTCCAAAGTGCAGCGTCGGGAGCGAATGGCATTGTCGTTGCGATCTTCTCGGCATCTGATAGCCGTCCAGCTCGATAGAGCGCACCGACCAGACACGTGTAATGCTCAAGCCCCGGCTCCAACCCGTATTCCCGCTTCATCCGCGCAAACCACTGCTCTGCCTCGACATCCATACCCACGTTACAAAACGCCGTCAAGACTGCTACAAAGCTATACTCATCGGGCACAAAACCTCGCCTCTCCATCGCACCGAAGAGCTCCACGGCCGAATCCGCATCGCCCTGTAGGGCATAACCCGCCATCATCGCATTCCAACCCACGTCGTTCATCCTCACCAAATTCTCATCAAACACCCGCCTCGCCTCCGAAACAAGCCCCGCTTTCCCGTAACCATCGACCAGCGCACTTCCAACAACAGCATTCGTATCAAGCCCCGAGACGACGGCGTGACAATGTATCATCCTACATTGCTCCAACGACGTAAGCTGCGCCACCCCACGCAGGGCGCCGGAGACACTAGCCACCGTCGACCAAACCCCGCCGCGAACCATCTCGCGGAAAGCCGAAACCGCCTCGACGGGGAGGGAATTCTGCGCCAGCCCGACAACAACCGCGGCAAAGCAGACCTCATCTCTCTCACTAACTTCATCAAACACCTTGAGTGCGTCGCAAGGCAACCGGCATTTCGCGTAAAAGTTGATGAGCGCCGAGCCGGCAAAGGGGTCGGAGGAGAGCGAGAGCTTGAGAGAGAGAGAGTGGACGCCGAGGCCGAAGCGGAGGCTCGCGAGAGACGCGCAGGACCGGAAAAGACAAGCGACGGTGCGGGGGTTGGGGAGAGCGCGGCGGCGGAGCATGGCGACGAAGAGGCGCAGCGCGGGCGCGGTGTCGGCGTGGGCGGCGAGGAGGGCGGTCCACGAGACCACGTTGGGGTTGGGGATTCGGAGGAAGACGCGGAGAGGGTAGGAGGAGAAGAGGTCGGAGGTGGCGTAGCGAGTGATGAGGGTGTTGCAGAGGAAGCGGTCGACTCGGCCGGCTACGATCGCCTGCGCGTGCGCGACTCGTGGGTCGGCTCTGGGTGGTTTTCCCGGCGCCGAACGGCGCATATTGTTTGTGACTTCGAGTTTGGCGGAAAATTGGACGCTTCTGGTTGAAGGTTGATGATTAATCAAATAGACAGAGAGAGATTCAATGCATGTGCTTACGGTAAAAATATATTTTGTATCCTTTGAAATTTGAATTAGAGCACTAATTAGATTTAGAACAACAAAAATAGATTTGTACTAGACATGTGTTGCACTTGCATTTTATTATTAAATATTTAACTGATTGAAATATAACATAACGGCATATTATCACGCGCATTGGGTTGTCAATTTTTTTTTTCTCTCTCTTCTCCGTTCCCTCAATAAAATCTTGACAAGTCATCCATATTATTTAATAGGAAAAATTTTATAAATAGCGCCCATAGTTAAACACCTCTAACAAGTTAGCGCCTAATATATAAAACGTGTCAAAGAAGTCCTTATAATTTGTTCCGTCATCAATATTAGCCCATCCGTTACGATAAGATGACGGAATGCTGACATGGCATACCTGTTATGTTTTTTTATTCATTTTTGTGTACTCCTTAGGCTGTTTGAAACTTGCATTTTCGGTGAGGAGAATAAAAAAAAAGTATTTTCTGAAAATGAAGAAAAAAATTTTCTTGTTACGTTTGGAATCTCAAAATTTTGAAGGAAAAAAAAAACCTGAGAGAACTTCTATCAAACAGGTTATTGACAAAAAATTTAAAGCCATAGTTCTCCTAGTCCTACTTATACTCGTTACCTAGTTCAAAGAAAGAGAGAGAGTTGTCATTTTCTTGGTTTCAATATCCCAAATCTCAAATTCAACACCTTTGTAGAAAAAAAAAATAAATAAAGACATTGTAGGATGAACTTGAAAGGTAAGCAGGTTTGGGACTCAAACAAATATCAAAATCTAACAATCAAGTTTCATAACCTTTTTTTCATTTCATCCCTAATACAATCCTCACAATCGAGCAAAATCAAAACAGTCCTTTTTTTTTTTTGGAAAAAAACTCGAGCTTTGTGTCATTTGAGGCGGAGTCAACGGCAAAGTTTTCAAGTGGTGGTGCCCATTGTGCGATGGGGGGCTAGAGGTCTCGAGCAATTTTAAGGCGACGGCGGCGATGCTAGAGTTTGAGCAATGATGCACGCATCGTCCGATGGAGGGGCTTGGGGTTTCGAGCGACGGTGAGGCGGTGGCGAGGTTTCAAGCGGCGGCGGAATATTGCACCCATGTGCCCGAGCCCCATCGCGCCGCGTGTATTTCGTCTAGCGCCACTGCCTCAAACGATCCTGCCGATGCCGCCCAAAATAAAATAAAAAATTAAATGCGAAAAATAGCAAAAAAAAATCCCTGAAGTTCGAGCCCACCACCGCACTTTCGCAGCCGCACCTTGACCGATCTCGCTGCCGCGCCTCACCTAATCTCGCCTTCAATGTGAAAGATCTGTCGTGGAAGAAGATTTGTGCTTTGCAATGGTTGAAGAAGAAGGCTTGGTGGGTTGTGAGGAAGAGAAAAGTAGGAGAAGTTAAGGCTTGGTGGTTTGTGAATGTTTGATTTTTGAGAGAGACCGAGTGAGGAGTAGATTTATTTATTTTTTTGTTTTCTTTTTTTTTTTGGTGTGTTTTTTATTTTGTGGGGTGATAAATCATAAATGATATTTTTTAAAATATTTGGAGTTTGTCTAAAAATATATATCATTAAAAAAATAATAAAATGTCAAATCTTGGGTGCCACATCAGCATTCCGTCCTCTTTTTGTAACGGAGGAGCTAATATTGATGACGGAACAAACTATAGGGGCTTTTTTGATACGTTTTATACATTAGGGGCCAACTTGTTAGAGGTGTCTAACTATGGGGGCTATTTATAAAATTTTTCCTATTTAATACTAATTTTAGTTGATGCCATGAGTTCTCTGTTTCCTAGATACTTACAAATTAAAATATCAAATTAAATAAACTTTTCTCATTCTTGTAAATAAACAAACTCGAGCAATGGCTGGCAGAATGGCAAAAGACATGGCATCAGTTTTTTGTCATCCATGATCCATCGTCCTCTTCCATCGCTCTCTTTCTTCATTTGCATTCAATTTCCGATTACAGCGGAGACTGAGAAGATATGACAAATTTGGTGAATGAAGTGAAAGAGGTTACTTACCCTTTGAGATAAATATCCCCGCATTCCTTTTATTTTATTTTTTTTTTAACTTTCTAATGCAATAACTTTAAATCTTTTACTTGATAATTAAAAACACAACAAAATAGGAGTCGTGCGATTAAAATCCGACAGCTCGGATTAAAAATAATCAAAACAGTTAAAATTGTAACCGTTGTCATTTAAAATGGCAATAGATTTACCATTACTGATAAAAAGGTAACGGAAGACCGGAAACGGGATCAGATTTGAACGTTATCGTTTTCTCTATTTTCAGCATGAGATGCATATTATATTACAATTTGTATGATTGATGAAGTGACGAAACACTTGACCACACTTCAATCCAACGAGATTACAACTAGAAAACGACAGGCTATCCGAATTTACTTGGATCTTTTTTTCTTTTTTTTCAACAGAACAAATACTTTTCCTATATATATATAACACATTATAATGTGCGCTTATGATGTTTAGACTTTAAGACCTCGATCCAAAAGGGTCAATATCAGAGTGCCCACAGGTAAATAAGAGTCCTTAGTACCATCTACCAAAATAGGAGCCTTATTAGGTTATGTCATGCTCAAATAATAAATTAAAAAAAAAACAAACTAATATGATAATATTCTAACACAATTATCACATCAGACAGCATTATTTCATCAATTATCATAGAATCCTATTGGCTTGCTTTAGTGTGTTGGTTGTCAAATACCTCGATTATAAAGTGTTGTATATATCTTACTGTTTGGCTAATCACAAAATCTTCCACGCTAGTAGCCAAAAATCCCAATACTATAATGAAAGATGACCGAAAAAAATCACTTGTGTTTTATAAAAATATATTAAAAACAACACACACTGCTTGAAAATGTCATATTCATTCATAATTTTTTAAAATTTATTGAAAAATGTCTCTTAAAATTAATTTTTTGTTGAATCTTTTACTTCAAAATGTCTTTAACAAAGACAGATGTTAAGAAAACCTGAACCTTATAAGCAAGTATTTGTTTTCAAACCTAAAACTAAATAAACACTTACCACGCCTCAATTGTATATTAATTAACTTAGTATCAAACGAATGTTTAACTATAATTTTTTTCGGTCTTTCTCACTTGGGAAACGCCTAGAAAAATACACCGGTGGGAAACAGCTATTTTGGACCAATCAAGACCGTCATTTGCACGATCAATGGCTCAGATTGGTTGAAGCGCACTCTGTGCTTTGTAGTCCTGTCCGTAGCTAATTAAAAAAAATGCTTCTATGATACAACAATTCCATATTCGAAAGCCATCGAAATAAGTAGCTTCGTAAGAACAAAAATATAAAAGGTGAAGTATGCAAATACCTAGAATTTATATAACAATAAAAATAAATACTCAAATTTTTGAAGTAATTGAGTTTCCAGTCTATTTGTGAATTATTTGCACATATTTTTCGTAACAAAGTGAATTATCATAACTTATCATTGTGTAAGTAATTCTATATTTTGAGTAGTTGGTTATATTTTTTAAAAAATTAGATAATAACTTACATTAAGTTTTAAAAATTTGGTATTCACTATAATTTCTCAAATATAAATAAAATGATATTGATTTAGGACTGAAAAGTGAAAAGTAATATTGAGGAAGCAATACGAATAAAATGGGGGAAAACTAAAGAACCCTGTGTAGTGGGTTTAGCTTGGTTCATCCATCATAGCATCGCCAACATCCCCAGCCCCACCGATGTCGGCTCGTCGCCGACTTCGATGAACCCTACTCAGCCAGGTGCTGAGGTGGAGATGGAGGATTCGTGGACCAGACGGCGGCGATATATAGTCCGCCAAAGGTTTCACTTGGCTGTTGGTCTCGATCACCACCTGTTCGACGAAAATTCCAACTCAAGATATCATTCTTGTTTGTTTACGAGAAGCGCCACGGTGAACTCGTCAAGCTTCGCCTCCTCGTTGCCTCAATGACGCGGCCTCGATCATGGATGGCTTAGGGCATTCTTTTTCTTCGCTTGTTTGTGAACTACAGAGAAGGTTTATTTCTTAAACCAGAAAAAAAAAAAATTAGAGAAGGAGACAAGAAAATGAGGAGGAAAAAAAAATTAATAATAATAGGTGTAGCAAGCAACACTTTAGTTTCTATGCACGTTTCAGTGAAATCCAATTATCATCTTTCAATTGTTCCCCACCGTTGGGTTTTTATTTTGTTCCCCAACTGAGGAGTCCCCTTTTCATTTTTTACTTAGATAGATAAAGACGTGATAGTCATTTTTAAGTCAAAATATCAACAAATAGAAGTCACAATAAATACCTGTAATCTGGTTAAAAAAAATACAAGCGAGAAATTTAATACTTCTTTAAGACCATCTTAATTCTTAAGCGTGACCGGCGAACTCAAACGCAAATACCAATTTGCGTTGAGGAACTTAAAATATTAGCTTCAACTACACAATATTTTCATATTTAAAATAAGTTTTGTGAATAGTGTAACACCAAATATGATGTTGCACTATTTATCAAACTCATTTTTTTAAACTTTTTTTATTTATAAAATCATCCTTTGATTTTAAGATGTTTTTATTTTTGATTTAAATTATAATTTTTAAGTAAAATTTATATTGATTTTTTGAATTTAATATATTTAATATATATTTATTATATAATAAGTGATATGAGAAAGAATATACTCAAAATATTCCATTTGATGTTAAAAATAATATAATAAATTAGAAATGAATTACTGTTTGATGTGATACTTATTATATTTTGGTGTTGAGAATAAAAAAATAAATTGGAGATGGCCTAAGTTGAAAGTTTTGTTTGTTTGTTTGTTTTTTTTTTTTTTACACTTTTTGAAAACACAAGTGGTTTTATACATCAATTTCCGAACAGATAATTGCATTCATTTAGACCAATAGAAATACGATTATTCATATTCCAAATATGACTTATTAAGACAAAATTACCCAAATACTACCAAATGGAATTATATCAACTATTCTCTTCTCAGAAACACCCTTCTGATTCCCTTCTGAAGCCAAGTCATTTCTTGGGACCCTTTGCTTTTCCAACCTTATCTCCTTCGATGATTTGGGTCCCCACTTTTTTTATTTTTTAAGAAAATTAATTAAGCACCAAAGTGTCAATTAGATTTTGTTTGGTCTCTTCTCTAGGAAAAGATTTGGGCTGAGGTCATTATTTGTTTAGCTGCCCCACCAGGTTGTTGTTATCTTATTAATGGGTTGTCATTTGTCAATAAACATCCACATTATATGTATATCAATTATGTTGTTCATTATTAACAAACATAATGGTCACTCAATAGTCTTATATGTGGAGAAACTAGAAGTTGCAGTGAAAATCACACTTCTTGAAGTGTTGCTTTCATTAGACCTAAAAGATATTTGGAAAACAAGACATTTGAGAAGGATTGTTGAAAACTTCCATGATCAAATGTCATTTAAGGATATAACTTATTTCCCTTAAATGGAAATAAACATTTGTTCTCTTAGGATGAAAGAATATGGATTTGTAAGTCATTTTCCTATTGGATAGATTAAGCTATTAATTTTAAATGATCTATATACAATTTTTAGTTTTACTAACAGGTTCATCTATTAAGAAAATAACACTTTAGTTGCTACATTATTGAGTGATAAATTTTTTTATAAGAATATGTTATATGTATTTATCGTCATACGTGATATATCATTGCATATATATATAAAAAAATATATATATATATATATAACGTTGGAGTGTCATCGATGAATTGACAATTTTAGTACACTTATACATAAACACCTCTTTTTAGGTAATACATTTGAATTTCACTTTCTCCTATTTTGACAGCATTTTTTTTTTCTTCTCCTATTTTGGCACCACAAAAAACAAGAAAAAAAAAAAAAAACTACTTTCTTTTTGTGCAGTTAAAAGATGAAGATAACTCCAAATTACACACATCCACCAAAATTTTATCACTGATCCATTATTAGATACCATCTTCAACAAACAGACATAAAAATCCTAAAACCAACTCATAAAAGATTGTCCATAGCAGAAAAGAGTACAACTTAGTTCCTTGGTGTCTAATGCTCATTGGGACCCTTTTCTCTTATATTCAGTCCTCAAAGCATCTTCCTATGCAACCATGAACCATATATATGAATTATGATTGTGCTCTTTACAAGCTTCTCTTATTTTTGTGTCATTCTTTTTGTCTTCTTTCCCATCTTTGTTATGGGATTCTTCCTTTTTGCTTGTAACCTATTTGCCAATTGCGTTGGCTTCATAATTTCTTTTCATTGTAAGAGGTAAAAGCAATAGTGTAACAAAACAAGTCAAGGTCATTAGGTCTTGTATTGTGTTTGGCTAATATTTTTTAGAGAGTGTGTATATATATATATATATATATATAACTAGATTAATCTTTTATAAATTGTTGTTTAAATGCAGTTTTTGACAAGTTTGGACTCAATATTTACAGAAAAATGCTAAAGACATACGCGGGTGTCACGTCTATCCAATCTTGACCGTTCATGACCCACAACTACGGATGGCTAGGACTAGACAGATCGCATCTGTCCGTAGCATATCTCATATTTAAATTATATATGTTTTACCGCTAGAATTCTAATGTTTTTATGAATTCTGATTTTTAATAAATGCATCCAGTGGACCTTTTTAAAGTCACATATTTTCCCCTAGTTTCTAAGAAAGTTTTTAGTTATATCCTTATTTTTCTCTCACAAACTTCTTAAATTTACAATTCTTCATGCTATTTTTATAAATACTTCATTTTTGCCCCCATCAAAGTTTATTGAATTTCAAATCATAGACTATATTTAAACAAGCTTTTATTGCATTTGTACATGATAATAAAAAATCAAATTACATCTAATAGTCAAGTTTTAAAACTTAATTAACTTAAGACCAAATAACTACTGCTTGCTAACTTGTAAGAATCACTTGTACACTTTTAAGTTCGAATTTTGTTATAAACACTACCCCTATTGAACTAAATTCATAGATTTGTCATGAGTATAACTAACTACCATTTCTCCTAACAACGCAATCAAATTAATCTTAAATGCTAGTTTGATATTGTTGTGCTTAGAAGAAGTACTTTAAACTGTGCTGAAGAAAGAAATTGCTGACATTATTACATAAACATAGCGTTTGGTAAATTTATTTTCAAAACTATCGTTAAAATATTATGAACAAGTGAAATTACTAAAAAGTAATTTTAAGAAGTTAGTTAATAATTTAAAGCGGAGAAGTAATATCCGTCACAAAATCAACATTTAGTCTACTTTTTAAATTATATTATGTAAATATAGAAATTGTTATTTTTTTTAAAAAAACAAAATTATCAAACATTTATTTTGTTTTAGATTCTTTTATAATTTAAAAGCAATCCTAAGTAGTTGAATTTTGAGGGTATTTTGGAGGAGACTAACATTGTCTAAAAGCATTGGAATTTGGAATCTTAATGATTTTGAAACCTTTTAGGTGCTTAATGGGATGGAGTTTCACATAATTAGGAGATGAAAAGTGTCAAGGGATTGATTTGATACTCTTATCTAGAGTTGAGAGGGGAATATTATGTTATTTTCGCGATGTTAGCCCTACCAAAAAAACTATTGACTTGATTGAATGTTTGATGGATTTAATGATTGAATAACAACAATGCACAAAAAATAATCTCCTCATTTTACCCCAATTAGGTTGCGTGATCTAGCATAATTGTTAAAAAAAAGTATGCTACTAAAGAAGCCATGGAGCAACTTTTAGATTTTAGATAAGAATCAACTCATATCCATTTTTAAAATATATTGTGGCTATCAATAGATTAATTTTTTAAAAATGATTTTGAATTAGTTTTCTTTAAAAATATTATTATTATTATAGTAATTTTTTTAAAAGCACAACAAACAATAACTTTCATGTAAAACAATACCAAGAAGTTAAAATTACTTATTTATTTTCTTACGAAAAATTCTAAAGTAGGAAATTTTGTTGAACGATTCTGAACCGTTAACTCAACTTAAAAAATAAATTCTACCTAAAATCATTCTCAAATTATGCAAAATAATATCCATTTAAAAGTGGTCTTCCATAAACATAACATAAGTACATAAGTGATAAGTATAACCCTAGAGCTTTTTTCTTTTTTTTTTTTTGGTTTCAAAAGCAAGTAGCTCGCACACTCGGCATCGGTCTTGTATTTAATATAATCTTAAAAGTTGTTGCATCGAAGTCCCAAAGGAGCTTAGACTTTCTAGTATGCTTGTTGGTATGTGTTTTTGCTGTATTGCAATTTGCAAATTATATATCCATCAATGAAGATTGAAGAATCGCCTTAAATAACTTGTCACTGTCACTGTCAGCCCATAAAGAAATGCACAAAACCCAGCAATTAGTGTGATGTGGGCTAATGCCTTCCCTTGTCTGATTTGATGAGAGAGAAACACTTTAGAGAGAGATTTTACCACTTTTTAAAAAGCATAAAAGTAATGAAGAAATAGGAGAAGCATTATAGTATAGAGAATAGGAAAAAACTCAAAAAAGTACACAAACAATTGAACAAACAATCCCACATGGCTTAGACTTTATACCAATGACAAAAGAGTGAAGAGTGAGATAATTGAAAAGAATAAACAAATAAGCCAAAATTGCTCAAAGCCATTGTTAATTCACATCCTCGTGTTTTTTTTTTTTTTCTCTTCTCTCTCATCAACCATTTCAAGATACAAAAACATTCATGCCTACATAAAATTTTTCACATTTGTGAAGGGACAAAAAAAAAATCTTAATTCCATGCCCTACTTAATTACCATTTACCTCTCTCTAGTCTCTTCTTCCTTCTTACTCATTAGTAAGAAAACTTCATAGCCCATCTCTAGTTTTTCATTTATGTTCACCATCAGAATTTTGGGGGGGAAAAAAAAAAAGAAAAGAAAAGGCTTTTCCTTCTTGAGAAAGAATAAAGAAGGAAAAAAAATCAGAAAAAAAAAAGAAAAAAACATGTGGGAAGTGTCCACCTCAAAAGAGCTTTTCTTTCCCCTTCCTGTCAATAATCTGCACAAAATAACACATTTCAATAATGACAAGCATTAAAATTAGAACCATGTTTAGTTTAACTAAAAAGCAAATATAAATATTGTAACTTTTACAGTCCAAAGATATACACAAGTACACACCTTCATGTTTCTTCAACAAATTTCTAGCAAATAGCATACAAATTACTAGAAATCCCACTCCAGCTGCTCCTCCTAATATAATTGCCACAGTTTTCCCTGTATTTCCATTCCCTGCACATAAAAAATCAAAATTCTTATAAACCTCCCTGAATTAAAATAAAAAAAAGGAATAAAAAGATAAAAACTATTAATCCCATACTCCCATAACTGAAAAACAAGAAATTGGTTGCAAGTCAGACAGCTAAACAAAGTTAACTTTTACAGCGAATCAGATTACTCTAAAAAAAATTTGCATATAAGCCATGTTCATAAATAAATCATAAGTAGTTCATGCTATCAATGCAATGTTGAATACAATAAAGAAATATGAGCTACAATAGCGAGTAAGGAAAATCCAATCGATCAAAGAAAGTAGAGTAGCACATTTATTTTCCAAATCAATCAGCTATCTATTTTTTCCTTTAACCCAGAATTCTTCAATAAAAAAGGAAAAAAAATTGGGAAAAAACCCATCTTCATAGAGAAACGAAAAACGGCCTAAAACAATCACAAAAAACCCAACTCTTTTATAAGTTATAAAACAAAAGGTAAAAACCCAATTGCTCAAAGAATCCAGATTAATTTCTTTCCACTAGTCCAGAACTCTCCACCAAAAGAAAATTAAAAAAAAAATTCAGACGGAACGCAAAAATCCCACAGTAAACTTACTATAAACAATCACCAAAAACCCAAGTCTTCAAAAAAAAAAAAAAAAAAGAACACTAAAAGTCCAATTCTTTCAAGAAAGCCTATTCATCCCAAAAAAAAAAAAAAACATTTTCAGACAGAACGCAAAAACCCCCACTAAACTTTTCCACAAAACAAATTAACAATCCCACCCAAAAAAAAAAAAAAAAAAAAGAAACCCAACTTTTTTCTTTTTCCCTACCTGACGAACCAGACGACCCGGACGACGAGCCAGACGAATCGTCCTCCGAAGACGACGAGGACCTCCTGGGAACCCCGTTGGGGTAATAGCTATAGCTCACGAAGCACTTGTGCAGATAAATCTGGCCCGAGATCGCTCCCCCACACTCCACCTCCGACCTCTGCACCGCGCTCTTCACGCACTCCCCGCAGTCCGACTCGCCCAGATCGCCCTGGCACTGCGCCAGCACGTACACGCTCTGGTAGCTCGTCGTGTAGAACCCCCGCCCCGACACGACGCCGTTCTCGAGCACCGAGAACGCCGTGTCTCGCCTCTCCTCGAAGCCCGACCCGGCCACGTTGGTGGACCCGCACTGGTGAAAGAGCATCTGCATGCCCGAAATCTGCGCGAAGCCGGCGACCTCGTAGAGGATGTAGCAGCCGAGGAGGTGGACCCGCGCGGCGGCGGGGAGGGCGGGCCCGCAGAGCGAGGCCGCCATGGAGGGGAGCCTCTGGACGCAGGCGCTGCAGTCGGCGGCGGAGAGGTCGCCGCGGCACTGGAAGAGGCCCGAGAAGGAGGCCTGAGGGGACTGGGGCGAGGACGAGGAGGTCTTGAAGAACTTGGACTTGGAGGACTGTTGGGCGAGGGAGGAGAGGAGGGCGGAGAGGGATTGCTGGTAGAGCCCCGAGGGGTCCGAGAGGGTCTGCTTCGAGCACCCCTTGTAGACGAAGGTGGTGTAGTCGGAGGCGGCGGAGGAGGC
This sequence comes from Boehmeria nivea var. tenacissima, assembly GCA_018132145.1. Taxonomy (NCBI): domain Eukaryota; kingdom Viridiplantae; phylum Streptophyta; class Magnoliopsida; order Rosales; family Urticaceae; genus Boehmeria; species Boehmeria nivea. Next base: position 11,408,766 of record CM030883.1, read on the forward strand.
GGAGGCGGAGAGGAGGACGAGGAGGAGGAGAGTGAGAGGGGCCTGGAGGGGGAGGGCTGGACTGCAAAAACCCATTTTCTTGTGGGGGTTGGGGTTGGGGTTGGGGATGGGGAGTTCAAATCATGGCTGGGAAATGGGGTTGGGGTTGGGGAGATGGGGTTTGGTTGGATTGGAAGAGAGAGAGAGAGAGAGAGAGAGAGAGTTGTGAGTGAGTGAGTGAGTGTTGGAGAGTTTTGAGGGAATTTTTCACTGCTCAAAGATGTGGAGTTTTTTTTTTTTTTTTTTTTGGGTGCGTGCTTGTGTGTGTGTATGTGTGTGTGTGTGTGGTTAACTGGTTAATGGTTATCTTGGGGTCTTTGTTTATGGCACAAGTAGAAGTAGTGTGTTTTTTATTTTATTTTTTTTACTGCGTATACAAAAGTGGTAGCATTTTTAGGTTTTGAGTGAATTTTTATTTTTGGTATATTTGATTTATTTGAGAATTTTTCAATTGGGATGCGGAAAAAGATATTTATATTCAGGACATCTCGAGTTAGAAGTCATGGCAATGCTAAAATATAGCATTTAAGTCAGAGTTATATTTAATATAATTTTTAATATGTATTATTTTTAATTTCAAATTTAATATGGAACATATTCATTATAAATAATTAGGAATTTTAAAAAAATAATCACTGTTTATAAAATAATTTTAAAAAATAATTACAGTTTTAAAAAATTTAAAAATTAACCATAAAATTGTAAAAAATTTATGACGTTAGGCAAAAACTTTGTAAAAAATTTCTTACATAGCTAGTTTTTAAATTTTTTAAAACTATAATTATTTTTTAAAATCATTTTGTAAACAGTGGATATTTTTTTTAAAATCTCTTACATAAATTCTCTCATCTGACCCTTAGCACTCCCTTTATTGTGCCATTTGAAATTTAAAAACTGGCATTCATCCGCCATACCATTACATATTTTGGAATTATCTCCCTTTCGTTTAGTTTTTAGGGTCAGTTAGGTAAATAGTCATTTTGGACTGTGCGTTTTCAAAAAATAGTCACAGTTTAAAAAAATTTAAAAACTAGCCATTACACACTGTAAGAAATTTTTAACAATAACAAAATTACATATAAAATATGCTGTAAGAAATTTCTGACACAAGTCATAAATTTCTGAAAGGACTAGTTTTTGAATTTTTTAAAACTGTGGCTATTTTTTAAAATTATTTTACAAACAGTGGCTATTTTCTTAAAATTTCCTAGTTTTTAATGGAAGCATGCTTCTTGTCACTAAAATAAAGTATGTGATAGTTCTTATGGTAGAGAAATATCATTTTATCCCTGAGTAGTATTGAAAAACAAAATTGATAGTCTAAAAAAATAAATTAACAAGGCACATTTTGACACTACCCGTTGACGAAATTTATCGAGGGGTAAAATTAAAATTTAAGAAAATCAATAATCAACAAATAATCTAAAAAATTAAATTAACTATACACATTTTGACACAAACCCAGAAGTAAAATTAATAAATAAAAAAATTTTACCTAGGAGAAAACTTAAAATTAACAAAATCAAATAATTAACAAACTTTATAATTTTACTGAAATAAAATCAGAAGTATAAGAAACAAATTAATTATTCACTTTTTGACACCGCCCAAGAATAGAATTAACAAAATTTAAAAAATTTACCAAGGAATAAAATTAAAATAACAAAATCAAATAACTAACACATTGTCTGATTTTGCTCAAAAACAAAATCATAAGTCTAAAAACAAATTAACTATGTTCCCTTTAATACTACCAAACGATAAAATGATATTTTTTCATTATCAAAATCATCACATACCTTATTTTATTAATAGGTGACATATTTTGTAAAAAAATTTAACGAATGAGGGCAAATATGAATAATGTTAAGGCACAGATGCCACTTTATAAACTCTAGGGGCATAAATAAAAATAAAAGGATATCTGTGTAATTAACTCTTATTATTATGATCCCTTATTATTATTATTGTTATTAGTGTTATTTGGGATGGCCTACCTCTGAAGATGTGCAGAGAGGTGAAGCATCTTTATTTTATTTTTCTTTGTTTTTATTTACAAAGAGTACAATGTACAAAAACTGGTGGTGTGATTGAGGTGCGATTGTAGATAATTATTATTATTATTATTATTTTGGAATTGTGAGCTTGTTTTTGTTGGTATTTTAATGGTATGCGTGTGATTTTTTAAGTATTTGAAGAGAATGAGAACAAATGGGGTTTGGAGTAAAATATTGTATTGATCTTTGAAAGCTGGAACAATATTCCCTTGTGTGGAGGAGAAGGTTTGTACTTTGTAGAGTTGTGAGTGAAAAGGAATCGTTTTTATGGAGATAAATTTTATAAAATAAAATGTAAAAGGTAAAAAAAAAAAAAAAAGTGTCTCAAGTTTGACTAAAGTACATTTGCCTTGATGATGGAGTTTGAAAATTCAGATGTGGGGTAATCTTTGTTTTTAATTATTTTTCCTTTGTGAGTTGAGAATTGAGATCTGTATTTGACTCTTTGTTGAGGTTATGAAATTAGAAAGAAAAAAGTTTTGTTAAAGAAGACGGGTAGTATTGAGATCATGTAGTACGTCATTTTACTTGGCTTCAGTGTTGGAAACGAACTCGAGTTGAACCTTTAAGATAAAATGACACTCTTCTATTTAAAGATTTTTTTTTTCTTTTAGGGGAGTTTGATTCTGAATGGCAAGCCCAAATTCTTAAAAAGGTTAGGGTTATTGAGATATGAATTAAAATGCATAATTCAGATAATTTTGATTTGAGTTATTGTTTGATAAAATCTTAAATTTAAATTGATGCTTGAATACAAAATTGATATAATATTTAAATTGAGATATAAGAGAAAGGATTTGCATTTGAAATTGAAAAACTTGCATTTAACTTTAACAACAATGTTTGAATTAAATTTTTGTATTTGAGTAAAAATATTACCCTTTGTTTGGGGAAAAAATATTCCCCACATTTAATTACATTTTTTTTTCAATTTTCCTAATCCCAATACAATATCCTTAAATCTTAACTATTTATATCACAATAAAATACACAAAGTCAAATTATTCTAAAATAAAACGGTTGCGATATTATCTCAAATAAGCCATTAATATTGTACCAAGATATTTGAATTCAATTTTTTTACATTTGAGTTGTTTACTTGTTTTCATATAAAATCATACGATCTAAAATTGTTTTTCAATATAAAATACTCTACCATCTTTATATATATCTTGTTTGGCTCTCTCATTCAAATATTCTCATTTTATTTTTATTTTTTAACTTTCTTGATCCCTATGCAATATACTTATCTCAATCATTTAATTTACTTCAAAATTTAAAAAACCAACAATCATTTTAGATTAATCATTATTCAAATATTTTCTCCAAACATCCTAATATAAAGTGCGTAGAGTATCTTAAACTTTGTGATATAATTAAAATGGAATACGTGGCAATTTATTATTGTGTACACCGTTGTAAAAAGAAACATAGATTTGTATTCTTTAATGAATGAAGTTAGATTGAGAAAGAGTTTGACTTAAAAGGCAAACCTTATAAAAAATCTATACTCATCCACATTTGTGACATGTTGATGTGAATCTATAAGATTAAGCCAGATTTATCCCCCCTTTTTTTTTTTTGGGCTATGATTGATATTGTTTACTGATTAAATCTATTTCATTTGCATGAATCAAGAGGAGCGCTTGTCCAAATCAAGATTTAAAAATATTTAAATTCAAGGGACTTATGTGCTTAAATTTGACAACATGGCTGGCTTTACAAGCTGGCTAAGGATCAAAGAAACATAAAATAAACATAAAATTTACAAAATTAAAAAAATAAAATAAAAGAAATGAAAGTGCTCCTTCAATGAGGACAAAGAAGTAATATCTGTCTTTAGCTAGTAGTTGAATGTTCATATTATGCAGATATATATAAATATAATATATATATAATATAGTTTGAAAGCATTTTGTGAGATATATGGTGCATGAAATGCTTCGTATGTACCTCTACTATATTGTTTACTAAATTAAGTAGTCTCACAGAAAATTTTTTTTTTGGCACAACTGTACGGGCTTCATGAATAATAAACGACACGGTTCGTTGTTCCTAGTTATACAATTAGAGTACAGTTTATCACTTTATCTTTTGGATTATGTAAAAACAGAGATATATATTCCCATAATTAGCCAAAAGAAAAAAGGATACTGAATTGTCCTATATATACACATCAATTGGAGTGTGTGCATTAGTATATGAAAAGATACTTCTACATACCGTTTAACTAGTTTAATATCATATTTAATTTATATTTAGATAATAATAACAATAATACATAGCTCATATAAATAACATTACATGTATAACTAGTGGTAGAGCCAATGCGAAGCCCATGAATGCATATATGATGAGCACATATGCCTCATCAATAGTAAAAATTGCATGTATATCTCACTAATTGTAATGCGTTGAAACAATAATGTAGAACTAATGTTCAAAGGTTTTGAACATTTTCATGCTTTTTTTATCCGTTGAAAAATTATCTAAATTTTCGCATCTAAAAATTAAATTCGTAGTTCTACCATTGTATCTTATGTGTGTGTATAATATGCTACTTTTACGTGATATAATATGCTAGTTGTATTATATGTTTTTGCTTAATATAGTAGAAAAAATATATATTTAAAAAGAGTTTTTTATTTTAAGTATATTTCTCTTTTCATTTCGTATTACAACCCACGTTCGGTTTAAATAGCAATTCATATCAATTTCTTTCTTAAGGAACAACATATATTTAAGAGATGTGATTGCGGTACAGAAAATTATGGGGCGAGAGCAATTCTGATGAAACCATCAGATTACTATTTTAACGATATCATAAAAATAAAAATAAAGGATGTCGCTGTCCTGTGATTCTGGATCGTCAGATTAACTTTTTAAGCAATTAGATTCATTAAAAAGATAAATTTGACTTTCATTGCCGTAGGACGTGTCCTATCACATAATCTTTCAAAAATAAAATAAAATAATCGATTTTAGATTATCAAATATAAAATTGTTCGGCGACAAAACTTTCCCAAGAAGAAAAAATTTCAAGAAAATTAATGTAGCCCGGACACATATAAATCTTCCCTAAAACAAAGTGGGCTTTGGATTGGCAACGTGGAAATGTGAGGCCATGTGTTTTTGAGAAATCGTAAGGCCATGTGAGGTTAAACATTATATTCTCCAAAGAGTAATGTTACACAACAAACTAGCCAAAATTATGGGACATCTATTTATTAATTACAAAACATAATTATCAATGTACATGTTTTTTATTTTAATCAATAAACAGTTATGACATCACTTTGGCCACATAAGTTTTGACTAAAAATTATGGCCATGTATTATTAGCCTTCTCCAAATAAGTCCATTGTGCAGAGTTTCTTAATTCTTAGGTAACTAAGCTTCTCTAATTAGAGGATATTAAACATTTAATTAATAATATTATATTTCAAAGATTAAAACATCATGTTTAGCATTATGCTATATTGATTTAATAAATGCCTAATCTAACCATATGTGTCGATGATAATTATTATGAGACAAATTTTGCTCCGTTGTCATTTCTAAGAGAGATTGCATTGTTTGTGATATTGAGTATTTTCTTCGTGCATGTATTGAATCTGTGAGACTGTGACGCTTTTCCAATACGAATTATGTAACGTGAGTATTTAAAAATGAAAATAAAAATAAAAATAACGATATATTCTTACATAATTTTGGGAGTTTTTCAGAATATTATAATAAAATTTTATATTTTTCTCTTCACATTTGGGTCCAACACTAACAGCTCCAGCCTCCAAGACTGCGTAAGTTAACACTTTTTTTATAATAAAAAAATACAAGAATAATATTAATTTAAATCTCAAGGTGTAAGTATCAGTAAAAACGTTTATTTTAACAAGTTTAACCGAAAAAAAAAATGCACAAACTTGAATTTTACAGCACTCGAACAGCCTGGTTGATTGATTAGTGATTTAGTTCCAAAGTGGAAAATTTTAAATATTATGTCGGAAGATAATTCATCGTTGTATGGCATTAAAATTTCTTACTTAATAAGTATGGAGGTATATTAATTGAACTCTCAAGTCTCAAGTATACCAATAATTGAAGAATATCACGTGTATTTACCGTTTATTTATGGTACTTCAATTAAATGTTTTGTTTTTCTGTTTTGATGGAACCACGTGAGTGACAGTGTACATACTATGAAATTTCCTTGGTATATAATGCCCTAATGTTCAACTAAACAAGTGAATCAAACCTTCCCATCTTTTTAACTTTACAAAAAAAATTGGCGATTGGATGAAAAAAAAAATTTTAGTTGAAAAAAAAGTTGTTATCTATTTTGAAATAATTTTATTTATATATATATATATATATATATGTGAGTGTAATAGTCACAATATATGATTTATCCCATAATAGTTGTTGGTTAACTGGCTAAGTGAATAACAAGATGTAATTAATTATGTAGTAGCTAGTCTTGTTTAGAATATTGCTATAGCCTATAGCAGGGGTTTATGTAGGCACATTTTTTACTTCAAAAGTACAACGTCACAGCCCAACTCAAAAATCAAGCATTTAATAAATACTATCAATGACCCTTTTGGATCCTCATTTCGCATACATTCTAAGTTGAAATGGTAGAGACATAATGGTCGTTAATTTTTTAAATTTGGAAGTGATTTAAGTAGTTGAGATTTAAACATCTTATATTGAGAATATAAAAAGTAAAATAAAAATATTTGAATGAGAACTCCAAACAAAGGTCAACAACCCATTTGGATGTTGTCATACAAATGACGATCTAACTTTGGAATGAAGAAAAAAGTCAACATACGATTCGGATATTGCCATACAAATGGTGATCTAACTATGAAATGAGAAAAAAGTCAACAAACTGAATGCAATTTAAATGGGCCAAGTCGTGAGAACAAATTGGGTAAGATAATATAATGTCTAAGTGCAAAATACGGTTAAATGTGAACTTTTTACATTTAAGTACTTTGCCTAGTTTACGTAGTAAATCAAAAGAGACCACACCGTAATCCACGGTATCTCAAAAACCAAATTTGACCGTGGAGTTTCAAAATGTTAGATTTCAAAAAATTTCTTCTACAAGAGTTTAGCCGACGGTCCACATGATGCACATAAGGTCGGGTCCATATGCACTCGTCATCTTTCCGGTGTTGTTGCCTAGTCCTCAAGCTTTTCCTTTAACTTACTTGCAATACAAGAATAGTAGTGAGCTAATAGCCCAATAAATAGATAGTGAGACAAGTAACTAAGTGAGTCTAATATTATACAAGGAAAATACAACAAAAATAATTATATATTAATATGTCAATTTGGAATTAATGATTTAAAATACTATGTCGGCGAGTTCAATGACTCCTCTATCTTTTCTTCCATGCTTACCTTAGGCTCTATAGACTACTAGATTAACTAATAACTACATGTGTGCACACAACTTGTCCAGGATCCTTGAAAGTTATCGCTGAGAAAAGTATTCATGTCTGACCTTTTGTAGGTCCCTCAGGCCGTTCTCGAACCTTTGTCAAGACCAATGGCCCTTGGGCCGCTTCGAAACTTGATGTAACCAGGAGAAAATGTTTTGCTCTAGACCTATCGAGCCGTTTCGAAACCTCTCGCAGCCATTGACCTGTCGGTCCATTCTGAAACTTCATGCAACCACAAAAGAATTTCTTGGCTATCCAAAACCTGCACTTGTGACTGTTGGCCCCACGAGCCGTTTTAGAAGTTCACACAACCTATATTTAGTACCTCAACACATAGTGCAATAAATTTAATGTATGTGTCCATACCTAGACATGAAAATATGGAATTCCATGGACTTCCATGGAACAAAAGTCGGGTGATTTCCGGGTAATTACCCGGAAATTATCCGAAAAAAATTTTCGGGTAAATACCCGAAATTTTTTAATGGAATAGCCGGGTAAATCTGGGTAATTACCCAGAAATTACCCGGTTTTCTAAATTTTTTTTAAAGCTTTCATCTTTTAGTTCATGCCTTTGTACTATAATATTATAATAATATGATTGGGACATGATGGGGAGAGAGAACGTATGAGAGAGAGAGAGAGAGAGAGAGAGAGAGAGAGAGAGTAGGCAGTTGTAGACTTGTAGGCTTGTAGCAGTGTTGTGTCAGCAGGTAAAAGTATTGTACACCTGCCGTGACTAAAAAATATTGTAATAGTTATGATTTTTTCGGGTAAAAGCCGGGTAAATACCGGGTAAAATAGTTTTTTTTTTTTTTTTTTTGCTTGCCGGGTAATTCCGGGTATATACCCGGATTTATTATCCGGGTATTTTTCGGGTAATACCCGGAATTTACCCGGGAATTAAACCGGGTAATTGTTTACCCGGAAAATTTTGTTCCAAAATTTCATGCCTATCCATACCCATGGACAAACAATCACAAACACATGACACACATGCATAGACGCAAAGCTACAATGCACAATCCCATACTTGTGGATTGTAAGCAAAAAAACAAAGACCGTGATGACACAAATTTAGCAAAATCTCTTACTTTAGCTCTTTCAAGCAACAAAGAGCGGTATTACAATGAGAGCCGAGTCCAACTAGACCAAAATGACAAGCAAATATGTCACGAACGAGCGGAAACCAACCAATCTAAAACAACCCAATAATAAGAACAAACTAACGAAAGAGAGAGGGTCGGAGTCTAGAAAGAAGTCAAGACACAGCACTGATCAAATGCAAGAGAAACCTAAGAGTCGAGAGGGTGAAAAGATTAGTCCTTGAATTTCAATAAATTTTAATATGTCAATTAGGAACATTACATATTAATGATTTAAAATAATTCTTCTTTTACGTATATATCAATAGACAATAATATCATTTGGCTGTGGACTTAAAGAGTCGTGAAAACCCCACTTTCTTTCTTGATTTGGATGGTCAGTGCTCCACTTTGACGACTTGGATTAGTGGTTGAATTTGAGCCTTCACTATTTTTTAGATTCGTGGGAATTCGATGACTCGGATTAGAATATTCTTCTTCTATAATCTATTAATTTAAGTGGCATATTGGCCAACCTTCCTAAAGCAATATTCATTTAATTTGAACTAAATCCAAATTAAATAGACAAAAGAACCTGGCCAATTTTTTTTTTTTTAAGATTGATTTTTGTAAAATTAAAAAAAAAGGCAAGAGTCGCAGGAAATAATTAGCTGGATGCATCTAGAAAACGGTGGAAAAGAGAGAAGAAAATGTATAGCAAAAATGGTAGTAAGCTTTTGAACTTTTAGGTGTGTACACACTTTATATCATCCACATTTATTCAAAAAACTTTAAACTAATTGAAATGCTCATCGTTAAGATGTTCAAGTAAAAATAACAATAACAATGATAATAATAACGGACTTTCCTTATTAATACCAATTATCTAGGAATGTCAAGTTTTGAATAGAATGAGAATAATTTTATATCTAATTAATATCTTGCAGTTAAAAAAATATTTATTTAATAAAACTTTTGTCCCAGAACTATCGTATAAAGCTTTTTTCCCCCCCAAAAGTCATACTATATATTTGTTTACTTGCACATAAATTCGAAATTGAGGAAAAGGTGTGTATCTTTATCGAAGACATACTAATTATTTTATCAAATTTTTAATATAAAATTATATGATAAGTGAAATGTTATATTTTAATTAGTTGGAATAACATCTTTCTAACTTGTTATAAACACTCAATAATTACAATATGATATGTAAATTGATACCAAAATTTGAAAAAAAAAATGTTTTGTATTATTTTTTTTGTTGTGTATTAACAAAGGAGTTTATCATAAATGCTGATATGAATGTTCATTGAAATTCTTAATAATAGGTCCTTTCCTTTGAGCAAGAAAATTAGTGCAGCTTGCTTGAATGCACTAACGATCAAGGATCTAAGAGAACTAGGTCCTAAACACCTTGATCTAAATCGACTGGATCTTCAATATAAAAAATAAAAAAACTTATATTAAAAGTATGGGCGAGGATTCGTGTTTATTTTGACCCGAATGGAGTTAAAAAAAAAATTATGCAAAACTTGGGAAAAAAAAAACTTAAATTATGAGATAATTGAGTAAACAGTCATTTTTTGGATGATGTTTAAGAAAATGACCAATATTTCAATTAATCAAGATATCAATAATTTTCTTACTATATGATGATGTATTGTATTTACTTGTATGTCTTTAGTTTTTTTACGTATTAATGACTAATAATTTAATTTTTAAAAACTTTATCCATTTTCTTAAAATATAGACAAAAAATGGCCAAATTTAATTAGATACAAAATAAATAGTTATTATTTTAATTTAAAATAGAATATTAATCATTAATTATATTTTAATAATTTTAAAAAAAGAAAAGTATGGAAATCAGGAATAACATAGGATGCGTATAAGAAATTACGTATTCCCTTTCATTTGTTGTCTTCGCCACTCGTCCTTCCTTCCTTCCTTCCTTCCCTTTTTCCCTTCACCGACGCTTCTTCTTTTGTGCTCTTTAACTGTTTTTATAATATAATAATTAAAAAAAATCACCCACAAAAAAAAAAATGTACCCCAAAAGAAAACAATGCTAGGAAAAAACGCTTGAGATTTACTCTGCAAAATTCTCTAGAATCAGAGACTATTTTGCAATGTATGCATTGAAAGACAAAGTGTCAGAGAAGCTTTCACGTCTCTTTCCTGAATCCACAAGCTCTCCTTCTTCTTCTTCGCCTTCCATTGATCGTCAATCTCAGGTGATTAAATTGATTGTATATAAAAATCCCAGATTTTTTTTTTCCATTCTTTTATGTTTAGAGGTTAAAAAGGAAAACTTTTAGCTTCATGGGTAGGTTACGATGTTTCATTCGATATTTTGAGATCTGGGTTTTGGAGACAATGTGGTTAATGGTGAATTGCTTATATTTAGTGGTTTTGTTGGGTTTTGCTTTTTTGGTTGATTGGTATCTTATTGGAAGTATAAATATTGGAATTTTTCCAATGATTTTGGAGATTTTTTCTTTGGTGGGTCATTCACCTTTTGGAGTTGTTGATCTGCCCAGCAGTTGAAAAATTGAGATATTTTTTTTTATTTTTTATTATTTAGTGTGCCTTTTCAATGTAGTTGTGGATTTGTGGTCTCTAAGCTAGAAACTAGGTTCATATTGAGAGAGAAAATATTTTGTTCAGAGATGCTTTCTCTTGTAATGTGGCATAATTATATTATGATAACCCTATTTTGTAATCAGAACTATAAATTTGATCTCCTTTAGTTCACTAAATGAGTATTCATGGTTTCTTTTCTGTTCTTTTTTTTAATCAAGTTTGTGATGTGATGTCTCGTACATTGTGTAGGCCAGGTCGTACTCTAAAGGAGGGAAGTCTTTTACTTCATATTTCTCCCACATTATCCCCTCAATAGGGTTCGATGGATCCGCTTCCGACAAGCATCGACATGAATTCAAGCTAATACCGTCCCTCCCCGTTAGATACAAAACCAGAAATTCAAAATGCCAAGATGAACTCTTGGACAGTTATGTAGCATGTAATGCAGTAAGTGACAAGAATCAGACACAAACTAATCAAGTAGAAGATGAAACTGTCGGTGACAAAACCTCTGGAGCTAGCACAAGTAGCTCCGATGTGTTCGAAGAAGCAATTGACCATCGCACTCCGACGAAGCATTTGCCCAATCTCATGGATGAATCTGCTTTCATTTCTCCGGACTTGTACGAGTTCTTGTTTTCGTCAATTCCAAACATCGTCAAAGGTTGCCAATGGGTCTTGTTGTACAGGTAATGCTCCTAAAATTCCGAGACCCTGTAGCTAAATCAGCCTCTATATATGTGTGTTTATCGGCATTTGGCTCTTATTTAATTTTGATTCTTTGAAATGAAGGGCAGTACGTTGAAACATGGTATATCGCTTCGTACGCTAATCCGCCGAAGTGCTGACCTTTCTGGTCCTTGTTTATTGGTATGCCAACAAGTCAAACTCTCAGTGGATTCATGAACTTCAGTCATTAGCAAGTTTGATATGATGTTGATAGTGTTTGTGTTTCTAGATTGTTGGAGACAGGCAAGGTGCTGTTTTTGGCGGGCTTCTAGATTGCCCGCTGAAACCCACTGCAAAAAGAAAATTTCAAGTAAGCCAACCTGCTATTCTCTTTTTCCGAGATTTCGCCTATTCACGTCTCTAAAGTAGTGTTTGACTCTTTGTTTTTCCTCTTCTGTTGGTGTTAGGGATCAAATCAGACATTTGTCTTTACAACAATTTATGGGGAACCAAGGTTATTTAGACCAACCGGTAAGCATTCTGATTTATCTCTGTTTGATGATTTTTTTTTTTAATATTTAGGAAAATATAATAATCAGATTTAGGAGCTGGGATTGTATTTCATCACCAGTTCTGAACTAAGCATCTTGAAACCAAAAGCTTAATTCTCATATATGGATTGTTGGAAAGTAAAGATTAAAAAATATAACAAGTTGCTTCATTCTTCCCATTTTTTAGAGCCTTTTGACATTGCCATGGGCATGAAAGGCTGAAAAAAAAAAATCAAGATCTGAACAAACTGGACATTTTAGAACTTGTGATGCTTGAGAACTTTTGAATATTGATGACTTTCGGATTTGCTTATTTTTTTATTTTCTGCTAAAACTATGTTTTGTTGGGGAGTAGGAGCCAACAGGTACTATTACTTGTGTCTGAATGAGTTGCTTGCACTTGGTGGCGGTGGTAATTTTGCTCTGTGCTTGGATGGAGATCTGTAAGTCGTTTTTCTGATACTTCACACTCAGACTTAATTTCTTCTCTAATGAAATTGAAAACATTTAGACTCAATTTCTTCTCTAATGAAATTGAAAGCATTTATAATTCTTCGCTAATATAATGGTCATGAACTTTTGTTTGAAAAGATTAAACGGCACGAGTGGACCTTGTGAAACATTCGGGAACATGTGCTTAGCTCACAAGCAAGAGTTTGAGTTGAAGAATGTTGAGGTACTTTTCACTTCTCTGGTTTTTTTTTTTTCCCTTTTTATGTTATGCAATGTTAGAGTAAAATATCATGTCTTAGCACTAAAAATCAGGTTTTCGTGATACAATAATATTCAAAAGACGGTTTTATGGTTATACGCAATTATTTACTTTTTGCAGCTATGGGGTTTTACGCATGCATCGCAGTACCTTACTTGACTCGATGTCGGGGATATGCTTGTGTTCATCTGCATTTCGCATTGTTTGATAATGCTATTCTTTAGTGATTTCCTTCGCTCTTCATGCTTCGAGTTTACCTTTAGATGATAGAGGGCTTTGATTGGGCAATCTCTGCTTTAATTCATTAAATCTGTGTACTTTTTATTTATTGATATTTGTCATTCTTTCACTCTTCAGTAAGCAATTCATGTATGTGCTTAGAACAGACTGTATTCAGATTTGCAAATCCATTGTTTCTATTGCAGAGAGCGTTCTTTTGAAATTCGGATTTCTCATTTTTATGCTGGTGAAAGCTTGTTCATATCAACGACTAGATTGTTGATTTCGAAGTTGTTATATGAAAGTTTTGATTTACGAAAATTTTGATTCACGGATGATAACGAATTTAAATATATACATATAAAAATAAAAATCGAAGGATTTTAAGAAAATCTAAATACACGAATATCTGTCACTTGTGCTGCAATTTATTATCAGTGAACTCAAGTTGTTGAATAACTAATACCAAAAAGGACTTTTACACTCGGGTAATGTACTTAAAACTGTTATTTAATATCATGGGAGAAACAACGTTCATTTTTAATATATATCTTCCGAGTGGCAGATAATCAAGATTTGCTATTTATGTACATATTCCTGAAAAAATGCAATGTTGCAGGTGCGTTGCGCTTATCCACAATATATTCCCGTTCTTCAACTAAATCCAAAGACTTAATAAGTTATGATAGAGTGAGTTGGAAATGATCATGAGTTTAAATTCGTCGGTGTTGATTATAAACAGCCATCGCAATAAATTGCTGTCGATGTAACCTCAGTGTAAATGGGTCAATCAAGAAGGCGAAATATTTCCCCAGGACAATACCAATGCTTAAAAACAAACATTTGTCATATAAAATCCATTTTAATAATCATTCAAAACTGCATACTGAAATGGTACATCTCTATCCCGCCATAATACACTCAAAAGAGAATCAAATACGACAAAAGCGACAGTAATAGTACAAACTACAAAGACTATGTGCCTAAGTTCTAACTACTGGCTATATAAGCTATTTAAAAAAGAATGGCACAACTCAGTTGATATTGCAGAAGATTGAAGTTGACGCATCAATAGTGCCAGGAATTTAGACCCGAAACCTCTTCATTCGTTTTGAAATTATGGGCATTTGGATCAGCACTATTAAGGGAAACATCAAATAGAGGCACAGCAGAATTCTCGAGTCAGTTCAAGACTCCATTTCGTCGCCGTTGTCTCCCGGTAGGCCAAAAACTCGAAGGTTTCTGTCCATCGATCCCACTGCAAGGTACTTTGCGTCCGGACCGAATTTGACACAAGTAGCTTTACCTGAAATTTGAATTTTGAAACCGTTACAAACATCAAAGACAAACACGATTTTGGGGCACTGCTAATGAGAAAAGGCTAATACCTGTGCCTGACAAATCGGGGAATGTTTTGATGCAGTTCCATTCCGATTTAACATTAGCAACCTGGTAGACTCTGCAAAATTACAATACAAGATCTCTAAAAGTTAGTCCTGGAAAAAGATGCATATGAAAACAGAATAGGTTCCGGATTTAAAAATTAACCATAAGCACCAGAAAGTATATGATATAGATTTTTACAGTTTAATTTAGATCTTCAAACCTGGCCACATACGTAATCTTATTTTGTTAAGTGCCACTTAAATCAGCAGAAAAAATAAAGTTATCACCAAGACCACCTCATGTTGCATTATATAATGATATGGTTAGTTCAAGCAATTCTGCTTAGGCTATCTATCCAGACATACATAGGAAGAATGCAGCTTGTGCGTATGCGCGCGTGCGCATGCGGGGTGGTGTCGATTGAACAACTTCAGTCAAAGAGTAAGCAATATGGGCAATCTATGGATATGGAATGTGGTACTATTCGAGCTTTTTAAATTGTCAACTTAGAAGGAAACTTTAAGCTATCACTGGCATACTGGAATCTTAATAAGCTTCACTGAAAATGAAACGCTCAAAAGATAAATATATATAGAGAGAGATCATATATAGGATAGAAAAGGCAAATCTGGATGATCACCTTATGTCAGAACCCGCAAGTGCAAGGTA
This sequence comes from Boehmeria nivea var. tenacissima, assembly GCA_018132145.1. Classification (NCBI taxonomy): domain Eukaryota; kingdom Viridiplantae; phylum Streptophyta; class Magnoliopsida; order Rosales; family Urticaceae; genus Boehmeria; species Boehmeria nivea. Next base: position 11,424,192 of record CM030883.1, read on the forward strand.
GCTTCCACTGTGGTCAAACTCAACTGCACAACCACACTAGCTCTCGTCATACTAAGAAAGAGTTGTATAATATCACAAAAAAGATACAATAAAATTAGCAGCACAAAACCGTGTCAAAAGTAACCTTGCAAAGAGGAGCAGAACAAATTTCTAAACAAATAAAATTCGAAAATAATGCTACTAAAGAGGAAATAATAAGAAACAAGTTCTCAATAGTCTGGAAATTCAGTTAAAGGTAAGCTTTCAGTTCATTCCAATAGCTTTTTTGGTGCAACAAAACCATTTTAGAATGTTAAAATGAAAATAAACATACCCGAGCTTGTTGGTGCCTCTGAACCATAAGGAGAAAATGTCCTGAAATTTTTCAATTTGCGCAGATCCCAAAGCTTAACACCATCACCAGCTGCAGTCTGTTCATTTCAGGCTATAATAATCAGGACATTACATTAACTTACACCTATTATCCACTGCAGTCAGATAAAAAAGCACCTACCGCAAGGAAGTAACCATTTTCAGAGAAAGATATAGCAGTTATTGCACCAACATGTCCATCGAACGTCGCAACACTTGTCTGAAAAACAATAACAAAATCTTAGTAGATAGATATTATAGAAAAAAGGCCGAGTATATGCAGCTACTTACCTGACTTTTCACATCCCAGATTTTGACCCGAGCCTCTGAGGTTCCTGTTCCAAGGATGAGACCATCAGGGTGAAATGCTGCAGATGTGTACCCATAATCAGATCCTGAACTGTCCTCTACCTGCAAGAATAAGAGCACGACAGTCATCTACTCATCCACAAGAGAGGGAAAAAAAGCATTAGAACAAAGTGCAAATATTGCAAGTCAATAACTGCTGTTTTAGCCACTTTTTGGTTAGGTTAAGCCATGTAAATATTCCACATGTCATCGATAAGATTTTGATCGGGTAGAGTTATCTATCATCTCGTATCTTAACTCGACGAGGGGCAGGTGAAAAAATACTAAAACTACAAAGAACTTTTAGATGTATTTAATTTATACAGAGAGATGTTAAAACCTGTGTAAGACACAATCCGGAAGAAAGCTCGTAAAAGCACCATGTGTTATCGAGAGAAGCTGTCACAAAGTAGTTATTGGTGGCATGAACTGTAACAGCTTGAACCTAAAATCAAACAAGAAGTTACTTTAAGAGACGAACACAAACAAATAGGGATCTCTAGGAAGTGCAAAATTAAATGAATAAATACAATAGGCAAAAAAGGATTGACCACTCTGGCGTAGTTGACCAGTGGCATTGAACATGCATCATAAAGTTGACTCTAGAACTCCTCATACCAATGTTCTTTTTTTTTTTTAAGGACTTAAGTGTAACTTGCATTCCCTAATTGGTATATTCTACCCATCCAGCTCTTCTATTGTTGATCCAATGATAGACCTTACAGTACTTATTCCTCAACCATGTTTTCAACCATATTCTCCATTAACTTGAGACTACAATAATCAATTCACAATTTTACTCTGCGACGCCTACTGCTGAATTTGCAATCCTGGAAAGCTGGTTTATCGCCTTTGTCCTTTTGGGCAGTAATATCATTTATAGATCATTCTAAACATTCTAAACAGTGTAGCACACAGGCGAACCGAACCATGAAAATAAAACTACTTTCTGAGATGTGTGTGCGCGCATATTATACACATTACTGAAATCCATTACCTCGGCATCATGATCTTTCAGTATATGCTTGCAGTTATAAATCCCATCATCAGAACCTTGCCATATGCGCACAGTCTACAACATGAAGATAGTTATGAGATAATATCCATTTTCACTCATAAAAAATGATATGAATATAGTAAAAGAAATCCCATAGTTTGTAGCAAGGGATGGAACTTTGGACTTAAGACCACTTGAAAGAAAAATCGTAATGTATGAAAGCCATACAAGCTCGGATTATCTTCAGTTCTTTGTTGAACCCGACATTTTCTTTCATTTTAACTCAATTTAATATGTTACTTCTTCCCTCGTTTTATTTTGGATCAATTCTATGCAAGGACTAAAGTGTAACAAAATACCCAACCTCTAAGTTTGCAGATCCGAGAAAAATATCAGACTGTAAGCAAACATCCAAAATTGAAAAGTGGAGACCAAGAAGATTGAATGTAGCCGCTTACCTTGTCTGCTGAACCACTCAAAAACAAGTCATCCCGAGCAACAAATTTTACACTAGTGACCTACCAAATGAAAAGAGACAACTATTCAACAAGCTTTGATAAAAACATGAATAACGACATTAAAACAAAATAAGTTTTGCTTTGTAAGAACAATACAATCTACTTAACAAACCTTCTTTGAGTGACCACTAAGAGTAGATAAGATTTCTCCAGATGATCGATCAAAAATTACAGCATTTGTATCAAAACCCCCAGTTCCAACAATGTCCTAATACAGGGGGAAAAAAAAAAAAGAACATGAAAATAAATCTTATAATTAAACAAATTATGTACCATCTGACTTGGTACCTGTATAAAAATGGAAAATTAGAAACAGAAACAAATGAACACCTTCCATACCTTGTTATGATGAATATCAATTGATACAATGCCTGGTTTGCTTGTCTTGTGAAGGGGGTGACTAGATATCTGAGTATACCTCTCTAGATCATCAACAGGAGCCAATGTTGAGGGTATCTATGCAACAAAATGCATCCCATGTGAGGAAAAAAAAAAGCTACGAGAATTTTTCTAATAATGATAAAAGAACCTGTACTCACAAGCTGGCTTCCTATAAAAGACAAAGGATGGAAATAAAACTAACAATGTAAGGATTAACTTAAAGACTAGTATAGGAAGCGAAAGAAACATATGATGTAACTGATACCTGCCGTTTTTTCCGTTGCTGTGAAAGAGCAGCATTACATTCAGTAAGCTCCTCAAACACGGTAGCAGATATTCCTGGATGTGCTCTCTTTCCACCAGGACCCAACTCATCAGCAGCGGCTGTCAATAGTAACGATGAATTCAATTGACTACGAGGCTAAACCTACTGGTTCCCAAAAACACTATATAAACCACACATATGATAAAAGAACCTGCTCGCCCGTTGCTAACAGCTGACGAATTCACTGTAATTGGTGCTGATGTTGTCATTGGAATATGTCTATCAGCCTGGGCAAGTAGCGATCTTGCTTCATCCCTTTCCTTCTTTAGCCTTGCAATCACACGGCAGGCGGCATCATGCTGCCACCAGAGGGAAAAAAAAACAGCTTATGAAAAACAACCTTGAACTGCTATTGTAGAAAACAACAGCAGGTAAAAAGAGCATTAATGATAAAATTGTCAAGGTCTGGGAGAAAAGAATAATTCAAAGACAATTGAAAAAGTGGTCCAAGAATTAGACATCGAATAGAGCAAAATATTGAAGACATGGTCAAAGTTGCTAAATCCTGATTTCTCACAGAGCACAGCAAGAAAATCAAGTTAAGGATAGATGCTAAGAGCAGTCCTTTGAAGACTAGCTTGCATGCTTGTCAACTTCAACACTTGATGTATGCTCGAGCCCCATCAATCATCTCTAAAGCTTGGCCTATCATCTCCATTTCCTTTAGATGAAATATTAAAAGACCTCATATCCCATCCGAAGACATAGAATATTGGCCCACCAAAGACACTTCAAATCAGTCCACACATTGCCGCTAAAAACTTGTGGAATTGAACTTGAGTAGGATTTAAAGAAGACGAAGGAAAAAGGAGAAAATTAAAAATATATTATGTGGCTGGCACAATAACTTTGAGATTGAAGAATAGCCTTTTTTGATAAATTACAAATGTTGACCTTTTCATCTAGCAGGTCTGACCCTTCTAAGAAACACAACGGCGTGTCAACTTTTGATAGCTTATACTTATGAGAGTCTCCAAGTTACTGCTCTTAGCATCCTTTATGTTGGAAGATTTAGCGTTCAATGGCCTTTAACAAAAGCCTAATGCTGTTTTTCCCTATGACTTATATTTATGAGAGCCTCCAAGTTAGTGCAATGTTCATGGACAGAAGTATAATGAAAAGTAAATGACATCCAACAAACAAAAACCCGCAAAACAAATGAAGAGAACTCAGATTATATGAAGTAAGAAAATTGCAAATCATACATTATCTCAACAGCTGTGTAGCTTGATGTCAGACATACCTGGTATAGTGCATGACTTAGCTCTTGTCTTGCAGTGTGCAGCTGTTGTTCCAATGCAAAATTGGACAGCATTAAACCATCCCATTCCTATTCACATTGAAAATGAGGAAGTTAAGAGAATAACTTCATAATACAAAGATAGAACAATAGGAAAGTCACACCTGTAATATAAAAGTGAAGCGCAGTCAATAAAACACATTAACCAGCATAATATTGATTAACATGCAAGAGAATTCTCAGAATAACAAAGCCATCCATCAAGGCATATATCCACATTTTGTTGTATAGGCTAACGAAGATTGGACACTGATGGCAAAACCTCATGTTCTCCAAGCATCAATCCTACAAGATTGAGTTCAGCTCTTTCAATATTTTTTCTAAGCCTATTTCATCCTTGCAGCCTTTCCTCCTCTCTTCTCTTTGCGAAATATACACTAGACATTATTTCAACAACTATCTTTATCGTATTAACCTATAAAATAACCCACTAATATTACCGTACAGAATGCCTATCACCCATTATCAGAGCTGGTATATATCACGAAAGTCGAAAAGTGTCAAGATATTAGAGTTGAAATACAACGAAGATGGCAATCTATAATCTTGCTAGATTGCATGATTGCTTGTCCTCCACCAATAAAAAATGAAGGCTTTCACTTTTTTACAAATGTTATACACTAAAAGAGTAAAAACTGAACAAAACCATGGCAACTTTATATATCAAAGCAACATACTGTCTGGAACATTCCAAGCATGCCAGGTATGCTAGCAGCTTGTACAGGTCTTGGCCGCACTATCTGCATAAAAAGCCAATTAATGGTATAAGTTATCAAGCTTGAACCATTTTATAAATAAAAAAAAAAAAAAAAAAAAACCAATTTTAAGCTATCATAATGCAGAACAAAAGGTCTAACTTCTGCAAGATAGAGATGAGCTATCCTCTGTTTCTATAATTTCGGTGGGCCTAGGAGTTTTCTCTAAATTCCCACACATGCCATAAGTAAAACAAAAACTTCGGAAGCAGTGGACGAAAAGGAAAAGAGGAAACTAAGATGTTAGATAAACATACCTTGCCTGTTTTGATTGGAACAATATCATCCATAGTAAGTGGTTCACCCGTTATTGGGCATTTTCCATAATCCTAGAAAGATGGCAAAAGGTACGAAAATTATCTCTAAAGATTGTATTCCATCACTGCGCAATTCAAAATGTAAAACGAAACAGCTACATATCGATCGATTTGCCATTTCAGTGCAGACAGTTAACTTCAGAAAAGTTTGAGTTCATTACTCAACTAAAGAGAATAAATTAGCGTGTATTATGGAAATGAACAATAACCAACATCTTTTTATTTTTTATTTTTTTATGAAGACTAAATTCTCAAGACCAATATCCTCATTGCTCTACATCCAAATGACACAGAACAGCACTGAATTCACGGGAAAAAGGAAAAAAAGAAAAAACCAAGAAACCTAATTCACAGGGTTTTAGTCCTCTATTTTCCCACGAACCAAACAGAAACCCTAGAAAAACACAAGACACACAAAAAGACGGCACCAGAAACAAACATACATACCGAAATGTGTCTCTCGATTAAACGCTTCTCGAAGAGCAAACCGGACTTGGCGGAGACGACCGGCTCCTCCGGCACCTCGCCGGAAACTGTACGGGCCGACCACAAGCACAAGCACTGAGAAAATGAGCCAAAATTTCGATCCGAAAACAAACCAGCAGAGACGAGAGAGAGAGAGAGAGACTTACTCGAACAGTTCATTGTATGAGAGAGAGGGTTAGGGTTTCAGGCGCGAGGCTCGCAGAGGAGTGAGAGAGTAGAGAGCGATGGAGTTTGAAGGAGACAACAGTTGTGGAAATTGAAAAAGAGATATTGAAGAGTGTTGCCACAGCTCCGATAGACCAGCTCGTGGTTGGACTTGGGTTGGGCTCTCATGGGCCTCATCCATTTTCAAGCCCATTTAAAGAAGTCAACGGGCTTTAAAGTGCACTAGGCCCATATAACCATTTGAGGATTACAGAGGGGGAATTCCCAAAAAAAAAAAAATCATGAGATTTTTGGCTAAAACGGCTGCTTTTAACCTTAGTTTTAAGGAATTGACCTAAGTTTATCATAATTAAGTTACTAGCATATTTTTTTCGTTATTTTTTTAGACATTATACATTGATTGTTTTGTCCTCTATTAAGGAAGGTAATAAATGTTGCAGACTGTAACAATTTTTGTTACCATATGTAACAACTTTTGATACAGACCGTCACATATAAAATTTGATATACATATGTAATAAAATATCTAATTTTTATTACATATTTATCTGTTACGATTTGTATCAACATTTGTTACAAATTATAACAAAATTTGGGCGACATGTGTATATTGGGCAGTCCATATGTATGTGAATGGGCTTGGTGGTCAATGACTTAAATTTTGGATAGTTTAATCACTTCCTTAAAAGATATCATTTTAACATGCTATTTTGCTAATGGGTCCAAAAATCATTCGTCATTTAATAATTTATGTTTTAAGTAATGTGTTTTTTTAATTTTTACTCTATATTTATAATATAAAAATAATGGTACAAATTAAAATTGAAACATAAATAAGGCATAAATTATTAATATGTCAAAAAGAGCATTCATCAAAATTCTCTGATTATATAATAAGGGTAATTGCAAAAAAGAAAAAATATTATTTGAAATGCAACTAAATAATCTATGCCCTTAGTAGTGTGCTCCCTTAATTTCTATTATATATTTACAGTATAAAACTGAGGCTATAAATTAAAATTACAAGACAAAAATGACATAAATTATTAATGTTTTAAAAAAACGCATTCCTCAAAATCTCCTATTACATTATAAGTTTATTTTGCAAACTATGTATTTTTTATCAATAAACTATAATTTTTGCCTTTCCTCTCATCTTCTTTGTTTATAAAAAATAAGCAACAATTTAATAAAATTCACTGCTAAAAAAATATATGAGCTGCAATGTTTTTTTAAAGGTGACAAATATCAAAATGTATTGTTTAGAAGTGATATTTTTCAAAATTTTCCATATAAATAACTTGTTTAAAGAAAAAATGTCCACTATTAATTTCTATTTTGCACTTTAAATTTTTATCATACTATTACACAATAATCATAAAAATTTATTAATGATGTATTAATTTAGAGCATTCTTTAAATGATCTAGATTCATTTTTCTCTCTCCTTATTCTATTCTAATTTACGAATTTTCGAAGTGATTAATTTGAAGATTAACCTTAATAAATGTTTATTAATTTAAACTTCATGTGATTTGCTACTTTAATTTCTGACTCTCAAATTTATAGTGTAATAAAATAGTAAAAAATAAAAGTGCAACACAAAAAGGTATAAATTGATATTAGATCAAAAAGGGACATTTTTAAAATCTCCCTATAATACCACCCTATTTTCTCATGAAACCCATTTTAATTTTAATGGATTGTTTGGGTAAACTATTATAATAATTTATAGGTTGTTTGGACTTTGGGTAAACATCCCAACAATTTGATTTTGAAATGGTTTGACTTTGCGAATTTCGATGTGATATTAATTGTTGAGATTTAAAAATATTGCATTGGATTAGGAAATTTAAAAAAAAATGAGGGATGTTGGTCCCAAACAAGACATTAGTACTATACAAAATTATTTTAACTAGTTTTAAGTACGTTGTCCTCTATATATAAATAACTTTTTCAAATTACAATCACTTGACTAGAGATTGAAGATAATTTTTTTTATATGTCTATAGACTTGTAATATGATTGAAAATCTTAATGAATCCTTGCAATTTTAGTAACTTTGGTCCAATTTTCTTATTGAGGGAGCCTTTCACATGACTCGCACATGACTAGTTTTGTAAGAGTATTAATTCGGTAATTTGAAAAATCAAATCTCAAATTAAAAGAAGAAGAATAAAAAGCATTGAAAGAGACATAAGACACTGACGAGAGCTTGAAGCCTTAAATTATCGCAAATGTGAGAGTAGAGGTGGTTTTAGGAGTTGATTTGCGAGCAGGCATAAAGAGATAATAATAATAGAGAGTATTGAGCAAATAATAATTTTTTAAATGATATTTTAAACAAATAACTAGTATTTTTATTAATTTAAGATGCAGTTTTTTGCAAAATGGGCTAAAAACGGACTGGTAGTGAATAATTATAGGACTGAGATTAAAATATACTCAAAATGGACCCAAATCATTAAGTGAATTAAATTTGTTCTAGGTAATAACATGTTACTTCACATTTTATTATGGGTTATCACATGCCGTTCACATCTTAATAAGAAATTCAAGTTAGCATACTCAAACTCATATCGATCTCTTCATCTACTGCTCATCGATCTAAAAAGAAATTTATGATTAACTTCCTTGGTTCCTTTCTCATCGGTCTCTTCCTTCGCCACTCTTGTCATTGAGCAAGAAAAGTAGGTTCCATGGTTCGATCTCTCTGCCTCACTCAGTTTTGAATTTGTTATAGTTCTGAGCTTGGAATGATCATTTTCCTTTAGAGAGAGAGTCAACTTATAGGTGACCGGCTTGTCACTTCAGTTGGATTGCCTTAGACGTTTCCCTTCAACATTATGATGTCAATGAATGCTCATATACACGTTGAGTAACTTCAATTTATGGAAACCTTTTCGTTAGTTGGTGAACAACTTCCAGTTGCAGGATTAAATCGTCGTTAATTGCTCCTCGTTTCCAGTGGTAACAGTATGATTAAGGATGTAATTGATAGCTTCGGCAGACTTTTCATATTCCGACGAAGGCTAATCGGGCGACAGTATGCTCCGGCAGAGACTAGTATAGACCGACTTGCTACAACGAGGACCAACTTACTGTAGCAAGTCCCGACGAGGTTTGGCCCACAGCATAGTGGACTCAGTAGGGTCCGGCCTGTTGCGGTGAGAATCAACCCGCTGCAAAGGGCACCAAGCAGGGATCCGACCCCCTGCGTAGACGTAGCGGGGAGCAACTCGATGTGGACGGGACTTAACGGGGTCTGACCTGCTATGGAAGGGACCCAGCGAGGATCGGCACGCTGCAAAGAGGACCTAGCGAGTACCCGACTGGGTCCCACACATTGTTGGTTTGATAAAACTTCTTTGAGTCCCGCTTGGTTTATTGGGCTTTTTGTCCTTTCTACAAAGTGGGCTTTTATTTTCTCCATTCTTGGGCCTTAGTGTCTTTGAGCTCTCAATGGGTCGAGGGCCTTGTTAAAATTCCACCTAACATAGTATAATGACGAATGGATATTATTTTTAAGGGCTGTTTGGTACGCGGGTATCTTTATCAAGGAAATGATAGTCTTAAGATTACCTTGTTTGTTATGTGTTTATTTTAATTAAAGATACCCAGGTATCTGATTCCCATGGGTATGAGATTACCTTAAAAGGGGGTAATCTGAATACCGTAGAGGGGAGTGGGTTTCAGATTACCCTCTATCTGATAACCATAGTAATCTTTGAAAAAATTAAATTAGACTTAATTATCTTTTATTTTTTTAACATAAAAGCCTTACAAGTCTCATTATAATTTATAAATTACCACCTTACATTGTGGAAAAAAAAAAACCAAAACAAATGAACGAAAAAAAAATATTCATGTTTTTTTTTTCTCGTGTTTTTTTTTGTTTGGTGTTTTGAGGATTTCTTGTTATCGACTTTTGCATTATGCAGTTATGAATTTTGTTTTTTACGTTGAATGAGATTTTTTAAATTTATTTCTATTATCATATCATACGCTAATAAGTTTATTTTAATAATAATAATAAAAAAATAATCAATCAACTTCTTTGTTTGTATTTTATATTGCTACTTTTTTTTCCTTTACTCTTTCCATATATATTAGAAAATTTTCATAGATTTGTATGTTTTATTACATGTTGATTTTATTGATAGTATTGTTATAAAATACATTAATTTGAAGGTTTATTTGCCTAGGTGATAAAATCATATTACATTACTGTGTTTAACCAAACAATATAATCTAGCATTGCTATGAATCTTATTTAAAATTACATTATCAAATCAAACGTTATAATATTAGATATTTGTGTATCTGATTACTTTAAAAAGATCCCCGAGTATCTTATTACTGAGGATTACCGCGTACCAAACGGCCCCTTAGGGGGATTTTGAGGCTGTCTCATTTTAGATGTATTAATAATGAGAAAATTTGATCTCATGTCATATTTGACATTCAAATTTGTTACTTATGTCACTATTACATGCCATGTCACTTTTTTTATTACCAAATTACTATATTGCCCTATTATTTCCTCTTGTCTTTCTCATTTGTAAAAAAAAAAAAAAAAGGCAATTCGGTTAAATTTATTACAAAAAAAAAAAACAATGGCTCAAACTTTTTTTTAAAGTGGCATATTTCAAAACAAGTTGTCTAGAAGTATCATTTTTCAAAATTTTTCATTAATAATCTGTCTTTTTTGTGTAACACTTTTAATTTATGCTCACATTTTTACACTACAAATATAAAATAAAAATCAATATAGTAGGTATAGGTTATTAAGGATCCTTAAAATGACCTATCAACAAACATCATGAACAAGAAATGATTTGAGAACCACTAAAATTTGCCGCGTTAGCATAATCTCTCAATACATTCACTTCAAATTACACAAAATAAATATTAAAAAAAAAAAAAACAACAACAACAACAACAACAATAACATTATAGGGAACAGGGTCAAGAATATTTAACCAAGGGACCGATTTTTTTCATAAAAAAGTGAGACACAAAATGTATAATACTTCAAGTCTCACGTAGTATTGTCACAAAAGCAAGTAATGTGATTGCAAATGGGCAATATTGATTCCCAATACTATTCCAAATTGATATTGCAATTTGCAAATATCCTAATAAAAAAAATAGGAAATTCTAATTAACATGCCGATGTTCTTTTTTCTTGATTAAATTAAGTTGAGTCAAATTAGACTCCTTGATGGTCATGAAAAAATTATCAAGATTGATCACTTTATGTATACGAATAATACGATGATATATTTTGTCTCCCTCGTGCTTAACTTCACATGACTTGAGTGATTGGTTGGTGATCCAAATAAAAAGTAACTCGAACTATAAGTGTATAAAGGATAATAAATGTTGGGTATGCATTTGGATAGTAATTCCCTAAGCAATTAATTAAGGGGAATTTTGAGGCATGCCCTTCTTTTGACACAATAATAATCTATGCTCGATGTGTATTGCACTTGTAATTTATATTTTAAATTTTATACTATAAATATAGAATGAAAACAAATGAAGCACACTACTTAGGACATAAATTATTAAATGGCACTAAGAATGATCTTATTTTGTCATTCTCCCATTAAATTAAAGGTAAAGTAAGAAAATACCCAAAAACAACATAATAATAAAAATAAATATTCAAATTTTTGAAGTAATTGAGTAACTACTCAATTGATTAATTACTTGCACATGCTTTTGGTAACTAAGTTAATTACCACTAATTATCACTATGTAAGTAATTAAATCACTTTGATAATTTATTATATTTTTCAAAATATTGAGCATTAATTTAAATTAAATATTAAAAATTAAATATTCACCGTAGTTTCTCTTGAAAAATTAATATAGTTTATGATAGATTGGCTTTGTGAAAGCACGTTTTGGTTTTTTAAGTGAAAAATAATAGAAAACAATGATCAGATCTTTTTATTCGTTTCTTTGTAAATTATATGCAGCACATATATGTCGGATAAGTATGAATTAATATCTATTAGCAAAAACAAAAAGCAATACAACACAATTTAACCAATCTTATATATACCCTGCGAAAAAATTATTATCTTACGATATGACAAAAACGATGCATTTCAATCTCCAAATAATTTTAGTTACATTTTTTTTTTTGCTAAGAATAATTTTAGTTATTGCTATTTATCATGTTATTGCTTACTGGAAACGCTATACCAGCTTGAGCACATGTTTATACTTTATACTCTGCGTTTTATTTATTTTTTGTTTTTATTTTTTACATAAAAAATGGTAAAAATAAAAAGCTAAATTAATAAACTTGTTATTCTATTCAATTTTCAACTCACATGAACCCTGAGAAAATCTCAAATGAAAAATGTGAATGTTAAATTTGAGATATATAATGAGATTTTTTTTATGACATATTGTTTTTTAAAATAGAGATTTTTAAGGATTTAACCAAACTTTTGGAGAAATTTTAAGCAAATAGTCACTGTTTACAAAATAATTTTAAAAAATAGCCACAGTTCTAAAAATTTTAAAAATTAGCCCTTTCAGAAATTTCTGACAAAATTTATGACACGTGTCAGAAATTTTTATGTGTAATTTTGTTATTATCAGAAATTTCTTACATGTGTTATGGCTAGTGTTTAAATTTTTTGAAACTGTGGTTATTTTTTAAAAACACACAGTCCAAAATAGTTATTTATCTAATTGACCCAACTTTTGGCTCATTTTTTAAGAATTAGCCATAGTTTCATGAAATTAAAGATTTAGCCGTAACATACGTATAACATAAAATTGTTACACGTGTAACATACGTATATCATATTTATGTTACACGTGTAATATAATATATGTTACGGCTAAATCCTTAATTTTGACATTCTATGGCTAAATCTTTTAATTTTTACCTTCTAAATTAAATGGCTAAGTTTTTAAAATATAAAAGTGACTTTTTTTTAATTAATTATAACCAATTAATAATCAATTCCAAATGTCAACATTTAGTCATTTATCATTCTTACTTTCGGTCTCAACAATGTCGGATTCAAACTTGGTGTGGTCAGTGATCGTCAAAATTTTCTTAGCACAGCAGAAAAGAATAAACAAAATGCCTTTTAAAAAAAAATAAAGAATATGCAAAATATATCTATAGCAGGAATGTTTTGGGATAATGATCAGTTTTATGTTCCCTAGACTTTGATGTAACACAAAATGCATATTCAAAATCCCCCATGTAGTATTATTCGTCTCCAAGATTTTCAAAGTATATATATATATATATATATATATTGCTGAGAAGATATATTAATTAGTACTTTTAATTGTTTGCTAAAAGATATCTTAATACCTGCGTAAAATAAAAGTAACCTCTGCTTCTACAATTATCCCTGAAACAAGTAGATATATATTGAGATGATGGATTAATTAGTTGATTAATTAATCAATAACAATATTTGATTCTTCCAAACAGTACTTCTAGGTTTTAGCTACATGTATTAATTTAATTCCAACATGGCAAGAATATGATCACAAGTTCACAGATATAAATCTCGTACGCTAAATACCCTGATAGTAATTATTAATTAATGAGAGCAAATAATTTCGAGTTTAATATAATATCAGCTATTGGTGTAAAATTTTATCACCTTTATTTTTATTAATTATTATATCATATCGTATTGATACAACGTGTATTTTAGATACGATTTAGGCATTATATGATAATTAATAAACAAGTGTTTGGATATGATATAACAATTAATTATAAAAATACTATTATCAGATGAACTGAAAATTAATTAGCACAAATTCATATATATTGGACCAAAATTTGATTATAAAATTTCGAAATTTATAAACTAAAATGAGATTAACAACTACACACACATAGAAACATTTAGTACAAGCTGTTAAAACTGGTTTTATAGAAAACTCTTAATAGACAAATAAATAACCAAACTGATAAACACAAGGTCTGAAAATAATGGTCAAACTAGATTTAACTAGTGGATTTGATATTCTAGCCAAAAAAAAAAAAAAACTAGTGGATTTGATATGACCACTATATATATTATATGCATGTGACAGTGCTCTTTGGTCTAGCTATAGCTAGCAAGAATATTATCATCGCAACAAAGACCATGTGAAATAATGGTACGTACGTACTTGGAGTAGTGAAACAGTATAAGTACGTAGATTATTTTTTTGCTTGTTTTTATGTCCCTTCATGCTCCGAATATATAATATAATGATCATCTTTTACGTACTAAGATATTTAATATCTCTGCAGATCTTAGGAAACCAAAGTGTAACACAACATATAATACAAATATCTTTTTGATTCCCAAGATATATAATTAGCGTATAGACTTTTTCCGTTCTCTGAGGAATTTTCATACCAAATCAAGTACGTGGAATCAGAGCCCCTTTTTTTTGCTAAAACAGGAAAGTGGGAAAAACCTAGAAATAGAATAATTGGAATTTTAACTAGTACGTTGAAAAAATGAGGTTATTTGTGCATTTAGTCCCTGAGTTTATACAGTTGTTACTATTTGGTCCTTGACAAATGTGTTGCATACAATGGGGTTATTTGGCAAATGGGTTTGAACTCATATTGGGTCATTCAAACGAATTTGTCAATCTAAATCGTCGTTTGGTAACTTTTTTTGGGATAAAATCCAAATAGAAAAAACTCATTCAAACCCTTCAAAATCAAATTCTTCGGAACCCCCCCCCCCCCCCCCCCCCCCCCCCCCAAATTTTAATAGTTTGAATCCATTTTAAATAGTATTTTTTGATTTGACATTTCAACTACTCTTTTTATAACTCAAAATCACACATTTAACATATACCCAAACAATAATTCAAATAATATATTCAATTAAGATTATTTGAGCCAAACAACAATTTAAATTTTTTGTTCAAATTGCCCAATTCAAATTTTCTAATTCAAATGAAAAAAATTCAAATTGCCATAATCTGAACTCATTTGCCAAACAAACCCTTTTATATATGTCTTTTCTGATTGTGTCACAATGTTTTTTTTTTCAATTATTATTATCATTTAATATATTTTCTTGCTATTATCATCCTTTATAAAGAGGCCACAAGAATTGTGTTAACTATTTAGTTATTGTAATTAATACGATTGTTATTAAGAAGAGAATTTTAAGAAAATAGTCACTGTTTACAAAATGATTTTAAAAACTAGTCACAGTTTCAAAAAATTTAAAAACTAGACATGTCAGAAATTTCTGACAAAATTTTTGCCTAATGTCAGAAATATCTGACAGTATTTTTATGCATATTTTTGTTATTGTCAGAAATTTTTTACAATTTTATGGCTAGTTTGTAAATTTTTTGAAACTGTTGGCTATTTTTTAAAAATACACTATCCAAAATGACTATTTACCTAACTGACCCTATTAAGAATTCGCCAACATTAAAGTACTTCAAGGACTAAATTCTCACAATGATATAAATTTAGGAACTAAATCAATAAAGAACTAAAAAAAGAAAAAAAAACGGACAAGAAAAAAGAAAGATGTGGATGCTAAGGAAAAGGAAAACTTGACCACATTAGCATAAGCAAAAGTCCCAACGACAAGTGAGATTAGCAAGCTTTTGCTAGAACATGTCCACTAGGTACATGGGACAGGTGTCGAGAACCAATTAGTGGAAAGTTATTTGGCTAATATTCATAATTTGATATTATGATATATATCATTTTACGTACAAAGCATATACATATCGTCGTACCAAAAACTAGGGCTTTTTACCTTTCCCAGCTGACTTTTGGAATAAAAAACAAAGTTTGATCGTGAAGCCAAATTGCCAGGTTTCAAGTTGTGGTTTGAGGTTTTGTTCTGTTTTATCTTGTATTTATACTCTATTGGGAATTTAGGACATTAGGGTTCAAAAGTAAGCTTATTCACAACAAATCAAAATTCAAATTAACTTTTTAATCATCTGAAAATTGCTCAAATACTGACAAAAATTAAACTGAAACAAAATACCAAAATGGCCGCACTTTTTTAGGCGGTTTTTTATTTTCAAAATTAAAATTTCAGTTATATCCAAAATAATCAAAACTGTCCAAAACACCATAAAACTGTCTAATATATACAGGCCTACTCAAAAGTGTATCTTAAAGATTTTTATTAATGTAATTAGTTATGGAGCGAAGATAATATGGAGCGATAAGATCATATCAATAACTCAAGCGTACGTCTTGTTGCCTTTATGCAAGTGTGTTGAGGTATCGATCAACTTGTAAAATAAAATACATTGAATGCATAAGATAAAGAGTCGGTATGTTTGCAGAATATATAAAAATTGAAAAAAAAGAAAAAAAAAAAAAGAAGAAGAAGAAGAAGGAAAGATAGAGTATAACATAGCTGTGGTTGTAACGTTGCATTATTGCAAGTGGGATCTTAGGCTTAGCAGTCTAATAGGAAACGTTTCGGTATATAATATATTTTTTTACCTCATATTTAAAAGGGTCAACCAGGTAAATAATCATTTTAAACTCTGTGTTTTAAAAAGATAGCCACAATTTTAAAAAAAAAATTTAAAAACTAACCATAACACATGACAAAAGTACACATAAAAATTGTTGTACGAAAATTTTTGACGCATGTAAGAAATTTCTGAAAGGGCTAGTTTTTAAATTTTAAAATTGTAACTATTTTTTAAAATTATTTTCTAAAAAGTGACTATTTTCTTAAAATTTCCTATTTTAAATCCATTTGATATTTAATTATTTTTAGCGCATGTTTTAAGGAAATAGTCAAAATTTTTAAAAATTAAGAAACTGACTCTTAGTCCCTTGAAAAACTAAGGGCATATATACTTAACACTATTATGTAATTCAAAAATTATTATTTCCTTAATTAATTGAAATGTTAGTATTATTTAAGAAATGGTTATTTTTTGCTCAATAATCTATTTATATTATAAATAATCATTGAAAAGTGTTAACGGTGTTTTTTTTAAGTGAATGATCCATTTTGTATTAGTAAATAATTTACGATAGTTAGTAGATAATATATATACCAGCAATTTCCTAAAATAACGAAAGTTATGAATATTAAAAAAATGAATTGTAAAATGAGATAATTTATAAACCCCATTTATGCTATATTATCCAATTTGAAAGTCAAAGGACGAATTTAAATTAAAAATGGCCTTCTTTGCCCGTTATTGCATGTGAAAAACGCAATATATATATATGAGAAATATTAAATAACTATAATTTTTTAGAAGAAAAAATTGGTTATAATGATGTGTCAATTAACTATTAAATAAAATACATTATTAAGTCTGTTTTGTAATAAATAAGTTAATACTATTCAAATCAATTTTTCTAGTCGTATAACATCACTATATTCCTTCAATATTTAAAATCTTGACTACTTACCCCTGTTTGCCCCACCCATTCTAATCATTCAATTTCATTTCATTTTTTCACTTTTTTCAATCCTCCAAACCATTCCATTCCATTCCAATTTTTTCAACTTTCCAAATCCCTATACAATATCTTTAAATCTCAACCATTTATACCACTTCGAAATTTATAAAGTCAAACCATTTTCTAAACTATTTTTCAAACCATTTTCCAAATCATTTTCAAACCATTTAGAATGATAAAAAATGACTAGAATGATTTTTCCAAACACAAGCCAAATATCACACGAGTGATCACTCAGATGCGTTGTCCTCTTTTTGGCTCATTCATTATTATTTTTTTGTAAATCAATAATATTTACCGCTCACATTTTTAAGGGTTGATGGTGTTTCTAAAATTAAAAAAAAAAAAAAAAAAGTTGAAACTTTCTAACTCAGTCTTTCTTTTATTTTCTGCTTTTTAGTCCTTCTGGAGTCATAAAAGTACAACATAGGAAATTTATTTACCAAAGAGAAATGAAATGTATACCAAAACCTAAGCTCAGTAGTTTCTACTCAAAGTAAGTTTGAAGTGCGACATGTCGTTGTAATTGGTAGTCAACGTGGACACTTGTTTGCTTGCGTTGCTCTCCTTTTATTTAGAAAGTTTCAAAATAATTGACGAGTTTATGAGTTCTACAAAATACTCTGAAAATTTAAATTACTTAGGGCACATTTGGCTGACCTTATTAAATGTATTGTATTGTATTATTTTATATGCATATAAGTTTATATAATTTGAGTTTTTTAGAATTTATATTGTAATAAGTATGTTTTTCGTATAATACAATACGATAATTTACTAACACAGTATGATAATCTTATATGATACAATAAAGGGCATACAAGAGGACAAGACAGTTAATGTTCACGTATAATTATGTGTCTACGATTCCTACACGCGATTAGAACATATAATCCAGCTTTAAAATACAGAAAAGAAGATAGCCAAAATTTAGGACAATAATTAGGAAGCAAGACCTTACTTAATTAACTTTAAGAGAACGTTAATTAATATGACAAAAAACAATGTACGTATGTGTGTGTATATAGATAGATAGATACAGATGAATATGATATCGATCAAAGTTGGACAGAATATGAACAAATTAGTGCGTACACAAATAACTTGTTAGGTAGGGAAGCATGAAAACGATCTATATGTATATTTCACCATCATTTAATTTCTAGGGAAATAACTTTGAGAAATTCTAGTTAATCGTGAACGCTTGAGATCTTTATCCAAAAACATATACATCGAAATGGCACACAATTTTTTTATCAACGTACGTACATTAAAGTACTTTTACAACGATGCAATAGTACTTTTGCTATTTTGTTGTGACTGTCGAAATAGGAAGAAGAAACAAAAAAGTGAGTTCTTGAGATTCTAGCAAAGATGGTAAATTGGTAATGCTCAATTAGATTCTAGCAAAGATGGTAAATTGGTAATGCACAACTATATTTATTGAGAGTGAATAACTTTGGAATCCAATAAATTGAAAGAGTTTGAGTTTCATGAAATTACAAAAACGTCCTTTATGCTTTTTTTAGGCACTTTGCCACCTTATAAAGAGAAATTATTGGCAACAAATACGGTTTTGTATAGCTAGTACTAATATTCACACATTAACCTATGTATTTTTCATTTTTATACACACAATTACAAACAAACAAAAATGCTGCTAGCCTCATATAGAGAGTTGTTTTAAATTACTGTGAAAAAATCCATGCAATTGTGATCATTTTTTTGTTTTATTTATTTAATTTTTTTAAGTACCTGTTGGTTGACAATAAACATTGCAACAAATTGTGAGTGTAAAGACTACATTCTAAAGAGTAATGGTGCTACGCAATAAAAAAAATTTTGCCAAAAAAAAAAATTACCTTATGTTTGGGCGAACCATTTTGCTCATCCTATCTCATTTCTTGAGATGGTCAAAATCGTTTGAAAATAGTTTGAAAAATGGTTAGAAATATGAGTAGAATAGTTTGACTTTGCGAATTTCGATATGGTATAAGTGGTTGAGATTTAAAAGTATTGTATAAGAATTTGGAAAGTTGAAAAAAAATGAAATAGAATGGAATAGAATGGTTTGTAGAACTAGAAAGTTGAAAAAATTGAATATAATGAAATGAAATTGGATGGTTTGGGAGGGGTTGCCAAATATGGGGTTAGAATAATGTGATAATCACTTATTGGTTTATAAAAAGTAAAGTTATTTTTATTTTTTAATAAATAATAAACATATATATTATTGCGATTAAGGTTTTTTTGTCAAAATTTCTGATCATTTAGCATTTCTATTTCTATGTTCTAAATACATCGTGGCCTCACATGGATAAAAATTTAATCTATACTTAATAATTTATCTTGAGAAACACTAAGAATAGCGAAAATGAAAAGTTGTGATTTTCTCTCTTGATAGTGATAAATAGCTATTCTTGGATCATAATAAGTAAGTTTAAGACTATTTTGGGAACTTTTGAGACCAAAATAAATAAATAAAACCCAAAAAGATTACTAAGAATCGGCGAGGGAATTGGTGAAAGCTTGGTCAACCAATTTCCGCTCAACCATTGTAAGTTTAGAGCAAGCTCAGAATATACATATTACACATATATACACATAAATATTAGTCCTTAATAAATAAAAAAAAACTAACAGACGTTAACTAATTGGGAAAAGTCAATTATGAGATTTTATTAAAAAAAATATTATAAAAAGGTTAATGAGGTGTCAAGTTTTTATTTGAGGACACCTAAGGTAGTAGCTAAATGGGATAGCTAATTTGGTTTCCTATAAATAGCGGATTGTAACTGTCTGTTACTCTTTGCCCTCCATTTTCTTAGCTGACTTTCCTTGTTTTTCTGTCTAATATTTATTTTGGTTTCAAAACTTGAAACCCTTTCTGTTCTGTTCTGTTCTATTCTCTGTTTTGTCTGTTGTTGTCGTTATTGTGTTTGGTTTCATGGAGGCTTTTAGCTTGTCAGAGTTGGTTTCAGTTGCGCATTGTTCCGAGCTCACCACAACAACTGAGAAGGCCAGTACTAACCTAACCAATTCTTCTTCTTCTTCTTCTAATTCTTATTTTATTATTATTTTTATTATTGTTTTTCTTCTTCTTCTTCTTTGTTTGCCATTTTAAGGACAAACCAATAAAGTTAGAAAAATTAGCAAATAAATAAAAAATAAAATTACACAATGATGAAGGACGTGATTCATCTGCCAGAGCTTCTTTCCCTTGTAATTTCCTACCTTTTTTTGCCTTTGAAAATGTGTTTCTTTTTTTATTTTATGTATATATTTGGTATTATCATTGTTATTCATGCATACGTGCATGCTTTTTTTTTTTTTTTTTTTGAATTTTGTTGGGCTTGAATTATGTATGGAAGAAGAGTATATTGACATGGGTTTGTTTTGTTTTATTATTGGAAGACATGCATGGTGTTGTGTTGTGTTGCTATTTTTCTTTGGGATATGATTTGTGTTCCTCCAAAAGTTACTCTCTTTTTGTATTATTATTTTTTAATTGTTTTCGCTCCCAAATCCCAATAATTAATATTTCTGCCACGGTTCCTTTTTGGCTAGTTTGGAGAAAATTGTTTTGTCTAATTCGTCTAGTCAAGTGGGAAGATTTTTTTTTTTTTTTGAAGAACCTATTTGTTCTCTCACATGTTTTGACCAATGATTATGACATGCATTTCCAAAAGCTCAAAACCCAATCTTCTAAATTGTTCATTTCTCGCATCCCACAAAGCCATTTTCACTTTGAGAGATATAGTAGCTTCCAATAAAATCATTTCACAGAATTTTAGAACAACCCCATGACTTATCCAATAAGACCAATTAACATCAACACCAAAAGAGAATTTGTGCCATGAAATGATTTTCACTTGACCAAATTGTATGTTGACTCAGTCAACAAAAGAATGTCCAAATAACCAGTTCCTATCATTTTCTTCCCACTCATACAAGAAACTACACATTCGTTTCTCAGAAACAAATTCAATCTTTTATTTTTCAAAACTTCAACATATCCTTCTTTTTTTTTTTTTTTTTTCTTTTACAAAGCAATCCCCACTAAACTGTCCTTTTCCAAAGAGCACCAAAAAATCACATCTATATCCTGAATTTCATTTGATAGCTATGCCTATGTCAACTTTATTTTTTTTTTCCTTTGATTAACGATTGTTGTGGGAATAATCTTAGCTCTCTGTGCTTCTGTTATAAGCTGTCTCTAATTAGTATAAATTCTTTCCTTATTTTCTTTTGTCACTCTCTCTCTCTCTCTTTGTAATATATATATATATATATATATATATTTCTTTGGGGAAGCCTATAGGGCAAAGCATTTAACAAGGATAACTAAAACTGGTTGTTCCTTTTGAGTGCTTCTCAATTCCAATTGTTTGTCCAAACAAGGGCTTGTTTTTATCACACACTGAATGAAAGACTAACACACCATGAGCTTTTGTTCACTTGCTTGTGAGTTGTGACTTTGGTTTTTTGCTAACAATGGGAATCATGACCTACATGTCACATGGATGCACAAATTGAACATCTTTCTCTGCTTTGCACACAACATCCACCATGAGACCATCCTCTTTTGGGACAATTTGTGCCCTTCAATTCATCAAATATCACTCCTTCAATGGTCCATGGCAAATTACACCAATCGCTTGTCAAAATAGAATGCCCTTTTTCATAGATATGAAGAATTGTGCTTCTCATTTGCTTAAAGCCAAGGTCATGAGTGTATATATATAAACATAAATATAATATGATTTATTGATCACATGAAGGTTTTCTTTGTTTTTTTTTTTTTTTTTTTACATTGTGAATAATTTTTATATACTTTTATATTTTCAGGATGAGATTTCTAGTCAAATAAGTGCTCAACTATTTGACCTTTGTGATCATGAACTATTCCCTGAGACTCTTCAGAACTCTGATGAAGTCACTTCTTGCTCAAACTGTTGCTATGAAGAGAACTCTTCATACCCTCAAAACCTCTCTCTGCCACTAGACATAGACAACTTCACTTCCTATCAAAACAGCAATGACAACGCTGACACAAGCGCCGCTGCAGTGGCGGCCAGGGCCGCCGCCACGGCCGCCACAAGCGCCGCAACTAACGCATCTGCCGCTGGCAACCACAGCAGAATCCCCGTCCTCTTCGACTCGCAAGAGGAGATGGACAACGACATCTCCGCCTCTATCGACTTCTCCCCCTCGCCGCCCTTCTCCGTCCCTCCCCTCATCCTCGGGCCCGCCCAGCAGGACCAATTCGGCTTCTCCTCGGGGATGCAGGCGCAGCCGCAGGCGCAGATTTCGTTAGTAGACTCCGTCGTAGAAGGCTTCTCCCCCTACCCCGCCTCTGACTCGGTTGTCCCTCTCCTCTCAGGCGGCTCGTTGCCATCGGTTTTCGACGAGGATTGCCTGTCCTCGGTGCCTCCTTACTTGCCTCTAAACCCTTCCTCTTTCCCTTGCTCTTTCCTCGGCCCGGCCATGGGCTCATACTTGCCCGCTGCTCCTGCCTACGCGGCTTCTGCAGCCGCTGCTGCTGCGCTTTCGGCCGATGGCTCGGGGAATTTCTCGAGCAGTCTTCTCATGGCTTCGGAGCTGCAGCCGCAGGATTTGGATTTTCAGGGCGACAGCGCCGGAATCTATTGCCCCGATTCGATTCAGAGCGTTTTCAACTCCGGAGAACTTCAGGTACTACTAGCAAGTAACACTGCTTTAGCATGTTTTTTTTTTTTTTTCTTTTTTTTGAGAAAAAATAAGTGAAAACATAGTTAGATTCTGATGCTTTTGAAGATTGATACTTGATAAAAATGTGTGTCAAGTTCTAGTGCCAAGTTGAACCTTAAAGCTAGTAAAAACGCGGTGTAAGCGAAAGCAATCGAATAAACTTTGAGAGAATTCCCAAAAGAAATTTGAGCTTCAAAATTAGAGATTTCTATGATGATTTATTGTTAGAATATAAAACGTAACATTCACGCCACTTCAACTTGGTCATCTACTATTTATCCATGAACCTTGAGAAGCTTTCATGCAATTATAAAGTGTTTGACATATTGTCTTAAACTAAAAAAATTGAGAGTTTGGGTGATATTTTAGTTTGTGTCCTATAATTATTTATTTATTTATTTTATTTTGGAGAAAAAGGCACTTGGAAATGAGTCTCAACAATTGATGGGTGGAGCTGGGAATTCTACTTCTTTAGCAGCAGATATTCCAAACATGGGAGACCAAACTTTCAAAGTTGGAAAGCTCTCTGTTGAACAGAGGAAAGAGAAAATCCACAGGTACATGAAGAAAAGGAATGAAAGGAACTTCAGCAAGAAAATCAAGGTTCTCTCTCTCTCACTCACTCACT
This sequence comes from Boehmeria nivea var. tenacissima, assembly GCA_018132145.1. Lineage (NCBI taxonomy): Eukaryota > Viridiplantae > Streptophyta > Magnoliopsida > Rosales > Urticaceae > Boehmeria > Boehmeria nivea. The sequence goes on from CM030883.1 coordinate 11,447,968, forward strand.
TACTATTGCCTTTGCATAGTTTTATATCACACAAGCATGTTTTTTCATGCATAAAAACAAGTACGTTTTGTGTTGTGTCTAAGCACAGACACAACACAACGGTAATTTCGCACCCGACTCTAATTGCGGTAGAAATACTAAACTGGTCACGGTAAATTTGTAGTATGCGTGTCGGAAGACGCTCGCGGACAGCAGGCCGCGAGTGAGAGGACGATTTGCGAAGAACGATGACTTCGGCGAGACCCCTAGAGCTGCCTCCAGCAATCATGAAGAGGATGATGAGGAAGAAGTAAGATGTTTTTACACACATTAAAAAAAAAAAAAAATCCATATATTTACTCTAAAATAGCCCTGTCTTGACTTCACAGTCACACATTTACAAGACTACTTAGAAACTTTGCTCTTTCATTTTCACTTTAGTTAAGTGATTTTTTTTTTCCTTTACCCTCAATGAAGTTGTTTTTTTTTCTTTTCTTTTCTTTTCAACAGGTTGTTGTGAAAGAAGAGGATGATATGGTTGATTCCTCGGACATATTTGCTCACATAAGTGGAGTGAATTCCTTCAAGTGTAACTATCCAATCCAATCATGGATTTGAGTACATTTTTCCTTAGGACTTGATGGCATGATCTACCCAAATACCAATTTTGCAAGACCCTTTTTTAATCAGGATTTATGATCAGTCCTGGTTCAATAAAAACTGAATAATGGGTCGCTATAGAATATTATATATATATATATATATTTACATATATTAGTTATATTTAAATTATATTATTATAAGAGAAAAGAGTCACAAGTATGTATAAAGTGAATAACACATTGTAATTTTTGTAGATATTATTACATCCTCTGTATCTATCAAATTTAAAGACCCCTTTGTGGTGTTCAATTCCTTTTGTATCTTGACAAACTGGAAATTCTAAAGTAACTAATTTACTTTTTTGGTTCACCTATTTTATCTATTTCATTTCATTTCATTTCATTTTTTTTTAACTTTCATAATCCTACAATCCATTCCATTATATTTTTTTCAACCATTTTTTCAACTTTCCAAATCCTTATACAATATTTTTAAATCTCAATAATTTATACCACCTCGGAATTTACAAAATCAAACCATTCTACATCATTTTTTTCATACTATTTTTAAACCACTCCAAACCATTTTCAAACTATTTTTTCAATTCCAAAAAATTGGATGGAATAGGTGAAATGATCACTCCAACCAAATAGTTTCCTCTGTGATAGTCACTTTGCTCCTTTGTTTCAATGAAGAAGTCTTTTTCCAGCCAAAAAAAAAAAAAAATTACCTTAGTTTCCCATTGATTGTATTTAAAAAAATAAAAAACAAAAAAGATACATGAATAGAAAGTTTTGCCATGTTTTGACATGTATTAAATTCATTTGCTTTTGTTTGTGACTAGTGTACTTAATATACCATGAAAAAGAAGTGAAACAAACACCAATGTCTAAACAGTGTTAAATGTCATGAAAAAGAATATGAACGAAAAAATGTCTAGGCCAAACATCAATCTATATAACTCATGATCAATAATTATTATCGTCCATTAAAGATCAATATTGATTTAGACCGCCAAAAAGGGAAAAGGACAAACAGATAACAAACATTTCAAAGCTAAGTTGTTAGAAAATTCAACATGTGAAACAAAAACAGAGCACAAGGTAACAAAAATATGTGTGCTCATTTATGTCATCCATTGGAGATCGATCTTGATGACACAAGGAACAAAGGAAAAGACAAAACAGAAAAACAAACATGGCAAGACTGGTTTAAAAAAAAAAAAGAATACAAATAAAAACAGAAACAGGACACACTGATAACTTAAAAAATATATAAATAAATAAAAAAAAACCCATAACATCCAATTTAAGTTTTAAAAATACAAAAATATTATTTATAAAATTGCAGTTTTATTTCATAATTTTCTGAATAGCTCTCGTTTATTTCATATGACCTATTTTTATTGACATACATATTTAAAGTTAGAGAATTTTAAATAAATATCCCTTTTTTTTTATAAAGTGATTTTATAAAATAGTCAGTATTTCAAAATTTTAAGAAAGTAATCATTCATAAATTTTATTACTTTTGAATTTATTACAATAAATTTTATGTATAATTTTGTTATGGTAAATGGTAATAATTCTTATAAAGGTAATAATTTTTTTATGATTATTTTTTAATTTCTCTAAAACTGTAATAATTTTTTTAAATCACGTCATTCAAAATGATTATTTACGTAAGAAATCCTTCAAAGTTAAAAAGTTATTTGATTGTAAGAATATAGAATTCACCATTAGTTGGCGAGAGGCTTATAAAGAAGTAAAGAACCATAATCTAAAAATGCGTGAAAAAATAATTTTGTATCTATTAATAATAATGTCACATGATATAGAGCGAATGGTATACTATCCAAAGGATAAATAATTCAAATTCTTGAAAGGGCCTATTTGGTATTTGATCATTTTTTTTTTCATATTTTAAGATTTTAGTCATAGTTTCATAAAATTAAAAAATTAATCATTTTTATATTTTTAGCTAAATGGCATGTTTTTAGCTTTAGTTTTAAAAAATTGACCTGAGTTTGTCATAATTAAGTTATTAGCCTCCAGACCCATTCACATATATCCAAACTACTCAAAATACCCCTGTTCGTCCAAATTTTGTTACAATCTGTAACAAATATTGTTACAGACTGTAACATTTTTTGTTACAATAGGTAACAACTTTTGATACACATGTATAACAAAATATCTAATTTTTATCACACATTTGTCTGTTACGATTTGTATAAATATTTGTTGCTTGTTGTAACAAATATTGTTACAATCTGTAACAATATTTGTTACAGATTATAACAAATTTGGGTGAAATATCTCATTTTTATCATACATTTATTTGTTACGATTTGTATTAATATTTGTTACATGTCGTAACAAGTATTGTTACAATCCGTAACAATATTTGTTACATATTGTAACAAAATTTGGGCGAATAAGAGTATTTTGGACAGTCTACATGGGCTTGAGGCTAATAACTTAATTTTTTTATAGTTAGGTCATTTTCTTAAAAGATGTTATTTTAACATGTCATTTTGTTAATGGGCCCCATCATATATATGTATCATATTTTCTATACACATACATCATTTTTTATACACGTGTATAAAAAAAATGATTCATATGTATCAAATATGAAAATAATTAATTTTTTAATTTTATAAAATTATGACTAATCTCTAAAAAATTAACCAGAAGTTTGACTAAAAATACTTAAAAATCTCTTCTTGAAAATCCGTAATCTTTTCCTTGCATTTAAAAACTCCGGGATATTGTTGTCAATTTATTTTTTTATTTTTTAAGGAACATGGAGTGGAAAAAGGCTTAATGGTTAGTCATGCAATAATTGGACCATCTTTTTTCAAGGCCTTTAGGTCATATCTTGATACCCACAAAAGCCCATCCCTCAACTAGTCTATGTTTTCATTTTCTTGTCTAGTTTGTACTTTGTACTCGTAATACTTTTTTTTTATTGGGCAGAGAGTAATAGTAATTCTCATTTGCCTATATGAAAGTGACGCCAATTATACGATTGAGGAATGGTAAAATTGTCGTAAATGTGTCGTCAACATTGCGTGTCACAATCGACAACAATGAATATATTAATTATTGAATCAAATTAGGTTGAGAAGAGAACTGAGGTAAATACCAAATTCAACCGTGTGTTTTTTGTAATTTCAGCACCCAAACAAAGCAAAAAAAGAAAAAGAAACCCCACCAAAGTACCAACTTGATAAAACGAATTTAGCCAATTAGATTTGAGTTTGAAGGCCGAATTGTTTGGTTTAATTAAATGGATATTTGATAAGTTAAGTTCAATTTACGCCTTTTATGGTTTTAATGTTCGAAGCAAACCAACAACAACATTTGTACCTTAAAAAAGAAACAAACCAACAACATTTGTACTTATACATTTTTGGGTGAAATATGATATACCTAAAATTTACACAAAAATAAATATAAATAGTCAAATTTTTAAAAGAATTGAGTAATTAATCAATTTGTAAATTATTTGCACATGTTTTCAGTAATTAAGTTAATTATCACTAGTTATCACTATGTATAAGTAATTTAATCACTTAGATAATTTGTTATATTTTTTAAAAGATTAGATATTAATTTAAATTAGATATTCACTATAATTTCTCCACATTTTTCTATATATTTTAAAATATGAGGTGTTAGATATAGCATTTTTATTAGTCCATTGCTTATTATTAGAAACTACACATATGCTAAATCTAAAAGACTAATACTAAATTACTTAGGTAGTGAAATTAAAGTTGTCAATCAATTAGCACGTCATTTTATTATTGATTTATATTTAAAAAAATGACAAACCGAGTAAAATAAATAAATAAAGGATTATTGTGCAAATAATTATTTTTTAAATGATGTATTAAAAAAATAACCAGCGTTTTAATTATTTAAGAGAATAATTCTATTCTTAATTAATTATATGATGGTGAAGTTACTTTTATGTCCTTAGGTTTTAAAAGGCTAATGACTGATTTCTTAATTTAAAAAAATGTTGACTATTTTTAAATATGAATTAGAAAATGATCAAATACCAAACAGACCGAATAAATAAACCAGCACATTTTTTGTCATACAATAAAATCCATATAGGTACACCATTTTGTTCAAAATCAAATTGGTGGTTTGGAAAGTAAAATAAAATCAAACCCGAACTAAAATCAAATCATTTACACCCTTATTGAAAATTGAAATATGACAGTTCTGATAAAAAATTAAGCACATTCTAATTATATCACTAATAGCTATAATCAACAATTTTCTTAACTAAGAATCAGCCTTTCTTTCACCAAGTGATTAAACTACTCTTGCACTAGAAAAAGGTAGGTTTATGTTGGTGTTATTATAGACTCCAAACTGATATTTCTCTGCTTGTGAGTCAAACTTATTGTTTGGTTAGGAGGAAAATGGCAAGAAAAGGTATATATATTTTTTTTCACTCCATCGTAAAAGTAAGCAACAATGAAAGCGAACTGAAAAGAACTCATAATGACTTTCCTTTTATTTTTCTTTTGAAGTTTAGATTTGTCCAATCAACAAAGTAATTCAAGAACAAAGGGGGTATAAAAGCAGGTCATTTTTATCTAGTTGGTTTCTTTCGCTTTCCATTTAATAGTTTCAATTTAAGCCTTTGATAATTGTCACATTAGGCTTGGAGGAATATAAGAAATGTTATACATAGAGAGAGAAAACTAGCTAAATGGTCATTTTAAATATATATTTTTTAAGTTATTAGCGAACTGATTGAAAAATTAAACTATTAGATATTTTCTTTTTTAGTTGTTTTTTTAGATATAATGTATTGATTTTTTTGACCTCAAGCGTTGTTATTATCTGTACATATCGTTTGTTTTGCCAAGAAATAATGCCAACAAAACATCAACATAGCATATATAAAATAATTTTACAATGTCATTTTCTCATATCATAATTCAACAAATGAGCATTTTCCTATATCGCATAATTATTTGTCATTGTTGTTATATATATACGGTATGTATTACAATAGATTAAAGTTGCACACAGTGAAAAAGAGTCACAACAATTAATTATCATGTTTTGATATAAATCACTATACATATATTTATTCAATTTATTAATGATACGACGGACGTAAAGTCTCAAATGATGTTTTTAACATCCAAACTTGGACTAGAATTTTATTAGGAAAATGACAAATATATCATTGGGTTGTCAAAAAATGCAAAATATTCTTTGTTTTCAAAACTTTTAATTTTTTTGTTCTGTGTTTTATAAAGAGGGAATTGCAAAAATAATAATAATAATAATTTTGAGTGCCACTTAATAATTTATGCTATAAATTATGTATTTTTGATTTTTATTTTATATTTATAATGTTAGAGTATGAGTATATTATTTCTATAAATAACTGTCGTTTTATTTTTACAACCACTTAATTGTATATATAGAGATAAAACGAGGGTCAAATAAAATTCCGAGGATAAAATGAAAATATTTTACTCACTCTATTTTTCTTTAAGCATGGTTCCAACTTCCAAGGGTTAAAATTGAATCTAGGCCTATATACAGTTATAGACATTGTCAAAAAGCCTAGTGAAGTCACAAGACAAACATACCCGCCTACATTCCTTTCCAATCAGCTTCTATTATTACTTTATATTTTTTACGTTTTGTCACTTAAATAAAAAATTTGGTTTTAAGTCACTTAAATCATATGACCTCAAATATCACATAAATTAATATTAAAAAATTAATAAAAATTGAGCATCATTCTATATATATATATTTTTTAACTCTCATTTGAACATAACCCATGTACAATCTAACTCAAGAGTCCAGAATCCAGATCATCAATTGCCGATAACATATTGTACCACTTTCAGAATCATGACAGTTATATAATGAATAAATATCCAACAAACATTAAAAAAAAACAAAAAACAAATAAAACCTTTGTAGAACCTTAAAAGTTAATGGATATCACTGTGTTCACCAATATTGTATCCCATTGTTCAAGTACAAATAGTGGTGTCTCACTATAACTCGACACTTTACAGTGCAAAAACACACTACGAAGGACGAATTCAAATTTTCAGGGAAAAAAAAAAAAAAGGACGAATTCAAATCCAATATTTGAGAACAGATTTCAGTTTCCTAGGTTTTTTTTTTTTTTTTTTCAACAACCCTTACAGGGTCAGACTCATAAAGGGTATAAAATCTTGGCAATAAATTTGGAAAAAAAGAAAAAAAAAAAAAAAAAAGAGCTTTGAAATAACTCGTGATTCATGAAACTTCTCAATCAGTAAAAACGACAAAATGTGTCCATTTTTCCAATGGTAGTTGTTGTAGTGTGGTTTCTTATTGACTAATAAATTAATTAATTTTTTTGTTGTCAATCAACATTTTTAAACCGAAGGTTGATGAAATTTAAATACCTCCATTGTCACACAATTCATGGATTTGGTTGGTCCCATGTCCCATTGGCTTATGGAAAGTTTTTGAATATTCCAAGTGCCTAGAATTTCGGATGTGGAATAATATATATTTTAGAAATATACGTATATCTACCACCTTCACAAATCACATATAGTAGCCGAAAGTAAAGAAGACAACCATGTGCAATGTTCTATATTAAATTGAAGTTTGAAATTTTTTGAATCGAGTTATTGGTGGCACTGTATCAACGTGATCACTCACTATGCTTATATAGATCATATAAAGATATATAATGCTTTTCTATGTTTTTAAAATTTAAAATTCTTATATAGTACTTAGACGGTGTGCTTGGCATTCTAGATTGGATAGGATAAATTTTGCTGGACTTGATTGGATTGGATTGAATTGTAATTAATACTATGATATATTTGTTGTGGTATTTTATTGAATTATGATAATATTTTTAAAATTGTACAAATAAATGACAAGACATATAAAATTATTAAAATAATTAGACATATATAATTTATATTTAAATTTAATTAAAAAGTAAAAAAAATAATAATTTTTTTTAATTTTGCGAGACCCACACTTTTTTTGCATGGATTAATAATCCCATAATTTTCTATGGGATTATTCATCCCAAATGGAAGGGATTATTTTTGTAGGTTCCACTTTCAATTATCTAATCCCACCATTCATTAAGTATGAGATTAAGACTAATATTAGTCCAATCAAAGCCAACCCCCCTAATCCAATGCACCACACACAGAGAGTCCAAATATTAAGAAACGTCCAATACTTTCAATGGTTTAACTTTAAGAAAATCAATAATCACTATAGACATTTGATGATTAGGATCAAAACTTTTATGGACAAATGATAAGATTGTCTATGTATAAAAGTTATCAAAAAGGTATTTAAAAAAAAAAGATAACGACCAGAACTACTTCTCAATAGTTGTTAATTGTTATTAACCAACAAATTAATAAAAAAATCAAATTAAATGCAACATTTGCCGCGCACCAAATTTTACTATAAAATATTGAATAATCTAAAACAATAACCATTCATAATTAAACATTTAGAAAAATAGATAATAGTGATACTTAGAAATAATAATCATTGCGTAAACTAATTTCTCTAAAAACACGTTTATCAATATAAACTAATTACACCAAACCACGTATAATCAAGTGGCATTGTTATCTCTCTTTGCAATGATGCCCTATGTCCGAATGGTCAAGAAAATGCCATTATTGACAAAGGATATGAAGTACTTCTTGTAGCTTTTAAAGTATAAACTCATATAGTGGACATGATTTTGTTTGAATTTCTTGTCACACAATCTTAAAATAAGTTACCTCAAACTAGAAGTGCAGATGCCATTTCATATATTCCCAACAAAAACTCCACTAATTGTTCCACTTCCGGATTTGTAGCCTTATAGACGACCAACCTAATCTATAGTCTATATATCGCCCCAAAAATCAAATATAAATAAAAATCTGAAAAAAATAAAGACATTTATGGATCATACTCGTTTTCATTGATCGCACATGATTTTTCACTATTTGGATAATGTTAGGATCTTTAAACAAATCGGCTTAGTTGTATCTTATTAATGACAGATAATTTGCTATATATTAATTTTTATTAAAAGTTGTATTATAACAACTTTGATAACAATATTAAACAAAACTAGTATAGTAGTTGTCGTATTCGAAATTTATGTTGAAGAGAGTTTCACCATGATACTCAACCAGATCAATCAAATAAAAATATATAGCTTGTAACAATTGATATATAATGTTTAATATATATCAATAATTATTTTATACGTTTTTTTCTCATAAAAAAACTATGCATATCTTTGTCATAATGCAATTATTCATATGAGAGACATTATTGAGAAAGAACTGCACATGACCGTCGAGCTATTCCAATGGACATTTTCCAAAAAATAGTATTATAATTTTTATTTTTATTTATATTTCAAAAGGCTATTTTTTATTTCTAAAAAAAATATTGTCAATTATCTTATGGATGAAGAAAATGAATGTAGAGGTGATTGGCCGCGAAATAGTTAATTAAATTACACGCCGCTCAGTTTTACTTTTATATAATTAAAGAAATATTTAATAATTATTAAAAATTATTAAAAAGATCACAAGCAGAGAGCAATAAATAAACATGCGTCAACAGAAGAAGAATGTAATGTAATTATAAGTTGGTTGGTAAAGTCTGGAACCGCCGGGTATAAATGTTTTTTTTTTTTTTTTAATTTTTCTTGCTTTGGAACAATAAGTAAATAATATAATATCATATGTTTATGCGCATATTACATATATATTAATATTACATACTATACACAATTTTCCTAAGTCATGTTCACAGAATTCATTTCGTAGCTTTCTCTCTCTCACATGTGCAATAAGTCCTTGAGAGAATCAATCAATATTCAATGGTAATGAAGAAAAGCTCCAAATTTCTTTGACCCGTAAATAAAAAGGGTACACAAAAGGAAAAAATGTGGTATATTAATTATATACGTACGTCTGTATAATATTTGTAATAACTATGTTTTTATTGATTGTCTCTATATGATGTTATTAATGACGGAAATAGAATAGTATTGCTCGGTGTTTTATGTTCCTTAAAGTGGGCGAGCCCCACACGGTTGAGTCTATTATTAGGAGTTAGGACTCTTTCTAAAATATAGACAAGTATATTTTATCAAACGAATCAAAATATATATTTTTTAAATTATGATAAAATAAATGATGTACTTGGGTAATGAATCAAGTTTGCAATCTAAATTAGAATTTTATAACATTTCATTATATATTCATTTTTTTTATCAATTATTTACAATAAATTTAAAACACACAAGAATATCTCATGAGCTATATCAATCTCAATTTGGTTCTTAATTTTCAAACTTGCCAATATAAACCTCAAATTAAATTTTAAAAGGGTGAATTGGGGAACTATCTTTTAAAAAATTATAGAAATTATTCATTAAATGTATTTTTTGGCTTGAACTAGATGAAAGAATCTGTAAAGATGACAAATACTATTAAGTACACAAAATAGACATTTTTTCGAGTTTTTCTGAAGTTTCATCTAAAAATTAAGAATCAGTTAGGTAAATAGCCATTTTTAACTGTGTGTTTTTAAAAAATAGTCACAGTTTTAAAAAATTTAAAAACTAATCATAACACAGTGTAAGAAATTTTTGACAATAACCAAATTACACATAAAAATTGTTATAAGAAATTTATGACACGTGTCAGAAATTTATGAAAGAGCTAGTTTTTAAATTTTTTGAAACTGTGCCTATTTTTTAAAATTATTTTGTAAACAGTGACTATATTCTTAAAATTCTCAAAAATTAATTCACAATAGACCTTCTTAGAGGTTTTTCTTTTCTTTAAACAACTTAATGGATAATTGTTATTAGATTCATATAATTGTTAAGTGCCCAACTGAATATAAATCGAAAAAGACTGCATTAATTTATATTTTGATTTATGCTAATGTTGACTTGTCTTTGCACTTTATTTTATTTTGGTAAAAAAATAAAATTAACTATAAATATAATAATATTAATATTAATCAAAATAATAGCTTAAAATGATATGTTTAATCAGACCGTAAATTTGTAGAAAAACTAAAGTTATAAAAGATGAAATTCGTCTATGCACTTTATATTTGTATTATCATTATTTTCTTAATTTTATAACATATTAACTGAAATTTGTTTTTTTTTTTTTTTGCTACTAACTGAAATCTCTTTGACTTGTCAAATTTTTCTTATAAAACATAAATTTACGATCTTAAGGTATTTGTTGGTAAAGTTTCATAAATAAAATAAAAAATAAGACAAGAAAAACAAAATAGGTGACGTGTTGAGTTGTGGCTCCAAGGTGGCAAGTGGAAGATGAGTTTGGAGATCAGTGGAGACTTGCGATTCCTGTACTGTACCTCTCTCTCTCTCTCTCTCTCTCTCTCATCTCATGCGCAACAGCTCAACTCTTCCTTCTTCACTCTTTTTACTTTACTTTCTTCTTCTTTTTTTTTTAATATATATATATATATATATGTAAATTTACATTTTAGTCAATTGACAGCATTACATACATTACATTAATACATTTCTCTCTCTCTTTCTCTAATTAGGGACTGGATTACCTTTTCTCTTACACGCTGAATCATTCATTTAATATTACTAAAACAGCTTTTTTGTCTTCGAGAAAAAACAAACCCCAAAGAAAAATTAAACCATCTCGAAGGAAAAAAAAAAAAAAAACCCGAAAAAACATGGTCCTACACGTTTATAAACTTTATATGAGCTGAGGCCTGAGAGAGAATTGGAAACTTTTTCAACCCACAAAAACGTGGCTTACGAATCATCTATCTATCATATCACCATTTGCACATATAACTGCTGTTTTTATTTTTTAAATTCTCCCATAATTGCACATCCAAAAATCATTGTCGATGTCATTGATAGAGTTTAATTTTCAAAATTGAATTTTAACAACTTTAAAGTTTAAACCGACCCGTACTTTCATCTCTCTCTCCCCCTCTCTCCAACACCGCACAAACCCCACAACTGTATTTAAGCTTTTATTTTATTTTATTTTATTTTCTCATGGGCAATGAATATACACTTCAATTTTGGTTGCTTTCTCTCTCTAGAATGGATTTCAAGGCAGTTACGAAACAACCCTTTTCTTAATAAGAAGAGATTATGTTAGAATCTATAGTATTAAGGCATCATTAGTAGTGGTGGTGGGGTTTTTATTAGTTTTTTTTTTTTCTTATATTCTTTCTTTCTTTCTCTGTCCATGTGCTAAGACGAAGCATAGTTCGCATTCTGATTCTCTCTCTCATCCTTTTTTGCCTTTTCTTTTCTTACTCTTCTCATCAGTTCTGGGCTGTTGACCTTGCAGACTTTGATTTTTATTTTTATTTCTTTTTTGAAATTTGTTATAAGCTTCTTTTTTTTTTTTTGGGATAGAGAAAGAAAGCAAAATAAGCTCAAAATTTAAGGAGCTGAAAAAAAAAAAATTTAACTGTTGCTGGGTTTATTGGGAAAACCAGCTCGTTCTCTTCCGTTCCAAGACTTGAGCTTTTGCTTCATTCTTTGGTCTCTGTGGGTGTTTGGTTTTTGTGGCACTTTTGTTCTTCTTGGATCCACTTCTTTCAGGTATTAAAAAAATTTCCAAATTAAAAAAAAAGTGTGCTTTAATTCTAATATCCTTCTTCTTCTTCTCATTCTCTACTCTTTTTATATATAAAAAAAAAAAATTGTTGAAGTATTTGTTTAGTATTATGGGTTTAACAAGACTACTTTTTGCTTTATCTTGCACTTTCTTTAAGTATACTTAGGTATATGTTTCTGGGGTTGATTATTTTAATAGAGATATGATAATAGAAAGATTTAGTCTTTTTGATACACTATTCTTCTTTCTTGAAAAAAGATTCTATTTTTCATCCCATAGTTTGGAAACCCAAAAAAAAAAAAAAAGTGAAGTTGAGTTGGGTCTAGACTTATACCTGAGTTAATTTCCCTGCGAAGGTGTGATAAATGTATGTAAATATTTAATTATTTTAAATATATATTATACATTTTTTCCAGAGCTTGGAAATTTTGGTCCCCCATTTTTTTTTTCTCTGCACAGTCAAACGTTTAAGGTTTCTATGTTTGCACATATTTCCAACAATGGTACTTTCTTATCGTGTTTTCCTGTCTAATGGTGTGTCTGTTTGGTATCTTCGGTTTTGCTATCTAAATGTTTGATTTTGTTCATCATTAAGTTTCATAATAATTGCTCTTTCTTCCTTTTTTATTTTTATTTTTATTTTTTACCTCCTTAAGCTTTGATTAGGTTTGTCTATATTGCTTTTCTTTATATGCTTTTGCTTGAAGAGATTTCAATGGCAGATTTGAATTCTTCCCACTCCAAAGCTTCTTATTTTCACTCTTTGATGGCTTTGTTTCCAAGGGTTTTATTTTATTTGTTATTTTATTTTCCCTTTTTTCAGGTTCTTTCAGAGATAACTCGGCGAAACGCGGTTTCTATGCTGTGGCGTGTTCGCTGATCGGAGGTTAAAAGAGATCATGGCAAACAAATTTGCAAACGCTCAGAATAAGAGGCAAGAGAGTGATGATTCATTGGATGGTTTGAGAGAGGACAAAGTATTCTCAGACGAGGCAAATTATGCCATTAGTGGATCGAAATCGAAAAGGCTAATCAGATGGGCAAATCCTCAGCAAGCCTTAGTTTTAAGCGTAAAGCATTCGCATATCGGAAAAAACGGCTCTAAAGATCCTCTGTTTAAGTCCGCTCATGGCTTAGAGTACAGGATTCCGAAGCGTATGGTTAGCTTAGACGAGAAATATCTCCGCCGTTGCTTGGAATTGATCCATTTCAGAGCGTCGAAAGCTGTGCGGTGCAATGTGTCTGAGAAGATTGGCGTTTTGCCCGAAAGTTTGAGTCTTTCTGAAGCGAGAAGCGGAGATGCGTTTGATTCGACGAGGTTGGTGTTCGAGTGCCCGGTGGTGGATGGGGCTGGGAGCGTGGTTGTAGGTCCCTCGGGGCAGTGGATTTTGGGCACAATCATGGGAAGCAAAAGCATGGCGAACATCTTGAAGAGCCCGTTGTTTCAGCAGTACGGAGCGTTGGATAGCAATGTGAGCTTGGCGGGAATAAATTACACCGATGTGAATGGTTCGATACGCTACGAACTCATGGATTCTCCGAGTCCCTTAAATATGTCTTCGCCGTTGAGGCCAGGCAAGGGTACGCCAAGTAGGGAAAGGCATAGACACGGGAACGATACTCCGGTTAATAAACGCATGTCTATGTCGAGCACAAACTCTGTTTGTTCGGATCAAACTTCTTCATCCGCTTCAACTGGCGTTAATCAGGGGATGCTCCAATGCACGTGGAAGGGCGGGTATCCTCATTTCGTTCTCACCACAGACGACCACAAAGACGTCTACGTGGCCAACTTGTGGAAGGTCGAATCGAGGGATGAGAAGGCTTTGGACTATATATACTTGTTTCATTCGGGAAAGAGCGGGCAGAAGGACCATGAGATTAGCGACGGTCAATCTCACATTGTTGGGAAAATGAAGGTGTCGAATTCTTTCACGCTCGGCGCGAACAATGCCAAAGTCTTGGAGACTGAGTTTGTCTTGTTCGGCGGAATCGGGGGTTATATCACGGAGATGCCAACTTCGAGCCATAACCTGAGGAAGGGTAGAGGCCTATCGAAGAAGATGGCAGAAGTATTCAGGACAGGCAGCTCGGCGAAACCGAAAACCATCTCCAAGTTCAGTGGACCCTGTGCAATACAGGAAAACAGCTCCTTGGACTTGGACACCGGAGAGAATCCCGATGCAACGGGAGGGCCCACGTTTTTAGATGAGCACCCTCCTCCAAATTTTGAATTGGCTGCGATTGTTGTGAAAGACCGTATCCCGAGCACTCAAAAGGAGGAGGCCGGAGGTTGGGGCTTGAAATTTCTCAAAAAAGTCGGGGTCAAACAAACCAATAAGTCTACGGAATCCTTGTCCTTGTCTTTCGAATGTTATCGAAATAATGGTGATTGCTCTACGAGTATGGACATCCTAATTCCGGCAGGTCTTCATGGCGGGCTGAGAACCAGGAACGGTGGCCCTTCCAGTCTCACCGAAAGATGGAGATCCGGCGGGCACTGCGACTGTGGCGGTTGGGACGTCGGTTGCCCTCTAACGTTACTCAAACCAAGATCAAACAAAGACGAAGAGCCCCACGAGCAAGAGGAATTCAAATCATTCGATTTAGTTACGCAAGTGAGTTACAACGTTCGATTTAGCTTCTGATTTACTCCACGATTTTGCTTTGACTGCGTGTTGAGATAACATCGAATTTTCCAATGTTTCAGGGTTCCCAGCACGGTGCTCCGACGTTGAGGATCGTGAGCGTCCAAGACGACTTGTATTTCATTCATTTCCAAAGAACTCTGTCGGTTCTGCAGTCTTTCTCGATTGCCGTTGCGACAATTCACGCTCGGAGCCCCGCTCTCCGGCCCAAAGATGTACATGAACTGAAATAGCAAGATCAAGGTTCAAGTTAATGTAGTAATTGTAATTTTTTTTTTACCCTACCGTATTACACCCTGTGAGTATATGCCATAATATAGGTATTTATACTAAGATTGAGCTGATTTTTTTTGTTCTTCTTTTGGTGTTTTAATTAGTGATTGTTGATTATATGGGTTCTCAATTTCAATCAGCTATAGTGATTGGGTTTTTTTTACTGATTATCAAGTCTTCAACCATAAGCTACACGTAATTCTATTCTTCCTCTTTATTTAATGTACAACAAGCCTTTTGATATCATATTAAATTTATTTTCTATATATATATATATATATATACACTTTTGGAATTAGCAAATGTTGCTATGTACATTTTAGCAAGTGAAAGATTGTTGTTTCTTTTGTTCAGTGTTAGAGAAATAGGGTTTATCTTTGAATTAGTGATACTGTTGAGACATGGAACTACACAAATCTCAGATAGTAGAGAGAGTCTATAGAAAGATTAGATTTTAGATAGATATTGTTCGGCCGGAGTAGATTGGTGAAATTTCCGGTGATTCACGAACTCATATCTTGATTTACCGACTTCAGCCCGCTTCTGCAAAGTCCTTGGCTCGAAACTGCCTGTACGAAGACGGCCAAACGAGCAACCGCTCGTCGAGGTGAGAGAGAGAGAGGTTCAATTCGTACTTACATTTCGATTCGAATCCTTGCCCTTTGAATGTAAATTTGCAGTACAATTTTCTCCACAGGTTCTCTCTTTCGCGAAGCGACGATAGACGACGCATCAAAGCTGTAAATTCCGGGGTGAAAAACAACTCTGCATCGGTCTGGATTGAGGTACAGATTTAACATAGTAAACTCGTTCCGACATGCTTGTTTGACATAGACAACGACCTGATAATTCGCAAAATCATGTTAAAGCTAAGATCCATCTATCTATTTGTGGGGTTAAGCTAATTTTCTAAGAGAGGGATTATTTATTTATTTATTTTTTTGGTGAAGCGTTATTGAATGTTTGAATTTTGGTCACACCATGAGACCACAAGCATTAAAACATAGTTGAAATTACGGATATTGTTCTCTGTATTTTGAATAAAGTAAACGGTGGGACAACAACTTCATCGAGTTTTTGTCAAATTTGATCGTCAGATTCAAATGTTAGGATCGTTGATTGATTAAGACATGACATCTTCGATATTTAGACGATATAACCTGTATTTTGAAAATCTCTGCTTGCATATCCGGTAGGGGAATAAATATATATTAGGGTTTTTTGCACCTATGGCCCCTTAATTTTTCGGATTTCTACACTTTGGCACCTTTTTTTTTTTGGCACTAACCACCCCGAATTTAAAAAACGTTACAGTTATTAGCCGTAAATTGATAACGCTCGTCCAATTAGAGACGGAATGACCCTCGTGCTGCTCACGTGAGCTTAAAGCATTGGACAGCGTTATAAATTTAAGGCTAATTGCAATGTTTTTTAAATTCGGGGGTTAATGCCAAAAAAAAAGAAGGGGTGCCAAAGTGTCAAACTCGAAAAGTTTAGGGGCCATAGGTGAAAAAACCCTATATATTTTTTGGAAACGGTAAATATGATCCAAATATAGGTAGATATCCATAAATATTTAAGTAGGAAAGTTTTCAAACTAAATTTCCATCTTGTAACATAAGGGTACAATTTAAGTTAATTAATATAATTGTTCGTGTATTGAGAATAACAGCACTTAAAAATGCTTAGAATAATAAATTATGTAAATTTTCAACAAAAGAAAGAAAAAAAAATCACATTATACCTTAAGTTTAAAGCGTTGTATTGAGCTAGATCAAGATAAGAGCATTTCAGATATGTGCAATCTCTATATGCTACTTGTTACTTAAAAAAAACTGGGAAAAAAAAATGTTGTCCGATGATGTGCAAGTAATTCCGTATTTTAAATTTTTTTTTACAATTTATTTTAATTCTACATTATTTCTTGAAATATCTATTGACGTCGATGTCATTTATAAATAAGGAGTTTGATAACTATTTAATGGTTGATTTTGATGTGTTGTAGTTTTCGGTATTTTTCATTAATATTTGCCTTCAACATCCTAAAATGAAACAGCCCCGAAGAGCTTTACATTGAGACAAATCTTGCTTAATAGTTAACACGAGCTTGCTCTAATCTAAAGTCCAAGAGGTGTACAAGCCGTAAACCATTTACTACTTGTAGAATTTCAGCTTGCTATTCATTTTTTTTTTCGCCATGTATGAACTACAAAGTTGAGCTATGTCAAGAGAAAAGTATGTAATATTAATTTATATGATGCCTCTATAGAGTGTGAGAGAGAGAAAATTTGGCATTTGGGAAAAATGTCGTATGAAACAAACAAAAAAAGGGAAAAGGGAAGCAGCAAGGCAAGGAATATAACATTTTATCCTATACATTCTTGAATGGAAAAATGAAAGAGAGCGATGCCGGTCATTACTCGGTCACCACTATTTTATCGGGAATTCTTTCACCGGTTACACTGATCGGCATTTGATCGTTTAGCATATTGCATATTAATAGAAATTTCCAACGGTGTATCATTTGCGTAATTTCAACATGTAACGAATAAGTCACGTGTGTTTAAAAATCAATGCGCGTAATTACCTCGTTTATGACAGAAATTTTACCGAAGTCAACCACGTTCTTACGTGACAAGTGCCCACTACATGTAATTCTCGTGAACAACTGCAGAAGAACATTTCAACACGATCTAAAACAACGATAAAATATCACATCCATCATCGTCTATAATTGCACCTCTTTCCAAAGGGTTAGGATATGATTTACTAAATAATCTAAACTCCTCATTAATCCCTTTATACTACAAATTTACTAACTTGAGTGTTAGAGTGCCCGCACTGGAAAAATCCCTGGTGCCCCCCTCACGCTCTTGCGATTTTGCATAGTTATTAGCAAGTCCAAGTCGAAGTCTGAGAGTACCGTATTTGACGCGTGGCTCAACATGGTATTTTGAAGTACGCAGTCACGTGACTCCCATGTGAGTTGATGACGAAATTGTATCAACACTAATTTTTTTTTAATTGATAAATACTATTTGGCTCTTCCTTTTTGTCTTTCTCATCTATCAAGAAAAAGCGTAATTTGGTCAAATTCAAATGTAAAAAGTGGCATGGATTATAGTTGTTAAGGTTGTAATTTACGAACACATATTTGGCAATGCTTTTGGATTTCTGTAAGAACCTGCGATCAAACTGAGTGTGTGGTAAAAAAGTCTTTTAACTAGATTTCTCAATAATGTGCTATGCAAAAGTTATTTTGAAGAATCAACACAGACCACACTTTTAGATACTATTGTGGTTATTAGTAGATGAATATTTTTGGTTATTTTAGATCATTTAAAAAAAAAATTTTGATTATTATCACAATAACTTTTTCTTACAGCACAACAAACAACAACCTATCCTGGTAGCACAAAATTATCAAGGACCTCTATGTAGGGATGAAAATTTAGAATAGAATGTTATCGGTAAGTTTTTGTCCGGTTGATTTTTATTCGGGTAAGACAAAATGGAATGAAAATTTGGAATAGAATTACCCGGATAATTGGAAAAAAAATAGAATGGAATTATCTAGGTAATATGGAATGGAATGAAAATTTGGAATGTAATTATCTGGGTAATTGCTCGGAATGAAAGTTTCTTCCGTCCAAAAAAAAAAACACACACACACACACACAAAATTTGAGTAATTACCCGAAAA
The DNA here is from genome assembly GCA_018132145.1 of Boehmeria nivea var. tenacissima. Classification (NCBI taxonomy): domain Eukaryota; kingdom Viridiplantae; phylum Streptophyta; class Magnoliopsida; order Rosales; family Urticaceae; genus Boehmeria; species Boehmeria nivea. Next base: position 11,466,860 of record CM030883.1, read on the forward strand.
TTACCCGACGGATAAATCATATTTTTCGGGTATTAGCTGAAAAAAAGTGACCGGGTAATTCCAGATAATTACCTAGAAATTATCTGAAAATTTACACCGGGTAACATTTCATGTTCCATATTTGCATGCCTACCTCTATGTATATGGTCAATTAGTTAAATAAGTCCTTTCCTTCAAGGGTTTTAAAATTTTAACGCATTTTTCAAAAAATTAAGAAAATAACCATGGTCTAATAGCAAGATGTATGGATTAACTTCATCCCTTGTAACTTTTTTATGGTTATTTTTTTAAATTTAAAAAATATAGGTTATTAAGTGGTATTTTATTTTTTTCAATTCCCCTATTTTATTTCGTTCTCCAAAACAGAGAATTGCAAAATAAAATCATTCTTAATGCCACTTAATAATCTATACTCTAATTAATATAATCTTTTTGTCTCTACCCTATATTTGTCGTCTAAAATTTGGGATATAAATTAAAAATATAATACTATTAATGTGCTAAAAAGGCATTCTTCAAAATACTCCTCAAAATCTCCCTTCAAACAAATGTCGTTGGGCCCAGGCCCAAGAAAAGGGGACAATAGAGCTCTAAGTAGCCCATACCAGTTGCGTAATATAACCGAAAGACCAAGGACAAAATTGGAATACGCGAAGAGTTTGGACCTCCCTGAAAACCCTAAAATAGCTCTCCTCTATAAATAGCTCCAAAACCCTAATTTCCTCCTCTCTCTGTCTTCTCTCAGCAGCCAAAGATGTCGAAGCGAGGTCAGTTTTTCTTTCGTGATCTTTCGATTTTTCTGTTTTGTTTATACTTTTTCGCTTCTTGATTTCCATTGCATTTTGTAGTCTTGATCCTTAGGAAATTATCGAATCGTTTTCCTTAGTTTAGATCTATTGGGCTTTTGAAGATATCATGAAATGTGAAGATCTTGAGCTTTCGTCTTTTTCGAATATGGTTGTTCTCTGATTTTCATGCGAACAGAGTTGGGTTTTTGTGAATTGCATTCTGGGTTTTGGTTTTGTCAATTTGATGGTTGTTTGTAAAGATTGGTGAACTTAAAATGGTATATGATTCGTTTTGATCTGTTATGCTTTTTTTTTTTTGGAAACTTGAAAATAAAATGATTGTTTCACTGTGATATATTTTTCTGTAACTTCCAAATTTTTTGATATGGGTGTTCTCAGCCTTAAGTTAGAAAAATGCGTAGTTAGGGAAAAGTTGATTTGATCATGTTTGAGTCTGATAACATGTTAGCTTTTTGTTTGAGAATAGCTTGTTTGCTTATTTTATTGTTTTGTGTTAAATTAGGACGTGGAGGGTCAGCTGGTAACAAGTTCAGGATGTCACTGGGTTTGCCAGTGGCAGCTACGGTGAACTGCGCCGACAACACCGGGGCAAAGAACCTTTACATCATTTCTGTGAAGGGAATCAAGGGTCGTCTCAACCGGTTGCCGTCAGCTTGTGTCGGTGACATGGTTATGGCCACGGTTAAGAAGGGGAAGCCCGATCTCAGGAAGAAGGTCCTGCCTGCGGTCATTGTCAGGCAGCGCAAGCCATGGCGCCGAAAGGATGGTGTGTTCATGTACTTCGAAGGTAAATATTTTTTCCAATTTTTGTTTTGATCATGTGTGGCAATATGACCTGCTTGGAGTTGGTGTTTCAAATCTGAATAGAGTTTATACAGTATTTAATTGATGTAAGAGTTTGTATTAGTTTTGATCTTATTGGTTTTGATCTGTCAATTTCAATTTGGTACTCGTTATGCCATATGGTGTTGATTCTTCATTTATGTCAACATAATGCTATGCTTCTTTGCTTTTCTGTAATCTTTGGTAGAGTTTAAAGTTGATTGCTGGTTAAGGGGCTTCATGATGCATGCTTTTCTCACTATTTAATGCATTGCCTGAGACCAGCTAGACTAATAATTCGAGTATTATATCGAGTGTGGTATCTCTTTGTTATAGTATCTTGCTTTTCGCAATTCGAGACATTTTCTCCACTTCTGTTTGGGTTTGTTTTTGTTCATGACATTGTCTTTCTATGCATATCATATTAATTTATGTCCTTAGTCTTTTTTAGCAACTCATGGCAATTGAATAGCTGGTGATGTAGTGTGGAGAGTTTCCTTTTAGCCTCCACACCTCCCATAACCAGCAATATTAATTTTCCAACCTCACCCCTTTACCGGATGGAAATTATTGCTGTGTTTATTATCCCTGTCAAAGGTTGGATATTTATTAGTGTCCATTTCATTTCCTTTGATAGAAAGGAGTTGAATAACCTTTAACTCTCACCAGACACAAGTCAGGTATCATTCTTTATACGATTCATGGGTGATACAGTTACGTGTCTGGAAAACCAATAGTGTCCATCGTTACAGGTGTGTCCTTGTTTTTTGTGCTCACATCTGCTCCATTAGGGCTCTACATATATGATTTAGAAGCACTAAGAAGTCACGGAGTCAAATTCATCAGTAGATATCTGAACCTGGCAATTTGCATTGTGTGGTTAAGCTGAAATTTTTTGGTTGTCACTGTGGTCATACCGAATAACAGTGTTGTTAATGATCTTATTTGCAGATAACGCTGGTGTTATCGTGAACCCGAAGGGAGAAATGAAAGGTATTGCTCATATTAAGCCTAACACTCAGTTTGTTTCCGCCAGCTGAAAAAATTAGCTCGTGGTGTTCACGATTTCTCAGTTACTCCGAAAAATGTAATTGTTTTTTTGTTTCCGTTTCTTATTTGTTTATGTTCACTTCTTTAGGGTCTGCCATTACTGGTCCAATCGGAAAGGAGTGCGCTGATCTGTGGCCGAGGATTGCAAGTGCAGCAAATGCTATCGTTTAAGAGTTGTTACTCATTTTTTTACCCTTCCTTTTTTTGGCATAGGATATTTGGTATTTTGTTACCCTTCTTTTTAATGCTACTAGATGGAGGCGCTTGTGACTAGGTTTTGTTTGTTTTTATCAAGTATCGGATTTAATATACTGAATGAAGTTTTGTGGGATTCAAGTCTATCTCTTTATCATGCAGTCTGTTATTGCGATCAAATTCTTATTTGGAACAATTTAGGTCTCTTATGGCATTTGTTTGCCTTTTACTTTAAATAAGCCGCAAATTTCCTTAGTTAATGTGGAATTTAGCATGCATATATATATATATATATATATATAACGCCTAGCTACTCAAATAAAAATAATTAGTTGTTTCTATGCTTAGGAGTTTCTCTTTGCTTTTGCTGAAATCAATGCTCTCTGATATCCAAGGCTTGAAAGGTTTAGAATTAGGGTAAAACAGCCAAAGATGGTTAAAATGGCCATATGGCTTCAGTTTAGATTAACTTGGAATGGTTGAAGTGACGCGAAGTTTGATGTTTTTTTTTTTTTTTTTTGCCTGAGAAATGTGGACTAAAGCATTTGGGAAATTTATAAAAATGCCATTTTCGACAACTTAGAATTTTGTAATTAATTTTCTAATCTGCAAATTAGCACTCTGGTACTGCTACTAACCAACTCTAAAACTATGGGAAATTTATAAAAATGCCACTTTACATGAATTGAATTTTGTACTTAATTTTCTAATTTGCAAATTAGTACTCTAGTACTGTTACTAACCAACTCAATGTGCTACTAGATTGAACAAAAGGATAGTCTAACCTGATCCACATGAGCCTCGAACAAGCTCGAGCTCGAACACTGGCTGTTGGCAGTCCTCTTGAGCCTCACAAGTGTCCGAGCTCGAACACTGGCTGTTGACAGTCCTCTTGGCCTCACAAGATATTTGATGAAGGCCTATTGTTATTCTGGTCCTTGCGAGCCTAGTCGGAGATTTAGCCGTCGATGATCCTTGCGAGTATCTTAGGAGGATTCACCTGTGTCGAGGCTCGCAAACCTTCTAAAAGTTTTGGTCATTGCTCATCACCAACTACCTCGTCGATCCTTGTGAGCCTGGAGACTTGTCTTATAACTATAGACAATTTACATACGAGTAAATTTCGAACCATTTCAACCAGTCAACTTCAAAATAGCAAATCTCCATTTAATTTAGTTAGAAGCCCTACAAACCCTTATACCATGAATGTTTTCTGTCAACTACTCTTGCAAAAGTTTTTCAATTTATTATAGTTATTAAAAAATTTTAATTACTCAATGACGCGTCAAAACTAATTACGAGTTGAAATGTCCGTATTGAGGTATTGTTTCCGAGTCGGAGTTGTAGAGTGCCTACGATAGGAGGATGGTGAGGCTTTATGTGCCTAAGAAGAGCCTTAAGCTTACAAGGGGATTGAGAGACACTGAGAAAAGTTGGACACTGTCTATTTGAGAGAATTTTCTAACCTTTAATCCTCAGAAGTGGTAAGAGGCGACCTCTAAAAAAAACAAAAAAAGAGACAGAAATGGAAAGGGTAATTGAAAGAATCAAGTCAATGCCAAATTGCTCACCTGATATGCCTCAATCAAATGTCATCATATCAATTAAAAATACATCAATTGATATTTTATTATATATCAATACATCACTATTATTGGAAAAAAGTTGTAATGTAGGTGTGGACAAATACATAAATGGTGTGTGCGTTTGTGGAGCTCATGAGGCATGGTCTTTTCTTGGATACTCAATCAGCATTTTGACTATTTAGGGGTTTCTATAGTCACACATAGCCTCACACTCTCCAATTCTAAATTCAACAAAACCAAAAAAACAAAAAAAAGTCACTACAAGTTTCTCTAATTTTCCAACTCTAACTTCACAAAATGCACTAAATTCTCATGCCTCCACTTGTAACAAAACAATTGTCTTATTAATAATAATATTATTCCAAGAGCCACCCAAAACCAGCCTGTGAGCCTCATATCATAACAAATTATCTCATCTCCCATGAGACCAAATCTAATTCTCTTGATCCAAATCCTGGATAGATTTTCTTTAAATGCCCCTGAGCTTTGAGAGTGTCAACTTGGCCCCGAAATTTTAAAAGATCTCTAAAAATATCCTGGAACTAAATTTTTAGATGGAATAGCACAAACGACATCATGTGAGGAAGCGTAAACTATATTTAAATATGAATATGATAGATTATCACTATTACAGATAGTAATTAGCTTGGATAAAAGTCTTTTATGGCAGTGATCAAAGCCTCTCTTATATAACTTCGTGTGCATGATCTCGATTCTCGTCAAAAATTTTGTAGTTCTCCAAATTTAGAGGGTATTCTTGAAACTTTTTTGAACTTCAGAGGAGTAAATTGACGCTTTTCTAATCAAAGGGAAAATTTTAAAATTTAGCGCAAAAAAACCCTTATAAAAGCCCTCCTTCAGAACCCCCCCAACCACACACACTAGTAATTAAGATTGAAAAAAAAATGGAGAGAAACCAAATCCTCTTGCTATGTTCCCTAAGTCTTTGCCTCGGCGTAGCAATGGCAGATTGGAACATCTTGAGGCAAAGGTCCCAAAACGGGCTCATGATCACCCTCAAGAACTACTGCGAGAGTTGGAGAATGAATGTCGAGCTCAACAACATCCGCGAGTTTGAGGTTGTGCCCGAGGAATGTGTTGGTTACATCGGCAAGTACGTGACTTCGACGCAGTACAAGGTTGACTCGGAGAGGGCCGTTGAGGAGTGCATTGTGTACCTTAGCACTGGCTGTGGCTTGAAGAAAGATGGCAAAGATGCTTGGATTTTCGACATTGATGACACGCTTCTTTCAACCGTGCCTTACCACAAGAAACATGGCTATGGGTAATTCTTTTTTCATCTATGTCTAATATCTATATACAGGTATTGAAATGCTATTACTATTTGTTTTGCTCATTTGGTCATTCATGAATTTTGGTCGGTCTGGCTTACTTGAGAACGATTTTAGATCGTTGGACTTCACTCCTTATAAAGGTTAATTTCGTAGCTCAGAATCGCTTCGTAGCTCAGAATCGCTCTTTATACGATTATATCCTACCACATATTCTTCCTATTGTTTTTGTTTTGTTTTGTTTTTTATCCCTTTTTTTCATCTTTTGTAATTGGTTTGAAAGTTTGGAAACGGACGAATTTCTAGAAATGATTACAAAATTATTTGCTTTATTAATAATGGCTATCTTTTAATATTATCTTTTAATCAATTTTCGCTATATGGACATATATATAATATGTATATATATATTTTTTAATCCACTTATTGTTATGAGCATGACCTAAACCTTGACATATTGAGTTGAATCTTCATACCACATATATAGTGATGCTTATCTCAAACATTGTGAATTTACATAATTTACATAGACGAATCATTTGAAATATATAGGGGAGAGAAATTGAATTTGACATCATTAGAGGATTGGATGAGCCAAAGCAAAGCACCTGCTTTAGACCACTCATTGAGGCTCTTCAATGAGATCAAATCAAGAGGTTTGCAAATCTTTCTCATCTCTTCAAGGAGAGAGAGTTTAAGATCAGCCACAATTGACAATCTTGTTGTCGTTGAGTTCTATGGATGGTCACGTCTCATCTTAAGGTCGGTCCAAAAATTGAAAAAGCTTATTGTTATCCTATTTGTTTTCTTTTCTACTTTGGTATAACATGTCGAGTTTTATAATTATATGGCTATAGGACTCCTGAGGATGAATTGAAAACCGCCCAAGAGTACAAAGCTCAAGCTAGAAGAGAGTTGATTAACAAAGGATATAGAATTTGGGGTATTCTTGGAGACCAATATAGCAGCATTGAGGGACTTCCAAGTGCCAAGAGAACATTCAAACTTCCAAATCCTTTATACTATGTTGCTTAAACTTAAATTATTAATAATAAAAGAAAAAAAAAACCCTCAAGCTTAAACTTTGTGCGTACTATTTGTTTATGAGTTTTTATTGCACAATAAGGACGTCCCTTGTATACTCATTACCTTCTATTTTTGCACCCCATATGTATTATAAATTACGAATACTCTTCATGGTTGAATAGTGGTGTAAAATATTTCATTTTCCAATCGAATTATAGTATATTTTACGAAGTAAACTTCATCCGAAGCAACAAATTAAGGATAAGGTCTAATTCAAACAAAATGGCTATCAAAGGTTGTATGTTAATACAAACTTCATGCCTTTGAAGGAGAGTTAAAACTCATATAAAGCGTAAGAGAGTTAAAATCTTACAAGCAGATCGTAACGCAAATTAACCACTTTTGCACAAAAGCAAAATCAACACTTCTGGACCTGAATAAACAAAAGACCCTTCCCTGCAATTATTCAATATGCTCACACACTTAACACACTGCATAGATAATAATGTACAGAGCACCAGATTCAGCCCATCTTAGCCTCGCCGCCGAGATTCATCTTTGCGCAGTACTCGAACAAACTTCCGTCGAAAGCGCGCCGGACGGCCTCTTTCGACAGGTAACCATCCTCATCCCTGGCAAGAACATACAAAAGACCCCATTCCAACTTGCTTGCAATCCTGCAAAATACAATCTTCCACTAGTTTAGTGCTCATAATAAAGTCTCGCAACTAGTTACTACTATTAATACCGCATAGTCACTATATATGAAAAAAAAAAAAAAAAAAACCCACAATTTAGGTGTCTAAATTTGTTTGTCACTGAAAAGTCCAAGGCTACAACAATATTAAGCCTCTTAGTTAGAACAAATTCCATAATTATAAGCATTTGATTCAAGAAATTAGTTATGACTAACAATTATTTAGCCACAATTTTTTGTGATTAAAGAGTATTCAGCATAATAATGTGCATTTGTTTTTGGTGATTAAAATTAACAAAGCAAATAATCCCAAGTAAAACATGGAGATTAGATAATGATATTTATTCAAATATTATTACCAGCCAAAAGGGTCAAATGCCAATCGATTCCCCTCGGTCATGTCCCAGAGCTCTCCGAAAGACAACTTGTCCGGAACGGTCCGAGCGTATTTGCTAAACGAGTTCTCCATATTTACTGGCACATACCTGAAATCTCCCATCAATACCAAATTAATCAAATCTCCATTAATAGCCTTTTTATTGTATAATTATCTAGTTAATTAGTGTCACACTTATTTATATATATGTACCTTCCTTCGGTGTCATATGTTCCAGAGTCACTACCATGCTTGGCTTTGTGGATGTTGTAAATGTAAATTGGGAGGAAAGGTGAAGGAAACCATCCCTTATAATTAGAGACATAATTAAATTTTAGACTTTTTAGCAAATAAGTGCCTATATAGAATTTTAGGCCTTTTAATACGGTGTATTACATATAGTGAATTCAATTAAGGGCAAATTTTACGTTTGCCCCCTGAATTTTGGGGTCAGTTTCACTATACCCCCTAAACTTCAAAACGTTAGATCCGTTCCCCTTAATCTTTGAAATTTCGTAAAAATGCCCCCTCCGTTAAATATTTAACGAAAAATGCCTTAAATTCATGTGTTTAAGGTGCTTTGAGGTTAAAAAAATATTAAAATTAATGTTTAATCTTTAAATTATTGTGGGGTAGTTATATTTTAATAATTTTAATAATATTTATATACAAAATTTATAATTAAATTCATATTTATATGCAAAATATCATATCTTAATTTTTTTGAGAGAGAAAAAGTATGAATTTAATTATAAATTTTGCATATAAATATTATTAAAATTATTAAAATATAATTACCACACACTAATTTAAGGATAAAATAATAATTTTAGCCTTTTTACCCACTTTAAAACACCTTAAAAATACAAATTTAAGGCATTTTCCGTTAAATATTTGACGGAAGGGGCAAGTTTATAAAATTTCAAAGATGGAGGGGAACGGATCTAACGTTTTGAAGTTTAGGGGGCATAGTGAAACTGACCCCAAAGTTCAGGGGGCAAACGTAAAATTAATCCTTCAATTAACTTACAGGCAAAGTAGGGTAACTCAGAGCACCATTGATGATAATGGCCATGACAAGTGACGCAATTACGTTGAAGCCAATTGCACGTAGACCTTGATTAAAAGAGCACCAGAGAGAATTTTAAAAGTATATGTATGTAAATATACTATGCTATAACTTTTGATTTTTAATCTCTAAATATTCAAATTCAATGAGGATGGTTTCTAAACCACTCCAACAACGCTTCAAGAGAAATTGGTCTTCTAATGTTGAAGACCATCGTTACCATATTGAACTTGGAAATGGAGACTAATTAAAATGCAAGTTTTGAGGTCACTAAAGTTTTATTGACAAACAAAGTTGGGTCACTAAAAATGAAAATTGTACAATTTTGTATAATGTTATGTTATTAAGAACTACGTAAAACAAAATTACTACGACTTGAAAGCATATTCATGACATTGTAAGTTGTGACATGAATATATACTAGCATTATTTGTCACAATTAATTCTTTTCAAACGTGACTAAAAATTGTAACTAAAAAGTAATTAATTTAAAGTTACCGGTATAAGTTTCCCAAGGGTAAATGATGCCATTGTCATCTTGGTCAAAGAAAGCAACATGTTGCTGTAGAACACTCAGATTGTAGTGTTTGTGTCCTGCTGTTCCTGTTGGGTGGTTTGTGTCCGGAGCTACCAATGCTCTTGCCAGATCTTTTTTTTTTTTTTTTTTCAGTCACATAATTAGTTTATTAGTACTGCACATGTTTTAGTAAAATCAAAGAAACAAATAATAATAAAAAAGGGATTAATATACTAATCTACTCATGCAAAATATATATTTTTATTTAATCTAAGATCTGGTGTTATAGAATGGTGTGTTCGTGGTTGTGCCCGCAATAAAGATGCGACACGTAGTCCAATTTTGAAAGGTGAAAATGTTCAAATGCTAATACAGAGCACAATGAGGAGAACATCAACTTAGAAACAACAAATCTAGTTTAGAATATAATTTCGGAAATTTAGTTTTTAGTTTGCCTCTACAGGCTAAAAATATAATTTTTGCATAATACCCTCCTAAACTAGGAATTTACAGCTACATTTCTATTATACCTATGTTAAATCAAATTCTATAAATAATTCCACATCGTATCTATGTTGTTAAAGAACACTGATCGCTGTTTTAATACTTTCTCGAAAGAGAAGAAATGATCTATATATGTCGTTAAAGTGTTCCATATATAACATGCAACAACTTTTTTTTTCAACAGAAGCAAAAACTTATAATGAGTACTTCTTTGACCACCTAACAAATGATAATCCACGGCCAAAAAACTAATAATCAAAGATAAGTCATTAAGCAATAGACTAATTCAAAAGTTATGAGTGAATACAAAAAAAAAAGAAAGAAAAAAACTGACAAGGCTTTGGAAGAGTGGTTTCCAAGTCAGCCCTGACCCTTCTCTCCATGGTCACCGGTGCGTAGCGAGCTTCTGTTGCCATTGTTTCACTTTCCTTATTCGCAGCCATATTAGTAATATAATATAGTATAATATAATACAGAAAGTCCTCAAGTGGCTATATATATAAATATATATTTGTAATCGTCTTTTGATCCTCTTCCTTTTCTTCTTCTTCTGATTCTTTGTGTGTGTGTGATTTGTGTATAGAAGATTGTAGTTGAATAATATAATATATGCGTTACAGGTTCTTTTGCGGTTATATTTAAAGAGTGCGACGATTGTAGAGTGATAAGAGAGAAAGCAAAGTGCGTGGCAAAAGAAAAGTTCAGTCGTGGCAAACTCAAAAACTGCATGTAAACCTTTGTGTGTCAATTACACTGAAGTGACATTTGGCATTTACCTCAAAAAAATTAAAATCTACATCTTTTGTTTCTTTTTCTTTCGTTATCATATAATTTTGATATCTAAACAAAAATAATTATTATAAATTACAATAAAATAAAAAGTAATTTCGTCCCTTAAGAAAGTTCGTGTTATTTTCATTATTACATCTTCCATCTTTCTTATAATGACATGCAATTATCAGAGGAATAAAATTAACTTTAGGGTCTTTGATGACTTTTTTTTTTTATAAAAAATAATTTTATATTATATAATTTGTTTTTTTAATAAATTTCAGATTTTAAAAAGATAATTTTTATTATTCAAAATTATTTTCTACTAAAAAAAATGTAGAAAAGTTCCGTTAACTTTTTTTTTTTTTTTTTGGCGTTAACTTTTGTGGATTAATATTAAGTTGAAAGGGACAACATATTTTATTTAGTAGCATTTTTTTTTTAAATTTCCCGCTTTGCTAATTTGTTCCCTACTTATTTGCCACTCAACGTCGTTAATTTCTTAAATAATTTATTTTAATTTTTTTTGTTCTACAAGTAGTTGTACGTAGCTCGAATCTTGCAGGTTGTGAATCTATCTTAATAGAATAAAGTTTTGACGCAAGCATATAGTTAGCACATACAAAACAATTATTGTACGGAAATTACTTATTTATGTGTATAATTTGATTATTATTTTTAAATACGTCAAAAAATGCGGCATAAAATTACGCATTCAATGAAAATTCAAAAACATACATACAAGTGTTAAAAATATGGGAACTTCACAAAATGTGTATATATTATGTTCATGAATTACGATAAATTAATTAATGTGTGAATTAGAAATATCAAATATATCTTAAACCTACAAATGGATATTCTATTATATATATATATGTATGTATATTTAATATTAAATAATTAGAACATAAAGAGTTAAAATTTATGTATGTTTTTGGTTCCTTTGTCAAGTTAATTTGTCTCATTCCTATCTCTATATAAAGTATTTTTATAGTGATATAAGTATAACTATAGACCATAACTTTTGTGATGTTGTGATCAGAATAAACTTTAAAATACAAAATTGGTTTGTGTTTGAAATTGGCAATTTATTGATCAAATATATGAGGCATTGGAGAGGTAGCGCATGCAGGCTTGATAAAGCTAAAGCTACGTCGCAGCATCAAACGGGCACAATTTTGTTGGTTCATCAAAGTTACTGTGCACCCAAAGGCATCAGATAATAGATCTGAAATCATAGAAAAAGTGGGGCCCGGTCCCGATCGTCCAAAATAGAAATATTTAAAATTATCATTCCGCTTAATTAAATGGTTTAAAAATACGTATCCGACTATCAAATAATTATAAAGATTAAAGTTCAGCCAATGACTTTGTTAACCTTTAGAAATATTGGTTCAAATTTAAAATGCTTCTACCAAAATAACTTATTTCTTTCTTCTTCTTGCACATTCATTTCCCCCCAATTTCACACACTATTTAAATAAGACCCTCTACAGCAAGTAGCGTCTTAAATCACCGAAAAGGGCAACTACTTATAAGAAAATCTTGGTTAGCAATAAAGCCAAATGATTATAATTCTGAGATAATTTATTGGCTAAATGGCTTCAAACTCCATATATATCCTGATATCCACATGAAATAAGAACGCCCAAAATATACCTATGATAATTGTGGACTTGAGAAATATACGTTGGATATGATACTCAATAGATAAGGCATTTCAAGAGGAGACAGAAATGAAAAAAAAAAAAGTTTTGATTGAATTGTGTCGATTTAATCCTTGGTTAAGATTTATGTGTTTTGAAAGTTCGAAAAACTATTCTATAATGGTTTGTTGGGAACTTGTTGCAGATTTCGAGATATGTTTGTTTGAGAAAAGAGTAATGTTAAGATCTCAAAATACATCTTAAATTTCTCATATCAACACATGTGACATGTGATTTGTCAATATGTAATTAATAAGTCTCTTTTTAGAAAATTATATATAACAAATTACACGTTGACAATTAACATGCCACACGTGTTTATACGGGAAATTTAAAATAATTTTGAGATCCTTGGCAGTACTAGTCACAAAGATAACCAAGGTATATTTTGTTACCCAACTGCCATGTCCATTGCAACTTTGGAGACTCTCAAATCCCAATAAATACTTCTTATTTGTGACCGTTCGATTGTGCACTATCAATGCTACACTACGCAGGTCACGCGCATACACTACCATAGAATTCGCCAAAAAGAAAAGTGGCATTCCTAAGTTTTTTTAATGTTTAATATATTGTCATGCATAATTCATTTAATTTAAAAAAATATATATAATTTTTGTATGTTTAAGAAAAATACGTAAATAAAAATTATGATAAAAAAGTACGTACCTACTTATATAATACGAGTATAATACCTAAAATTACTAACTATACAGAATTCGTAGATTTAGGTAGACAATTTTTATTTGAATGAAAATTTTGAATTTAATTTTATTCAATCATATAAGTTTGAATTCATGTTATACTTGGAAAATTCAAGATAAAGGTTATTATCACAAAATATATTAACATGAATTGGTTAAGCCATGAAATAGATGATTTACAAAAAGAGGAAATTACGTGGAGTAATTGGCAAAGAAATTTATATATAAGGGGGTTGTTTAATGCATATGAAGGTATGGGTAAACTCAAATAACCAAAACGTATCCCTTAAATTTCTCAACCTTTATCTGTCTCATTCAAGCCTACGTACTTGAATGTGGTTCGTTTCAATGAAACCCACAACAAAACGTCTATCCTCAATTGGAGGCATATGAATTAGTGAGTAGTTATTAAAGAATTGGCATATCCTCTCTTCGTTTAACTTCATTCTTCCTCTCTTATCTCTTGATAAATTAAGATAATTTAAAATACTTTCTTTCTTACCTTCACTGTTAAGCGAAATGACGAGTGAAAAAGAACAAAATGATGAGTGAAAAAGAACAAAGACTAGAAGTGATATTATATCAAATTTTTGAAAGTGACAATATTGGATCAAATTTTCTCAATTGAAAAATGGATCTTATACGTACCCGACTTATGATGGGTTAATGTATTTAAAGTACTAGTCCATAATTAATTAAAAGTACGAATCTTTTGATGGGTAATCACTAATATAGTCTATGATATTATGAATGTGACGATTTTATCAAGATCATTATAAGTGTGTGATGACACTGAGTGAAGATATTTTATATAATATTGATTATATAAGACTCATACCGACTTTCTTCGAGAGTCGTTATTTAAGTTCTGTTACAAACTCGAATCAAATCACTAGATGATCATATGGAGGTCAATTTAAATCCTGAGTATTCACGTACTCCTTTGGACTAACATGCTCTTTTATATGCTTGTTACGGTCTTAAAGCAACTGGGCATAATACTTTATTTTTGGAGTCCAAGAGTTCATCAGCCCTAGGAATGTGATTTACAATTTTACATATATGGAAATCATAATTTCTTTGTGAATAAGTAAGAATAGTTCACTTAAGTGTTAATATCTTGAACTAAACAGTCTGAGTGCTCTAATTCATAATTATTACGAATTTGTTGTTTATTAGTGAGATTAATAGTACTTGAGGATAAAAACATAATTAGATGAAAGTGTCATTTAGGTAAATAGTCATTTTAAGTACTTTGTTTTAAAAAAAAATAGTTATAGTTTTAAAAAATTTAAAAATTGTAACTGTAATTTTTTTTTAGCAAAGGTAAAAATTTTCTTACCATAACAAAATTACACAATAAGAAATTTTTTATCAAGATAATAAATTTCTAAAATGGTTATTTTCGTAAAATTTTGAAACTATACCAAAATTTTAAAATCATCTCTAAAAAGTGGTTGTTTTCTTAAAATTCCCGATATGAAAAGCCTATTTTGAGCAAATTAGGGTTTTCTGTTTTCATTTTTTTCAATCACTCTCTCCTAGCCGCACACTTCCTCAATCTCTCTCCCAATCTCACCTTCTCTCTCTCACCTGTCACTCATTTCTCTCAAGCATCCACGCCGGCGCTGCCGCCGCCGTCGCGCACCAGTTACCCGTGCCGCCAAGAGATGAATCATAATATAGGAACAGCATATATATGAGTCCGTAGTAGTAGTAGTAGTAACAAGGACAATCTGATATAATTATAGCTTAACAAGATCAGTAATTCATATCATAATTCTGATATGTATAACTTCATAATGAATACAATTCCAATAGCAAATGCAATCTTAATAGTACTCAAACCCGTCACACATCACAACTTAACATAATTCTTAATCGGTGTTTATTCGCTACCTTCCCTGCATTCATTTATGAGTCTTGAGATACCCCAAAAACTCATCCACGTACTTGTCTTGTAACTCCATATCACCAAATATTTCACTCATCTCCTTTGCCTTCTCTCTATAAACCTTCCCTTCTTCTCTCTCCGCCACCACTCTCAGCGACTCCGCCACCGACTCTCTCCTAAACGACCCGTCGGTGTCGTCTCTCGGCACCGAATACCCAATCATTTTCTCTCCCAAAAACCTCGCATTCAGGCCCTGATCGTTCCCAAGCGGCAACAACACCAACGGCTTCGCAAACCGAAGCGCTTCCACGACAGAGCTCCAACCAGAATGGGACAAGAAAACCCCAACCGAGCCATGCGCCAAGATCTTCACTTGCGGAGCCCAACTCCTCCACACAAACCCACGTCCTCTCGCTCGCTCCTCAAACCCTATCGGTAGTTCAACCGGATCACAACCGGCCGATCCGGTCCGAGGCCTTATGACCCAAAAGAAGGGCATTTCGGAGAGCTCTAACCCGAGAGCCAACTCGGTGAGATCGTCTTGGCTTAGTTGGGCCTCGGATCCAAACGCCACGTAGACCACCGAGCTCTTTCCTTGGCCGTCGAACCAGGTTTGAATGGAATCCCAAGCGCCGATTTCGTCGTCGTTTTCATGAAGCGTTGGAGAAAGTTGGCCAACCGGGAAGATCGGTTTCTGGGTAAGATCTCCGAGCAGGTCCAACCACTCCTTCTCCAACTTCCAGCAACTTCTCACCGCAACGACGTCGCTTCCTCGTAGGACTTCCACGTAGCGATATTGCGCAGGAACGTTGTCGTCGTCGTCGCTGGCCAAGTCGTCGAAGACCCGCGAGATTTCGAACTGACGGAAGGCGACGGTGGATGGGAATGGGACCCACCTCGGAGGCACCGTGAAGTCCTCGAGGCTGTTGCGGTAATCTGGGAATTCGGTCCCGAAAAATCCCAACGACGACGCTATGAATATGCTGAAAAACCCGTTTCGGATCCCAATGGTTCGTGATATATCGGGCAACCAAAAACAGGTGAAATCGTAAAGAAGCCAGTCGGGTCTTGAAATTTTGAGGAAATCGGCGATGGGTTGTTGGAGGAGATCGTAGGCTTTTTTGAGGAGTGGGATTTTTTCGAGTGGCAAGTCGGTGGTGGCTTCGGCGTCGTTTGGGAGGCCATGGAGATTCGGCAGTGGGATTTTCACGAGGTTTATGAGTGGAGAGAGGTTTGGAGGGATTTTCGGGAGGCGAAGGATGTTTCTTGGGGTTGAAATGAAGGAGATTTTGTGACCCTTTTGAGCGAAGAGCTTTGCGAGCTCTAGGTATGGGATTATGTGGCCAAAGGCCAGCCATGGAAACATGGCTATGTGAAGCTTGTGATCAGCTTCGTCTTCTTCTTGTTTGTTCATGGCCATGAAAGACATGTCGTAATTGACTGAAGAAGCCATGATGTTTTTTTTTTTAAGAGAACGAGCAAAAGCTATATATTGTCCAGCATGAGGAAGAAAAAAAAAAAGAAAAAAGCAAAATGATCTTATAGTGTTTTGTTTATGGGGAAATTCTATAGTGGTTTTTTTTTTTTTGGGAAATAATTTTAAATGGTCAAATTTATATTTTTAAGATACAAGACTCATTGAAAAGGTGAATCCGACGGTTCAGAATTATTTAAAAAAAAAAAACCATCACAGAATTACCCTTGTTTGTGATAAGATTTAGGTTTGGTCATGTATTATGCAATGTGATTCTTTATCTCTTTCATTTTCAGACATTAAAGATCCATAGCGTCGCAATCGCTGGGCTGGCACTATGGTTGCATGGTCATAAATGTAGGTGAATTATTGCTGTAACTTTTAATGATTAATTACACGGTCCAGCTTCGTCCAATTTCTTATCTTGTCTAGGCCACTCATTACATAGAAGGAAAATATTAAACATACCAATTTTTTTTATTAATTTTTTAATACTAATCTATATAATAATTAATGTGTTATATTTTGATTGGCTAAATATTAAACTCTTTTATCAATTTTTTAATACCAACTTTTTAATACTATTTTCTTTCTGTCCTTATTATAAAATTTTGACGCGTAAACAAAAGTTATTATTATAATATAAACTTATGCAAAATGATTGAAAAATTTAATAGTTTTTGTTTATATGTCAAAATTTTACTGAATTCCATTAAATAATGTTTTTTAACGTACTTTTTAAGCTGAAAAATTCTTGCCAAATAGGGTTTTTTTCAATGGTCCCTACCATAAAATGTATCATTGATGGCCTAGGTTTTGTGCTATGGCCTAGGTTTTGTGCTTAGTTATCGGCCACAGCATGTCATTTATTCGGTTTTCTGTATAAAAGAAGGCATAAAAGAATAATGAGAAAGTCGAGTGGAAGAGTGTTGCATAATTTACGAGTTGTTCAATAATTTAAGACTGAGGACAATTTGGCAATACTACATGCATTTTAATAATAAATATTCTTTTAACATTGACATCCATGTGATTAAATGTAATTTTGACTCTTTAGCTTGAATGAGGCAACAGCTTCACAGTATAGAAATCTGCATTTTTAATTGGGACACAATTCATCTTTAAAAACTAAAACTATATGCATATTATGTAAGAAATATTAATATCCTAATTCGAAACTATATTGAAACACAAACAATATTTTCTTCCTCGAAACGCTAAACCCATGCTTCAATTCAAAAATCAGAAAGAAAACGTTAGATCCGCAACGGTACAAACTAAAACCAAACACATCTCAATTCACAAATATTTTGAATCGCAAACCCATGAATTTTCAACTGCCTTGATTTTTCCTCTAGAGATTAAACACATAATTTAATTTAAAGAACAGAATGCGTATGGAAGTGGAATGGCAATGGCGCAAACAAAACCAAACACATCTCCCACATACCCAAATAAATCAAGAGATAAAATACAATAATCACATATGAAATTTAAATAATCATTGCAAATACTGATTCTAATTTATACTTCAACTTGATAGAAAATCGGTATGAATACTAACCTTTGCACGGGCTCAAGCAACTTACATTGGAAACCAAAATAAGAAACGATAGTTTACAGATTCCATCTTCCTTTGGGTTTTTTTTTTTAATTTTTTTTCCTCTTCTGCGTTTTTTCACCCAAGAAGCCATCTTTCTCTTCTCGTCTCAAAGTGTTGGTTGTAATGGCTTTTACTAATGGTCTGACAATAACATGACTAAATTAATTGTTTATTCAATAGGTAATCGGTTAACACAATTTTAAAGCCCCTATTGTGCCCCTAATGTCTCATAGGCAGAACTAGTCCTGGCAATATGGTTCTGGTAAACGGATTAATCGTTATCGGAACCGTTAATCACGGTAACAGTTACCGGAATCAAACGTTACCGTTAATTGTTTTGCCGATTTCGAAAACCGACCGTTTACCGTTTTCAATTTAAAAAAAAAATTGATTGTTTGAGGCAAAGGCCTCCTCCACCTCTCTAACTCTCCCTACAGTGCACCTCCACGCTGGCCCAGCCCCTCCGCGAGCGGCATCGCCTCGCCCCAGCGCCCTCGCTGCTGGCCTCGCCCCTGCCCAACTCGCGCCGGTAGAAGCTCGCACTTATCGCCTTTCCTCCGCACATCTGCAGCCCGCACACAAACCCGAGCTGCTGCTGTCGCCGTCTCCTCGCGCTAGACTAGTTCGCCGCTCAATCTTGGCGAACCCCCACTATGCACCTCCGACCCTCCGCGTCGTCCTCCCCTCTGCCCCTCCGCGACGTCCTCCCACCGTGCACCTCTGCTTCTCCGCGATGTCCCCCCCTCTGCACAAAAAAAATTAAATGGCAAATGGTTTTCGAAAACAGTCAAACCGTTACCAGAGTTTAACATTAACGGTTAACCATTACTGTTAAACTCTGTTAACGGTTTGACCGGAACCGTTAACCAGAAACCGTACAAAACGGTTCCAGAGCTTGTTTTGCCAGTTCTCTAGGCAGATCCTTACCATTGATAATTGCCTTCATTATTTTTATATGCCAACTCATTTAATTGGATGGATGAGATCTAATGAAGATCATTGATGGGACAAAAATATATTGGACCATTACAGCCGATGCCTTAAAAGTATATAAATTGTGATAGTGTATGGTCCTCGAGAATTTTTTAGTGTTTTTTTACTTAAAAAAATCATATTAAATTCTTAAATTAATTATTTTAGCGGACCCTAAAAAAATCCACAAGAAATAGTTTCTTTCTGCTTCATATATATATATTTATCTCTCTCTCAAGTGCAAATTTATTTATTTTTAAATAAATTTTAAATGTGATAATTTGCACAAAATAATATTTTGTGTGCCTTCCACTCTACTACATGACATCTGTTTCTTCTTCTTCTTCATTCCTTTTTGTTTTTGTTTTTGTTTTAATTTATTTTTTCCCCTTCACCTTCTTCATTTCCTTCAACTTTAAACTAATTATTTTTTTTGGTAAAATTAATATTATTCACATATTTTTTTCATTCCACTTTTAATAAATTTATTATATTTATAATATGTGAACTCTGTGCGCATTATATGACTTTTTTTTTTTTTGGAAAAATAATATCTCAATATATAAATTACTTACATTTAAAAGTAAATGGAGTAAATAATGCAGAAGTCAACTTAAATGTTCAATTGTAAACCTATAAAAAGATAAAGTAACTAAGTCTTTGTAAATATCTTGTTGGATGTGTCTGATAAATTGAATTACCAACTTGCTTCTCCACTACCAAATGCTATCGAGGCATGTTTATCGGCTACGCATGTTGTCTTCTCTAAAACTGTGAGAGACCCCTCACTTCGAGAGAGTGAGTCGATCAAAGAGATTTGATCCATCTGTTTGTAAAAGTCTAGAGGACTTTATGCAAGTTGTTCTTGAATAACAATACCAAATAAATAAAGGCTGTATCCACACAAAGAGATTTCTAGTTAAATTTTGTTACGATATATCTAACAAAATTGTTCCAAATCGTAACAAAATCTTTTTTTTTTTGGTTTATTTCTGGTACAAAGTTTATTATTGTTATAACAAAATTTGTTACAAAATAAAAGTAGAAGCATAAAAACTAGAAACAATAAGCTCTCTGTAGCATTTCATAAACACATAATCCAAGCACAATTCAACAAGAAAACACAACATTCACTCATCAAAACAATCTACAAAACACACACCACAAAACTAAACTCATAGGACAAGCCACAACAAAACACACACATATAGATATGAAAATTTCAAACCAATTTCAAATATGAACAAAATTTCAAACCAATTTCAAACACACACACACACTTAGTTTTGTAGGCTCAGATACATACAAAAACAAAACACAAGCACTAAAACAAACAAATATAAAACGAAGTTTTCACTAATCACCACAAAAACAAACCACCCAAAACCCAACTAAACCTCTCCCCAAGACTCTTTACAACCAAATACGATCCTCCAAATCCTGACATGCGAAGAACCTCAAAAGGACGAAGCACATCGCCATCGCAGCAAAGAAAGCCGTGAGAAGTAGTGGGAGAAATTGTTTCTTTAAATTTTGAAAATTGTGAGTTTGTCTCTGTCAGTCTAATTAGGAGGGAAATGATGAGCACATTTTTGGTAGTTCACGTTGGATTTACAGAGACTTGTGGTTAATTATTTTGCTAAACTTGCGAAACATGAGATATTTTATTGAAACAATTTTATTCAGTATTTGTTAAGAAAATGTGATAAGACAACCTATGCTATAAAATATGACCCTATAATTTTTTTCCCACAAAAAAAAAAACATTTTATTGCATAGAGAAGAATATATATAGTACTCCTTGATATTAAATCAAGGAAAATCCCAATCTAAATATAACTTGCGTACTTGACATTATAATAAAAAAAAATTCTCATAACAAATGCACACTTAATATGAGTCACACACAAATTTAACATATTCCTTCATTCCTGTTTATTTCATGTCCATTCATCTCTTAAAATATACCATCTCTTAATCCTTATGAGTCTTGAGATACCCCAAAAACTCATCCACATACTTGTCTTGCAACTCCATATCACCAAACAATTCACTCATCTCCTTTGCCTTCTCTCTATAAACCTTCCCTTCTTCTCTCTCCGCCACCATTCTCAGCGACTCCGCCACCGACTCTCTCCTAAACGACCCGTCGGTGTCGTCTCTCGGCACCGAATACCCAATCATTTTCTCTCCCAAAAACCTCGCATTCAGGCCCTGATCGTTCCCAAGCGGCAACAACACCAACGGCTTCGCAAACCGAAGCGCTTCCACGACAGAGCTCCAGCCAGAATGGGACAAGAAAACCCCAACCGAGCCATGCGCCAATATCTTCACTTGCGGAGCCCAACTCCTACACACAAACCCACGTCCTCTCGCTCGATCCTCAAACCCTATCGGTAGTTCAACCGGATCACAACCGGCCGATCCGGTCCGATTCCTTATGACCCAAAAGAAGGGCATTTCGGAGAGCTCTAACCCGAGAGCTAACTCGGTGAGATTGTCTTGGCTCAGTTGGGCCTCGGATCCAAACGCCACGTAGACCACAGAGTTGTTTCCTTGGCCGTCGAACCAGGTTTGAATCGAACCCCACGTGTTGGTTTCGTCGTCGCTCGTAGACGGCGAAGGAGCGAGTTGACCGATCGGGAAAACTGGCTTGTGGAGACGATCTTCGAGAAGGCCCAACCAGTCGTTTTCCAGCTTCCTGCAGCTTCTCACCGCAACGACGTCGCATCCACTGAGGACTTGCGCGAAGCGATACGCCAGGGGAACGGCGTCGTCGTCGCGGCCGGATATTTCATTCTCGGCCTGTGATATTTCGAACCTGCGTAAGGCGATGGTGGAAGGGAATGGGACCCACCTCGGGGGCGCCATGAAGTCCTCCGGGCTCTTGCGGTAATCGGGAAACTCGGCCGGGAAAAATCCCAGGCACGACGCGATGAATATGCTGAGAAACGCGTTTCGAATCCCGGCGCGTTTCGAAACCCCGGGCAGCCAGAAACAGGCGTAGTCGTAGAGGAGCCAGTCGGGGCGAGAAGTTTTGAGGAAATTGGCGATGGGGTCTTGGAGGAGATCGTAGGCTTTTTTGAGGATTGGGATTTTTTCTCGAGGCAAGTCCGTGGTGGATTCGGCGTCGTTTGGGAGGCCATGGAGATTCGGCAGTGGGATTTTCACGAGGTTTATGAGTGGAGAGAGGTGTGGAGGGATTTTCGGGAGGCGAAGGATGTTTCTTGGGGTTGAAATGAAGGAGATTTTGTGACCCTTTTGAGCGAAGAGCTTTGCGAGCTCTAGGTATGGGATTATGTGCCCAAAGGCCAGCCATGGAAACATGGCTATGTGAAGCTTGTGATCAGCTTCGTCTTCTTTGTGCATAGCTATTAAACACACGTCATTGACTGAAGAAGCCATGATGCATGTTTTTTTTTTTTTAAGGACAAGCTAAACCCATATATATATATATAGAGTCGGAAAAAATAATAAGAAAAAAAGCTAAATTTATATCGTTTTCTTTATGATATCTCTATATTGTCTAAAAAAAAAGAGAGAAGAAATAAGCTATTTTCTTGGAGTTACGATTTTAATTTTTTTAAATAATCTTAAGTTTAAATGCTCAAGTCTTATTTAGCTTATTTTAAAATTTTAAAAAAATTAATAATTATTTGCATAACTATCTTTAATGTGCGGCATGTAACTGGCCATTAGACATGTACGCATTATGTGCTTTATCTCTTGAAATTTAACACATGAAGACACTCTCAGGAAAAAAAAAAAAAAACACTTGGTAACATCATATGACGCTGCCAATTTGGTTGCAAATCCATAAACATTAGTGCATTATTGCTGTAGCTATCAATTTCCATTATTGTGCTAGCTTTGTCAAAGTATTCTTTTTCTTGTCAAGTCTATGCATGTCTGACTGATTTGCTCCACGCCAACCTCATAAAATATATCGTGTAAATACTTTTTCAACATAATGTTTACGATGAAAAATTCTTTCAAAGTATATGTATGTATATAATGAGAATTGTTTTAAGAATGTATCCCAATGAGGTAATTGGCACACGTCTGAGGTAATTAATTAGGCTTACGAACAAGTTGTTGAATAGTTATGTAAGATTGTGTATGATTAGATACTTAGATTTATCTATTTAACAGTGATGATATTTTAACAAAATATATATGCAAAAAGCATCTTCGTCAGATTTTCAAGTTATTCATTCATCTGTTAATATCCTCAAACTTTGTCAACCAAAACCAGAGTAGAAAAACTCCACGTTGAAAATTTTTTCCATTTATCTTTGTTGCAAATTTTGTTACCTCCGTAGTCCGTACATATATATGAACAAAAAACTATTATGCATGAAGATCTATAATTTATATTACTGCATCTTCATAGCACCACAATAATCTTTTTTTTTTCTTTATATATAGACATAATGTTTCTCCACTTTCTGATGCATGATCATCAGCGGAAAAGATGATAAGAAAGATCAGAAGATTTTGGTCGGACACAATGTTCATTTTTCTTCTCTCTCTATGCAAAATCATATCATGCATCGTTGACAAAAAAAAAAAAAAAAAGCTTTCATATTCTGTTTTTTATGATTTTCTTATAGATTGTTGACACGAAAGTATTCCTTCTTTCCGGACTCGTTGAATATGTTCATTTTCAATTCGGATCTTTAGGTTTTTGTTTTTGCTTTTGTTTTTATTTTTTTCCGCTCTAACTTCCAGGTCTTCTTATTAACGTTGATCATGGGAATAGAAAATCTTAATTTTTTAGGGAGAACACAAAATAGAAGAAGAAAGGAATCTTGACAAGTTAAACGTAGTATGACATAATAGTTAAATTAAAACGGGCTATCATAAACCACGCAAATGATGTATATGCGTTTTAAGTTCATAATTTTGAGCCGTACAAAAAATCAAACAGATAAAAATGTACGATACGATCATTGAAAATTAGCTCCTCTACCAAAGAAAGCTCCACAAAAGTACCATATAAAATTAAAATAACAAATAGCATAGCAAAATAAAAACAACATCAAGGCTTAGTATTGAAGTTGAAGTATGTCAAATAAAAGCGTTGAAGTTTGATCTCAAAAAAAGGTTTAACTCTGCATATCACGTGATTCGCGCTAGATAGTGGGCCGTAACAACCCATCTTCTTTTCTCTCCAATCAATCTTATTTATTATTCACCTTTTATTTTAAAAAAGAAAATGTTACACGACTTTTCTATTTTAATGAAATAATACATTTGTAGGACCGTTTCCATCAATTATATATATGGCCTACATGACGATAATTCTATAACTCTGCTTGTTAGGATTTTCTTGCATAGAGCGATCAAGGAAGCAAAGTTACATGCATTTCCCATCGTTAAAGTTAAGACTGCCATTTTACTTTGGAAAAAGAAATGCCTGCTAAAGCAAAACACAAACCAAAGTCAGAAAAATATTTCTTAAAAAATAATAATAATAATAATAATAATAATAATAATAAGCAAGACATATGAAAACATCACGACCTAATATTTCCCTTCTCATTCTTCATCATAAAAATAAAAAAATAAAAAATACAAATCACTGCCAAGAAATGAATTGCGATTGATAGTACAATAATCTCTCGGAACATAGATGAAACACAATCCAACATCACATAATATCAATTATCAATATTGTTTATTATTACATTAACACTTTCTCAATTCTTATTCATTTTGAGATACCCCAAAAACTCGTCCACGTACTTGTCTTGCAACTCCCTATCACCAAACAAAGGACTCATCTCCTTCGCCTTGTCCCTATAAACCCTCCCTTCTTCCCTTCCCGCCACCGTCCTCAGCGTCGCCGCCACCGCGCCTCTCGCGAACGACCCGTCCGCCTCGTCCCTCGGCACCGGACACCCCATCATCTTCTCCCCCAAGAACCTCTCGTTCAAGCCCTGGTCGTTCGCAAACGACAACAACACCAAGGGCTTCGCAAACCCTAGCGCCTCCACCACGGAGGTCCAGCCCGAATGGGACAGGAAAACCCCGACCGACTCGTGCGCCAGGATCCTCACCTGTGGGGCCCAGCTCCGGCAGACGAACCCCCGTCCCCGGACCCGCTCCTCGAACCCGACCGGAAGCCGAGCCGGTTCGGATCCTCCGGTTCGACCCGATCTAATGACCCAAAAGAAGGGCATTTCGGAGAGCTCTAACCCTAGAGCTATCTCGGTGATATCGTCTTGGCTCGGTTGGGCCTCGGATCCGAACGCCACGTAAACGACAGAGTTTTTTGGCTTATCGTCCAGCCAATGTTTGATCGAATCCCACATATTGTCGTTTTTGTCGTCGTCGTGATTCGCATGCGATATGGGAGAAAGCTGGCCGACAGGGAAGACCGGTTTGTGGAGACGATCTCTGAGAAGGTCCAACCACTCCTTCTCCAAGCTCCAGCAACTTCGCACCGCAACGACGTCGCATCCTTTGAGGACTTCGGCGAAGCGGTACGCGACCGAAACGGTGTCGTCGTCGCCGACGATCTCGTTCATGAGCCGGAGGATCTCGAACCTACGGAGGGCGATGGTGGAAGGGAAAGGGACCCACCTCGGCGGCTCCGTGAAGTCCTCCGGGCTCGTGCGGTAGCCCGGGAACTCGGTGTCGGCGAAGGCCAGGCACGACGCGATGAATATGCTGAAGAACGCGTTTCGAACCCCGGCGCGTTTCGAAACCCCGGGAAGCCAGAAGCAAGCGAAGTCGTAGAGGAGCCAGTCGGGGCGAGAGGTTGCGAGGAAATCGGCGATGGGGTGTTGGAGGAGATCGTAGGCTTTCTTGAGGAGTGGGATTTTTTCGAGTGGCAAGTCGGTGGTGGCTTCGGCGTCGTTTGGGAGGCCATGGAGATTCGGAAGTGGGATTTTCACGAGGTTGATGAGTGGAGAGAGGTTTTGAGGGATTTTTGGGAGGCGAAGGATGTTTCTTGGGGTTGAAATGAAGGAGATTTTGTGACCCTTTTGAGCGAAGAGCTTTGCGAGCTCTAGGTATGGGATTATGTGGCCAAAGGCCAGCCATGGAAACATGGCTATGTGAAGCTTGTGATCAGCTTCGTCTTCTTCTTGTTTGTCCATGGCCATGAAAGACATATTATTTGATGATAGAAGAAGAAGTTATGGGTTTTTTTTCAGAGAACAACCTAAACCCTATTTAGTGTTCTGATCAAAGAGCCGATCTGATTGACAATAAATAATGGGGATATGGTTTTTTTTTTTCTTTTTTCTTTAGATTATAGGTATTAGGTAGTGCTGTCGTGAGCACTTGCTGGACCAAACCTGGCGACGTGATTATTTATAATATAATAATGGATTTGGTGTTTGAATGAAATAAAAAATCATATTAAGACTCAATCAAGCTGGTGATAATCCTGAAGTGATATCAAAACGTCAGGTGCTCATTAGTTATGCTTATTCCAATTTCCAAACCATGAAAGTGGCATGAATTAAATAATTCTTAAATGTTTTTGCGTTGTGTTTGTGCTCATCGAGTCATGCTTGAATGAAATGAATAAGAAGATAAGAATCTAAACCACACTTTATTATAATAAAAGGATTTAAATTTGATTTGTTTGTTAGTGAGAGAATATAAACTCAAATTTTTTTTTTATTTAGATTGTTTTCTAAACAGACCCTAAATATATGATAATGTCGGTGCGAATATATGAATTAAAAAATCTTTCCATGTATCTAATCTTAAGATTTTAGGACAGATTGGAGTTTAGAGGTGACTATGGGTGTCGGCCGAATAAAGGGTTGCAATGGGCTTTTATGATCCATTTACGGTTCATGAGAAGAGGGATTTTGACAAAATTCGATATATGAATAAGGGGGATTTTGAGGAATACCAACACAATGATAATCTATACCCCATGTGTGTTGCACTTTTAATTTATACCCTAAAATTTACACTATAAACATAGAGTGTAAATGAAGGGAGCACACTACATGAGATATAGATTATTAAGTGGCATTAAGAATGACTTTATTTTGAAATTCTCCCTATGAATAATCTATGCTTAATTTATATGCACTTTTAATTTGAACCATACTTTTAGACTAAAAATATAAAGCAGAAATAAAATAAGGGCACCACTTAGTCATAAATTATTAAGTGACATTAATTTAGATTCTTTTTTTTTTTTATAATTCCCCCTCATCTATACAATAAGTAAAAAGTTCTCGCGTCCGAACGTTTCGTCTACGCAAGACTAACATGTTTCGACCTTCTTTTGCGTTTTTTCACACAAAACGAGTTTTTAATGGGTAAAAATGATTTTTTTTTCAAGAACAAAAATCAGCTGTCCCCAAAAGCTGTCCCACGAATTAAATTTAGACAACTCAGCCACTCATTTATTGTTAACTAACGGAAGCAAAACAAGAAAGAAACCAACACTGTTAGTCCTTTTTTTTTTCCTCCATTAAACACTAACGCCTGTTAGTTTTTTTTTTCCCTTTTTCTATTTTTATAAATATAATAATATAGAGTTTCTAATTTAGAGAAGGTAGCAGCGCCGTCCTCAATCTCTCTGCAATCAGCAGGTTTAGTACTTATTCTTGATGAACTGATTGTTTGTTTCTTTTCACTTTTTAATTAAAATATAATTAAATTTAAATTATATTATATATTTTACATTGTTCTTTTTTCTTTTTTTTTTTCCAAAACTGCTCACATGTTAGTTGTCACCAGTTCATTCTCTTTCCCTTAACGTTGATCACTATTCATATTTCACTTTCTTTTTTGTCGTTTACAAATTTGTTAAATAATATTTAGACCTGTACTCAAAGTTGTTGCACACAACCATACATTACCTTTTTATTAGGAAAAAAAACCATACATTACCTTTTTTTTTTATCTGTACTCAAAATTAAGTTTTTATATGTACTTAAAAAAAATAGAGTTGTCAAATACGTTAAAATGAGAATATGAGTATTAAATTTCAGTTCATATTATATGTGAAATATATATGAAGTGAATAAAAGGAAGTAATAAGTTTTTGTTAAAAAAAATAAGTATTTGTGATTTATTTATTATTCTTATTATTATTATTTTTTTTTTTGCTATAAATGATGAGTCCAAAGTGATCATAGCTTGACTACTTGGTCATGCGATGTACTGACAGCAATAAAGAAAAGTTGTTTTTTTACTTTTAAGAGAGATAAAATAGTATATTAGTTATTGAAAGGTTAAAAGACCAACTGACCGACTGTTGTTAACGAAGAAAGACTAACATTCAACACAAAAAAAAAAAAAAAAAAAAAAGAAGAAGAAGAAGAAGAAGAGAGGCTAACAGTGTTGATTGTTTAGGTTTCTTCCGTCAATTAACAATAAAGGAGTGGATGAGTTGTTTAAATTTAATTAGTGGGACAGTTATTGAGACAACTTTTGCAGACAGCTGATTTTCATTCTTTTTTTAATAAAAAATGCTAGACATATCAATTCTTTTATCAACTTTTTAATACCAACTTATGTGACAATTGATGTGTAATATTTTGATTGGCTAAATATCAAATCCTCTTACTAAAGTGATAAGCACTCACCAATAATCATATGACATATGAGTTTGTATTAAAAAAGTTGGTAAAAATATTAGTATGTGTAGCATTGCTCTTTTTCAATGGCTAAAAATTATTATACGTCTTAATGAAATGTCATAATAATACCAGATCTATGTCTTTTTCTTCTTTTTTTTTTTTTTTTTTGTCTCTTCCTCTATCTATCTTTTGGCACGCGATTTATAAATTTGATTATTAGTTGGAAAATATTCCCGCCATCAGAATGGTCGCCATGGTTTATTAGCAATCATTTGGTTGACAATAACTTTTCTCTTACCACCAGTACGTTCTGTTGTTTAAGACATAAGCTAAAGTCCTATGGTTTGGGCTTAGTTTAATAACTAACACACCAATGGCTATATTACATATGATTGGATTTTACACTATGCTTTTCTGTATTAGAATAATCTAATACCGTATAACGCAATACAATAGAAATTATACAATAATCGTAAAAGTAGAAAAATATATATAGAAGCTTATACTTACATAAACTTTCTTCTAATCATATTATTTCAACAAATAAAAAAGTATATGTAATTATTTTACCATAAATTATCCCATGTTAGCATCAACACCCGAGTGCTTCTTAGCTAAATGCTCAAACAAACTTCCATCAAAGAGAGTCCTCACAGTTTCTTTAGTAAGAAAACCATGTTCATCCCTTGCCACATAGTACAATAATCCCCATTCTAGCTTAGCTATAATCCTGCAATTAGCAACAAGCCATTCATCCACAAATGGAATCATAAAGAAAATACTAGAAGTATGGCACTTTTGTTTACTATAAAATACTACATAATTCCCCTTAATTATCGGTAATTTTAATATGTGATTTGACCGAATGTCAATCATGTTTATCTCCACTGGTACATTATTAATTATTTATACCTCAAATGATGTTCTTTTTCAATCTCTACCCCTTTTTATAGGGTAACATAAAAATCAAAAGTGTAATACAAAAATGCATAAATCAATAATAATGTGTAAAAGACGGAGGGTATTTTTCAAAATCTCCCAAACTAAAAACTAAAAAGAAAAAAAAAACAAATAACATGATTTAGCCGCTGCAATTTAATAATGAGATGATAGATAAATTATTCTAATAAGTTAATATTGAGACTAAATTGAGTCCATAAATACCGGCCAAATATATCAAAGGAAACCCTATTGCCCTCGGTCATGTTCCAGAGCTCTCTGAGGGTCAATTTTCCAGGCACTTTGTGAGAATACTTGCGAAACATATTCTCAAGATTCACTCTGAAATTTTGTTTCATTAGAAGTCACAAATAGACCAATTAATATAAAGGGTTTGTAGCTAAATGGTCTTATTTTAGAACCTATTTAAAATAATATCTATAATTTTTATTATGTTCGTTTTCGGTATTTAGATTATTCACCATGGTTAGTAAACGAAATATCAGTTAAAAATGGTCATATTTCGTTCACTTATTTATCATGATATATTTTGTGAGTTTACTAAAAATTTATTTTCGATATTTAGATTATTTACTATGGTTATTAAATAAAATATTAGCTAAAAATGATCAGTATTTCATTTATTTACTATAATATTTTGTTTACTTACTAAAAACAAACTATCCACCTTATTAAAAAAAAGTTGTGGTCATTTTTTCAATATAGTCTAAAAAATGAACTACCTATCGAAATTTCTCATAATAAAAATTACAAAGATAGTCACGAATTAGAATATCACCAACAAATTTATCTATACCTTCCTTCTGTGTCATAAGCTCCAGAGTCACTTCCATGTTTGGCTCTATGAATGTTGTTGATATAGATGGGAAAGAATGGAGAAGGTAACCACCCCTGATATATATATAAACAAGAATTATTTTTTATCATTAATAATAAATAATGCTAGTGAGGAATATTAATAATTATTTTAGAACATTTGTTACCCAAAAAATTAAGAATTAGGCTTACATTAAGAGTTGGATAGCTAAAAGCCACATGGAAAAATATGGTGGCAATGAAAGAGACAATTTGATTGAGACCAATTGCACGCAATCCTGATTATCGGAAAAAAAAATGAATAATAATAATAATATTAACTAGGCCTAGCTATACTCTAAGCATGTAAGCAATACAATTAAATAGGTCTTAATCACAATTTTGGTTGGCCATAATTAAGAGGTACCAGAATAAGTTTCTCTAGGGTAGACAATCCGATTGTGGTCTTTGTCAAAAAACGACACGTGTTGCTGAAGGACACTCTGGTCGTTGTGTTTGTGCCCTGTCGTTCCTGTTGAATACTCTGTGTCTGGAGCCACTAGTGCTCTTGCCATATCTAATAAACAATTATATATATATATATATATATATATATATATATTAGCATGCTTAATTAGTCCTAGATAAGATTAACAATTCACCATTTTCAAATACAGCATGAAAGAAAATACAATCAGAGGATTAGGCAGGCTTTCATTAATTTTCATGGATATTAAGAAAAAAGAATCCTATGATATTATTAAGAAAAAATTATGTTGTTAATTTATGTGATAGCTTGTTAATGATGTTTTTACGGGTCCGAGCGAAAGCCAAAAGCCAACACTTGATATCGAAGTTGTTCGAGATAATAAAATTTTAAATTATGCACAATATATTCTATAGGTATGATTTAAAAAAAAAAAAAAAAGCCAAATAATCAAAGACTTGTTTTATTAATATCATCTTGAAAGGATTTTTATTATTATTATCTTCATGTTTCATCATGTAATTAAAAGAAATACGAGTGAACAAAAAAAGAAAAAAAAAACAGTGAATTCTACTTTATATGTTCCTAAATCGAAATCTATTTATTTACAAAAAAACGATGAATTTTTCTTTAAAAAGACACGATATAGAAATAATCCTATTTATGAAACTTATTCTCACGAATCAAGAAGCAAAAAAAAAAAAAAAAATCGAAGCTTAAATGTGTCTAAAAAATCACCGAATCAAACACATACATGACTTTGGAAGTGAAGTTTCCATGTGATCGTTGACCTTCATCTTCGAAGTCATTGGCGCTAACCGAGCTTCCGTCGCCAACGCTTCTGTTTCCATAATCACCTGATCATCCATAAACTTTTTTTTTTTTTTCTTTTTCCACTCAAAACTTGTGAGTTTTAACTCTATAACCTCAATACAAATATATAGGAGTTATAATTGTGCACAAATTGTTACAATATTGTACATTAAATGAGTGGTATATAGCACTATGAAGCATCGGCGAAACTCTCCTATTATCGCATTTAGCTAAATTGGTTTTGAAAAGTATTAATCATAAAATATCAAGATTATGGTTTAATTGAGGTAAGAAACACAGCAGGACTTGATTGAAATTTTAAGTTTATACATTTTGGTGTTGCAACTGGAAAGCAGTGACACAACTTGTTTTCTTCAATTTTGGTGCAAGATAGTTAAGCAATGATTGTTAGTTTATTACCCACTTTTTCTAAAAATAATAGTAATAATAAAAGGTGAAAAAATAAACTATTATCACAGAGTTTAGCTTGAACAAAGAATTGTTGTTTGTCCTAGCACCCTAGAAATACCCTAAAATTAGAAATCTCAACAAATTTCTTTCCCTTAAGCCTTAAGTATGGACTATCACTATTTCTTTTAGCATTGGATGGTTAAAAAAAAATTACTTAATTGAACGTTATAGTAGATTATCAATATTGGTTATGCACGATATAACATCAAAACCGTGACAGAACCGTATACTGTATAGTATGCAAATTTGACAATATCTAATAATTCAAAAATTGTGCAACTCTAATTTTATTCTCTCTCTTTCGTTATTGAAGTTACTACTTGTAATGACTTTATGAAGCTTGCAAAGATCTCTTTCTAGCAAGAAAGTTTCAAGTAACTAAGTATTTTAATGCCCAAACCCAACAAATAATTTTCCAAAAAAAAAAATCACTCACATGATGTATATGAAATATATTTAGAGTATTTGGCACCAATGGTCCTGAACTTGTCGTACTTTGATAAATTGGGCCTTAATTTTTTTTTTTCTGATAATTTGCACTTCTAATTTATAAAATTTGACAAATTAGTCAACCATGGTAACAGAAGTTTAAATTTTTATGAAATTAGACAGTATGGCAAGAGTAGACTACTAAAATAAACAGAGTTCAAAGAGCAGCTTGCCAAAAGTTAACAAGTTTAAGGACTATCATGGCAAATTATAAATGGATATCAAATTTTTTAGAATAATTTGCAATGATAGCTCCTAAACTTGTCGAGTTTTAATAAAATACCACTTGAACTTTGCTTCTATTCCATCCAATTTCATCAAAATTTGAACTTTTATTACCATTAGGGATTAATTTGCTCAATTTTATACGTTCAAAGTGCAAATTGCCACCCAAAAAAAAAAAAAAGAGTTCAACGGCCAACTTACCATAGCACGACAAGTTTGGGGGCTATTGGTGCCAATTACTCAATATATTTATTAAACTAACTAAACTAAATCAAAAGCGAAAAGTGTCAGGATTAGTCTTTATTTTCACAAACTCAACGTCAATGAAATTTAGCCAATCTGAGCAAAACACAGCAAAGTATTAGTCTTTAATTTCCCTTTTCCGTTTGGTGATACAGTCTAGTAAAAGCTTTTCTTATGAGCATTTCTTTTATTCCATCTTATCCAATCCACCCGAACGCTTGTTCTTCGCTAAATACTCGAACAAACTTCCATCATAAACTCGTCTGATAGCTTCTTTAGACAGAAACCCGTTTTGATCCCGAGCAGCCAAGAACAGAATTCCCCATTCCAGTTTACTTCCAAACCTACAATTAGCATGCTTGATTTTAGAATAGTTACATAAAAAATTCCAATTTGTTTTTTTAATTTTTTAAGTAAAAGATGTTGAGGACCTAGAAATAATACCAGCCAAAGACATCTAACGCAACTCGATTTGCCTCGGTCATGTCCCAAAGCTCTCTAAGAGTAAACTTGTCTGGCACTGTGCGAGCGTACTTGCTGAACATGTTCTCGAAATTCGTTGGCACAAACCTGAATTTATTTTGTACAGTAAAAAAAAACTTCAGAAATCATAAAACGGCTTACATGATTTTCTTTGAAATAAAAGTTACAAGGACGTTGCGTAATAACAGTATAAGGGCAATAAATCAAGCCTCACCAGAACTGGGAAACAACAATAGAAACAAAAATGACAATAAAGAAACAAACGACTGTAAAAATAGAAGCGCTAAAAATCCAAACGAATGAACTTATAAAATTGGGAAATTGTTTCAAAAGACTCCTTTCAAATTGTATGATAGATGGTCAACTGAAGGAAAAAAAACCATACATTCAGCAAATATTACAATTTATTATGCTTGCTATACTTGACTTGAATACTATACCTTCCCTCCGTGTCATACGTTCCAGAGTCGCTCCCATGCTTTGCTTTATGAATATTGCGGATGTGAATGGGAAACAAAGGATTAGGCAACCACCCCTGAAATTTGAATATAGGACTTAGCAAGACAAGACAATGTCACAAAGTGACCATGAAGCTCTCGTAAACTAATCGAAACAAGTGTCTGTGAAAACTCATCCTTTGTTCCTAGTGCAGTAGTGCTGTCCACATTTTTTTTTTCTTTTTTTTTCTTTTTAAACTTTAGCCCCATTTTAATACTCATATATGGCATCTAGATGATAAAAATTCTTACCATTTTCAGCATTAATAAACTTAGTTTCACATCCCGAAGAGCCAGAAATCGTTAAGAAGTTTAACAATTCCAACATGTTTCTAGTACTAGAACCAAGTTTAAAACAGAACACAACTCTCGATTCCCCAATATATTTAGTAGTTGTCAAACGTGAACAATAATGGCAGAGATGCTTGAAAGACCCTTAAACACGACATTAAAGCCCAAACGCGTGTGATCTTTCGATAAACCCAATCGCAGTGTAGAGAAAGTCGATAGATCGTGTTAACTTACAGGCAGAGTTGGGTAACTGAGAAACAAGTTGACGAAGACGGCCAAAAGAAAGGAGATAATCACGTTGAGACCAATGGCACGCATTCCTGCCACAACAAGAACGGCGAAAAAGAAGGAAAGTAAATGATAAGTCTAAGCGTCAAAGAAATGTCGAACCAAATCGGCAAATACTAGCTCATTTACCATTATATGTTTCCCAAGGATAAACAATCCCATTGTTGTCGTGGTCGAAAAACTCAACGTGCTGCTGAAGAGGACTCATGTTGTTATGGTTATGGTCTGGCGTCCCGTTCGGATGGTCGGTATCCGGAGCCGCCAGTGCTCTTGGCATATCTGACAGACACACACACACACACATATATATATATAGTAAAATTAGAAACACCTTAACTATCCAACAAGCAGTTTGAAACTGACTGTACGGATTATCCAATTCAGATACATATTGTTGTGGTATATCTAACCATTTCAGGGATCAGATTACATTACTTGAAAGTTAAACAATGGTGTGTTT
Source organism: Boehmeria nivea var. tenacissima (assembly GCA_018132145.1). NCBI lineage: Eukaryota > Viridiplantae > Streptophyta > Magnoliopsida > Rosales > Urticaceae > Boehmeria > Boehmeria nivea. The sequence continues at coordinate 11,501,995 of CM030883.1, forward strand.
TATACTGAGAATGAGATCTCTCAATCTCATTAAAGAGGAATGTTACTAAATTGGACGATTTTCAAAAGGGCACCAAAAGAATTCGGGTTTCAAAAAGGAAAGGAAATTTGGTAATACACACACACACACACACACACACATATATTGTCCCAAATTAACAACTGCGATATCTACTCATTCTTGTCCGTTTCTTGGAAACCCCATGATCACAAATCACCAGGACAGAGACGGAACATTAACCAATTAATCCGAAATTCGTGTTTTCATTTTCCATAGATTCACTAAACAATACCCAAAAAAAAAAAAAAAAACACCCACAAACACACTGATTTTCTCACAGTACTAGTAACGAACACCAAACGTGCACTTCTTGTCGTTAAAGACTGCCAATATCGTTGCATTGAAAATAAAAAATAAATGAATAAATAAAAAGAAAGGAAGAAAGAAAGAAAGCGATGAAAAGAGATGATTTACATGGCTTAGGGAGTGAAGTAGTTTCCAAGTCGGTCCGAACTTTTCTTTGAGAAGTTACGGGCGCAGAGCCAGCTTCCGTGGCCAACGCATCGTCTTCCATCGCCGAAGCCAGTTCTTCTCTCTCAACTATTCTTTCTTATCTCTAATTACTTTGGCCAACTATTGATTGATCATATATATACATATATATATTAATATATAATATATATTATATATTCAGATTAGGATGAATACAGTCTGCATTATTTACGAAGCGTGTAGACTGTAGTTTATTCCGGTCAGTAACGTCAGCATTGTAATTAGCTTGTTGGGAATGGGAGGTGAGATATTTCGGCCAAAATAATAATATAATAATGCCTGCGTTAATAGTTTAAATAATCGGAGATTTTTTAGAAATGTTGTTTTTTTTTGAGAAATTATAGTGAATACCCAATTTTTAAAATTTAATGTAAGTTATTACCCAATCTTTTGAAAAATGTAACCAACTACCCAAAAGATACAATTACTTACACAGTGTTAAGTGGTGGTAATTCACTTTGTTACCAAAAGCATGTGCAAGTAATTCACAAATTGACTAGAAAGTCAATTACTTCAAAAGTTTGGGTATTTATTTTTATTGTTATATAAATTCTGGGTATTTGCTTACTTCACCCATTTTTTTTTTGGAATAATTTTTTTTGACACATTAATAATCAAAGTTTTAATTTATGTTATCAATTCTATATTATAAAAAAAAAATTAAAGATTTAATCAAATTTTTGATTAATTTTTTAAGAACTAGCTCTAGTTATATGAAATTAAGAATTTAACCATAACATAAGTGTAACACAATATATTACATGTATGTAACATTGTAACATAATATAACGTACGTATATTATATTTATATTACACGTTACAAGTATGTTGACATTTTATGGCTAAATCATTCAAATTTTACCTTTAGAATGGATAATTTCTTAACTGACCTTAAAAAAAAACTCAAAATAAAAAAGTACATCACTTGAATAACCTTTTTTTTTTTTTTTTTACAAAACCCATTAGGCAATGATATTATATTGTCCGTCGTTGGGATTATAATATAAGTGTCACTTAATAATATGTGTTTTTTATATTTTATTTCTAGTATATATTTATAATGTAAAAATAAATGCATAAATTAAAAGTATAATATTAAATAGATATAAATTATTAACGTGTTAAAAAATGAATATTTCTCAAAGAGGAATTTTGAGGAATGTCCCACTTTCGGCACAATGATAATCAATAACCTATATGTTTTGCACTTTGAATTTATGTCCCAAAATTTACACTATAAATATAAAAGCAATTTTGAGTTGTTTACAGTCCAATCATTTAATTTTGGAATGGTTTGACTTTGCGAATTTCGATGTGGTATGAATAATTGAGATTTAAGAATATTGCATTGGGATTAGGAAAGTTGAAAAAAAAATCGAATGCAATGAGAGCTGTTTACCCCAAACAATGTAAGAATATAGCCACTTTGTAGAGAATGATTTTAAAAAATAATCACAGTTTCAAAAAATTAAAAAGCTAGGCCTTTTAGAAACTTCTTACACGTGTTGGAAATTTCTTATAACAAATTTTATGTGTAATTTTACTATTATAAAAAATTTCTTACATGTGCAATAATTTTTTTATGGCTAATTTTTAAATTTTTCGAAACTGTAACTATTTTTTTAAAATACACAATTTAAAATGACTATTTACCTAACTGACTTTAAATATAAAGTAAAAATAAAAAAAAACACACTACTTGAGATATTAAATTATTAAATGGCACTAAGAATCACATTGTTTGCAATTCTTCTTTCACTCAAAATCTCCAAAACTCCATGAACCACAGTCCTAGCCTACATTTTGGGCCACAACTATAAACGTGACCTTCTCCGAAAAAAATAATAATAATAAAATAATATGCATTGATATAGAAAAAAAAAATATAAATCTTCTACCATTATATTTAAAATAAATTAAAAAAAATCAATGAAACTTTAAGCATTTCCACTAACAATATGGATGCTCCTTCACTTTCAGTTTATAGTCTTCATTTTTTTTTTTGAACTTCTTCATCAATCAATTATTATCACATACTTCCTCATTCTCTATGATTTTTTCTTATATCACATCATCATCTATTAACTTATTTATTTATTCACTCCTTCCTTCGCCTAATATTGACACATATTTTTTAATTAGATATTTATCAAGTGCCATTTTATATTGAATCAAACTTTCTTCTTGTTTCCTTTTTTCTTGAGTATTGTTAGATAAAATATTGGGGTAATAATCATAGAGACAAGAACAGAAAAACTGAAATTGATATATGCTCAAAATTACATATCAAATAAATTACAATAACATTGTAAAAATAAAATTGGAAAAGCAAACCGAAAATGACGCGACGACGACGAGAAAACAGTTTGGCGACAAGTCGAGGCACGCGTACCACACGCTTTCCTTAAAACAGATTCGCCCCCTCGCCATCGGTGCTCGAGGTTTCCACGGCGTCTGTCTCCCAGGATACAACGACTAACAGTGGTGAATTTGAGCACGATAAAACACCACTTTCGGCGAACTAAACCGTAACCAATCCTCTATCACCATTGCCTCACAAATACACAAAAGCAATACACTCAAACAAGAGTTTTTCTGTTTATTTTCTTTCATGGTTTTGTGTATCTCCGTACAAGATCAAGAGTGCAACAATATATATATACAAGAAAAACCATGCACACATATAAATCCATTTGACGTTTTTGTACCGGTTCAAATAACCGAGTAATAAAAACATAATGGAACATTAATGCACTTAATACATAAACGGTCATGAACCAAAAGAAACGCATATAGGCTAGAACAAATCAATAGAGCATTAACCGAGAAATAATGCACTCAAACCAAACGCACAAATACAAGAGGAATAAAAGCACATAAAGGCCATTAATACAAATCATAATGCGCTAAAAGCACATAAAGGAATTCAAAGAAAACAAACAGCCACAAGCATAATAAATTTCATTCAAAATTTTCCAACAAGTATTTCATATCCCAAAGCATATTTTTTACAAGATATTTTTTTTAATAAAACAAATCAACACGCAAAGAGAAGAACGAACAAATAGCAATGTGAAACAAAATACGCAAAGCGTTTATATATTCGATATTACAGGGCTTACAGGTAGTAACGTTGTGATTATATTGTCATTTGTAACGAGGATTTGCTCTCTTGGTTTTTTCTTGAGTTTTTCATACCCCGAAGCATATTTTTTACGAGATATTTTTTTTCTAATAAAATAAATTAATACACAAATAGAAAATAAGAACAAACAAATAGCAATATGAAACAAAATACGTGAAGCGCTTATATGTTCGATATTACTAGTAACGTTGTGATTATATTATCATTTATAATGAGATTTTGCTCTAATGGGTATTTAAGTAGGACTAGTTATGGTGAAAGTGAAACACTGCTTGGAATCAACTCCTTTATGGTGATTAAATTACGTTGTAAGATAATAAGATATTTTCTTATAGGTATTAGCTAAATGTAAACCTGGCAAACCGGTAACGGTAAACGGATAATCCGTTACCGTTACCGTTAATTCCGGTAACGGTTAACCGTTACCGGAATGAAACGGTTAACGGTTATCCGTTACCGGAATCAAACGGTAACGGATATCCGTTAACCGTTTACGGTAACCGTTAACCGTACCGGAATCCGTTTTGAATTTTAATTTTTTTTTTTTTTTAAAAAACCGAGAGCCGTTGGATTTCAATCCAACGGACTCAATGTGATCAGCTTCCAACGGTCTTTTTGACCGTTTGGGAAAAAAAAAATTTTTAAACGGTCTTGTGACCGTTGGAGGCCAAATGGCCTCCCCCTCCTGCCTCCTCTCCGCCCATCTCCCTCCCTCCCCTTCCCACTCTCCTATAAAACCCCCCCCCCCCCCCCCCCCCCCCCCCTTAAATTTCAAAATCTACAACTTCTAATCCTCTTATTCTTCTTCTTCTTCTTATTCTAATCCTTTGTAAAATCCCAAAAAATCCCAATAAATTCTCAAAAATTCCCAAATATTATATATAAATTTATAATATTTTAATTTATAAAGTTGGAAATTTATTAATTATTTATTTACACAATATTAGAAACAATGGCTCACGAGCGCACTCCAACTTCTCGTCCTCGCCGGCGTTGGATGCGGGAATCCGAATTTCCCGACTTCACAGACCCGGGAGATGAAGTGGATTTGAACGCATCACCGAATATGGCGCATTTGCAACCGTACGGTGGAAGTTCAAGCATGATTGGTGGCGATTACAGTTATGATTTTCCTGTTGCTCCTCCTCCTCCTCCTCCCGCTCATCTTTCTCATTTACATGAAGAGCCGGCCCCGCACATAGACGATTCACAGCGTCCGGCGGAGGAGGAGGAGGACGAACCGCCGGCGGCAACGGCGAACCCTTCGTCATCGGTGCCCCCTCGGAGGAAGAAGCTACGCTCGGAGGTGTGGCAAAATTTTGATCACGCTTACGAATGTGCAGCGGATGGCAGACAAATTCGGTGGGCGTGGTGTAAATTATGCCGAAGGAGATTCAACGCGAACTCCACGACGGGCACAACGGCACTCAAAAATCACCATAGAAAGTGCCAAGCCGAACATGATCGTCTAGCAGCGGCGGCATCGGCGGCCGTAGGAACGGGAGCTACCGGCATCCCATCACACGCTGGGCCTTCCTCCCAGGTAAGTTCTTTCGACCCCCAAGCACATAGGGAAGCATTAGTAAAATACATAATCGGTGCGGACATGCCACTTAGTTTAGGAGAACATCCCTCCCACATTGAATATGTTAGGAGTATAGTTCCAAATTATCAACCCGTCACTAGGAATACAATTAGGAGTGATTTAGAAAAATATTACAGAAAGAGACGGGCTGCTCTACTTAAAGAATTAGAGAATGGAACATTTAACGTTGCATTTACTTCAGATGTTTGGTCAGGTAGAGCTAGGGAAGATTACATTAGTGTAGTTATTCATTACTTAGATAACGATTGGGTTTTAAACAAACGCATTATAGGTTTTCGTTTACTTGATGTTAGACACACAGGAGTTAACATTGCACAGCGTATAGTTAACGTGTTAGAGGATTATACTTTACAGAACCGTGTCATAGCATTCACTTTGGACAACGCATCGGCAAACGATAGAGCCATTGAGATATTGCGTCCGTTAGTTAGCGGACACCATGACTCGTTGTTGCATCAAAGATGTGCATGCCACATCATTAACTTGATAGTTAAAGCCGGCCTTAAGGAGATAGAGGAACAAATCCATCGACTTCGATATGCAATTTCGTATTTGAAATCTTCTAACGTCCGTATTGCATCTTTTAGACGTTATTGCAGGCACAACTGTCTACCGCAGCGGACATTCTCATTGGATGTTCCAACGCGGTGGAATTCAACGTACTTGATGATCGAGAGTGTTCTTCCTTACAAACATGTGTTCACTGCGTGGATACATAACGAGCTTGGCGCAGAAAGCCTGACGGAGGACGACTGGATTGTTTGCTCAATTTTTCATTCTTTCCTTAAAACTTTTTATAATCATACCGTTAACTTATCTGCTGTTTACACTCCTACAAGTAACATCGCTTTACATTCACTATTAGAGTTTACTGAATCTTTCTCGGCTAACAGAGAAATTCCTTTGTTGCAGCTCGCTGTGAGAAGAATGGAAGCAATGTATAAGAAGTATTGGGAGAACATCCCATACCTCTACAGCTTTGGTCTAATTTTAGACCCGCGTTGGAGGGTGGACAATTATTTGGAAGTCCTTCAAGTAATAGAGGAAAACATGAAGCAGCCAGAAGGAACAGCAGATAGAATATGCAACGACGCGACGGAAAAGTTCTTAGCATTTTACAAGACGTACGAGGACGAGTTTAGAGGAGGAGAAACGCAACCGCCAGATGCCATACCAACCCCACATCCTTCGCCAATGAAGTGCTCAATATCTAGAGTCCAAGCTAGAAGGAACGCACAACAAGCGAGTTCTTCGTCGTCTTCATCTCCATTGTCACAAAATGCTGAAGTTCGTCGCTACCTCGCCATATCTTGGGTAAATATGACGGAACAGGATTTCGACATTCTACAGTGGTGGAAATCACACGAGTCATCGTTCCCAATTCTCGCGAGGTTTGCCCGGGACATCCTAGCAGTCCCCGTCTCTACTGTGTCGTCGGAGTCCGCCTTTAGCTCCTGCGGCCGTATTCTCGATGACAGACGGATGTCACTTAAGTCTGATATGGTGGAGATGACAACGTTAACGAAGGATTGGGATCAAGCCGCTCGACGGCAACAACAAAATGTCGGCAACACACCTGAACTTGCCGACTATTTTGATAACTTATATGTAAACGACCCCCCTGCAGAATAGAAAGTATTCAATTACTTGTACTTTATTTTGTAATAATGTTCATTTACTATAAATTATTTCATTTTATTCAATTTCATTTCATTTATTAATTTTCATTTCATGCTTTTTAATACAATTGAAAATAATTTTTAGACCAAAAAATAATAAAACCAAAATTGGGAAATCGTTTGGGCAGAGGTAGCGCCGGTCGATCGCCGCTACAAGCCGATCGATCGGCGCTACAAGCCGGTCGATCGCCGCTACAAGCCGATCGATCGCCAGCGTAAGAACAAACGCGACTACGCTTCCCCGAGACACAGCCGATCGATCGCCGCTTCCAACCGACCGATCGCGAATGCGCTGGCGATCGATCGCCCGATAATGCCGATCGATCGCGCGCGCACACGAAAAAATATATAAAACGGAAAACGGTTTCCGGTAACGGTCTTACCGTTACCGAAGTTTAACGGTAACGGTTTAACCGTTACCGTTAAACTTCGGTAACGGTAAGACCGGAACCGTTAACCGGAAACCGTGAAAAACGGTTCCGGTTACGGTTCCGGTAACCGTTTTGCCGGCTCTAGCTAAATGGTGGTAATTCATTTTAATAAATAGTCATTTTCAGTAATTACTCATAATGATTATAATAAAAGTTTAATAGTAACTCATTCTACAATTATTATATATTCTCTCATTTAATTTTCTTTTTTGATTATTTATGAAATTTAATAAGTTTATGTTAGCTTTTAAACATTGATTATTTAGAAAATGAGGATTTTGAGGAATGTTCCCATTTTAGACACATTAATAATATATATCATATTTGTATTTTTTATACTATAAATATATTATAGAAATAAAAAAAAACACACTAGAAGCATAAATTATTAAGTGATAATTAAAATAGTTTTATTTTGCAATTCTCCTTTTAGAAAAAAAAAAAAGAAAAGAAAAAGACACGAACTTGTAAATTGTAATGATTATATTGGAAAATTTTGAAAAATGCCACTTATAGGTAGTTTGTTTTGAAAAATACTATTTAAAAAAAAAATACGATTGATGTCACTTTTTAATAGCGAATTTGACCGAATTCGAATTGTTTTTTTTTTTTTATGAGGAAGACAAAAAGAGAAATGTAAGCAATATAATAATTTAATAATAAAAAAAGTGATATGACATGTAATAGTAGTATAAGTTATAAACTTGAATGTTAAACGTGATATGTGATCAAATTTTTTATGATATATAATCACGTCAACATATTGCGACATTAATCAGAGCTCCAAATTCGAGAGATTTTAAAAAAGGACAATTCTCAAGTGGGGAACGTTCTGGTGGGGAACAAATGGGGAACAACAGTATATGGCCCAGAATCATCCAGAAAATTTTGAATTTTAATTTGCAGTTTTTTTCAAAACAGTTTGTTGGATTTTTTTACCGTTTTGATGAAAAAAACGCATTCATTTTATGGGCAAAAATGCAAATATTTTTTAAAAATTGGGCTTAAATTATAATACAGTAAAAATAAAGGACTAAAAAATAAATACAGAAAATTTTCTGGATGAATCTGGGCCACACATTTGTTTCCCATTTGTCCCCCATCTAAATAAACCCCATGGAAGAAGCGTCCTTTAAAAAATGCCTCATTCTTAACACATTAATAATCCATACCCTATATATATTACATTATTAATTTATACTTTAAAATTTATATTATAAATATAAAATAAAAATAAATAAAAAAACACACCACTTCAAATATAAATTATTAAGTAATAAACATACAAATACGGTCACGGGAAATTTCCTCGATTATCACCGGGACAAAAATTTTGAGAAAAATCCAAGTAATATCCGGATTTTCCCTGGTTTTATGTAAAAAAAAAATTCTCCAGGTTTCCCCGATCTTTCCCCGAACTCTCCCTCTTTATCTTTATCTGACATCTCCTCTCTCTCTCTCTCTTTATTAATTAATACCTGGCCGGTCCCACCTCTTCTTTTCCCTGCCTCCCCCTTCTCTCTCTCTAGCTATTAATTATACCGGCCCCACCTCCTCTCCCTCCCACTCTCTTTTCCTTATTTCTAACTTTTTTTTTTTTGGCCCGAATCTCCCCACTCCCCCTACTCTCTCTCTCTCGGATAAATTTCGGGGAAAATACCCGAAATTACCCGGTTTTTCGGTTATTATCCAGAAAAATATTATTAAATAATAATGAGAATTTATAATAAATACCCAATTTTCAAAACTTAATGTAAGTTATTACTCAATCTTTTGAAAAATATAATCAATTACCCAAAACATATAATTACTTACACAGTGATAAGTGGTGGTAATTTACTTTGTTACTAAAAACATGTGCAAGTAATTCACAAATTGACTAGAAACTCAATTACTTCAAAAGTTTGGGTATTTATTTTTATTGTTATATAAATTATGAGTATTTACCTACTTCACCCTTAAATAATTTCGGATAATTACTCGGACATTATTCGAAATTTTTTATCCGATAATTACCCGTTATTCGAATTTGTATTGTTATTGAGTGGCATAAAAAATAATTTTATTTTGAAATTCTCCCCCCAAATTTTCTCAGAAACCCGACAGCATTACATAATGGGCCGAGCCCAATAGAACGAAGGCCCACAAACCATTTAAAGGCCCAGCAAGCCACCCTCCCCTCTGTTCGTCAAAGAGACCTAAAACCACAAGCCCTCACTCTCTCTCAGTTTCCGATCCAAACACTCAAAACCATTGCTGTTCAACAGAGAGAGAGAGAGATCTATGGCGGCGGAGATATCTACGGCGCCGGCGGCGGAGGCCGAGGCAGAGGCTCCGGCGAAGGTCGGTGGGCCCCACAAGCTGGAGAGGAAGTGGACGTTCTGGTTCGACAACCAGTCCAAGCCCAAGCAAGGCGCCGCCTGGGGCACCTCTCTCCGCAAGGCCTACACTTTCGACTCCGTCGAGGAATTTTGGTGGTACGGACAAACCAATACCTTAATCGGTCGATTTCTCTTTTCCAGATCCCTAATGTTGTTGTTTCTCTGTTGTTTTAGCTGTTTGTGTTTCTGGGTTTTGTGTGGTATTTTATGTAGTGTTCGTTTGGTTGCGAGGGGGGGATTTTTTTTTCAAGTATGGATTTTTTGCCCCCTCTGAATTGGAAAAAAAACTTATCTTTTGTTGCGAGAATTGGATCTATGTTTAAGAGTGTTGTTGTTTCTTTTGTTGTTGCTATTATGGAAGCTTCAACTTTCTAGGTCTAGTTCTGTTCTGAAACTACTAACGCTTGGAAAAATTAGAATTTGGGATATTATATATACATGTGTTTGTATATGTGTATGTGTGTACTTTTTTCCGGATTTTATTGAGCGGTTGGGTGGCCCAGTAAATTGGGGATAATTTTGGAGGGAAACAAATAGGCATAGGGGTGAAGCGGGATTTGGACTTAATTTTTTGCTCATATTCTAATCTGATGTTGTTTTCCTTTTCTCTACTTTCTTGACAATGTTAGAGTTATGTTGAAGTTTCAATTTTGAAGTTTCAACTTATGTTGAAAGGTTTAGTATAGTCCTCAATAAAGAGATTGCAATGACATGGAAAATCATTTTTTGCAGTCTGCATGACCAGATAATCAAGCCCAGCAAGTTGACTGGCAATGCGGATTTCCATTTGTTCAGAGCTGGGGTTGAACCCAAGTGGGAAGATCCCGAGTGCGCCAACGGAGGAAAGTGGACTGTTAACTGCAGCAGGAAGGAAAACCTCGATACGATGTGGTTAGAAACTGTAAATATCTTACTGTTCTCTGTGCCCTTTGAGTTCTTTCTGTTTGTGAGACTCTATCGTTTGCTTTGAGTTTGAGTAATTAATGAGCTTCTTTCATTCATTGAGCAGATGATGGCTTTGATTGGAGAGCAATTTGATGATGCGGATGAGATTTGTGGGGTGGTGGCGGGCGTGCGCCAGAGGCAGGACAAACTTGCCCTATGGACCAAGACAGCTGCGAACGAGGCTGTCCAGGTCTGTGTCTTTCCAACACCGATCGTTGATATTGTGTTATTAATGGGTTTTACTTGCATGACTACTGCACAATTGTAATCCAATCTGTCCTGTTTGATAGCCCGCTGTTAGTTCTTGAGATGTTTGATTCATGATGATATTTTAATTAGGCTATAGCTGTAAGCTTCTTCTTGTGTTTAGAGATGAGACGGTGCGGCCTAACATATTTCATTCATGTCACAATTTCATGTTGTGTTTTTGTGCGTGATAAATCTATATTACAATAATTGGATAAGTAGTGTTTCTTTTCAAATAATTTCTTATGAATTCATCGATAAGGAAAAATATGATGAAGTTAATAACCTAATAGAAACACGCGCACTTATATGATGAAGTTAATTTCTCATACGGTTGTTTAAGTGCTTTACTACCTGGACTGTGTATGTTGACCATCCTCAAGTGTATGTTGGAATATTTACTGAAAGTGATTTTCTTTGCTTCACTGCTGAAGTCGGTCACGGTTGTGATATTATCTCATGCTACGTGTTTCTACATATGTCTTGTGGTCTTCATTGTGCATTGTGATCTTTTCTTTCTCCGTGTTACTTGTATTTAGTTTCCAGTGATTGAATATGATTCTTTGTTGTTGTTCTATAGATGAGCATCGGTCGGAAGTGGAAGGAGATAATCGATGTCACTGACAAGATCACATACAGCTTCCATGTAAACTCCAGCTTAATTTGTAATCTCTGATTCCTTGTTGCACTTTCTCTTCAATCTCTCTCATTGGCCGTTGCTTTTGTAATTGCAGGATGATTCTAAAAGAGAACGGTCGGCCAAAGTTCGATACAGTGCATGAACATTATCGATATCGGTGCATTATATCTCTACTTTTCGAGTTACTTAAAATTGTTACAAATACTGGCATCTTGTTGCAGATTTTGATGTTATTGAGGAACACCAAATAGATTAATTATTCTTGTATCGTATGATTTTTGAATGTAATATGAGTATGACAACCTCCTCCTATTCTGATATTTTGCAATTTTGATACAGAAATTTATAAGGGAGAATTTCAAAACAAAGCCATTTTGGATGCCACTTAATAATCTATACCCCACAGGGTGTGCTCCCTTCATTTCCACTCTATATTTGTAGTGTAAATTTTGGGGTATAAATTAAAAGTGCAACACACAATGGGGTATAGATTATCATTGTGTCATGAATGGGGTATTTCTCAAAATCCCCCTATAAGTAAATCTCAAGCTTTGTCTTGTTTTCAGTCTCACAGTTTATGGACAATCAAAATCCATAATCTCTTGCAATATCTCATTTTTCCCTGAAACCTTGAGAGCTACCATTTCAATGACACAAAAGTTTTTGTATTTTGTTCATTTTATATGATGAAGTGTTACTTTTCACTTGGCTTTGAACATCTACTTCCTATTTTCCTTCACGTTATGCCAAGCATACTACTTGTATCTAGGTACCAAAATTGCAGGTATTCCTAGAGTCTCGCTTTTGTACCCAAATTTATAAATCAATAAAAGGAAATAGTTTAGCTCTGCACTATTTTTCTTTACTATTTTACTTATATATTTTTTATTTGAACTGAAAAATTAATACTCTGTTCTCTCCAAATATTTAATTGTATAAAAATGATTATGAATTTCTTTTTCGTAAAATTATTTGTAAATGTGAGCTTATGTTTAGTAGTAACTCCGGTAAAATTAAAGTAAATCCTTCTAACCTTTAAAAGTACGAATAGGGTACAAGGTTAGTCTTAATTAAAATGTTACATAGTAATTTTTTGGAACTAAAATTTCACTTATGAAAACGTAAACTCTCCTTTAAAAGGAGAATTTTTAGGTGGGACTTTTGCTAAGATTGAGTTTTTAATTAAAACTTAATGTATTTCTACGGTATTATTCTCAAATGTTAAAAAACAAGCGAAAAATAATTTCAATGCTATTTTTTATACAAGTTCAAAATTCATGTTCATAAATTTTAGAAGTAATGTTACTAGTTAGCGATAATGATTTTCTTTTTATCAAGCACACATGTAGCCTTGTAGGTTCAATTAATGAAGACAACCCGTGCCCTACTCAATCCTTAAATATGAAGTAAATTAGCCTCATAAATTAATCAATATTTTTAATATTTCTCCATTTTTTTTATTTTTTTAATATGCCTATATCAAATATTTTATGACTTCTAATTCATCTTGCATATCTATCACATTTGAATGGATAGTTCTTGAAAGTAGAAACCCATCATATCTTGGAGTTTCTTTACAAACCTCTTTTTTTACAATTCATTCGGGGATTTTGAGGAAGCCCTTTTTATGTCACAAATTCACAATGATAATATATGCCCCCGTGTGTGTTGCACTTGTAATTTATACCTTAAAATTTACACTACAAATATAGAGTGAAAATAAATAGAGTACATCACTTAGGGCGTAGATTATTAAGTGGCACTAAGAATGATCTTGTTTTGTAATTCCCTCATTGCTACTTTGTGAGGCCTCAACTATCTTTCACATAACAACATTGAAACGGACTCACTTTGGTTCTGTTGCAGTTTTGCCTATTCTGAATCTAATATTTAATGCAACTACATATCACATTGAGACACCATTTAGTAATCTTCCCTGATTCATTATAATCTGAGAAATAAAGTATTGCAAACTAAGCCATACACTGAAGAATGCCATGAAAGCATATGATAACAAGAGTGAGAAAAGGAGAGAGATATGGTTTGGATTCTGACTCTGAAGCCAGAAGAACAAAAGTATCTACATCTGAGAGTCATTATAATGAGCTCTTGAAACTCTTCAACATTTCTTTACTTTTGGGCAACAAAAACAAGGACCTTCAATTCCATTATGCTAGGAAGCCCAGCCTCTCTCCATTTTTCTTGGCCAAACGGATTAGTCCTTGTCTTTGTTTCGGGTCGGCGCCGATGGATTTGCAAAACTCAGTGATTACCTGAGGGAAGTACATTCACAAGAGTAAATAATTGATTGTCATAAATTTGAATAACATGTAGTAATTAGTAATGTTAGACTATCTTTTAAGTGACAAAGCAGGCCACGTAATTTATTATTTTGCAAGTGGTGAAATGAGAACTACAAAACAATAGTAATAGATTTTGTCTTCTCAACATTTTGCAAGACTTATATAGACCCTTTACAGTTCTTTCTTTGACAGTAACAAAAATATATGACTCTTGTACTCTTGTCAAGAGTATAAATAATAATCTATTCAAGGCACAATTACAAGAACACAAGTTTTATCAATTTGTTGTACCAATTAAAACCAAAAAGGCACAATTCACTACAAAGGAAACATCATATTAAAAGAAAAGCATGTAATGCCTATAATTGAGACTCAAATTTTATCAAAAGTGCCCGGAGATAGTATAGTAGTAGTACCTGTGAGTGTAAAGCAATAGCTTTGCCTCTAAGTTGATTGAACCTCTTTTTGCCAATAATGTCCCTTGCCACCATAACAAGTGGTGCAAAAAGTCCCTTCCCTTCATTGACATTCTTCATCATTGGCTGCGATCTGATCGGCCTCGCAACTCGAACTTGGGACGGTACCGATTTGGCCAGCAAAGCATAATCTTCGCCGGTCATCGAAGTTCCCCAACTTCCATGGAAGGAAGAGCCTAATCCAACTCCTTTGAACCCAGTTGCAGTAATTGAAGTTGCCATAAGAGAAAGCACCAAAAGAGAAAAAACCAAAACCCCACCAAAGGCTAGTCTTTTAGAGCAATTTCCAGTCACAAAAATTTGCAAGTTTGTTCAATCTCTTTTGGCTTTCTTTTGCTAGAGCTTGGAGTGGATTGTTTGATGTGGGTTTTATTTGATATGTGTGGAAGGACCAAGAGAGGAGAGAGTTTTGGTGTAAATTTGAGAGCCTTGGGTTTATAAGGCATTGAGGACCACACAAATTGGTGGCTTTGAGTTTTTGCTATGGTTTTTGTTTTCCTATACACAACGTGTAGTGTTTGAACTTGTGTTATATACTTTCATGGTCCCCAATTTTTTGGAGGAGATCTGTATCTGAATTCCTAGTGGCTGTTTTCCTTGGATGGGGTCCACTTGTCACCCTTTTATTAGCCGTTGGATTATGAATGGTAAAGATTCTAGCTTTTTTTTTTTTTTTTTTTTTTTAAGCTGCCTTCGCTTGAGTAACATGACATTTTGCTATCCCAGCTAAAAAAAAAAAAAAAGACATTTTGCTATGGATAATTTTATGATAAATAAATATTCATGTATCAATAACGTCTGATTTTAAACGTTTTAGTACATCAAAGTAAATTAGGTTTAGAAATGCATGTGTTTTTTTGTTGGAATTGATTAAAAGTTGACAATTTTAATCAATATGTTTAGTGTTGTGGATGCTCCCTCTTGGAAATTTATAATTATATAGTTTTGATTTGTTTTTTGTAAAAATAATAATAGTAATAATTAGGCCCCCCTTGAATTTTCTAAATTTGTAGCTTTCTCTAATGTTTGTTAAAGTTTTTAACTAATATGACATCTAATTAAGAACCCACTAAAATATAAGATGACAACTATATGCTTAATTAGCTCAATTTGAAGAAAATTTGTGCTTAGATAATCTTTTTTTTTTTTTTTTGGATTCTGCTTTAAAAAAATATTCACAAATCTTTTTTATGAAAAATATATACAACAATATACAAATTATTTTTAGCTGATTTATATTATCAACTTATCATAGTATAAAAAACAGAAGTTGTGGATACTAACCCCTAAGCGTTAATTCAATTTTATTGCTAATTTTCTTAAACCCACCTCCAAATTTTCTACTTCGTTTAATTGTAATAAGAAAACAAAACTTGAATGTAATAAAAATAGACGATGCAAAATAACTTTCGAGGAATTTTATTGTTTTGACCTGGACCGTTCAAAACTAGACGCCTCATTTGCAAAATCGAATCTTTATTTGTATTTTAGTTGGAGACCTACGCTACATTTTCCACGTATGAACAACATTTGGTTTATGAAAATATATTTGCAAGTTTGGTAGGAAAATAGGAAATTATATTTTGGCCTGGAAGGTACTAGAATAAAATGAGACACAAAAGTCTTCATAGTTTTTAGTATCCGCATGAATAAAATCCATTTCTTTTTATCAGGAACAAATGAAAAAAGGTTCACTTCAAAAAGCAAAAATCCAACCGAGTAAAATACCAATTACAATGTCTCAGTCTCAAATTGCATTTTCTCTAAAATTTGTGGCAAAGAAAAAAAAAAAACAAACAAAAACGTTATGAAAATTCTCATTGAGGGACAAATTTTGGTCTAAAAACACGAGATTTATTATCACTGGAATAACTATATATACTTTCTTTTACTCCTTGAAAATCACATGGGTGTTGGCTTTCCTTTTCTTTTGTTCATTTTTCATTACACTCAAATCACATTATATTTTAGTGGGTTCTTAATTAGATGTCATTAGCTCAAATATTCATCTTGAACAAAACCAATAAATTAAAATATATTTTTAAAACATAAAATTAAAAACATTTGAATAATTTTCCAATATAGACTTTATATAGTACAGCAATACTAACAAGACCGCCAGTCCTGCCCTTTTAATGCAATAGATATGATCTAATAAAATTAAATATTAACCTTCTATTATCCTTCCATATTCATAGTTTATATAGTTCGAATGTTCGATTTCAGATTTAAACATATTTCTTTATAATTATATATTTCTTTACTTTAATTATAGGGAGATTTTGAGAAATACTGCATATATAAAAAATACACCACTTGAAACTAAATGACATAAAAATGACTTTATTTCGAAATTCTCTCTTAATTATTATATCTCTCTTAATTATTATATCTCTCTTAATTATTATATCTATAAATACTCAAACATTCATTTTAATATAGAAAAATACCCAAATTTACAACAAATTTTTAAATTAATTAAATAACTAATAATTTCATTAATTACTTATAATCACACATATTTTTAATAAACAACTAAATTCATTACCACAAATCGACTACTGCTATGTAGACAATAAAATCACTTAAATATCTTATTATAAATTGAATATTAATATTAATTTAAATCCAGTAATAAAAACTAAATATTCATTATTATCTTCATTTTTAATTAGAATAATAATTAAGAAACTTGGACTAAAATTGTAGGAGTTTCCCGAGAGAAACACCTCCAAAAATAGGCGTATGCCACTGATTGCGGCGAGCACACGGTATTCTTTAGTAAAAGGCGAAAGAATAGTTCGCTCTGTGCTCACCGCGTGGCTGCGTGATTTGAGCCAAGCCACAACTCGTTGATTTATAGGCCTTTCTCTAGGCTTGTCTCTTCTCTCTCTCCATGTGGGACTTTTTTTTATTGAAAAAGAACTAAAAATCCAAAAAAGAGTGTCTCAACTCATATATAATTATATATAGCTCACTTCAGTTACAACAAAGGCCGGTCGATTCAAAGCTATGATAGGCAAGAGATTATACAATCTATATGAGTTGATTTTTTTTTTCCAAAGGATTTATAATCTATTACGTTAAACTGAAGAGAGAGAAAAGGCCTCGTAGATGTATGTGTGTGAAGTGAGAGTTTTTATTGCTCTCACAAAACCAATAGCTTCTTGGGAAGCTTTTCTTTATGAGTTTGTTTTAATGGCTCGATGGCCACATCACATTTACATATCTGTTGAAGATTTCCAAGTCTTAAGCAACTCTTATTAGTTAAACATGGTGCTAAAGAACCTTTTAGAGCTTCTATATAATGACGTTTGTGAATTTTTAAACGTCGAGTAAGAGGAAGAATTGGGGTGCTTCATTCAAGAGTCCTAATTTGGTGTGAGTTACGAGCTTGATTGTGGATTAGTCAGGTTTCCTAAACTGTTACAAGTTACAAATATTTAAATATGATTTTATTCTCCCCATTGAGGCCAACTAAAGTTTGTACTTGTGAGCAACTCTACCAAGACAACCTAAGTTTTCCATTGTCTTTATCATCTCATTTCCCTTCTCAAATATCACTCATACCCTTTAACACAAATTAGCTTTGAACGGTTATTTTGGACTCTTTGGTTAATATTATCCTGTTCATCAAAAATTTTTTTGAAGGATGTCAAGATTTGAACTATGTTCTTATTTCAGTTTCATTAACAACATTCCATCCCAGTTGCATTAACAACATTCCATTCTAGATCGATTTATCATTTTTCTCCACATAGATTATGATAATCATCAATCGCAATTTTTTATTTTTTTTTTTTGGGATGAACAGTATGTCACTGGGATATTTGAAACATGGCCAAACTGTGACGTATCACCAACTTTAGAGCGAGACTTGTTGCAACAAGCATTACCATTTGTCAAGACGTAAAAAAAAAAATCTTAAATCCTATGAATTTCACACCAAAAACCACCTATCTGCTTTTTTTTACGAGCGAAGCAAGTAATATTTCTTTTCGCTACTTACGAACTACCAAGCTTTTTACCATCGTGTATAAAATTGCAGACCTTGTCCCAAAAGAGTACCATTGTTTTTTAAATTACATTATTTCAAGAATCGTAGTAACGCTTAATACAAATTTAAAATACCTAGTTTACCATCGTCTATAAAAAGAACTATGGCTTCTAGCATTCAATTCTCAATTCCGAGAAAATGAATATCTCGACTCAAAAAGTCCACCTCAGCAAAAGGAAATTAAAACGACATGGCTAAAGCTGTAAAAAATTTAAAATTCTAGTCCATCTCAAGAAGTTTATCCAAAACCAAAAAGGCCTCGAAGTATTTTACAATTCCTCTAGTAGAAGTAGAAGGATCAAAGAACATAACTTTTTTAGGTATCTAGTAACTCTGAGCTACAAGTTTACATCTGGTCTGAACGTCAAGACTCGAAATCTGAGCCCCGAGGCACCAGCAGCTGCCTCCCAAACTTCGTCTCGCTAGGAACAAATTCAAAAAATTGGCAGCCATGGCAGGTTTAGTTCGGATTATATCTAAACTTGCCGAGCCTTTGAGGAGCCGATCACAGAATCTCGTGAGCCCTCCCGTAATATCTGTTAATAAATGCAGACTGCAACACAGAAACACCAAAACATGGTGAAAAACAAATAGAATTGAACATAAGTACTGAAGTTCTTCTGTTAAACTATGACCATTCAGATTATATGAACTGATAGGGATGACTAATTGAATAGAAAACTAATCTTTGCTATAGTTTTTCCTGAGTGCAGAGGCAGTTTGACCAGAGATTTCAAAGATAAAAAATCAACTGATTTATCATACAAGATATTCATACAAGGCTGCTTTGACCCGAAAAAGATTTATAAGAATCCTGTAATTAAACAGAAGCGTCCAATAGTTTACCTTAACACCCGATATGTCAGGAGTGTCGGGCGTTTTAACAGGGTAGAACTTGTAGAACCTCATACTTTCAAAAGCTGCTTTAGTTTCTTCGCTCATTTCTTCAACGGCTTTTTTCCGCGCTTCCCTTACCTGAAATAAAATTATAATTTACAATAACACAAGTAGATAAATAAAGATGCCGACAAGGAAGCGCAACCATGTCCCGAATTACCAACCTATTGTAACCTATAAACATAAAGCTGCTAAAGCAGAATGATAAAAACAATCAAAAGAACCAAACATATCATATCTGCATCAAAGGAGAAGATCTGGTTATGCTTAAAAGAACCATCATGAAATACCTCTCGATTAGCTTTCTTTGCTTCCCGGACTTTCTCCTTGACAAACTCCTGAGAAAGGAGGAAAAAGGGTATAAAGAGTGTTGCGAAGAATAAGTAGAAAAGAATAAATGCTGTGGATCTTCATCAACCTTACCTTGAATGGTTCCTTCTGATCTTTAGGCAGTTGCTCCTCTTCGATCAGCGTGTCCGTGAATTCCTAGAAAACAGAAAATATAATTATGGAAAGCCATTTTTTGGGGATTATTTGCGGGCCATATTTAATTGGCGATGCAGAAACAAGTCATTGGTGCATATAGACAATAGTTTAGGGCAAGTTAAAACTATCAGAAACTGCAAATTTACAGATCTTACAATCAGCACCATAAGATAGTTAAAATCTAGAAAGCTAGCTATCAAATTTGAGAATTACAACATGCCCAAAATACATTATTAGAGGTGTTTTTTCGGACAATATAACTTCAATGTTTGGCAGAATATTTCATAACTCAAATGATCCCATGAAACTCAAGAACAGAGACTTAATTCTGTACCTCTAGTTCATCCAACTCCCAATCAAATTGACAGAAAACCTACAAATAACAAAAGAAGAGTCAACATAAAAAGCACACGTCATAGGAGTATCTTTGAACAAATACACAACCATTTCTCAGTGGCCAGACTCGTGAGTCCCTAAACTTGTTATACTGATAACGATTATTGAGAATACTGACTTCCTAGGTCTGGAAATTTAGTGATCACAGAGAGAACTCAGCAAGTCATTTACTGGTGGTAAAAGTAAAATTATGGTTACAACAAAAAGAGAGATTCTACAAAATCCATTAAATGGAAGTTGTACTTATTATCCTATTCCTTCATGGCTGAATGCTAGGAGCTAAGACTTCAAATTCTCTAATTTTTACAATTTTTTGGATATATGGGTGGTGTCTAAACCAAAGTCTACTACCGTTGTGCGACGTACCGGTGGTTCCAAAGGATAAAGTATTGAAACCTCAGTGCTCTGCTCAAGCTCATCTTCCTTGAAAGGCTGGTAGAAATCTGTTGGTCGAACAAGACGCGTTAAAACTTGTAAAGAAAAAGTGTGTGATTCATACAACTAACTTTTCAAGAGTTAATGGGATATTTGAAAGAAGTTTGAGAACATACAAGGCAAGCAGTATTCAAATTTCTTCACACGGTCCATCTTCAAGTGTTTCAAAGCAGCCCTGTAGTGACATTTATGAACAAAGATAACCACATGGAAATTCAGGTTCACCAGTCAATAGAAGCTTAAGCTCTATGTCAGAAGTGTAAGCAATCACTTAGATGCATTTACGCTATAAACTTGTAACATTAAGGGCATGTATTTATCAATATGTGCAGAAGAAACTCTAAATTGAGATAA
Source organism: Boehmeria nivea var. tenacissima (assembly GCA_018132145.1). Classification (NCBI taxonomy): domain Eukaryota; kingdom Viridiplantae; phylum Streptophyta; class Magnoliopsida; order Rosales; family Urticaceae; genus Boehmeria; species Boehmeria nivea. Next base: position 11,523,024 of record CM030883.1, read on the forward strand.
CACAAGCAAAGAAAAACGATTTTATGACCATATGATTTTATTCACGCTCCACGAAACATGCATTCTATTTAAGATTATCTCAAATGTTGAACAGCCAACTACTGACCAATATAGTCTTGTGTAATTAAACACAAACATTGCTTATAAAACAGATACACAACCCATCTGTAAAGCCTCACCATCGCAGTAACTAAGACAAGATGGAGGAATTTTACTGAATCTTTTGTGAGGGTAAGCTGATTTTGGATGTAGTATTAGATGAAGTTGTAGAGGATTTTAGAGCCAATTGCTGAAACGGGTTAGTGTTCGAAAATTAATTTTGCAAGATAACGACATGCTAAGTAGGACTCCTTAGAGTGCTTGAAGTTGAAAGTATTGGTTGTGGTCCTTGCATTTATGATCCATGTTACAACAAGAGACTTTTGGGGCATCAGGTGTTTGAAATAATGTTATTCTTTATAACCTTTTCTTTTTACTCTTTCCCTGGATGTGCTAAGTGATTGGTGGAAATTAATGCTTATAAACACAGTTTCATATTACTTTTTTTTATAAGGTAATTGTATTGCTGATTAAGAACTATATAGTTAAAAAAGAACAAAATATCTTATGATTATAATAAGAAATCTAATGGCGAGATAACATCGAATCATTGCACATAAATCAGATAATTGGAAATGACAGATTATTGTCATTTGATAACCATAAGACCAGCCAAAGTTGATTTCAAACTTGATTATAGTCGATATTTCTTCCTTTGAATCTCAATTTTCAAAGATCCTTTTATTTATTTACAACCAAACTGCCCAAATTAACCAAGTATAGAACAATAAAAGGGATGTTCGTGTAATCATTTCATACATTGTAGCGTAAACATTTCAGTCATGGGATGTCTCTATCTCTTAAACTGGACACAGGGGAGTCAAACAGATATTCTTTCAAAATGTTAACAAACTACTGAATATGTCAAAATCATAAAAATCAAATGGGGGAGAGAGACAGCACCTTCTTTGAGTGCAGCTCAAGATGAATATTTGAGATTTGAGTCTCTCAACTTGACTCTCTCTGAAAAAACAAACAAAAGCCACTAAAACATAAATAATAAATCCAAATATATAAATCCAAAAGGAACAATTCAAAATGTACCTCTTCTCTAAAGGAACATATGGGACCCAATCCATTTTCATTTGTTTCATGGGAATGATTTCCTCAACCTCTCTCTGAACTGACTTGATCCCAATTTTATCAGAAGGTGGGAAAGGAGATACGACCTGAAAATGGACCAAAAATAGTTTAAAGGTAAAGTGGCAGATAAGTTTTTCTTTCTTCTAACTCTCAGATTATACTCCTTTTTCTTGAAATTTGTTCAAGATAAACTAACAAAAACAAAGTTACAAAAAAGCAAGAAGACATACTGAAAATAAAAATATTTAAGTCTGTCGATATTAGAATCGTGCAACGATATTAAAATAGAAAATTAATAATAATAATAATAATAATAATAATAAAAATTTTAGATGTTTTAGCTTCACTAAAAAAAAACAATACTTCATTAAATTTTAAGGTAAATGATATTCCAATATTTGGGAAAATAGGACGTCCACCAATAGCAATCACATGCAAAAACTCAGCCAATGATTACATAAATCTGTAAATTGGAAAGTATCAAAACAGCTTCTTTCATACTCTAGTACTGCTCATTTCTTTCTCTTCAAATAGCCTACTATTTCTCTTGAACCATATTGACAAAAAGGATGTTTTGGCATTTAATTCCACGAAAGCTTGCGCTTGAAAACTTAAAACATTATGGCAATTCATCCCAAAGTTTATGCATACTAGGTGCAGACTGCATAGCAAGAAGTTCTTCAACACATTAACACTTGGTATCAGCACATGAAATGAAAACTATGCAACTCTTGAAAACCATGCAACAAAAATATCAACTACAACACAATATAAGTTGTTACAAGGTTACTAACAAGGGTGAATTTAAAAAGAACCCAATCTGAGTTCTAATACAAAGGCAAATGAAGAAACCAACTGGCATGTCTGTCCAACCTCTTGGAAGGAGTAAATTCCATGTGCAACAGCCAAACCAGATGTACAGAAAATCTTATTATCGTTAAGACGACCAATCAACATGCAGAAGTAAACCTATTTAAATAAACTTACAGCCACCACAGCTGGAATGCAGATAATTTTATTCTCTCCATTGACAGAGACCAATTGCGCTGCAGGAGACAAAAAATAGGATATATTTTAATAAAAAAAAAAGAAGCAAAAAAGGATGTACAAATGTCAAAGGAGAGAAACAATTACAAACTCAACAAAAGCATACGATAAAGATTGTTTGTGAAACATAAGATATAAATAATAAACAAAAGAGAATAGGAAAGAAATAAGCAGAAAGAGAAAGCGTGTAAGCAACTTACGTTCACTGCTACCAAACAAATAAACTTTTTTCCCATATAGCTTCCCGCCCTCTTCAAATGCATTCTGACATCAATTAAATATCAAAATGCTTTTTAGCACTCCATATTGTGAATCGCAACAGTATAAATGACATGGGGAGAGATAAACTAGAAAGATCACTCAAAACATGATGAAGAGCCGCCGAAATTCTGACTCACCTCTAAATTAGAAAAATCCCACTTGAACTGATAAAGCAATTCAAATTGATCCCACTGGCATTGAAAGCATCGTCATGTAAGAGCAAGAAGAAAGCAACGTCTCTAAGAAAGATGGGTAAGAGATGAAAAACCAAAGTATAACAAACCTCTGTTCCCACAGGGAATACAATCTTCCACAGGTCCTCCTACACCAACACGCAATGCAAGATTGATTAGCAATAAAATAACATATTAGCAATCACAATACAACTACTTCCCCTTGAAGCTTCATTGTTCACAAGCTAAGATTGCAATACATGATTCGCAGTACAATAATGAAAGACCAAAACTTTAAATGTATGAACACTCAGGATTCTGCATAATCCTCATTCACAATAATGCAACTGGCTTCTAAAACAACGATCATAGCTGAAGGCAAATACTTTTCTAGGTTCTCACAATTTCAATGTTGATTCCTGAAACAATTATCAAAATAATAACTGCGATAACAATGCCACTTATGAGAAATTAGCAATTCCGAAAATGAACAGCAACCAGAAATACAAATTCCAATTCAGATACAACTTGATTTTCTCATTTCCGACGATTTTCAAAATTCCTACATAAAGGAAATTGCACTCAAGAAGCGAAGAAAATCATCAATCATGTCAATACAAAAATTGCACAAGAACACCAAAATTTAGCTTAATGCAACTAAATTTTCTCTTTTCAAACCAATGTCAAAAAATTTCTTCACACAAAAATTAAATAAACAAATCGTACCAAAACACCTAAATGTAGCTGAATTTGCGACTAAGTAGTCACATTTCACGCTGACTTTCAAAAGACTTTCTGCACAAGCGAAAATCACACAGCTACGACTATTCACAGCTCAAAAACCGAAGAGAAAATGTCAACAAACTTCATACACTCGCGATATATACAAAGCTTCTTCGTAAACCAATCCACGTTTTTTAAAATGATAATGCACTTCACCAAAAACACCTAAATTCGAGCTCAAAGCGACAAAAGCTCTCTCATTTCACGCTGATTTCAAGAAAGCCTTCTCCGAAGCGGAAATCGCAGCACTACGAATAACGATTCACAGCTCAAATTCGAAGAAACACTGTACCAAATTGCGCTGATCTTCGAAGTACTGAGGCTCTGACTCGGGCTTAGAGACCTTGACGCGCTTGGCACGAGCCTTGGTCTCCTTCTTCGCAGGGTTCGTCTCGTCCTTCTGGTTCACCTTCCTCTTCGCACCTTTCCTCATTGTTGCGCTAGAGAGAGAGAGTTAGAGAGAGAGAGAGAGAGAGAGAGAGAGAGAGGTAGGGTTTGGAGCGCCAAAAGCGATGGATCCGAATTTTCGAAGTTGGATTTTAGAGATGAGAGAGAGAGAGAGAGAGAGAGAGGGCTTTTATAGGATGATTTGGGCGTTAAATCAACGCGAGCGGTCTAAATTTGAAGAGAGAGGTTTTAAGTGAATATGGTTAAACATGTGTCTATTTTTTCTTTCGATTATCAATCTTTTATTATATCTAAGGCCTCGTAAATGAGCAAAATATTTCTTTCAAACGGGCAAAGTATCAATAAAGAAAAAAGGAAACTACTAGACATATCTCTTGAATTTTATTAAAATTTCACATTTAAATCCTGTGATCAACAAAGTCATAACAATATATATATACATATATTTTATTAAATTAAAATATATAATAAATAATATTATATATATATCAATTTTTTAACACAAATTTATGTTACAGTTAAAGTATTATGTTTAGATTGGTTGAATATCAGATCATTCTAACAAGGTGATAAATATTCATTAATGATAATATGATACATAAGTTAGTATTATAAAAAGTTAATAAATGAGTTGATATGCCTAACACTACTCAAATATAATCAGTTTAATTTTCGGCATGTGATAAAATTTCAAGTTTAAAATCCCAATTCATCTTAGAAAAGCTTGAGTTTGAGACTTGCACAAAATTTTGATTTAAATTTTAATTAGAATCTCCATTTATACAAAATCAAGATCTAACTAAAAAAAATGAGGCTCCATTTTCACAAACAACTCTCATATAGGCAAAAGGTCACTAACCTTTGAAAGCCACAAATCTCTTTCTCATATCACGGCCAATCGCAATAACAGAGGATGATCGACCTAGCCCAATTACTTGTCGGCGATAGAGACCTCAACTTGAGTAAGGGATTGCACACTCATGGGGGCAACAAGTCAAAAAATTCTGATGAAAAAGCACACTGTAACATCAAAGGGGGGGGGGGGGGGGGGGGGGGGGGGGGGGCAATATTATGCGGGCAATGAGCGGGCAAAATACGGGTAAATTTTTTTGGGAAAAATTTGGGCAAAACTTGGGTAATATATGGTTTCTCTACCTACCCCCGTTTTTACTCGGATTTTTCGTCCTGGTAAAGGGACCGGGAATTCCCCGTCCCCGTTTGTACATGCTTAAGTGTGATAGCGTGTGGCATGGTAGGGGCATACCACAAGTGGCAGAGCGAGTTATGCGAGTAGAGGAAGAGCAACATTGTAACATCATCCTTGACATCTGTTTCAAAGTTCATTAAGCCAAGGAAGAGCCTCGTTGCCACCTACACCGCGTTAGCATTCCAAGGCAACTGCCCTCCTTGTTTCGATGCTCGTTAGCTTCCATCAAGAGGGTCCCACCTCTTTACTCCTCCACGAAGCAAAGGAAAATTTTTTATTTGATGGATTTTGGGTACAAATAAAGAAAAGTTTTTTCTATGTTTCTGTGTTCGAGAAAAAAGAAGAGAAGATTGAGAGGAAAAAGAAAAAGACAAAAAAAAAAAAAGAAAAAAAAAGAAGAAGAAGAGAGGACCCAATATCTATACAATAATTAAAAGAATCTAAAGGGGGCTACACATTTCGTAAGGAAAGCCGAAACGTTTCGTCCTCTGTTTTTTTGGCCTTTTTTTTTGGTTAAAAATGCCAAAAAACGTGTTTTTTTAAGGAGTTAAAATGAAATTTGTTTTCAAAAATTAGGTCACTAAATAATTTAATAAAATATTAAAGACTAAAGTACAATTAAATAGGGCCAGAATGAAAAAAAAGGACTTGTGCGCAAAAAAAAGCCCTTGACACGGGCCCGCCCGCGTGGGGTCTGCGTGCTCCCACTCTCCTTCTGGCGCGTTAAATGCACGCGCCAGCTCCATCCGCCCCCCCCCCCTTAGTTTTTTTTTTTCCGGTTTTTGTTTTGTTTTTGTTTTGCTTGTTTTGTTTTTTCTCTTTTTTTTTTCTTCTTTTTGTTTCTTTCTTTTATTCATTTGTTTTTTCAAACTTTTTCTTAATTTTTTTCCTCCTCTATTTCTATTTTAAATCTTATATTTTTTTCTATATTTTTTTATCTCTCAAAATTTTTTTTATTTCTCTTTGAATATCACAGTATTTTTATTTATTATTATTATTATCTTGTTTTATAATTCATTTATTTTGTCTTCCAATTTAAAAATGATTTTTTACTATATTTTTAAATGGTCAAATTTTATAATATTATTCCTTAACTTTAATTTATATCATAATTTAATGAGTAAAAAAATAAAAATTTACACGTGTCCGCACGTGCCCAAAACTAGTAAGGCTCAAAAGAATAAATAGCAAAGAATTTTTTATTTTTTAATGAGTATCGATGAAGACATGTCTTCTTGTTCATTAATTTTGACTGAATTTGAGGCAAAAGATCATTTTAGATCGGATTAATAATTGTGGGATTATTTAAAAATTATAAAAATTTGAGGCCGAAATTAATTTTTTATAAAACTCAAATGATTATTTAAAATTTTTCTTAAATTTTAGTTGGTGCCTGAGATTTATTAGAACTTATATTATATTATTAGCTTTACTTGATAACTCATTTGCCACTTCATATAAGATGATAAATATGGTCGATCATTCAAGCTCTCTACAATAAATCGTTACACTAATGTATATAAAATGTGTTTTAAATTTGTTACAATCATTTTTTATTATATTATTATTTCTTTATGACGGACCAGTATATTAAGTATACTGAATAAAGTTCTGCATCATATTGTATTAAGAGGATTGTTATGCACAATCGTAACTGACGTGTTTGTGCGCTCTGGACCGTCCGTAGTTTCCACAGTGGCGTAGGCCCATCATGGGTACCACAGACGGTCCAGATCGCACAGACGCGATTGACGCGCCTGTGTTTAGCATATTTCTTGTATTAAATATAGATGAAAATTATTTGTTTACTTTTGTTTGGTACAACCAATCATTTAAATATGACCTTTGTTTACTTTTTCAATTTCAAAGTTATTTAGATCTTTATTCAGTGTAATTTATATATTGATCGGTCATAAAACAAAAATAATAAAATAAAAAATAATTATATCTAACCTAAAATACATTCAATATATTTTGCCGTAACGCACTTACTTTTTGTTATTTTATTTCAATTTACATCTTAAGGTACCTAATTATTTTTACTTAAAAAATAGTGTGAATCCGGCGATCCAAAGTGATTGGATTGGAGACACTTTACTCAAAAAAAAAAAAAAAAAAAATCAACCATAGCTCAAGATGTAATTTTTCAACACAAAAGCAAAGAAACCAAGCAACAACAATGGCGTATCTAGCGACCCATCTCTTGGCGTCCCTGTTCCTCGTCCCCACAGGCCTGACTCGCCTCCTCCGATCCACATCCCTCTTCCTCAAAAACCCATCTCTCTTCAAATCCAAGCCGTGGTTCACTCTCTCTCACCCCCAATGGAAAAACCTCGACCTCTTCGCTCTCGCCGTAGCTCTCCCCATCGCCACCCTCTCCGAAGCCTTCCTTGCCTCCACCCTCCCGGCCCACCCGGCTCGCCGGTTCGCCATGGCCCACCACTCCGTGGTCCTCGTCCTCTTCTGGGCACTGGTCCTCTCGGTCGCCCTCCGACATACCGTTGACTTTTTCCGCTCCGCGGTCAGCGACGGCCTGGTCTTCGTCCTCGCTGGGGTCTCGTTCCTGTCGGAGTATTGGGTCGCCGAGAACGGCACCGAAGGGCTCTCTAAGGACGTGTATGGCTTGTTGGGGCTTCTGAGCCTTCTCTGTGGGGTTTGCTCTCTGTACTTGGCGATCAATCCGGCGTCGTTTTGGGCTGAGTTTTTGCTCTCTTCTGGCTTGGTCTTCAAAGGCACTTGGGTTTTGCAAATCGGGGTGTCTTTGTACACAGACACGTTTGGCTTCGAAGGGTGTGGCTTGAGAGCTGAGAATCTGAGTCTTGTTGTGTGTGAATTGAAAGAGGATGAGCTTAGAGCTGTGGCATTGGCGAGATTGATGTTTGTTTGGCATTCAGGTTTGGTGCTCGGGTTGGGACTTGTGTCGTTCGGGTTGTTGTCGTTGTGCCAGCGGCGGAGATCGAGGCTCGGCGGTGATCAAGACGGCTCGTTGCTTTCGCAGCTCGAAGCGGAGACCGCGGTGACGCGCAACGGTAGTGCCGAGCTTGAAATGGAGTGAGAAAAGAAAAATGTATGTCCTTTTTTTGTACAGAAATGCCTTTTAGTGTTTGATTGTAGCTAATTTGAGATGAGATTTGAGAGTCACTCGGCTAAGAACTTGTTAGTGAGTTTTGGTATAATTGTTTAGTACAGTCTCTCTTGCTTATACTAAGAGAAATAGAGAATTTATCTGAAAGAGCACAATGCAAATCGGATTTAGCTTTTGCTGTATTTCTTTTCAATATTGACAACGTGAGCAATGAAGTGCTTTTAGGCCATATACTTGTCATTGTAGAGTGGTTATAACTTATAAGTAGTGTGGCTACTGAAAGAAGTTTAGTCTAGTTTAGTGTATCTCATAGAAGAAGAAAAGCTTGGCCTTCTCAAACACCGCCACCGAAGCCGTCCAAGTCCCTGGATTTTAGTTCGGAAACGGATTCTCTTGATCTTTGTGCTGAGATCTCCACATCCTCGTTTGATGATATTAGCTTTCGGTAACTTGACCAGCCTTTTCACGAACCTGCGGTCTGCAGTTTTGCAAAAGAACAGTCCAAACTTTAGAGCTAAAACCTTAAAACAAACTCATCAATTTGTTGCAGAAGATTACTAGGAGCCATGGAAAACCAGCCACCATGAGTTCATTACAGAAACTAAATACGTAGTCTATACAATACAATGAAGCATACCACGAGGCTTTTTACTTTCATCTTCTTTCTCTTCCAATTTCGGCGCATGAAGGACCTGCAAGTTCGGTGAATAACATTAGTACTGTGTTTTTGAAACTTAACAGTATTGCTTGTGATCTGACCATTGTTTATAATAAAGCTCTTGTTTTTCGTTACCAAGGTACTATTCTAATCCGGAACGACCTTTAGAAATGGCAAAACAATGAGAAACATCGAATCTCGAGTTCGATTTTTTGGTCCCAAGGTCGTTGGCTCAGCTGTGTCACGTACCTGAATTAGTCCTTCCAACCGATTTCTCATCCTTCTTTGTATGAAACCTTTGGTGCTCTGTGTGTAGAATCTCATCAGCGAAAGACAACAAAGGAAATTCTTTTCGGAGCAAATTTAGAAATGACCATGGTAGAGATATTTTACCTTTACATGGTTTTTAACATAGGCATAGAAGTTCAGTAAACTCCAGACAGTTTTATCTAGTCTTTTTCCCTCGACATGACGCGGAGATATTTCTGCGTAGATTCAAAGATTAAAATTTGGAGCTAAGTTGGTGTATGATTGAAATATCATACTGATACAGGGCATAATTTGATACCTCACTGCTCTAGCGGACAGTCACTTAAGGGGAATGAAAAAATTATAGAAGTATTGCAGATTTCCTCTTCAAACTAACTTGGCTGCGAGATCATTTTGTAGTACATTGACTTTGTAATATTCCTTTTTCCTCTAAGGTATTTCTATTTGCTAAGGAAACATTTTTTGCTTAATAATTGTACAGTTTTTTATCAGACTGTGGTCTAAACCAGTTTAGTTAATGATTTGTGCATTTCAAAATTTGGGGAATTTGAGGAAATATACCAAAAGAAACAAATCCTCCATTGGTGCTCAAATCTTCAAAGAGCTCTCCTCTAAGTTCCGGAGGAGGAATCGGTGACCAGCAACAAGAGGGCGCTTTCGACCACTTTTCAGAGCTTTCTATGTCCATGAGTTCCTGTGCCCATACGACGAAACAGGACGGTCAATTTCATCATTTCACGAAGGATTACTTTTGGCTTGTCTCAAAACATTTAAGATTTAGGTCTTTAGCACACTTTCACTAGTCTTTCCGAAAAACTTAATTCGGAAAAGAGGAAACATGTTATTGACTAACAGTATTTTCTTTTTCTAAGTTTAGAGAATACATCCTAAAAATTAAGCTATGGATTGTCCACAGAATTAATACTAGTAGGAATAATAGCAAAAAGAATGTAATTTTTCACTCTTATCAGCTTTCTAACCTGAAAGAAGGCTGTGGCAATAATCACATCTGAGTCTTCTTTGAAACGCATTGGGAATACTGCTATGATTTTCCGTGGCTGTCAAAACACATTATTAGAGCACGTTTGGTATACTGTACTGTATTGTATTGTACAAGTTTTACTCAAAACATGTTTTGTTGTATGTAATATCAAAACATTGTATTAAAAAAGAGAAAACAATCTAATATAATCGAGTAGATAATACAGACTAGTAAGCTGTTCCATTCTTTTTTTGTGTATAAGACCATCTCCAATGCAAATGCCAATGCCAATGCCAAATTTGGCACTCAAAAATGTAAAAATGCCATATTTGATATTTGATTCTCCAATGCACAAATGCTATTTCAAATGCTATTTTATTATTTTATTATTTTTTAGTTGCAAAAACCAATAAAAGTAGTTGATGCTAACCAATAATAAATAAGACTACTATTAGTCATAATGACCTCTTGGTAAGAGGAAACTTTTTTGAATAAAATATTAATTTTTAATTAAAGTGCTTAAAAGTTGACCAATCAATGATCTACTTCAAATGCCAAAATTTGGCATTATGCTATACTTGGTGCCAAATTTAGCACCATGTATAGCATTTGCCAAATTTAATGCCAAATTTGGCATTGCATTGGAGAACATTTTTTATGTCAAAATGCCAAATTTTAGCATTGGCACACAAATTTGGCATTGCATTGGAGATGCTCTAAGGTACAAATTCTTATTATATGGTTTTCATATTGCTTAATGTTTTGAAACACTTTAGCTAAAATCAAGCATATCATATCAGGAGTGTTTGTTGATAGTTTAGCAATTTGTAGCTGTTTCTATCAGATTAGATTAGGTTGAAAAGGTTGTTCCTAAGAGTTGAGAAGATAATAATGACAAGTTTGCCAATCTTACCTGTTTGATGACAAAGAAGGGTTCTCTTGGGTGATACACAAGTTTGATTGTTTTATATAAGCCAGTGTCTTGAGAGTTGACATTTTTCAACATCTCCTTCAATTGTGAGCTAATTATTACTGCTTGCACTGCAGAGATCTTGGCAATCACCTTCTCAGATTCTGTGAAAATTAAACTTTGCATTATCACACAGTGAAGATGTAATTAGGGAAATGCTCTCTCTCTCTCTAAGATCCATGTCCCTATGTTGTTCTCTAAGTTGTCCCGCCAATGAAAAACTGACGCGTGATATTCTAATAGCAAGTCGATCAAAGAGTCTTTAAGGATAACAAATCTGCTCCCTCTTGTCCAAGTGATTAGAAGAAGATAATACTAAACGCGCACGCTCTCTCTCTCTCTCTCCTTCCTTCGTTTCTTCCTCCTACCTAAGTGATAAACCACCCTCCTCCCTCCCGCCCCGCGGTGGGACCCGCTTGAAAGATAAGGCTCGATGTATCCCGCACGTCAACGTAAAGCTTTAAATCACACATAAAAATTCCTTTAATAAGTAAGGCGTACGCTTCAGATTCACATTGTTGGCACAACCACGGGAACACACTAATTTGAAAAGAGTAGATCATGATTCACTATTTTTGTCCAAGGATCCTAAACACACTAAAATACAGAGTTCAAATGAGATCTAGTGCATTATAGAAAAACCCAAAACACAAAAAGAAAATAAACACTTTGTCCCTCTTTCTTGAAAAAAAAAAAAAAATCAAACCTTTGGAATTAGGGATTTTAGCAAAGTCAAGTCTTAGGGTAAGCTGGTATCCTTGTTTTGCAGGCTCAACAATCTCCACAACATCAGAACAAATTCCTTTAACCATCTCTATGGTAAGATGTGAAAGCCCTTGTGATGACATCAATCCTTGGGACAATAATGGTGTTGATATTGACAAATAGGTATTTTGTGTATCTGATGCTGAAGACTATAGAGGCAAATATTACAATAAAATTATCACAAAATAAATTGTAGTATTATACATGTGTGTGTATGTGTAGTTTTTAGCTTTTTAGAGTTACGATTAATACCTGGATGTGGTACTCCACAGACCCAAATTCATACAAGTGATGGTCAATCTCCATGGGCTTTTGAGCACTGTAATAAAGAAGTAACAATACTCGGGTTTTGGAACATTCTTTTACTTTCTCCAATCATTCATAATAGCACTTTTTAGCATCTATGACACTACTCCAAAACAAGTACATGAAGTTATTTGTCTAGTTTTCCTTGTGTGATCATAATTAATTACCCTAAATATGTCACTATAAATCCAAGTACACTCAGAAACATTCAATCTCACTAAATACATTATTAAATTAATGGTTTTTTTTTTTTCCTAGTTACCATGTGGCAAGTTGAGCTTTCTAAGTGTGAAATGTTGGATTTAGATGTGACAACACATTTGCATATTTAGTGAAAGTGTTTTTAAGTGCAATAAATATAGCACTCAAGGTCCCTTATTGATGTTGTACATTGATGCTGGGAATTTGCTTATACACCTGGAAAGCACATATACTTGTCTGCCAATATAAATTTGCAATAGCACCAGAGTGCAAAACATTTTTTTTTGTTTGTTTATTTATTGCATTTTGATATTTCAAGTCTGTGAAAATACATTTATTTGATTCTACTTCTTGATTTGTTTGTTACAGATTTTCATCATGGATATATATTTTCATGAAATTCCATCATAAAGTCTATATGGGTTGATAACATGAGTCGTTATCTACTGCACAATTAAAAAAGATACATGGATTAAGTTTCAGAAGTATTATCAAAATTTTGTCCACGTAAGTTTTTGAGTAAAATTGTGTACTCAGCTGTGGGTTTTTTATTTTTTATTTTTTTCAAGTCACATTAGTAATTGAATACAGATGCAAGGTTTTCTCATTAGGGGGAAAAAAAAAAAGGGAAAAAAAGCCCTAAAGTTGGTCTAACTTAATTGTTAGTTTTTTTTTTTTTAGTATTTAACTAAATAGTCAAATTCTTACAAGAATGATCATAATTTTTCAAGTAAATGTCTTGCAGAAAAATAATTAATGTACCATGATAAATTTATAATATATCCGACTAGAATAATGGTACATTGGTTGTTTACTACATTAAATAGATACTATAATTTATACACAACTAAACTAACTTGTAACATTTTCAGAGGCCATGGTACAAAACGTAAATGTAGCATAATTTTCCTGTTTCTTCTTTGCTAAAACATTATATAAAAACAGAAAATAAGAGTGTATTTGCCTTCTCTTACCGGTATAGTTTGAGCAGGATTTCCTTGAGAGCTGGAGATGATCTCTCAAAGCATGCCATCTTCAAAACTATTATGAATCTCTCTCTCTCTCTCTCCCTCTCTATAGCTGTAAAATATAAATCTCTCTCTCTCTCACTATATCACATGTGTAGTGTAACCAAGTATAGTGAAATCTGATTTACCTTTTTTTATTTTTTTTTTCAGAGATAGTGCCATTTTTGTTGGGTTATGTAACTTCGAGTGAAATCTAAGTTCTTGCAAGAAATTTGCAATCAAGTTTATCAACCTTTGAAGCAAAAGTAATTTTCAACATATCCATGAGTATAAATTATCATTCATTGTAGTAGTGTTAGTTCTAGGCCATTGATGTTTTAGGTCTTCTATCTATTCTTCTACCAAATTGGTTCAAGAGTTATGTGTCTACTCTTATTTATTTATTTTTTAAATATTGATTATTGATGTATTTAAAATTATAAAAAGAAAAGCATCATTCCAGGGGTGTTTTGGGTAATTATGAATTTTCAAGTAAACCTCATTTGATTCCAAGTTAATGAGTTATATACAACAAACTTAGTTAAAATAAATAAGAGTGAATATTAGGACTTAAAAGAGATCAAGTAAAGGTAAAATTTAAAAAGTGAATTTTAGCACTTAAAAAGAGAATAAAGTACAGGTGATTTTGGATGTTTTATTAAAAAAAATTACACCAACTTATTTCGCTATTAGGTTGGTAATTAGCCAGCTAGATAATAGTTTAAAGTCATTAAGGCCAACTACATCATGGTTAAAACTCATTTAAACTCTTAAAAATAAAATTCTATTCACCCTCAAATTTTATTATTTTAGATCTATTTTTCAACAGCTTTTGAATTTGACATTTAATTAGTTTTTTCACAATTAAAAGTTCAAATTCTGGTCCAAATTTTCCAATTAAAGTGAAAAATGTCTAAATTGCTACAATTTGGATCTGCTTAGTAAATGGCATATTAGTTTTAGGAAAAATCTCCAAATAATCCTTACGTTTTGCAAGAATTCTCGTTTCGTCTTTGTGTTTTTGAAAATTCCAAAATAGTCCTTGTGTTTATTACATTTGATACCAAAATATACCTCGAGTTAAATTTCAATTGACTTTTTTTGTATAAAAAGACTATATTATACTCCAACTTTTATTTAGTTATATCTACGTACTTAAATTTTTAATATTACCTTATTTCAAAAAAAAATTCAAAAAATATAACACAATTATATACAATCTAATCAACTAAAAAACTCATCAAAACTCAAAATTAGATGGCTAAACTTTTCAAAATTTCAATAATACCCTAATTTAAAAATTCTTTAAAACATTATATGAATGGTAGTTTGGGTATTTTAACAATAAATCAATTGAAATTTACCTCAAGGTATATTTTGGTGTCAAATGTAATAAACATAAGGACTATTTCGGGATTTTTAAAAACATGAGGACGAAACAAGAATTCTTACAAAATTCATGGATTATTTGGAGATTTTCCCTTAGTTTTATGATTTGGGAGGTTTTGAGAAATGCCCATCTTTTGGCACAATGATAATATATGTTTTATGTGTGCTGTATTTTTAATTTATACCCTAAAATTTATACTACAAATATAAAATGGAAACAAAAGAAGCATACCACTTGGGGTACATATTATTAAGTGGTCTTATATTAAAGAGATTATTAAGTAAATAGCATGTTTTTAACTTTAGTTTTAAAGAATTGACCTTAGTTTGTTATAATTAAATTATTAGCCTTTAGACAATATGTATTGACTTTTTTGTCCTTTATTATATGAGGTTGCAGATAAGTGATGAGGGGTAAAAATGAGATTTTAAAGTGATGTGAATGGGATTTGAGGCTAATAACTTAATATTTAAATTCTTAGACCATTTCCTTAAAACATAGGTTTCCAAGTGGCTATTTAACAAATGAGCCCTATATTAAAAATGATCTTGATTTGCTATTTCCCTTTTATATATGATTGAGCATGGGGGCTGATTTTTGTTCGAAGGATAAGGCTCGACTTCTTGTTCCCTTCCTTTTATGATGACTTTTGTTGTATATATTTCTGTTTTATTTTAAGAATTTCTCTTTGCACTAAAAAGAAAAAAAAAAAAAAAAGAGTTGAAGAGTCACTATATTAGTCTATAAATATCAACTCATTGCAAATAAAACAACATTAACACCTTCAACGGCACAAATAATGGCAGCGATCGAATTGCTATTTGGAGCCCATTGGATATGAGAGATAAAGAGAAGAACTATATTGTATTATAAACATAGGTGGGAATTGTTTTTAGGTGGAAATTGGTCTGAAATTAGATGAAGCAGGTAGAGCAACATGTTTGGTGTACCGTCGTATAAGCTCATTGTCTCGTGTAGATATTCTTTTTACGGTGTTTGACATGTTCAAACTACCATATTGTATAATATGAAAAACACGCTCAATACAATACAATTTGTGTTATTTTGAACAAAAAACTTTTCATTTTTTATTGTATTATCTACTCTTATGTTTCATATTATTTATTTATTGCTTTATATAATATTTTTAGACAACACACATACGCGTGTATAACATAGTACAATATAATACACTACCAATCTACAATAGAATACTACGCAATACGGTAGACCAAAACATGTTGTAAATAAGAAAGCTTCAAAGTTACATTTTGCCCTCATTTTGTGATTCCCGTTAACTTTTTCAGTGGGTGGGCCATTTTTGTTAACGTTTAAAACTTTGAGGGCCAATTAGAAATAATTTATATGAGAGTGATCAATTTGGGAAACCAGATATATCACATGGACTAAATATGAATTTTTTTTTTAATAATATTTGAAGAGAAAGTAAAATCAATAAAGTATTGGGGGTTTTTCTATTGTGCTGTAGTGTGTTAATTTAACACTATAAAATGATAATAACGATAATTATTTTAAATTTGTTATATTAATTTTATTATAATATTAAGTGGAGTACCGATAAATAATTAGCCAACTATTAGTATTGACATGACATGGATGTCCTACAAAACCCAATAGTAACCTTGACACGAGTTTCTTATAGTTAGTTGGATCATATTTTTACATATTATTTCTTCACTTGCTTTCGTGCCTAAAGAATTTATTTTATGATAAGCTATACTTCTATAATCACGTTACAAGCATGTACAAGTTGCTCTCTTTCTACGAAACTTAAATAATGGTAATAATAGCAAAAGCCTAAACACTTGTAAACGGATAACATTAAAAACTTTATGTTTGAAAAGTCGTAACTCATAACTATTAATAATAATTTAAAAAGAGGTTATATTTATTTATTATAGGAAAATTTTCCTCTTACTATTCCTAATATATCATGTTTCAATTTGCCTCCTAACTTCAAACTTAAGATCTAATTCTTAACTATGAAATTATCTTAAGTTGCTCATTCATATTCACGTTAGACAGTATAAAAAGGTAACACGTGCTTATTTTTTTTTTAAAATATAACACTATAAAGAGTTGTTATAACAATTATTTTATACTCAGGACAACAGTCTTTTAGACCATCTCTAATGCAAATATCAATGCCAATGCTAAATTTAGCACCAAAAAATATAAAAATACTATATTTGACTTTAAGTACTCTAATGCATTTTTGTTATTTTAAATGTCATTTATTATTTTATTAATTATTTTAGTAATAAAATTTATAAAAGATAAATATTATAGCTAATAGTAAATAAGACTACATGTAATAATAATTGCGACAATCATAATCCCTAGAGCCAAAAAGGAGGTTAAGACATGGTAAGCTGTGCAATCCCGCACCGCCTGGATAGGGTGATGGTTTAATGTAAATGTTCTGAAGCCGTACTGGTATGGGATGGAACGGTTGAGGAGAGAGTTAAAAGTTATGATGATACTACCTATGTCAATAAGATGCATCTCGTTTTTGGGAACCTATCTAGTAAGAACTCTGAAGTTAAGCGTGTCAGACTCATAGTGTTTCCCGAGAAGCGTGCGAGTGAGGACAAAGCATTGTGAAAAGACTTGTGGTGGCCTGTGAGGACAGTCCTTGATTCAGAAAGCAACCATTAGTCCATTACAATAATTATATTTTGGTAAAAGAGAATTTTTTCAATATAAAATAGTAATCATCATCTTTTTTACACAAAAAGTTGAAAAGCTGATCAATCAATGACATTACGTTGAAGATGCTCTTATAATGTTACATTTTATCTTATATTTACATAGAGTACCGATGAATATATAGTATTACAGAGTTGGCCTTAAAAGTTAGATTGAGAGAGAGTCTTTTGAAGCAGCTTTATAGAATTTTTTTTTTACCATGCTAAGCAGCTTTATAGATTAAAAGAAAGGGTTTTACATTTTAAAAACAACAGTTATACACACAAATAAACTTTCTAAATTTACTCATGGTTTGTTATTCAGTACACCACTTTATTTGTACACCAAAGTAATAAGTGGAAAATATATAATAACAAAAAAGTAAGGTATTGTAATAAGGTATATTAAATGTGTATTAAAGTTGTTGCAATCACTTTTGATTTTCTTTTAGAGATTATTGAGCAAATAACTATTTTTTAGATGTTGTTTTAAGAAAATAACAAATATTTTCATTAATTAGAGAGAATTATTTTCATAACTATACGATGGTGTGATATTATTTTTATGTCCTTCGTTTTTTAAGGGATTAATGACTAGTTCCTAATTTTTGAAAACGTTAGCTATTTCCTTAAAATATATACTAAAAAATAATCAAATACCAAATAGTTCATTAATTTTATTACTTTTGCTTTCCCATGAATAGTACACGACTGTGCTAAATAAGGATTTTTTTTTTGTTATGCTAATAGAGTAAAGACCATTTACTTATCTATGTTTTACTTATCTATGTTACGTCAGATCACACTCTTCTTCTTTAATAATTAGGATTATCTATACAAACACCTCCAATGTTATGCTATTATTATAATTTGCACCCTAATGTTTAAAAACTATCATTTTTGCCCCCTAAAGTATTAAAAACTTATAGATATGCCCCCTCTGTCACAATCTGTAAAAAAAATATATTAAATTAATAACGTAACATTAATCTGTTAGCGCATGTACGATTTTTAGAGATCAACCGCCTTCAAATTGAGAAAATTATAGTAATTAATTCTATATTTATTTTCACAAACACCTCCTTATATTGTCTTTTTTTCTTAAAATGCACCCCGATCTTTTAAATTTTTGTATTCATACTCCTGATTTTATCTATTTTTGATCTTTAAAAATTTGTACGGGCGCCAAAAGATTAATATTACGTTATTAATTTAATCTTTTTTTTTTACAGATTGTGACAGAGGGGGCATATCTATAAGTTTTTAATACTTTAGCGGGCAAAAATGACAGTTTTTAAATATTAGGGCGCAAATTACAACAATAGCATAACATTGGAGGTGTTTGTATAGATAATCCTAATTATTAAAGAAGAAGAGTGTGATCTGACGTAACATAGATAAGTAAAACATAGATAAGTAAATGGTCTTTACTCTATTAGCATAACAAAAAAAAAATCCTTATTTAGCACAGTCGTGTACTATTCATGGGAAAGCAAGACAAACAAAACAAAAAAAATGTGTGGGCTCAAGTCCCCAATTATTAAAATGCATTATAATCGATAGGTTGAGATTTTTTTTTTCAACTCTTCTTAAGCGTGTATAATTGGGCAATAATATATTATTATAGTGACTTTATAATAACTTGCAACAATAAATAGATAAACTAGTTTTTCTTTTCCTTGTTCGGGGCTAGTTCTCATGTTGACCAATCACCCTAAACCTAAAAAGAAAAACAATTAAAGAAGTCAGTTTTCAAAAATTAATAAACTTAAGTTTCTGATAGTGAAGGAAAGAGAACATAATCATGCAGACCAATATCACATACTTAATGAATGGTCACTCAAAAAAAAAATAAAAATTGGGAGGTGAAATAAAGAAAGAAAGATTGAAATGTTTTTAGCCACACACAAACAATTTTCTCAATCTCATATTCAAGATCTCTCATTTTCAATAACTTATTAGGTAATACATTGCAAGATCCAAATCTTCATCGCATCTTTTTGTGTCCTTTCCGTATCATTTCAATTAAAATAATGACAAGGTTAAGAAAAATTTCAAATTCGACACAATATTATAGGATAAAAATTCAATCAAAATATAAATTGCATATTCGATTTTTTATATTTGAATTTAAAAATAAATACTTGCTTAATAATTTTTATAATTGAGGACGAGAAAAAAAACAAAAACAAAACAAAAACAAAGACAAATGATCTGATTTGATGTATTGTCATTCTATGGGACGTAACATTATGCCTGTGATTTATTGCATATAAGGTCATTTATTTCCAGAAGCCCACAAATATATATATATATATATATTTTTTATGGTGGTTGTATAATTTATAGAGTATTAGAGCTATTAAAGTGATGCACTAATGATACCAAATATGAGATCATTAATTAGTTATGATACTGTTGTTCCAATCCAAAAATGCTCTCTTTGTTGCTCTAAAAACAGAAGTGGCTTGGTCCCTACCGCAAGGACTAAATGTGTGGTTGCCAATTGCTCAAAGAATTTTTTTATTTATATTTAGACTTTTTATTTTTATTATATTATTATTTAAGCTCAATTTTTCAAAAAAAAATTGTACTTTTGCCCCAAAAAAATGTGTTTTTTTTTCATCAAAATGCTAAAAAAAATCTAATAAACTGCTTTGGAAAAAACGGTAAATTAAAATTCAAAATCTTACTCACCCAAAATTTTTTTTAAGATCGTTCCTACGGTAGGGACCAAAGAACAGTCCCTACCACAGACTCTTCCCTAAAAAAACTGCTATCTATTTGTTACACAAATTTTATTTTTATTTTTATTTTGCCTTTCGAAAACAAGTTTTTGGTTTGTTGAAAGGTAGTTGCTTTGTTCATAGTTAGTTGCTTAGGTTAGGAGTTAGGAATTCAAGAAGTTTGCACAAAATTAGTGAAAGCATGATCTTGAATATTAATAAACGTTTGTGCCAATGTATGTATATTAATGGAATATTTTTTTTTCCAAATGTAGGTGCATTCCACTTTTTTTCATTTATAAGCACCGAATTGACCTCTAGTTAATAAAATGGTGCAGTTTTGACTTAAAAAGGAGGGAAAAAAAAAAGGATTTAATATCTATCAAATAGAAGTTATTATTTATGCTATAAATTCTTTACCTCAATAATGTAGTAAACCCTACGGAATTTTTTTTTTTCCGAACAGTTGTGGAGGTTCTCATATCGCAATAAATAAGTACGATTATTGTAAAATAAATCGGGAAAACAAAGATTTTGTGACATGTCGTATATTTATTGATAATTAACGTTGTATTATATAATCTTGATTAGAATGCATCAAATCCCGAATAATATATATATGTTTGACGAATCTTTTAAAGTATTGAATCGTGATTCCAAAAACAATTCAATTACCAATAATAAACCATTCCTATGCTATGATTCCTATGGAAAAAAGACGAGGAATATTTTCTCATGTAGTAAATTATAAAAAAGAAACCGTTAATTTTTTTATACAATATTAATAATATTTAGTTACATATGAGACGGGTCATCTAATTTCCCGTTTTAAATTGATGGGAATCTAATATTCTTGAATCTTGGCCTTTTTTTTTTATAATTTTTTTTTAAAGAGCCTTAATTTTTAAGACGCAAATTATAGATAACTTCGATTTTTCGTTCCTACGGTTATTTTTTTTTTAAGAAAAAAGAAAAGAAAAACGAGATGTGGAAATTTCTGTTTTCCCACCAAAACAAAAACGGTATCATTTCCATTTTTCACAGGAAACGGGTTCCCATTTTCGCCAAATAAGGGAAATGGGAGGTAGGATCTTATTTCCGCCTCCCCACTTTGACAGTACTAACCAAACTCATATTCAAGAGTAGTGATAGACATATCAATTATTTTACTAATATTTTTAATTCCAATTTACATGTCATATTATATTGGTGAGAGTTTATCACTTAATAAGAATGATTTAATATTCAATCAATTAAAACATAACACTTCAATTATCACATATATTAGTATTAAAAAATTAGTGAAAAAATTGATACGTCTAATTTTATTCCATATTCAAATATTAATTTGAATGATAAGATTTTGCTAAACAATAATTTTAATCTAAATTGCTCACAACAAAACAAACAACCCTTAAAAGTTAAAGAGTAAATTCCATATATATCCCCTGTGTTTAGACGAAATTCCACGACCTTCCCTTGCGTTTATCAAAATTCTAAAACCTCCCTTTAATTTTTTAATTAGAACCATAATTATACATTGTCTTGACTTTTAGTCAAATATTAGATACAAAATGTCTAAATTACCCCAACTAAAATAATTAATATTTGAATACGAATAAGTCATTCTTTGTAACCAAACACACTCCAATAGTAAAAAAAAAAAAGAGGGAAAAGAAATAATAAAAAAAAGTTTATTTAAAATATCATTTCATTTTATTTCAAAAATCAAACCCAACAAAAAAAACCACCCTCGCTTGAACAAATATCTCGCTTGAACAAATTGAATATCTGTTGTTGAAGTTTCATGAAATCTTTGATGGTAAGATGGTAACCAATTTTCTAATACAAAGGGAAATTGTGAAGCTTTTTGGTAATTTTCCATTTTTCCCAAGAAGCAGGCTCCTCTAGACATGCTCAAAATATAGATAGCAGTGGAGAAGAGTATCAAATATTGAAGCAAGACAGCGACGACAACTTCTCCGATGAGTATGACTAGGACTACTAAAGTTGTTCAATCTCAGAGTTAGAAGGAGGGTTTGGATATCAAATGCTGCCATATAACGCAACATTATGTGGCAACACGCCCAATGTGCCCGCCTCCCCTTCTCAAGCCCATTATCCCCGCTCGCCGCCGGAGCTCCTCGCCTCGAGCCACGCCGAGTCGCGCTCGGCCCCCACTGGTCAGCCACGTGGGCACTCCGACAAGCCAGCATCCCGCCTCGCCCAGCCTCCACCGTCATGCTCCCTCCGCTCATCTCGAGCCGCGAGCACTCAGCTGCCACTCGCCGTCCCTCGCCCAGTCGTGCGAGGCCCCGATCTGCGCCCTAGGCCTTCTCTCGAGCTCCGCCTCGCCCACAGAGCCCGGATCCGCCCCGCCTCTCGCGCGCGAACCCCTGCGTACCCCACACTCTGCTAGTGCTAACCATGTGCCAAGGTGGGGAGAAGGAGGAGGAGCTTGGAGGGGAAGAGGATGAGATGGTTAGGGATTGTTTGGGTTTTTTTTTTAGTTTTTGTTAAATTAGTAAAAACTTTATTATGTTTGGATACAATATTTTACAATTTCATAATTGGGATAGTCTACATGTCAATCCTTCGTAAGGATAGCTTATGTGGCAATGAGGGTGCTATAGGTATTTAAGAAAAAATTCAGTCAATTGGTCCACGGAAGGTATAATTATAATATGAATTCAATAACTAAAGGGAGGTTTTAAAATTTCGATAAACGCAGGGAAAATTCTTTGAATTTCGCCTAAACACAGGGGATATATATGGAATTTACTCAAAGTTAAAACCCAAAAAGCTAAAACTATCTAAAATTACTAAACTACCCCAAAAGCCGGC
Organism: Boehmeria nivea var. tenacissima; assembly: GCA_018132145.1. Taxonomy (NCBI): domain Eukaryota; kingdom Viridiplantae; phylum Streptophyta; class Magnoliopsida; order Rosales; family Urticaceae; genus Boehmeria; species Boehmeria nivea. Next base: position 11,545,997 of record CM030883.1, read on the forward strand.
TTTGGCATCGTAAAATCGAGAACAAACGAATCGTTCCACAGCCGACATTACAGACAAAGATACACTTCCTGCCAAATACCGTCCAATTACATTCCGCCACGTGTGATTTCATGTCTTTAACTACTACTAACTACCGCAGACAATTCTAACGAGGAAAAACATGGTAAGCGCTGATTCGTGCCATATTTCTTCGAAATTATTATTTTACCCCTAAAAATATTTAGGATTTTCATTTCTTCCCAAAAAATTAACAAATTATTTATAGCAGTTAAAACAAAAGCATCGTAATATTCCCATCTGACTCTGTCTCTGAACTCTGATGATGATCTGTCCCTTTCCAAAAGGATAAAAAATGGAAACAAATTCAATATTAAGGGGAAAAAAATCAAATTCCCTAAAAGTCAATTTATATTTAAATTTAAATTAATTATTTATTGTCGTTCCTTTTATTAGCTGTTGTTATTATTTGCCCTTTTCGTTTCTCTGCTCCGAATCTATTAGCTTTCTGTCACTTTCCCGGGAATGTTGTGATTTTCCCGAGAGCTTTTTCCTGGCTAGCCATATCGTTAGCTTTTTCCTCTCTCTCTCTCTCTCTCTCTCCTCTCTCGATCCGAAGCCTGATCTCGCCGGTAATGGACGTTGACCTTCGTCGATGTCGCGATTCTCGTTCGTTCGCGCGAAGAACAAGCCGGTCCTGAGAATTCCAGGCTTTTAGGATCTGCGAATCGTGGAATTAGGTTTCCGAGAGGGAATCGCAGAGGAGATTTTCTGATTCTTCCTTTGAGGTATTTTTTTTTTTGGTGTTGAAATTTGGGGGGGTTTTGGTCGGAGAAGTTGGACTGTTGATGGATACGCATAGTAAGGACGTTAATGGCTGCAATGATAAATCTTTGGGATCTGTAGACCCTAAGACTGAGAAGCTCATTAATGGCGGAGAAGAGGATTGCGATTGTAACTCCCTGTTGCCACCGAGACGAGGAGGTATGTCGAGAAAATCGGACAAGGTTCGCCGGAAAGTTCAGTGGAACGACAAGAATGGCAATAAGCTTGTCGAGGTCTTGGAATTCGAACCAAGGTAATATATTATGTTATATATATATATATGTATATATGTCAATGTTTTGTTCTTGTTTGATATTTGTTGTGATTTGATTGAGATTTTTTTGAGATTGAAGTTTGTTTGGATTGAGTAAATTTTGTTATCTAATGTGTGGATTGGGTTTGAGGTAAATGAATAGTTGTGACAGGAATACATTTATGGAGAGTTTGTAGAGAAAGCTAAGCTTTCAGACAAAAAGTGATGTCCTTTAGCTTGTTTGTATCTTCAAATATGTGTTGTGACTTGACAATTGTGGTTTACCTTTACGCAAAGAACGTTCTTTTCGTGGTTTTGTCAAAAGTTAGTTTTAGGCCCTTGATCTGCGTCAATTTGTATCTCTTGTTATAATGATTTTGGACATGCTTTGGTTTGTAATGAGTTAAAAATTGTCTTGGTTTAGCAATTCTAATGCTTGACCTCATAAGTTTTTTGGGTATTTTGTGCTTCTATTACCGTCCCTATCTGTGTAGGAGTTGGGATTGTTTTGTGTATTTATGGTTGCTTCAGGAGCAAAAAGATAATGGCGTTTTCGGTATTCTCATTTATACAGTCTTCTTCACTCTCTGTGTTAGAGACTTCAATACTGGCCTAGATCATAGGACACTAGTTCTTTTAGCCTTTTATGTTTTTGTTCTTTCAAATGAAGTTGAGGCTCGATGGTACAGAGTAAAACAAGGGAAGTTATTGGTAATTTGAAGCTGATCTTAACGATGGCATATTTGATATGGGAATTTGAAATAAAATTAGACTCATTTGGAATATATTCTCGTTCTACACATTGGAACTGGAAAAGAACAGCACTTTCTTTTTTCTTAACTGATTTGAGATCAGTGATATGTCCCTTGAAGTTCTGATTTTCCTTAAGTTTACAATGTCAATGTTGAGGTGGTAGATAATTTGGAGGCTTGGGCTTGGCTTTGAGGCTGTAGGTAGGGCTAAGTGAGCCTTTTTTTTTTTTTTTTGGGAATGGCTAAGGGAGCCTTTAGCATCACATTGCTAGGTTTCATGTTCTATGAGCTTCAAAAAAAAGTGTGGAAGAATCTGGTGAAAACATCATCATGTAGCAAACATGATTGTCTGAATGAAGTGATCAATTAATTACTTCAGTAACCTTAAATAAAGTGCCATTTTAATTACTCGAGCACTGAAATCTTTTGTATTAATTTCGAGTCTCTCACACCCCCGTTCTCCTTTGTATTGCAGTGACGTGAGCGACTCTGACGAGGAGGATTCAGATTCTTGCATATGTACTATAATGTAAATAACAATTACCACAACCAATCATCAGAAAATTCGACTATCAAACAACTGCGTGTTCTCTGCAATATGTTTCGACGATTTTTTTACACAATGTGGCTTCGTCTTCAACAAGGAAAAAGGGGTCAAGAATACACAAGGCAGTCTCATACACATCCAATTGTAGTTGCATTTGTTAGGTCGATTTGCACTCAGCTTTCCACAATGTGTAACATAGTTACAAAAAATAAGTTTTTTCTAATGTTATTACCATGTGTCTATGGTATGTATTATATACCATCCTCGATACTTCTGTGATTTTCTTTGGTTCATTTTCCCATACAACGGAAATGCCGATTACTCTATAATGAATATCAGTTCTGTGCACCAAACACTGTTGTCTTCTAGTAATGTCTATTAATTTTTTCCCAAAGTACCAAAGTAAAAGCTAATCACTTGTTTTAGTTTTCCTTCTAAGAGTACATGTTTGGATATATCACCTTAATGACAAAATGATTCAATGTGGTAATCAATAGATGGTAAAAAAGTTGGTACTTTCCAAACATTTTGTACTCTTTCGTTTCTTGCGTAGATTTGGACACTACTGAAAAGTCATAATTTGGTGAAACCATAAAGCAAATCTTTAAAAATCCTTGAAGTAAATTGGTCCAATACTTTACAGTTCTAAGCAATAATTTAAAAAAAGGCATTGAAGAAAAGGCTCAATCTCACGGGACTTCACACTCACTCATTCATACACAAGGTATTCAAAAGGGCATTAAAGATTGAAAAAAAAAAAAAAAAAAAGCACAAACAACACAAACCCATAACAAAAATCAGTCTCAACTTTGCACTGCTTCAAAACTCTTCTCCTCCTTTGTATCAAATTTATCTCTGATTTCTTTTTTCTCCTTCAGAATTTGTTCACTAAAAGCAGGCCAACTTCTGAATTTGTAGCTCTTATCTTATGGTGATTAAGAACTTGGAGAATTTAACCAAGTGGAGAGGCTTGAATCGACTGCGATTTCTTGCAGAAGCGGTTTGGATTGGTTACAACATTGTGGTGCCAGTTCGGGTTCTCGGGACAATGAAACATTTTCCTTCCTCTGATCCCGCTGCTTCGCTGCTGCTGCCGCTGCCGCTGCCGCTGCCTCTTCCTTCGCCTTCACTTTCGCCGCTCTCCATTGAGTGAGATTTTCGACCGGTTTCAGCACAGAATGAATGCACTCACTCCTATCTACATTTCTCTTTTCTTCAACGGACGAAGAAACTCTCTTCAAAAACCCCTCTTGGCTCTCTCTTTGGCTGTTGATATCGCCATCTCTTATGTCCTCAATGATCTCATCACCATCGTCGTCGTCCTTGTCATCTAAATCGCTGTCCTCGAACGCAATATCATCCTCTTCATCATAAAATTCTCCGCAATTTTGATACCTGTAGTTCAAGTTGGAAGATCCTAGTGCTATTTCTTCGCTTTCCTTATCATCGCAGATTTTCGCATCACTCTCTTCATCCTTAAGCAAATGATAATCCGTTGAGATTGGCTCATATGTCTGCACATTTAGATTAAAGCTAACCTTCTTTCTGATTTTCGATATCAGTTGGCCCTTAGGCTTGCTCCTAGAAAAAGCACAATTGACCAAAAAAAATTGTAAAAAAATAATCTTCTTCACAAAATTCCCAAGCTAATACAAGGAATGTTTTTCTCACCTTGCTTCAACTTCTACACTAGAAGTGTTGGGACTCTCAGCAGTGCCAAGACTTACTATGCTTATACAAGAATCTATTGGCTCATAACTCCCATGTCTCTGCAAACAAAAGTTGAATTCAGATTCAATGTGAAAAAAAAAAAAAAGAACACAGAAAAGTAGAGTAAAAACAACACGGGTCGAAAAGTGAAGACCTTGTGCACCGATTTCCGCCGATTTCTTTTGTTCGAAAACCCGAAACAGCCAAGGAAACAGCCCATGACAAGCACAGAGAGACAGAGAAGTATGTTGTTTGAGCTCAAAAGGGTCTTGTGTTGTTCATGGTGAGAGGCTTTGAGAAGAGAAAAAAAATGGAAGAAGAGAAAAAAAAAAAAAAAAAAAGGAGAGGCCAAAGTGGTTGTTTCTATTGTGGTAAGGGAAAGTTTAAACTCATTTTGGCTCCAACGGTTTTTGAAAAACAGTGTGAGTGACGTTGGAATAATTTTTTTTAATGATGATGGAGATGGCTTTTTTGGAGTTATTTTAATTAATTAAAAGCAAGTAGGGACCAGAAGAAGCAGCTTTGTCTGTTGTCAATGTGAAAATGCATTAAGAGAAGAGAGATGTTCTTTTTTTTTTTTTTTTTTTTTTTTTGCAATCATAGAGAAGAGATATGTTATTACTTATTTATGGCTTATTATGGTTGATACTTGATAGCAATGCTATTGGCTAATTCTAAGTTAATTTTTGTGCATAATCTATTCAAATTATGGGCAATAGGTAGTTGACGAGAGTTTTAATGTTTTCTCAATAACTGGAGCAAATGCATGTGCTAAAAGTCATCATGAGTGTTTTTTTTTTTTTTTTAAATTTCTTTTTGTTTTAAAAAACTAAGCAAGAAAGATATGTTCTTCTTCTTCATTATTTATTTATTTATTTATTTTTTCTTGTTTTGGGAAAATATAATATTGATTGTAGGTTTTATTATCAAGGAAAAGGCCAAAATGTACGTATATATCAATTCAGACTCTCTTCTAAATAAGAATCACTAAGATCATAAAACATATACTAAACATCACAACCAACATTTATTTCAACATGAATGCATGCATAATGCATTGGAAAACAAAATGATTTGCTGAGTTAAAATTTAACATTTTGGTAAGATTTAATAATTTCAACACAAATGCCATTGGTGCAGTAAAACTCATTAATGCAATTAGTATTTGTTATAACCTTTTGGTAATTATACTTCTACTTTCGTCCAGATTAAAATATATGTGTGTGTACATAGTAACATATATATGATAAATCTATAAATGCACTGTATAAAACTAGTAGCCAAATATAATGGTTAAACACAAAGAAAAATGCAATTTTCAATTCCTGACTTAAAGTCAGTCATATTAATCTCATGATTCAACAATTTATCCGTTGGCCAGCTCACAAGTTTAGTAGCAACTAGCAACTAGCAAGATCTTTGGCCGTTGCTATTATTTTTTAAGACTATTGAGCATTTATGTTTGAATAATTAAAAAAAGAAAAAGAAAAAGAAATAATGACTTTATATATCATTTGAAAATCAGTCAGAGATGTCTATAATATTGTAAATAGTATGAAATATGAACACAAATCTTCTTTTCTTTTCTTCATGCTTTATAAGTATGATTATATGAACACATTATAATATTGTGGATAAATGTAAAGTTCTTCAGAGTCTCCACGCTTTAGAAAAATAAAATTTTGAGATGATTATCTCTTTCAAATATTCATAAAAAGAAAAAGAGAGGAGATAAATAGAGCTAAAATTGCTAATGTCACAATCTCGTGCATGTCACGTGATGAGCAACCAACCACAATTAAGCAATCCTTGTGACTTCATTAATGACCAACTCGACAAGACAACAACTAGTGAAGGATGAATTCACTTTTGCCATTAAAATTGTTTTAGTTTCACTTTTGTAAAGAGTTATGCTATGCGCGCGAATTTGCCGATTATGGCCGTCCGTAACCATGGGGCCCAACAATACTCGAGTTTGTTGATCGACAAAATCTACTTTCTTAATTAAACTCGAAACTTTTTACCCTCCAAATAAAAGTGAACATATAATTTTATGTAGAAGAAATGGGGAAAAAGTAAATACTATTTTTGTGAGGGATTTTAAACAAAATGAGTTTAAGGCATAATGAGTAAAGATTTGCTATTGCGTTTTCTTGTAAGGTATACAAGACTAGAAATTTTTTAGGAATAACTCGTAATATTGTATTATCAAAAGTTTTGAACACATTTATAGAATGCGAGGTCTCACGCTATCAAAAATACCTTAAATGCCTGTACTTGCGCTCTTAGGAGTTTGCCTTTGAGTAAATTTTTGCTTTGATACTCCAATTATATTGCTATCTTTCTCCAATATTATGTGCATTAAATTCGAATACTAATAATCATCTCTATAACCTCAATGCCACGCCACAAATGGATGAAAGAGCTAGCATAAGCCCAAGCACCAAGCAGCATACCATGGACTTATTACAAAGATTACCTATATGATAGACAAAAGGTCAGTTTGGTAATGATGTGCTGCATGAAAAAGTTATTGTTTGTTGTGTTGTGTGAATAAATTGAAGTAGCAATAATGATCAGATTTTTTAAAACAAAATAATCGAAAATAATTTTAAAAAATCAATCTGTTGTCAGTCACAATAAAATCTAAAAAAAGGGTTAGGTTGATTCTTCAAAACAACTTCTACACGATAAATTATTGAAAAATCAAGTCAAAAGTTATTTTTACCAAACACTTAATTTTGATCGCAGATTCTTGCAGAAGCTAAAAGGAGTTTTCAGAAGCATTATCAAATAGGACAAAAAAATTATAAAGTGTTCCATGCTCGTTTATCTTTTCTATGTAAGACTTTCGTAGTTGTCAATTGTCATACTAACACTTATTAATGTAGGATGCTCTAAAAGAGCTTAGGACTACTAATTACTAAATAAAAAGAGCTTTTTTTTTTTTTTTGCTGAAAAATAAGAAGAGCCTTAGTTGTTGGTTCTATTTGTTCTTCTAATTTGCTGCTTTCATTTTCATTTGAGGCTATTTTTAAATTTAGTGTCGTTTGTCTAAGTGAGTGTAATGTTTAGTTGAATAGCCAGAGAATCTTGTCTTGGTAGCTGGTTTGTTATTATCAGCCTGTCTCCGTCATCACCTCTGCTTGTGTTGGTCTCGACTTTTAATGTCACTTCTTTTACTTAGATTTGAACAAACCCCACAAGAATTATGCTAATGCAAAAAGAATTTTTTTTTACCTATTTAGCTTCCATACAAGAGCTTTATCTAATAGAACTGAGTCACATATAATAAAAGAGGAATATAATGTGTGATATATTGAGAGATGACTCCAAATAAATATGCTAATCGATAAATATTTTACTTGAAAATGTTAAAAGAAGTTCATTTTCCAATAAACTCGCTCTGAATGATCCCCTATTAAGGGATCATTACTCATATAGTTATATAAAAAAAAAAGAGTATATTTTTTGAAGAATTTTAGGCCAAGCTCATCCATATAAAATTTGTGGCAACTTCACCACAGCCACTTCCAAGTTTTCAACAAAAGAAGCAAACTGATATTATGTTCGTGCCAGTTAATCGTACTCGGCTTAATTTGCTTGCCACTCAAGAATTCAGGGTGATCAGGATCAGATCTATAAAAAAAAATTTATCTCGAAATTCGTTTCGAAATTATATCTGAAAAATCGCTAGATCTGAATAAGTACTATGTATTTCTCAAGTGGCCAAAAAGTTACAATCCATTATCAATGAATTCTATTTATAGAGTTCCGTTTACATGGAATTTTAGAATTTTCTTTAGGGTCTGGCTTTTCCCGCTCTTTTCTTGTCACGTCTTGGGTGTGATTCTGTGGAATTTGTTGACATGGGCAACGCTTTTATGTTCTTCTCACGTGTTGAGCGCTCGTAGCTTGATTCTCTCGTGTGGAATGGTTATCTTTGGTTCTACATGCTTGAATCTAGTGCGTGTCTGCTTATTTTCGTTGTCTCCTCTTCTTGAGGACTAAACGGCGTCGTTTTCTCATTAAGTGATAACGACGACGTTCGCTCCTTGAGAAGTGAAACGATGTCGTTTTATGACTAGGAACGCCTTACCCATATATATTATTTTAAAAATCAGCCAATGGTAAAATTAAAAAGGAAAAAAAAAAAAATCAACAAAGCTAAATAATAATGCTACAAATTCATAAATCGGAGACATGACCTAAAATTAAATTTCAATCGTCAATCTCAAATCCACAGCAAAAAATCCAACAAATCTAAACCGTCCAAAGAGAATACTTTCCCATCTGTCAAAACCACGTAGTCTCTTATTTTTATTTTCTCAATTATTTTCTTAAAATAATTAATAATTGGTATTCCCTTCTCAGTTCTCACTTGACCTCATCTCTCTCTCTATCTCGCGACCCAAAAAAAAAAAAAAAAAAACAACCTAAAACGAAAAATTTTTCCCCAAAAATTATCTGAAGGAGAAGAATTTTTATAGGGTTTTGCTCGATCGACTGCCATGGATTCCGATCAGGGAAAGCTTTTCATTGGCGGGATTTCGTGGGAGACAACGGAGGAGAAGCTGAAGGAGTACTTTGAGAACTACGGCGAGGTGGTTCAGACGGTGGTGATGAGGGAAAAGTTCACCGGACGGCCGAGGGGTTTCGGCTTCGTCGTCTTCTCCGATCCCTCGGTGCTCGACAGGGTTCTTCAGGACACTCACACCATTGATGGTCGAACGGTGAGAGAGATGAATTTTCGGTTGTTCTCGGTTCTATTTAGGGCTAGTTTGTGTTGGTCGTTCGGTGTGTGTGAATTTTGGTTTGGTTCGGTTCTGAGGTTGAGACTGTTGAGTATTGATTGTTGAATTTTCTGTGTTTGTGTGGATTTAGGGTTTTCTAATTTGTCTCTCTCTCTCTCTCTTTTTTTTTTTTTTTTTTTTTTTTAAGAAAGAGTTTCTGGATATTTTCTTAGAGGATTTGGGATTTTTTGTTGTTGAGGGTCACGTTTTATTTGGAATTGATGCTGGAAATAAAAAACATTAAGATAAAGTTATGTTAAGAAAGCCCTTAAATGTCTGTTTGGTTGAATGCTAAGGTTCATTTGTTTTGCTTTTGTTGTTGTTTTTAGGTGTTTTTCTTTTGCAGTATTTAAAGAACATATTTTGATGAATTTGGGGTTGCTTTCTAACTGGTCTAGACGTCTAGTTCTATCCCTGGAATCAAGTTCCGTTATTTTTTTGTGCTTCATGAATGACTAGCTGTTTTATGATTCAGGTTGAGGCTAAAAGGGCCCTATCAAGAGAGGAGCAGCAAACCTCTGGCCGAGTCGGAAATCCTAGTTCGGGTAGAAATGGTGGCAGTGGTGGCAATGTTAGGACCAAGAAGATATTTGTTGGAGGATTGCCTCCCACTTTAACTGAAGAAGGTTTCAGGGAGTATTTTGAAACATATGGGCATGTAACTGATGTAGTAGTCATGTATGACCAAAATACAGGACGGCCTCGTGGTTTTGGGTTTATTTCATTTGATTCTGAAGACGCAGTTGATAGGGTTTTGCACAAGACATTTCATGATTTAAATGGTAAGCAAGTAGAGGTGAAGCGGGCTCTTCCCAAAGATGCCAATCCTGGTGGAGGTAGCCGTACCATGGGTGGCGGCGGCAGCGGTTATCAAGGATATGGGGCGTCTGGTGGTAACCCAAATACTTATGATGGTCGAATGGATTCCAACAGGTTCATGCAATCTCAGAACACTGGAGGTGCTTTTCCACCTTATGGTACTTCTGGGTATGGTGCGCCTGGGTATGGATATGGTCCTTCAAATAATGGAATTAGTTACGGCAGTTATGGCAGTTATGCTGGTGCCAACACTGCTTATGGTGGCCCAGCTGGTGCTCCGTATGGGAATCCCAATGCTCCAAATGCTGGTTATGGAAGTGGTCCATCAGGGGGCCGAAATTCATGGAACTCACAACCACCTGCTGGATATGGTGCCATGGGCTACGGGAACACGGGTCCATGGGGTGTGACAGGTGGCGGGCCTAGTGCTGGCAGTGGTGTCCCAGGTTCTGCCCCTGCAGGCCAATCTCCAACTGCTGCTGGATATGGAGCTCCAGCTTATGGGTACGGTGGGTATGGCAGCGCCGATGGGTCTTATGGGAGTTCAGCTGGATATGGTACTGTTGGTGGGCGTTCTGGTAGTACCCCAAACAGTGGACCAGGGGGTGCTGATGGATACTTAGGAACTGTCTACAACGATGCAAACGGGAATGCTGGTTATGGAAATGCAGCTTGGAGATCTGATCAGTCACAAGGATCTGGAAATTATGGGGCTGCTCAGACTAATGGAGCTTATGGTGGTCCTGCATATGGCGGTGCTCCGGCCCGGCAAGCTCAACAGCAGTAATTTGATGGTCGGAATCTGAATGGACTATCCGCCTTTGTTTATGGATCCGCGGCATGAGGTCACAGTGCTTTCTCATTGTGATTGCCAGCAGCAGCAGCAGCCCCAATTTGGATGTCAAGACTCGTTGGGACTGGTTGGATTGCTTGAATCCCAGTAGTTTGCAGTATCTATTTTGCTAGCCTATAATAAATAAATAGCTTTGGGGCATCGTAGATGCTCCTCTTATTTAGTATTTTCTGATGCTTGTAGTTTTAATGTGGCTTGATTATTATTGTTTTCTAGTTGGTATTTTCCTTCTCGGTCGTAGTGTTTAAGCGAAATTAGCTTATAACCTTATTCATGTTTGCTTTATTACATATGAATGTTTCTGTTCTTTAGTTCTTGCTTCTAATTACTTTTGTCAGTTTTTCCAAAAGGATAAGATTAAGTATTTAATAATCCGATAGCTGTGCCTGATTACTATATCCCAAATAGTAAAGCAGAGATGTAGTGAGGGTATTTACTGATAGCAATGGAGCTATGGGCTGATCACTTCATAAATACGTAGCGGTAGTGGTAATGGTAGTTGACACTTTGTCGATGGCATAATCATTTTCCACCTGTATTTGCCCTTGTGTTGTACAGGAGGAGAGGTGCACGAGTTCTAAAGTGAAGTGTCCACTCACGGCTGAACACGAGCTTCGTAGTGGGTGCATCTTCACTGGGGGGGTGTTCAGTATTCAACATGGAATGGAAGTTGAGAAGTTTGTTCAGTTGAAATTATGCTTTTTCCTGAGACAGGTCGTTCTCCGGTCGGGCCAAGATTGCGAACTTTGCAGATTCCTTGGCATTCCGATTCACCAATTTTGCAATCAGACACCGTTTTTTTGTTGGTTGCCAGAGGAATTTGCGAGGTGGCAGCCCCCCCTCGGTCTGTTATTGAAGCAGTGAAGTGCTTGTCCAACCTTAAGATTTGATTGTGTAAGACTGTCTTTCGGTTCCTAGGAGTATCATGGCATATGGTTCCAAATGTGTAGATTCCCCTAAAATGTGTGAAAAGAAAACAGTTAATAAAATTTCAGAATGAAATGGCAGATCTTCAAATATGCTCTATTGATATATTCTAGCATCAGGATAAATTAATTCAAAGCTTTTCGTTGATGTCTTGCTTTGCATTGTTTGTCTTAAATTCCAACAGATATAGTAGCGCAGCATAGGCATTTGTGGCGGTACACTAGTTTAGTTCGGTTTCGTTTCGATGTGGCAATTGTGGCAATTTGGTTTAGTTCGATTCCATGCGAAACCATTTGGTGGAATCGATATTCTTTGTTTCATTTGGTTGGTATTGATGACCAAATTCTCATTGAATCTAGATTTAAGAAGAGTAACATCGTTCTTTGCCATTTTCATAGATTGTTTCTCTTTTACGATAGTTTGGCCTACACCTTGAAATGGGATGGGATTAGGTATTTGGATGTTGGAGATGAAGATCAGAGGAACAACATATGATTCGTTATATGACCTTTATTATTATTATTATTTTTATAATTCGGGCCTAATCTCCACTGGTTGACAAACATAGGAATCATTATTGGCTGTGAAACATAATTTTGGTTTAGTGAAGTAGCATTGCCATACGCCATACGAGTAAACATGTCTGTTTAATTCTGAGCAGTCCTTGTTATCATATCGAATTCTTCATGTGTCCATAGTGTCAAGTGAATGGTCCCTTTTTTTGTTCTATAATCTAATAGTTACTCAACATGTCAAATTTTATGTTAATAAAAATTGGATCATTCACTAAATGAAAAAAAGTTTGTGGGCAATTTACTATGTGTTTGGGCAAATCATTTTGCCAATTCTATCCCATTCTTTTGGGATAGAAAAAACAGTTTGAAAATGGTTTGGAAATGGGAGGATTCTTAGTTGGGGAACAAATAAAAAACATACTGATGGGAAACAAAATTCATGAGTTATTATTAGAGTTCAAAAGAGCCACGATAATTAATATCCTTCTTACTCCACTTTAATTTATTTCTTCTTTCTTTTCTTTTCTTGAAAGCTTAAAAGGTAAATGATGAAACCCAGAAACATGAGCCCCACGTTAAAAGCGAAGGTTGAATTTCTCAAGCCATTAACATAATTTATATAGATCAGAATTCAATCGCCAATGAAAAAGTGTCGTCCTTCACAGCCCTCTCTATTCTTGACCATCTCCTTTAATCTCTCAACCCAGAAAAACTCAAACCAGTCTCAAATTCTTCCAAAAATAAAAGTGATTCAAAGCATATCAATCTAAAGCAGTCGAACACGAGATTTGAACCCAATGGAACACAAATCATAGATCTAAAGCAGAAAATTAAAAAGAAAAGGAAAAAAAAGTTGAGCTTGAGCCTCTCAATACCCTCAATGTTCTTGCCCATGAACAGGAGATTAATCAATCTTTGTAGACAAAGAGAAACGAAATGGAAAAGGAATTGTGTTTGTAAAGAAGCTATTTTTGGATGGACAGAAGAAACCTTTACGTTTCTAGAGGGAGGGAATTTTTAATTATATACGATAAAGACCATGCTAATTTTCATGCACTCCTGTTATGAGCCAATAATAAGACGTAGATTGTTCCCTATCAGTCTATTTTTCTGAACATTCCCCAACTGAGAATCTCCTTTGAAAATGATTTGAAAAAATAATGTAGAATGGTTTGACTTTGCGAATTTTAAGGTGGTATAAATGGTTGAGATTTAAAGATATTGTATAAAGATTTGGAAAGTTGAAAAAAAAGAGAATAGAATGTGATGAATTATAAGATTAAGAAAGTTGAAAAAAAATAATTGAATGCAATGGAATAAAATGAGAAAAATAATCTCCCTTTGGTAGTTAATGACCAAAATTTCCCTTTTTTGTTTTTTGTTTTTTTGTTCGTACCATGATGTATGACATTAATTAGAAAAATAAAGGCACGATTTTTTTTAACTGACTAAAAAATTGACATGCTATTTTAACCGTTTTGAATGCCTTGTCCTTTGGGTGATTCCAAAATTAATTTACGTGATTTTAAAAAAAAAATTAGGGTTTAGGAGTCAAAAAATAATTGGGGACTAAGGGATAAGACAGTCAAAACTTTTCCAATAATTCGAAATAATTGCCTGTAGTTGCATTTCCAAGGCAACAAAAGAATGTGTTTTGTTTTGATCCTCTCTTACAAAGAATTAAAAGGTCACCAAGGAAAAATGTAAAAAAGCTAACAAGAAAAAGGAGCAAAAACATCTTAATTAGCAGAAGGAAATCCTTCGTATGGATTGGCAAATGTGGGAACATTGCCAGGTCGTGAGAACACAATCTGCATTGCATCACAAAGTGGCAAAAAAAAGAAAAAAGAAAAAAAGGGTTAGTCTTTAACATGCCTAAATGCCAAAAGTTCCAAAAACCAATAGAGATTAGCTAAATAGCAGACAAATTTGATGTTTCGTAAGTTTTAAGTAATATTATTTTAGAGAAAGAATAGAGTGAATTTTGTACCTGGTAATTTCCGAGCGTGCGCGATTTGAAACCTGCGGCGCAGTAATCAAAATAATACTCCCACGTCCTAATGAATTTTTCGTCGAATCCGAGGGCAAGAATTTCGCTGAAAAGCACGAGTTCATGCCCGATGTTAGAACTCAGATCTTAGATAACATTAATACTCATTATCAAACATGTCATTTGAGAAAATGTGACACAAAACATGTGCTACACAGTTTATAGCCCTACTTAATTTTTTTTTTTTTTTTTCACTAGACTATTTCTAACCTTTGCTTGTCCAAGAAATTCTTCCTCCAACACCTCAGTGTTTGGTAGTAATGAATTCCAATGTTTTCAATATGCTCCACACTGCAGTTACCATTAATTAATTTTGTTCAATTAAGAATTAAGATAGCTGTTAAGATAAAAATAAAAAAGTGAGGTACAATAAACAAAAATTATGACTAAGACAGAAAGAAAAGAGAAGACTATACCAGAGTCTGGATGAAGCAGCCATGGCAGATGTTACTCTACTAAGCGAAGGTAAACATCCGCCGGGAAAAATGTACTCTTTGATAAAGTCGGAACTTCGTCTGTACTCGTCGTATCGCTCGTCTGGTATCGATATGAACTAACAAGAGCAAAAAATGAAAAGATAAATCAACCATCTTTGATTATCAAAAGTATAATAGATAGTCACACACTATAAAAGAAAATCTAATATCAAGAAAAAAAATTATTGCGAAAAAAAAAAAGAAGGAATTTTATAAGTAAAATGTTCATTTTTTTTAATTATTACTCGTTAACAAAGCAATAGCAGAGTACCTGCAGAACAAGAAGCCCATTTTCAGCTAGTACAGATTCACATGAACCAAAGAAGTCTTCCATGAATTCATGACCAACACTTTCTAACATCTCACTGCCCCCCCAAAAAAAAAAAAAAAAAATTTAAATAAAGATATTATTAGAGTTATGAAATTTGAGGAATGTTAAATGGGCAATATTGTGGTTACCAAGAAATTATTCTGTCACATGTATAGCCCGCGGGCAATTGCCGGTAGTCGCAGAGAAGAAATCTGATGTTGTCCTGATAGAACACATGATCAAAAGTGAGCATGAAGAGAACTAAATGTGTGTGTTTATATATGTATGTAAATTGATTGCATTTTGTACCTGAAGACCAGCATCTTTAACTTTCTGTTGTGCAAATTTCAGTTGCTCCTCGGAAAGCGTAATGCCCGTGTACTTGCATCCGGTTCGCTTGACTAGTTCGATGGCCAGGCTTCCCCAACCACACCCGATCTCGAGAACTTCATGATTCTTGTCAACTCTAGCCTAAGTTATATTCAGAGAGATATCTTGTAAACACAGACGTTGATGGAAACAAGGAGAGGATTTTGTCTAGAAAAAGACTCTTACTTTTTCAATCAGAAGAGAGATTTTTCTCAGTTGGGCAATCTTCAAGTCCTCATCTTCAGCCTGTGAAGCGTTTCAAAACAGAAGATATCACAAGGCTAGTCTTTACTAGGCCATGCCTTTTAGGTACTTATTGGTTGTTACTAATGAGTCAGTGGAGTTTTTTTGTTGCTCTGACCTTAAATACAGCTGAAGAGTATGTCATTGTCTCATCCAAGAACATGGCAAAGAGTTCATTACTCTGTGCAAATACAAAAGAAACAATAATCATTGTCATTGCTCTTTTTCTCTTCCCTTTTTTTTTTTTGCTTAAACTATTCTCTCAACATAAAAAAAAAAAAAAAACACCTGGATTGGAGTTAGACCACATGGAAATGAAACTTCAGACTAAGAAAATACTAAACTTGAATGTGACACAAAAAACAAGTGCACATGAATAGAAACTTTTACATTTGCAAGTATTTTACCAAGTCATAATGCCGCGAGATGTTCCTGCGAGCCTGTGTAAGGGTATTTTGCCTCGAGACGTGCTGAAAGAAGTATTTCGCCGAGGCTATAGTAGCCGTCAATAGCATCGGAGTCCACCATCCCCTCAAGCTAACAATCGAAGGGATTTAAATTGCGATAATATTGCACATTTGCACAACATAAAAACACTAGTAATGTTATAATCTAAGCTAAAAAATGTTGTGCTGGTTATAGACATTTACCTTCTCATGTTTGATTTCGGGACAGACGGGTTTGAGTCTCTGTTGGCAATGAGAACCTAAAAAGGAATTAACAAGAAGTATTCGCTTAAACTACATTTTGTAGAAGAATTTAGCTTTTTTTGCTTGGAAAGTCCTATTCAGTTTCTTACCAGAAAGAGGTTTAGCAGACCTTTGTCTTTATCGACAAAACTGAAATCTCCGTTGATGTACGCGTCTGCAAGGCCTAGATCAGCCTGCGTCGTGACCTGCAAATTGTTTGATGCATTTTATCATAACAATATAGTTTAATACCTTATGAAGAAGTGACATTAAAAAAAATAAATAAAAGACATACCTTCCAGTAAAATTGTGGACTATGAACTCTGATAGCTGTTTTATAAGGGCATTTTCCTGAGCTTCCCTCAAAAGTGAAAATTGTACCTCCTTCCTCCAACAAACTTTCAAACCACAAAAATTGCTAGTAAATAAAATCGTATTGTTCATCGGAAATTAGTTTGTTACATTCTAAATTAAGCAAGGTGCGAAGAGCTAGGAGATTCGTATCGAAAGGATGTCCAATCAACCATGGCAAATACTCACATCAAACATCCATTGGAGATAAAACTTCTGAGAAATCTCGAAACAAAGAGGCGGGCCCCGGTTTCCATGAGCGAGGGTACCATATGTTTCGGGTTGCTAAGGAGTTCATAGCCTTTTCCAATCACTCCATAAGCAGCATCCATTGCAGCCTGCAAAAGAAGGAAGTCTCAAATTTGAGCCTCATTTTTTTTTACCGAAATGGTAAAATTTTTCGAGAACGAAGAAAGAAAGAGACTATTTTTGTGATACAATTGAAAGCGAAAATATTCACCCAATACCTTTAGTCCATCCTCATGGAATCCATAGCCTGAGAGAAACATAATGGGAAATTTTCAAAAGCAGAACAATGACAAACCATTTTAGATTTGAATGGTATTTTCTTTCATAAAACTAATGTCTATCACAAACAAGAGAGCTTTATAACCTTGGTATGCGCCGCAAAACCAAATCCCTCTCTTGCCTTGAATGTTATGAAGCTCGAGTGAAGCCTTCGAAGCAGCAACGGACGGGACTGGATGACCAGTTGTCCACTTAAGCAAGGTATGGTTTGGCGGGCGTTCTGGATTGAGAGTCACAAGGAAAGGGAGACCAGTTTCACCGAGATTCTGCATATTTCGATGGTCAAATTACCTTGTTAGGCCAACAGGCAAAAAAACCATTCTCTTCAAAGAACATACACAATTTCAATGACTCATAACATTTAAAAAAAAGAAAAAAAAAAGGGTTTGAACTCTACTCACCTGAAGCACATTAAGCCAGTATGTCAGACACACTTTGTTGTCTGTGCTTCCGAGGAAATTCCAAGCACTCCACGCTGCTGGGTTTCGGGGCATTAAAGTTTTGTCACGATGAAGGAAAATGTCACTGCCAGTAGAGAGTTGAAAAAGAAATGACTCCGTTTGTTGACCGAATTAATCACGAGAGACCACATCAAGAGAATTTCAAATTCATCACAATTGCGATCTTTCGAGGAGAAGAGTTCGTATAACTACTAGTTTTTTCGACCATCGAGATACTTTGGCAAAACGTAGCAATTCTTTCGGTTTTTCTAGAGTGAACTACCAGAAATAGCACCTAACCTATATACATATTGGAAAGCGCCGAGTACTCTTCGCTCATCCGAGGTAGCTTGCTCTCCAAGTAGTCTCATGGCATCAGGGGCGTGGACGGCTAAGATGCATCCATCGTAGAGTTCTTTGGAACCATCTTCGGTGTGTACGATGCAGCCTGATAATCGTCACAGAAACTTGATAATCAGAAGAAAAAAAATTTCCAATCTTGATGCACAAAACCAGAAGTTTCTTGATTAAAGGCATAAGTTGTTTTTCTTTTCACCTACCCTCTTCAGTTGTCGAAATCATTTGTACTTCATTACTAGTTTTTATTTGACAGCCTTTACTCTCAAGCTCTTCTCTGACCTGAATTTCACTTGATATTAGAGCCATTCTCGCTCGGAGAGGTTTTGATGGAAAAACACTAGCTGATTTACCTTCTTGACGTAACAATGGGAACGTCCTTTGACAGTAAGCCACTGAGGCCGGCCAAAGAGCTGCAATATCAAAGAAAAAAAAATCAAGAAGCAAATCCAACAGTTTATGAGCTTAAAAAACTATTTTCGAGTAAAAAGCTTCTTATTTGCATACCTGAAGGAGATGATGATTGCGACAAAACGAGAGAACAGAGAAAGCAGAGAAGCTCATGACACCTTCCGAAGGGCAAGACCAGATCGAGCCGCATATTGGAACCTACAGAGAATCGCGATGAGTCGATATTTGGTTCAAGAGGAACAATGAGTCAAAAAACACAACGCTCAAAAGTTCTTCTTACAAGATAAGCTTTTTGAAAGAGCTCGGAGTAACCGCGCGACTTGATGAACTCCCCCAAGGTCTCGTTGCGGTCCATGTCCGGGTTGTTCTCAAGAATCTCGAGATATCTGCCAAACAAAGAGCGCGGTGTCACGCGACAATTCAATGCACAAACACTACAATTTCAAGACTCTGGTGATTCATAGCGTTTGTAGAGGAAATACGCGATCGCATCGTCCTTGAACTTGACGATTTCTCGGATCATTCGGTAGAAGTGAGGATTGAGGATGTTCTTCTTTTGGGCAAACAAGCCTGAGAAGCCAGTTCTGCTACCCCATTCGCAACCTTTGCCATTGTCTAAGCTTGCTGAGAATGACATATCTGATGTCTCCATTTCAACTCCAAGGCTCTCAAATAGTTCCATCATATTCGGATATGTTACCTGGCCATTTCAACAACTGTCAGCCATAATTATTACCTATGAATTAGGCAATGGTTGTTTGTATTTTCATCAGTATCACAGGTCCACTAAAATTCCAAAAAAAAAAAGTAGCGACTATAATTGCTTGTCACACAAGTTCTAAGCTTCTTTTTTTTTTTTGGTTCCCAAAAAAATCACTTGTAGGGTATGCATGAATTGCATGATTCTGATATAAATTGTATGCTTCTAAGTTCTGTTTGATACTAAAACTAATTGAAAACAAGATTAAGGTGTCTGGTTTCGCTTGCAGAGTTCTTTGTTACGTAGTATATATTAGATAGTTATACACACACAACAAACTTTGGTTTGTGGCTAGCTTTTTTTTTTTTTTTTTCGGCTCTGGGCTAAAAAACAAAAGGGTACTACACTCGTATTTTTTTTAATCATCTAAGCCACATGTTGGATGGACTTAGTTAACTATGGCTGGTATAATTAACCGGTATATTATCCACTAACGATGATATATCGTTCATAGATTAAAAGGGGCAATTCATTTGATAACAAAATTGTACTTTTAAGAAATAAACTAACTAGTTAATTTTTATAATTGAAAAAGAAAAAAAAATACCATCTGCAACTATTAAAACTTGTTAAAAATTGATTACGCGTTGATTTCATATTGAATGAACAAGTAATACCTTGATATGTCCAATTTCGTACACTTATCTACCGATAAAAACGGGTTTGTAGTTAAATGATCTTATTTTTAAACCAATTTGAAAAAATTGTCCATAATTTTTATTTTTTAGGTAAATATTTATTTTTGATATTTAGATTATTCACTATGGTTAGTAGACAAACTACCAAATAAAAATGACAAACTACCAGATAAAAATGACAATATTTCGTTTGCCTAACATAGTAATTTGTCAATTTACCAAAAATTCATTTACAGTATTTATATTATTTACCATGATTAATAGATGGGTGAGTTGCAAAAATAGGCCAAAATTAAATGTTTGTTTTAAATGATAGCCTATGTTTCAAAAAATTAAAAAAATAGCCATGTTACGAATTGTATAACAAAAAAATGTCATAGAAAATATAACTGATCTATAAGTATTTGTAAGATATTATTTAACACTTCAAAAAATAATGAGTAAAACTTGAAGTGTTACAAAATATTTTACAAATATTTACAAATGTGTTATATTTTGTGTGATACTTTTCTGTTATATAATTCGTAACATGGCTATTTTTTTAATTTTTTAAAACATGGGCTGAACTTTAAAAACAAATTTTTTTTTTGGCTATTTCCTACGATTTCCCTTAATGGATAAGATGCCAACTAAAAAGTAAAAATGATTGGTACTTTGTTCACTTACTATGGCTGTTTATTTACCAAAAATAGATCATTTACCTAATTAAAAAAAATTATGGACATTTTTTAAATATGATCTAAAAAATAGACTAATTACCAAAATTTTCCATAAAAGGGCCATATACTGTATTATTAAGATTCTTTTTTAGTAAAACATTTCGAATGCCTAAAGACTGTCCCTTGTGAGATTAAACTAATAACCTAGAGTGGCCTTGATTTGTCATTAAGTGCTTATTAAACTAAACCAAAAGAACTGCACGAGTGTTAGCCTCCTCTAATACATACTTAAATTGAGTGCCGAATTTTTATTATAATTAGAAGAAATAAAATCCCATGGGTCCATAATACCCTCTAAACCAATCAAACTAGAAACACAGTATCCAGCCAAGGCCGTCCACCAAACAAGCACTTAACAATTCCAATCAAGAACGTGACAAAACTTGCAACCTTTTTTTTTTTTTTTTAAAGAACAAAACTTGCAACTTGCTATCTATTATCTACTCTTAGCTCTATCCCAAATCCAATCACTACCTCTCATTCTTATTTCCACTATTTTAATTTTTGATAACCAATTTAGAACTTCAAATAGCATTATCATTTGGAATTTGGCGCACTAATGAGATGTTGGAAAATAGTTTATCTTAATTGACGTACGTGTTATGGTGTATTATGTGGAAAGTTTGGAATATACATATATATATACACACACTATAATAAATTAGAGTAACATTATATTATAGAAAGTTGTTAGTATAGGACCATATATTTAGCTACCAAAAATAATAATACAGTGTAAAAAAAAACAGCTTCAAGCTTTTGCTAAAGTATAGCAAATAATAGGACAAGAAAGAACATAAGGTATTAAAGAGATTAAATATATCAACTAAAGGGGAAAAAAAAAAAAACCTAACTCATCCCAATAATGGGAGAAACATATCCATTTTTTATCCGAAAAAAGGGAAAAAAAAAAGAGAGATATTTTTTGGGATTCTTTGCCTGATGACATTTATATGAGACCTAAAAAAAAAAAAAAAAACCTAAATCTGTAAAGATTGAATTAGACAACATTGCCATTTTTCTCTCTAAATCAAAGGCTTCTGGTCAGGAAGACAAAGTCAAATCCCAAATTTAAAGCTAGAGTTGTTCAAAGCTGATTAATTAACCTTACCGTACACATACATATATATATATATATTTGCAAAACATATATATATATATATATATGTGTATATATACCAATCAACAGTACAAGAACAATTACAGAGAGAGAGAGAGAGAGAGAGAGAGAGAGAGAGACACGTACACGATTGAAGACCATGAAACCAAGGTCCAAATCAACGCCGTCAAAAGTAACGGTGTTGGCATGACCACCCAAGTAATTTTCCTTCTCAAAGAGAACCACTTCGACGTCGTTTTTGGCCAAAACATAGGCTGAGACCAACCCACTTATCCCAGCTCCGACCACAGCCACTCTCATCTTTAACTCCGTTATATATTTCTTCTCTCTATTGAGATCCAAAAACTATCAATGAAAAAAAAATAAAAAAAGAATATGAAAAAGAAAACCAAGAACCACTTATAGCTTCATAAAAAAAACAAACGTACTCTTGGGATTTAGAGACCTTTCATTTTCACTCCTTTTTTTTTGGTTTTGTTTTGTTTTGTTTTTGTTTGGTGTAGAGAATGGTGAAACATTGGTTGTTTTATTTGGAAAGATTATTGGGTATGTAAAAAGAAAGATTGAGATAATGGAAGAAATTTAATGAGATTGTAAAAGGGTAATAATAAATGTAATGTACCTGGAAGAATGTTCAAAAGAAACAAGAGTTTTTGATCAAATTTTCCACCAAAATGTCGCTGAATATTTCTCAAATGACTCTAAATCCTTCTCTCTCTCTCTCTCTCTCTCTCTCTCTCTCTCTCTCTCTCTCTCTCTCTCTTAAATGCTATTGAAGGAGAACTGAAACCAATGCAGATTTGTTGTTCTTTGGTTTGAGAAAGAATAGTCAAAAAGATAAGCTAAAGACTAATGTAGATAAAGGGTACTGAAATATATATAAATATATATATATATATATATATGTATGTATTTATAGATTGGTTCATTCGTATAATATGTGTGTCATGGACCATGCCAGTCACGTTATGAATGAATTGCACTGTTGTCCTTATCTATATTTTGAGAATTTGTGCATTGGGTCTTCAACATTACAAAAACTTAACTTTGACCCCTATTGTGAGATTCAAGAAGGACAGAATCTAGAAATTACGGACATCTAACTAATTATTTGTTGTGTAGACTAATTATTGGACAGTCGATCGACTTTTTTCACAACATTGTATTTGTGCCATAGCAATAGGACCCATAGAACAGAACCATTGATGTAGCGGCCCATATCGTTTTGGGTGTAAATTCACACAGTTTTACTGCCATTAAAAAGTTAGTATTGTACTTTATATATTATTGCAAAAATGACGTGAAATTGTTTTTTTTTTTTTTCAACGCATTGTGACTGTGAAATCATTGGTTTTGTTTTTTTTTTTTTTTGTTTTTTTGCCCAATATGTTAGAGAGGTAATCAAGACATCAAGTTTTATAATTTGTTTTTAGTAAATAGTTAAAAGTTATCATTATTCAAGAGTTAAATTTTGGTAATCAATCATATATTAACTATTGTAACAAAATTTTATCATAATTTTATTTAATTACCAACTTAAAAAAATATTATTACCTGCTAACTGCTGAAAATATGCTATTTACCATATTTTTTTTCCTTTCTTTTTGAAGGATCAATGCTATAGGAGATTTTAAAAAATAAAAATAAATCATGTTTCTAGATCGATAGATTAGTTTCATATATATGAACACTTTTATATTTCATGATGTCATTTTTCATGATATGCATGTTTTTTTACTCTTTCTTTATGGTCCTAATCATATTAGAATCACCAATTTAATTTAAAACGTTTTCTAATCTTTGTATCACAATTCACAATATCTATATTTTCTTTAATTAACGTGTTCAATTAACTCGAACAATTTGTCAGTATCATGTATATCCGGGAGAATTAATCGCCGGTAATGATTTTTTGTAGCACATTTACATTGTTTGTAAGATTTTGTGGAAAAAAAAAAAACTGCTGAGATTAATTAGCACAGATTTATAATAGATGCTTGTTATGACTGTATTATTATTAAAATAGAGAGAAAAGACATGTTACCTTCAACTCTTATAACCAAATACATACATGGGATTAATGCACATAACCAAATAGTTATTTTTTGAATGATGGTTTGACAAAATAGCCAATATTTTATTAATTAAAAAAATAATCATTTCTTAACTACATGATACTGCGACTTTGTCTTTATGCTTCTAATTTTTAATGGATCAATGACTAATTTTTTAATTTTAAAAACGTTGGCTATATTGAAACATGTACTAAAAATGATCAAATAACAAATAGATCTAACAAAGAAATTTGGATTGTATCAATAAGATGCTTAAGTTCTTTAACCGTACCATGTTATTAATTATGTAATTAATTTAACTAGTTTTTCTGGATTATCCGATGTTATTTAATATTGGAGAACGGTTTTGAATCTGATATTTATTTATTTATGTATTTTAAGGGAGATTACAAAAAATGTCTTATTTTTGACACACTATTAATGTATGTCATTTTTGTGCTGCACTTAGAGCATCTTCAATGCAATGTTATTACGGTGTGCTAGTGCCAAAATTTATTATTTTCATACAAAAAGTGATCTCCAATGCAATATCATATTTGTTGTCAAATTTGATAAGTGCTATTTTTGGTATCAAATTTGGCATCAAGTATAGCATTATATTGACCGGTTGGCATTTTTAAATTTTTATGTAAAAGTAATGATAAATATCATTTTATATTAAAAAAATTCTCTTCCACCAAAATTATGTAATTATTGTTACATGTAGTCTTCCTTACTATTGACTATAATCAGTGGCGGAGCCAGCAATCAAATACAGTGTGGGCGTACACACAAGTACTTTTTAATTAAATAAATACTATATAATAAAAATATACAAAGCTTACTAAATCACAATATTATCCAAGAATAACTAAATACGCATTTTTAGGCGAAGATTAGCCAGCAATATTATATTTTTTAATGTAAAAAACACCACAAAACACTCTAATTTCTTTCCCTTATTATTCTCTCTTTCTTTCTCTTTTTCTCTCTACTTTTCTTAGTCTTTGTGTGCATGCTCAACTCTTCACACTGCAAAACTCCAATTTACGATTTCACTCTAATCACACAACATACCAACTCATGCCTATATAATAAAAACTAATATTAATTGATATAGATTATACTTATATGGTACATGGGTCTAGGCTTTTATCAAAGGGATAATTTCAAAATAAAGTCAGTCTTGATGCCACTTAATAATCTATACTCCAAGTGATGTGTTTCTTTTGTTTCAACTCTATGTTTACAGTGTAAATTTTGGGAATAAATTAAAAGTGCAACGCACATGGGGCGTAGATTATCATTGTGTCAAAAATGAGGCATTCCTCAAAATCTTCCTTTATTAAAAGCCCACTCTAGAAAACGTTAAAGGCTTCTACGCCTTACTATTTATTTATTTATTTTCATTCTCACTTAAGTCAATAATTACCCTTTCTTTTTTTTTTTTTTTTTTGGGTTTGATGTCATGGAGGGGTGATTTGTGAGGATATTTAGTGTGGTGTGGGCTAAACTGATAAATGGGAGATTTTGAGAAATACCTCATTCTTGACACATTGATAATCTACACCCCATGTGTATTGCACTTTTAATTTATACCTTAAAATTTACACTACAAACATAAAGTGGAAATGAAAGGAGCATACCACATGGGGTATAGATTATTAAGTGGCATAAAAAAATGACTTTATTTTAAAATTATCTCATAATTAAATAGAACAAAAACTAATAAAAAAAATAAATGGACTTGGAAATTTCAGTGTGGGCTTAAGCCCACACTAGGCGTAATGTAGCTCCGCCACTGACTATAATATATATATTTTATTTGCTAAAAAAAATTTGATAAAATAATGGATGACATTTAGAATAGTAAAAATACACCAGAGCATTTAAAGTCAAATATAGCAATTCTTTTTTTTTTTTTTTGCCTTTTTTAGTGCTAAATTTAACATGGATATGGTATTTACATTGGAGATGATCTTATAATTTTCTTTCTATTTTTACACAATAAACATAAAGTAAGAATCAAGTGAGCATATCACTTGGGGTACAAACTATTAAGTGGTATTTTTAATATATATATATATATATATATGGAATTTTAAAAAAATAGCCACTGTTTACAAAATGGTTTTAAAAAATAGCCACAGTTTCAAAAAATTCAAAAACTAGCCCTTTCAGAAATTTCTGACAGCATATTTTATGTGTAATTTTGTTACTGTCAGAAATTTCTTACAGTGTGTAATGGCTAGTTTATAAATTTTTTTAAACTGTGGCTATTTTTTGAAAACACACAGTATAAAATGGCTATTTACCTAACTGACTCATATATATATTGTAATTTTCTTAAGACTATCAAATAAAAGACATTGGGCCAATAAATCTTTTTTCTTTAAATAAACTTTTATTTTGTTATCAATTCAAAAATGGAAAAAGACAATGGCATGGTAGCTGTGCTGGGGCCAACTTTTCATGAAAAATGGCCCAATAATGCATTCTGAAGTCTGAAAGATGCATTATATTTGTTTTTTCTTTAAAATTAAAATGTTAATTTGCCTTTACTCTTTTAATAAATAAATCATTGTAATTAATTTTTTCTATAACACACACTTGATAATTTAAAAATAAATCAACTCTTCTAGTTTTTCCTCATGACCCCTTCTTCTTTTTCATCTTCTAGATTCAACCTTTTTTTAGCATTTAATTAGTACCAACAATTTATTCAAGCAAAATGTAACATACATACATACATACATACATTGCGTATATTTAATATCACTATTTTCTAGAGCTAATGTTGCATGTTTTGAATATTCTCTTTAAATTGCATACATAATAGGAAATTTTAAGAAAATAGCCACTGTTTACAAAATGATTTTAAAAAATAGTCACAGTTTCAAAAAATTTAAAAACTAGCCCTTTCAGAAATTTTTGTCACGTGTCAGAAATTTCTTACAGCACATTTTATGTGTAATTTTGTTATTGTCAGAAATTTCTTACAGTGTGTAATGTCTAGTTTTTAAATTTTTTGAAACTGTGGCTATTTTTTAAAAACAGACAATTCAAAATGACTATTTACCTAACTGACTCTACATGATATCAATACTTTCTAGGGTTAATTAACTTTAAACAACTTGAGTTCGATATTTAATTTCTCAGTCTGTATGTTCGTTTAAACAATAAGGACTGAGAATTATCTAGTATGAGTATTATATTCTATCATTTTATTTTTCAATTAGTTTTTAATAGTAGGCTATTTCTGAAAGATGTGGTTCATGTATGTTCACATATTTTAGCTGTTTATATACCTCTAATTTTCATGCCTACGTGGTTCACGTGGACACACTCATCATAGTTCAGTACGTAACATTTTTTATTAGTTAAGTTGTTATTGGCACATTTAATCCCTGAATTTATACAGTTGTGGCGATTTAGTCATCGAGCTTCTAATTTTAATAGTTTTAGTCTTGAATATTTATTTTTTCTTTATAAGTTACCAATAGACAATAGCAGTAAAATTAATAACAAATATCTGACAGTTTCAGTTGTGTGAGATACTCATTTTATTGCCTCTTTTAAAGGGTAATAATGGTAATAAAGGAAATAATACTTTTATAAAATGATAACATTAGTAGCATGAAAAAAATATATTGCACAAACTAACTACATATAAAGAGAAAATACATGATAATATAATACTATTATTTTAGAGGTATTTTATTTCTAAAAATAACATCTTCACCTTATATAATTACTAATTCTCTCAAATATCAATTGTCTATTATCTGTTCCACTGCTATATTGTAATGAAAATTTAAATTCAATGAAAAATTTTCGAAATCTAAAGCTTAGTGACCACAATGTCACAACTATTAAGTTTACTAATTGTTGGGTTTTGTTCAATAGTGAGCTAGTGTATAAATGTGAGTAGAGGAAATAATGTGTGGAAAAGAGTCCCACATTGTTAACTTATAAAGAGATTGTGCTCTTTATAAGGAAAGAGCTCTTCAGTGGGTATAAACTAAGTGCAAGCTAAGAGTGTGCCACATGGCACACTTACACACTTGGCCACGTGGCGAGCATTCGTGCAAGCGAATGCGAGCCCGAGCGCGCGCGTCGTAGGCGGGGCGTGGTCGTGGGCAGTGAGGCTGTAAAGGCGCCTTTAGGCGCACTTGGGGCGGCGCACTTGGGGCACGTGGCTCGAGCGAGAGTGCCGCATCCGCGGAGTCGCGACGATTCTCGCCAGCGCGGCGCCCACGGGAAAACTTGAGAAACACTTTCATTAACAAATCTTTGCCATCAATTGAGTTTTCATTATTGCTTTGGTGCAAACTCAATCAAGGCTTGTCGTATCCTGCGGCGTATTTGCAAGTTGGTCCACAAAGCGAGTAGGACGCAAATAAACGCTTAAGGAAAGCGTTTCGTACGTAATTCAAGCATCGTTCTTCATCGTTTCCTTCAAATTATCTAACACTAATTCCGCAAATAATATTTCGATCTTTCATCTTTTCATGATGAAACAATGAAGAATAATGTTACTCCAATATCTCAGTGACCAAATTGTCACAGATATAAAGTTTAGGGCTAAATCCGCAAATAGTCTTTTTTTTTTTTTTTTAGTTTTTTATGTGTGTGTGTGTTTTTTTTTTTTTTTTTTAATTTTGTTTTCATCAAATTAACATTGACCAATTACATCTTTCCTTATCAATTTTGTACCTATCTTCTCTCTGTGTGTGTCTATATATATAAAATATATATACTTTTTTTTTTTTTGCTTGGATTCAATAAGTAGTATTTGGCCATGGATTTTTCCGCGACAAAACTCTCTTTTTGCTTGCTTGGACGATCGAGATGTGACGATTAATTTTCTAGTCTTCTTGTGTTACTCATTTTTTTTTAATCTTTATTCCCCTATCACACCTACCCAAAAGAGTTAATAATAAAAAACACCCCAAAAGGAACATCGTCCAAAGAGTGATGTGTATATATAATTGGCCTCGTAATTTCGGCACTTATAATTTACTTGCGCACTATTAACCAAGTCATTTTCTTATAGTTAAATTTAGAGAAAATATTCATTTTATAAAAATATCACGTTTTTATCCTTACTATTTAAAAAAAATTCATAATTTTTACTTTTTAGATGAATGGTCCATTTTCGCTATTCAGTTATCATGTTTATTAGACAAAATATCATCTAAAAATGCCCGATATTTCATCTACTTACCGTGGAATTTTGTCAATTTCAAAAATTCATTTTTAATATTTAGATTATTTACTATGGTTAGTAGACAAGATACTAGTTAAAAATGACTGATAATTCATTTACTTATTATGATATATTGTCTACTTACCAAAAATATATTATTCATCTAATAAAAAAAGTTGTGATCATTTTTTGAATATGATCTAAAAAAATGAACTACCTACCAAAAATTTTCTTTTTATAATACTAAATTTACCTTTCAATTTTTTTTTAATTAAACAAAAAAATATATTGGGATGAAGATTGTACTATCCATCATTTGGGTTTGAGGAGTATATCCATTATTTTTGCTGGTACATTGTTTACCTACTATGATAAATTGTTTACAACAAAAAATGGACCTTTTACTTAATAAAAAAAAAACTTGTAGATATTTTCTTATATATGATCTAAAAAATTAGATACCTATGAGAATTTCTCAAAAATAATTAATTTAGATCAAATTATCAAATTTTGGTTATAAAAAAAAAAAAGAAGCTAGCAGGCTCATATGCCAATAACAAAAGTTAAAAAAAAAATTGCAAAACAAGACCATTCTTAGTGTCACTTAATAATCTATGCTCCAAGTATTGTACTTTTTTTTTTGTTTTCACTCTATATTTATAGTGTAAAATTTGGGGCATAAATTAAAAATGCAACACATATATGACATATATTATCATTGTGCAAGAAGGGCATTCCTCAAAATCCCCCTTTTAAAAATATTGAAAAAAATAATGTTGCAATATTATACCCTTTGTTTGCCTCTTTCATTTATCTCATTTCATTCCATTTTATTTTTTTTCAACTTTCCTAATCTCAATACAATATTCTTAAATCTCAATCATTTATTCGTAAAGTCAAATATTCTAAAATATAATAGAATGAAATGAAATAGATGAACTTCCCGGTCCCATGTTTGGGATAGTTAACGCACTCTAAAATGGAATGGGTTTTAAACCATGCACTATTTATGCCTCCGCTTTATTTTAGTCATGATCAGTTACCAAAAATAAAATATGATTTTACAATATTGCACATAAATTTTATGTACGTAACAATTTGATCGAAAGTTAAAGCAACGCATGCTCGATTTAATTAGTTTAAAAACCGATCGATAAATTTTGGTATATATAACAAAAAACTCATTAAAATCGAGGTACTTGAACAAAATATAAGAAATAAATATTGTTTTTTCAATTCACAAATAATTTATTACTCTTATGTGTAAAAAATAGCACTTGCCATGTAATCACACAAAATATTTGTTTATATATCAACTCCCTTGAAATATATAAAATCAAAGGATATATAAGATTTTTTCAAGGAAAAAGAAAAATAAAGGACATATAAAATGGAAAAGAAGCGTGTCAAGATTTTTCAACATGGAGAAGGAAATGGATCACCAAGTACGGTGACGTTGCCAGGACGTGAAAACACAATCTGCGATTCCAATTTAAGTAATCAATTTCAATATGCATGAATAATAACTATCGAATCTTAGCTTTTATATTTTTTCAAAGAATAAACAGATAAGAGAAAATTTATTTTAAAGTACCGTTTGGACAAAAAAAATGTATTAATTCATTAATCATCAAATGTAAGATAATCAATACATGGATAATTAAACTATCAATTTTATAGAAATATTGTTTGTTTTTCGAAAATATTTATCTAATTTATCTTATAGTTTTTTCTCCTCTTGCAAAAAAATATAACATCCTATTGTATAATTAACAAAGTGATCAAATATTTTCATTTAAGAAAGTCACGTTTATATTCTATTTTACTTAGTTCCTAAAGACCATTTACTAACCAAAAAAAAAAAAAAATTCTATTTTACTTAAAGAAGAAAAATTCACCAAAATTTTTCATTTAAAAGAAAAAAAAAAGAGAAAAAGATACTATAACCATCTTACGTGTTTTTTGAAATACCACGTTGAATTTTGAATTTTTAAGTGATACAGAATTTATCCCTAAATATTTAAAATAAAATTAGGTCTTAAGTACCTGGTAATCTCCGAGGGTACGAGACTTGAACCCAGCTGCACAATAGTCAAAATAATACTCCCATGTCCTTATAAATTTTTCATCGAATCCTAGACCAAGTATTTCACTGCCAAACAATAAAACAAAACCAAAATCGTCATGTATAGATTTCTCATAAATGAACATATATATATATATATTAATATATATATATGTCTTAACCTTATGCACACAAAGAAATATATAATTATTTATAATTGTAACTTTTCTAAACCTTTGTTTCTCCAAGAAATTTCTCCTCCAACATCTGAGCGTTTTGTAGTAATTTATTCCAATGTTTTCAAGGTGTTCAACACTGCATTTCCATTTATTTAATTTGCCATTAATCAGTGAAGACATAAATAAGCAAAAGGAAAAGGTAAAACATAATCAACAAAACTGACCAAAAAAAAAAAAAAAAACAATACCAAAGTCTAGATGAATCAGCCATGGCAGATATTACTCTGCTTAAAGAAGGAAGACATCCTCCGGGAAAAATGTATTCCTTTATAAAGTCCGAACTTCGTCTGTACTCGTCATACCGTTCGTCCGGTATCGATATGAACTAACAGCGAAAAAAAAGGCGCAAAAAAATAAAAAATAAAAATCAGCCATATTATTAGATTTAAAAGAAAATCCACGACAAAAATAATTTAGCTACTACTAATGAAATGAATTTTGAATAATTAGCTATAAAAATGTAGTTTAGCTACGACATGATATGATTAGCCACTAAGGAAATGGATTTTGATTTACCTGTAGCACAAGAAGGCCATTTTCTGCCAGTACAGATTCACAGGAACTAAAGAATTCGCCCATATATTCATGGCCAACATGTTCTATCATCTCACTGCAAAATATATTACAAAAAAAATGTATATTGTATAAATCGGACCATGAAATTGGACACAAAATATTGTGGTTAATTTGATGGCAAAAATATCATGGAAAAGGCCATAGTTCTTACCAAGATATGATTCGGTCACATTTGTAGCCAACAGGCAATTGGCGATAGTTACAGAGTAGAAATCTGATCTTGTCCTGATCATAATAGAATTTATATGCGATTGATTTGATTAAAAAATAAATAAATTAATACCATAAAAATGTACGAAAAGGAAAGACAGATTTGGAAATTGTAATTACAGCTATTTTTTGTACATAGAAAGTTAATTGAAGTTTCAATATTCATTGAATTAATTTGTACCTGAAGACCAGCTTCTCTGACTTTCTCTTCAGCTAGTTTAAGTTGTTCCTCGGAGAGAGTAATTCCGGTGTATTTGCATCCAGTTTGCTTCACAACTTCAATTGCTAGGCTTCCCCAACCGCTTCCGATCTCGAGAACTTCGTGATCTTTATCGATTCTCGCCTATAATGATTAAAATAAAATGAAAAAATAAAGCATGTTACAGAGATGGTCACTGATGAATTTGACAGAATTCGGGCATTAAGAAGTACTCACTTTGTCAATCAGATAGGAGATTTTTCTTAGTTGGGCCGCTTTCAAGTCTTCATCTTCCGTCTGCGAAATGAATTTAAACACAAAAGGTTTTATGGCAGGTGCGGATTTAGGATTTTATTTCGACGAAGAAGTCTACATTTGAAAAAAAAAAAAAATCAAAAGAGTTATAACTAATTAAATATCTACTTCATTTGAAGAAGTCTACAATGAAGTAGATATTTGAGACCAACTAGAAGTCATAATGTGTGGCAAATTTTAACTAATTATATTAAATCAAAAGAGTTACTATAGTTCTGACCTTAAATATACCAGTGGAGTATGTCATTGTCTCATCCAAGAACATAGCAAAGAGCTCATTGCTCTGCAAAACACACCAACAAACATCGAAAGAGCTTTTTGAAAAATTACCATTTTTCAAAGAAATGCATTTGTACTGAATTCAAAGGTCTAAGACATGTAAAAGTAGATATCTCATCTGGATTATATCTTGTAGTTTCTTTCCCAACTTATTTCAAAGATAGCAATTCATATTATATGACTTGATTTCATAATTTTCAGGCTGTCACACAAGTCAGACAAATTAATGTTATACCATATCGTAATGGCGCGATATGTTCCTCCGAGCCTGTGTTAGAGTATTTTGTCTCGAGACATGTTGAAAGAAGTATTTTGCAGAGGCTATACTTGCTGTCAATAACATTGGGGTCCACCAGCCTCTCAAGCTACAAAAAATTAATGAATTAAAACACAAAACAGTACAAGCTAAAAAATATTATTTGTTATTAAGAATGCTTGTAATGTACCTTTTCTTGTTCGATTTTGGAACCGAAGGACTAGAATCTCTATTGGCAATGAGAACCTACGAGAACGAATAAAGTAGAAATATCCGGCGCAAGTACATCTTAAGAAAAGGTTTGTTGGTTTTGTATTAAAAATTTTATCCCCAATTTCCTTACCAGAAAGAGATTTAGAAGGCCTTGTTCTTGGTCGACGAAACTAAAATCTCCGTTAATATACGCATCAGCAAGGCCTAGATCAGCTTCAGTTATTACCTGGAAGATAAATTTTTATTGCCCTTACTTAAATTTATGAATTCATAACAATAATCTTCTCTAGCAGTTCAAACCACAGAGACGTGATAGAGAAAGAGAGTACATACTTTCCAATAAAACTGTGGATTGTGAACTTTGATCACTGTTTTATAAGGACAAACTTTTGTGCTTCCCTCAAAAGTGAAAATGTTACCTCCTTCCTCCAATAAACTATTAGCAGTAAATATGTATCAGTAAAAAGTCAATTGCATAAAAAAAATTAGGTGGCATGACTTCTCTGAATAGGTATTCGTCGAGCTTATCCAATTGAGCTATCTTCTACAATCACTTTCCGAGCAATATTAATGAAGCAAGAACAAGCAAAAAGAACTCACATTAGGCTTCCAGCAGAGACAAAATGTCCAAGAAATCTAGTAACTAAAAGGCGTGCCCCGGTTTCCACAAGCGAAGGTACCATCTGTTTAGGATTTTTTCTAAGAAGGTCACAACTTTTTCCAAGAATGCCATTTGCAGCAGCAATTCCAGCCTGCAAAATGAAACCTTACTTTGTTCTGCATTTTGATCATAATGACAAAACTCTTCCATAAAGTAAATTATACACCCTGAAGTTCGTCTTTCCCCGAGTCATATGTTACATATCTTAATCATATTGGCTAGTAACAACTACCTTTAATCCATCCTCATGGAAGCCATAACCTTAAAGAAACGAGAAATCATCGGTTATTAGGTAGTAAAAAATTGAGAAGATAAAATGAAAAATTTCTAATTTTGAATTACTTGTTTAGTGATCGTAAAAATGTTCAGTGTTTCTTATAAACGAAGAAATCTTACCATGGTGTGGTCCACAGAACCAAATCCTTCTCGCGCCTTGAATACGGGGAAGCTCAAGTGAGGCTCTTGATGCAGCAACAGATGGGATTGGATGGTCAGTTGACCACTTTAGGAGGGTCTTTTCTGGTGGATGTTGCGGATTTTGTGTCAGAAGAAAAGGACGACTTGTTTCACCGATGTTCTGCAAATATTTTCACGTGTTAAAAGAGAGATAATTTTCTTCTTGAAGCAACATCTCGAGATGATCTTGTTGCCCTTTAATTTATACAATCGTAAATGTTAGACCAAATTGATCTTTATAGTACTTACTTGAAGCACATTTAGCCAGTATGTCAAACATCCTTTGTTGTCTCTATTTCCAAGAAAATTCCAAGCACTCCAAGCGGCTGAGTTTTGTGGCATTAATGCTTTGTCTTGATGAACGTACATATCACTGCAAGAAGAGAGTTAAACAATAATAATAACTCTGTTTAGTGTCCGAATTAATCATCAGAGACCAAATCAAAATCAATTTAGCTAGATTGTATCTATAACGTAAGTTAGAATATATTGTTATCGAAATTAAGACTAAGAATAGAAGACAAATATGCTAATTTACGTGCCATATTATATATTTTTTTTAGTAATGATAAAATGAGAATAGATCTTTCCTTGTCAAGCCTAAAAAATCTCACCTTTGGACATATTGGAAAGCACCAAGTATTCTTCGTTCTTCAGAGGTAGCTTGGTCTCCAAGTAATCTGATGGCATCATTGGCGTGGATGGCCAATAAACATTTATCATACATTTCTTCAGATCCATCTTCAGAGTGTACTATGCAACCTGACATAGAAACCTTATAGTTGAAAATAGTTTATTTCATAAACGACGGAACTAAAAATGTGTTGTCAATGTCTAGATTCTCGACGTCTTAATAAAAATTTTTTTACATTTCAATCATCCAAGAATTTTCTTTCTTCAACTTGCCTTTATCAGTTGTTGAGATCGAGTGTACATCGCAACTAGTTCTGATTCGACATCCTCTGCTCTCGAGCGCTTCTCTTACCTGAATTTCATCTAAAAACTCAACATCACAAGAAAAGGTGCGACTTGCGTACAAATGTACAGCCTCAGAAGCTCCGATTGCTAGAAAATTCGACGAGGAGGAACAGGCCTAATTTACCTTCTTCACAAAAGAATGCGAATGTCCTTTGACAGTAAGCCATTTAGGCCGTCCAAAAAGCTGCAACAATATCCGCCGTTAAGAACACCCAGTTCAAGTAAAACCGACCCGAGTCATTATGAAACCTTGAGAAGCAAGAAAAGAAAAATGAAGGACTTAATTTCACAGTACCTGAAGCAGATGGTGATGAACGAAAAACGAAAGTACTGAGAAAGCAGAGAAGCTCATAACACTTTCGGAAGTGCAAGACCATTTTGAACTGCATATTGGAATCTATAGAAACAATGATACTAATATTATTATATATTACCAGCTTGATAGATTATTTTAGAGGGACCAAAAGGACTAAATTGAATACGATATCGATGCTCGAGTTGTCTTACAAGGTAAGCTTTTTGAAAGAATTCAGAGTAACCGCGCGACTTGACGAACTCTCCCAAGGTCTCAATGCGGTCTAAGTCCGGGTTATAATTCTCAACAACCTCGAGATATCTGCCATTGAAAGAACATTTTCATCAACGAAGAAACGCAACAAAAAAAACACGACAATTCAAGACTCTGGTGATTCATAGTGTTTGTAGAGGAAATACGCGATCGCATCGTCCTTGAAATTGGCGATTTCTCGGATCATTTGGTAGAAGCGAGGGTTGAGGATGTTCTTCTTTTGGGCAAACAAGCTTGAGAAGCCGTTTCTGCTACCATATTCGTGTCCTTTGCCATTGTCTAAGCTCACTGAGAATGACATATCTGATGTCTCCATTTCAACTCCCAGGCTTTCAAATAATCCCATGATCATATTTTGATATGTTACCTGGCCATTTCAAGTATTGTTGCACGTATAAAATTATCACACAACTATTTTTTTTTCTTCTGATTTTAGCAACTTTTCATCAGCAATATCTGTCCAGTATAGTCCACATAATAAAAATATGGCTTGGTCATAATTGCGACATAAGGTCTAACATGCACTAAAACTGTCTCAAAAGGCTAGTCTATTGGTTGTTGCATTGATGAAAAAGTAACAGTGTATAGTTTTTAAAGCAGGAACATAAAGAAAGTGCCTGAAAGTATTGAAATATGGTTTTGATCTTCGGAAATTGCAGCAAATAGTACTATTGTTTTTATGTTTTATTTTTTTTATTTTTATTTTTTAAATAGCACATGTTAAAAAATAACATTTCGTAAATTTTGAAATTTCAAAAGTTTTCGGACCAAATTTTTTTTAATATATATTTTTAAAAAATGTGTTAATTCTTCAAAAGACCCGTTTATTTTTTAAGATTGTTATGTAGATAGTCATTTTTTAATAATGTTTTAAGAAAATAACCAACGTTTTCATTAACTTCGGAAAGAGCTAATTTTTTAACTATATAATGTTGTGATAATATAGCTTTATATCCTTTAGTTCTTTAAAGGACTAATGGCTGATTTTTTAATTTTTGAAAACGTTGATAATTTTTTTGAAATATAAATAAAAATATGGCAAAATAACAAATAGACTCTTATTTTGGGCCTGATTCTGTAATTCAACTTTTAATTTTACATGAGTGTCAATATTTTATTCGTGGAATTACAAATTAGCAGACGGTATACGTGTCAATATTTCATATGCATAACAACTAAATAAGAAGACAGCCTTTGACAACAATCAAATAATCACATGAGAATGGGTATGTAACATGGTACCTATTAATGCCTATTTACTCTATATTTATTCAACACCATTTTAGTTTGCATATTCACTCAGAAAAAGAATAAATATTAAATTATGATCAACAAATGACGATCTAAGATCACTCTACCCCACATGTGACGCTTAAAGCGCCGTGTGAAGAGCTTAAAACACTGGAATATTCATTATAGTACACTAGCAAATAAAATCCACTAGTGATCAATATATATCTTTTGTCTAAAAAATCTCTAATTAATCACATCTATATAAAAAAAAAATCAAGATCCCAGTTCTTATATTTCCCAAGTTTTAAATAATAGTACATGTGGTAAATAAGTTATCAACCTGTAATCGATAAGTTTTTTTAATTTATAGCGGTGTATAGTTAAATACATAAGATGAAAAATTTAAGATAAGTGGTAATTTCTAGAATTCTAAAGCCGATCCGACCAATTACTATCGTTGCACATCCAAGAGGAATGTGATAACCAACTTTTTTATTGTATTTTTCCGTGGAAAGGATCGTGATAAACACTTCTAAGTTATTTTCTCCAAGTCTAGTTGCTAGCTAGCTAGGCATACTCTCTCTTTTATTCGAACATAAATTTTAACAAAACCAGTAATTAAGTTTTACTTGGTAATTAGATGAATTACCATGAAACTGTAGAAATGGAGTATTTTTAGTTCAGATTGCTATACAATGTTGACTATTTGAAATAAAGCATTCGGCTATTTTCTAAATTCAACCATTCTAATAATGTAATAAAATATTTCAGAATTCAGATACTTGTTTGTTTTCTTGTTGCACAAAAGAGAAGCTTTGAATGAAATAGTACTGACCTCTGACTCTTAACTCCAAAATTTCGATCACAGTGTCCTCATTAAATTTTTATTAAAAAAAAAATCTTAAAATCATCTACATCAACATCTTGTAAAAATATGTTTTGGCATAATCAATAATTCAAAATTAGCATACCACCAGAAAACAATTTCTTCACGAGAAATTATGAAAATTTATCGAAGCAATAAAATTTATAGAAGTGTGCTAAAACGGCTAATAGTAATAGTAGAATCTGAAAATAGAGGCTCACTTGATTCACTTGCAAAATCTTAATTAAGTCGCATGAAGTTATAGCAAAACCAAAATCATGATCTGCCTAGTATTGACGTACAAAAAATAACATCAACACACACACACACACATATATATAGACACACACACACACGTAAGATCTTAAAAAACTTGAGTACCTGATTGAAGGCCATGAAGCCAATTAGGTCTAAGTCAACACCATGATCACTACTAGTAAGACAAGTGTTGGCAATATGGCCTCCCAAGTGAACTTCTTTCTCATACACAACCACTTCAACACCATTCTTGGCCAGAATATAGGCAGAGATTAGTCCACTAATCCCACCACCAATCACACCCACTCTCTGCATCTTCCTTAATTAATCTCTTGTATATATTGTAATTATATATACATACATATATATGTAATATCTCTATGAAGCTAGCTAGTTGGTATTTCTTACAGGGCTCTCTTTGAATTTCTGTGATGTTGCTGTGATTGGAGGAGTTCGATACAAAGGGACAATATATATGTGTGTGTATAGAAAGGATATATGTAGCACAAGAAGCCCAAGTCTCTCTCTCTCTCTCTCAATCTTTTTTTTTCTCTAACGTAGGAGTTCAAATCAATATCTTTTTTTCCATACCTTCGGAGGATTGAACTCAAAAACTAAATAGAGTTTGTATTATATTTTGTATTTTATTTCTTTGTAAATTACTATATATGGCCATTGGTGTGTTTTGTGTATATAAC
Organism: Boehmeria nivea var. tenacissima; assembly: GCA_018132145.1. Classification (NCBI taxonomy): domain Eukaryota; kingdom Viridiplantae; phylum Streptophyta; class Magnoliopsida; order Rosales; family Urticaceae; genus Boehmeria; species Boehmeria nivea. The sequence goes on from CM030883.1 coordinate 11,584,781, forward strand.
ATACCAAATAGACCCTATAAATATATTATTTTATAAATAATTCATTGACGAAATTTTATCAAAAGAACTTTCAAAAACGTGCAACTATAAGTTATTGAATTTGAGACAGATAGTAGCGTTACTTCCAATATATTATCTGTCCATAAAACGTTGCTTCTCCACCTCTAACAAGCTTGACTTTTTGGATTGAATAGAATACAGATTTGAAAGCATTAATAAATAATATACTACAGATATGCATATAGTAGAGATTGCTTGAATAAGAATGTAAATTTTTCCCTTGCTTCATTTGTCATATAGAAAGTTTATATATTCATCTTTATTTTCTTCTATGGACATGTTTGCTTATTTCCTGTATCATGTATTGTATTTTGTTATGCCATTTAGCAAATATAATTTGTGTAATGCGTAGCGAATTATATAAAATAATGAGAAATTTTAGGTCTTGGAGTTGATAAGACATACGAAAAACTTTTATTTTCCTACTAAATATATAACACAATTTATACTATACTATGTGTTTTTTGTATTATGTTAAGCTAGAAATTAAAGTTAGAGGAGGTTTGTAGTAATATAGTTTAATAAGAGTAGTAATAGGATAAAAATAAAAAAATTGAAGGAAGGCTATTCAAAAAAAAAAATGCAACTTTGAATTAAAAATTATGCAACAAAAAAAAAAGCATGTTGGGTCTTTGAAATAGTTCAAATCGTATTGATAATAATGCCCGCTCTGGATCTTAGATGGCTCTGTCTAGCTTAAAAACATCAAATATTGTATTATATTCTTTTATACGATACAATATGATATTTTAACCGGCTCTAATTTTATAATGTGAAACCCATTAATATCCATAAGTTAATTATCCCACTTCGTAAAAGAAATTTATCTCATTGCTGAAATGAGATTGAAAAAAAAAAAAAAGACTCGGGACATATGTACGTACCCAATCCAAATAACAAACGTGGAATTTAGAATAATTATATATCCCCTCCAAATTCCAATCCCAGATCTCACCTGCCAAACAAGCCCTAAGTACTATTAATTTGTTAATTTTAGAAGCCAAAACCATGGGCGTGTATAAGTCCCTAGACTTCCGTGTGAGAATTTTCTTTTCACCATTGTTAATTGTGTGAGATTCTGTATTAGTAATTAATATTTAATTGAAAATGAGGAAGAAGCAAAAAATTCTATGAGCACGTAAAAAATAATTATATTAATTGTGGGCGGACCATTGGAGATCATTGCTCAGCAAGAGAATCAAATGCGTACACGTAAAAAATTCTATTATCATCGCATTGACTATATTTTGAAAATAAATTATAACAATCGTATCTTAGAACTAAAATTCAACATTTACAATCAATAGAGCTTCCATTAGTACTCCTATATTAACTCCACACATCATTTTTTTACTTAATACTGTTATTACCTAAAAGTAATTTTAGTAAATTACATTGCTGGACAATTTTGGAGTAGAATTTTGGAGTAAAAGAAGAAGAAGGAAAAAAAGCTCATAATTATAGTCAAATATGTCTTGTCGGAATTTTGAAACACCCTTCATAGACTAAAAATAACTGAAAAGCGACAATTTTATACAATACATTGCAGTGCAATTTTATAAGTGAACGTTTTGAAAATGTGTAGCTTGTAATTGTAAGTTTGTAGTAAAATTTGGTTGAAGTTTGGGATATTTTGCATAAAGCATGAAAAAAACATTAAAACTGAAAAAACGACAAGATTTATGGAAAACGACAATTTAAAACTGGAAAAACAACGCAGAGTGGAAAACGACTGTAAAACTGCAGTGATGATGGAAAACGACATCAGACCCTAAAAAACGACAATTTTAGTGAAAAACGACAGATATTTAGAAAACGACATATATTTGTAAAAGTCAAAAAAAAAAAAAAAAAAAAAACAACAACAACAACTTCTTTTGAAGAGAGAGATAGAGGAGATCAAGCTCTAGGAGAAAAGATATATAAAAGAGTTTTTGCACGAGAGAACACTAATGATTTAGGGGTGTTTTGGATTATAAAAAATTCTAAACAAGCCAATTTCGTAAGTGTTCGATTTGAAAATTTGACGCTAATATTACAAATATATTTTTTAATTTGAATGGATTACTCCATTGGATGTTTTCAATTTCCATTAGCCAAGAATTCCAAATTAAACATCAATATATTTCTCGAACATATAATGAGGTTATGCGTGCCCGACCAAGCCAATATCCCTAACGTATCAAAGTGATCAAAACGTTGTTCATGATATGAGAATGTCTGAAGAGTTGTGCTCAGTTGACTTGACTCTTGAACAACTTCTTCAACATTCTAATTCACTTTATTGAGCATGTAAATTTTGATTCCTCTTAAACATGTGCTCTGTTATTTTGTTGGCTAACTTGTATCACTTTTACAGAAGCTAGAATATTTTTGGCCAAGCATTTATCTCCCAATACGACTTGCTACTGGAATAGATTACTGTTTAGCTCTTTACTGCTTGTATTGAGGTCATAGTTTTTGTCATTTCAGTATGAGTTGCCAGAATTGTTGTTTGAAATTTTGTAGTATCGTTTCTTCTCGAGGTTCTCTTCTCTCTCTAGGCACAACTATCTCGAAAACGAGATTTTGATCGAAGTTATGATCTCTCCTGAAAGTTTCATCCTGATCTTTAAAAACTAATATACCCTTGCTCCTAATGTTTTAAAAATTTATAATTAATTATCTCCCCTCTCTCACAATTCATAAAAAAATCACGAGGCACATGTACAACTTTTGAAAAATTTGAGGCTGTAACTTGAAATGATGATGATGATAATAATAATAATAATAATAATAATAATAATAATAATGTAATAATGATAAAATTTTTAAAAATTTGTTATATTTAAAAAAAAATCTTACTTAAAATAATCTTTTATTATTATTATTATTATTATTTATGATAGAACTCATTACCGCTTGTTTGGGGAGCTCATTCCTCCCACTACATTACGTTCCATTTCATTTTTTTCAACTATCTTAAATCCCTATACAATTCTTCACATTCCGTTTCATTTTTTTCAACCATTTTTTCAACTTTCCTATTCCCTATACAATATTCTTAAATCTCAATAATTTATACCACCTCGAAATTTACAAAGTCAAACCATTTCATAATCATTTCAAATCATTCTTCAACCTATTTTTTCCTTTCCAAGAAATGAAATGGAATGAGTAAAATGAGCTCTATAAACAAGGGGTTATCAAATGTCTTAATATTATTCAAACTATGATAATTAGTTATATAGTCTTATTTGTTAAATTTAGGAGTACGTAGTTGTTAGGTATGGGAAATTAGTTTAGTTTTTTTTGTTTTTGGTAGCTTTGAAAATTTGGTGAATTTGTTGTTGTGAAAAATATTGTTAATTTGTAAGTTTGTCTAGGTTGAAGTTTGGGATGAATATCTAGCATAAGGCATGAAAACAACAACAAAACTATAAAAACGACAAAATTTATGAAAACGACAATTTTTAGAAAACGACAGTAAAACTGCAGTGATGATGAAAACGACATCAAAGCTTGAATGTGACATTGTTAGTGAAAAACGACAGCCTTAGTGGAATGAAATTGTTGTCAAAACGATAAGATCTTCTATAAACGATGTAATTGGAAATTTTTCATAATAATCTAAGTTTGGTGTTGGTATAAATTATAATCAATATGAATGACTATTAGAAAATAACTGATATTTACAAAATAATTATACATTTAGGTAAATTTTAATTGTGCCTTCTCTGAACACAATTTCTAGATTTATCACATTGTCTCCTTATACATACTCTTTGATTCCGTTTATTTTTTAAGAGATTGCAATAGAGGAGGTAAACTTGTATCGGCTTTAAATTTAAACATCAAGGGACACCGGTTTTAATTTTGAAAAATCAGTGTGTAACTTAATAGCACAATTCAGGGGATATTTGTATAGATTAAAAAAAACTATGGAAGAGAGAGGTGGGTGAAGTAGGCAAATATCTAGAATTCATATAACAATAAAAATAAATACTCAAACTTTTGAAGTAATTGAGTTTCTAGTTAATTTGTAAATTACTTGCACATGTTTTTGGTAACTAAGTGAATTACCACCACTTATCACTGTGTAAGTAATTGAATCATTTAGGTAGTTGGCTACATTTTTCAAAAGATTGAGTAATAACTTACATTAAGTTTTAAAAATTGAATATTCACTATAATTTATTTATATGTAAGAGTTTTTTTGGCCTTAGAGAGCACTGATGATTCAGTTGTGTTTTGGATTGTAAATAATTCTAAACGAGCTATAAGCCCAAATATGAGTGTGGCAATTTTTTAAGTGAGCATTTTGAAAAGTTGACGCTAACATATATATAGTGTGTGCTCCATTTATTTCTACTCTATGTTGCGGTGTAAATTTTGGGGTATAAATTAAAAGTGCATCTCAGATAGAACATAAATTATCAATGTGCAAAAAATAGAGCATTCCTCAAAATTTTCCTATTTTTTAATTTGAAAAGTTGAAGCCAAATATTTGTGATTTAACCCTACAAAAAATTAACTTTTATTTCTACTTCTTAAAAAAAGAAAAAAAAAGAAAAAAAAGGGAAGGTGTTCTATTTCTTTTTTTTTTTAATTACAAAATACGGCCATTTTAAGTACCACTCAATAATTTATATCCAAGTGAAGTGATATGATTTCTTTACTTATTGTAAAATTAGGGATACAAATTAAAAATACAACACAAAAAAGTCAAATTATTAACGTGATAAAATATAGACATTACTCAAAATTTCCCTTTTAATTAGTAACACACGTACACAAGAGACCGTATAACAAAGGCCCCAAAAAAGAAAAATTCTCTACTGGATTTCTTTTTTATTCAGGAAAAATCATTTTGGATAGTCAAATTTACACATCTTACAAAATATATATCTAACTATCTAAAATTGTTTATCTACCGAAAAAAAAAAACCGCTAAACAATTATTCAAAAAACCAAATAAAAATCAGCAACAGATCAGAAATAGTAGGAAGATTGATCAGTCATTGCAATCTATGTCATACGTCCCTTTAGCCAACCCATACATTTCTCGTTTTCTTCGCTAAAAAAACCCATCTTCCACCACACACCCTAAAATCTCTCTCTCTCTCTCTCTCTCTCTCTTTCCTAGAACAAAAACGCTGTCATAATTACCCAAAAAAACTCCCCATTTTTTTTTTTTAACATCTCAAAATCTCTGTCACATCGTCAAGCCCTTTTTGTCTTCTTTCTCTTCCTCTTCGCGCCTCTCTCTCTTATTATAAATAAATAAGAGAAATGCGCATCGCCTATCTCCGCTCTCTTCTCCCCTAGCCCAAAACGACAGACCAACGCCAAAAAACGACGACGACGACACCGAGAAGCGCCTCGTCCCGGCGGGCGTCTCCGACCTCGCCGGCGGTCTCCGCCATGGCCCACCACATCCGCCGCGAGTCCCTCTCCGGGCCCTTCCCGGTCGCGCGATTCTCCGACCACCAGAGCGACCCGTCGGCGGACTCCGACCTCGCCTGGCCCTTCGGCGCGCTCGGCGGCCTCGACTACGACGACGTGCGCGAGACAGCGTACGAGATCTTCTTCACCGCCTGCCGCTCCTCCCCCGGCTTCGGCGGCGGCCGCAACGCTCTGTCCTTCTACTCCGCCGAGGGCTCCCCCGACGCGGCGTCGAGCCCCAAGCTCGGCGGCGGCGTGGTGGTGACGACGCCGACGAGCCGGGTGAAGCGCGCGCTGGGGCTGAAGATGCTGAAGCGGTCGCCGTCGAGGAGGATGGCGGCGGGCGGGGGAGGCGGCGGCGGCGGAGGAGGAGGAGGAGGCGGAGGTTCGAACCCCGCGTCGCCGAGCTCCCACGGGGGATCGAGCGGGGCGTCTCCGTCGATGTCGTTCACTGTGCCGCAGGCGGCGAGGCCGAGGAGGCCAATGACTTCGGCGGAGATCATGAGGCAGCAGATGAGGGTGACAGAGCAAAGCGACAACCGGCTAAGGAAGACGCTCATGAGGACCCTTGTTGGACAAGTAAGCATTAATGCTTAATTATGGTTCATTTGTTTTATCACACTATCAAATGTTATATTATCTATGTGTTTGTATATATATATATATATATATATATATATATGAGTTAAAAATTGGTTTTCACAAAAATTTGGAAGATTGAAGTAAACAACGTATATTAATACACGTGCTTCTATATATATTATCTATATATTTTGATAAATTTTCTTTAACTCTCTATAATCTAGCACATTGATGTTCTTTATGAAGATCTTTAGTACGTACATGTAAACAAAAATGGTATCGTCCATATTTTTGACGGGTTACTCATCATTGGAAGAGAACAGCGAAAGGACGAAAAAGAGAAGGAATGTTTTTTCTTTTTTCTTTAGCTACATGTGCAATATGGCTAAATTTAATGGAGCGAGATATTTGTTTAGGGTAAACATCTCAACCATTTTATTTTAAAATGATTTGACTTTGCAAATTTTGGTGTGATATAAATAGTTGAAATTTAAGAATATTGCATTGTGATTAAGAAAGTTGAAAAAAAATATGGAATGAGATGAGTTGTAATAATTGGACAAAGATTATCTGGCTTTTGGTTTGCCATCTATGGTAAATTAGAGATTACATGCTAATTCTTTGACCACTTTAACCATTAAGTGTAAGAAACAAAAATCCTAGTTTAAACTTTACTAATCCAAATGCAATGTCTTTAAATCTCAACTATTTATACCACATCAAAATTTACAAAGTCAAACTATTCTAAAATAAAATGGTTGAGATATTTATCCCAAACAACCCATAAAGTATCCCTCAGACCGAAATGCATTTTTGTTGGAAATTAGAACTTATGATTTATGATATTGTAATTCAGGTATAAAACTAGCATATTCATATTTTGAAAGAGTGAAAATAGATGGTTAAATAAAAAACTTAGATCAGATGATAAGAGACATTTATTTATAACGAATTATTGAAAAAGACAATTATCAATAAATAATTGACTAATGCTATATATTTTGTTAATTACTAACTGCAGCATTGTTTGCGGCAGTAAAATAAAATTATAAAAATGAACTTAAGATTTCACTTTTTTTTTTAATCAAGATCTTCTACATCACATTTATTTGTCTATTTCTCTATCTTTTTAATAAGATTTTGACAAATCATAGTTATTACAAAATGTAGGGTCAATCAGTCAAATAAACCATTTTCAAAAGGTTTTCAAATTTAAATCCATCTTCAAAAAATTAAGAAAATAGTCACGATTCAATTGTATGATGCATGGATGAACTTGATTCCTTATAACTACTTGATGACTAATTTCTTATTAATAATTAAAAATATTGAGAATATTTTTAAATCACCTAAATAAAATAACTATTTGTTATAACTTCTTTGAAATAAATACAATAAATATAAGATGGTTAACAAATATAAGTGTTTCCACTTAGATATTAAAAATGATCTTATTTAGAAGGACATGAGACCCAGTGGGTTTTTTTTTTTTTTTAAATTTATCAACCATGACACACTTATCTAATATTTTGCATTTGCAGCATTCCTAATCTTCGCATAATTTTGTCTTGGTTATAATAACATCTAAGCTTGGCTAAATAAATGTTCATCTTTAACAAATATGATATTGAGAAGTCAAATTAAGCCTCAAAAAGCAGCAAAGGGAAAAATAAAAAATAAAAAAACTTAATAATTAATTAATTAATGTCGTTGATGATATATATATATATATATATATATATATATATGCAGATGGGCAGAAGAGCGGAGACCATAATCCTCCCACTAGAGCTCCTCCGGCACCTAAAACCCTCCGAATTCAACGACTCGCAAGAGTACCATCTCTGGCAGAAGCGGCAGCTCAAAATCCTCGAGGCCGGCCTCCTCATCCACCCCTCCATCTCCCTCGAGAGCTCCAACCCCTTCGCCGCCCGCCTCCGCGAAATCGTCCGCTCCGGCGAGGCCCGCCCCGTCGACACCAGCAAGAACTCCGACACCATGCGCACGCTCTGCAACTCGGTCGTCTCGCTCTCGTGGCGCAGCCCCGACGGGTCGGCCCCGGCCGACGTCTGCCACTGGGCCGACGGCTTCCCGCTCAACGCGCACCTCTACGTCGCGCTCCTGCGCGCCGTGTTCGACGCGCGCGACGAGACGCTGGTCCTCGACGAGGTCGACGAGCTGCTGGAGCTCATGAAGAAGGCGTGGTCCACGCTGGGGATCACGCGCGCCGCGCACAACGCGTGCTTCGCGTGGGTGCTCTTCCACCAGTACGTGGCCACGGCGATGGTGGAGCCCGACCTGCTGTGCGCGGCGCACGCGGTGCTGGCGGCGGAGGTGGCCGTGGACGCGAGGAGGGAAGGCGGGGGCGGCGGCGGCGGGGCCTACGGGAAGATCGTGGCGGCAGTGGTGGGGTCGATGAGCGGGTGGGCGGAGAAGAGGCTGATGCGCTACCACGACTACTTCTTGCGCGGCACGGCGGGGCAGATCGAGTGCCTGCTGCCGGTGGCGCTGGCCGCGGCTAGGATACTTGGCGAGGACGTCGCGATCGTCGATGGCGCTGGGTCAGGTGGCGGCGACGGAGAAGAGAGGCCGAGGGAGACGGTGGTGGTGGTGGGCTCAGCTGAGGTCCGGGTGGACAATTACATTCGGTCATCGGTGAAGAATGCATTTGCAAAGGTCCGTATTTATATGATCACGTTTCTTTTTTGTCTCCCAATTATTTGATATAAAATCTTTTTTTTTTAATCTAATTTTTTTAGTGGTAGGTGGAATTTTCAGTCCAAAACCAACCTAGTTGGTAAATTGCTAAAATTTAAATTTTATATCAAATTTATTTAGATGCATTTTTAATTAGTTGCCTTACCATTTTATTATTAAAAATAATGTATTTAGTAGTACGTATGATAGATTTTAGTATATGTGGTAAAATATGAAAGTTAGTATTTCTTTCAATGGTTTATTTATAACGATCATAAAATAAACTCAAACTTCATATATTTAGTCATGTACTAAATTTATATATTTTTACATGACGTCATGGCGTTAAATTGGAGCAACAACTCTTGGTAGCAAATTTTAGTATAATACACGTATTTTATGTAGTATAATACACGAACAAATTTAGGTCATATAACATTTAAGTACACTTATTATAAGCTTAAATATTTTAATAGGAGTTGTATAAATTGGTACAATGGCATTGGCTATTCTTATAATCTCTCAACAAAATTCAGCTTGATTGATTTAGAAATGTATCATGTGCACGTGATAATTAAGCAAAAAGCTATATATTATGTCCAACCTATGTAATTATGCGATCTGTTTGTGCACAGCTGATTGAGAACGGAAACGGCAAAGGAGTGAAGGACGAAATGTCAAGCGAAGAGCTGCTCCAACTGGCCAAAGAGACGGAGAGCCTGGCCCTGAAAGAGAGGGACTGCTTCAGCCCCACGCTGAGGAGGTGGCAGCCGACGGCGGCGGCGGTGGCGGCCGTGACGCTGCACGGCTGCTACGGGGCGGCGCTGAGGCAGTACGTGGGCGGCGTGTCGGCGCTGGCGAAGGAGGCGGTGGAGGTGCTGCAGCGGTCGGGGAGGCTGGAGAAGGTGTTGGTGCAGATGGTGGTTGAGGACTCGGCGGAGTGCGAGGATGGAGGCAAAACCATCGTGAGGGAAATGGTCCCTTATGAGGTTGACTCTGTCATATCCAACATGTTGAGGGTGTGGATTGATGAGAGGTTTGTCAAGGGGAGAGACTGCCTTAACCGAGCCAAAGAAACCGAAGTAAGTACATTAATTCAGATCTTCTCATCTTTTGTCTCTTTTTTCCGTCTTTTTTTTGTCTCCCAAATAAAATTTTAAATCCCAACAAAAATAGTTATCATAAAACATAATAAAATCGAAAGTGATTAAAAATTTAAGTATTTTTACTTAAGTGTTAAAATCTTATTTGAGACATGAAGAATAGAAGGATACAGAGATAATGGACAGATTTAAACTCTACAAACAAAGACTTGGGATTATTGCAAAGTATTTATTTGTCACAGTATAATAAGTAAGCGTAGAAATGTATGTCCGGTATATTAATTGTCATGGAAAAAAATATGAGAAATTGAGTAAAGTAGAAATGTAAAATGCTACTTATAAGTTAAATGTATATAAATATTATAAAATCGTGATTAAGATATTTTGGATTATTTTTATAGTTATTTTGGACGAGTTTTGTAATATTAAGATTTTATAGTAATATTAAATTTTAGATACCGCTTATAGATTAATTGTGCAAAATCTACGGTGATCAAATTGAGTGCTTTTACTAACTTCATGCCCATTATTCTATGATTTGTCGTAATTTTAAAATATTTTTCAGATACAATCCGCGGGATTCAATTTTTTTTTAATTATATTGTTGATGTTGATTTTTTTTAATAATATTTTTGTAAATATGTTTCTTATGAAATCTTAAGTTATTACAAGTTACAACAATATGTTATGATATCGAAGCAATCCCTCTTGACCATTTTTATTCAAAAAAAAAAACATTTAGAGACAAAAAGTACGATTGCTCAAAAAATTTTGTGGCATTATACGCAGACGTGGAACCCAAAGTCAAAATCCGAGCCACATGCGCAATCGGCTGTGGAGCTGATGAGTTTGGCCAAGCAAACATTCGACGACTTGCTCGAAATCCCAATCGAAATCACCGAAGATCTTGCCCTAGACGTTGCTCACGGTTGGGACAATCTCTTCCAAGACTACACAGCCTTTGTCTCATCATGTGGTACGTACGTAAACTATATATACATATACTATATTACTACACCAAATCACCAATTTATTATAAGCTCTACTCAGCCTTAGTTATCTTAAGATACTGAATTTTTTTTTTTTTGGGTTCTTTTTCATGTATTTTCGATTCTCAGGCTCCAAACAGAACTACATCCCGGCGTTGCCGCCGCTAACGCGGTGCAGCCGAGACTCGAAATTGGTTAAGCTGTGGAAGAAGGCGAGCCCTTGCGGCATCAACGTCGACGAGCACTACCCGGCCGGAGCCAACGCCGACGGCCTCCACCCGAGGCAGTCGACGAGCCGCGGGACGCAACGCCTCTACGTCCGCATCAACACCATGCATTACCTCCTCTCCACCCTCCAGTCCCTCGAAAAATCCCTCTCGCTGTCCCCGAAGATCGAGCCCTCGAGCGCCCGAGCCAAGCGGGCGCAGCAGGGCAACTCGTCTTCCTCTTTCTCCTCCTTTTCCTCCTCGTCGAGCTACTTCGAGCGCTCGCAGTCTTCGGTCCAATCTGCCGCCCAGCACGTGTCCGAAGTGGCGGCCTACCGTCTTATCTTCCTCGATTCGGGGTCGGTGTTTTACGAGAGCCTGTATGTCGACGACGTGGCCAATGCGAGGATAAGGCCCGTCCTTCGGATCCTGAAGCAAAACCTAACCCTAATGTGTGCGATTCTAGACGACAAGGTGCAGGCGCCGGCCATGAGGGAGGTCATGAAGGCGGCTTTCGAGGCCTTCCTCATGGTCCTGCTGGCGGGGGGAAGCTCCAGGGCTTTCCTCCGGACGGACCACGAGATGATCGAGGAGGACTTCGAGGGGCTGAAGCGGGTTTTCTGCGCATGCGGGGAGGGGCTGATCGCGGAGGGCGTGGTGGAGAGGGAGGCGGAGACGGTGGAAGGTGTGATAGCCCTAATGGGGCAGTGCACCGAGCAGGTGGTGGAGGAGTTCAGCATCGTCACGTGCGAGACGAGCGGGATTTTAGGGCTCGGTGGCGGCGGAGAAGGACAGAAGCTGCCGATGCCGGCCACCACCGGGCGGTGGCACAGGTCCGATGCCAACACCATATTGAGAGTGTTGTGCCATAGGAATGACAAAGCGGCCAACCAGTTCTTGAAGAGGATGTTCCAATTGGCAAAGAGAAGGTGAGGAAATTAAATGGTGAAATGATCATATTATATTGTACCGGTTCAATTCCGATAATAGTACTACTAATTTTCACTAATTGGGCCTCTAATTTACAAAAGAGATCACACAAAACTTGCGCGATGGAAAAAAAAAAAGAAGAGAATGCTAGCCGGAGATTTTGCGTGAAAATATATATTGGAGTACAAATTACATTTGGGGTTGAGAGATCAAGCTTCTACATTGTTTTCTCTTCTCTTTTCTTGAAGCAATATAATCTCACTATTAAAGCGTATAACTCGATTAACATCAAAATTTTGCTTACGATTCAAAATTTGGTTTGCGATACTCAAAAAGCGTTCCAAAAAAAATCACCGAGACATGAACCAACCGATGTCCATTGGACCAAAAACTTTTGTTCTTTTTTCTATTTCTTTCAAATGTGTCCACAAACTTTTGCACGAGGGAAATAAAAATCAGAGGTATATATCACCCCAAATCAGGGTATACAAATCATAGTATATGAGCTCTATCATAAGACTTTTCATCAAATTGAACCAGGGTGACACTACATAGTATATATTTAAAAAAAAAAAAAAAAACTCCCTAGTTACTATCTAACTCGTTGATCAGTTTGGTCCGAAACCCTTGGCTTAGTTGCTTTCAATTCTTCAGTAAGCACTCGAATCGAATCCGAAACTTCGGCCTTGTACACGTAGAGCTTGGACAGAAACAAGAAGGCGATAAAGTTGGCGAAGCTCAGCAAGGCGAAAAACGCATAGTAGTAGTCGAGATGCGAGGCGTTGAGGTTGTTGAGAATCCACCCGTGGCGGCCGTGCTCTTTGGTGAGGCGCGAAACCGTCGAGAGGAGGAAACTGCTCAGGAAGCTCCCGACTCCTAGGGTTGTCATGGAGTAGGAAGTTCCGAGGCTCTTCATGTTCTCCGGCGCTTGATCGTAGAAGAACTCGATCTTCGCAACCTCTAGGAACGCGTCCGCGACGCCCATTAGCATGAATTGCGGAAGCAAAATGAATATGGACAGAGGAACTTGCCCCGCGTTTTGTACCACCCCGCTTTCCCTAGCAACGCTAAGCCTATGGCGCTCGGTAAGAGAGGCGACCGTCATTAGCACGACGTGTAGAACCATCCCGATCCCCATCCGCTGGAGGAGGGTGATTCCCCTCGGGTTCTTGGTCCATTTTCGGAGGATCTTGACGAAGATCCGGTCGTAGAGCACCACGGTGATGAGCATCGACGAGGTGACAAAGGCGATAAGGCTCGCGGGAGGGATTTCGAAGCTTCCGATGCCTCTTTGTAGGGTTGTTCCTTGCTTGATGAAGAGGGTGTTGACTTGTGCGAGCATGATGCTTGGCACGAATGTGGAGACCAAGATTGGAAGCATCCGTACCATTTGCTTGGTTTCTTCCACTTTAGTCACTGAGCATAGCATCCATGGGCTTGTTGAGCCTGTTTTCACTGAAGCTTTATTGAGAAACCTACAATCATGCGAGAGACACACTTTGATTAATTAGAATAATTAACACTTTTAAGAAACTACGTACTTATATATCAGGTGAATTGTTAAAGTTTATTTATAAGCAGTGTGTCTATAAATATAATTAAATAAAACAAGTCTAAACCCTATTGTTTTCTTTATTAATTTATATGTTCGAGTAGTTTCGCAATATTGGTCACGCCACAATTTAGCCTATGTACTTCTGTTGACTATCACATTATGTCATATCTAAAACATAGTATACAATTTGATATTTCTAGTGTTACCTTTATACACGACAATCCAATTCAATTATTACTCAAATTCAAAAAAAAAAAAAATGCACATGGCTAATATATAATTATAGAAGATATCAACAAATTAACAACACAATTCACCATATATATATACACTAACCTCAGAGTTGGCGTGGACTCAATCCTATAATTGCCCTTCTTTTTATACACTTCCATATCAAGCTCATAGAGCTCTTTGGGATCACTAGGAACATGGACTTTCCATTTCCTTATGGAGGCCAAAATGACTTGAGCCATCTTTGTGAAAGGACTTCCCGTGGGCAATTTGTGCCTATAAAACCGCGTGCCAGCCACAAAAACCCCTATAGAGATGGCAAGCCCTAGGGTTGGGAGCGCGTAACCGAGCGTCCAACCGACGTTGTCCTGCAGCCAAACGAGGACCGTGTTCGCGAAAAACGTCCCGAAGAAGATGCTGAACATCCACCAATTGAAGAAGGACAACTTTTGCGCCTTCTCCTTGGGGTGGAATTCGTCGAATTGGTCGGCGCCTATGGTGGAGATGTTCGGCTTGGTCCCGCCCGTGCCCACCGCGAGCGTGTAGAGCGCGCCGTAGAACACCGCGAGCTGTAGGGTCGAGGCCTTCTTGCAATTCTCCAAGTTGGTGTCATGGCAGGGTGGGGGTTTCAACGAAGGGATTGAAACTGAGAGTGTTAGTACGGTCATTCCCTGCCAAAGAAGTAGTTGCGCAATGTTGATACAAATTAGTCAATTATTATTGGGTCTATTGGGAAAAAATTAACTCTTTGTTTACTTATGTTTTAAGAAAATAGCTAACGTTATAAAAAAATTAACAAACTAATCTAATCTCATTAGTTCTCATTAGTTTTTTTTAAGAGCTAGTGAGATTAAATTAGTTTGTTAATTTATCTATTAAGAGCAAAGGTTCCTTGTGATTGAGCTACAACAAGGTAACTGGTATGTTCAAGCATATATAAATTAATTACATATATGTTTTTTAAGCACAAATTAAAGGGAAAAAAAAAAACGAACAAACATACATGGGATCCCAACATACATATATGCGTGTTTCCATGTATGTATGTATATATATTGTATGTCTATATGTCTCTATATATTATTAATATCCATGCTTGAGAGCTATCTAAAATGATAGATGTTCACACATATAAATGTCTGCTAGTGGTTTCCTAATTTTTCTCTTAATTTTTTTTTCTCTCTCTAGTTTAAAATCTCAACATGATTATAACAATATTCAACTTGCTCATAATTATTAATATGATTTATTCTTCTCTCTCTAGTTTAAAATCTCAACATGATTATAACAATATTCAACTTGCTCATAATTATTAATATGATTATTTCTTTGAGAAATTACATTGAATACATAATTTTTAACACCTAATTTAATACCCAATATTTAAAAAAAATATAACAATATACTCAAGTGATTCAATTACTTACATAATCATAACCGGTGATAATTAAGTTAATTATCAAAAATGTGTGCAAGTAATTAACTAATGGATTAATTATTCAATTACTTCAAAAATTTGGACATTTATTTTATTATTTTATAAATTTAAGACCTTTATTTCTGTCCTCAAAACCCCACTAGGCCACGTATATATCTTATCCTAGAACCACATGGGCAGGTTTGACTCGAGACAAAACCCAAGGAACTCATATATATAAAAATATAAATTCAAACATTTGTATATATCTGCAGTGTGCTGCTCTATATAAGTCTAAAATTTTAGGACCACGCACCACAATAAACAAACTCAACTTGTGCATGTCCTTTGAAAAACAGCGGTACAATATATTATTGGTCATGACCACATATATTATTTACTAAAAATATATTTTGTATATTTCCTATTCAATAGCAATAGTCCTCACGTGTATACTTGGCCGCAAATTGTGCTGTATATTGACACCGACTTTTTCCTACTAAGCATGAATTTCTAGGTGATCAAGCTTTCAAAGTAATTGATCCTAGGCCCAAATTTCTAAGGGGGAATTGAAAAAAAAAATTAATAAAACTTAATAATTTGTCTCAATTGGTGTACTTTTTTATTTATATTTTATTATTGTAGAGTAGAAGTATGAGTAAAATTAGAAATGCAACACAAAAAATCATGAATTAATAGTATGCAAAAAAATATATATATATATTCTGTCAAAATCTTCCAATTCCTAATATGGCCAGTTGGTCTTGTATTTACTATTTAGTTAATTTAATTACAAAATCGAGTAAAACTAGTCCAAGTCTTCGGTCTTACATACTCTTCCCTAGCTTGTAAGTGTAATGGATCTATCAACTAGGATGTACGTGATCTTGTGTCTTTGCCTAATACATGTCGGAAAGTGTATATATTTTATTTATATTTTGCGATCATGTTTTAATATGTAGGATAGAAATCAAGTGTTTCAAAGAATATACGACATTTTTAAGTCTTTCTTTCAAAGGTTCTTCCTTGAAAAAAAAGAAAGTCAAAAGGCTAATAGTATACAGCCATTTAATAATTGATTACTCAAACCCTACATACGTTAAATCGAGACCTTGTTCATGACAAAAACTGAGACTTCTAAACTATAAGACAAAAAATAACCATGTCGAATATTAATTAAATAAAGCTCATATCGTCCGCGTCTCTTTTCCAATACCTCACTCGCTTTCTTTCTATGGGTTATTTGGGTAAACAACACAATCATCTTATTTTAAAATAGTTTGACTTTGCGAATTTCGATATGATATAAATAGTTTAGATTTAAAAATATTGCATTGACATTAAAAAAATTATAAAAAAAAATATAATGAAATAAGTGGGATAGATGGCCCAAACAAGGGGCTAATTACGTAGTCACACATAAATAAAACACTTAAAGTATTTGTAACTATTTAGTATCTATATATCACGTTTCAAATTAGTTAAAATTGTTTTTACTTATGCGTCAAAAATTAAGTGAGAGCTACGATAACGTCGATGATTCGTACCAATAGATAGATTATAGAGGCGGTGATGAACGTCCAATAGCGGCCGAGATGGGCATCGGCGACATAAGCACCCAAAATAGGAGTCAACCAAATGGTACCAACCCAATTCGTGACATTGTTTGAAGAAGTGACTGTGCCTTGATGAAGCTTGTTCGTTAGATATATTATCAAGTTTGACTGTATCCCATAATAAGCCATGCGTTCAAACACCTCGTACACTATACATACAATCAGTGAAACAAAGCAAAATTCATTAATAAATATGAAATGACCAATAAAAAAGAAGTATGTGTTCGACATCAAAATTAGGTGGGAATGGGGTGATATTTTTATTTTTATTTTTTTTGTCTATGTGTACTAAGAACCTTCGATTTCTTGATCTTTAACATGTCATTGGTAAATATTACAAAAATTGCAGCTAGTTCACAATATTTGTGGGTATTTTTGGTGGCCCCATTTTTGTGACGTAATAGGAACTACAAAAAGTTGGTTGATAATTAATGAATAATGAGTGGTATGCAGGCTTTACTTGATATAGGGGAGAGGCAAAAAAGGACAGAAAAATTAAATGAATCCAAGAAAAAATTGTTTTTTATAAGTTCAAGTTAAAAAGTGCTGTACTTTTGATCAATTGGATTAGAGTGATATTTATATAATATGTGCGTGTATTTTTTATTTTTTTAAATTTGGTGGAACTACTTGTAATTAGAGTGATCTCGTAAGACAATTGCTAATAATATAATTGTTGTAGCTTTAAAAGCGCAAAAAGAGGCACTTAATTATAGGATGTAACTCTTTGATAAAGAAGAAGAAAATAAATTATAATAACTGCTCATTAGTTTGCTAGGAAAATGGGTTCATGTATACACGTACACATATAAATATATCCGATACATATCTCCAATAACCAATGACAGAATGGAGTAATTAATATAGTGATAATAATAATTACATTATTATTTAATAGAATACAAAAGCCAATATATGATGCTACTCTTTTAACAATGGGTCCCAGTTCTGAGTCCCACTATTTTTATTTGAAAGTTGAGCTTGTCCTGAATTGAAAGAGATATGGCTATGAGATTGGCCATTTTGTTCACATTTAACCAAAGGAAAAAGGGCCTAACTTAGCTAACTGTTGCAGATTTGAAGACAATTCTAGATTGAGGGAAAAAAATAATAATAAATAAAGAAGCAAAAACATAAATCATGGCTAATTAACATATATGCTTACGTACAGTGACAAACTAATTAGATGAAGAATATACATATATAGCTTCCCGTGAAGCAGGAAACAGACCAATTAATTAGTACTAATTACTATATATATATAGCTATATATGGCCAAGCAAGCAATTCTCATCACAACTTGATCAGAATATATTAGCTTGCCACACATATACATATAAAATATATATATATATATATATATATATATATATATCTCTTCTTCCAAACCGCTTATCAATTACAGATCACATCAGAATATACCACAAAAATATATGGAAATAGTAGCACTAAAAGAGACAATATCCTCATTTCAAGGAAGTCTTAAGAACAGACATATATATATGTGTGTGTGTGTGTGTCTGTATGTATATGAGAGAGAGAGAGAGAGAGAGAGAGAGAGAATAGTAATTACCAACGACAAAGGAACAAGCGGTCCAACCACCTCTCTTGGATCTAAGAACAGGGTTTCCTTTGAGATCCACAGTCCCATCTTGTGTATAATCATCAACCCCTAATTCCTCATCATGATGATCATCCATAGCCATAGTTTTCTCTGCAAAACTGTTTTTTTTTCTTTTTTTTTTTTTTTTTTGTGGAACTCTTTTATTTTCTCAGTTTTCGGAGTTAGTTTTGGTTCCCACAAGTATTCAGTGTCAATTAGCTCATCCCTTTTTATAGACCACTCATGTTTGGCTTATTTGGAAAAAAGAAAAAAACAAAAGCAATAAGTATTGCTCACACCCAATCCGATAAAATTACGAACATGAGCCATTCAACTTTTTTCTTTTCTTTTTTTTTTTTCAGGGATAAAATATTACTTACTATTGTACACCGAGCCATCCGTAATAAATAGTGTTTTGTTGGTTAGTGATGCGACAAAAGAGTACCACGTTATCTTCTAATTGATATTTTGACTAAATTTAGCTTTGAAGCGCCTATTCAATTGATTATTTGGAAATTAGCTTTCTAGTAAGTGATATAACTTGATACATATATATATATATATATGGTTTCGTTTTTCAAACAAAAGATTAGCAGATAGTATAAATCAAAAGTCAAAAATAGCAAAAGGAAAATCAATAATTGCCGACCTTATCTTTCTTGGAAAATTAACTAACTACTGATGACTTTCGTTCATAAGCTAATTTATAGTAGCTCTAGTAATTTATGTAAGCCATAAGAGTAGTAGATTTTATGATTTTGTATATTTTGTATATATATATATATATATATATATGTAACTATTTTATTGCAAGGTCAATTCAACAATGTTCCACGCTCTATATGTCAATGCAACCAAGTAAAAAATACAAATTAATGATGTAACAAATTCCCAGCTTTGTGGAATCCATAGATATCCGCCGATGAAATACGGCTCCACGACATCCTCTACGTACCTTTTAGCCTCGCAAACGTCCTTTGTTTCTCATCTATTACAAAAAATCTTCTCTCGGTTTTCTTAATTTTATCACACTAATATTGGTATCCATACTATTTTTCTCGACTCTTGTGTTCAAGTGATGGACTAGCACACGGGGTCCAATCTTCATCAAGGACTATTTTAAGATGGAATTTTGTCGATCTGGACGACTTCTTCGAGCGTAGCAACTGTATTACTAGCTTTTCCTGCGTTTATTAAGTCCTTTTTGTTGAGTCATTCTCGTCTTGGTCACCGTTCAAATAAAATAGTTTGTCATTTATTTTCCACAAATAATATTATTTCTATTTCGTGTTGTCATATATAAGGCTACTCTGAATGAAGTCATCAAGCACATTGTCGAAAGCCAGTCTCACTTATTTTTACTATGCCTTTTTCCCTCCAATATTTTGGCCTCTTTGCTTTTCGTCACTGCCACAAAACTCAGTTATTGCATGCCCAAAAGAAACCTATAGCCATGTCTTTGTCCTCTGAAAAGCTCTTTGGGTACACTTCTAACTTGCCAAGCTTTGAGTCTTTAGTTGTCTCTATCTATCATTGGTTACATCCGTATATGAGCCATAAAATCGAACCTAAATCTCGTCCTTTTGTCTTCCTAGTGTGTTTTTTTTAAAATTTTTTTTTTTTATACAAAGTGTGTATCCAGGCCTTGATTTTTCCTTGTCTAAACTTTTTGTCTCTCGTCATGTCCAATTTGTTGAGTCTCAATTGTCTTTCCAAAAAAAAAAAAAAATCGACACATTCATCCATCCGGTGTTGATTTTGTAAGTCATCATCAATAGTTGGTCATATTGTGGTTCACTAAGTTGAGCATTCAACTATACCCTCGCAGTTGGTTCTGTATTGTGATAACATCGAAGCCACTTATCTCTATCAAACCTTGTATTTCACTCGTGGATGAAACACACAACCATTGATGATGACTTTGTTTGAGAGCTCGTTCAGAAGGGTCATTTACTTGTTGCTGATGCTCCCACCAATCCCATTAATTTCTTGGATACAGCTTCACGTACGGCTGTCTTTGTTTTGTTTTTTTTTTTTTTTTTTGCCTGTCTTTGCTTGTCTTTTAATATTGGTGTCTTTACTTGTCTTTTAATATTGGTGTCTCTGATGGATCACCATCTTAAGAGGACCTATTAGAATAGTAAATTTTGTATTTATTAGTAAATTTCGTATTTCATCATCATTATTTATTTTAGGAATTATTTTTTATATTATATGTATAAATACTGTTTTTTTTTTTTTTTTTGTAAATTAACAATTGAGCAATTCATTAAATAACACTATACAAAGTGGTAGCCTTTTAAAAGACTTCTTTTGATATAAGTTATATCTTAGTTGAAAGAGAAAGTTGGAATTTCCAATGCCCAAATTATGCATTGAAAATAAATAAATTAAAGAAGAATTTGTCATATTGACTAATACATATATATACAATATAACCCCAATAAAATAAATACTTAATAGACTAATAGTAGTTGAATAAAGAATAAATATTTACAAATTTAATTCGTGGTCTAAGATATTTACAAATATGTATTTTAATGGTAAAAACTATTTATATTGATATGAATATCTATTATAGAAATAATACCTAAAACCCACAATTAAATACTAAGCCAAGAAGCTATATCCATGTCCAAACGGATCCGGAGCAAACCATTTTTCTTCAATTTTGTACTTTTGCTAGCAATAGGGACCTTTTTGGAACTTTTTTTTTTAAATTATTTTTTGAGTGGGGACGACCGTATCAGCTTCCACCAATCCTTGATTTTTATTTTTCTTTGAATAATGACCTTGTATATAAATTCATATGATATCCCCACATCTCTTTCAACAATTCACCCCTTTTTATACTGCAAATTTTAACAATTTTGTGAATAGATACTTAAAATGAATAGTGTCGTATAAGACATTAGTTATCAATTTTTTACTAATGAATTAATGTAGAAGCCATACATACACAGAAAGATCATATTGTTTTAATTATCAAATATATATATATATATCACTATCATTTGGATAGATCCTTAAAGAGGGTTAAACATGTCTTAGGTTCTTTTTTCTTGTTGATTTTGCTGCCCTGCCGGTTATTTGTATCTGGATGATTTGTAATATTGTATTTATTTTTCAATATATTCGAGGCTGGTATGAAATAAGAATTAAATGAAGAACAACCTGGTTAGGAATCCTCTAATTCCTTAAATATGTGCCAATTTAATTGTGATGTGTTCTTAAATTATTTTTCTTTATTTAAAAAAAAAAAAATATATATATATATATATATATATATATATTAAGCTACGATATCTTTTAATTACATCAAGAAATCAATCAGAAAAGTTCGCCAACATAGAAATTAAGCTCTTAATCATGGCAGAGCGCTTTATGAACAAGAGTCTAATAACCAAACCATGATGAGAGAGAGATAAAGACTAGGGTTGTTTAGGGTAAACATCTAACCATTTTATTTTGTAATAGTTTGACTTTATGAATTTTAATGTGGTATAAATGGTTGAGATATAATATATTGCATTGGGATTAAGAAAGTTTAAAAAAAAAAAAAGATGGGATGAGGGAGATGATTGTCCCACACAAGGCATAATATGCCTATACATTAGATATAGACGTTGAACTCTGATTAAAAAATATATTTCAAAAAGACCAAGTTATACATGTAAGTTTACAAAAATAATAGTCTCGCGAGTAGTTCGAATATTATTATTTTTCGAGCATGCCACGATTATGAATCGTCCTATCAGTTTGGAGAAATCGACATTCGACATGTTGGTACAACAACTAGAGATTCTATTCCCAATTTGTGGTCACTCACTCAATTATTGGACTAGCAACTGGTCCATGGCTTCACCGTGCCAAGAGAAAGAGACATTTTCCATTCCTTTGCCTTTTCGAAGGTTTCTTACTCATTACCTTCTCTTTTTTTAAATATTTCTCTCGAAGATATTGCTATGCTATAGCTTATTTCAATATGGTTTGTTTAATATATAGATAGCAAGATGGTTATGTATGAGTCAATAAATACATAAATGAAGACACTAATTATTATATAGTCCCATGACTTGAGTAATTAAGCTCTAGGGTAGGTACCAACTCAACACGTATATATAATCCACAACCAGCTTGCAAGGACAAAATAATTATAGAAATGTGAATTAGGTACATGCATGTAACCTTCATGATGTGGCTTTGAAACCTACATATATATATATATATATATATATATATATATATATATATATATATACACCCTTGTTTTGTTCGACAAGGATCATTAACAAGTAGGGGGAAAAAAAAGGAAACAATCCAGAAAATATCGTTGAAGTTAAAGCATACGTAAGACATTTATCCCAATAGTTGAGATATAATGAGTTTATTTATTCAGTAGTATAGGTGTACGTGCGTAGGTTTATGAAATATTATTAGATAAAAACAATAAGAGTTCATTGTCTAAGCGTGTTGGGTATGTCTAGGATGCATTATTGATAAAACAATTAAAATTCTTCTTGACTTTTGATTAGAGATTGTTCAACTCGTGAGCTAACATATATATAAAATATATATTATAATATATCCAAATCAAATATGCATACACACTTAAAGAAAAACATGTGAAAGTTCGTCAAAGCTCAAATTTTCTCTTCCATACAAATATAAAAACACACATATATCTTTAAAAGTTGGCATAGATGACTATGGAAAACATGTAGTTCAAACCAAAATTCAACATAGAATAGTCATGATCATTAATAATGCTTTTGTGTATGTAGTAGTTGTTTATATAGCTCTTGATTTTGACCGGCGTTTGAATAGAAACAATTAACCACTTAAATCAAATTTCTTTTGGAAGTACTCAAAATTATTTTCAGCTGGTTAATTAATATTTTTTAGTTATCAATTCGAATTATTTGCGTACCAATCTTATTGCGATGAGTTCCTATGACAGTTTATTTTCAAGAAAAAAAAATCTACAAGTTAACGATGAGATATAAATTAAAATATGGGATCATATTTATTAAATTAGACCTAAATAATGTTGTCTTTGCAATCAAAAGATGAAGGTGAAGTAGGACTAACTCGGTTGATTTCTAAACTATATAGAAAAGGAAAATTTTAAGAATATTCAGTACTGCATAAGTGGGACCTACAAGTGAGGTCCACTCTCTTTTAGAGAGTATATAGTTAAACAATATTGTGATCGTTATTATTTTTTAATAATAAGATTAAAAATGTGAAAAATTAAGGCCGGTGGTGCCAATCCAAAGCTATGAGATTAAAGTGTGTACTAAGGAAAGAAGTTAATATTGTCACATTTATAAAATAATTTATAAATATATATATATATATATCAGCCGGGTCACATATTTTATTTTTTATACATATATAAATGAATATATATATATAATTGATTTGACCTCTATTTTTTTTATATAAAATTGTGAAAATTTCCGTTAGATAATAACTGTAATTATTATCAGGCCACATTTATATACTACATTACACACAAATGCTTGCGATGGAATATTTATTAGGGTAGTTGGTGCCCGTAATCCTGAACTTTCAGACTTTCTACACTTTAATCCTTGATCTCCTTCAATTAATTTTTTTTTTTTTACCAATATTGGTCCAGTTTTTGACAGACCTTTCATTTTGGACGAGAAAAGTCATGTGCTTTGAGCATGATTTTATATTAAAGGGTATTAAAGGAAATTTAGAGAAAGTGCGTTGTTTTTATCAAAATCTATGATGGACTCGTTAGGGATTGATTTTTGCGAGGGAATTGAATGATTTACAGAGGAGATAGGAGAGAATAGATATATCTGTTTGTCAATTTAATAGTTTAAAATGATTTTTGCCTATAAATAAATAAATTGAGGACCAAATTGTACACCGTATAAAAATTTAGGAACTATAAGCGTTAATTAGCTATTTATTATGTTACTTTTTCTTTTTCTAATTTCTTTCTTTTGCTTGGAGGTTTTATATTACTATTGAATATTTCAAGGAAATGTTGTTGTTGGTCCAATAATTGTCCAAAACGTGAATCATGAGCTCAGCGTGACAAACAATTACGACGGAGATATTCAGCCATACAAATAAGGATATCGATTAGTTGCATGAATTTCGTTTGTGTGGTTTTTTCTTTTTTCTTTTTTTTTTTTCATTTTCCCTTTTTTAAAAGAAGAGAAACTGACAAGGTGGCAAAACGACATCGTCAACGCAATACGTCAACTATAGAAACAACAGTATATACGACATTGGGTCGGTTTGTTGTGGAGTGTGGACCCTCTCTCTCAGGGTTTTTCATTAACAAATGAAATCATGGCGTCAATATAGTCTCATCCTTGTGTCATTTATTCAACACTATTTTAAGTGTTCTAGCCGATAAGCAGTGTTACTTATAGCATCTCCACATCTTCACTGCAACGCTAAATTTATGTCTTAATTGTTAAATATCTAGTATGGGAATGACAGAATGCACAGAAAAAAATTAATCAAAGCTGAAATACACTAGGTAAGATATAAACGAAATTGAAACAATTGTAAAACACCTCAACCGGACAGTGAAAGAGGAAAAACATCGAGGCCCGTTGGACGGTTTCCTTAAAGCATTATTGCTCTCCCACGGGTGCGGAAACGAACGAGCAACCGCTTCGCAGAATAAAACGACGAGCTAGCGTGAGCACCGAGCACCGAACGATCAAGCTAGCCGAACAGAACCTGCGAGAAAACTATCACTGGAAAACGGAAACGAAAAAAAAAAAAAAAAAGAAGAAAAGACTTAGAGCTCTGGGGAATTTTCGGATTTTTTTTTTCTGATGCCTCAAAGCTATCTATTATAGGCTCAGCAAAGAGCTTGAAACGGTAAGTCAAAAACGTCTGCCATTTTGAAAGCATAGCAACGTTGATTTTTTCAGAGACAAAAATTGCAAAAGGTGGCCTAGCCTAGAAAGCCCATTCCGGTCCAGTATTTCGCGTCGCCCACGAAGCTCAGTTTCGGTCCGAGGATTTGCACCCCCCCTGCGCGCGCGAGAGAGCCTCTAGACCACATTACTTATCCATATACAAATGAAGGCTTTGTATATATACTCTTCCACAAGAAGTTACACTTCCAATGTAGGACTTTTACTTTTGTAATTTTTTCTTATCATTGATCATTTCAATGACTAAACTTTGAGCATCAATTTCTCATTCATCTCAATACCGTTTTGGACAATTAAATAGCCGATCTTATACTACTCCGAACGGAGAACAAGAATTTGGCAAGACCCGACTTATCCGTTAAGTGGGTCCTACTTAAATATATCCTCTAAAATAGACTTTCACATGGTTTTAACAAACTATTTTCTAACACTAATATTAAAATTTTGGCATAAAAAATATTGTCTAATACATTATCATATTTGACGTCCAATTTAACAAATATTATACATGGTGTCAAAATTTTGGTATAAAAAATAATTTTTTTAATAACATTTTTTGATCGGCCACTTGCAGAGGTTATTGTCTCATTTCTTTACATATACAGGGAAAAAATCTTTAAAAAAAAAAAAAAAACATCATAGTTGTCCCTTTGATTAAACAACTAATATAGAAATGTCATCATTACAAGTTAAATAACTACATGCGCCAATAAATATGAACTACACATGATACAAGTGGACTTTCTAGTTGCTTGATAATATTGTCCTAGAAAACAAAACCATCCTAATCAATCCTAGTCTCTCTCTCTCTCTCTCTCTCTCTCTCTCTCTCTATATATATATATATATATATATACACACACACACACACTTCTAAACTCTAATATATTCTGGAAGAAAACGACATTCTGGCCGGAATATTCAAGCTCCATGATATTGACCAATGGGATCCAAAAATACAAAATTTCCTAATTACCGAGATTTGATCAAGACAAGTTTTGATGTTCAAGTGGGAAGAGATTGACCAAACTGACAGTACTGTTAGCTTAGTTATAAGCGGTGCACGCACTTTTCTTCCGCCAGTCGAGTTGTCAAACATACATAAAATTCACAAGATCTACACGTAATTAATTGGATGTTTTACTATCAATGTTTAGAAAGTATGAGTCTCACGATTCGTTCATCAAGATTCAAGAGCTTACAAAGAGACTAAAATTAGAGGATTTATTAGACTGAGTTTAAATTTATAAATGTTTGAAGCTCAATGACCAAAAAGAGACTTATAAGCACATAATTCGATATAAAAATGTGATTAATGACGTCCCTGATTAATGTAACTAGAAGGTATGTATTTTTGGAAAATATGCATGGTATTTGACATGACAGAAACAAAAAATTCCAGTCAACCAAATAGTGTCCAAACAAAAATTTAATGCTAAGATTGTATTGATCAAACCACAATCTTTTTGCTTTGAATCACGTACTTAGAGGAATGCGACATGCATTTGCTATCACACTCTCATTGTGAACGCTCTTTATACCAACGACAAAAATGTTGTTATTGATAGATCAAATTGGTGATATTATCGATATACCTATGAGAATGTGGACAAAAATTATGGAATTTGTAATGTTTTAATATTTTGATTAGAAATTAAATAAGAGTTTACGTTATGATAGAACTTCAAAAACAACATTGAATCAAACATTTTATCTTGTCAAGCGAGGCATAATTTAATTAATATTTGTTCATATGACATAAAAAATAAGTAATGTCAAACAGTATAATTATTTTTAATATGTAATGTCTATTATAATACTACTTTTGTAGACAAATAACTTCAAATATTTCTTAAATACGATCGATGAATATGCTAGAGTAGTGCCCAAAAGGGAGACTAGTCTTGTAATTTTGAATTTATTAATTAATAAAATATAATAAATTCTTTTCATGAATTGTTTGAAACTTTATTTTATTTATAAATATTCATCAATATTCATAATTATTATGTAACTAAAATTTTCATATATAAGTTTGTTATATACAGAGGATTATAATTTTAATTAATGTTTTAATTAATCCATCCATGATTGATCAATATTGGATAACCTGATCAGAAATCTCATATGCGGTCCACTGATACATTGAATACGATAATATTGTCTAGATTATCGGTGTGGTGACACTACGTGAAAGCATTTTATATAATTAGATTATATAGGACGTGAGCCGACTCATTTCTGAAGTATCATTTAAGTACTATTACGATATTCGTCTCGCAGTTATAAGATGATCATATGAGAATCGATCATAATCCTAAGTGGCCACTGACCCCTAGGTTATGTTTACGGGCCTTTTGATTTATTCATTATTGTTCATGATTGATCTGAGCCAAATACTTGTATTTTGGAGGTCCAAAACATAATTATTGGGGAATTGGATTTTCATAGATATGGAATCGAGCTTTTGATAAATAGAAACTTAAAATGGGTTGGGTTCCCTAAACTTGTTTGGAACCAAAAAATTTCATATTTATGATCTAGAATCTAGATAATAAAAATCATTCAGTATTACATCAATGGAACTTAAGGAACAAGATATGAACTAAGAGATAAAACAATAAATCCTAATTAAAATAGGATTTTAAAAGAGTTTCAAATCAATACTCAACTAGGGGTGGGATTTTGGATCTATTATCCTATCATGAGCGCCTACTTTGAATTCATACTGAACTTAGAGTATGCCAATTAAACACATTCTTTTTTTCTCTATAAATAGCACACATTCTAGAGAGAAAGACACACCTTGCATATAAGCCTTCTTGTGATAATTTGTTTTAGAGAAAATCCCTCCTAATTGATTAGAGTTACTTTAAAATTTCTTTAAACCAACATATAAAATATAAAAATTTCGTAATTTTTTGATTTTATATTTGATTGATATTCTAACGATATTTTTTGAAATTTTGCTAAAATTACACTACAATATTATCGATATCGATATTTAGCAAAAATATCGCCAATGTTTACCGTTATTTTGATAAAAATTGTACAACATGATAAAATATTTAAGGATCCCTAAAATTCCGAATTTTGATGGAAATTTGGATAGGTCAAAATTTTTGTTCATACTCTTTATTCCATTGGTAGGCCACGGATCGAGAGGAAACAATTGCTCTGGCTGAATTTTCTTAACATGAAGGTGTGTTAATATAGAAGTCCATGCATATTATTCAACTTTTGATGTTGAATATATTTTGCGCGATTGATAGAATATTAGATATATAAGAATTTTCAGTCAAACAAAAATAGTGTGTAAACGAGTCAAAATAAGTTTGTTATTAATGCTAGGTTTGTGTTAATTATGAATTTATGATATGTACAATCTGTGTTTGGTGTAGAAATATATATTTAGAAGAACGGTACGTACACGCAATTGTTAATACACTCATATTTTGAACACTTTTCATACTCTTGCTGAATTTTCTTAGCATGATATTTTATCCCCAATATGTTTTAAAGAAAGTTTAAGTATGTCCCTAGCTTTAAATTTTAGCACGCAATCATTTGATTTTAACAATGTTCCTATTTTCCCATTTTAAAATAAAAATAAAAATAAAACAATGTTCCTAATTTCACACTAGTTTTCCCGCTGAAAAATAAAATATAATAAAACAATGTTCTTAATTTTCCCTTGAAATATTGGAGATAGTTTAGTTTTGTATTCATTCACGCGTCGTGTTCAAAACATCTCATTTGATATATACTTGACCTAGATACCTTTTGACCTTATGAGATCTTCTAAAGCGTTAAAGTGATAAGGCACTGGTTAAAGTTATTTTATTATTATTATTATTATTATTATTATTATTATTTTGCTCAATGAAAGGTTAAAATTATGTTTAGTTTGGTAGATGAAGATGTGAGTAAAGGAGGAGGTAGAAAGAGAAATTAAATCCTTTTATTTGGTTTGAGGGAGAAGAGGAAGGAGGAATCTAGGGTGAAGGGAGCCTTTGGGCCACAAAACTGCATCCTTTCTTTTGTGAAAGAATGCATCGTCTTCATCACCTTTAAAATATCTATTTTATCTTTCTATAATAATTAATAACAAATAATAAAAAGTACATAAAAATTGTATAAATAATTATTCTTCATTATTTTAACTCTCAATCATTCTTATAAGACAATTTGAATGATTATTAAAATCATATTCATTCTTCGTATTTTTCATCATTATAACTCTTTTTAACATTTCCTACTCTCTATCACCTAACCAAACGTACCCTAAGAAGTGATGAGCTCCTCTAATGTTGGGATAATTTCGTTATATATAAGAAGCCAGATCCATCACTTATTTTATCAACTTCTTATTACCAATTTCGTTATTACTTAGATATTGAGTTCCGAATTTTAAATTCAAAGGGGTCTCAACAAATTCAAACATCGCACTTCAATCATTTCAAAAATTAATCGTAAGAAAATGAATGAAAACAGCCATTTAAACGAAGGGTCATACTCTTAGATGGTAAAACTTGACACCCTTTAAAAGGAAGACAAATTAGAATATGCTAAGAAAGTCTTCGAAGATTCTGCATTGTGCTAAGAGTTGTTTAAGCCTAGGAAGTCATTGATGAGAGAGACTATTATTGGAGAAAATTTGATCCGATATCACTTTTGAAAGTCGAATTTATATTTCATAAAATAAAGCATCTCTAATGCAATGTCAAATTGATGTACTAATGTTAAAATAAGAAGGTCTTGTATTTAGGCCTAGGAAGTCATTGTGCTAAGAGATTAGTTTTGGAGAAAATTTGATGTCAAATTGATGCACTAATGTCAAAATAAGGAGGTTTTGAATTTAGGCCTCAGAAGTCATTGTGCTAAGAGATTAGTTTTGGAGAAAATTTGATCCAATACCACCTTTAAAAGCCAAGTTTACAATTTATATATACTACTATTGTAAGAGCATGTCCAATGCAATGCCAAAATTATGTGCTAATGCCAAAGTTTGACATTTTAACATAAAAGACATTCTCCAATACAATGCCAAATTTAACATTATATTTAGCAAATGCTATACATGGTCCTAAATTTAGCACCAAGATAGCATAATGCCAAAAATTTAGCATTTGAAGTTGAGCATTGATTTGTCAATTTTTAGGTATTTAATTAAAAATTAATATTATATCAAAAAAAATTTATTCTTACCAATAAGTCATTATGATTATTTATAGTATTCTCTACTATTAGTTAGCACTAACTACCTTTATTAGTTTTTACAAATAAAAAATAATAAAATAACCAAATAACATTTGTGCATTGGAGTATCAAATGTCAAATATAGTATTTTTACATTTTTTAGTACCAAATTTAACATTGGCATTGGCATTTGCATTAGAGATGGTCTAAGCTATGCCACTTTTTTATCACCAAATTCTTTTTCATCCTCCTTTTATCCTCTTCATTTGTTAAAAAAGAAGAGGTAATTTGATCGATTTTGCTGCTAAAAACTAAAATAGACTGTAACTTTGTTTTAGGCGGTAATTTTCAAAATAGTTTTAATTGTCGCCTATTTGCCAAAGTCTACCTAGGCTTAAAACCTCTTGAGTGGGCCGAAGATCCATTTCAATCACACCATACAATAGGAAAATTTTGAAAAATGTTATTTTTAGGCAACTTATTTTGAAATATGCCACTTTAAAAATAGATTTGCAGCCTATGTTATTTTTTGACAATAAATTTGACCGAACTGTCCCTTTTTTTTTTTTACAAGAAAAAAATAAGAAGACAACATGATAATTTGATAATAAAAAAAATAATATGATATATAATAATGGTATAGGTTATAAACTTAAATGTTACATTTGGCATTTGGCCAAATTTTCTCGATACAATGACCTTCTAAACTACGACCTCACTATATATGGATCCAAGTTTAGGGTCTACTTGCTTGTGATTTTTTTTTTGGGCTAGAACATTTGCTTGTAAGATTGCTTTCATCTCATGAATTATTAATAGTCATAAAAATAAATCAAAATTAAAATTAAAATTAATCTTTTTTTATGAATATGCAAATATTTTTTTTTTCATAATATTTTTACAAACATTATTTATTTAATAATTTAAAGAATATATTTTTTATTAAAAACTAAAAAATTATAATATTTACTGCAATTTTCGTTAATGATTTATGAGTGTTATGTGTTAATTCTCTATAATACTAGTTTTTTAGCATGTGCTTTTAAAAAAAAAACTTATTAAATTATAAAATAAATGAAAATTAAAGGAAAAATATTATACATATTTAATAAAAAAAAATTATAAAACAAGGAAATAATAAAAAAATATTGTGATATTAAAAAAAATAAAAAATTTGAAAGATAAAATAAATAAAAGAAAAAAATGTAGGATTTAAAATAAAAATAAGGAGTAAAAAAAATTAAAAAGGAAAATTTGAAAAAATAATTGAACAAAAAAATAACAAAAAGAAATAAATAGAGAAAAAAAAGAGTAAAGGAAAAACGAAAAAAAAAAAAAAAAAAAAAAAAAAAAAAAAAAAAAAGAGGGAGTGGCTGGCGCAAAAAAAAATGGTGGGGAAGGGCTGGCACGTGCAAGAAGAGAGAGTGGGAACAATCCTAACACATGGGTCCCACGCGCATGGGCCCGCGTCAGGGCTGTTTTTTTGGGTCGTTTATATATATAGTCATATTATGACTTAATATTACACATAGATTCACCCCTTACAATAAATTTATTAAATCTATTCAATCACCTAATTAATAGTACCATTATACCTTTATTAGTATATACTTGGATTATGGATTTGGATCCACAATAAATGTGGAGAAAAAAAAAACTGAAAGCTTAATCTACGAGCTTTAATGCCAAAACAAAATAAAAATTTCAAAATCATATAAAAACACTTTTTTTTTTCCAATTTTTGTGTTTGTTTAGAAATAAAAAAGGAAAAACCCAACACATTTTCTCTCTATCTACGATTCTACCCTCTCACTGGCAACAAACACCTTGAAAAACTCTGTTATTATTTGAACACTTTGAATCTTTTGAATATCATATTACAAAAATAGATCGTTTGTATGATATTTAGAATATGACATTTTGATTTGAGTATTTAAATACCTACGATGCTTTTGAAATATGATATATGGACTTGATATATGATATTTGGAATATAATTATTTGAACACCTCTTATGCTTTGAATATGCTTTCTGGAATATGATACTTAGAATTGAGTATCATATTATGAATTTGAAAAAAAAAATGATGGCCAAATTCACTTGAAAACTTTTGAAAAGTGAATCATGCAAATAATTGAAAAAATTCCACCAACTTGGGAAATATTTGAACATGATATATATTAAATAGGAATTTATAGCAATAATCATATATTAAATACGAATCAATAACAAGAATCAATAAGTAGTCAAGTAACTGATACCAAAAAAAAGGAAACAATCAGATATATATGGCAAGTTAAAATCGAGCATTGAAAAATAGGTCTATTAGCAAATAATCCATATAATTTTCAACCAGTTTATATAGGGGTAAAAAAGTCATAAAAATTTGTCACGTATACAAAATGAATATATTAAATAATAATTGATATTGTATAACAAATGTGTAATATATACCTCAAAATTGACCAATGGTGTAAAAAGTTCTGTTTTTTTTTGCGCTCAAGTCCCTTTGTTTTTAAATTCTAATCCTATTTAATTGAATTTTAGTCTTTATTATACTATTAAATTGTATAATAATCCAATTTTTTTAAAATAATTTCATTTTAACCCTTAAAAAAAACACATTTTTTTTAAGTTTCGAACGAAAGAACGCCAAAAAAATGGAGGCCAAAACGTTTCGGGAAGTGGCTGCGGTAGGGACCGTTTTTTGGACCCTACCATAGGGACCGTTTGTGTGGTTGAAAATTGCCCAAAGAACTTTTTTTATTTATATTTTGATCTTTTATTTTTATTATATTACTATTTAGACCTAATTTTTTGAAAACAATTGCACTTTTGCCCTTAAAAAATGCATTTTTTCCCCATCAAAATGCTAAAAAAAATTCAATAAAACTGCTGGAAAAAAAAGGTAAATTAAAATTCAAAATTTTAATCTCAAAAAAAAAAATTAAGATTTTCGCACACGCTTCTAACGTTTCGGCCTTGCAGAGACGAAACGCGGACCCCTCTTGGTTCTTTTAATTATTGGATAGAATAGATAATAATTAAAAATACTGATACCTTATCATAACTTTCCAAAAATTATTACAATTCGATCAAGTCCACCTAATACTTTCCCATTTTATTTCCAACTTCAAGAAGAGTCCGTGAAAGATCTTCACTCTTCACTCTCCGGTCTCCGAAAATGGAAGCGAACAACAAAGCCCTCATAGTCACTCAACTCCAAGCCGCGAAGCACAGCTCAGGCAAGTCCTACTCTCAGATAGCGAGCGAGACCGGCCTCACCAACGTCTACGTCGCTCAGCTCTTCCGGCGCCAAGCCCAGCTCAAGCCCGACACCGCGCTCAAGCTCCGAGCCGCTCTGCCGGGACTCACCGACGACCTTCTCCTCGAGATGATGAAGCCTCCCATGAGGTCCTACGACCCCAATCTCATCCAAGAGCCCTCCGTTTACAGGTCGCTCTCTTTGCCTTTGTGGGTCTCTTTTCATTCAAAAGATTTGAGCTTTGAAAGAGACGATGGTTCTTGTTTTTTTATGGGTATTTGGGTGTTTTCGTTTTGGGGTTTTGGTCATGTGGGTGTGTGTGGTTTTGTAGAAATGAAGGTGCTTTGGTGACTGTGACATGTTTTGCTAGGGTTTTTGTTGTTCATCATTGCTGTGGATGTGAATTTGGCTTGGTCAATAATTTTGGTTTAAAACTTTCTTTTTTTCCTTAAATGGCTTGAAGTCTTGAAATTTTTTATGTTTGATTCAATTTTTATTGTCTTGATGTGGAAACTTGTTGTAGATGTTAGTGTGACTAACTACTAATTTGAAGATGTTTGTGTGAAGCCCATGCTTTTTCTTAAATGTTGGAGCTTGATAGTAAGTAGTAAGTCCTTTGTGATCTTTCATTGTCATAAGATTAAGGGGTTCTAGTGTAGAACATATTGCCATGAAGTTCTGAATCCGTCAATTATTAGAATGTCTTCGCATTTGCTGAGTTGCAAAATTTTGCAGGTTAAATGAAGCGGTTATGCATTTCGGTGAGAGCATCAAGGAAATTATCAACGAGGAGTTTGGCGACGGCATGTAAGTTCGATTCGGTTCATGCTTTCTTGATTTCTAAAGGGATTAATCAATCCCATTTCAGTAATGAAGCTTTTGATACATCAGTTATTGATTCAATTTGATCAGATTGCTTGCCTAATAAGCTGTTAAGCAACATTAGGTTGCCAAGTTAATCTATGCTTATATCGACCATTATTTGGTATTTGTGATGTCTCTTTGGACGGTCTTAACGAATAAGTTTTGCTCAACAGAAACAACAGAGTTTTTTCTCAGTTGCTTTTGCAAGTAAAAAGCACAACACACAATCACAAGGCAACATAAATATACCTGGCCTGAAGACTAATTTCAACCATCTTTAGTTGATCTTCTTCGACTTGTTTGACTCTTAATCTACAAATCTTTTGTTTAGCATGTCAGCTATAGACTTCTACTGCTCGGTTGACAAAGTCAAAGGTGTGGACGGGAAGGATCGCGTGGTCGTGACATTCGACGGGAAATATTTGCCTTACTCTGAGCAGGCAAGTTTGAAGTATCCTCTGTCTTGTTCTTAAATTAATTCATTCCCAAAAGCATTACAAAGATCTGGTATTATAACAGTGTTTAGAAATATGATCATTCTATGAGATTGTCTTGATTGAGGTGGTCGAAATTTGACCATTTCGGATTCTTTATGGTTTTTTCGGCCATACGAGCTGTTGATTTTAGGCTTAACGCATGTTTTACCATTTGCGATCATTTTCAATTCTTCATGTTAGCCTTCAAAGTCTACAGAGTTGTCTTTCCAAGTCTCGAGGCGTACAATCTCCGAGAAGTTATTCTTATCAAGTTCTTGACTTTGAGCACGGCTAACATATTTTTGCAAATCTTTGGTCGACAGAAGTCGGAGCACATGGTCTCGAGGTCTCAAAGAAGTTAGCAATGTCCTCGTACTGAGGTCGGTGTTTCGATGTCGGTTTGAGTTGCGAGAATGTATGCTCTAACTCGGAGCAATATGTGCAACGCCTTGAGAGACTATGAGAGCAATAATAATATTCAATATTGTGATTATAGCTTTCCAGCGAAAAAGAGAGGAATAAAGCGTATCCGGTTATAGTACATTTTCTCAGAACTCTGCTTTTTATAATATCCAATTCTGTATGCTTCATTCTAAGGGTGTATGTAATATTGTATACTGTAGATGTAACAATCTAAATAATTGTTGTAACGAATATAAAATAATCGTTATGATATTATTTTATTGTGTTATATTTGACATACCAATAAATGTAGTATTACCGAAAGACTCTTTTATAATATATTATAATATATAAGACCGATCAAGTCCGACGAGAATGTCAATTGTATTGTGAATAATGCTAGACATACAAACTCTTTTATCAGCTTTTTAATATTAATTTATGTGGCAATTGAAGTGTCATATTTTGATTGATATTTTTTTAATTAAATGATAAACATTCATCAATAATAGTATGACACGTGAGTTTGTATTAAGAAGTTGATAAAAAAAAATTAGTATGTCTAGTACTACTCTTGTATTGTTATTGATATTCAAAACTACCATTTTCATTTTTTGGAGAGAAAAAAAAGACACAACCTCTTTTAAAAACTTTTTGGAGAGAGAATCTCAAAAATGTAAAAATGTCATTTCTCAAAACTTATTCTAGAAAAACTCAGAAATTTGATTTTGGTTCCAAGAAATACTATAACTTAGGCCCATAAAAAAGTCCAATAAAAGAGTTCGCAAAGGTACCAGAAAGTTCGTGACACAAAGAAATGAAAGTCCTAGAATACCCCTTCCAAACACTATATATATCCACCATTACCAAGACCTCTCATTTCTACAACTCAACTAGAATTCGACACAAAAGAAAAAGCTCTCACAACTCAACAACACAACAATCAACCAATTCCCTCACCACTCAAAACAATGTCGCTGACTCCAATCTTCTTCGCAGACCGACGAAGCCAAGTCTTCGACCCCTTCTCGCTTGACTCATGAAGACCCGTTCAAGGACTCCCCTTTCTAGGCCACTTTTCCGGAGCTTTCCCGGCAAAATCCGGCGGTCTCGAACCTCCGGATTGACTGGAAAGAAACTCCGGAAGCGCACGTGATCGAGGCCGATCTGAAGAAGGAAGAGGTCAAGGTCGAGGTCGAGGTCGAGGACGACGAGTGCTCAAGATCAGCGGAGAGAGAGAGAGAGAGAGAGAGAGAGTTGCAGAAGGAAGAGAAGCGCGGCAGTGGCATCGGGTCGAGCGGCCTAGCGGGAAGTTCCGGAGAAGGCTCAGGCTTCGGGAGAATGCGAAGGTGGAAGAGATCAAGGCTTCAATGGCAAATGGAGTTCTCATTGTCAAAGCCATTGAGATCTCTGGCTGACCTGACCTATATATATATATATATATATATATATACACATATATATACTCATGTCTCATGAGTAGCTTTAAGCTTTCGTGTGAATTGTTGAATAAGCTGATTTGGTATGAAATTGTAAATTTTTCAAACATTCTTGGCATTCTTAATCATCTTCTGATTTCTTGTTTGTATATTTGGCTCATCTTTTTTTTTTTTTTTCTTTTTTCAAATGAAAGTTTGGTTTTGCTTAGGTTTTATCTGTTCAGATAAGCAGAAAGATTAAAAAAAAAAAATTGAAAGGCAGAGTAAAGATAGGTGATGTCGTTTAGAGAGTTGGAATTATGTCGTTTTTGGTAGTCTGTCGTTTTCTTACTACTTTGTCGTTTATGAGATATAAGATATGGCACCACGATGTATGGCGTGGACTGTCGTTTTCTTACTTGTTTGTCGTTTATGAGACATGACACATGCTGTATGGCGTTGACGGTTGTTTTCATACTACTTTGTCGTTTATGAGACATGACACCATGCTATGTGGCGTTAATTGTCGTTTTCTTACAACTTTGTCGTTTATGAGACAGACTGTCGTTTCCTTATTACTTTGTCGTTTATGAGACATGACACCATTCTATATGGTGTAAACTGTTGTTTTCTTACTATTTTGTCCTTTATGAGACATGACACCATGCTATGTGGCGTTGAATGTCGTTTTCTTTCTACTTTGTCGTTTATAAGACAAAATGTCGTTTCTTACTACTTCGTCGTTTATGAGACATGACACCATTCTATATGGTGTAGACTGTTGTTTTTGTACTAGTTTGTCGTTTTTGAGACATGACACCATGCTATGTGGCATTGAATGTCGTTTTATTTTTACTTTGTCGTTTATAAGACAAAATGTCGTTTCTTACTACTTTGTCGTTTATGAGACATGGCACCATTCTATATGGTGTAGACTGTTGTTTTTTTAATATTTTGTCGTTTATGAGACATGACACCTTGCTATGTCGCGTTGAATGTCGTTTTCTTTCTACTTTGTCGTTTATTAGACAAAATGTCGTTTTCTTACTATTTTGTCGTTTATAAGACAGACTTTCGTTTTCTTACTACTTTTTCGTTTATGAGACATGACACCATTGTATATGGTGCTGACTGTTGCTTATTACTATTTTATAGTTTATGAGACATGACACCATGCTATGTGGCGTTGAATGTCGTTTTCTTAGTACTTTGTCCTTTATAAGACAAAATGTCGTTTTCTTACTCCTTTGTGGTTTATGAGACCTGACACCATGCTATGTGGCGTTGACTGCCATTTCTTAATCTTTTGTCGTTTATGAAACATGACACCATGCTATGTGGCGTTGATTGTCGTTTTCATACTACTTTGTCGTTTATAAGACAGATTGTCGTTTTCTTACTATTTTGTCATTTGTGAGATATGACGCCGTGCTATATGGTGTAGACTGTCGTTTTCATACTATCTTATCGTTTATGAGACATGACACCTTGCTATGTGGCGTTGATTGTCGTTTTTTTACTACTTTGTCGTTTATGAGACAGACTGTCGTTTTCTTTCTACTTTGTCGTTTACAAGAATTGACACCATGCTATATGGTGTAGACTGTCATTTTCTTATTATTTTGTCGTTTATGTGACATGAGATTATGCCATATAGCGTCCACTATCGTTTTCTTACTACTTTGACGTTTACTAGACAGATTGTCCTTTTTTACTATTTTGTCGTTAATGAGACGACACCATGCTGTAGGCTGTCGTTTTCTTATTACTTTGTCGTTTATGAGACATGACAGCATGCTCTACAGCGTTGAATGTCGTTTTCGAGACCTGACACCATGCTGTATGGTTTAGACTGTCGTTTTCTCACTACGTCGTTTATGGCACCATACCATCTAGTTGAAACGACCCATATTATAGACAACAACATGATATTAGGAAAAATATAGCAGAAAAAAAATTATAAAAAAATCTAAAAAGAAAATATTGTTAGGGACACATCCCATTATTTCTCTCTCTTATTTAATATCTTAGTTTCATTTGAGGTGAAAATTCAGGTCCCACTCCCTGCATAGTGAATACTCTGAGCATGTCCTCTAGAGGGACCAATCCATTTATTTCTCCATAGTTCTAATTTCTAAAATGGAAATCTAAGTTTTGGTGGAATCATTATTGCTCCAACACCAACACATTTCAGAATAACTTCATTTCGTTAACAAACTAATTAATGTGACAAAATTAAATTCACAAACTCATTAAAAGAATCATGAGACGAACCTCCTTCTCTTGCACTAGCTTGATCAATTCTCTGCTTCAATGCCTTGGCTCTGGCTCTCATCTCCTTCCCTTCATCATGCAAAATCAACCTCCGTACAGCCCTCTCGATCGCCACTCTCTCTAGCTCCTCCAACTCCAACCCAACTCTCCAGACGTGGCTCGCGTACCTCGCGTTCACCTTTTGGTCGCTAAAACACGGCCTGCAGATCAAAGGGACGCCTTCGGCGAGGCTTTCGAGCGTCGAATTCCAGCCGCAATGGCTCCAAAACCCGCCCACCGCGCTATGCGCCAGCACTTCCTTCTGCGGCGCCCATTTCACGATGCAACCCCTCCCCCCAACGGCGTCCCGAAAGCCTTCGGGCAACAATTCAATCCAATCCGACATACCAACCGACCCGGGCCTAATCACCCACAGGAAGGGTTGCGCGCTGTTCGCCAGTCCCCAAGCGATTTCGACGAATTCTTTCTCGCTCAGAGACGCGACGCTTCCCAAACAACTTACGTAGATCACCGAGCTGCGCGCTTGCTTGTCGAGCCACGATACGCAGCTTCGGTCCTCCTCCATTAGGCTGCTGGAGATCGGCGGGGCTATCATGTACAGAGGGCCTATTGGGAAGAGTGGGACTTGAAATTGTTTCTGGATTTGCTCTAGAATTGATTGTTCAAGGCAATTCACAGTGTTCCATATCGTGGCTGACGATTTTCTATGGCCATATGTCCTTGTCATTATTATCGAATATTTTTCGGAATTGTGAGTTAAGCTAAAAGGTAGATCCTTGAACCTCAAGGGATCTAGCTCTGGCACAATTTCACGAGAGAGAGAATCTACAACGAGTAATAGTAATAAAGATTATTAAAGTTAATTAGATTTAACGGCTAGTTTTCACATGTCAAAGAAAAGAAATCTGACCGTTCTAGTACCTTGGCGGACAAGGCAGCCTTGTTCGGTGAGTTTAACAAGGCCAGAGCGAGCGAGCGAAGTGGCTGCGCTTGTAGTGCGCAAGACTGCGCTCGGGAGCGATAGCTCGTTGGCCACGTCTTCGGCAAAGAACATGAATTCGTCCGCGATAACCCACGCGGCCCCGGCCTCACCCCGCGACTCTGCTTGCTCGATCACGCGCTGCACACACGCCTTGAACTCTCCCCTGCAGTTCTCGTTGATGGCCAGCACGGTCGACATGGGGTCCGTGGAGGTGAACTCGCAGCCCGATAGGCCGTCGGGCAAGGCGACGAAGGCGAAATCGGGGTGGCCGTTGTTGGGAGAGTTGAAAACGGTGTGAGCAATTGTGATAGAGAAGCCTTTTGAGTGAAGAGCTTTGGCTAGTTGAAGCATTGGATTAATGTGGCCTTGGTACGGACATGGGACTAGAACCAACCGTTGGTTTCTCATATCTCTGTTTTTTTTTCTTATTCAGAGATAAACACACAACAAAAGTTTTTCCCTTTTTTTGGGATGATTTAGGCACCAAAAAAAAAAATGCTTCAAATGTGTATGT
The DNA here is from genome assembly GCA_018132145.1 of Boehmeria nivea var. tenacissima. NCBI lineage: Eukaryota > Viridiplantae > Streptophyta > Magnoliopsida > Rosales > Urticaceae > Boehmeria > Boehmeria nivea. The sequence goes on from CM030883.1 coordinate 11,625,527, forward strand.
TTGGCTAAAATATGGGTGCTTTGTAGAGAGCTTGGTTGCAGGATTTCCATATAATAAATGGGTGACACTGTGGTGGGAAACGAAAATAAAACTCACCAGTGGGAAATTATTTTCAAGAGCTCTTATTGGCTATCACTAGGGGTATATGATAACTATTATGCTCTTTATGGCATGTAATTTTATTTTATTTTTGTCTTCTTCCACTCTTTCATTTTTTCGACTTTTTCTAATACACCTGGATGAATCCCATGCCAAATCTGCAAAAGACAAACATCAATGTTGAAGCTTATTTTTAATTTCAAATATAAAGAAGAGAGAAACACATCAAGCAATCCTAAAATCTATCACATTAAATTGCCAAATACAACATTAGATATTCACAATCCAACCAAGAACATATTCAACAACTTCTCTTAAATTATGCTTCCAAGACAAATTATAATTTCACCATGACGTCGCGGAGATGGAGAGGAAAGAATGTCCAGTGCAGCAATTGGGAAATCATTGTAGAACCACAATCCCTTTTGATGAACAGCACACGGAGATCAAATTTCGGATCCTCAACGTGAGGAAGTGGCGGCAACAAAAGCAAATCATTGGTTCCGACTGCGAAATGGCATGGGTAACCGCGCAACATTGGGCGCCAGCAAGAGGCGCACTCGAACCAGACGGTTTAGGGTTGTCGATATCGTTGTTGACACACTATTTGGGGCCGAATCCGAGCCGCGGGTAGCGACCTTAATCGGTGACGCTGCTTTGTCGCCCGAAGCGAGCCTCCGGTGTTCCCAAAGACCACGATGGGTTTTCCGTGGACGGAGGGAGGCTCTTAGTATCGTGATGTAAGAGGGAAATAAGGATTAGAGTTAGATTTTAAGAAGAAGGATGAAAAGATTTTGAAGAACTTGTCAAATTTTTAAATCATAAATAGAAGAAAATGAAAAAGATTTTGTGTGGTAAAGAGCATGACAATTACCGTATACTTTTGTTGATATCCAATAATATCTCTTGTATTGGTTCCCACCGATCTGTTTTTTAAGTGTTTCCCAACACAGAATTTCCGATAATTGCATTTTGTGGGTTTTTTTTTTTTTTTTTGGTCTTGTGAAAGCAATGTTCAACTACAGATGTCAGATACTAAACAATACTCTGAAAGACTATCAAAGAGAAATATAATAATGGTGGAGAATATTTAATGCACGAAAGTCCTTTTTTTTTTTTTCTTTGTTTAATAATCTAAAAATGATATTAGCTTATTTTTGCCAATTAATAAGAATATTATTATTGGGTTTATAGATTTTGAAAGTTAAGTAAGTTTCTTGAAAGAGCTCCTAAAAGAAGTCCCCTTTTTTTTACAGGCTCAAGAAGTGAAATGAAGATGTGGAAAATTTTGTGCCAAAGTGATTGAAGATTAAGATCGTACCACACTTTTTTTTTCTTTGGCTGAAGCCTAGGAATGTTACTGTCTAACAGTATAAAAGTCTATTAATTTGTGCATGTGGATAAATTATAAAGAACAGCTGTCAAAGCAAATTTTCTGGCAAAATATATATGAGCTGTATATTTTGGTTAGGTTAAATGAGCTGTCGAACAGAATCCAAAGATGCCTTGTTTTTTGTAAAGCCTGATATCAAATATTGAGCTAATTACGAGAAGATCAATAAGTTTCGCATATGCAAGATTCCACTATGCGTCTAAGTTGGTTAGTTTATTTTTGTTTGCGATAATTATTCAAACGTGTATTTTAAAATAGTTATTAACTGCTTAAATTTCAAATTATTTAAAAATAAAAATTTATGTTTGTTAAGATTAAAAAAGTCAACAATCATTTTAAAATTGTCATTTAAGCGGTTACCTCAAACAAATGATTAATCATATAAGCACATGTGTGCACTGTGTATATGTGTTAAGGTTTTTTATGGAGAAAAATAAAAAAGAGAATATTAAAACCATCCTTTGTGTTTATTACAAATATCACACTACTCTCGCTCGCTGTTGATAATACATAATTTGTCTTCAAATTTGTTTAAGATCCGTTAGGAAAGTTGAATTAAATTTACTTTTGGTAAGTTACAAGTTTGGGAAACAATAAATTAAAAGAAAAAAGAAAGAGAAGTTTTCGTTTTACGTGGCTCTTAGGACATATGTGCATCTAATTATATCTGTTTGTGACCAAGAGATGAAGTGATTCGGTTATGAGTGTCAAGAGGAGCTACTATAAGTGTGTCACAATTGGGAGTAAGGCTAAGGTATGAGTGCGAAGATAGTTGATAAAATCAATTGTGAGTCTGAAGAATGTGTGTATCCCCATGGTGAAGCAGTCATTCTCGCACCGAGAGAGAAAGGAGAGACATAAGATAATTATGTGCGAGTGTGAGAGAGAGAGATAACTGGTGTAATTAGGTTTGAGTTAGTGAGAGATTCAAGAGAGCATTAAGCGTGTAATCTCTCTACTAAAGTAATAGTGATAAAGTGGTTTATCTATAATGGACGTATGCAATTTGCCGAACTACTTAAATTGTTGTGTTTTTTCTGTATTTTATATTGCTTTTTGTTGTTCTGTTGCGTGCGCGTTTGTGTGTTCTATGGATGTGACGATTTTCTCTGTAACAAGTGGTATCAGAGTTTTAGTTGTAGAGATCGTGGGGAAAACGGCAAAGATGTCTGGGCTGAAGTTTGACACCAAATTTGATGAATCAAATACCGAAACTTCACAAGAACTCAATCTCCCAAATAAGAATCCTAAATCACCTTAACAAAAAGGGTGAGTTGCAAAAATAGGCCAAAATTAAATGTTTGTTTTAAATGATAGCCTACGTTTCAATAAATTAAAAAAATAGTCATGTTATGAATTGTATAACAGAAAAGTATCACATAAAATATAATACATCTGTAAACATTTGTAAGATATTGTTTAACACTTCAAAAAATAATGAGTAAAACTTGAAGTGTTACAAAATATCTTACAAATATTTACAGATATGTTATATTTTGTGTGACACTTTTCTGTTATATAATTCGTAACATGGCTATTTTTTTTAATTTTTTAAAACATAGGCTGTATTTTAAAAACGAAATTTTTTTTAGCTATTTCCTACGATTTCCCTAACAAAAATAACTGGCTAAGAGCAATTGGACACCCAACATAAACACGCACAATGCCACAAAGATGAATGAATATACAAATGGGTACATAATAAAAGCCCAATTAAGACTCAAACTAATAATGACAAACGGAAAGAATTACGGCTTAATCGACAAGAATTACCCAACTAACACAGAATAAAAGAAAATCCAATTGAAATTGACAAAAAATTAACTTGAACAAACAAGAACACACCGTACCCTAATTTTTTTAATGGTTTTTTTTAGAACAAAAATTGACATGACAAAGACAAAAATAAACAGATTAGAAAACCTAAAGTAGATAGCCTTGCTTTGATACCAGTTGATACGAACCTAATTCATATTCTCACAAAATACTATTCAAATTTTGGCTAAGTTATTTTGTCTTGTAGTAAATTTATTTTTAGTTAAAAGTCTAAACAAATCAATTTTTTGTTTTCCATAACACTTTCACAAATTACTATTTAAATTTTGATGGGTTTTTTAGCAATTATTATTTTTTCATTATCTCACCTCTCCCTTTTTTTATTTAAACATTTTAAATGCCATGTTTTTTTTTTAATTTTTGTTTAAAGCATTTTAATCACCATATATTTTTTATAAATGAGGAAGATAAGAGAGAAAAAATAAGGTAAAATAACAATTTATAAATATAAAAAATGGTATGACATCCTAGTATTGATTAGGCCTGCACATCGGGCGAGGGAACGATTATCGACCCCAAAATTGCAACACCCGGGCTCGGGCACGGAAAGAGGCTGTCAATTTTTGACTGAGAGAGGGTCGGTCGGATGGTGATCGGATGTGCGGGTTTGGGCTAATAAATGGGCTTTATGGGCTGCTCCAAAATTTGACCTATCAAATTCTAAAATAACAAGACAAGACTTGGCTGCAATAAAAAACCAGAAATATATATATACACACACATATATATATATATATATATATATATATATATGATAAGAAAGAGGCTGACATTCAAAAACTACATACGTACATGTGTGTATGAAGATAATAGAGAAAATGAGAAATAGGTTGGGATGGAGGCGACGATGATGCGAGGTCGACGATGATGGTGGCTACGGTGAGGCAAGCGATGGTGGGGAGGCGAAGACGAGGGAAGGATGCAGAAAGAGGAATCCATATATGTGTATATATATAGATAGATATATATATATATATATATGATATAAATTTCATAAAAAGAAATATGCCGGTCGGGCAGTTATCGTCCGAGCTATCTTAGCTTGTACCCCACCCCAACCGAAATGAGAGACATATCGGGCGGGTTTCCGATGGTTTCGGTTGTGGCACGGGACCCTGACAATTCGGGCGGGTTACTAGACGGAACATCGGGTGCACAGGTGGGTGGCCATTTTTGTGCAGCTCTAGTATTGATTAGAAACTTAAATGTCTTTTTGGATCAAAATTTCCCATGATTTCCCTTCCCAATAAAATTACAAATATAAGTGAGTTCCTATAGAATATTACATATTTAAGTAGGGTATTGAAGAATATTACAGTGAAGATAGGTAAGATTACATTTATAATCCTAAATAAGACTAAAGTTTTTTTATTTTTTATTTTTTTTATTTTCCTTAACGATTTTATCTTTTAAAAGTCCAAAACCACTTTTTCAAAGAACAATATTTTTTAAATAATATAAATTTTTAAAAAATAAAAGCAAAAAACATGTGAAAATTATATGTATCACAAAAAAATCATTATGTCAAAATGTAATTTATATTCCAGGATATAGTATATGTTATGTCTCAAAATATAGTTTATATTTTAGGATATAATTTATATTATCTCTCATAAAAGATGTTATTAAACAAAAAAAAGTGCACAAATTAAATATTTAAAGCAAAAAAAAAAAATTGTTACAACGAAGCACATGTTCATAGCAATTTTTTTTCAAATAAAAATTCTAAATATAATAGAATATAATTTATATTCTGGGATATAATTTATATCGTCTTAGAATATAATTTATATTTTAGGATATAATTTATATTTCGTAAAAAGGGAGGGGATACAAACATAAGTGATCAAGCTTTGATTTTTTTTTTTTTGTATATTTAAATATTAAAAGAAATTTAAATGTTGCGATTAAAAAAAAAACGGTTAACCACATAATAGCTATTGTTTACATGTACTTTTTTAAATTAAAAAAAAAATAGTTACAACTGCCCAATAGTTGAACAACCCACCAAAAAAAAAACGTATGCCACAATATAAAAATCAATACAATTATATTCCAAAAAAAAAAAATTTAAGAAAATAGCCACTGTTTACAAAATGATTTTGAAAAATAGCAACAATTTCAAAAAATTTAAAAACTAGCCCTTTCAGAAATTTCGGACACGTGTCAAAAATTTCTTACAGCACATTTTATGTGTAATTTTGTTATTGTCAGAAATTTCTTGCAATGTGTTATGGCTAGTTTTTAAATTTTTTGAAACTGTGGCTATATTTTAAAAATACGCAGTCCGAAATGACTATTTATCTAACTGACAAAAAAAAAACTAAAATATCAATCGAAAAAAATCATTACTTACATCTTTTAATTTTTTAAATCCTAAAATATGATATATATCAACGACAAAACCACTACCCACGTTTGTAAATTAACGTTCTTTGGTTAATACGCTAAAAAGAATCGAAGACGTTTTCAAATTAACATTCTTTGATTTATATGCTAAATAAAAAAAATCAAATACGTTTTCAAATTAATGTTCTTTGATTTATCTAAATATCGAACTATATATTCTAAGATCTTTAAGTTTTTAAAACTTTGCTTCACCAGAGCTTGACACGTAGCAGGCTCTGAAATTTCTTTTAATTGCACATAGGGACTTGTGTGGGGGCTTCAAACAAATTTTGAGGGGCCTTGTTACAAATTCTTATGAGAGTTTTTCTAATTTCTCTCTTATTTCTCCCTTTTTTGTAATGAAGTTTTTATTTTTTAATGTTTTCTTCTTTTGCCTCATCTCCCACTCTTTATATATCTCTTTTTATTTTAGAAAAGAAATCATATGTTGTTCGCATGCATTTTACTAGAATGCTAAAAAGAATCAAATATGACACATAAGGGTAGTTTAGTATTTAAAATATAACACATCAACAAACTCTTTATATTTGTAATAGTCTCTAAATCTCTTCTTAAATGTGTAATATTATACGTGAGTGACTTATATATAGTCCTTCACATACGGTAGCCAAAAACGAAAATTTCGTTTCTGTTTCCGCAAAAAACGGAAACAGAACCGTTTTCATTTTTCGCAGAAAACAGAGTTTTCGTTTTTCATTTTTTATTTTATTCTTTTAAATTTCCAACCGGTGGATTTTTTTTTCTCTCATCAACGGTCTTACCTATTAGATTTAAAAATAAAACGGAGAATGGTAACGGTCGCGGAAACAGAAATACCGTTTCCGTTTTTGACGAAAACAGACTATTTATCGCTAAAAACAAAAACGGAAATTCTGTTTCTGTTTACCGTAAAAAATAAAAACAAAAATTCCGTTTTGGTACCGTTTATAAGCCTACTTATATATGTAATTTTCCCTTCGCTTTATTTCTCACATACTTTGGGCCTTAGCCCAACTCTAAAGGCCCAACCGCAAAAAAAATTCCAAAAAATAAAAGCTATGAAATAGGATAATACCAATCATATCCTCAAAAACCCTTGTATTTATTTATCACTCCTCATCCTCTTCACTCTCAAAACCCTCATTCCCATTTTCTCTGCAACTCTCTCTCGCTCTCCAACAATGGCTCAAACCCTAACCCGAGCCATCGCCGCCGTCACGGCGCGAAACCCTACGCTCTCTCTCCTCCTCCCGAGGCGCCTCGTTTCCTCCATAACCAAGCCGCCTCCGGTGCCCACCCTCGTCCTCGGCCGCCGCTCCCTCTTGCCGGCGGCGAGGCCTCTGGCCGTCGCGCCGGCCAGCCGGTTTGCGACGATCCGGTGCCGAGTGAACCGCTCCGGCAGCGGCAGCTACTCGCCGCTCAACTCCGGCTCCAACTTCAGCGACCGGCCTCCGACGGAGATGGCTCCGCTCTTCCCCGGCTGCGACTACGAGCACTGGCTCATCGTCATGGACAAGCCCGGCGGAGAGGGAGCCACCAAGCAGCAGATGATTGATTGCTATATCCAAACCCTAGCGAAGGTTCTCGGAAGGTTTGTACGGTGTTGTTTGAAATCTAGGGTTTCGAGTTTTCATTTTCCTTTGAACGAGAGAAATGAGATTTTTTTTTTCCCTTTTTCTATGGTGGTTTCAGCGAAGAAGAAGCTAAGAGGAAGATTTACAATGTATCGTGCGAGAGGTACTTTGGATTCGGCTGCGAAATCGACGAGGAGACCTCGAATAAGCTCGAAGGTTTGTGATTGTTTGTATTGTTGTCTTTTATTTTCTGTATTTTATTTTTCTCTTGGGACTTGTCACGATTAATTATTATCGTTCTTTTAACAGGTCTTCCAGGGGTTCTCTTTGTGCTTCCTGACTCTTATGTTGACCCTGAGAACAAAGACTATGGTGGTAAGTTTGAGGCTTTTGGATTTGTTTTTTCTGTGTCTTGATTTCTTATTAATTGTTGTATATGCGTTGTTAGTGGGTATTAGTATGTTTTGTTAATGGATTTTGCTTTGAGTTTTAGGAACGATTATAGATAAAAGTGATAACCTTTTATTTAGATTTTCAAGTTCTTTCCCTTCACCGCCAAGTAGTTGGAAGCCTTGTCTTAAAGAGGGTTTTTTTTTTTTTTTTTTTGGTGCTCTTATCTTATCTGTTTGTGTTTTGTCTGATGCCCTGAGCTGGTCAATACATGTTTGGCTAGTCATTTTTAGAGAATGAATATAGATGTCGAAATTGGTGAATCACTATGCTCGGGAGATATTACTAGTATCCTGAAACTCACCATATATGATATTCGTAGTCCATCTTGGCAAAGCTGAAAAGCCCTGTGGGCAATGTTTAGTTTTGAATGCTAATGGACTTATACTAAATGTCTCTCTAGACTGTTCTGTGCTTAAAATAATTTGTAGAGTTGCAGATCAGTGGAGATGAAACGTTGCATAATAACCCTTTATTTGCATGTGGGTTTATCTTCCATCTGTCATGTGTGTAGTTCTTTTGAGTGAATGTTGCAGCTTTCCTTTTTAGACCTTGATTCGTGTACTTTAACATTTCACAACCTATGACGTTAAAGTTGCAACAATTTTAAAATACGTTTAAAAATACAAATGCATTTATGCGTGATGAATTGTCAAACCTCAAACATACGAAACTGCATTGAGCTGATGATATTAATATTGCATGTGTCATAAATGAGTTGTTGTTGGTTACGACATTCTTAGTCCATCTTGGCAAAGCTAAAAACACCCAGTAGATAATGTTGAGTTTTGAATGTTAATGGACTTAGACTAAATGTCTCTCTAGACTGTTCTGTACTTTAAATGATTCATGGAGTTGCAGATCAGTGGAGATGAAACATTTTATAGATGGTCCAAATTTAAGTGTATTGTTACCGTTTTCTATAGTCCATCTTGGCAAAGCTAAAAAACCCCATCTGGTAATGTTTAGTTTTGAATGCTAATGGACTCAGAATAAATGTCTCTCTAGACTGTTCTGTACTTTAAATGATTCGTGGAGTTGCAGATCAGTAGAGTGAAACATTTATGGATACCACTTGGTCCAAATATGTCTATTGTTACCATATTCTTTAGTCCATCTTGGCAAAGCTAAAAAACCCCGTTTGGTACTGTTTAGTTTTGAATGCTAATGGACTTATACTAAATGTCTCTCTAAACTGTTCTGTGCTTTAAATTATTCGTGGAGATGCAGATCAGTAGAGATGAAACATCTTATTAGTTCCTTGTTTTCATAAGGTTATGAATTTGCAATTTGCTAATGTCACTTGTGCGACTGTTATTGATAGTAATCTGTTGATTTATTACTCTGCCTTTACTGATTACATGCCCTCTTTTCAGCCGAGTTGTTTGTGAACGGAGAAATAGTCCAAAGGTCACCAGAAAGGCAAAGGAGGGTGGAGCCGCAGCCCCAGAGAGCCCAGGACAGACCAAGATACAACGACAGAACCCGATATGTGCGCCGAAGGGAAAATGTTCAGTGATCAAACAAATCGGAAACTAGCCTTGTATAGATAATGTCGGAAGAAAAGAAAAGAAAGTTCCTAGTTTCCTTTGTTTTGAGAGGTCAAGGACGTGTTAGATATAGCTCTATCTGGATATGGTTGTGGCTAATGGACTTGTAAGCGTGCAATCTGTTGTTGAGTCGAAAGTCTATTTGCATAAACTAAATGGATTAAGTTAATGTTATTTGCATAAACGCTTGCATAAAAGTTGAAAGCCATCTGATTGTTTAAGGATTTGTGAGTTCAAATTTTTGTTTGATAGCAATAGATACGAAAGACCCGACATTTTTGGACATTGTTCGAAACCTTAAATCGCAATAACACGCTAGCATTTTGGACTTGCCATTTCCAAATCCAAGGCAAGAGGTGATTTCGATTATCTTGCACAAATATAATTACAGTAAAAAATGGATATTTCCGTTTCCCATAAGATGTCATTTCCTCTCGTTTGGAATGAATTTACCCGTTATAAAGGAGTACATCATGCACTAAAAAGAAGAATATGTCAATAATTTAGAAGAATAAGAACCTAACATTTCTAAAGTTTTTAAAAATTAAAAAGTTAATAATTAGTCCTTAAAGAATTAAAAAAAAACTTAAAAAATATAATAATAAAATTATAATATCATATCATGTAGTTAGAAGTTGATTATTTTTTTAAAACATAACTCAAAAAATGACGAAAAGTAATTACAAAATTTTAAAACAAGGTATAAAATTTTTCACTAACTACTAATTAGATGATAAAAAAACGAATTTCTTTTATTCCAAAAAGAAATTAATTTCAAAAGGAAAAAAAAAAAGCCGCATATCTGCAAAAGTATATATATATATATTAAAAAATAAATAAACACCAAGAAAAAAAAAACAAAAAAATCTGAATTGCAAGGCAAATCATAAATCATAATGAAGAGGCAAACCAAGAGACAAAAGTGGTATATATGATTACAATTGTTGCATCATTATAATTTATAACGATAACACTGAAGAAATAAGATTGCCTTCGCCTTTCTAGGTTTTGTTACAAATTCCCAATCTCATTTTTTGCTCAAAATTTCTGATTTTGACTTTCTCGTCTCTCCGCAATCGATCTCTTCTACTTCACGCATAATCTTATCAACCTCTCGCTTCGCCTTCAAATGCCCATTTCTTCTTCTTCTTTTAAGGTAAAGAAACACTTTAGCTCTTCCATTTCCTCTTATTCTTTTGCATCGGGAAAAAGCTCTAAAAAAAAAAAAAGAATTGAATATCGCTTTTGGGTTTTTGGTAGCGTGATTTCTGGGGTTTTATCTGGGTTTTAGAGGAACTTGAAAGTTTTCAACTTTTGTGTCGCTTAATTTCGTGTTATGAAAAAAATGAAGTTTTTCATACGTGGGTAGGTTTAATATTTCTCAGACTCAAGCTAGGGCCAATTTGGAGTGGACAAACCAGTTGCTTTTGAATTCCTATATACTTGGATTCCTAGTGCCTCTCAGTTAGATCAACTTTCCAATGGATTCTTGAATTTTTAATGAAATTTGGTGTACCATTCATGAAGAAGCTGAGATGAGACAGTGTTTGTGTTTGTATTTGTGTGTGTGAATCTAAACACTGAATCGGTGCTCGTGAATGTAGCATATTTATTTGCCCTAAGGATGGATAAATGCCATTTTTTTTTCTATCTGTTGTTCTTTTTATATATGGATGCCATTGCAAGAAGTTGCAGTTCTCAAATATGCTAAGGCTTTTAGTGTCGGAACGAAAGTCTCCGAATGTTTGGATCTTTTACTGAAGCCCGAACCTTGCAAGTTCTTATCTGAAATTAAAGAAGAATCTAGCGGTGAGATAGGCGTACACCATACTTGTCCTCTAAACTACATGTTCATGTGTTGCATAGCATTAGTTGGAGCCCAAACGTCTTCTCGGAATAACTTGTCTTCGATTTTATTAGAAATCTTTAGCAGCATTATGTTTTTGTTTTTTGTTTAGTTGTTGAATCTAAATCTCTATGTATTAGAGGATGTTGAGACTTTGCTTGTCTTTTATTGACAATCGTATGCAACGTTTCTACTTGGTGCAGTGATATTTCAAGTACCGTGATTTTGGGGTCAATGCGGGTGCTGAGATGTTTTCCCGTTTATTATAGTTGGCCATTGTGTAATTGATACTCTTGTCTATAGAATATCAGCTAAATTGAAATTTTGGAAAAATGAGTTCATCGCATCGCCCAAGAGAAAAGCATAAAAAAAGCAGCAGGCTCGCCCCGAACAATGATGATGAAGGGAGTGCAGCTCGAACAAGGCCGATTAGCTATGAAGAGATTATGCTTAGGAGGACAAGGAAGAGCTTATCTGAAGATCTCAAAGAGGGAGTTCTTGAAGCAGAAAATGCATCGGGAAAGGGAGATGTTAAGTATGTATCTGACAGATTTGAATCTGAAAAAGGCTACCGACACCATAAAGATTCTCCGCCTATTGATGAACGGCATGTTATAGTGGAGGAAACAAAGTTAAGCTCTAGAAAGAAAGAAAAGAGTACTTCCACAAATAGTAAATCTGAAGATAATCATCTGAAAGGGAGAGATATAGTAACTCATGTGTCGGAAAGAAGATTGAAATCGGTAGTTTCTAGACCGAATGATGACATGAACAATGAAATTAGAGGAGGCAAAACTGACAAACAAATACATGGTAGGAGGGAAAATGATAAGCTTTCAACTGATAATGCTCGAAATGAAGGTGGAAAGAAGTATTCAAGAGAGTCAACAGTAAAGGAGAGTCATGCCGAACTAAGAAGAGGAAACTCTGAAAGAGAAACCAAGAGAAAATACCAAAACGGAGATCATGAGAAGACGAAAGATCGGAATGTTTCAAAGAAACTCCATGCAGAGAGGCACCACGAGACTGAAATTTTAGGGAGAAACAAAAGGAAAGAGTCATTGAAATCGCGTTTAGAAGAACCAAAGACGAGAAGGGGGCGTTCTAGGAGTAGAGATCGTGATGACAGAAATAGAAGGTCCCAATCTCCCTCAACAAGGGATCACAAGCGCACATCTTATAATAGGACTGCTCACAAAGACGTTTCTCCTCACTCTCATAAAGATAGGTCTCAGAAACAAAATCACTTTGACAGGAACAAATTGTCAAGTAATGGCTCAAGTAGTCACTATCGCCGACATGATGAACCCACAAGTGGTCTCGGAGGCTATTCACCGAGGAAGCGGATAACTGAGGCTGCTGCTAAAACTCCTCCTCCACCCGATCATATACCAGAGAGGAAAAGTGCGAAGTGGGATATGCCACCTCCAAGAACTCACAATATATTATCTGGTTCAGTTCCTTCTGATTTTCAATCATCAAGCAGTATTGTGGCCACAGGTGTGCGAGAGTTGGCTATGGCCGCTCCTATTGTGTCAACTTCTACAAAGTTGCCTTTGGGAGTGTTTGCGACTCCTGTATTAACTAAGAAATTAGCCTCTGTTGACTCAATCCAACTAACGCAAGCTACACGGCCTATGAGGAGGCTTTATGTGGAAAACATACCTTCCTCAACCTCTGAGAAGGCCTTGGTGGAATGGTTTAATGAACTATTGTTGTCATCGGGTGTAAATCATATTCAAGGAACCCAACCGTGCATTAACTGTATTGTAAGTTGAATATTCTTTGGCGTTTGCATTTTGCCTCTTTGTTTGTGAGAATACAATATCCTCTGGGGTCTATGAATGAATGCATTACCTGATTTTGACCGCAGATAAACAAAGAAAAGGCTCAAGCTCTTGCGGAATTTCTTACACCGGAAGATGCTTCAACAGCTCTGTCTTTTGATGGAAGTTCCATTTCTGGTTCCGTTCTGAAAATTAGACGTCCAAAGGACTTTGTTGAAGCGGCAGTAAGAATAGTAATCCTAACCTATCGTTTATCATTTTCATTGTTGCCTTATACTATGTATGGTTGTTTGTTTCATATTATTTTATTTGTCTATTATCTTTGAAGTATATGATATTTGAAATTGAATTCTTCTTATAGAGTTAGAATAATTTGATTTCTAGTTTCTCTTCTAAATTATTTAATATTGCTTCTAAATGCTTTTATCTGAGTTGAATTCTTCTTTTATCTTTAATTTGTGTAATTATTTTGGACTGAATAGACTCTCCCACTGATTAAAAAAGAAGAAGAAGTTGGGATAGTACAACATGAGAAAAACTGAAGCATTAGAAAAAGTGAAAATCAACTAACTGAACATTGTACTTGTAACGAAATTTACTCTGACGAGGTCTTGACCTTGGTCCTAAACTTGTTAGGTAGTTGCGTAATGGGTGCTGAGCTTTACCAAATTACTATTAGCTTTCTTGCTTCTGATTGTTTTGCATGCTTTGAATCTGGTTGTCTGTATATGCAAGTTCATCAAATTTGAGCATTTGAAATAATCCTACCAGAAGCAGGAATTGTAAGAACTCCATAACCATATCTGCATATAGGCTAATGATAATGCATTAGAGTTGAGATTATTATTAAATTTTCATTTCTTCTTGGTCGACTTAAAAGGGATTCATTTAGAATGCCAAATAAATATTGAACTTCCAATGAGAAACTAGCAAAAGTAGATAGCTTGATCATGAAATTTGGTTTGACTCCTACGATCCAATTTTCTTCCTATATACTATTGTTAGCAAAAGCTATTTTCGGCTGCTCTAGAATTTTATACTGCTGCTTGCGGTTATCTGAGGTATGTTGTGGTTACCATTTATGTAGCAGGTTTTCAGACAGTTGCTATTTTCATGCAGACTGGAGACATGGAGAAATCAATCGCTGCAGTTGATACAACTAGTGATGTCGTGAAGGATTCGCCTAACAAGGTGTGTGAGTTTGGGAATATTATTATTATTAGTGAGTGAAAGTTGGGTACCCAAAGATGCATGTCTCTGTCTAGCGGTATCAGTTTGGTTGCACTCCAACAAGGCTTTGCTTTCGAGCAACTACTTAATAAAATGAAATTTCTTATTAACTACCTAGTTCTGTTAGACTTGTCTTTATTTATTGAACTATCGCTAGCTTCAGAATTATAAGGAGAATCTAGTGTGTCCAAGGCATAAAATCGTTCTATTCCTTATGTTTCTTCACCCGTAAGTTTTCAACACGTAAACCCATTTTATAATGACTGCATCGTCATTGTCTTATGTTAAATTCATTTGTCTTGGTTAAGATAATATATTGTTGCTTGAATTCGAATCAATTGAGGGTCATCTATGATTGTCCACGTAGTGTCCCTCTTCTATAGTCGCTGGAAAATCACACATTCATCAGAAAAAAGTGAATTGCCCTTGCTTATATTACTTAACCACTTAGAATCTATTTTGTGTTAGAGCAACTGTCATTTTCGAGACATTTTTCTCATTTGGCTCTCTATTCATTGTCTAATATGTTGCTTTCCTTTTTTTTTTTTTTTTGCATTAATCTTTTCTTTCTCTAAAATTAGCGAGCATCTTTTTCAGATCTTTATTGGTGGAATCTCTAAGGTTCTTTCCTCGAAAATGGTAACTACGGTCTTATTTCTTACACATTTCCTCGCCATTTCCCATAAAGTGTTTCTCCTTTTTTCCCTTTCTCTGTTACTGTGCCCATCCATCTTTATCTGACATGATGGTTTACGCTTCTTTTAGCTCATGGAGATTGTAAGTGCTTTTGGACCTTTGAAGGCATACCGTTTTGAGTTTAATGACAATCTGAACGAACCATGTGCTTTTCTGGAGGTACGAGCGTATAAAACATGCTTAAAGTTCCGAGATTTCTTCGTCATAAATTTGCGCGTTGGAAAAACTGTTAAGCTTGCTTTATTAAAAAATATGCTCACAATGATTTGTTTTTGTTTTTGTTTTGTTTTTTTTTTTTTTTTTACTTTAGTTGCATTTCTTAATCTAACCCACTGTACTTTAGTATCACTTTCTTCCTTATGATGCTCTTTGTGTTGGCCTCTTTTATTCCATAGCTTCAGTGCTTACTGACCTATATATATGCCCTTGTCAGTATGTAGATCAATCAACTACCCTTAAAGCCTGTGCTGGCCTCAATGGTATGAAGTTGGGTGGGAAAGTACTAACTGTTGTTCGAGCAATTCGTGGTGAATCATCCTTGGTACTATTACTATCACTCTCTTCTTCTCCAAGCCAATTTGGACAAAGCTCTTGATAACATAAATGGTTTTTTTAATGCTAGGATTTTATTTTTTTACTTAAGACTTTTGTTTACTTAATGAGTAACAATCTTTGCTAGGGAAATATTGAAAGTTCACCATCATATGAGATTCCAGACCACGCAAAGCCACTTCTCAAACAGCCTACACAAATCCTAAAGCTCAAGAATGTGGTATGGTCTTCATGCTCTTTTGTTGTGAATATAAACATGCGTATTTATCACTCTATTTACCTATTAACTAGGAGTGCCTGAAAATGAACGTTGACAAATAATGAAATTGGAATATTATCAGTAAATATGCTCTAGTAATATTTCTCTTGAATGTCTTTTAGTTCAACGAAGAGGGTCTATCGTTGCTGTCCGAACCAGAAATTGAAGAAGTCATTGATGATATTCGATTGGAGTGTGCTAGGTACTGAAAAATTCATTTTGATATTATCCCCTCTTGTGGCGGAATTCTTAATATTTGTTAACACCACATGTTTGTGCAGGTTTGGCAATGTCAAATCAGTTAATATTGTCAAGCAAGGAAACAGTCAGACCACCTGCACAGTGACATGCAAACTCGATGACAACGCACTAACTGCAGGGTTCGGCAGAGACTTGACGCATGAGAATAGTAATGGAAAGACACACAATTCGGAAGAGCGTATTAATAGTGGGTCAGATGGAACTGAACTGATAAAGTGTGTTAGCGATGCCAAAGAACTTCAAGAGGATGAAGTAACAAGAGATAACTGCACAGATGATGGTAAGAACGCGCATAATATTATGGATGACAAGCCATCTCAAACAAGTCAGTTTAGTAGCGACATAGCGGTTAAAGTTGAAGGATGTGAGTACCTACCTAATATCGCTCCGGAAGTGTTTCCCAACCAGCCGAAAAGCCCAAAAGAATCGTCGGAAGATTTGATACATAGTGATGACAAGGTTTCCATTACCATTCCAACAGATGCCAAGGGCTCAGATGTAGAATTGAAACCCGAAGAAAACTCCAATTCAGGGGATGCCGATGGTAGAGCTGTAGATGAATTGGATGACAGCGTCAAAACAGAATCCGGCGCTGTCGAAAAGGATGATGCCAAGGAACGGGTTTTGGATCTGGGAAGCGTATTTGAGGTGGGTTGTGTATTTGTGGAGTTTGGAAGAACCGAAGCCGCGTGTATGGCAGCTCATTGTCTGCATGGACGGGTGTTTGATGGCCGTATAGTCTCGGTGGAGTACGTATCTCTAGATCATTACAAGGCCAGGTTTCCGATATGAGCTGTCAAAGGCAATCCCTGTAGTCTTGGACTTGTAAGCCTCTCTGATCTATATATGTAGCACAATGTCAACTTTTGGAGCCATGAAATTGCTTTTTGTCATGAGAGTTTCAGTAAAAAAACGCATGTAAATTTGGTTCCGGTTTTGAAAGTCATTTTCGAGTTGGTTTCGAAGGCGTAATTGCTTTGGGAAGCAGGATTAGTAACGAGGAAGTGAAGAAGATATTGGCTGACTGAAATTCAATTTTATCTTAGACTAGTTACTACTACATGTGTAAACTTGATTCTTTTGGCTAATTTTCTGACCAATTTTACCTTAATGCAATAGATGCTATTAGCATATAAAATAGATGAAGCAGATGTTGTAGGGTAAAAAGAAAAAAACAGCTGCTATTTGTAATATTTTGTGTTCTCCTTTGGATATGATATCTTGAGGTAAATGCAAAAGATTATATTTTGAGATTAAATTCAGCTCCTACTAGAATGTTGTGTGGGTATTTAATATGGGCTACCTTACTTTGTAGGAGAATTTGCCGCAAATAGCATGACTTTTTTTTTTCTTTTTTTTTTTTTGTGTGTTTTCAAAAATAGAGAAGGCCCTCGTAAGAAATTTTATAACAAAAAATCATCCAATATGTGTTAGAATTTTTTTCTAACATAATAAAGGAGAATTCTTATGTGTTTTTTTTTTTTTGAGAAAAATAATTTTGGACAGTCGGATTTGTTTTATCAATATATTCTACATCTTAAAAAGCTAAATCAAACTCATCAGAGAAGTTTCTCGTAATAATGCGAGATTGATACGGTCTTGTTGTGGTGGAAAATGGTTTTGGATTTTCAATATTTGTTAAAAATTTTATATAAAAAGACTTTTTTGTGGTTTTTTAGTGAATTTTACAGATTTAATTTTTTTAAATGTGAAGTTTACACGATGCATAATTGTTTCAAAAAAAAAAAAAAAAACGAGCCACTAGAGAATTATCATTTTGTAAGATTTCTTTAATATATTAGAACATGTGCTTCATTTTTTCTTTTTAAAGTGACATTCAAATTTGCAACCTATGTCATTATTACATGTCATGCTATTTTATTTATTTATTTCCCCCTCTTGTCTTCTATTTTTGTATATAAAAAAAAAAGATACAATTCGATCAAATTTACTATTAAAAAGTGGCATAGACCGTAAGCTTTCTTTTCAAGTAGCAATTTTTTAAAAACAAGCTGATGTCTAGAAGTAACATTTTTGAAAAGGGAGATTTTGAGGAATGCTCCATTCTTGACACAATGATAATCTATATTCCATGTATTTTGTACTTTTAATTTATACTCTAAAATTTATATTATAAATATAAATTAGAAATAAAAAAAAGCACAATACTTTTGGGTATAGATTATTAAGTAGCATAAGACCGACTTTATATTGATATTCTCCTTTTTTATTTTTTCAAAATTTCCTTTCAAAAGGCTTATTTGATTTGAGGCCCAAGTTAGATAGACAAAAAGCCCAAGTAGAGAGAGACTCAGAAAATCAGACATCACAGCCTTTCGAATGCTAAAATTGTCTCTTCATCTGACTCGCAGTCTCTCAAGATTGTTCCAAGTCTTATCCGAATACAAGAAGAAGAAGACGTTCTATCTGATATACAGCCATGGCTACAGCTTCTGCTACTGCTGGAGCGTTTCTCTCCAACCGAGTCAGCTTCACCTTCTCCAAATCCAACCACAATAACTCATCACTCTCTTTCTCTAACGCCAAGCCAAATCCAAAGCCCGAGCTCAGCTTCGTCGCTTCTCAGCTCGCCGGCCTCAGAATCTCCAACGACGTGTCGTTTCCCAAACCCATCTCCACCTCCTTCTCAGTACCTCCTCTCCGACCCATTTGCCGTCAGTCTCACTCTCTCTCTCTCTCTCTCTCTCTCCTCTTTTCTGGGTTTTGCTTCCTTTTTGCAGTAATCCATCAATTATTGTTGTGGGAGAAAAAAAAAATCGATGATTGTGCTGCTAGAATAAGCTGTGTTTAAGAAATCAGGTTTTGTTGGAAAAACAATGAATTGGGTCCACACTGATTCTCTAAAACTGCCTCTGAATAGAAGAGTTTAAACAGCTTTATCTTGTAGTGGATGGTTTGAGCTTTTCATTGTCAATCATGAAATGTGCTGTTTTATCTCATTTTGCATTTATCAGCTGTAGAGAAATTGTACAAAGCAAGATTTTATTTTATTTTACTTTATTTTATTTTTTTGTGTGATGTGTGTTCTATGATAGCCATTTAAGCTGTTTTTCTCACAAGGCTTTAAAATTGTATATGAAGAGAGATTTCAAAAGCCTGTCAATTGTATATCTTTAGGACGACTTAATAGATTTGTTGTGAGCAAAGTATATTGAGATTTCGAATCCAATATGCTTATTATCAAAGATTTTGAGTTTTCATTTTATCTTCGAAATTTCAAATTCGATATGCGAATTGAAAATGCTTTACAATCAATCGTCTCTTTATCTCTTTTAGAGAGTGGATTGGGTATAAATGCTCTAGGTGTGTATGTTCTATGTCCTATGCGTTGTTAGGTGTGTATGTTCATCGTGAAATGTTGATAGGCTAGGCGTTTTCGAGGACTCGCTTCTCAGTTAATTCTTACTCTTAAGCAAGGAAAAAGGGAGCTAATAAATAGTTCACCTCGTAATAATTGGGATTCTCTGATTTATTGATGAAGCATGAAATTCAGTTTCCCAACTCTATGAAGGATTTTCTTTAGCGGATTATCGAGTTATAAGTTTGATCATTTGCTTTGCGGTTTTTCAGGTAGAATTTGTCCGCTCACCGGGAAGAAAGCAAACAAAGCAAATAAGGTTTCTTTCTCAAACCACAAGACCAAGAAATTGCAGTTTGTCAACTTGCAGTACAAAAGGATTTGGTGGGAAGCCGGGAAGCGCTTTGTTAAACTTCGCGTGTCGACAAAGGCATTGAAGACCATAGAGAAGAATGGACTAGATGCTGTTGCCAAGAAGGCCGGGATTGATCTTCGGAAATTATGAGCGGCGAATTTGATTGTTTAACGCTTTCGCTTCTACTATAGGCAAGGCATTGCCTAGTCACTGTATTTTGCTTCTGATAATTTTGCAGCAATGTTTTGCTTAGTTGAGCTCTTGTTATATTGCTATTCTGTTGAACGCTTTTGACATACATGTTACAGCGCAGACATTGTGTATATTGCTCCTTTTGCATGACATAATGAACAAGAGATTCAATTTTTTTTTTTTAATGCCCCATGAAACCTTTTTTTGAGTTTTGTTTTGTTTTTTTGTTTTTGTTTTTTTTCTCCCTTTGCATGACTTGTTTTGTAACTGTCATTTTTGAAAAGCAAGTAATGATTCATCAACATTCAGAGCAACGAGTGAATATAAGGCATTGCAATAGATAAATAAATAAATAAACACCAAATAATATTTTGAATGAAGAAAATTGAACATGACCACTTTTTTTTTTTTTTAAAGATATATATAAGTTCTTTCTTCCTCTGTATAACAGATTATAAAATGTCAAAAGAAAATACAGAGACCATTTTATAATTTACTATTATACAGGGTTTACAAAGGTGTAGTAGAGTTATCATCTGAACGGTTCAATTGGTGCCGATTCTTCCAGAAGCGCTGCTGCCTCGAAGCATTCAGCAGCTTCTTGTGGTGAAGCCCCGATATCCGCTTTGTAAAGCAGCCCAAGATTGTACCAGGCAGAAGGGTTCGTTCGGTCGATTCGAAGAGCATCCATGAGAAAGCTTCTCACAACCGGCAACGATTCGCCACCGAGCTGTCTGAGGATGCAGGCAGTGGATATCAAGCTCGGTACATGCGTAGGGTCAACGTCTAATGCTTTCCTGAATGATCTCAAGGCTTCTTGGTGGAGACCCTTTGCTTCATTAAGTAAACCTAACAAATTAACAAAGGTTCAAGTTTTATAAGAACGCGATTTAAGTCGAAAACCTTTCATTACTAGACAAAAGTTTTTGGTAACACAAAAATCTAAGGATATCATAGAGGCCTTGAGCTGAATCTCCAAGCCAAGTTCTTAAAGGATCTAAATTAATCAACGTTGCATTTCTGTTCCCTAAAATGAGATTTGTTTTACCGAACTACCTGTGCAGTGCCATCTAGATGCGGAATGAGGATTGATAGCCAGGGATTTCGAAAGACATATCTCTGCGTCCCGCCATTGTGACAGGCTTGTGTACAATTTAGCCAAATCATGCCATGTTTCCATTTCCAAGGTTCTATCATGTTTTCTCCGATTCTGCAAAACATGGACAAAGGGAGACAGACATTTGCGATGTTGGTGACGAAAATCGAGCGCTTAAATTTCTTATAGGAAAGGCCTAAGTTGCTAGTAAATCGAGCACATACCTTTAGAAGCCTTTTCTCAGCAGCTACACTTTTGGCCTGGACTTGAAGAACGGCAAGAAGATGAGTGTATGTCTGTATGGCATTCTTCAATTGGTCCTGCTCAATCTGGAGTTTGGCTTTCGTTCGCAACAGTTCTCCGTGGTCCCATTTCCCGGATTGTTCTATGGCAACATTTATCACAGTCTCAGCATCCGCAAAGCGTTTTTGCGCCGACAATACTCGTGCCAAGAGAATATAGCCTTTCAAACTCGACCCCGCTTCGAGCCTCAGAAGCTGCTTCGCATAGTAAAGCGCACTATCTAACTTCCTTTGCTCTGCGTTTTCAAGACAAAGATGAAATATTACATACGGATTCCTCTCCTTCATTGTTCTCTCGGAGGTTTCCAGAGCCCCGAGTGCTTCGGACTGCTTGGAAATCCTCTCCGAATCAGAAACAACTGAGCGGGACTTGGCTGAGAGTAAAACACCAAGCAAGCAACTCGAAACGCTCGTCATCTCGCCGCATTTTCTCTCCAATATCGAACACGCTTTGCCAGCGTAGCCAATCCCTTCATCAATGCAAACCGAATTCTCGCCGCAAATCTTGGAGGCCAAAAGTAATTCCATTGCACAGTCTTCATTCTCTCGATCGTTCAAGATATTCTTCAGAAGATTCAATGCTACCAAGTCCTTACCTTCAGCATAGTAACAGAGAGCCAAAGTGCAATATCTCTCTTTCCTCTCCATAGTTGTCGGTAACAACTGTTCGACCTGATGAGCTAATGCCTTGAGTTCGCCCGAGACAGACAGCGCAAAAGAGAGGTAATCGATGACCGACGGATCCCACGCAATCCTCCCACGGATGAGTCTCCTCAGTAGAACCAACAGAAGCAGAATGGCCTCTTCTAAGTTGTTTCTCGGCACAAATGCCCCATCCATCTGTGAGCGCAGATTCGGAGGGCTTGCGTCGCAGCCGCTGTACAAGAGAAACACCGCGAATTCCTTTTCAATCTTTGCAGTTGTTTCAACGTCGAGATTCCACTTATAGAGGAGCGCTCTTCGGTACGACAAAATGGCTTCCTGGAGAGCCCCAGCGAGCTTCCACAACTCCGGTAGCAATTCAACAGCCTTGGCTAGTGTCTCTTGTAGTTTACAATCCGATGTGAAGTTTTCGGGCAAGCCTTCAGGTAAAGCAGATTCAATAGTGTCCAAAATTATCTTGCACGATTGCGCAGCTTCTGCAAAAATCAGCCAGGAAAAAAGATTGCCAATGCAACAAATTTGCTCTCTTAGAAAGCTTTCAAACTAATTATGCTTGCATCAATTATGAAAATACCATAAAAATAGGAAATTTTCTTTTTTATTCTATTAATTATCATTCCAAGTATGGATTGACAAAGCTCACAACAGTGCAGTGAAGCACCTTCATATCGTCCGAGACCTTGCAACGATTTTGCTTTCAGAAAGACGGCTTCGAGGAGCAAACTGATAGCGTGCATCGACATAGGTGGAGCCGCATCACTCTGCGAGCGGCGCCTATTCTGTTCACATCTTCTGGAAATCGAAACCTTCATTTTTGGCGCCACGGCTGCAATGTCTATCCCTTCAAACACATGAAGAGCCCCTTCGATGTTGCCTTTTTGATACTCGAGTCTTCCTAGCAGAGCTCTTGCTTCCTATAAATCGAAAAAGGTAAAACCACAACGATTCATACTGTTATGTTTGTTCTGAGAGAAGTGAAATTGAGATGAAACTAACCTCATAGTTAAGGTAGCCACTCTCACGGAGAGACGACTCAGCCTCTTCGATGTTGCTGTTATCGACCTTCGTTTCCACTTCTCCAGGCCGCGAAGAATATCCGCTCGCAGAATAGTCCCTGGTGGCCAGGGAATCCGACGAATGCTCCATTTCGTCGAGCTCTACTTGCTCGCCGGAACGAATGCACTTCAACATGTTTCCCAACTTTACTTGAATGCCAATTATTCTCTTGGTTATCCAGTCCTTAGTTCTCATGCCCAGTTGTCCCAATCCAAACTCCTCTGCTTAAATGTCAGCCAAAAAATGTCATGAACATAACATATCAGAACTCCAAATCAGCCTTAAACTCGAGCTTCTAATTGGTCATTGAATCTCTAGACCATACAATCTGATTTAACTCCCAGTTCTGACCCAAGAAACTTGAAAAATAGTCCAATCAAAGTACATAAACCACTGCACTGACTCACCTTATGATGGGAAGAAAAAGTTTCTGTTCAAAAGCTCCAAAATTTTTTTGAGTATGTTTAGTGTCAGAAAAGGCAGACACAAAATAGACACTAAAGGTCTAAAGCTACTATGTGCTCTGTTATTCAATCTTGTAACACAAACTTAAACACTTTCAAGTTTCAACCACATTATTCAAAACTCTAAACATGTTTGTTCATGTATCTTTTTTTTTTTTCATTTATTTTCAACTCCTTTTTACTTCAGAAGAAATGGCCAGATTGATTCTGCAAGTTGAATTCACAAACTCGCACAAATTGACCAACACGATGAGAGAATTTAACCCCAAAAAAGAAAAAGTTGTGAGTTCGAAAACCAAGAAGCTAAAGTAGACCCAGATGAATTCAGTACTAACCAGATCATATTGCAGAGAAAATAGAAAGAACTTTTGAAGTTGAAAAAGCCTCAGAACAAGAAACCCATTACAAGGAAATAAGAGAAAAGAGCAAACTTTGATCAGAACTCAGAAACAAACACTCTAAAGAAAGCACCTTTTGATTGCCAAAAAGCATTGACTGAGCCCACAAGACACCAAGTCCACCGTTCGTCTCCAAATTCACCCACGAAAAAAAATATAAAAATAAAATATAAATAGTTAAAAAAAAAAAAAGGCCCTTTGGTATTATCTTGTGAACCAAGTATTTAAAGGCTCCAAATAAAAGCTCGTCTTGTTTCCTTTTCCTTTGCCTGTCTTTATCTCTTGTTACACACTTTTCTGTGCTAATAATAACAAGACTAATGCTTTTCATGTCTCTTATTTGTGTTTAGTTTCAAACAATGGTTTTGGAGGCTTCAGGGCTCAGAGCTTTTTGGGCATTAAATTATGGGATCTAACACTCTGACAACTCTTTCAAAGGTGTGAACAGAGGTGAGGAATTTTGATCCTTGATTTTATTATTTCTATTTTTTTTAAATTTAATTTGTCAATGATTTCACATTTATTGAGGAGATATTTAAAAAAAAAATTAAGAAACTAACAAACTCATGGGTAGCTGAATTGAGAAGGAATGTCCTGGGCCCACTTTGGAAAATCACCTCCCACTTTTGGTCAACTTCTGGACCCAAACAAATCATCATTTTGTAAATTGCTTTGCAATCTCTCTCTCTCTCTCTCTCTCTCTCTCTCTCTCTCTCTCTCTCTCTCTCTCTCTCTCTCATGTGCTTGTATTTTGACAAGCATGGGATTGGCATATGCTTGTTCAGTTGTCTGTGATTTGATCAAATGATGTCATTTGATCATCATGAATCATTATATATACGCCAAGAACTTTGGTTAAAATGGCAATAGGAGATTATTTTCCCTTTGTATAATATTTGGCAAAAGAGAAATAAGAGGAAAGAAATAGCAAAAGAATCGAATTATTTTTACCGTTATACTATAACTGTTGGTGGATTAAGAGAATAAAGTAATATGAAAGAACTGTATCAGAATTTATTGTTTAGCATCTCATATCTCATATTTGTGCTCAACATTTGTTTGAAAGAATTTGATGAATCCACCATGAATTTCTTATTTACTTCGTATTTTTCTTTCCACGAATATGAAATAATTCAAGATCTCAAATTTCTCTCCTAAATCTCTAAAATATTTTCCTTCATCTCGTTTTTCCACTTCCAACACGTAGTGTAAAAGAACATGGCTTTCTCTCTCTTATCTCAAAATACTCTTCAACATTTTTCTCTCATTTTTTTCTAATTAAAAAATAGAAAATTTAAAAACTGGTAAGTATCATAATTTTTTTTATTTATTTCCTATTTTTCTCTCTACAAAATTTAAAATAACTCAATGCCTAAAATTCTTTTCTAAAATCTCTCCAAAATTTAATTTCATACATTATTTTTCAATCTTCGAAACATAGCTTAAAAGAACACGATTCTCTCTTTTATCTATTGATAATAAATAATAATCGGGTCAATTTGATATTTGATTATTTTTTTTATTCGT
Source organism: Boehmeria nivea var. tenacissima (assembly GCA_018132145.1). Taxonomy (NCBI): domain Eukaryota; kingdom Viridiplantae; phylum Streptophyta; class Magnoliopsida; order Rosales; family Urticaceae; genus Boehmeria; species Boehmeria nivea. Next base: position 11,650,820 of record CM030883.1, read on the forward strand.
AGTTTAAAGAAATGATCAAGTTTTCAAAGATTAAATTTCTAGTCACTCGTACATAAATAAATTAAACTAAGAGATGTAATTAAAAAAATAATTAATCTCTTAATTTATAAAAACGTTGATTCTTTTCTTAAAATAACATTCTAAAAATTAATATTTATTCAATTATCTCATAATAATTTTTTACGGTAATATTAAACTTTGGTGAATCCCATAAATTTCTTAATTTATTTCTAGTTTAAAATAACTCAAAATTTCAAATTCCTTTCTAAAATCTTTCCAAAATTTTCTTCCATCCAATTTTTCCATCTTCCAAACAAAGTGTAAACACATATGACTGTCCTTCTCTTTCCCATCTCTCTTGTAAATCTTGAGAAGAAAGAATTGCCTGCCCATATACATGTTTCTTGAGAAGAGTGCAATGATGAAATATAATTCTAAATGTCTGTCTTTCGGTTTCTTCTATTATTCACAGTAGACCCCAGTTAGATATTTTATATTTAGGAATATTTGATTTTCATCATTCTAATTATTTATATCAATTATTTATTTACATAATTCGTAAGTTTCTTTCATTACTTTAACTCTAACGATTGAGAAAAATCATCAATTGATAAAATAGTTGTGAAGTAACAATTTATTTAGTGAAGAATGTTTGTTATATGAAAATGTGTGATTGGTTTAAAAATAAGATGGTCACCAACAAATCAAAAAATAACGTTACTCTTAGTAACAAAAATATTGCAAAAGTAAAAGAATTAACTCGTATTGGATTTTAATTTATTGCTCTACTTTTGTTGATGTTTATTATATTATCAGATTGACATAATATTGTAATTATGGCAAATTAAATTTCAAAATTGAAAACGCAAGGTATAATTATGTGGCAATTTGAAAATTAGGGATCTTTTTAATAAAGGATTTTTTTCCCATAATTATAATAAGACCTAACAGTTCTACCAGTCTAGTAAGAGAAATGACTTTTTATTACCAACAGTAATAATATCACCAAGTCTAATTATCCAAGTGTTCAAATAATACCACAAGTTCCGATTTGATCCGATCATATTAATTTTTAAGATGTGATATATATATATATATATATATATATATTTTCAGAGAATATGTTTCCAATAATAATCAATAATAAGCTCACATCAACACTTATTTACAATAGATCATGTATGATATATGAATATGAATTAAAATTAAGACATGTTTTTTTGTCTCTGAGTTTAGCGAAACACACGATTGAGTCCAATAATAATTTTGAATAATAATACAAAAATTGCTATCATGAAAGCATGAGAGAGACTGAGAGAGGATCAATTGAGTTGATGGAATTCAACTAATTAAAAAGGCTGATAGGTAGAAATAGGACAATATTGCCTTGACTAATTATGGCCCTAAACTCTTAGGAACAATATTTGTACTTTTGTTGGAAAGATCAATGATTAAATTAGGCAAAGTATAAGCAATAACGTGATTCCAACTGGGATTAGTCACCTTTTATTCTTTTTTAACTTTTCTGTTTGTTGACTAATTATCATTGATCACGAGTAACGCGACCAAAATATTTCTCCTCTATTTTGATGTCATTTATTCGGATCAAAATTTTTATTTGTTAAAAAAAAAAAAAACCTTGAAAGTTGAAATGAAGAAGTATCCAGTATAATTTCGAAGAAATTACATAACCATTCAAATTATAGAAACATATTACACTCTACGGCAAATTTATAATTATTTTCACAGTAATTCATTAAACTTAAGTGGCATTTGCGTTTTGGATCAACCAACTGGATCTTTTTTTTCCATTAATTTTTTTTTCGTATTTAATGTTATTATTTTCCCCCCTTTGATTATAGGATTGAACAAATCAAAACCAAAGCTGTTAATTCCAATTCATGTGTAATTGCATTCCAATTTTTTCACATATTCAAATATAATAGATCCCATAATATTTGGACTTTGGAGATTATTAATTAATTATAGATAAAAAAATAATACGTAGTTTTAGTTTCAATCTAATTTATTCACATATTCAAATTTTAATATTCAAATATGGTATTATATATATATATATATATATATATATATTCGTATATACTAAACTGTCACCTTTTTATTTTGAATTTGATATTTCATTTTAAATTTGAACTACGTTATTCAATTTTGAATATGATATTTCATTGTCAATTTTTTGAAATCCCGGTGAGATATGAGTTTATTTCAAAAAAATTTAAAATCCCCTATACCCATTCCGAAAATTATGATTTAGCAAAAAAACAAAAATCTGGAAAATAAGTCGGTTTTTTTTTTTTAATAGTTCAATATGGATCTAAATTTTTTAGATAGTAAAGGTATTATGGTACTGTAAATAATTAGATTGGACTTATTTGATATATATTGTCGATAATGAATTTATATGTAATATTCACTCCTATTTTAAACAAATACGTAAATAACCCTATAATTTCTAGATGAATAGTTTGATCTAATTAGGCTAAAAAATTAATTTTAAAAATGGCATGTTCTGAAGAAAGAATCCAGCCCAGTAATTGTCAGGCCCAAAAGAACAATACAAGATGCCCATAAACTTTCAAGATGGCCTTTGATTCTGTAATCTGTACCTATATATATATATACACATATATATAGTATGGAAAAAAAAAATAAGGGCTAACTGGGTATTTAGCCCATTTCAAACCAATTATTAGCTATATGTATACAACTTAAAAAATAAATAAAAAATAAAAAAATAACTCTCAAAATTGATTAGGCCAAAATTTATTTCTTCTTCTTCTCTCCCTCGACAAAATCTCTCTACTCTCAGTCAAAGCTCAAAACCTCCTCACTTTCTCTAGCCAAACAATCAATCAAAGCCATAGAGATTTGATCGCCGAATTGACAATCAACGCCGTCGAGGACGACGCCAATGGCTCACTTTTCTTCTTCCCTTTCATTTTCTTGCTTCCCCTTCGTCAGTCTATACAGACTTATAGTTCTTGACGTTTTCCCCGTGGATTTGCTCGACAAAATGCATGGCTCAACGTCATATAGAGAGGAGAGACAAAGAGAGGCCCTTGGGTTTTCAAATCCAAAAACAGTGGTTGCTCAAGATATAAATTTTAGATTTATTATGCAGATTCGATTTAAACAGTAGAAGAAAAGATTATTAGAGTTTAATTTGGTGGTTTTTTATTTTGATGTGTTTGTCTTGTTAAGAGTAAATCAACAAATTACCGGAGTAAGTCAATGAATTACTAGGGTAAGTTAGCAAATTACTAATCAATTACCAGAGTAAGTCAACTAATGTACCAATAGATTCCCCAAGTTTTCTTCTCCCTCTTTGTTTCTTCATTCTCTTAGTGGCAACTGACTTGTTCTATAATTCATCTTCTTCCTCTGTTTTTTCGTTGCATAATCCCATTGTTTCTTTATTCTACTTTATTCCAAATATAATAACACATATCAAAAGGTAAAATAAGCATAACATTTGAGGCAGTGGACATTTATTTAATTTCTAAAAGATATAAACAAAGCTCTTATTATTAGAAGTGGGAAGGCCCCTCACCCAAATTTCTCAACAAAAAAAAAAAAATTGATGTTACGCCGCTTTTCACATTTATACCACTTAAGAAAGTTATTGATAAATCCATGTCACTTTTATTTTTACTTAAATATACCTTTTTCATTTTTTTCTTACAATGATATACAACATTTTAGAAAAATAGAAATGAGTCTTTGTTAATCAACTTTGAACAAAGTCGGAAGAGGGATAATGTAGTTTATTTGAGTAAAAATTGATATCGAAAGTGGAATTCGGTGAAATTTTTTTCTATAATAGCATACATCAAATCCATTTGCTGAAAGTTGGTATTTTTAGAATTTCCCAAAAGAATTTATTGTGCTTATTATTCATCTGCCTCTTTTACTGCTATTTTTAGAATTTCCCAAAAGAATTTTGAGCTCTCTATCTATATTCATTTCAAAATTATTAATTAATCGAGGATTAATGTATTTTTTGTGCGGATAATATATATATTTTTTTCTACAAAGATCTTTCCAATCCAAAACAAAATAAGACCGGATTGCATTAATTCTCTCATCTGCCATGTTTTTTTAAGGACCCACATATATTATGTTGAACAGTCCAAAAAATATATGAAGCCAAACTTTTTTCTTTGAATATTCTCTATTTAAAATTAAAAAAAAAAAAAAAAGACCAAACCCTAGTTGCTCTGGACTCTTGAGCAATCTTAGGCTTCAGCCAAATTGTGCTATATAACGACGAGTATACAAGAGTGATTCAGTTATCCAATAAAAAATAAACAACAACAACAATGTTACATTAGTTATCTATTGTGAAGTCTTTTATGTTTAACACTAATTTTCTTTTACAGATTAATTCAATTCTTGTTTTTCTTGGCCGAAAAAGAAAAAAAGAAGGCAATTGAATTGTTGTGAACAAACCATGAAAATGTGATAAGGAAAAGTGGTGAATAAAGTTAAGAGTTCATCAAGGTAGATTTGCAGTTATACATATATATTTGATATTTCCTCGCTTTTTCAAGTATAGATTGACATAAATTAAAAAAAACAAATAATACATGAACATATATAAATATAATGATACAAAACAGACTCGACGTAGATTATTACAAAATGCAATTAATCTATCATATTAGACCAATTGGATTGGCGATAGAGTTGCATGTATTTATAACACTCAAATTTTGAGCTTAATTAATTAATTATGATTTGGCATGCAAACCACTAACTACATACAACGTGAACACCTAGTGGTGGCCAATTCCGCCACCTCCACCGCCGCCGAACCCACCGCCGCCGCCAAACCCACCACCTCCACCAGCACCGCCGCCAAAGCCCCCACCTGCCCCTCCTCCGGCACCGAAGCCGCCGCCTTTCCCTATCCCGCCACCAAAGCCGCCTCCCTTTCCAAAACCACCTCCACCACCAATGCCGCCGCCCTTACCGAAACCTCCGCCGCCGCCAATGCCACCGCCCTTACCGAAACCTCCGCCACCACCGATGCCTCCGCCCTTACCGAAACCTCCGCCGCCGCCAATGCCGCCTCCCTTTCCGAAACCGCCACCGCCGCCGATGCCTCCGCCCTTTCCGAAACCACCTCCACCACCGACGCCGCCGCCCTTTCCTAACCCTCCTCCGGCTCCGCCACCTAATCCGCTACCTTTCCCATGCCCTCCTCCGATGCCACCGCCAATTCCTCCACCGCCGCCCTTTCCGAAGCCACCACCGGCACCACCACCCTTGCCAAAGCCGCCACCGGCACCGCCACCCTTTCCAAAGCCACCACCTGCTCCGCCACCCTTGCCAATGCCGCCGCCAGCTCCTCCACCCTTACCGAAACCGCCTCCGGCCCCACCTCCCTTACCAAAGCCACCGCCTGCTCCGCCACCCTTGCCAAAGCCGCCGCCAGCTCCTCCACCCTTGCCAAAGCCACCACCGGCACCACCACCCTTGCCAAACCCTCCACCGGCTCCACCACCCTTACCAATCCCACCACCGGCACCGCCACCCTTGCCAAAGCCGCCACCGGCACCGCCACCCTTGCCGGCACCGCCACCCTTGCCGAAGCCGCCGCCTGCACCGCCACCTGCTCCACCACCAGCGCCGCCACCGGCACCACCACCTATTCCGCCACCCTTTCCAATCCCGCCACCGACACCGCCACCCTTGCCGAAGCCGCCACCGGCTCCACCACCTATTCCGCCACCCTTCCCAAACCCTCCACCCGCACCGCCACCGGCTCCGCCGCCAGCACCGCCGCCGACTCCACCGCCTATTCCGCCCCCCTTCCCAAATCCTCCACCCACACCGCCACCGGCTCCGCCGCCAGCACCGCCGCCGCCGCCGACACCACCACCAATCCCGCCGCCCTTACCAAACCCGCCTCCGGCACCACCACCAAACCCTCCGCCCGATCCACCTCCAAATCCGCCGCCGCCTCCACCGCCACCGCCAAACCCTCCACCGCCTCCAAACCCACCGCCGGCGCCGCCACCGAACCCGGAGCCAAAACCAAGGCCTAATGTCTCATCCCTTTTTTTCACGCTCACCACATTCCTCGCAACCACACTCACCACAACAACATTCAAACAAAGCAAACACAACAATATTGCAATTCGACCCATATTATAATATCAGAGCAGAGAGTCTCTCTCTCACTCTCTCCCTCAAAATATATATACTACTATTGGTATAATTTTAGAGCTTACTTAGCTCGTCGATGATCAAAGCCATAATAGAAGCAGTGTATATATAGTAAAGCAAAATGTTTAGTAGTTTTGCTATCACATTAAATGAGAGTTTCAACCACTAACTGTTCGCCACATTAATACATTCAATGTCTTAATGCGATAATGCATATCCACAATTATAAGCTTCACTGATATACGCGTTAATAATTAATCACTGCGCATATATATATATAGCTGTATGAGATCTTTCTTATATATACGTACATTTAATAATTAAGAAACTTAAATATATACTTGAAATTAATTATGAGTTATGACTAGTCCCTTTAGGGTAATGCATGATCTCAACACCCACCAAATTCACATGGCTTGATGTTCCTTTAGTCGGTAGGTTTCTTCTTATAGTACTACATGAAATTCATGCATTAGCTATTAAATTACGTAATATTGCACCGTTTAGTAATTATATTTTGAAAATACTGTATATATATATATGAAATATGTATATATAATAATATAGAAATAATTAAGAAAATAACTATTTTTTGAATGATGTTTTAAAGAAATAGTAACGTTTTGATTAATTAAAAAATTAGTAATTTTCTTAATTATATAATGATGTGCATTTATTTTTATGTCTTTAGTTTTTTTATATATTAGTGGTTAATAACCTAATCTTTTAAAAATTTGGTCATTGCTTCAAAATATGAACCAAAAAATATCAAATACAATAAAGACCATATATATATATATATATATATAATTGATAAAAACAGTTGAGAGTGCTTGTTATAACTTAAAAGGGTCAAGTTGATAATGCTCTATTGCTCCGAATTTTACGTTTAGATTATGTGATTACTAACTTGGGTTTTTGTTATAAATTGTTTTTATTTTTTTTTCTTTCATAATTTTCTGCTCTTTATAAATAGTTTTTGAGAAATAATCTAAACTTGAACTTTAGATTATAATGCTGTTATCAATATTTTATTTTTAAAAAATATGCAACTATTTTCTCATAAATTTTGATTTTTATAATAAGAACACTTCATCTAATGATAAAACAAACAACAACCTCTTATACTCTTGCAATAATATAAATTGACTGAATACAATATGGGCATTATATTTATAAATAAACACACATGAAACAGGATCTATGAAAAAATTATTTTCAGGACCATATAATTGTTCTTTTGGCTTATTAAGGTACTTGTAATTCTGGCGTTCTTGTGAGAACAAATACAGCATCAAACTAAAAAGGCGGAGAAAAAAAGAAAGGACAAAAAAAAGTGAAACTTTCTCACAGAAGTAACTTGCAAGTAAAACACGAATCTGAATCGTCAATTTAGAAAAATAAATTTAACAGTTCAAAATTATTTGTCAAACAAAAAACTTTTTCCACGGCAGTTGATATTAAAGATGAGGCCTTCAAGTATTGCAATTAAAGATTTGAAAATATTGGTCAGCAAATCAACGAAAATTATGTGAAAAGTAGTTTGCTTTATTGGTTAAGTAGGCTTCAAGCACTAATGAGAGAAGGAAAAGCCTATAGTGCCACACTGCTTATGCCAACCCAGCTAGCTAGCGACGTTTTATAAGGACCACAATGATATGTCAATAATTTGACACAATATATATATGTATCCTTTGAGCTATTAATTAGAGTAGCAAAGTTGTGGAACTAATTAATCTTTGATAATTTCGAAATCATGCGATAAATGAAGAGAGAGAGGGTGAGAAAGAACGTGGATATAGTGAATAGTTAGCGCTAGATGGTTAGAAAAAAATGTCCAAAAAATTTAAGCAAAATATTATGACATGATTCTTTTATTGATCTCTGAAATTAATTATTGGAAATATTATAATAAATAGTCATTTCAAAAATTTGATTTATGAAAATAATCAATATTTTGAAATATAAAAAAATCATCACTATAATAAATTTTATTAAAAATAGATTAATAGATAAAAAATAATAATTAAATAACAATAAAATTGATAAGAAATTTTATTACGTTACAAGATTTAACAACAATTTCTGCAATAAAATTTATTAGAAATATTAATTTTTTGAAACCATGACTGTTTGAAATTTTATTGTTGTTAATGATATCATCATATATATAGATATTGATCTTCTAAGCTATACGCAGATTTAAGCTTTATATAAAGTAGAAAAGAAAGATACAGATCGAGTAAATGGTTTTAGAATGTTTTTTCTTTACAATTGGCATAATCAACGATATATATATATATATATATATATATAGTGGGAAAAATCATAATGTCACTTAAATAGACCATTTTCAAATCTTTTACTAAAAGTCTATTCTTATAAATATTACACTCTCCCTGGTTATAAAGACGATCAAGACCCAAGAGGGAAAAAATTAACCTAACATAATCGATCTATGATGTGAAATATCTAATATTAGTAATTGCAAAAGGTTTCAATGATCTTGAGATTACCCAATAACCACGACAGTCATGACTAGACACATATTGACTTATTATATAGTGAAGTGTGTATGTATCTGTGTGTCTGTCTATATACATACTGCATATATATAGAAGTATAAATAATTCTATCAATTGGGACCTAATTTCATCCGAATCAAGAAGAAGAAAAAGACATGCCAACTGAAGTTTTCAAAAAATAAGCTATGATATTCTCGTGTATCATCAAGCCATGTGCTAGGTAGATGAAGAATTTATTGTATGTTGATAAAGTTTTTTGCCTTCTATTATATATGGCATTGATTCAAACTTCAAAGCTCTTATCAAGTTGATTACCAGGGTCCAGTACTATCAAATAAATATTAGTAATATCCACATTTATATAATACTAATTTTTAGACACGCACTGTACGCTTGTGAGCTTTGTGTAATATTTTAGGGGTGATTTGAATAAAAAAAATTAAAAGAATGTGAATTTAAAAGAAATCCTAAAAAATTTATTGAAAATTGCTGAAAAGCCCACAATTTTTTTCGGAAAAGAAATTATTTTTTAAAACAATGATTTCAAGACACGCGGGTGGGGCAGACGCGCGCATCTCAGTCGGCACATGTAATACACACACCCACACGACGATATAAAAAAGAAAAGAACAAAAAAGAAGGAAAAAAAAAATTCAATTCGCGTGCATCCTATTGGCACGTGTGACCCACGCATGCCGGAAGTCGTAATTAAAAACAAAAATATATATATAAAAAACAATAATTTCACCTATAATGCGCGTTTTGAGCAAGCCAACCCTCACTTAAAACAAAAACAGAAAGTAGAAATAACAATAAAATTAAAATGTTATAGTGCTATAACATAATTTTTGAAGGGAATTGGCGCTGTGTTTTTATCATTGGAGGACAAAGGGAAAAATAAATAAATAAAGAAGAAGAAAATAGTGTTTGAAGAAGAGAAAAAGAAAGCAGAGGGAGGGGGGAGTGAGAATTAATCTCTAACCACTAATTATTTATTTACCTTAGTTTTTAGGGAGTTGCTTTTGTTTTGCCTACAAAGAGAGGAATAAAACGAGGTGGAGCGTGTGAAGTATAAATATATATATATATATATAAGGGTAAAATAATTTGATCAATGAATGAATAGTAGCAATGTTTTTTTTTTTTTTGAAGGAGTAACAATGTGTTTAAGAGAATAGTAAAGTCTTTATTATATAGTAATAGATTTGTGCAAAGAGAGTCACCTATTTACAAACAAAAAAAAAGTTTCTCAAAAAAAGTACAAGTAGAACTATTTCGCGCTAGATTTATGGGCATTTTAAAGATGTCTAATTTCGTACGGTTTTTTTTTAAATCTTGGAGTTGATTACCTCGTTTAAGAGCTGCTAATTTTTTAAATAAAGGAAGCGCGATAGATTTCTTTATGTATATGTGAATATGTGATACTGATCAAATTATTGTTTTGTTCTCATCCTGAGGTTGATTTCCACCGAGGTTAAAATATGATTTTAATATTCCACTCAATTGATGGTGATATGGACATTTTATCTGCCCAAGAAGAGATTTTTTTGCTATAACTAGTTTTATTTTTTATTTTTTTACACTAAATTATGAAATAAAATTTAAGAAAAAATATTATAAAAATTTGATTATTTAAAAATTGTAAGACAAAATAAAAAAAATTATTAAACAAGATTAAAATTAAAAAAATAAAAATATTGTGTCATTATAAAAAAAATTGAGAGATAAAAAGATGAAGAAAAAAATATAAGATTTAAAATAAAAATAAAGGTGGGAAAAAAATAAAAAAAGAACGCTTGAAAAAATAATTGAATAAAAGAAATAAAGAAAAAAGAAAAAAAAGAAGAGAAAAAACAAAAAAGAAAAAAGAAAAAAAAGAAAGAAAAAAGCAAAAAAATTGAAAACAAAAAAACAAAAAAAAAGGCTGGCGCGTGTAATTCACGCGCCAGAAAGAGAGTGGAAACTCCCCTGACACGTGGGCCCCACGCACGCGGGCCCGTGTAAGGGGCTTTTGTTTTTTGCGCTTAAGTCTTTTTTTTCATTCTGGTCCTATTTAATTACATTTAAGTCCATAATATCTTATTAAATTATATAACGACTTATTTTTTGGAAAAAAAAAAATTCACTTTAACCCCTTAAAAAAACTCTTTTTTTTCGCACAAAAAAAAACGAAAAAAAAACGGGGACGAAACGTTTCGGCTACGCGCGTACGAAACGCCCCGGCCCCTTAGATTCTTCTAGATATTATATAGATGTGGCAAGTTTTAGTGTTGACGAATCTGAAGTGGATGCATGCATACAGACAAATTCACATAATGTCACTAGAACCTTAATTTTATTTTAAGCAAATATAATTTTTAACGGGATTTTTCGAGGAATAATTATTTTTTGACAAACCATTAATTTACGTTTTTTTTTTGTGTTGTATTTATAATATTTACCTTTATTTTTACACTATAAACATATAATAGGCATAAAAGAACACACTACTCATAGTATAAATTATTAAGTGGTACTTAAAATATCATTTTTTATGGGAGATTTTGAGGAATGCCCCATTCTTGACACAATGATAATTTATGCCCCATGTGTATTGCACTTTTAATTTATACCCCAAAATTTACACTACAAACATAGAGTGGAAATAAAGGGAGCACACCACTTGGGGTCTAGATTATTAAGTGGCATCAAGATGGTTTTATTTTGAAATTCTCCCCTTTTTTATTACTTTAATACTGTTGGGCCCATTTTTGGCAAGCCTAAATCACAACGAATCAGACTAGCATCAGGCGGGGCTCAGCAGATGCCCAACCGTTTCAGACCATTTGGTAACTTGTCCCAGTCGATTTTTCGGGAGCCTTATATGACATATTCCATATATAATGAAAGATCTTTAAAATAGTTTTTCAATGTTTATCATTTGCGTGATTTCGACATGTAATAAAGGAGATATGTACTGTTGGTGTAAATCTTAACCAACGTCGTGATCCGTACCTCTAGAGTGTGATGCGGCAATGGAAAGTAAAATCTGGTCGGAATATTAAACAGAAAGATAAAAGACACAATTTTTTAAGCGGTTAGGCCCTCCTACGGAGTAATAACCTATGTCCACTGTAATTTGTATATTCAGAATAATTTTCCAACCAACCCATTCCCCGGTTTCCTCAATTCTCTTTTATAGTTGAGGGATTAAGGATCGAAGAAGATCAAGCCATAACGCACGATCCCTTAAAAACCGGGAGTCAATGCCGGATTAAATGCGCAGTTATTTCTCCCCAAATGACTCGGGAATTGAATATCATCACGGTTATATCAATCTCGAGTCTTACGGGCTTAATTACATAATATCCCACGATCGGGGCTAGAAAAACGGAACAGAAATAAAGACCTAAACTACCACGCGTTGACTTCATCTTCGATCGGGGGTCACCAGCTCCGCGGATCGAGTCCTTCGTCTTGAGTGAAGTCTTTACTTCCTCTCTGATGCTAGCTTCGTGGGGTTTGGATCATCTTCAATGATCCGCGGTCGTTTTGTCCGTCAATCCTACTTCGAGGCTCTGGTCATAAAGCCGACATCACCTTCGGTGGTGTTTTTCCTATTTTTCATTGCGGGAGTTGGGTCGAGGTTCATCTTCGATGATCCTCATCCCATCTTGATCCAAGGGAGATTCTCGTGGTGACGTGGCATTCCTTTCCTTTCAGAAAAGTGGGCTTGTGCTCGTTTCTAATGTGCCTCGGAGACTCCGCCCCTGATGCTACATTAGCTGACAAAAAATCACTTACAACATGTACGTTTGAAATTAGTATGTATATCTTTGCTCAACCAAAAATAGAACAATGCAACCTAGAGATGATTCCCGGTCAGTGGGAACGCCCAACTGCTTCTAAGCGCCCCCGAGCCGCTCCTAAGATCCTTTGAGCAGCGCCAAGGCTGTTTTCAACCAATTCTCAGCCAGCGTTAGTTGAGCACCAAGCTCAACAAAATCTATACCGTTAGTCAATTGATTTGAAGCAATTCTCAATTGCTCTCTATTTGTTTTGAATTATTGATGTGTGTCGAAGACCATTTTTTGTGTGATTTCCTCCGTTACCATGAGGAACAAAATCCGTATATGTATGAGAATACGTCAAAGTACATTTTTGGGGTTTTTCTATAAATACCTCATACTCCGAATACCAAGGTACGTACAATTTCTTACTTATAATCATCGAACTCATTTACAATACAAGTTTATTGAGTTGAGAGTTAGAGAATTCACGTTGAGAACCTGGCACCCCTTTCATGCTCTCTTGTTTTGCAAAGTCTAATATTATTTAATTCAACACGTGATTTAACGTACGTTTGCTCAAGTATGCGAGAACATGACCCTATGTGAGGTTGACGCATTGCATCAACATATACTGTCATAGTATATCATTGATTTATATGATTTATGAATATTACTTGCAAAGCGAAAATGTATATATTATATTTCAAAATAATATTGCAATGTGGTACAATATTTATGTTTTACCCCTCGTTTATTTCTTACATTTAAACGAGTATTAGACATATGAGATCCAATTTATAGGTACACTGAATTTGGTACTATTATAAGAGTAGTTAACAACAATGACCTTTGAATTTATTGTGGTTTGATAAATTGGCCCTTAAACTTTATTTTTTGGTAATTTACACCCTCATTATAAGAATTTGGCAATTTAATCCAAATTGATAACAGATCAAATTCAGGAGGCAGTTTGTCAAAACTCAATAAATTTAGGAGCAATATATCGTTGCAAATTATTAAAAAAAAAAACTTGAAATCTATTATCAGTTTGCAACGCTAGCCTCTAATAACTTATTGAGTTTTGACAAGCTGCCTCTTGAACTTTATTTATTTTAGTAATTTTTGTACTCTACATTCCATACAATTCGGACACAATTTCAACATATATTATCAATTTGGACTAATTTGTCAAATTTCATACATTCGTGGTGCAAATTGCAAAGAAAAAAAAAATTCAAGAACCAACTTGCGAAATCACAATGAGTTCAAAGGCCGTTGGTGCCTATTACTCTTATTATAACCAGTGCTTCAAGAGTTCAAGTGTGAACTGAGTTCAAGAACCAGTCATGCTACCACTGTCTACGTCAAAGATTTAGATATGTAATTAATTAGGTAGGTTAAAGTTGTAATGTGGATTGTACAACTAGTGAACACAAGTCAAGGGCTATCTAATATTAGCTTCTTCATTTCTATAGTATATATGAAAACGACAACTTAGACATTGAGATATAAAGTTATCATATTACAGAAATATGCATGAAACCATGTCGGCATGGTCTTTAGTGAAATCATATTACAATAATATTTAAACATATTTATTAATGCAATTTCATGACAGAGAAGTGGTTTTTTCCCCCTCCTCAATACTAGTTGAATGAAAATCACCACATATATATGGTGATGAATCATGGTTGCAATATTATTTGTGGGACTTAAATAAATTGGTAAATTCCCGACAGAGGAAAATAGGGGAAATGAGAAATAAATAGGAATACTAATATACAGGCATCATTACAATTTTGTATTTTATTTAAATTAATCTCATGTTTAAAAATAAGGGTCTATTTAATATTTAGCTATTTTTTGGTCCATATACTAAGGAAATGACTAACGTTTTCAAAAATTAAATTATTAGTCACTAATACATAAGAGAACTAAGAGCATAAAAGTAAATGCACATCATTATGTAGTTAAAAAAATGATTAATTTCTTAATTAATCGAAATGTTGGCTATTTTTTTTAAAAACATCATTTAGAAAATAGTCATTTATTCAATTTTCTCTAAAAATAATAAGTGGGATAAGATTTGTTATAGAATGTAATAGAGCAGAAATAAAAAGTTTAAGTGAATACTCTTTTTGGAGTTTGATCTTAAAAGATAACTAATGTTTTAAACAAAAAAAAAAAAAAGTCATTGTAATAAATTTTATAATGATCAATATTGGTAAGAAAATTTATAACATAGCATGACATTGGTAAGAAAAAAAAAATTTATTACATAACAAAATCTATCAATTTCTGTAATTATTACTATGGTTATTTGTTTAATTTAAAAACGATGACTATTATTAGAAATTCACCTAAAATGACTTATTTACCATGTTCAACCTATCTTTAGTGACTTTTACATTCTATAGTAATGGCAAATTTGGTCCCTAAACTTTAACGCGAGTGACAGTTTAGTCCATTTTTTTTTATTTGCAACGTTAGTACATGAACTTTTTATTTGTCGCTACAGCGTTAAATTTTGAAACATCCGTTTATTTCTTCATGTGACTTGCACGTGGTTAGCATTTTAAACTAAAATACCTAAAATGCCCTTGAATATTTAATCACCCAATCCACCCTCTACCCCCATCAGCCCTCTCCCTCTGCCCCCCTCCGCTCCACTCAACCCTCAGCCCTCCGCCCCTACCCTCTGCCCCCCTCCGCGAACCCCGACCGCTCTCTGTCGTCCTCATCCCTCCCCACTCCGCCCTCCGCCCCTCTCCGCCCTCTGTCCCCCTTTGCTTTCCGGCCCCCTCCATCCTCAACCCTCCGCGAACCCCGACCGCCTTCTACCCACCCCACTCCGTCCTCCGCCGCCCTCTGCTTTCCGGCCCCCTCCGTCCTCAACCCTCCGCGAACCCCGACCACCCTCAGCCCTCCCCACTCTGCCCTCCACCGCCCTCCGCTTTCCGACCCCCTCCGCCCTCAACCCTCCGCAAACCACGACCGCCCTCTGCCGCCCTCAATCCTCCCCACTCCGCCCTCTGCACCCCTCCGCTTTCCGGCCCCCTCTGCCCTCAACCCTCTACGAACCCCGACCGCCCTCTGCCGCCCTCAGCCCTCCCCACTCTGCCCTCCGTCCTCAGCCCCCCTTCGCCCACAGCCCTCTGCCCTCCACCCCACTCCGCTCTTCGGCCCCCTCCGTCCTCAACCCTCCGCGACGCAACCACTCCCTTGCGACGCCCCCTCAACGACCCCCGATCCCCTCCACCTCCCTCCGCGACCCTCTCCGGCCTCCGCCCACTTTCCTCCAACCCCCTGCCGTCCGGCGCGACACCCCCCTGACGAGCCCCCGACCACCGACCCTAAAGCGACCCCCCGGCACTCCTCAATGCCTTCCGACCCACTCCGCCCCTGATGTTTTTGGTCAAGTAAAAAAATAATAATAATAACTCTTAAGACAATTAGGATTTTTAGTTTATGGTATTTAGGACATTTTCGTATGTGAGGAATTGCACATCGCATGCACATCCCGTTAAAAATTTAACAGAATATTCCAATTTTAACGGTGTGGCAACAAACAAAAAGTTCAGGTACTAACATTGCTAATAAAAAAAGAATAGGGACCAAACTGTCACCCGAGTTAAAGTTCAGGGACCAAATGAGCTATTAACCCAAAAAATTATTTGGGTCACCGACTTACTTGTAAGAATTGAGCCCAAAATTATTAAGGGAGAATTTCAAAACAAAGCCATTTTTTATGCCACTTAATAATCTATACCCCATATAGTGTGCTCCCTTTCCTTCCATCTTATGTTTGTAGTGTAAATTTTGGGGTATAAATTAAAAGTGCAACTCACATGGGGTATAGATTATCATTATGTTAATAATGGGGCATTCTTCAAAATCTCCCAATTATTAATTAGACTATTGGACTTGAAAGCACAAAAATTGGGCCCTTGGCTTGCCGCGGGGTAGTAATATACTGCAGATCAACTAACTTATAATTGAACAACGCACAGAATTTGTCAAAAGAAATTAATTTAGATATATATCACCAATCTTTAATTTATAGAGAAAAAAATAATACAAAGAAATCATTTCTCTTTGTGACTAGTTTATCTCGTTAAGAGCACGCGAAGCCAAATATTTTACTAATCAATAAAACAAGTAATCATATGGAAGAAAGGTAAGAGGATTAGTGAGCTTTTTAAAATAGAATAATATCATGGCATATTTTAAAAGATATCTATCTTCTTCTTAGGGACCTCTTCAACGAGAACAAGGAAATATTGAAAAATACATTATTCAATATATATCATAATCGATCCACACAACACATCATCATAACAAAGTCATAGTTGTATAGAAAAGATACTATGGGTTGATATACTCATGTATAAAATTTCAAATAATTAATCTTTAATAAATTTATGATTAATTGCTTACACAAGAACATAAGATTACCCTCTACCTATATGAACAAGTTCTTTTAAAAATGAAAATTAAGATTTATAATATGTCAATATGTAATTATATGTAATTGTTTTTTAAAAAATAGTGGATAGAAAAGATATATCACTATTGTAATAATTGACATTTATATATGAATTTTCATATGGTACCCATCAAAATCAATCGCTAATCTTCTTTTTTACTCTAGTTTATTTTTATAGATGGTGTAGAATATATGTTGTTAGGTTTATAAGTAGGGGCGTTCTCCGATATGAACGATTTTAAGTTATCATATTTATTTTATCTAGAATCTTTTTTTTTTTTTGACGATCTAGAATTTTTTTTTTCATTGATGAACGTCTCTAACTTGAGAATTTTCTCTTTTAAACATAAGATTATGGATATATAATCTCACTTATATAATAACATGGTTTTCCCAACTCTTTAAAAATAGAAGAGATAAATAAGTAAATAGGCATTTTTTAGGGATATTTTAAGAAAATTGTCAATGTTTTAATTAATTAAGGTCATAGTCATTATCTTACATTATGTTATGATTTTAACTCTTATATTCTTTTTTTTTATAAACTAATAATAAGTTTCTTGAATTTTTGAAATATTAGTCATTTTCTTAAAATATGAACTAAAAAAATAGTCAAATACCAAATATATTCTTAAAAAAACATGACATTGTCAAGATTTAAAGGCTAGAATTTTTCGAGCTAGTAAATTGACCATGGTTAAAAGTTAAAACGGTAAGTTACAAAACTTGGAAAGAAAATCTTTGAAATAGGAAGATTTCTTTTCACAAGAAGAATTATGATGTCACTAATATAATCATATCCAAAGCAGACTATACAAGAATTCTCATCCCTAGCTAATTTAAATTTCAAAAGAAAATTGATAGTTTGTTGCTATTTGCTAAAGCAATTATGAAACTCAATTTTTCATAAGAGAGAGAGAACGTTGGTAGTGAAGTGGGACCACCCCACGTACGAAGACAAGAGGATGAATATTTTATGGCTATCCACTAACAGCAAATCCATTTCAGCGATCAACTCTACCAAAGATTCCCTTTGAAAAAAAAAAAAAAAAACCCTATGATAACATTTTTATTTTTTATTTTTAAAAACAAAAATTTGGAAGTATTTTATTTTCAAAATTTTAAAAAACACAACATGCTTGATAATTACTATTTGCTGTTTATTTTTAAAAATAAAAATCACAAAATGATAGTTTGTAACTGATAGAAAGGGAGTGAAAATATAAAAAACATAAAAAAGAAATATAATGAGAGTATAGAATTGAGAAAACACACAAAAAAATTCTTAAGATTTGATGTTTTGTTTAAAAAAAATTTGAAAACAATTCAATTTAAAAAAATAGAAAAAGAAAACAGATTTTTCAAACGCGTTTTTTAAAATAAAAGTGCACTTTTTGTTTTAAAAAATAAAAAAACAAAAAATGAAAGTGTTATCAAACACACCCGAAACTTTCCTAATATTACGCGGTGCTTAGTAGTTGGCTAATAGTATCGAAACTGTGAACTCATCATACCTGATTCGTTTTTTTTTTTTTTTTTTTTTTTGCTTTGCTTTTCTTGGATTATCTATATAAATGACAATGATGTTGTGCTATCTTTACAAGTTGCACCATGATCTTTCAAGTTGCAAAATTAACACCAGTGTCTCTTAATATTTGAAAACGTTATAAGTTCACCTCATCCATTTCAATTCGTTAAAAGGGACGGAATCAGGAAGGGTGGGGGTATGTGTGTGTGTGTGTGTGTGTGTGTGAGAGGGGGGGGGGGGTGTTGGGGAGGTGTTGTTATGAATATGAAGTTTTAAAATATCGACGTGCGGTTTGAGAAAAGAAGACAACATAAAAGAATGTTTGTGAAAATAACTATAAAACTAGTTATTGTAATTTTCGTAATTTTGAAATTCTAATAATTTAAAAATTGTATAACTATCATCTGATTAATGTTACGTTATTATAATCTATCATATTTTTCTTTTACGGATTGCGACGTATATGTTATACCTATAAGTTTTTAAAACATCAGGGGCAAAGATGTCAAGTTTGAAACATTATGGTGCAACTTGTTGGAATAGCACAACATCGGGGGACATTTGTATAGATAACCTTTTTTCTTTTTACATAGAATTGTAGGTACAAATTTTATTTAAGAGTAATTGACACCGATGACCCCTACACTTATCGCGTTGTGATGCTTTGGCACTTTTTTTTTTTTTTTGCATTAACCTCCTTGAATTTGAAAATTATTGCATTTTACCTCAAATTGATCCGTTCATTTCTAAACGAAATTTGACACGTGCTACTTATATGCACTTTTATTTAAGGGTAATTTTCTCATTTCATAACAAAAATTAAATAAAAATTAAAAGATTTGATGGAGAAGTATCAAATCCAGAAACAACTCTGAGAACAAAAAATTCATGTCATTTTGGTATTAATCCAAAACACAAACAAATCCTACCTCAATATTCTTACCAAATTTTCAATTTCAAAACCCTAACTCAAATTTTCTCCTAGTTTCCTAATTTCAATCCTATCACAAAGTCTAACAAATTTTTCAATTTCAAATCCTATAACAATGGCAGAGGAATCCTTTGGTAAAATTCAAGTCAAGAGCAAAAACTATGAGAGCTTAGGCCCAAAGCAAACAATATCATATTAAATGAAGGTGCGGGCTATCATACTAATGTACGCAATGTTATGCAGAAGTCCTAACATTTGTTATATTGTGTGATTACATTGTCACAACAGTAGGGCCATGACAATAGCAAAATAACTAAGAAGCCATAAGAGAGACAAGTTCTATGTTGGGACTTGATAAGGAAGATTGTGGCGTTGAAGGATCTTAATCGATAATTTCGATTAAAACGTAATGCGAGCCTAGACTTGACGATTTCATTCATGTGGTGTTTCAAATGTGATGAGCATCCCATCTCTTGTTTAGAATTACTTTCTCCTCCAATCTTCATTGTAATTGTTTATGTTGATAAATTGTTTTTATTTTAAAATATCATGGCATATGCATGTTTAATTATAGGGTTATCTACATAAACGCCCTCCAATGTTGTGCTATTGTTGCAGTTTGCACCCTAATGTTTAAAAACTATCATTCTTGCCCCCTAAAGTATTAAAAACTTATAGATATGCCCACTCTGTCACAATCTGTAAAAAAAATATATTAAATTAATAGCATAACATTATTCTGTTGGCACCTGTACAATTTTTAAAGATCAACTGCCTTCAAATTAAGAAAATTATAGTAATTAATTCTATATTTATTTTCACAAACACCCCCTTATGTCGTATTTTCTTCTCAAAATGCACCTCGATCTTTTATAATTTTGTATTCATACCCTTAAAAAATTGTACAGGCAACAACAGATTAATATTACGTAATTAATTTAACCTATTTTTGTTACAGATTATGACAGAGGGGGCATATCTATAAGTTTTTAATACTTTAGGGGGCAAAAATGACAGTTTTTAAACATTAGGGTGCAAACTGCAACAATAGCACAACATTGGGGGGCATTTGTATAGATAATCCTTAATTATAAGAATTGTTTGCAAAACAATTCTAATTGAACTAGGTTCGAATATTTGACTAATTTAATTAATCTATTACATGTCTATATGGGGACAAGAATGAGTTGTTGGCAGTTAGCACGTGATTGGTGTGCATTTCCAATGAAGCGTGGGGCTATCTGCCCTTAACCCCTTTCTATTTTGGTTGGCTTTTCTTTATGAGTAGTACTAGATATATTATTTTTTTAATTAATTTTTTTAATGTAAATTTATGTCTCATATTATTATTGGCAAGTATTTATTATCTAATTAGAATGATGGCCACATAAATTAGTATTAAAAATTTGATAAAGGAGTTTGTATGCCTAGCATTATTCTTTCTTTATTTTCTCCATCCATTAATTAAAAGTAACTAATAACTAAAAAGTCAATTAGTTTGGAGGACTTCATTTTGACTTGGCTGTAAATTTATTAGATCATAGGCCACATAAAATGAAAAATGTCTTGCTAAGATGATGATCGATCACCATGATCACATATTTCAAACAAAATAAATGCGGAAAAGGAACAAAATTAAAAAATAAAAACTGGCATATGAATTCTATATTTATATCATAACTAATCATAGTGACAAATTGTTGACCATGTATCTCTGTGCCAACGTTTAACAAATTTCCACTACGTACGAGTGGGGGGTGGGGGGAATTTGTCCTTTTAAACTAGGTTTATCGGCCACTAAAATTGTTATCACATTTTGTAGACCGCCAATTGAAAATTAACCAAATAGCCATGTAACTGCACAATTATTAAAAGGGTCTTTTTGGTGTTTAATCACTTTTTAGTTCATGTTTCAAAAAAATAACCATAGTTTCAAAAAATTAAAAAAATTAGCCAATACAAAATTAAAGGTACGTATAAAGGTAAAATCAATGTATCATGTAGTTAAGAAAATGATTATTTTCTTAATTAATTAAAATTATTATTTTAATTAATTGAAACGTTGACTATTTTCTTAATACATTTTTCAAAAATGACTATTTACTTAATAATCTCTTGAAAAAAAAAAAACTAAGCTACCTAAAATATTTCATATTTAATAATAAAATAGTTATTTCGCTAACTAAATTAAAATTTTGACCATTTATAATAACAACACTGAAAAAATGACCAAATCTTTGCACCAAGAACTAAACTAAACTAAACTAAAAACTAGAAATACTTAAAATACCTCTCATATTCAATATAACTCTTTTACACATTAGCACACTATATCTCTAATTTCCTATTATCCGTCCATTTCCTATTTTTTACACCAAAATCTTTTTCAATCCGTGATGAAAAATAGAAAAAGAAGTGTATCTTTTTTGTTTCTTTTTTTTTTTTCATCTCTCATTAAGATAATTTTTCTTTTGCTTATTTCTCTCCCAGCCTTATTTGTAAGCCTTTGTATCCTCAAGCGTGTGTAAACAATATTGTTAGGATATGTTCCTAATATCAGCTTTATCATTCATAAAAAAAATAATAATAATTTTAGTGCTAAATTTAATAATATAAAAATGAAGATGCAGTGCGCTAATATGTAAAAAAATTTATATTTTTATAATGTGTTTTTTAATTTTAGTGCTAAATTTAATAATATAAAAATAAAGATGCAGTGCGCTAATATGTAAAAAAAAAATTAAATTTTTATAATGTGTTTTTTAAATTACGGTATTTCGTGTACCATGCATAGTGATGATATTTCTCTCTTAATTTATCTTAAACTCATTTTGACATAAAAAATAATGATATAAAATATAGAAGTTAATAAATAAAAAAAACAATATTAATACAAACAAAAACATAAAAAACTTAAACTTCTCCGTAGAATTATGAATTCTTTGTATAAAAAGTAGGTAGGTAAGCAATTGGTATAAATTGCATGAGCTAGATTTTCTTTAAAAAAAAATTGCGTGAATTGTTTTGGATTGAAATCCGAATAAGAAAAAATTAAATTTAAATCATGTTGTTAAAATAAATGTGATTTAGATTTGTTATATAGCATAAATACCACTTATCTCATAAGTTGTTAGGCATAATATTAAAAAAATGAAAAAGAAGTTTAAGGCGTTAATGTTCGGTGATGAAGCTGACTACTTATAATTTCAATTAAAAAAATCAATATATTGAATTCGTACAAAAGACATCGAATTCAATTGTTCAAACGAAAAAAAAAAAAAAAAATTGCAAAGACTAATTGGTGACTTACCAAAACCAAAAAACAAAAGATAAAAATGCGAAGACTAATTTGGTGAATCACAAAAGTTTGCTGATAGGCATCATTTTAGCTTTATTCCTCCTTCTGAGCTGTTATGGCAAATTTTGGAATCTCTCGCCAATCAATACCAACTTTTTAAGTTTTTTTCTTTTTTCTATGTTTAGCACATAGTGAAAATAATATTAAACTAAAGAAAATAATTAAATAAATATATTACCTTGGAATTTCGTTTTGTTGTGAGGTGTCTGAAGGCTTTCTATCTTTAATTGGAGTCACAGGTCTTGCAAAAAAAAAAAAAAAAAATTGGAGTCATAGTCAAGCTGCGGTGATTGTGATTTTAAAATAATTGAAACGATTTTCTTTTGGCAAAATAATTATAAAACGGATTAGAAAGATTGAAATTTGACCTTTAACGTCCATGTCGGGCTAATATTGAATAGAAGATAAGTAGCGGAGGGTAATAGGGTATTGATGTAAATTTGATTTTCATAACTATTTTTTTTATTAGGAATGCATTTTAGACAACTTTTTTTTTTTTTGGCTGCTATTAAAAAACCTCTGAAACAATGAGAATAACAACTTGGATTAAAACTTTTTTTAATTAATTAAAAAAACCTTGAATTAAAACATATGACCAACCCTAAAGCAAAATAATTATTTGAACGGTCGTGCCCAAAATTATTTAGTAGTGTCTTTCACATTTTTAAATCTTATGAATTTTCCTATATAGATTAACTGATAAATGAGGATCAACAAATAACCTGTTGGAGCTTTGTGAACCGAAGGCCTGCGGTGCGACTTAAAGGAAAAAATGAGAAAAAATTAGAGTCTGTTGTGGAAGTGGAGGGTAGGGCCAAACCCGGAGCCTACAACTGATCCTGTGGGGTGTAAGGGCTCCGCCCCTGCGGTATGGACCTTTCGAATTATGATTTTTTCCTATATTTACTAATTTCAAAAATACTATATAATTTTATACCAATATTTCAGATAGTAAATTTTCTCTCATCTGTCAATGATTTTTTCCCGTCTTAGGTTTCCACTTAAATCTGCTTGTTTTCTATTTTCGTGTTTCTATTTTTCGTTTATTTGCCATTAATTTTGTAACATAACCAAACGTCAAATTGTAACTAAATTTGAACTAAATGTTAATGTCTCTTCTTATCAACGGTGTGTTTCAAGTTTCAACTATGACTGACTACTTGTTAACTATAATTTTACTGACCAATCTTTCAATCCCAAGGCTTATTAGGTTAATCACGCAATTTATTTGGCAGTGTTAAGTTTCATAATCATATAAATCTCTTAATCCAAACGCACTTCATAAGCCATAACTCTCATTTACCAAGAAATTGATTAGACGAGACGCTACATAAATGTTTTATCACCATCCAAACGTGTTAAATTAATTATCACTTAACATAATTTGATATACAAATAATGTGCTGATGTGCCCCATAAAAAATAACATGCATTTCAATCGGTTTACCATTTGGTTAACAAAAATAAAAGATAAAAAAATAAAAAAAAATCGGTTTTCCATTTGTTGCGTATATCACAACTTGTAGTTGTAACAAATTCTAAATGATTTGTGCTAGAAATTTAACTTAACTCGGGACCCCTTATATTGATCTCCACATCAATCCTTAAAATGCTCAAAAAGTAAAATATACGAATTGAAACTATTCATAAGTCATAATTTCAATATCTGAAAAAAAAAATTCAAAAATAAACATTTCTAATTCATGTTTCAAAGAAATAAATATCATTTTCAAAATTAAAAAACCAACTATTAACCCTTTAAAGAATTTAGAGCATAAAAATAAAATTACTGCATCACATAATTAAAAAAATAGTCATATAATTAAGAAAATAATTATTTTTAATTAATAAAAGCATTGGTTTTTTTTCTTAAAACGTAATTAAAAAATAACTTCTTTAATGGTTCTTAAATCTGACGATCAAGAATGATTTATCTTTTTAGTGGGTCTCACATTCTACAAAACGTAAATCTAACGATCAATAGCGATTTTTTATACCACAAAACATCACATAATTCCCCAATAATTTTTGTAGGCATTTAATCAAACTTTTGGATAATTTTTTAGGATTTAGTCTTAAAATGTCGAAATTAAAGATTTTGCCATAAAATGTAATATTTTATGTCACATGTAACATATATACGTGTAAAAGTGTAACATTACATGTAATGTTACATATGTTACATGTAACGTTACATTTACACTTATTGCACATATATATGTTATATGTTATGGCTAAATCGTGAAACTATGGCTACATCCTTCAAATTTTACCTTTAAAATGACTAATTGCTTAACTGGCTTTTTATTTATTGATCAAGAAGATCTTTTACACGGGTACTTCTATGATGGGTTTTTTTGTGGTGAGAAATAATTTTGAATCGTCACATTCACCTTTTTTTTGGGTCATGCATCTTTAAAATGTAAATCTGATAGTTCAGATTTATTTTCCACTAAAAAAATGGACTAAAAAAAACATAATTTGTTTATTACTCTCAATTATTTTTTGAAAAGTAAGTAAAATTACTAAAAATTTTATCGCATTCGCTTTTTCTTATAAAAACTTTGGTACATCCAATCGCAAATCTCCAAGACTTCCTATAAAAGACTCAAAAAAAAAAAAAAAAAAACACCAAGCATAAAAGGACAATAATGTCATTTGAAGTTGGGAATGGCAATTGAGATATTTCCCCCAAGTAGAGGTGTATATATATAAACAAAACCTCTCTACATATATATGTAAAACATCCACGCCGCTCAGTCATTTCCACATCTCCTTCCCCTCTCTCTCTCTCTCTCTCTCTCTGCACCAAAATATTTCAATCTCATCCCATCTCTCAACACCCCCCTCTCTCTCTCTCTCTCTCTCTCTCTCTCTCTCTCTTTCCCCACAAATCTCCGCCACTCCCCGGCGGCTCCGACTCTCCGGCCACCATCGCCGCCGTCCGTACGCCGGAATCTTCACCGGCCACCGGTTCCTAGATCCGACTCCACACCCAAAACCTAACCCCACCCCTCTTCTCTCTCTCTCTTCTCTCCATTAATTATCTCCTTTTTGTTGGTACTTTTCTTTTGTTTTCTTTCTCATTTTTTTTTAATTTATATCTATTATTATTTTCTCCACCATCGTTTTATTAAACAAAAAACACGTCCACGTCCCGAATTGACAGTTTTAACCCCGTCAGTTACTGTCCCCACTTTTCACCTCTTAAACCCACCAATGTGACGATCTTACCCTTCCTTCACAAAAAAAGAAAAAGGAAAAAAAAAAAAACAATCTCATTTCATTTTTATTCTATTTTCACTTCATTGCTGACGTGGCAATAATAATGAGTTACAATTCTCGTCGGATATTGACACCTGGCCCTTCAAGAAAGCGAAAGGAGAGAGAAGACCAGCCCTTCTATTACTCTTCCCTCAAGCCGGCCTCGGCTCCGGTTCGAGCCGAGCCGGCGGCTTCGTCGGCCAAACCCGCAGCCGAGCCGGTTTCGTCGAACCGGCTCCTAGCCGGCTACATGGCGCACGAGTTCCTGACCAAGGGGACGCTATTTGGGCAGAAGTTCGACCCGGCCCGAGCCGAGGCCGTCCCGGTCGGCGCGCTCTCGGCCGAGCCGAGGCGAGCCGGGCCGGTCGGCGCGAAGAAGGAGCACGAGAGCTACGCTGAGGTGGCGAGCATACTGAAGACCGATGGGGCCCACATCCCGGGGATTGTCAACCCCACGCAACTGGCTCGGTGGATTCAGATGTGACGTGTCTGTGTCTCTTGTGTTTCTTGTTTTGGGGGGTTTTGATCGGGTGCGACGCGGAGGCGCAGTGGAGGGAATGGCATGGGGTCGCATGAGACGTGGCAAGCTATGGTTGGTCACGTCTTTATCACTTTTTTTCTTCTATTTTCTTTCGTTTTTTTTTTTGGTTAGAAATTAGAACCGCTCAAGGTGGCGAGTCTCAATATCATGAAAATATGAACTATGAAGCATGAAGTGAATCGTAGAAAAATGCTTCACTTACTCTCTCACCTTTTTTTTTTTTTTTTAATATTATATGGTGCAAATGTTACATTTCTTTAAGATGGTTTTAGATAATATATTAGATCTGACTCTCACTCAGTCACTTCTAGTTCTATAATTTATCTTCCATGCATTTCGTTTGTGATTAATTGTTTGATTATCTGTGTCTTTTTTTTTTTTTCTTTTCTGTTTTAATTTATGTGCGATATATACATTTAGCTTATGTAGTGCATTATATATGTATTAGTATCTGCGAATTGTGTGGAAACTTTGGGAAGAAACATTGAACGTAGATTGATAATATATATGTTTAGGACTTAGAAGTTGGATTGCCACGTGGCATTAAGAATATATGCGCATGCATTGATAAGTATGCGTTATATCTATGCTATGCATGCATGAGTGTTTTGATTTTTATACATGTATTTGATCGTATATTATCTCTTATGCGTGTCAAAACTCAAAACTCGACGGTCGATTGATATATAAATATTAATATCGTAAAAAATTATTGAAATTAATATTGTGTTTGTGTTATGGTTAGCTATAGCAAATCACGCACTCTTTTTTATCTTCTCTTATTCTTTTGAGATGATGCTCAACATATAACTTGCTTGATATATTGTTATATATGTATATATATATATATATAGTTTAGGTCATGAAATTTGGAAGTGAGTGAAATAAATTTTTTGAAAAAAAAGGGAAATTCAATATCTTGGCTTATCAAGTGTACCTAATTGAGATACGAGTTTAAGTCGTTGATTCATGCAATAAACATGCGAGATTAATACTGGGCGTTACAAGTTGCGTATCGTTGAGTATATTATATATTCCCAATTGTTAATTTGTCAAATATTAAAGAAAATGCATTTTGAAGATTAAATATTTTATTGAGGAAAAAAGAATAAGAGACTAGACTAAACATTCTTCGCCTAAATAAAAATATACAAGTCAATTGCGTACCCAACCCTGAGTAGGCCAGCTCTACATATTAAATTATTAATTAATTACTTCCTTTCGCTTTTGGTTTATTTATGTGCTAAGTATAGCCTGTTCCACGCAAGCAATTCCATTAAGGTAACGTAAATTTAGCCCAACCAATTAATACTCTCGCAAACCACCGACTAAACACTTAATACTCTCTCAAACCAATTAATACAAATATGAAATATGTATGCTATGTAAATATTTGTATGTGTGCAAGTGACAGATTCAAAATTTTATGTAGTGTGAGCCAAAATTTGAACCGTGACATATATGTAATAAAAATATTTTATTACTTATAACTGATGGAAACATATAAATAACTTTATGAGATTTTTAAGGATTTAACCAAACTTTAAACTCTAATTTTTTAGGGATTAGCTATAGTTTTAGAAATTTAAGAATTAGCCATTTTTATTTTTTGTTTTATCTCAATCGATGAAACTTTTGATAATAGTAGGCGTGGTTTGTTTTTTTAAGTTGATTGAGCCGAATTTTCGGAGATTTCTTATTTGATTTGGGCAGTTTTTTAAAGTAATTAGTATGGATAACTTATGTCCATTAAAGTATTTAATGACTATTTTCTTAATTTTGGTATTCGAGGGCTTAATCCTTCAAACTTTACTTTTAAAATGGCTAATTGCTTAATTGACCTACCTAATTTTATTGTCAAGTAATATATACTCCAACTTTATCGTAATAAAAGAATATTTTATCAACATTAGTAAAACTAACGAATTACCCATAATTTTTTTTATATAAAAATTACCTATTATTTTTAGTCTCATCAATATTCAATGTCTCAAATTAACTATCATATTTACACATAATATTTAATTTGTTTACACATATACTCTAATAAAATATCCAAACAGTGAAACATATAGAAACTTAAAGGAAAGATAATTTATGGTGACAAAGGGAATGCAAAAGGGTATTAGTTACCATTAATTTAGCTAGGAATTAAAAAAAAAGATATATATATATATATATATATTGAAATACCATTACATGATGCTAAAAATTAGCACTTGCAACAATGCCCTAATGACGTGAGTGGTTGTCAAAAGGGAAAATAATGATTAAAATGTTTAACATCAACACAAAGTGTGTGAATTTATGAAATTAGAATGTGGACATATAAATTTACTAAAATGTACACTTAGTAATAAAAAAACCAACAAAATCTTAATATCATTAAAAATAAACATAAATATTTTTTTTCTTATAATTTCAGTGGGGTTTAAGCCCCCACTCATGTGTATGTTTGACTGTAACATATAGCATGCAAAATTGAAGTTTAATATTGATACACAGATTGCGCGTTTTTTCATAATGTTTTAGTGCTTCTAATTTAAAAAAAAAAAAGATATGCGTATATATATATATGTATATATATGTATGTATATTAAGGGTTTATGATAATATGTTTTCATGTAATGCATACTAAAAGTCAATTATGAATTGCATTATAATTCCTACAGATCAAGGAGATTCTATATGTTTAGTAGTGAATGAAGTACTAATTTTTTTGTCCCATATGCTGGCCTAAGATTCTAAATATTTATTGGCAATATATATGGAAATATAATATATATATATATATATATATATATATAAAAGCAAATGACACTTTGGTAGTTCTTTCTTTATGTACTATTTTTATATTTTGACAGATGTGAAATGTCACTATACAAGCTACGCGAATAGCCAAATGGCTGTCACGTTCTAAACAGACGTCTCACATTTGATCATCGTATAACTAATAATGATGATATATGTGTACATATATAAGTAAATTTGATATCGAATATGAGATTTTCGTAATGTTATTATTCTCTTTCTGGTATATGATTTATAAATTCAATTAATTGTCAGCTAGCTAGTTGATCTTTTTGTTCATTGGGAACTTTCCTAATCTCATTTGTGAAGTTAACTTTGGGTGAGAGAAGAAGCTTTAACCAAAACAAGTGATTTCTTGACGTACTCTTGTTGACAATATGTCTTCAGTCCAGCCAATACAATCCACTTTTTCGTAACACTCAAGTAATATAATTATATAATATAATTAGGCTTTCTTTCTCACTTGATTGAGCTTCCTTGTGCTTTCATTTTCTTAATCTTTCACTTTTTTTTTTATTTCCCCTCAATTTTTAAGCTATAAGCGTTATAGAGAAGGCTCTTTGTCTTGAAATAATTGAGTCTTTTAATAAGAAATAAAATTGTTAATTTTTAATGAGTGAATATAATAATAATTATTATTATTCTAAGATAATTATTTAAGAATAACAAATAACTAAGACATTATGTTTCACCGTGACAGTTAACAATTCGAGTGATTTTATTTATACTAACTTAATCAACGATAAATTTTAGGGTCTATTTGTTATATGGTCATTTTAAATAAATTAAGAGAAAGAATCATTTTTTGGACTAGTAGGTTATTTCAAATAACGTTCATTATAAATCATAAGCTAAAAAAAGTGAATAACTAGTAAGAAAATTATCATACCATGAATCTAACGGAGATTTTGCAGTAATAAAATTAATTATCAATTTTCATAAATTCTTTAAGCACGCTAATTTTAAAGGGTCTTTTTGGTATTTAGTCGCTTTTTAATCTATGTTTCAAGAGATGACCAAATTAAATCTATTTGTATATCATTAAATCTTTAATAAAATTTATACATAATGCAAATTTTAGTGCCCACACACTTATTCTGTAGACCCCAATTTAGTATGTAATAAACCTAGTCGTGTTAAGTATTGCCATTTCTATATATAGTAAATATCCATCGAGTACGAATTGGCTGTTTATTTTCTCCATTTTCATAGTGTACATTTATTTGGTCCCACATTACTAAAAATTCATAGTTGGTTAGGTGTGCTTTAAAAATGTTGGCCTTAATTTGCTGTGATCAGCTCCACGGAAGTATTCCCTACCTCATCATCACTAATCGAGTTGTTGAGATGGTGATGATTTTGATGATGCTTTTATTTAATAATGATTTAATATGTATGTTTTCTTGGCGAGCAAATAGATGGTTTTATGTTTTCCTTTTTACAAGTAACATATTTACATCATCTCTAATGCAAATGTCAATGTAAATGTAAAATTGATACTACAAAAAAGTATATTATTTGACATTTGATACTCCAATATATAAATATTATTTTAAATACTATTTTGTTAATTTATTATTTTTTAATTATAAAAATAATAAAAATACTTAATGCTAATAATCATAATGATTTTTTTGATAAGAATAAACTTTTTTTAATATAATATTATTAATTTTTAAGTAAATGCTTAAAAGTTGGCCAATCAATACATTACCTTAATTGACATTATGCTATATTTAATACCAAATTTGACATTACATTGGTTTTAATGCCATGTCACATAAATTTGACATTGCATTTGAGATGCTCTTAGACCTAATTTATATATATATATATATATATTAAAGATATGAAGGTGGGCTATATATAAGCTCCAAATCAGTTTTACTTTATTCCTACTTTTTAAGGATTAAACAAAAATACTTGTACCTGTAAACATTAGTTATTTAACGTTTGAGTTACGCTTCGAATAGTACTGTTTAATCCTTCTCTCTCAAACTATATATTGATCCTTTCATTTCATGTTTAAATATTTTTAAGATTAAAATTTCACAACGTCGTTTAGTGAATATATTTAGTTAATGTTGCCACTATGTGCCAGTTTGGCATTGTTGTGTTAATATAAAAAGTGCTTTAAACTGTGCTGAAGAAAGAAACTGCTGGAGTTATAAGTATGTAGGGTGTTTGGATATTTTATTTTTGGAATTGATGTGGACATGTAAAATTACCAAAAGGTAATTTTAGAAAATTAGTTAGTTTAATATAGATTAAAAAATTAAGGATATTTTAGTAATTTAAAATAGAGAGCAGTTTCGGTTATAGAAAACAGCCGTTAACCTGCTTCTTAAATTATACTACGTAAAAGCAAAAACGGTTACATGCTTCTTTAAGAAACATGTTTACCAAACGCCTTTAGGTGCTTTAGATTATTTTATAATCTAGAAGCAGCCCCAGAAATAATGTCAAACTGGCTCTATATGCCTTATGGTTGTTAGAGTAGTATCTAAAAAGAGACTAAATTTATAATTTTGAATATATTGATTAATGAAATAAAGTAAATTTTTTAATAAATTATTTGAGACTTTAATTTATTTATGAATATTCATATCAAGATGACCCCTAATCACAGATAAAACCATTAGATGATAGCTTATATATCCAAATACATGTAATTATATATTTAAGCACATCATATATTTTAATCTCTATTCAAAAGAACATGTGAGTAACTTAGGATCTAGCATCAAAATTTAAACTTGTAACCTTAAGTTTTTTATTCGAAGACTTTGTCACCTGAGCTTAATCTTCCGAGGTAAAATTTTATGTACCGTAAAGAAACACACTAATGGATATTTCTTTTTCAGAAGTTTTATTGTTAATATGCCTCAACCTCCCCTCATGTAGAGCTACAACACAACACTACACGTGCTTCAAAAATAAACATAAGTGGAAAGAGAACATGATAAATTCATTCTAACAAGCTTTTGTTCAATTTGATGTTTTTTTATTCTTAAAAATAAAACATTACCTTTCTGTTTGTTTGTTTGCCTAGAAAATGATAATTTTCTTTTTTGAGGCGAGGAAAGAAAGATCGGACAACATGGGACCGTTTTCCAATGGATATATGATATCAAATTATCTCGTAGACTTAGCTTTTTGGAATCTGCAATATTTATGCAGGAGAAAATATCGTAATCTTCGTGAATATATATTCCAAAAAAAAAAAATTGATAAATCATTTATTTTCATTTAATATATTTTAAAAAAACTCAAATAATAACCCAATGGTTTTAGTAATTGAAAAATATTATTTCTTCAGTTATTTTCACATCAAAATTATATCAATTACCATCGTTGAGCGGTCAAATTTTGGGTGTACAATATTATGAGTTGATATAAATTATAAACTTCTCTTCAAAATTAACAAAAAAAAGCCGTAATCTTTAGCAGAAAAAAAAAAACGAGCCGTAATCCCTATAATTAAACATTGAGATTAATATGCCCAAAGTTTTATTTTTTTAAAATTTTTTTTAGGAAATAAATTCTTGAAAATTAATCAAAATTCGTAAGCGATCTCTTTTCGTAAGAAATTGACAAGTGATGGTTTTGATGAAAGTCCATTTTTGACGCATTATCCACACAAATTAAGAGAATTTTAAAAAGAAATCATTTTAAGTGATTAATAATTTATATTTAAATAACATGTTTTTTGAATTTTGGGGTGGGTATTTTGCCCATTCCAATCCATTTATTGGGATGAAAAAATAGTTTGAAAATAGTTTGGAATGGTTTGAAAATGATGTAAAAATAGTTTGACTTTGCTAATTTCGAGGTAGTATGAATGGTTGAAATTTAAAGATATTGTATATGGATTTGAAAAGTTGAAAAAAATGGTTAAAAAAATGGAATAGAATTGAATGGTTTGAAGGATTAAGAAAGTTGAAAAAAATAAAAAAATGTAATGAAATGGAATTGTTGAAATGGGTGGAGCAAACAAATGGTTGATCTATATTTATAATGTAAAAGTAAGAATAAAATTATAAATAGTACACAAATAAGACATAATAAATAAATTAATAATGGGTAAAAATTGGCATTCGTCTAAATCCCATGTTTGTTTGTCATCAACACATCTTAAGTTGGGCCTAAGTCACTCCGCGTGTGTGTGGGCTTGGCTCAGTAGAGTTAGACTGCCACGTTTTTACTAAATAAACATAAAATAAATAAATAAAATACAATTTCAAAACTTAAATTCAAAATTCATTTTCCCTCCCAAACCACCAACACTCAAAACACCCACGTTCTTCGTTCTCTCTCTGTCTTCTAATCTCTCTCTCTCCGTCTCATATAAATCTCATTCTTCACATTTCTCTTCTTACAAAACTCCTCTTTCTCAGTTTCTCTTTGTCTCGTCAATCCTATTTACTAATCAAACAAACAAAAGAAAAAAGGAAAAAAAAAAAAAAACAATAAAACCAAACAAATCCAATGTCCGCCACATCAGCACGCCGGCCCAAAGACCGAAACGGCGTCGTTCCCGCCGGGACCAAGCTCCTCAAACCCTTCAAGCCCGTCACTCCGGTTCCGATCTCCGGCGACGGCAAAGAGAACCGCCTCAGCTTCGCCGCTTCTGGGCCCACCTCCAAGGCCCGTCCCCGGCTCGCTTCCCGGTCCGCGACCCGACCCGAGAGGCCCGTCGGAGCCTGCCGGTGGTCCACCTCGTCGGCTCCGAGAGGCCGGAGCCCGAGCCCGTCGGAGTTTCTCCGGGACCGCCGTAGGGTTTCGGCCGAGAGATCGGTCCCCAGCGCCGGGAAGTCTGTGTCTGTTCCTAGGGCTAGGGTTTCCGATTTCGGGAAGGAGAGGAAAGGATTGGAAGCGAAAGAGGAAGTTGCGAAGTCTGCCCCTAGGGTAAGGGTTTCCAGGGTTAGCAGAGAGGAGATTGGCAAGTTCTGTGATGGTTTGGAAGTTAAAGGAGTGGAGAGAGAGAAGATTGTTAATTGCGATGAGAGCTCAATTGCGAGAAATGGCGTCGAATTGGGGAAGAAAGAGAATGGCGAGAAGATAGTGAAGGAAGCGAAGGTTATGGAGGTTTCGGGTGTGAAAGAGAGCAAGTATCAGAGCAAGTTACATGAAAAGCTTGCCTTTTTAGAAGGTAAGGTTAAGCGAATTGCGACGGATATCAAGAAGACGAAGGAGATGTTGGATCAGAACAACCCCGACACGTCGAAGGTGATTCTTTTGGACATTCAGGACAAGATCACGGGGATTGAGAAGGCGATCGGCCAAGTTGGCGGCAATTCTAATGCCAAGAAAGCTGGCTCGTTGAAAGGCGATGATCGCGATCCGAAAATGGTGGAGAAGGTGGACAATAGCAGTAAAGGCTCAGTGAATGGGTTGAATAGCGAGGAACTGGAAGCGAGGCTCTTTCCGCATCGTAAGTTGCTTAGGAATAGGACGGTTGCGGCGAAAGCGTTGTCAGGAAGTTCCGATAGTGTTGTGGAGTCTCGTGTTGAGGAATCTAGTTGTAAGGCGTTGAGTCCCATAGATGCGAACCCGATAGCGATGGAGTTCTTGGCTTCATTGAATAAAGATCAAGAAAAGGTTACGATACGGGAGAGGAAGAGCTGTTTGGAGAGCGGCGAAGTTGAAGAAGCAGATGATGTCGATGACGAAGAAGTGGGGGAAAGTTCTGCGGAGGTGTCGATTCGAAGGGACGATGGGGTTGAACTCATCCTCACGACGGATGAGAGGCTCGAGGACTTTGACGATCAGGAGAATGCTAGGCAAGGAATGAATTTCGAGGAGGAAACTGAGGATAATTTTTTGGATCAGCTGAATGAAATAGGCCGCAAGACGTCAACTGGTGGGTGGTTTGTGTCCGAGGGTGAAGCTGTCCTGCTCGCTCACGACGATGGCTCATGTAGCTTTCAAGATGTTGTCAACAATGAGGTACTTGTGTCAGTGGTTTTGTATGATAAGTTAATTTCTTTTCTCAAGGGTCATTTTCAATTTCTTGTCTTCATGTTATCTGGTTAGAAATTAAGAAACTTTTAAGGTTTTGTAGTTTGTATGTGATGTGGAGAAGAGAATCTTGTGAAATCTACTTCATGATTTAGATATTTGCATTGTCAATTTGATGATTTCCTTTGTAATTTGTTCCGTTAGAGTAACTGCTGATCTTGTTACATTCACTAAGCAGAAGAGTTAGAGGCTTGAACAATGGATTTTTCGAACAAGAGAACATTACAAGAAGTAAATCTAGGATTTCGGTTTTGTCTGTCTGATGATTCCATTACCATTACAGGAGAAGGCTGTATTCAAGCCTCCAGTTGGAGTTTCTCCGAACATGTGGAGAGACTGTTGGGTGATCCGTGCACCTAGTGCCGATGGTTGTCCGGGTAGGTATGTTGTAGCTGCATCAGCTGGGAATGCTACGGATTCGGGTTTTTGCTCGTGGGATTTCTACACCAAAGAGGTGCGAGCTTTCCACGTGGAGAATGGAGCCGCAACGCCTTCTTCAAGAATGGTGCTTCGTCCATTACCCAACAATGTCTCGTACCCAAGAAACTCTGTGTCTAATCTCACGAATCCAGACGCTCAACAATGGTGGTATAAACCATGCGGGCCTCTTATGGTTGCCACTGCTAGCTGTCAGCGGGTTGTGAGAATTTATGATATACGTGACGGAGAAAAAATCATGAACTGGAATGTACAGAATCCAGTTTTGAAAACGGATTATTCAAGCCCCTTGCAATGGAGAAACAGAGGAAAAGTAGTTGTGGCTGAAACAGAATCTATTTCTCTTTGGGATGTGAGCTCTCTCAACCCTCAAGCATTGTTTTCTGTTTCTTCATCCGGTCGAGTAATCTCTGCTCTTCATGTCAATAATTCTGATGCTGAACTCGGTGGAGGTGTTCGTCAAAGGTAGATATTTACCTGCCTCTTGTTCTACTAATTCATGTCAAGCATATATTTGTTTGGTTTGCTTGTGCTTGGTAAATATAACTCAATGTCGATTGAATATGATCTAGTTTACTCGATATCCGTATAACTCTTTATAGTTCTATGTACTATCAAATATATTTCTGATCCTTGATTGTAATAGTGTGAAGGCGGTTGGTGGTTCTAGCATGAAGTATTATTCAAGTTTGACTATAATTTCTTACTCCTTGTGACATTAGTTTAGAAGCTTATTGAGTGCCTTTGACTATTTCTAAAGGAGTTGATATTTGAACCACAGGCTAAGTTCATCGGAAGCTGAAGGAAATGATGGAGTATTCTGCACCCAAGATTCTGTAAACGTCCTGGACTTTCGCCTTCCAACTGGGGTCGGTCTTAAGATACCAAAACACAGCGCGAGCGTGCACTCTGTCTTCTCTCGCGGGGATTCAGTATTCCTCGGTTGCTCAAACACGAGGCCAGGCCTCAAAAGACTGCTCACTTCGGAAGTGCAGCAGTTTTCGCTGCGCAAGCAAAGGCTGTTCAGCACATACCCGCTGCCCGAATGCACTACAGATCTCCATCACGCGGCAATCACGCAAGTCTGGGGGAATTCGAACCACGTCATGGGTGTCTGTGGGCTAGGCCTGTTCGTGTTCGATGCCGTGAGGGACAACGATCCGCAGTGTCTCACCACTGATCAGGGAAAGACGCAGATCGTGAGAGAAATTGTTGGCCCCGACGACATGTACATGCCATCGTTCGACTACTCGACATCTCGTGCTCTCCTGATATCTAGAGATCGCCCCGCGATGTGGAGGCACTTGTTATAAAGAGTGATGTTTTACATGGTTTGTAACTCTTTAACTCTTATCATAATTTATTAGATAAGAGGTGATATAAGCTTGAGGTATATGTTTCTGTTTTCTTGTTGTTGTGTGTGCATTATACTTTGTTTGTTGTGTGGTTTTGAGGCTAAAAGTTTCTTTATAAGATGTAATTGATAGCACAGAAACTCAAATCGGCCATATTGTCTTATCTTTTGAGCTTTTTGTTAGCAAAATAGCATGATTAATGAAAAAAGCAAGAAAAGAAAATGTCATCAAAGATTAACAGGTTTAAAAGTTAAAATTTTGATATCCGTAGCAGAAATAAGATGGTATCTAGAATTTATTTCTGAAGATAGACATGAAATTAGAGAAAAATTAAAAAGAGGGTCCACAAAATTTTGAAAATGAATTGAGCCATTTGATTTTCTTAAAGAAATGAATGTAAAGAGGCTCCACTTTAGAATTTGTTTTTTTGTCCAGTCCCACTTAAGGCTTCAGTTTCTACCCATACCTCGGAAAATGGGGGAAATGAATATCATCATGAATATTAGTTAGAGTATGGTTAATAAAGAGATGGTTAATAAAGGGTGATGTGGGAATATATTTAAATTTTTGTCACTTCTCGTAGCTCATACAATTATCGTAACAGAACTTCCTGGTGATTTCTACTTAGTTCGATTACCAAACAAATAATTTAATATTTGAATATTTGTTATCATATTTTTTGAGGGAAGGCAATTTGTGTTCGTATTGTGTCTTATCGTGTTGACATTTTTTGGACCTAGACCTGACCCAACCTATTTAGTACCATTTACTTATTGTGTCGTGTCTTGTCGTGTTACCCATTAACGACATATTAAGACTATTTAATAATCGTATCTTAATGATAAACATATATTAATGATATTACAACCCATATACGACCCATTTAAATTTTAAACTCATTTATGACTCATTTACGACTCAGATTAAACTAAAAAGATAATTCAACACATTAAATTAAATTCAAGAAAAAAAATAACAAAACTAACAAGAGTGTGAGTCGAATAAAAAAAAAACTAATCAACAAAACATATAACATGACTAAATCAACAAAATATGTTGTTTTATTTTATAAGAGTGAATATAAAATTAAAGAAGATATATACATATTTTTTAAATAAAGTTTTATTAAAAAATTATTAAATATATAAATATTAAAAATTAGGGCCAGTTAAGCAATAAGCCATTTTAAAGGTAAAGTTTGAAGGATTTAGCCATAATTTCACGAAATTAAGGATTTAGCCATAACATAAAATTTATGTTACATGTAACATATATACGTGTAAGAAGTGTAACGTTAAATGTAACATAAAATGTTACATTTAATGTTTCATGTAATGTTACTCTTCTTACACGTATATATAAATCCTTAATTTCGACATTTCAGGGCTAAATCCTGAAAAATTACCCAAAAGTTTGGTTAAATGCTTAAAAAACTCTAAAAACTATTTACTAATCATGTCTTAACGTTCTTAATCGTGTCTTTCTGTTCGTGTCGGGTTCACCCATTTAATTATCGTGTTAATCGTGTCGACCCATTTAAGACTCAAACCAATAAGGGTGGACCCAAACCCGTTTATTTCGTGTCGTGTCTCGTGTCCGGACCCAAGTTGCCATCTGTACCGGTGTTTGGACTTTAGATAGAAATCTCAAATATAAAATTCGAGTTATTATTTGGAAAATTTTTAATAATGCCTTATCTATTTAGGTGTTGTGTCAACGCGCCCCTTATACTTCAAAACGTCTGAACCGACACCTTAAATATTGAAAAAGTTTCAGTTACCCCCTATACTTCAAATATGCCCTCTCTCTACTTAAGTTGTTGTGTCAATAATCAATATGGCCCATGTACTTTGAAAATGTATCAATCGACACCCTAAAAAGAACATGTAACACTTAAAGCTTCATTATAATATATTATATATATATATATATGTATGTGTGTGTGTGTTGGTTTCGTGTATTTTCTTTATGGGATGTAAAAAGGTGCAAAATTATCTTCGTTATTAAGTGACGCTTTAAGTATTACATGCTCTTTTAGGGTGTTAATTGAGATATTTTTTAAGTACATGTGGCATATTAAATTAACACCTTAAGTAGAGGAGGAATATTTGAAGTATAAGGGGTTAATTGAAACTTTGCCAATATTGAAGGTGTCGGTTGAAATATTTTGAAGTATAGGAGGTATATTGACACAACACCCTAAGTAGAAGTGATTTTTTTAAAAAAATTTTTCCTTATTATTTTTATTATTTGGTAAAATTTTGAGTTCAAATTTAATGTTTGGATTTTCTAAGAAAAATTTGTATAGAGATTCTAAGAAAAAAAATTTGTATTGAGAATTTAAAATAGTTGCTTTTAAATTATCAAGATTGTATGAATCCAATTTTTTGTTATCTAAGCTTAAAAACATCAGTACTCTAGTAAGGGTATGTGAATTCAATAGTAATTTTTGGATTTAATCCGCTATCCAAACGATCCTTTACGATTTGAGTTATTATTTTGACAATCTTGAGTTCATATTAATCTTTGGATATGTGTTTGATTTAGTATTTGAATTGTTATTGTAGAAGAACATATTTTTATATGAAACATAATGCCGTTTTTGACTGTAGTTAATATATGAATGATGAGTGTGGTTTTACACACTCATTTACCCTTGAATTTCACCAATATCCGATGTAAATCCTCAAGTTTGAGGTTGTTTAATGTGGTCTTTGAGCTTTTGTAGGACTTAACCCTTAATTTGACAAAAAGAGGCACAAAGAATGGAAATATCACTATAAAATAATCGAAGGATTTATTTTATAACGGTGAAATGTGCTTCGTGGCATGGCAACAACGCAAAGTGACCAAGACGGACACGAGACACCCTTAGGCCCATCTCGCGCGCCCAAGCCCATCAAAAATGCGCCCTCTGGTCCAAAAGTTCGACCTTGTTTTGCTTGGTCGCAATGCGACCTATTTTAGTCGCAATGCGACCAACATTTCATCATTTGCAGATAGGTTTTGCGTATTGCGACACCCCCGCGACCAACCCAATTCTGAGTATCGCAATGGTGTCGCGATGGTGTCGCAATGCGACCAAGGTCATTGTTTCAGATGTCGTGATGGTGTCGCAATGCGACCAAAGTCATTATTTCAGGTGTTGCAATGGTGTCGCATTGCGACTAATGTTCCAGATTGTGCCTATCACGTGCCCAACACATGCCCACTTCGAATTTTTGGCTCAAATTTAGCCATTGGATGTAAAATCAAGGGCCAAGATGACTCCATAGGTTAGGGCAACTTGCTTAAGTGAGGGGGAGCTCGAAATTGGAAAAGGGGAGACCATTTTTGGAGACTCAAAGAGGAACTTGGAGGAAGAAGAGTTTCCATGGGAGCTTGAAGTCTTCAACCACAATTTTTATGAGCTTTTAAGCTCATTAGTGTTTGATTTTCTTGTTCCCTTCTCTTATATTTATTTCTATTGAATTATGAAGTGTTTATATTTTGTAATTATTATTGAGACAACTTGGTGATTGATATTAGGATTCAAGGGTGATGTAGTTCACCCTTGAAGTGCCATGAACTATTTAGTTGATTAATTGATGTTTTGTTCATTCCATTGTGGTGCTTGATATTTATTGTCTT
Organism: Boehmeria nivea var. tenacissima; assembly: GCA_018132145.1. NCBI lineage: Eukaryota > Viridiplantae > Streptophyta > Magnoliopsida > Rosales > Urticaceae > Boehmeria > Boehmeria nivea. The sequence goes on from CM030883.1 coordinate 11,691,670, forward strand.
TTAATCATTTTGCAATTTTCCTTTGCCATAGCTATAGAATGGTTAGGTTGTTGTGAAAGATTAATTGTCTTGGGAGATTAGCATAGCTTGGGAAAGCATGCTAAAATCCTCGTATGAGCACTCACGTCTAATTTAACCTTGAGACCGGGAGGAGATAGGTGGTTAGATAATCTTAAGAGGGCACTTAAAGTGTGATTAATTAACCGGTTAGTTAGGGATAACAACTCGGTGAGTTTAGTCGCGTAATTTCTCATTCTCGCTCGGGAGAGGTGAGTGAGACATACATTAGGACCTCTAGATTAATGGAATGACTTAACTAGATTAATTGGACTTATAGGTAATGGCATGGATAGGTGAATGAAATCAACCCTTGGATCCACTTTTCTTTATTGTTCTTTTGTCAATTTAATTTACCGCCTAGTTAATGTTAGACTTAATTTAATTTAATTTCTCCGCATTCGTTTCGTTAGTCTAGATAGCAAGTAGGACGAGCGAGGTAATACTCGACTCTTATCTCCGACCCAATCAATCCCTCTGGAGACGATATCCGGACTCAAAGTCCACTTTATTACTTGTGCGACCCGTATACTTGCGGAAAAAAATATCGCTAACAATGAATCTAACTTTTTATATTGAGAAATTATAGTGAATATCCAATTTTTAAAACTTAATGCAAGTTATTATCCAATCTTTTGAAACATATAACCAATTACCCAAATGATGTAATTATTTACACAGTAATAAGTGGTGGTAATTCACTTTGTTACCAGAAACATGTGCAAGTAATTGACAAATTGACTAGAAACTCAATTACTTCAAAAGTTTGGGTATTTATTTTTATTATTATATAAATTCTGGGTATTTGTCAACTTCACCCTTTATATTTTAGTTGAAAAAAACATTAATATTGTAATAAGGGTATATAAATTTAACTTTTGCGAATAAATTACTAATCCAAGCAACTCCAATCTTGAGTATGTATTTGGATTTTGGATTGAGGGTCAAAAATTAAGCATCTACTATAATAATATCTTCTTAATAAATCTGTCGACCATTTAATGCACTACTGGTGCTGCCAAGTTTAATTGCATTTAGGAAGTTTGATTTTTAATGGTAAATAATGCTAGTTAATAACAAAAAAATTGGTTAGAATATATGTGGCAATTAAGGCATATATGTGGCAATTAAGGCATGACTATACTTAAAATTAAGGCATGAAAATAAATAACGGAAAACTTAAAAAAATAGCCATTTTTTTAGATGATTTAAAAATATAACATGTTTTTATTATTTAGAAAATAGTCTATTAAGTAGTTATGAAGAATGAAGTTCATCCATACATACTGTACTTGAACTATGATTATTTTTTTAAATTTTGAAACATTGACTGAAATTTTAAATAGATTATTGAGTAAATAGTCATTTTTTAGATGTTGTTTTAAGAAAATTACTGATGTTTTCATTAATTAAAGAAATAGTCATTTTAGTTAATACTACGTAGACTTAAATTTAAAATGCATTTTTCAACATGGCCTATTTACATAATTCACCCTAAACTAATTGCGATTCAGACATCACATTACTATGTTTTGGGTCTCATCATTTTTTTAGACACTAGATAGCAATTTGTTGAGTGGGTCTGGTGTGGCATTCAGTCAGGGATTTTAATTGTTGAGTGGATTTTTAATTTTGCGCGGCCTCCAATCTCGCCAGGAGCTGCTTGTTTTTCTTGGTTTGGAGTTCCAGGAATGATCTCATCTTCTTCAACCAGGTGCAAGTTAATCAAGGAAGTATTCTTATTCGTCTGTGCTTGGGCGAGATCTGAGTCTGTTTTTGGGAACTCTCAGATGTCAGACTTACCCTTGTATTGTATGTGACTAACTACATTATTAATGAAATGCATTAGTGGCACCTTTTGTCTTGCCAAAAAAAAAAAAAAAAGATAGCAATTTTATGTGTACTCCCAAATTTCGTATTGTTAGTACAAAATTTTGTCACAAACCTCGCGTGGAAGCATGTGACCGGGTGTTCTCTTTCTAAGTTCTAACCCCAAAATGTTGTGAAAAAAATCCAACACTAACTATTGACAAAACCTCTTAAAGATATACGAACTTTTTTGTATTTAATAGTCGACTAATACTTCCTATAAGCTCAATTTACTTCATACATTTCACTAATCTTTTCTTAAAATAATTTATATTACATGAAAATTGTCATACTTTTGTTAAAACAACAACTATGATAATTCTAACTTATTTTTGAATTTATTTTCATTTTATTTTGTTCTATAAAATATATATATATATATAAATTATGCAGTTTTGTTTAGAGAAAATACATTAATGAACACTCAGTTTTTATCATTTAATTTAAATAAATACTCAATGTTTTGAAGATTATAACAAAACACCTAAACAACTTAATTTGTTGCATAGACGGTAATTGATTAACCATCATTTTAGTATGTCGGTAATTGATGAATTTGTTGGTTTTTTCAAATACTGAGAAACTTGGACATATATTTTAAGGATCAGTTAAGAAATTAACTATTTTAAAAGTAAAGTTTTTTTAAGGATTTAGCCAAATTTTTGGTAATTTTTTTAAGGATTAGCCATAGTTTCACGAATTTAAGGAATTAGCCATTTTCGTTGTGTAACAATTTTTGTTACACGTGTAACAAATTTTGTTACACGTATAACAAATTTTATTACGCCCAGTAATAATTTTTGTTACACGGGTAACAAAAATTGTTACACGTGTAACAAAAACTGTTACACAATGAAAATGGCTAATTCCTTAAATTCGTAAAACTATGGCTAAATTTTTGAAACATGAGCTTAAAAATGGCTAAAACCCAAATCTTCCCAAGAATTTAATCCTAAAATGTCAAAATTAAGGATTTAGCCATAACCTACGTGTATACATATTGTGACAATCCGATTTTGTCACCCTTCAATAAATAAATTAAATATTTATTTATTAAAATATAATTCTTGTTATGTAAATTTATTATTTAACTTGGTGTAAAAAAAAAAAAAAACTACATCAAGTTAACTATGTTCAGTAGGTGCGAAACTACGCGTAGTTTTGCGAAAAAAAGCAAAACTACATGTAGTTTTATATATGGTCACGGTGCTAACTATAGTTTTAGAAATAGCATTTTTAAAAGTGAATAAAGCCAAGATTAAGTCCAAATACATTGCAAGATTTACCAAATAAGGTTCAAACCGAAAATGGTAACTTGGGTGAATTTTTATTAGGGGCATTAAGAGGCAATAATGGGAATTAATTTTCTTCCCAAATTCACAATCCTCTACGCCCATTAAGAGTAAAAAAAAAAAAACAGGAAAGAGGCTGAGATATAATCCATATTATTCAAGAGTCAAAAAAAAAAAAGTCTAGAGAAAAAAGGAAGAAAAAGAGAGAAGGAAAGGAGAGAAAATTCAAGAAAATTTCTCTAAAGAGGCCGACCCTATAGTAATGATTTAGAGACTCTATTTCATCCTTTAAGGTAAGATTTTATCCTCTCAAAAGTTGATTTCAAGTCTAGTTTTGAATTGGTTTTTACGTGGTACGTTTTTTTCTCCGAAGCGTTCGAAAGCAACGACGCAACGGTTGACGTCGATAGAAGAATCGAAGGGCTCAAGAAAAATCGACCCTAGGTAAAAATCTTGAAGCCTTAATACGTGTATAAGAGGTCTAGTTTGTTGATGGTTGAAATCTAGCATGATTAAAATTTTTAGGATCATGATTTATATGATAAGATGAAAATTTCGGATGCTGAAAATTTTAGTGTTTTCTGCCATATTTTGAACGTATTATTTCATGATATAATAAGGCTCAAAAAATTAAGAAAAAAATCATGAACGTATATTATTATGTCTATTTCATCTCTATTAAATTTTGGACCTAGATAATATGTATATTTGTCTATAAAAATCCGGATGCATAAGTTGCGCAGAATTACATTTCTAGTATGGCAGTTTTAAAAATTTCACATAAGCGGTGAAACAAATGTTTCTATCAAAAAGAAATTTTCTGTGAATCAATATATATGTGTAGATATTACATATTAAATTTTAGAATTTATTGATGTGTAAATTAATTTTTAAAATTTCGGAACCATGATATGCTCGGAATGGTCTTTCTGGGTAGATTGAGCAGTTGAAGGTTTTTCAATATTTTGATCACTTTAACACCATATCTGGGTTTTGCACATGAAGAAGAAAATGTATAAAATTTAATTTAGAACAACTTTTCAGAAATATGATTTTTGCCATATCTGTCTCTAAATTAATCAAAACCGTATTTTAGCAATATATATATATTTCTGCCTTGTGAAAGAACATTGTTATGCGTTGATTTTTTAAAAAATTTATAACTGGAAAGTTGTAGATATTTGAAAATAATAGGGAGTTACTTCAGAATATTTTCCCGGATTTTGAGCGTAATTAATAATATTACGGAATTAAAATTTAATCCTTAAATTCCTTTCTATTTTTGGTAAGTTTTAAATCCGAATTTTAAAATGATGATGAAGAGAAAAATAATTATTTCTATGTATATTGACCTGTAAAATTTGGGATAATTTTATAAAAGGACAGTTTTGTCGAAATTCCTTCTATAAGGACTAAATTATAATTTTATTAAAAGTATAGGGTCTAAACTGAAATTTTAATATAGGTCAAATGATTTAATTTTAATAAATGAATTTTTATAATTAAGTTTTATTAGTCCCAATGAATCTGGGGACTTCTTGTTGAACACCTTTACGTTACCATATAATCGTTTTAAAACTTATTATCATGAAATATTTTAATGTTAATCGCAAAGCGTTACTTAGACTTAAACCTTAGAGAGTTGATTTAGGTTAAGGGATTCTACGAATAACTAGTTTTGACCTTATGTCATGATCCTAGGTGTTAGAGCGCCGAAGTGACCAAGCACTGAAGTACGAAAAGTCTAAGTGTTTGAACAACCAAGGTGAGTACAATCTCACTACAGTACGGATTAGTTCAAAAGAAAAAAAAATGATATGCTTTGTCATAATAATGTTATGTTTTCATGTGTATGATAATGTCATGTATGATGATGAATATGATTATGAATTGACGTTCATGACCTTGTTTATAATCGCTAAGCAAGTTTCATTGAACCATGTTATGAACAATATGACGATATGATGAGCTACGCTATTTTATACTATGTCACGTTGTATGTCACAAGATTTAATAAGTGAAACATAAGTTTAAACACTGTGTCGTACCACCCTCACTAGTGAGGTTATGATTCCGTCTCTTGAGTCGACCTAAGGGCAATATAGGGCGGTCTTTATAAAAAGATATGATATGACGGATCCATGGTCGTCGAGGATATGTACACCCTCGTCGCCCATGGGTTCAGCGCGCAACTCGGTACGTACACTTATATGATGAGGATCCTCTAGAAAAGATTAGTAATAGATTTAAATAATCGAAACTAATTTGGTCATGCATTGCATATCATGTTTTGTGAGTATTAATTGTATGTCACTGGGCTTTTAGGTCACTTCGTTTTTCGTCCGTACTGTAGGTAAGAAACCTATGGTGTGACGTACCATGGGTTGGAATTCGACAGTGCTTGAGGTAGCGAGGAGAGGGTTATGGAAACCACTATCTTCCGCAAATTATTTATATGAGATATTTTATATTTTTATTCTCTATGCATAAGTATGAAACTTAAGATGTGTGAACTTATTTTATGTCAAGGTTTTATTATTTTAATTCACGAGACCTCTTCTTTTATAAACAAGTTTGAGTTAATTATAAGTTAAAAAAAAATAGTTGGTATTTTTACAATATTTTAGTAAGTAAGATAAGTAAGTTTGACGACTCGAAAAGTCGGGTCGTTTCACATATTATGTTACACGTTTTACACATATATTAATACGACTAAATTGTTAATTTTATAAAACTAAGGCTAATTCTTAAAAAAATAGCTAAAAATTTGGTTAAATCTTTAAAAATCTCATATTTTAATTGTAGTGTTGAATTTGAATTTTTTTTTTTCACTTTACCTTTATTTTTATGCCGAATTTCCAACCCATTTTTCATCAATGAATCCAAGTCATACTCGTCCGTATGATTCATTATATTGTATAATTCTTGTGCCGTATTTTGTAATAATAATATCTGATTTCGGGCATTTTTTATTTATAAATTATAATTTCCATGGTGTAGTACCATTGGTGATTCAACAAAGTGAATCCCAATACGAAGAACAATTGTAATTGTATCTTTTAAAAAATATGTCTTGAAATCATACACTTCTGGTTCAGCTTTATTCCCACGAGAGAACCAAAAATCTCCAAAGATTTTCTGTCTATTATTACGATTTCTCTCGACTATTCTCTTGGAATTTAAACCACAATATTATATTATTATTTTTCATTTCTTCTACCGAGTCATCAAACAAAATGGTTGGCGATGATTAAAATCCCATCAACCCTACCTATCGTATTTTAAGAAGATAAATTGACAAATGTCTAAATGACTCTACATATATAATATATAATATATGTGTTTCATTTTAATTGTGATATTAGCTGTTTTTTTTTTTTTTTTTTTGGGGCGGGTAAATGGACAAGACCCAAAAAAAAGACACGTGTTTCATTGTCATGAATTTATTTCTCGACAAATTGTGTGGTTTATATATATTTTAGTAGTTTTGTGAACATTGCAAGATTTAGCACGAATACATTTCTACATTTGATTAGCTTTGCCATAATTTTGCAGTTAGAAGTGTTCATCAGTTGAAAACCGACCTATTAATTTTTTAATGAAAAATATCATAATTATCCTGCATTTTGTAGAAATATTATGTCCCATGAGTGCTATTAATCATAGAAAATTTATACTTCAGTTTTTTAAATTGAAAAAAAAAATATTTTGCTTTGACTTTCACTCAAAAAAGCATAAAAATTTCATTTATATATTGTACGTGCATTTTTATATTATTATGCTTGAATGTCTACTAATTAAGGATTTAATTTAAGTATATATATATTTTTTACCAATGAAAAGTAGAGTGATTTATAAGTTTAAAAAACTCAAGAATGAATTTTATATTATAAAAAAAGTTAAACAAAACACGATAAATAGGAGAATTATGACATTTTTCCCATATATATTCCAATCAAATGTATTGTAAAGCGATCAAATGTCGGTTATAAAAACTTCAATCTAATCGAATTTATAACAAGTTTAGAACCAATTCAATCTTTTGTAAAAGTAAATCTAGTTAAGATTGGATCCGTCGATTTGAGATTGGCTTAGTATTTTAGGCTTCAAATTCTAAACAATGCGTAATGTTCATAATAAATAAAATAGGGTGAGTTAGGTAAATAGCCATTTTAAATTGTGTGTTTTTAAAAAATAACCGTAGTTTTAAAAAATTTAAAAACTAGCCATAAAATTGTAAGAAAATTCTGAAAATAACAAAAATACACATAAAAATACTGTAAGAAACACTGAGCAAAAATTTTGTAATAAATTTATTACAGTGCTAGTTTTTAAATTGTTTGAAACTATGACTATTTTTTAAAATCATTTTATAAACAATGATTATTTTCTTAAAATTTCCAATAAAATAAAGCAAAACATCCAAATTTCTCTAAATTTTCCACCCTCCCGGACAATGTAAAAGTTGGAATCTTATTAGGTAAAAAAGAGTACAAGATCGGATAAACCCTAAATAGTGAAAGAGAAATTATAGTGAATGCCTAATTTTTAAAGTTTAATATAAGTTATTACCCAATTTTTTAAAAAATATAACCAACTACCCAAGTGATTCAATTACTTACATAGTGATAAGTGGTGGTAATTCACTTAATTACCAAAAACATGTGCAAGTAATTCACGAATTGACTAGAAACTCAATTACTTCAAAAGTTTGAGTATTTATTTTTATTGTTATATAAATTCTGGGTATTTCTCTACTTCACGCATAGTAAAAAGACAAAAATAATTTCATATCTATAAATTATACATGAAAACTTTAGAATAATGGATCGGTTAAATAGTGAAAAGACTAAAATAATTTACGATCCAAATTCCAATGTACGTGGTAAAACAAATTTGATTGGATTATGTCTTGTTTGGATAAATCATATCAACTAAATAATTTAGTACTATTTAAAATCATATTAAACCATATAAATAGTTTACCCAAATAATTTATAATAGATTTATTTGGTTTGATCGGCTTTTCAAAATCCGATGAAAACTCGAGTTAGGCTCAATTAAATAAATCATATCTTTGTCATTTGTCAATACTAAGATCATGGGAGAGACAAATGCGAATGGGTATTCTCAATGATGCAATAGAAAGTGGAAAACAACACCAATTAATTACTCAATAGAAATTGGAAATTGTATGGATGGTTCTGATTCTGAACAATCTCAATATAATTAATACACATCTAATGGTGTTAGTTGGGGTAGCTAAGTTTCATAACTGTTTCAAGTCGTCCCAAGTTGCAGAACTTGAACAAGTTAATCATGGCTGTATTATATTAATTATTTTATCTCGTTTTACCTTCCCTTGAAAGGTTTGAAAATGACACTTCATTGAGGAAAAGTAAGTTATTTACACGATTGATTATATCCGGCACCACTTATTGATTTAATTCATTAGTCTGAGATATATATGTTCGGACGTATACATTCTTATACAGACGACGTTGATAATGGACTCAATTGAGCTCGATCCGTACGACGGATAAATATATTATAAAGACCTATCTTCAATAAGTATGCTATGATCCGTTTGGTAAAATATTAGCATTTGGTAAAATATCAGCCTACTTATTTTTAAAAATAATTTTTCTACATGAATGAATCTAGGATTTTTATTTTTCTGTTTTTTTTTTCTTTTCTTAGAAGGATCCCTTTTTAATGCTGAAAAGCTGTAATATTTTTTGAATTTTCACTAAATGACATAATTATATCTCAAAAATTTCAATGTAATACAACTACACTATAATTATCGAATCAAAACAAAAGTATTTATGAGTTTATCAAATTTCTACAATAAAATTGTATACGCCCTGCCCTGCTCTTACATTTTTTATAAATAACTTTTTTTTTCCTTACTCAAACTATAACTTTTTTTTTTCTTTTTAAAAGAGGGCGTGCTAAGTTCTAAATCAATTTTTTATTTTTTTCTCCTACATCTTTAAGAATTGAATCCAGAAACATGCAGCTATAAACATTAGTTTTACCGCCTGTGTTACGCTCTTTAGGGCAAACCATGGGTATAACTACAATAAGTATAAATTTTTCAAAAAAATAATTTTCTATAAAAAAATATATGAACTGGAAAGAAAGTTTTTTTCTTTTCTAGTTTTACAGTTCTTAACAGTAATTACTAATTTGGTATCAAAAGAACACAATAATAACTGTTAAAATATGACCCAAATGCTATATAATAATGAGATATGTGAGATATATGAGACGCATGTATCTATTTCCATTCAAATTTTTTACGAAAGTTATCAATTTATTAATTGTTTATCAAACCTTTTTAAATCAGAATGCAATATGCCAAAAATAAAAAAATTAGAAGGAACTTCTATTGAGAAGAACTAATGAACAAAAAAAAAAAAAACCTTAATTATATCATTTGGTGTCTTAGGCTAAAGTGGGGCAGCATTATTATTTAAGTTTAAGTACTAAATGATGTTACACAACACGTTTCAATCTTAGACTAATTTACTTTACTTGTATAATTACTTAGATATAATCATATAAACTATAAATTCTTGTCAAACATGTATCGTGTCATATTATATGATATAAAAAAAAATACCCTATATTGTTTGATGATCGTTTCTGAACTAAGGACCCAATGATTTAAAGCAACCGAGAATAGTATAAAATATAAATAGTGGAATAATTAATGCATGTCAACTTGAATAAGTTTGTTGTGTCGTTTTCGCAACGCTTCATTAAAGCAAGGAAAACGTGAACAGAGAGTTCCATAGCCATAGGGTCTCAAAACTCATAATCGCATCACCAAAGCAAATACAAAATGCGTGGACCATATTGACAGCGAGTCACAACTGATTTTCGGATTTACTTTGAAAATGTTTCTTCTATATCACTCTATATATATAGAATATATAAATGAAAAAATTAATAACTAGAAAAAATCTCAACTAAAGTTGATTTATGTCTGAATCATTAGTGACTAAGTTAATTTACAATTAGGTTGATCTTTCGCTACATATACGTGTGCTAATAAGTTTGTGTTAGCATTATAATTAATTGAAGAAAATTTTCATATAAATTCTCGGTATATCCCGTTAAATTCATCAAAATTTGTGTATTACCTATTTAAGTAAATAAAATTTTGAGATAAATATTTCTTGTGCTTTCATTGAACTTTCTATATATATTTATAATTTTTTGCGCCATTGGTTTAAAATTCTAGGTCCGCCCTTGTGTGTATAGGGTTATTTAAAATATATTAGGTAGAATTAAAGAAGAAAACATTACAAGCGAAAAGATAATATTACGGATTAAAGACGAATGTGCTAAAATTAATTAGATTCACAAATCTGTTAAGAGAGAAAATATGTTTCTTTAAAGATCATTTGAAAGATGTCAATTTATCAACACAGAAAAAAAAAAAAAAACGCGTGTATGATTGAGAGTTGGACGATGTATCGTAACTATAATTTATAGAGGAATTGTATTTATCACTTAGGTGATGCATATCTGTACAATTGAGAAAAAAAAAATACAAGATAAATAGTTACTATTATGAAATTTGACAACTCTAACAAGTTAATTTACAACTATCATAGTGAAGTGCGTCAATATGGTGATAAATTTTTTTTATCCAATTTTATAAGATAGGCACAATTATTAATGCTCTACTCTCTATATACCTCTTTAGGTAGAGCACATCCATAACTCAATTGGTGTACAAGTACAACAAAGAGTATTGGTACCTAATTGGAGACTTTTTGTAGGAGAGTTCGTTGGCCAAAAAAAAAAAAAAGTTAAAAAGTATCACTTGTTAAAGAGGCAAATTAAATCTTTATCTCTACCACTTGGACTGAAAAAGGAGTGCATATATAGGAGTATTTCTTGTATTTGAAAGTATGAAAAAGAATCAGAATATTGGCCATCATGAAGGAACTTGGATTAGGTCGTTAATTTGGAAGAATTGGATTCTTTAAAGTTTTTGGACAATTGACTATGGATTTCACGGGACGCACGCATGCACTTGTTATATAAAATACGTGACAAGATGAACATTTTTTTTTTCTTTCATTTGGAATAATAAAAAAGAGAAAACAAAACCCTAAATCCCTAATGCGCTAAGTCAGGGAAAATTTTAAAAAATGAATATGTGTTTTCAAAATTGTGACCTTGAAAGAAAAGTTGTTGTCCAGCAACTTTTTAATTGTGAGTTGTGACATCGATAAAATTATCATTATTTTTACAAATAGTGAAGAAGACGAGACGGAAGGCGAAATAGTAATTACTTAAAAATGGTATGATTTATATTATTGGTACGAATTATATACTTGACTTTTAAACGATCAAAATTTCTCAATATTACCAAACATCGGTCATATTCACACAATGACACAAAAAAAAATTAAATGTGGGTTTAATTGTCTGCGTTGCGTCCACAGTCCTCACTCTCCAGTCTCCACCCTTTATTAATTACAAGGGTCGATCATGATCGAGTCCAATTATAAAAAATCACATAACAGAGAAATTTTTGTTTTTTCTTTGCTAGACAATATTGCGAGTGATTGAATCGATCTAGACGAACAGACTTCATTCTTTTCGGGTGGAAGACTTTGAGGTCAAAACCAATCCACAAATCCCATTAAATGTCTATAGTAAGATAAGAATGGTCAATCAAAAGAGAGTATGATAGGGTAACTTCCGGTTGTACATAATTCTCCAATAAAAGAGAAAAAAAAAAAGAGAGAGAGAGAGAGAAAAAAATAGTGCATTATAGTGAATTGTGTGGCGGGTTATTCTAGTCATTTCATGATACTTGGAAGAAACTTCCTTTTTCGATCCCCACCCGCTATAAAAGTGAGTCAAAATTCCAAAGTTTTCATACAGTCCAAAAACCACAAGAAAACATAGTATAATCCAAGAAAGATCAATAGAGAGAGAGAGAGAGAGAGAGAGAGAGAGAGAGGGAGAGATGGGAAAGGAGTGTCATCCTTTGTTGAAGGAAAGAGTAGTGTTTGGAGAGAGGAAATACAGAGGGAAAGGAAAAGGGTTATCCGCAGGGGAAATGGAATCCCTCGCAAGCATATGTGAGGTTTTGATTCCTCCTTTGGAATTGAATTTGAATTCTAATTTGGAAGCCAAGGAAGAGCCTCCTTCCAAGCCTCTTCACTCCTTCTACGCTTCCTCTGCTGCCCAATATCCCATCCCTCAAGAGGTAACTAATACATACATTCATATATCTCTCTACATATATTATATATATATATATATGTATGTGTGTGTTATGTTATATGATTCAATAATCACTCATATAATATCACTAATATTGATGATAATATGCCTTTTTGGGTGGAAAAACTCTGTCTGGCTTGATTGAACCGGGCCGGAATCGTGGGACAACCCATATATATATATATATATATATATATATATATATATAATATTATATATATTTACATCATGTTTATACGTTATTGACTATATATTAGACATCAAATGGTGTGACACATATGTATTAAGAGGATAATTAGGACTTAGGAGTTAGTATTTATGAGCTGTGCTAAGGTCAGACGCGACGCACGTCTGATCAATTGTGATCGTCCATTATCGTGAGGCTCACGGTGAGTCCCACGTGAGACCCACGGTGATGGACGGCTACGATTGTCGCATCTGACCATAGCAAAATCCTAGTATTTATATTGGTTAATAATTAGTTTTTTGACAATTTTTAAAATTAACGAGTGTCATGTCAGTCATATCTTTGGCATCCAAATTTAAAAGGCTATGTTTAGGTATTGTGCGCTTTACAAGGCCAATAATTGTTTTATGTTTAAAAAGAAAGCGGTTAGAATAGTGCACGATTTTTTGCACTATCGATAGTGCACGGCTTATAATAGCTTAAAAAATATTTAAAAATAATTTTTTTTCGACGTAAGTATATTACATCATCTATTAACATGTTATCCATTTATTTATCAAATTTAACCAAAGAATTATGTTTAATCGGAGATGAAAAAGATAAAAAAAGAAGTTTATCTTTTTAATTTTTTATTTGTTCTTTCTTCATTTCATCTTCGATTGAACATAATTTTAATTTCAAATTTGAGAAATGAATTGATAATTTAAAAATAGACGTTGTAATGTACTTATGTGTATAATTTTTTTTTAGTTTTATGTATTTTTTAAGCTATTATAAACCGTACACTATGGATAGTGCAAAAAATCGTGCACTATTCTAGTCGCTTCCATTTAAAAATCGAGGTTTTTCTTTTTTGATAAATAATGTGTGTAAATAAGTCACTATATAGCGTAGTTTCAAAATTATAGCTATAATTTCAAAAAGTAAAAAATAGGCACCATAACAAATGTTAAAACATAAATCGTTGTTAATAGATTTTGCTATGTAAATTTCTTGCCTATGTTTGGTTAATTTCACAATAAAATTTATTACAAATTTGACTATTTTTCTCTAACAGACTTTTAAATATTTTGAAACATTGGTTATTTTAAAAAAATAAAATAAAATTTTTTAAATAGTTTTTTACCATTATACCCCTTAAATAATTATGTTTTTTTTTAGATATATGGATTAGTTTGGCGAGACAATTTGTTGCTAATATTGATGGTGGAATTATATATGGGCAGATAGGAGAGTTATTAATGAAGAGGGCCATAATAGAAGGATGGCTAATTGTGAGGTTGGTCTTGTTGATGTTGGCCACTCGGTTTGGGACATTTCTGCTTTGTGGGTCTCTATGTTTAGGTGAGAAATGGCCTTTCATATACAATTTCTCACGAATGTCATTGGACAAAAGAGAAAAAGTGGTGCAGAAGTGGTTAAGACACAAGTTTCTGACCCCTTTTAGGCTTGCATTTCTTTACATCAAAGTCGTTTGCTTCCACACATTCTTTTCCCGGGTAATAATTGATGCTCTCTCTCTCAATTTTTCTTTTAGTTAATTTCTTAATTAAGATGTTAGTCTCCCACTTAATTTTTTGTTATATGTGCAAATAATTAATTTTAGTTCTAGGAACCGCTGGTATTTCTATAGCAAATGAGACATACGTATAGAACAAAGTTCGCTTGCATTATATGTGTGTAAAGATTCTATATATATATATATATATATATTATTTATCGTTATATGTTTATGCTAATTTAAAATTTTAGGAAAAGTTCTCTATCTTATGATGCTATGTTAAATTTTGTGTAAAACTTTATTAGCACAAATTACTTTTGGCGTCAAGTTTTTGTCCAAAAAAAGAAAATGTTTACACTTCAAAATTACTTGCCACTACTCGACTAATAGAGCGGCTTACAATAATTAAATTAATTTTAACTTAAATGTTTCACTTCAGAATTTACATTTATACCATCATTTCAATATTTTCTTAAATATAGTTTCACTTTTACCATCTGTGTCATAATTATTATATTTATATTGTGTTTTGCCTTATTCTTTTAAAATTTTGTAGATTGGAGATGGTTTGATGAGAAAGTTTCTTTACAACACTCTAACTGTATTCCCATGTGATCAGTTCTAGGCAAAAAAAAAAAAAAAAAAAAAATTCTATGCAAAATAAAAATTGCAACTTTCAATGTTGTACAGCTTTTCTTTTAATCTCTCTCTCTCTATATTCCTATATATATGGAGAGTTAGGTAGGAAATTAGGCAAGCCAATTATTGTTCTAGATTATCTCGTAGCTATCTATTCAAGAGAAATATTGATTATATTTAGCTATTCACATTAAATCAACAAAAAGAAAACAAGAATATAGTCGGAATGAAGTAGCAATAATGCTTTCCTTTCCTAGAACATTAATATCACAGCAAGTCAACAACAGCAACAACAATAATTATAGTAGTAAAAAATAATTTAACAACAATATGAATTTTATAAAAGTAAAATTAGAAGAGTTAGGTAGTATAGGGCTCTATGAAAACAAATAGCCATATGGCTGCTTTATGCAACTTCCAATTTTACATGCCTTTACAATATTCTCAACTAACTTCAAAATATCTTTAGAAAAGAAAATTAGAAATAAAAGGAACAAGAATAATTAAATTTTCTAGATCAAATTTATTTTCCATGTGTTGTGCTCAACGTGAAATGGAAGCTAATAATTCCATACAAATGGAAATGATCATCACAATTCACAACTAACAACATATCAATTATTCATCAAAACTTCTCTGGTAGATATTTTTTACGAAACAATTCTAAATCATCATTTATTTTTTAAGATATAAAATTTACTAAAAAGATAAATATGACGGTTAAGAATAATTTTTTAACAATAAAACAACCAATTAAAGAATTCCTCATTATTTGTGTACTCAATAAAAAGAAAATGATAATCACAATTCACAACTAACAACATATCAATTATTTATGTCCACAACTCAAGACCCATATTATTGTCTTATTATTAATGATCATTAATTGTTTTAAATTATATAAGACTCATATGTGTGAGGCTCGTGATCTCACGGTGTTGAGTTCGGCACGACATAGCCGGACAATGAACTCGTCGAAAGAGTATGTGATTAAACGATCAATTTTAAGACCTTATTTATTATAATGTCTATGAGTTTTAGTTTTATCAAATGTCCATTTTGCTGCTATATTTACCAACTATCTTTACAAGCATGTTGTAATGTTAACTGCATTTATTTAAAAAAAAATTTCTGCGGATATCTTAATAAACGGGGTACAAATATATCTCGTTTGAAGCAATTATTTAAATGTACAAAATTAAATAATTTTTGACTTTTTCAATTTTAAAGTTAAATACTTAAATCTTAATCATTTAAATTACTTTTGAACGTAGGAATTAAAAAGTTGAAAACTCTACGTAGTAGTACGATATACGGATATAGATCTGTACGGTGTTGGTTTGTGAGTAAGTATGGATGAAAAGTCAATGTTGTCAATGGTCCTTTACCATTGGGTATGGGAATATGGTTATAGCATTAAATTAGCACATATATGTAATAATATTATTGTCATTGTACACATGTTTATGCTCATTTAGTTCCATCTACAAGACATTAAAGAATAGAAATGTAATAAAGACAAGCACAGTGTAGCTTATGCAGAGTTTCTGATTAACCACATAAAATGGAATTAATGCTGTTTCTGTGTAGGCATGGTTAGTTAGCTACAACTTTTCTGACCTGTTCCTTCATAAACTTCTTAATTAGGTAAAGATTCAAGACTATCTAAATTTTTATTTTTTTTCATAGACAATGGATGAAATAAATAAAAATTATGTCTTTTCGGTTAGTTTTTGAAACTATGTGTTTTTTATTTTTAATTGATGGTCTAAATTTGGTTTGGTGGAATGGAAATGGAATGGAATGATAATTCATATTCTCATATTTGGCTGGATGAAAAATACACTGGGATCGTCATTCCAATGGAATACTCATTCTATCAAATACAAAAATCAATATACCTTAATTAACATATGGAATGCCCATTCCTCTCAAATTCTCAAACTAATTAAATACGTTGGCTTGATTCTTGTGTCAATTCCATTGATAAACCAAACACTAGAATTCAAATGATATTCTCATTCTCATTCAATTTTATTCCGATTCCTATTCTCATTCTTAATCCATTCCACCCAACCAAACGTACCCTTAGCTCATCTTATCAATGAGCATTAAAAATGTTTATATTAGGTTCATAGTGATTTTTTAAAATTTTAATGTAATTTTCTTAAAAAAAATAAAAAAATGATTTTTAAAAAGTCTTTTTGGAAAGGCAAAATATTTTTAAAATATTATTCCAACAATTTCAAGAACATCATTTAATCTCAATAAGCCAAAAACTACTTCTAAAAAATCATTCTTAACGACCAGAAAAACACGTAGAATATTTAAGGTGTTTGTCCATAATTTCAATGTTGATTGTCATAAACGCCTCTCTTTGTTAGCAAATTATCAACTTAGTTGATATGAACATTATTTCTTGACAATTTATCTACTAGAATATCATTGTTGAACGGCAGTCATGTTAGTTATGCAAACTTTATTCAATTAGTTACTACGTAATAAATTCACATTTACTATATCAATCATAATTTACTTACCTTCTCAAAAAAAAAAAAAAAGGGTCTGAAGCTTTGACTTCTCATGAAATTCACAGGTCAATGAAAAAGGAGAAAATGCAACATATGAAGCCATTGGATATAAGATTGAAGAAAGCAAAGAAGAAATTCCCAAAGTCCCAAAACAGAGGCCTCTGGAGAAGGGAATCATTGAAACAATGTACAAAACAGACTCAACCCTCCTCCGATCTCTCTCCGAAAAAGGCCTACAAGTCGTCGAAGACCCGCACCGCAACCTCTACAGGATCCGCTGTGATGCGGTGGTAGTGGGGTCGGGCTGCGGGGGAGGCGTGGCGGCCGCGATCCTGGCTAGCGCGGGGCTGAGCGTCGTTGTCCTCGAAAAGGGAAACTACTTTGCGCCGTGGGACTACTCTTCCTTGGAAGGGCCTTCGAGCGATTTGATGTATGAAAACGGAGGCACGTTTGCGAGCACTTGTGGGAAAATGGCCATTATGGCCGGGACGACGGTTGGTGGGGGCTCGGTTGTGAACTGGTCGGCCTCGATTAGGACGCCGGACTCTGTTTTGAAGGAGTGGGCAGAGCAGAACAGAGTTGCTCTGTTTGGGAGAACAGAGTATGTCTCTGCTATGGACTCTGTCTGCGCGAGGCTCGGCGTCACTGAGAAATGCGAGCGCGAGGGGTTTCAGAATCAGGTCCTTCGGAGAGGGTGTGAGAGGCTGGGCGTGAAAGTCGACTTCGTGCCGAGGAATTCTTCGGAGAGTCACTACTGCGGCTCGTGCGGTTTTGGGTGCAGGAGCGGCGACAAGAAAGGGACTGAGTTGACGTGGCTTGTTGATGCTGTGGGAAATGGGGCTGTGGTACTGAGTGGTTGTAAGGCTGAGAGGTTTGTTTTGGAGAGGAACTCTGGTGGGGGTAAGAGGAAGAAGAAGTGCGTGGGAGTTATTGCGAAATGCTTGAGCGACGGCGTGCAAAGGAGGCTGCAAATCGAGGCCAGAGCGACGGTTTCGGCTTGTGGCGCTCTCTACACTCCTCCGCTGTTGATCTCAAGCGGATTAAAGAACAAACACATCGGAAGAAATCTTCACCTTCATCCAGTACTATTTTCTTGGGGTTATTTTCCCGAATCAAACACCGAGCTTAAAGGGAAATGCTACGAGGGAGGGATAATAACCTCGATGCACAAGGTGGTTTCAGAGGATTCAAGAGTGAGAGCGATAATAGAGACTCCAGCATTAAGCCCAGCCTCGTTCGCTGCACTTTCTCCTTGGACTTCGGGGCTCGACATGAAGAATCGGATGGTCAGATACTCGAGGACAGCGCATTTGATCACGCTCATCCGTGATTCAGGCTCGGGTGAAGTGAGATCCGAAGGCAGAGTGAGCTATAGCTTAACAAATTCAGATAGAGAGAACATGACCGCGGGGCTAAGGCAGGCGCTGAGGATACTAATTGCGGCTGGAGCATCTGAAGTCGGGACTCATCGCAGCGACGGGCAGAGGCTGAACTGCAAAGGCGTAAGCGAGCACGAGATCGAGGAGTTTTTGGACGGGGTTTACGCGGTTGGAGGAGCGATGGAGATGTCGAAGAATTGGACAAACTACGGGTCGGCTCATCAGATGGGGAGCTGCCGGATGGGGGTCAGCGAGAAGGAAGGCGCGATTGATGAGTACGGGGAGAGCTGGGAAGCTGAGGGGCTGTTTGTCTGCGATGCAAGCGTTCTACCGAGCGCTGTGGGCGTCAATCCCATGATAACCATCCAATCTACAGCCTACTGCCTCGCGAAGAGGATCGCAGAGTCTTTACGAAGCCGGCCGACCGGTTCGAGTTGATTGTTTTCTTGTATTGGAAGAAATTGCACTTGTGGCCTCGGAAGGCATATAGATAACTTGGTGGCAAAGTCTTAGTAATGATGTGAAGTTTAAATAAAAAGTACATGTCAATAATGCAAGGAGCTTCACAGTTGAAGAGTACTCCATGAGCTATCGATTAAGAGAAAATGAAAAAAAATAAAATAAAACCTGGTGTTAATAAAAATACACAAAAATAGTCTCTTGATTTTCAAGAATGTCAAAGTTTATCACTTGTGTATCCAAAATCACGTTACCAATATTACATGTTACAAGTTTTTGTTGTTATTTACCCTTGAATTGACTAACACCTTATCAAAAAAGAAAATAAAAATTGTATTCCTAAAATATATGTATGGTTATAAGGTTAAAAAATTGTTCACCTTTATTTCTTAATTTCTCAAGGAACAATGGGGATTTGTTTAGTACCGTTAATAGCAATTACTTGAACCAACTCTAGTGGCAATCCTGATGAACCTGAAGCTTTTTTATTTATTTAATTATTACTTGCTACAACCTTTACTTCTTGGGGTTGCCAGCAAAGTTGGACACACAATATTCTAGCTTCCAACATTACTCAATATTGAAGCAGAATAATAAAAAAGAAAAAAAAAACACAAGATAACCAAGATATTAGAGATGACAAAAGTTCTTGAGAAACATATAATACATAAATCATTATCAGCAAATCCATGTTAAAAATCGCCAAGATATACAAGAGGAGACAAAAGCTATTGCGCCGGCGCTTTCTTCGTTACACTTTTCGCCGCGAAAATTCCATAATTCGAATGGCCGTTAGGCGACGGAGCACGAGCGAGGTTTGCGCTCGATAGGCGGATAAGAAGTGGGGGTTAATCCTCTCTGCTTTGGCTTTGCCTCAGTATCAGCTTTCATGGATGTTGTTGGGCATTACTACTATGAGACCAATCTCAGCCGTCCGAATCTGTCTCGCGGAATGGTAAAGGAACAGTCTTCACAGCCCTGTACTTGCCCACATTGTTTAGATGCTCATTCTCTAGCCTGTTCATTATAGATCAAACAAGATTTTTAGCCTCACTTCTTTAAAAAAATAGATAAGGCTTTTGAGCTATGTCTTAGCTTCACTATCTCTAAAAAGTAAAAACTAGGTTCTTTTGCTAAAACTTTTGCTTCTCATGCGGTTACAAACCAAAAGAAACGGTAACAAATCATCGTATTTACCTTTTCAATGAGCCATACGTTTTGAGAAAGTGAAATTTTGACAATCTAAAAGCGTTTCTTTATCTTTTTTTGTTTTTTTTGTTTTTTGAGTACCTGTAAAAATTCCAATGCCCGCGACGGATAACCTCGAGCGAAGCCAAAAGAAAATCCGACATTCGCGACCCAACTTCTCCAAAATGGAAGCCCATCACAGTCTCCACCCAAGCCACTCTAAGCACAACGTTCAAGGCCTACAAAATCCATTTTTATTTTAGCTTTTTCACATTCTGTATCAGACCAAATTTCCGAGTCGAAACAATGATCAATCCCAGTTTGAAAAGAAGAGAGACTTACAATGGAGGCATAGTAGACCTTCTTATTCTTGAGAACCAAGTCATCTCTAAGCCAAGGGTTTTTGGATTTCGGGTCGAAAAAACCCCAGTCCTTGACGAAATCCCAGTACAGCTGATACACTGTGGCCACCACAGAGGTGACCATCACCATGGCGAACCAGAAGTGGTTCTGGTGCGGGTGCCTCGAGTACGTTATCCTCGCGCCCGCTGCCACCATAGCCGACACGTACTTTCCCATGTTGGCCAAGTGATTCGGGTCGGATTCGTCAAACCATCTCCGGGCACACTTCAGAAATCAGGCCAAAAAATACTCTCAGTGATTTGGTAAAAGCCTTACGGCGAAACATGGTCGGAGAACGGAAAAACGCGAAAGCGTCTACCTGCATTGCGCGCCAATAGTACGGCAAAAACGAGATGACATAAGCGAGCTCGCTGTACATTCTCCCGGATTTGCAAGTCTGCAATTGATCCTTTCCTAAACTTCCAGCTATGAAGTAGCAAGCTGAGGATTCCATGTGTCTAAGCAGTGGAATCTGAACATAAAGAAAGTACAATTAGTGGTTAATTAATTCAAAAATGGTAACGTTAATTGAACTCATTTTCATGGCTTTGGTTATGAGATTCATTTAGTCCAGTACCTGGCTAGTAAGTTGGTCAGCCATGAAAAAGTCCACCAACAAAACCTACAAAAAAAAATAAATTTGAAATGGCTTAATTAATAAGTAAAAGATAGGTAACAAAATAAGCATTTGTGAATGCTAGTTTAAGAATAACACTATCTAAAATCATTTTGACCTCTAATAGCAAATTAGCACTTTAACAATTTTTAATAGTGCTAAACCATTCAAATGATTTAACCGAACAACCTAGTACAGTGAATGTACCTTGTAAAATGGAGAGCAAATTATGTTACGAATCACGCGGATGAAGCAGTACCGAGTAGGGCGGTACAAGGTGTCAAATGGGCAAATCAGCAGGGCTATAAAAACCTGAAATTGGCAACACAAGAAAAGATTTTGGAGATCAACAAACAAGTTTCGAGAGTCTCGCAGCCTGCGTGATTGCGCGAAATTTGCGAGACCAATTACCAAAAGCAAGATCCCGGGAATGGTGTCGACTTGGCTAGGCGAAAACCCGCTAGCCCTCAAGATGAGGTGGACAACCATGGCCCCGACCACCGCGGTCATGAAGGTGGTGCATATGAGGAAGGCGTCCCGGTACTTGAGCGCTGTGCTCGGCGCGAATTCGAATATGAAGTTGTAGTTGATCCTTGTGCTCTTCCACATGAAGAGGTTGCAACCGTACATGAACAAGTGCAAGCTTAGCAGTGCAAACACACTGCAATATTACATACATTATTCAAACTTGACTTAGTACGAAAAAAAAATAAAAATTGCTCCATTTATGTTAAAGAGTCCATATTTGGTAACACTAACACCAGAGATGTGTTATAACTTATAATTAGTTACTCTTTCACTTTGTGAATCCATTAAATCTAATTTTCAATCTTGGTTCTTTACTCTTTAATTAAGCTTGGAATATTATTCATGGTGGTTTCATTTGCTACATTATCATGAAGTATCTTTAAAAATTAATGGTGTATTAATTAGTTATGTCACATTTGAATCTAATGGGATCATACAAGAAGCATTTACGTATTCAAAATGGGCAATTTGGCCATTTGGTTATTTCATTCATTGTGGGTTTTGTGATTGTTTTAGTAGTGGCATTTAAAAAATAAATAAAATAAAAATAAAAAAGCACCTGAAAACAGGGTAGACAGTATCCATGTAAGCACTTTCTGTTTGTGGTGAAAAAACTCCGGAAAGATGAGCCAATATTGCGTACACAGAAAATAATGACACAAAACAACCTGTGAACAACCCTGCACCGAACAAAAGCCAAAACATGAAAAAAAAAAAAAAAACTTTTATCAAAAGACTGACCATAAATAATTAGTGAATTTAATCCTGTAGAACTCTATTATAGTAATTGCATTACCTTTTAGAGTATTTCTTGCCACTGCCCAAATTAGTGGCCAGCAGGTTTATAGCATTATTAGTTAATGGGGTGGCTTTTTTAAGCCTCTATTTTGGTCACAACACTAATCATGTTTGCAATATAACAATTCAAAGTGAAACTCTATTGGTGAACTTTTTTGGGCCATGCATAGTGGAAAATACCTTTTTATTTCTTTCAATTTGTTTTGTTGGACCAACTATGGGATACAAGAGTTTAATTAAATTTTATATGATATGACCTTATTCTATATGCGTATTTTTTTTTAATTTTTTAATTTTGTTGTTTGAGGAAGAGAGAGATATTTACCAACAAAGAAAGTGACCATGTGAGAATCTTTATGCTGCTGAGGCCTCAAGAACTTCATTGCCTTTTTCCTGTCATTGTTGGCGAAGTGCTTTATGAATATGGACTCCACTTCATCCATTAGTCTAACAACCTTATCAAAAGAATCAAATTAAATATATAATGACACACATAATCCCTATTAGAAAACCAATTAAACCCATTCTCCAATATCTATGCCCCAAATTAAAGGAAAAATATGTGGTCATAAACACATGCATATTTTCCTACTAATCAATTATTTGAAAATTATTATTTAATATTTAGTAGCCACAAAAATAATATACTAGGTGGCAGTCGGTAGACAATCTTTTTAGCAGATTTTGTACTATAGTATTAGTTCATCTTAAACCAATAAGGACAATTGAAGGGAAAGAATAAAAGGACAAGGTCAAAGACATGTATCGCTCCAATAAGATCAGCCTTCTGATGGTCATAAAGAAAATATGCAACATTTTTTATTGCTGTTTTGTTTGGGACAACATAGTGCCATGAATTTAGACATTTTTTTTTTCAGCCGAACCAACAAATTTACTTTTTTGAAATTTTTGTCTGAATATGCGATTCTCTTTTTGTTAATTGTGAATTCAAATACCACATGTTTGAGTTGCTCAAAAGAGGATTAAAAAAAAAAGGGAATCAAAAAGTAATACACATGTGTAAAATTCATATATATAATATATATAATATTATAAGAGTAAAATACCTAAATACCATCTCGAATGCAAATGTCAATACCAGTAGTAAATTTGACATTAAAAGGAGAGCTAAAAATTATATATTTGATTTTGAGTGCTCAAATATACTATTTTAAATGCCATTTATTATTTTATTAATTTTTAATAGCAAAATTTATGAAAGGTAAATATTATAGTCAATAAGAAGTAGGCTGCAGGTACAATAATTACTTTGGTAGAAGACAAATTTTTAATATGAAATTATAATCATCGTTACTTTCATAAAAGGTTAAAAATCAATCAATTAATGATCAAGATCAAGAGTAAATTTTTGGTATAATGCTATACTTGATGACAAATTTGATACTAAAAATAAATTTGCTAAGTTTGATACAAAAATGACATTATATTAGAGAACACTTTTTTATATGAAAATGCTAAATAATGATATTGACACTATAAGATGATACAACATTAGAGATGCTTTAAAGTCAAATGAAAAACGTGAGCCATAAGCATATCTAAAAATATTTTGAGAAATTATACCTTGTCCGAACTAATGAAGTAAGATCTCTTGACTGCCCTGAGATAACTTGCTGATGCTTGCTGGTTTGATACCTAATCGAATTCAACACAAAAAAAAAAAAAAAAAAAAGCAGATTTAATTATGGTCCGACAAGTA
Source organism: Boehmeria nivea var. tenacissima (assembly GCA_018132145.1). NCBI lineage: Eukaryota > Viridiplantae > Streptophyta > Magnoliopsida > Rosales > Urticaceae > Boehmeria > Boehmeria nivea. The sequence goes on from CM030883.1 coordinate 11,716,094, forward strand.
TAAGTTATGACCAAAAAAAAAAAAAAACCGATGATTTTTTGGAGCTTATTGTATATAATTTGAATATTATTTATGTTAGAGTTTGTGATCCGAATTTTATTTTGACTCGGTTGGAAGCTCGTGGTGCGATTGACTTGTGAAAGTTGAGAAACAAAATCAAGATCCCACGAAGATGCGAGACGGAGCCCCCGCAGTTTCGACCTTTGAATTAGGATTTTTTGTTATTTTTTACCAACTTGACATATTTTCTGTAACTTGAACTTTCGCATAGTAAATTCTGGCTTTTCTGCCAACAGACGTTTTTACTAGTTTTAGGTTTTCACCTAAATCCATATGTTATTTGATTTCATTTTCTTTTATTCTTTTTTTTTTTCCGTAAATTATTTACGTTACAAGGCACAATTGTGTGAAAACTATGAGAAGGTCTATTATTCAAGAAAATCTGATCTATTATGAGATGATCTATTGGTCAGTTAAACTATTATCAATCTAATTTAATGGGTTTTAGTAATAGCGAGAGTCGGCACATTATTAATTGATAAAAATATTCTATTTCTGGATAAAAGAAGGTAAAAAAAAAAAAAAAAAAGTCTGTTAGAATTTCATGCACTTCACGTGATTCCATATTTAAATGACAAAATTATTCCAGGGATCTAGTTGAAGGTACTTAATTATACTAGCTAGTTTTTTGTTTTGGTTGCTAAAAAGCTTAAACTTCATGTTATTGCACATGACCTGGATTTCCTCCTAAAAAGCAAAAGTGACGTATAGCTTAAAAAGCAAAGCAAAGCAAAACAAATGAGGCTAAAAAATGTTTGTTTTAGTGGAATTAGGATGCTGAAATATGCTTAATTAGTTAATTACCTTGTCAAATTTCTTCAGTATCTTTACGAAAGCCACCATATTTAGGGAGCTGCCAAAACGCACAAAAATACGATAATTTTTGTCAGGATATTAGCTAAGGAAAAATACCAAAAATCTCATTTGAGCTCTTGTGAAATTCCACTTACAGCCCTTCAATTTACCATAATATCAAAAACACCCTTTGATTTTTTTTTATTTTAATTCAAAATTATACCTTCGCTGGACTAAGAAATGCATTTATCATTCACCAGAATAGATGACGTGAGTATCCTGAATAAGAATAGCTTATTGACATTCGAGATATTTAAACTATTTAAAGAAAATGCACTTCTTACTTAATCAAAAGTATAACTTGGATTGAATTAAAACGTAAGAGTATTTTTGGTATTATGATAAAATAATGGGATATTCGTGGAATTTTTCAAAAACTCGGGGAGCGTTTTGGTATTTTTCCCATTAGCTAATTAATATGCTCTATTTACATACCGAAAATGAATTAAGAAAATAAGAATGTACAATTCAATGTCAAGTACAGAGCGGCTAGCTTTAAAGTATTAATAATTTCTTTGACAATATATAATGCATTAGAAAAAGGTCACTTTTTTCGATTGAAATTACAATTATTTATTATTTTATAAATGTGATAAAAGACAATGTCCACATATAGTGAGGACCATCTAAATAATTTTGTTTATGGATTTTTTTTGTGTATATAGTGGTACTTAAGTCATCACTCTTTCTTTTCATCAATTTCTCTCCCTAACTTTTGTGAAAGATACTTTTTAATCCTACATATTAATCTTGATATGTATCTCCATTTGAATAGGTAGATCTGATTAAAATTACACATTTATCACCTTAATTAAAATAGTTGCCTTGCCATCATAAAACTTAGATTGTGATTCCAAGGGGAAAAATTTTACCCTCTAGTGCTAAAACAAAAACAAAAGTAATGACATTCACAAGATCACAAAACATTCAAAATAATTTCTATCACGACCACATAATACTCGTAACCTCCATGATTAATTTTGATCTAAATTAGTTATAACAATAAAATAAAATAAAGTAAAGTGTATATACCTGTAAGTCTTGAGCAAGCCAAGTCCTCTATAGAGCTCAACAAAAGCTCCTCTAATCATTTTCTCAGCACATTGGATCTTCTTCCTATTAATATATTCTCCATGGCCTTCCTTTTTGGGATTGTTGACCAAATCTTCCCAAAGCATGGAAGTGACCGCCGCGATTGTTCGCGTCGGAGTTGTGGCCGGAAGGTCGATCCTCATCGCCATCTTTGGCTTCCCTTTCTTTGTTTTTGTCCTCAACTCCTTATTTGTTAGGTTTAATCCATTTTTTTCCAATGCTGCAATTGCTTCTTCTGTCTCACTAGTAGTGTCCATTGGATTCTCAATATCATTCAACTCATCAGCTCCACTCTCTGTGTTTAATTAATCAAGTTTGGAATTATTTCATAAATTACATGCGATCAATTGTTCAACAAAACAAGTTTGTTTTTTTTAAAAAAATATTTTTTAATGAGATATATTGGTTGTTCAACTATTAGTTGAGATTGGACCTTGCCTTCAATTAGGGGCATACTAATTAATTCCATTTAGAATAAGAACATAACCAAAAACACACATAACAAATTTTATAACTAGGATTTCTCACTAATTGAAAAAAAAAAGGAGAGAGTTAGGGATCGGCAGTTGAATTAATAAAAGAAGATACTAGAAATTTTCCCATCATTTTCAGAGCAGAAATTTCATGAAAAATAGGTGTAGAATATGTCTTTAAGATAAATGAATTCGTGGCAAAATTGTATCTTCTCAAAGCGTGACATTAAAAGTACAATAATTATTTTTACATCTATTGGAAGCCAAAGTGGCACAGCTAGACAGCAAAAGGAAACTAATTTTCTAGGCGTACTTAGCTAAGTTTATATAATACCAAATTGAAATATCTCAATTATGGCTACAATATAATTATGCTTATCCATTAGACCTAAACCGCTGACAAAGCAACGCTTAGCAAGAATATAGATTATTGAGTGCAAAGTATTTAGGTTCTCTGTGTGAAAGAGAAAAATTCAAGATTTGAAATCCAGGCACTTTTCTTAACGAGAGATATATATGTATAGATAAATGAAAAACAACAAGCACAAATAAATTAGAGGAAAAATATAGCGAGCTTGGCATTTTTGGCACAGACGAGTCAAAACTCAAAATTCAAAACCCAAAACCCATATTTGATTTTGTTGAAATTAATCAAGAAATAACGTTTTTTTGGCTTCTGGAAAATACGTACAACTAAAACCTTGATAAATTAATAATTTTAATTAAATAATATTTATAACCAATTTTAACTTGCGTACTAAATTAATAATTCGTTAAATTTATAAGATATTAAATACATTAATAAGAAAACTCTTAGAATCCACTTATAAATTAATAATTTTTTAATATAAAAAAATTTATGATATTATTCATACTATTTTATATAATTTTTAATTTTATCTAGTATTTTTATTGATCTTTTTAAAAAAATAATATCTAAATAGATTTACTTATTTAACAAATAATTTGTAATACAATATTAAACATGACACATATTTAGATAAATAAAAAAATATATGATAATCAATATACTAATATTTTATTAATTTATCGATAAATTCATAATTCGTTAAATTAATAATTTTTTTATTCAAAGTTATTTATTTATTGATGTTTTGTTGTATTTAATTTTTTTAATATGGCAATAATTGATAATTGTCACAAGGAATGGTTTTTTACTTTATAGCCCCAATGAATTTCCAAAAATCTCCAGCGACCTTAACGTGTGGCATGTTTTCTGTCAAGTCAATATCATGTTTCTAGTGATAAAGTGCTTCCAAATTTATTATAAAATAATTTGTTATTTTTTTCTTTATTTTTTAAAACAAATTGCGCGCTCGTACTAGTGTACAGAATCTGTACCCATATAGTTCGCTGGTAACATTTTAGATAAATACCGGAGACCTAAAAACGAAAATATTAAAGAAATGATTTTTTTTTTAATTTTCGACACAAAAAATGTCTTTCTTTTTCCTGATATCGTTTTAGTCGAATTGGATGTAAAACATAGTACCATATTGTATATATGTGTATATACACATATAAATACAACAGTGACATGTATATTGATTATTGACCAAGAAGATCAATAAATATATTTGTATGATGTATCCCCAGAGGACCAAACGAACACAGATCTCGTTAATTCACAAAGAACCAATCACACCATTCCACGTCAGCTATTAAAATCCAAGTAATTTCTATTTGACTATTTCATCCCCTAAAATCCAATAAAATTGAACTCATCAAGTACTTGCACGCACGTACAAACAGAGATTATTAAAGCAAGCCTTTTGTGATGTAACAGTTTAATGATCACTATACTCGAATTTATTAAACAAATTATAACAATCCTAAAAACCCTAATAAAATGTTTTAAAAAATAGGATAAAAAAATAGAATTAATTACCATTGTAATCGGAGCTCCGAGGAGAAGATGTCCAAGAAGAAGGAACGCTCGAAGAATTCATGAGCTTCGAAGAGTTCTTCCATCGCCGCTCTTTGATGATTTGCTTTAGATCAATCAAAATCTGAAGCTGTTTGTTCAAAATCTCTCCTCTCTCCAAAAACTCTTTCTCTCTTATGCCATAAAATTGGTTCACTTTGTTAAGCTCTTCATCTAATCTCTCAAAGAACACCTTCACCTATATAATATTTTATCATAATTAATTAATTTTTGTTTAATAATTATATCCTTTAATTTTTAGCTATAATAAATATGTTTAATTAACAAATATTTAATTCAATTTTTGTGAAAAAAAAATTAAATAATTATTAATAACTAACATGTTAATTAATTTTGTAACGTTTTATTTTGTTTGATTTTCAAAATTTTAGAGGCTTTTTAGATTATGTAAGAATTAAAATATGTACCTCATCTTCTTCGGAGAATAATTGAGCAAGCTCAGTTTCATAAACCTCCTCGTCTTCTTCACCATTCTCCATAGTTTTACGCTTTACCTGTTCAACAAAAGTACATAAATTCAAAACCAATTTATTGCAATTTTTTTTTTTTTTTTTGCTTTTGTTTTGTGGCGTGATTAATTATATATTAATATATATATATTTTTTGGTCACGATGAGTTCGTGATTTGTAAGTGCGTATACAACCGTCTCCAATATGGCTTTCGTGAGAGAATAAGAAACTCCCAAAAGTTTTGTGTATATTAAAAGACACTAATATATATATATATATATATATAGCTTTCTTTTTTTCATTCTTATATATGTCGTTCCCAACAAGACGCAGATAGAGGAAAAAGGACGACATGAGATATATGAAAGTGGGAACAAAAGAAGAAAAAAAGAAAAAAGTCTTCGTAGTGACAATCGCCAACTGTCCATTCAGATACGACTCATTTTCCGAAGCTTTTAGCTTTTATTTTTTCTTTATGGGAATAAATGTTGAAGCCTCTAAGTGGCAAAAACTAGTTCAAGTGCAATATTTGTGTGTGTTATTATATTATAGTATATATATATATACACACACACATACACACATAAATATACAGCTTCCATGAACTAGGCAACTAACCTCTGTATCAATATCTCCACTTATTCGTCGATATGTCTATCACGCGAAACCCACACTTAACAGGCATATATACATATATATATATATATATATATATATTTATATATATATGTGTGTGTGTGTGTGTATATGGGTGTGTATATATATTTGGTGTTTGCGTGGATCCCATTTAATCGCATGTTAACTTCCACACTACCCGTATCTTTTGTATATATATGCATATACACAATTTATACTTGCAATATATAGATCTATATAATATTAAGATATATAGGTAGCATATATAGAGCTTAAAACATACACGGCACTAATGATTTTATAATTTGTACCAAATATCGCCAATAAGTTCCTCTCTTCCCTTACACATCACCAAACTACATATATAGAGGCTGTAGGTGATTAACCTATAAGAATTAAAAACGATGACAATTACAATTATATAATTACTGATCATATGGACTTTTTTGTAGTTTTGTTTGTGTGTGTGTGACTATGAGAGAGAAAGTGAGAAAAACTTGTACGTAAACAGAACCAAAACCAAAAAATACGAGAGTGATCAAAAGAAATATGGTTACTGGCTACGAGAAAATTAAGCCATATTTCGTACGTACTATATCGAAAACACCCGAAACCTTTTTTTTTTTCACCGAAAATGACGTCACTCGGTAATTTTCTTGTGATATGTAGGTTGGGAAAAAGGAAAAAAAAAAAAAGGGAAAATGGAAAGGAAGTTAAAAGGGAAAAAAGAGAAGAGAAAATCCAAAAACTCATGACCAACTTTTTCGTTGTAACAACTCGCCTGAAAAGTCCAACGTCGGAAATTTAAATAATTAAAAAAAAATTGTAATCATGTCAATAAATTATACCTGAAGTAGCTCAGTTGTGTTATTGTCAGCATCGAAGAAATTTTGGGCAGAGAAAAATCTCTTGGCGGCGAAGCGAATGGGGTCGAAAATCGAGCGACCGAAGTCTCGATCGCCGACTTGCGACGAGGGTTTCGGGGTTTTAGAAATCTTGATCTTCTTAATTTGCTTCTTAAGCTGCCAATAATTAACAAAAGCTTCTTTCCATTCCGGGATTAGCTGCGCTTCGAGCTCCTTCGAAAACTTCACCATTTTTCCTTTTCCTTCTTCCTTTATTTATTTATTTATTTATTTATTTTATTTTTATACTAATATGTGAAGGAAAGAGGAGAAATGAAGAGTGGTGTGTGATGGAGAAGGTTAAGAGGTACGAGAGGGACTAGAGAGGTTTATTTATAGAGTGAAGGAGAGAAAGACGTGTTGTTGAAAAAAGAAAAAAGAAGATGAAGAAAAGATTTTGTCTGGTGGGTCAAAAACTCAAAATTGTATTATTATTAATACATTTATATATATATATATATAAAGATTTAGATTACGGTTTTTTAAATAAATAGCCATATTTTTATATATATTTTTAACAATTTACCTATGTTTGCTTTTATTAGCAAAATAGCTATACATTTGCGTCTAGATTTTTGAGACTGCAGTCATTAGTTTTTTGAATTCTGTTTTTATTGTTTGTTGTAGACAATATTGTCTAAAATTTTGTGTCTCTAGTCATGAAATTTGTGACTTATTTGACTGTATATTTTTTTGTTATTTATAAGATATTTTTTTATTTAGTAATAAGTTTTATGAAATTGGTTGTATAGACAATCATTGTGAGTTGGTTATTTTGTTAATGAATGTTTAAATTTCTTATTGTGTTTATTTTAAATTTTCTGAAATTTTGTGACTATAGTCACAAATTTTATGACTGTGTATTTTATTTATTTAGTCACAAATTTTATTTCTTTAGTAATAGATTTTTAGATGTTGACCTAATGGCTATTTTGCTAATATTTCAAAACGTGTGCTATATCTTTAAAACATAGATTGCAAAATGACTAAATCCTTAACTGGCCTTTTAGATTATAACCAAAATTTAAAGTGGTAATTAGGCAAATTTTAAGGGCATTGGTTTTCAAATGATAGCCACTTTTAAGTTTCTCATAAAAAATAACCATTAAAAAAGAAAGAGATTATTGAACAAATAGTCATTTTTTTAATGATGTTTTAAGAAAATAGCCAACGTTTTTATTAATTAAGAAAATTGTTATTTTCTTAACTATATAATATTTTTTTATATGTTAATAGTTAATTTTTAATTTTTGTAAACGTTGGTTATTTTTTTAAAATATAAATCAAAAAATGATTAAATACCAAAGAAACCTTATAAAAATTTAAAAAGATAACTAATTACATTTTGATAAGAATCACTATAGGCGGCGAATGAAAATTACGTACGGACCAATAACTCTAATAATTGATTTACTTATTTGATTAGTTTTTAAAAATTGAAAAATTAAAGTGAATATCCAATTTTTAAAACTTAATATAAGTTATTACCCAATCTTTTAAAAAATATTACCAACTACCCAAACGATTCAATTACTTATAAGTGGTGGTAATTCACTTAGTTACCAAAAGCATGTGCAAGTAATTCATAAATTGACTAGAAACTCAATTACTTCAAAAATTTGGATATTTATTTTTATTGTTATATAAATTTTAAGTATTTGCCTACTTCACCCTTAAAAATTTATAGGGTTTATAGTTTATTAAAAATCAAATGTCAAATTGACTGTTTTATTATAATTTTTATTTTTCTCTTGTTGCCATTTTATAACCCTTTTCAATGAAAAAAAAAACGACCAATATTTTTAAAAATAAAAAATAGTCATTAGTTTTTTAAAGAACAAAGGCTAAAAATAAAAAAAAAACTACAACATCACATAGTTAAGTAAATGATTATTTGCTTGATCAATAAACACGTTGGCTATTTTCTTAAAACATCATTAAAAAAATGATTGTTTGCTCAATAATCTCATTAAATCATCTAAAAATACGTTTTTCAAAAAAAAAAAAAAAAACTCCCGGCTCATCTATTGTGGCCTATCCATTACGGTCCAGCTCGTTGAGCCCACCTAGCCCGAGCTCCGCCCGACCTGGCTATCCCTTCACCAGTCATATGAGTGGTCGGGTCTCCCATTCCATTCCACGAGTTGGGGCAACCTCGTCCGACATACATTTATGAATGGGCCAGGCCAGCCTGCAACCCGACGAGCCAAAAAATAAAGCAGGTCAGATGGTCTGACCTGGCTTGAATTGCAATGACTAAGTGTAACTTTATGAAGGATACTTGTAAAGTTCATGACTGCTTGGTCTTAGAAAGCTGAGTTGATGAGTGGAGAATTGGGCGTTGGGTTGAGAATTTTTTGGCTCTTTTTCTATAGGGCCTATTTGGTATTTGACCATTTTTTGATAGATATTTCAAGGAAATAACCAATGTTTTCAAAAATTAAAAAAATTAGCTATTAGTCCATAAAGAATTAAGGGCATAAAGGTAAAATTACAATATCATATAAACATTATACAATTAAAAAATGACTATTTTCTTAATTTATGAAAACGTTGACTACTTTCTTAAAACATCATTCTAAAAAAGACTATTTGCTCAATAATCTTTTATATGCAATTAATTATTCATTCAAGAGATTACCTTAGGTAGCATTTAGGATTGAATTCCGATCCTATATTAACTTAGCTAGCATTTATGAATGAATTTTGATCATATATAAGTTGAAACCAAGTAATATTCAATTGATTCTAATCAATCATTATATGTCATATTATCAGAAATATTTCAAATATTTATAAGACAATATCAATATGAATAATATTATATATTTAAAAATACCAGGCCTTAAATAATTTTTTAACAAAAATATTTGACTTTATATCACAACAAAATTTGTGACCAAAAGTTAAGAAAATTATAAACTTAGAAGACTTATTTTTTAGAATTTGAATATAGTACAACTAAAATGTATGTGGTTAATAGTTTTAGTTAAAAAAAAAACTCAAATTTTTGTGATTAAAATTGCTTTTTTCATAACATTATGATCTAGAAGTATATTAGTTGCATGTTATTATAAATTGAGACTTAAGTATCTTTGAACCACAAAAAAAAGAAAAAAATTATTGTGATTAAATGTTGTGGTCATTATAAGTCTAATAATCTATATAATATGTGTCAAATTATCAATATTGTTTGTCATAAAAACCTAAAGCAGTTGTTGTTTCACATTATTTTATATGTTAGAAATTGTGAACGTGTAGCAATACAAACAAAATAATTAGTTTAATATATTATGAAACATGATGTAATAGGCTACCAATAATGAGATAATAAATATTATAAAATATATATATCTCGGTTCGTTAGTGCAAGCGTAGCTCATCTACTTAGAAGAGAAAAAAAATTCAATAGTAGATGTACTATGATAGTCAGGGACCGATGCATGATTTTAGTCGGTAAAGGTGCAACATTATATAAAAATTATAGATAAATTAAGAAAAAAAAGAAATTGTATAATACTTGTAGATTATATTGGGTGAAACTGAAACTCTTTATTTGTATAATTTATAGACAAATTATGAAATTTGAAAGTTCAATAGGGACACAAGAATGATTTATTTGAAAATTTTCTTCAAATTTAAGGATGAAATATACATTTTCAGAAATTCAGAGGGGGCATGTGAATGATTTATTTGAAAATTTTCTAAAAATATAGGAGTATAACATAATTTTTAAAAAATCCAGGAGGTCTGTGCCCCCACAAGCCTCCATCTACATCCGTCCTTGATGATAGTACACAATTTTGAATTTTTAGATTTATCTTTTCACGACTTAAATTGTTCATCACCATTCACTGTGGAATGAGCTTCCTTCTTATGTGGCATTTAATGTCTGCATTTATTTAGTTTATTTCTTTGTCTATTTATGATTGAGGAAAGCTTGACTGCACTACTTTCTCAAGCTATGGGCGCGCCATTAGTCAAAGTCAACAAATTTTAAAGTTCAGTTAAACAGAAAATAAAAACTTTGGCACACATGAAAAAGTCGTTCTTTCATAAAATTAAATTTTCTTGCCGAAAAAATTTGATCCACATACCGCGCAATAAAAGAAAAAAAAATCTAACAACCTCGCCAATACAATGTCAAAATAAAGTATTAATATTTAATATTCTAGTATTGGAAGTACTGATCTTCATTGAAATGTCATATTTATTGTTATTTGATACATTTTGATTTGGCGTCTATATTTTTATTGTTATTTGATACATTTTGATTTGGCGTTCTAATATTATAACAAAATATTAAAATTTTGTATGTTAATATTGATCAAAGATTGATTAGTTTTTCAATATTTAGTTTAAAATTATGATGATTAGTATTCAGTATTCTTAATTACTTTAATCTTCTTAATTATCCAGTAGCATTAATTACCTAAAAAATAATAAAATAGTAATGGTAAATTAGAGTATCTAATTTCAAATAGCTTATATTTGGTATTTGACTATTTTTTAATTCATGTTTTAACTAAATGACCAATGTTTTTAAAAATTAAATTATTTGTCATTAATATATAAGAGAACTAATGACATAAAGATAAAAACACATAATTGTATAATTAAAAAACAACTAATTTCTTAATTAATCGAAACGTTGGCTATTTTGCTTAAAATATCATTCAGAATATGCTTATTTACTCATTTATCCCTTTCAAAATAATATATAAATGTTATAATACTCCATTTAAACTGACACTAGCATTGGCATTATAGAATTTTTGTACTTTAATTTGTTGAATACCGAATGCTTCGACGTGTAAGCGGCAAATTTGTTTGCAAACTCTTACAATCAGCTCCTAAATTGAACTAGAACTTAAATTAATTGAGACTATTAAGTAAATAGACATGTTTTGAAAGATGTTTTAAGAAAATAGCCAAGGTTTCAATTAATTAAGGAAATAGATTTTTTTCAACTACATGATGCATTAATTTTACCTTTATATCCTTAATTTTGTATTACCTAATGGATAGTTTATTAATTTTTTGAAACTTTAAATATTTTCTTGAAACATAGATAAAAAAAAGACTAAATAGTAAAAGAGATTTTTATGAATTAACCAAACTTTTGGGTAATATTTTAAGATTTAGCCCTAAAATGTCGAAATTATGGATTTAGCTATAACATGTAACATTTTATGTTATTACATATAACATTTTATGTAACATGTAACGTTACATTTAATGTTATACTTTTTACACGTATATATGTTACATGTTATGGCTAAATCCTTAATTTCGTGAAACTATGAATAAATCCATCAAATTTTACCTTTAAAATGACTAATTGCTTAACTGGCCCATACTAAAAAGAATAATTAGCAAAATTTGTTTTGGATTATATGGGGTAGTCCACCATCTTAATTCAACCAACACAATCTTTCCAATGCCATTTTGAGACAAAACACAAAAACCCCACAATCGGGTCATTAATCAACAAATTATGCAAAAAACAAAAAAACACAAACAAAAACAAAAACAAAAACAAAAAAGATAAAAGTTATTTTCTCTTTCTTTAACAAACCCCGTTTTTTGTGGCTAATATATATAGACAATTTTTTAGGCACGGTAAGAGTAACCATGAATTATTCAGGTACTGTTTGGAAGCTAATTAAGAACAGCTTGATCCAAATTATAAGGCAGTTCGCTTAATATGTTTTTTTTTTCCTTCTAGGAGATACCTGTCAATTTTTTTTTTTTTAGTATTATTATTGATGGTACTCTTTTCTTTTTTCTTTTTTTTTTTTCCAGGTTCGTAACAAATTCTTTTGAGCACCAATTGTAATGCAAAGTCCAATATTTAAATTAATCCATGACTACATGATGTGGTTAAAATTGACCAGTACGAGCTTATCATCTACTTAGATATTCCAGTTTTTCCATATTCAAGAGCCATCGTATATATAATACTGTAATATCTTATACGAACCAATTATCATCGCTTAATCAATTTTTTATTGCCTGCCAAAAGGAAATTAGCATTATCTAATGACTTATCATGATCATGAACATATATTCCTAAGTCATTTGCCATTTTACACAAACGTACATGCCCTCAAACTACAGTAATTTGCATCGATTGACCTTGAATTTGTTGGAATTTGGCAGGTTGTCTCTAAATTTTTTTAGCGATAATACAAATTGGTCTTAATTAATTAATAGACAAATTAACGTTAAAAATTGGACGAAATTGAAGGCATAAATTGCCAAAAAAAAAAGGGAGAACTTATAAGAATCTTACAAATTCAGGGATCATTGATGCAAACTACTCCAAGAAAAATTGATGTCCCTTACCAAATTTGATCAATTTACCAAAATTTATAAATTTTAGGTGCAAATTGTCAAAAAAAAATATAAAGAGACAATTTCTCAAGCTAGTACAAGTTCAGGGCTATTAGTATAAATCACTCAAACATGTATTTTACTTCCGACGCTTAGTAATAAAACAAGTGCAAGATATAAAATACAAGAATATTATCAGCTATTTAATATTAAATAATTGTATTTAGGGAAATTGCAGGAAATAGCCAAAAAAAATTTCGTTTTTAAAGTCCAGCCCATGATGTTTCAAAAAATTAAAAAAAATAGCCATATTATGAATTGTATAACAGAAAAGTATCACACAAAATATAACGCATCCGTAAATATTTGTAAGATATTTTGTAACACTTCAAGTTTTACTCATTATTTTTTGAAGTGTTAAATAATATCTTAAAAATATTTATAGTTCTATTATATTTTGTGTGATACTTTTCTGTTATACAATTCGTAACATGACTATTTTTTTAATTTTTTGAAACACGGACTATCATTTAAAACAAACATTTAATTTTGGTTTATTTTTGCAACTCACCCTTGTATTTACGAGTCATATATATAGGGTAGGTTAAGAGTAAATATAGTAACCAAGTTCCAGCAAAAAAAGTTAACAAGTTGGGTACATACTTGAGTTTCCAAAGACTTAATAACAAGGTTCAATATATGTCAGTATATAAATTTAATTCGAAATGTATATATACTGATTAATCTCCATGTGATGATCAATTGCATTACTAGCAAATCTGTACTTTTTTTTTTTCAAGGGATAGCAAATTCGTACGTATATATTGAGCATATCTGCATTTATTTTCAAGGGATAGCAAAAATCAACAAGTTAGCTCATGCTTTAGTTTTCGAAGGCATACCGGTAAGGTTGAATCATTTCGTATAAATTTATTTTGAAATGTATATAGACTAAATTAGTCTCCAGATATGATGATACATTACATCGCTAACAAATCTTTTTCAAGGGATAGCAAATCTGTACTTACATATTGAACATATATGCAAATTTGTATTTTTTTAAAGGGATATAACAAATTTGTACTCGCATATTGAGCATATATGCAAGGATCTGCATCGCAAGGGATAGCAAATCTCAACAAGCTTCAATCATTTCACATAAATTTAATTTGTAATGTATATAGACTAAATTAGTCTCCTGATATGGTGATTCATTACATCGTTAGCAAATCCCTTGAAATAGCAAATCACTTTTTCAAGGGATAGCAAATATGTACCTACATATTGAGCATATATGCAAATGAGAAATTATAGTGAATACCCAATTTTTAAAACTTAATGTAAGTTATTACCCAATTTTTTGAAAAATGTAATCAATTATCCAAATGATTCAATTACTTATACAATGGTAAGTGGTGGTAATTCACTTAGCTACAAAAAACATGTGTAAGTAATTCACAAATTAACACTTAATTACTTCAAAAGTTTGGGTATTTATTTTTATTGTTATATAAATTCTAGGTATTTGCCTACTTCACCCTATGCAAATCTGTATTTTTTTTCAAGGGATAGCAAATCTGGTCAAGTTGACAATCGCTTGAGTTTTCGAAGATTTACCAACAAGTTAAATCATTTCATATTAGTTTTTTTTTTTTGGTAAATGAGAGCTACTTGTTAGGAACGCATATCAATAAAATTGACACACGCTTGAATAGTTAGCGACTTACAAATTAGGTTGATCCTCCGTTAATCATTCCTCTAACAAGAAACCCAATATTGTTAATGAAAAAAAAAATAAATTACAAAGTTTGAAAGAAAACCATCCAAAAAGGAAAATGAAAATATCTGAAAGAACGCGAACTCCTAAAATTGCCACAGAAGGAGCAAAACTCTCATCTTGCAATAGCATTATGCGGTCGAGCCTCATTCAAAACTTTAAAAAGAAACCCAATGCGAAAAACTTTCAAGGGTAAAAGAATACTCGGGTCTTCAGGATAACTATTTGAAACGCTAATAAGGGAGAGAACTCATGTCCTTAGAAGTAAGCTTAATGATGGATGGTGGTGTAGAAAAAGCCTAAAAATTATGAGTAGAAGAAAATCCTGAGGCAACGAGTTTATTTGCAACAGTGTTTCCTTCCCTAAATATATGAGTTACCAATATTTGCAATTTTTTCGAGAGTACTAAGGCTTTCAACCAATGGTTCTGAATCTTCCATGGAATAGAGACTGATTGGTTATAAAAAGAACATAAGTAGAATCGCATTCAATCCAGAGCTTGTTCCAATTGAATTGAGCCGTTTTTTCAATTGCAAAAATAAAAGCCAGGATCTCTACTTCAAACGCAAAGCTATCTCCAGCAAGAAAAGAAAAGCAACCCTTGACAAAGCCGTGACTAGTACGAAAAACACCATTGCAACCAGAAACACGAGTAACTTCTTTTGCAGAACCATTCATATTAACTTTTATCCAACCTAGAGGAGGCGGGGACCAAGTAACACTTGTAATATTTGAAGCAAGACCTAGACGTTCCTATATACCCAAAATTTAAAGAATTGATAACTCTAATTGAAAGGTTTCATGTGATAAGCATCTGTTTTACTTATTTCCCTAATTGTGCTGTAAATAGAAGCCCGTGATGAATAACAAAAAATTTGAGAGTACAAAAAGATAATGTATGGTTTCCAAGAAGCCTCGAATAAAAGAGCACATTGAAGCTAAGCTGAAGCCACGAGTTTGTAAAGTTGCTTCTGTAACTATTTTTCCATGTGGAATCTTCAAGGCAAGAGTGGAACGACTTGGCGGGATCGAAGATGACCAGATAAGTTTTGCCCAGGTGGAAAATTACTGATGTGATCAAAGAATGATTTAGTGGCTAGAAACATTGCCATCTATAGAGGGACACCAGACTAGAGCGTTCAAAAACTCTAGGCCATATTCAACACTAAGAATACATCTCTCTAACTATCTCTGGGAAAGCATACCTCAATATAGAATGAATACACCAAGAAAAATTGTAGCGAAATCCTTTTATGAAAGATGTGAATTTATAGAAATTCAAAGAGGAATTCTCACCAATCAACCATATGCTTTCATGAGGAATGTTTTCCATATCGATGACTGGACCCACAGACCAACACAAGTCCTTTCAACGTGCTTTGTCCTCATTCGGACGCTTCCTAAAAAACTTTCCAGGATATCACCCATCGCTCCAAGTCAAGCACGTTTAACTGTAGAGTTCTTGAGTCATAGGCTATCAAAAAAAAATGCATCTTGTTAATATAAGTAGTACTATCAAATATTGTAAGTTCTCTTTAATCATACAGTCTCATACGTAATTACCTACACAGTACTAGACCACCTTAAATGTACAATCTCATACATGCACAGTCACGGAACTAATACACTAGACCTTCACCTTACCCAGGCGGCGCAGGATTGCACAGCTTACCTTGTCTTGCTCTCTCTTTTTGGCTTAAGGGATTGTGACTATCACTGCTTTCATTAATAAATTCTTGCAAAGCTGCTTTCAAACCAGTGATCATGGATTAAATTAATCTCTTGATATTAGTTTATTCAAAATGTATATAGGCTAAATTAAATTATTGATATTATTATTATTATTATTGGTTAAATTAATTCAGGTTAGCTACATTGTAAAGCCAATCCAATACATAATTAATTGCCCTAAATAATTAATAATATTCTTTAAATAATAATTACCAACAGTTTTCGTCTATTAAATGTATCAAATAGCACGCAAGAAATGGAATCTCAAGAATCCAGTACAGCTTATGCAGTCAAAAGCCTTCTAATTATATTTTACAGCTATCATGAATTACCAAACATTAGATAGATCTCAACAAGACCTGAATAAAAAGTATTATCTCTATTAGACTATCTGACCTAATAAACACCAAAATCAGATCAAGTGATGACTCTTTCACACGTGTATAGATTCCATGCCAGAAATATACACTACACTATTATTACTTATTAGTCTATTACTATTTTTTTTTTCGTTACGATATTAGTCTATTACTTATATAACCAACTTGGGAACTAATTCACTTTAAGGAAGTTCTATAGGATCATATATTGATCTCATCAGAGTGTATATATAAAGCTATATATGTGTTTGTGCCATAATTTACTACTACTGTTGGAGAGTTGTTTCCTACAGTACTGCAAGGGACAGATTAAATTAAGAGCACTGCTTTGGTGTGTTTTTTTTTTTTTTTTTTGGTTGCTATTTTTAATGAGTAAAAATGTGAAGAAAATTAGCAATTTTTGTCCAACCCTTTTCCATTTGAGTGTGAGTGACGTTGGAACATTGCACATTGCTCCACTAAGATCTTCATCAAATAAGTTCCGCACTAGTTATAACTATATAATGGCATAGATATATAATATATGTAATATATAGTTTATCCTTTTTGCGAAAGATCTTTTACAAGTACTCTTGGGATTTATGCCAAAAATTACCCATCACTTGAGAGTCAGCAATAGTAGTACTATTGTGTATATATAATGGGATACTGCTGGGAACCACCTATGAATTAAGGGCTCATATAAGGTTTTGATTGTAATTTAAGGGCTGCGCCCCAAAAATGGGGTGACACATGACTAGCTAGGGAGTCAAGTGCATGCATTGTGTGTGATCAATTAATTAATTTGCATTAGTGGCGTCTCAGGACTTGTAATTAGTTTTTAGTTAATTAATTATATCACGTCATGGAAGTGATCAGAATCTTGATCATCATGGGGATTTTTTTTTTGTGAGATCATGTGTCTATGGATCAAGGTCAATTTATATTCTAGGCCTTGAATATTCTATATAATTAAGTCATATATGCACTTAGTCTTCTTTCTTTTGGACCATATTTTTTTTTTCAAAGGGTTGGGGATAGGATAAACTATTTAATAATTACAAGAAAAAGTATGTATTTTAAGGGAAAATTGTTTTTTTTTCAAAGGAACACACACACATATACATAAAAAAGGAACACAAATAGATTAATGTTAAAATCAATTTTTTTCTTTTCTTATTTTTTTCTTAATCAAAATAAAGAATATACAATTATAAATATTAGCTACTCACCGTCTAACTCAGACGTTGAATATTTGGGATAGTATATATATATATATATATATATATATATATATATGCGCGCGCCGCTTTTGTTGGAGAAGAGGGATGTTTTTACTCAACTAATGTTGACTCTTTCCTACCATAAGAGCCGTAGCTACTTTTTGTTTGCATGTGTATATTTTCAAGAAACTTAAGAATGAAATAACATTTTCTAGATTTGTAGTTGGTAGTCTAGTGTTCACTTTTGTAATTTATTTATTTATTTTCCATTAAAGAAGCAAAGACCAATATCGTTTTGGGTAACTGAGCGAAGACCTTTTCTCTATGTCACTTTTTTTTTTTATGTTCTTATTAATTAAGGTAATAGCCAATAATGTAATGAGTCACCCACTATAGTGTTCTAACATTCTCCCTCTTTATATAATTCTATATTATATTATATACTCTATTGGAATTTGATCAATATTCTTTTGATTTTCCTTCATATATAATCTAACATAGCTCTAGTGGGTTTAGTTTAATCCCTAGTTGAGTTTGTTTTAGGTACGCATTACATGAGTCACCAAATGTTGTGCAATCCATTACGTTTGTATCTTAAAGGCCAACAAGAGTCAAATAACAATATTGGCTCTAAGTTATAAATCAGATTGTTTTTTTTTTTTTTTGGCTGACTCTTTGTTGACAACAAAAATTCCACATAGGGTCTATATCATTTGAGCTTGAAGTTTTTTTTTTTTTTTTTTTGTGTGTTATAATAATCAATTTAATCTTGAAAGTTATAAGCCAAGAATAGCTGTTTGATGAAGTTGCACTATGCTTGATCCTTATATGTAGATGTGTATTTGTGTACGTTTTGTCTGCCTTGTAAAGTAATTCACAAAATTGGCCCTTCAAAAAGCCGCAATTAATATTCTACACGTGAATGTCAATGACTTGTTGCTACTTCATTGTAATATATACTTATATCAAGCAAAAATATTAACAGTTACATAAAATTCAAATAATGAAAATCATGAAGCTGCATGGTTGAACTAACTTATATTATCTCCAAAGCTCAAGATATATATGAACAAATTAAACATGATCGATGTGCGCAACATAAGTAACAATTTATTGCTTATTAGTCATTAGTGGTAATTGAATGAGTCATCAAAATTATGGGCTAATAATTGATGAATTTAATATTTACTCAATTATTTTAAAAACTTGAATATTTATTTTTATTGTAATATAAATTTTGGGTATTTTTTTTTTATTTTAACTTTTTCTACGTTGAAAGTTACGTGAATGAAATCTATATTATGATGTGACATGGTACAGACAATACTTGATATTCTTGATTTGGTAATTAGGATCACATGTACAATATGATTTTCGTTTTTTTATTATTATTTTATTTTCATATTTGAACATATATATGGAATTTCATGGGCTAATTATGAAACTACCTTTCTTTTTTAGAATAAAGTTGATTTTTGAGTCCCCAAATTCGCTGTCGTTGAGAAAATACGTAGACCAATAACCATCCTCTCCAAGTTTATCCAAACATGACTCTCTTTTGGCAGTTGGATAAATAGTATTTGACCTTAATCACCTTATAATTAATATAGCTGAATCAGAATCGCAAACAATTAATTAATTAGGTCATAATCAGGCAACATTCCATATTGACAAAGCGAAAACCAGCTAGCGGTTTTCCCAAATATTGATAATTATATTATATAATACAATATTATATATCAAATTAAAGCCATCTTTTGAGTATTGCACTCTTCTGCAGCGTTATTGCGTGCCAATCAGATGACATAATGCGATACACGTAATGCGTGTCATATATATATATATATATATATATATATGTATGTTATGTATCCATGAAATATGAAAAAAAGAAAAAGAAAAAAGATAATGGTAAGCGTAGCACGTGTGAACAGGCCTGTTACATTCTAATATTGTATATATAGCACAAAGATTGCTTTAGGTTTTGGCAGTAATATATGAAATTAACATACTAATGGAGATCTAGTTATTGTCTGAGAGTAGTGATCCACCACTATACTGGGTTTATGATTAGTTAACAAATTTGAAATTGCAACTTGGAAGAAACTATGTGAAAGTTTAAGTGTAAAACTTCGGAGTTTTATTTTACCTTTTTGCGATTTTATTGTCATATATATTTTTATAAGTTGACACTTGACACATCAATTGGTGGGATGATATTATCGGGCTAGTATATAAATTGATATGAAATAAAAAAATAAAAAAGGACGAAAGTGTTGTAGAACAAAGCAGCAATTGCAACTACTAATAAATAAATAAAAGGAAAAAAAAAATCTTAAACCACAAAAGTTCATAAAAGGTTCATAAGTTAGTTTCTTACCATGATTATTTAAGTTTTATTTTTTTATTTGTTTCGACGATCATTTTAGGATATGTATGACTCTTTTAATTAAATTTATTTTTTTGTATAACAATTTAATTATGATAATTTTTTGTAATTCTAATTGAAAATGATAGCCAATACTTTAATTACTTTTACATTAGAACAATGACTCAAACTAATTACCAATTACTAAGTAAGAAAATATTCAAAATTTAAATAATAATAAAAAATAATAAATCCTTCATATTTTAAAATAATTGATTAACTACCCAATTTATCAGTTATTTGCACATGTTTTCGGTAATGCAATCAATTGCCATAAATTACTACTATATATGTGATTGAATCATTTATATATTTTGTTATATTTTTCAAAAAGTTAGATATTTATTTAAATTAAGTGTGTTAAAATTTGGATATTCACTATAATTTCATAGTTAAATTACTTAGATATTTTATTATAATTTGCAAAATTTTAAGAATTTTATTTAAATTAAATTAATTTCTAAAAATTATACATTTATTATAGTTTTCCTTTTAAAATACTGATGAACCATTATGATTAAAATACTTTAACTCACGAAAAAATTTGTGATTGAAATCTTTTGCATTGACTCTTTAGTGACGGCCGGTATAAAAACTAACGTTTGATGTGACACCTTTTAATAGTGTGTATCGATTTTTAATTTACGCGTGGATTTTCTACACGTGTGTTTCTAAATGAGATAACTTGACACGTTATTTCTTAAATTTGACGATAATATTATATAGATATTGGTATTTTTAGATATGATTAGGCGGTAAATAATTAATATTTATAGTTGAATTTTTTATTTTATGAGAAAAAATTATAAAAAAAATATTATTTTGACTTATTAATTTATATTTAAAATGGTGTATTTTTTTAATTTTTATTTTATCTTTATATGAAAATAAATTTAAAATATATAAGCAACATAAATTATTAATTTATCAAAAAAAGGTATTCTTCAAAATTAAAAAAAAACAATTGATCTAGACTTCAAGCCACTCTCTTACGTTTTTTATATTAAAAAAAAGGGATGAATAGACAGACAATATATAAACAATAAAAGGCATTATTTTGCGATGGATTTGATGTTCACCTTCTTTGGTGTATAAAGCAGAAAAGGAAAGGCAAATTGGATAATATATAGGATGAAGCGGAGAAATACCTAGAATTTATATAATTATAAAAATAAATATTTAAATTTTTGAAGTAATTGAGTAATTAGTCAATTCGTTAATCACTTGCATATGTTTTTGGTAACAAAGTTAATTACCACTACTAACCACGATATAAGTAATTCAATCATTTGTGCATTTTGTTATATATTTTTTTAAAAAAATAGGTATTAATTTAAATTATGTGGTAAAAATTAGATATTCATTATAATTTCTCTAATTTAAATATATGTTGAAAACGATCGGGTCAATGAGGAAGAAAAAAGTGAATATGAAATTCTCATGTGGATTTTTTTTTTGTATGGAATAATTTTGGATCGTCAGATTTATTTTTTCAATAAGGTTTACATCTTAAATAAAATAAATCTGACAATTCAAAATTATTCTAAAAAAAAAAACCCACGAGAAAATCCCATATATATGATATTATTCCTTACTATATATAATAGCAAAAGAACATGACAGATATGAGAATTTTGGTACTACATTTTCAACAAGCATAAACAGCATCATTGTTGTCGTTAAATGTAGATGTGGACGTAAGGATTATAATATGTTACAAATTGGTCATTTGGATAAACTTTTTATAAGTTTGATAGAAAAATTCCTAGTGCTAAATTAATATTTTAGTATACCATTCCGCAAATAGCTAAGTGACACGTGTAGTTGCGCGCAAAATATTGTAATTTTGTGATTGGACAAAATTTTAAGGTAAAGTTTATACAAATTAAACGGGAACGTGTGTTTATATGATCAGTTATGAAATTGAGTGACCGTCCCACTTTGTGCTTTAGATTTCATAATATTTTTACCGTCCCACTTTGTACTTTATATTTCATAATATTTTTACCTAAATATTTTAAAAGACTTTCTGGAAAAAAAAAGTTATTATTACTGCAATAATAAAATAAAAATTTTTTTAAGGATTTAGCCAAATTTTAGTCTAATTTTTTAGAGGTTGGTCATAGTTTTAGAAATTTAAAAAATTAGCCATTTTTATTTTTTATTTTATCATAATCGATGAAAATTTTGATAATAGTAGGTTTAGTTTGCTTTTTTAAGTTGAATGAGCCGAATTTTTAGGGATTCTTTGTTTGATTTGGGCGGTTTTGCTGGATATTCCCACTAACCTGGTATCTAGCTTATCGGGCACCATCGCAGACTTCGGGCATCACGGATGGACTATCTCACCTCAATTTGCCAATCAGTTCCCAGATATATGCAAATTAATTTCAACCATTATACCTGGCCCTCCGGACTCTGACAAGCTTATTTGGACATGATCTTCTGATGGCGAAATTACTAGTAAAAAAAATTTCGAAGATCTTAACAATAGCCGGCCTGAACTTCACTGGTGCCGATTTATTTGGCACACATTTATCCCACCCCGACGTTCTCTCCTCCTTTGGAAAGTCCTCCACAAACGGCTTGCCACTGATGAAAAATCTAAAAATAGAGGGATTTTCCTAGCTAGCAGATGTCATTTTTGCGAAAAGGAAGAGGAAATCTTAGATCACTTACTCTTGCGTTGTGATTTTAGCAAATCCCTTTGGTCTTATCTGGCCACAATTTTCAAGAGAACCCTTCAATTTTCGGACAACTTTGAGGAATTTTTTATTTTAAATACGAAAAGCTCTTTCAGTCCTCAAATCCGATCTCTATGGATTGCCGGAATTTTCGCTTTAATTTGGGAGATTTGGTGCTCTAGGAACAAGAAGATTTTTTACGGTAAAAATGAGAACATTTGGTCTTCAAAATCCGTTATTCTAGCATCCATTCGGGAAACAGACAAGATGGCTAAGGGTTGTATGAAAAATTGTCAAGAAGGCCTTGTTATTCTTCATAATTTGAACATTAAAGGCAGGCCCCCTGATAGTCCCTCAGTTATTCCAGTTAAATGGAACTTACCCCCCAGTGGATGGACTAAGGTTAATATTGATGGAGCGGCGAGAGGATCGCCAGGAAAAGCAGGTTGCGGCGGTAGTTTCAGGACATGTCGCGGATTTGTCAAGGGATGTTTCTCTCTATTTTTAGGCACTCGATTAGCTTTTGAGGCAGAAATTATGGGTTTTATTTTGGCTATTGAATTTGCTTATAAATTCAAATAGAAAAACCTATGAGTTGAAATAGATTCAACAAATATTGTAGCTCTTTTTAAAGATTCAACGATCTCTATGCCATGGGAACTTCATAACAGATGGTCAAGAGCTATCAGATATGCAAACGAGTTGAGCAAGCGTGTTTCTCACATTTTTCGGGAGGGCAATGAAGCAGCAGACAAATTGGCATCTTGGGCAGCAACTTCTGAATTAGCCATGTGGTGGAAAGACGTTCCAGACTCTATATCCAGACTTGCGTACTGTGACACGAGTCCTATTCCTTTCTATAGGTTTAGGAATTAAAATCCTGGATCATGCACTTTTTTTCCTTCTAAAGATTTTTCCCTTTGGGTTTTTCTTTAGAAAGATTTTAACGAGGCCCCATTGCACTCTTGGGTAGATCCTTATGGATTTCTTTTTTTAGTCGACTATTTCTTTTTAGTTTTTTACTATTTTTGCCCGATGGGTTGTATTTTTTTTTCTCTTTAACTATTATTTGTATTTCTCTTTTACTTTAATGGAATCTGCTGGTTTAGAAGAGTGGTCAAGGGAGGCCCAACTTTGTTGGTAAGTCTTTGACCGCTCAGGCGTGAGCCAACCTCGTTGGTATACGTTCCTAAATCAGTATACTTATTTAAAAAAAATGTTCAATAAGTTATTTAGTGGCTATTTCTTTAATTTTGACATTCTATTGCTAAATCCTTCAAACTTTACCTTTAAAATGGCTAATTTGTTAATGAGTTTTTTATGCATTTAACCAAAATTTTGGGTAATTTTTAGGAGTTCGCCCTAAAATGTCGAAATTAAGGATTTGGCCATAACATGCTTATGTTACATATAACATATATACGTGTAAAAAATGTAACATTAAATGTAACGTTACATTTAATGTTACACTTTTTACACGTAAATATGTTACATGTAACATAAAATATTACATGTTATGGCTAAATTCTTAATTTTGTGAAACTATGGCTAAATCCTTCAAACTTTACCTTCAAAATGACTAATTGCTTAACTGTTTCTTTTTTAATTGGCCCATAATAAAAAGGCTTTTCAAGTTATGCTTCATATTTTATTGAAGAAATTGCAAGAAATGTCATTCTTAGTGCCACTTAATAATTTATACTTAAATAATGTACTTTAATTGTTTCTATTTTATGTTTGTAATACAAATTTTTGAAGCATAAATTAAAAATGCAACACACATGGTGCATAAATTATAATTATAACAAAAGAAGGACATTACTCAAAATCTCTCTTTTTTACTTTTTTCCTAGACAGTTGTTGATTCTGAAAAAATAAACTATCAATATACTCCTAAGAAATCTAGTAATAATAATATATTTTTTAATGGCAAAAGATAATTAATTTACACAATAATTTTTATCTCTCCAATTATTGCGATATCCCTTATAAGCTCATATATATATATCCCTTTTCCATATTTAACATAATGCAAAACGACTTGTTTGCTTTGGAGATGTGCTATGGATTCGTTAAAGTTAATATTTACTATAAAATATCAATTAAGGTAGTTTTAATTAGGGCATTATTATCATAACTTCCTCTTTGGAAAAGTAATCTTAAAAGGAAAATGGCCAATTGAAGCAAGACAAAAATTATGTCACTTATGAAGAAAAAAAAAATATTGCCTTTACACACTTATTAACCGGCTAGTGACTCACTAGTGTAATAGATACAACGTGGTCTTTTTAAAACCATGGCTATACAATTAAGAACATTTATTCTTATTAAACAAAGTTTAAAGAAAATAAAATAATACAGAACATGCATCTTAATTATTATTTATTTCCAAGTATTCACTGCATGTATCTATCGCACGCATTGACCTATAAGGCTATACCATAGCCAAATATATGTAGGCAATTAAAGCTTGTTTATAACTAATTATAGGCTCCAAAAGCACAAGATCATAAATTCTCATTAGTAAGAATTCAACATGTGTTATTGTGGCCACTATTTAAAAAAGCTTAAGAAAGCTTCAATCAATAATGCATAGAAAAGTGAGTATTAGTGACCAGTTTACTTGTAAGGATTTAGAGTGGTCACAAAACTTTTTAGTAACTAATAAATCAATTGCTAATTTATAGATTAATGGTCATTAAAGATTTTTTAGGGAGGAGTATTTTCAGTAACAAGAGTTAAAATAAAAATAAGTTTGGTTACTAAAATTTTATAGTAATTATCAATACCGACCTTTCATTGATCAAGAATTTAATTAGCACTCACTAAAAAGTTCATTTCTTATAGGGATGAAGATCTAGCTATAGCGTGAGAAATTCGAAACCAAAAAACGCCATCAAAATAGAAAGATTCTTTGCAACTTGATCAACATATTGCAAGTATAGCTAGCAAAACTTGGAAAAAGCTGGGGCTGCTAAAATATTAAAGATAAGGAATTAAAAAAAAAGGAATATATATATCAAGAAAGGGATATATATCTATGACGTGTTTAATACATTAGTGTATATATATATATATATATATATATATATATATCCAAATGCAATGGACAAGCACTTCATTTTCTGGATCTTCAATTAGAGTACATATGGTTTGAACATAACTAGCTAGTATAAGTTATGTTCAAAAATTAGCTAGCTAGTATTTGCCCAAAACAAAAACAAAAACAAAAACCACTACTAAAAGTTATACTCTCTTTCCTCATTTGTGATTCAAGTGATTCAACTATTCACACTTAGAATTTGCATCATAGCAAAAGCCAAATGAATAATATATCCTTTAATTGTTGGTGATCCTTGTTCTCATGTCTCCATTATATATATATATATATATTATATATATATATATATAGAGGCTTGCCCTAAAAGCAAGAGGAGCTGTACTTATATAACTTGGCATCATAGCATTAGCTAGTTTCATATTAATTTCCTTGGTCAACAATTGACGGTCCAAATTGCCTATGTTTTTGATCAGTCATATAAAAATCCATGCCAATTGCTAAATACATAACAACACTGGTATTATAGTGCTTATATATATACACATATGCACTTGCAATAAGTACCAATTAACAATAGAGAGCAAATAATGTATAATTTTTTTTTTCAAGAAAAGCTAGGCGCTATATAGCCAAACCCTTTTACGTGTACTCTCACTGATCACAGAATGAAGTATTATGGTTCAATTTAACAATACCACTTGTATTGCACTCTCTAAAATTTCTATTTGCTAGAGAATTATAGTTCACCAATAATGAACCAGCTTATTGGGTCATATTCGGTATGAGTTAAGAATATTCTCATATAAGTTATTGGTGCTATCATCAGTACAGAGAAGCCCATTTTCACGAAGGAAGGCCTTTTGTGGACCAATCAGATTGCACGGAATTAAAGATAGAGGAAAATCCAGAACATGGTAATTAGTGGAACCAATTAAATAAAATAAAATAAAAATTGATCAATATATATACAACTTATATACATGCTCCAACTTAATATTTTAAAATTAAAAAGCCTGGACCACTTGATCAATTGTGTACATATTAGTGGAAGAAATATAAACATTGAAAGATACTAGCACTAAATCAAGTAAAAAAAAACAGCTAATGGAAAAAGAAAACGGGTTTTAGAACTTGTGGTCCCTGATTTTTTGTTTTAGTGAAGTTTGATCCTTGAATTAATTTTATAAGCAACAATTTATTTGATCTTTTTTCTTGGCACTTAATTAATTCCAATCTGTCAATTTCACTTAAATTGTTAAAAAAAAAAAAAGAGAGATTCTAGTAACATGAAAATAAGATTAAGCGAATTTTAGTTACAGTTTCATAATTGAATGGACAATTTTTATTTTATTATATTTCATATTCAATAAGTAAGATAATTATTCAATTCGTACTTATACAATCTTATTTTCATTTAATTAAAATCTTATGTAAATAATATGTTGCTGATTTTATTACTAATTTACTTGAATAGATGGATGGATATTCATCGCGCCAATAAATATATATATATATATATGGAGACTTTTACTTATAAAATTAGTTAAGGATTAAATGGTTATTCAAGCATAAATTTATGAATCATTCACACACACATCACAAGGGAGAATTTCAAAATAAAGCCATTATTAATGTCATTTAATAATCTATATCCCATGTTGTGTGCTCTATTTATTTTCACTCTATATTTGTAGTGTAAATTTTAGGATATAAATTAAAAGCGCAACCACATAGGTTATAGATTATCATCGTATTGAATGAGGTATTTCTCAAAATTCCCGGCACAGAAATAGTAGATGAGTGGGTGAGTAATTTACTGTCTGTGGCCCAATCCTCAATTATGGGTTTATCTCATTAACAAAGAGCTCTCAGGTGAAGGACCTAACCTGATACATATTTCTTGGCATGCAATCAATTCTCGGTTTATGAGATATATAAAAAAATTATATTATATAAGAAGAAAAACTCTTTTTTTTTTTAATATCGTTATGATTGTACTCATGATCTAGATGTTGGGCCAATTATATGATGCGAAATCGGGTGATGTCACCAAACTTTTTTGCTCAACAAATCATTTTTGAGTAACACAGAAAACCCATTAGGGTTTAGGGACTTTCACAGTGTAAGCACTAGAAAAATGGTAATCAATAAAGGTAAAACTCCTATTTGAGTAAGGAAAAAAAATTATTAGTAATATAGTGATAAGGTCAACGGAATGTGTATCTTGGACAGCTCTGTGTCAAATTATGGTAATGTATAATGTCTCATCTTTTAGACTGTATCAACATTAATATAAAGAAAGTTTGTTCAACAATGTATAAAGTTATAATAATTGCCACTACAGACTTAATTTTATGGAATATGCTATCATAGTAACCTTTTAAATTATTATTAAAAAAATTCCCTTTGATATGATACGTACGTTATCATGACGTGGTCATGTTCATATCAAGAAAGGATTTTATTATTATTATTATTATTATTGCAAATCAATACATATATTAGATTTGGCGTTGTAATCTTTTCTTTTATAAATAAATTGGTTTCTGGAAGTACTAACAACACAATGGAGGATTTCCTTATCCTTCACAAGATTGGGATTTCTAGTAACCCACCAGCAGGGTCCGGCCATCACTCAAGTTTCATAGAGCTTTCCTCCTTCCGGCTGGATTAAAGTTAATATAGACTGTGCTACTAGAGGTCTCCTAGGACATTCGGGCTGTGGCGGTATTTTTAGAACTTGCAGAGGTTTCATTAAAGGAATTTTCGCCTGGTATTTGGGAATTAAGTTTGCTTTTGAGGCTAAGATTATGGTTTAATTATTGTTATTGAAGTTGTGACAACCCGACTTTTCGGATTATCATTTTAACATATACTTTATACTTAACTTATACTTTGGTGCGGAAAATAGAGACATTTTTTTTTTATACTTATACTTAATACGAACATCATCTTTATTACTTAAATACCATAACAATATTGTCTAGAAGGAAAACATAATTATACAAATAATTGTCTGAATAGAAATACTTATTTAAAAATACTTAAGCGGAAAATTTCTTTATTAGTGGTTCCCATTGCCCGCCTCGCATGCCTTGCACCGCCACCGCACAATCCATCTCAAACCATAGGTTTCTTACCTACAGTACGAAGGAAAAACTTGGTGAGCTAAAGCTCAGTGAATACAATTATTTTCTCACAAAAACATAAGTATGCAATGCATGACAATTTAGTCTTTATTATACATTACATAGTTTTACTTTTAACATGCTTAACTTCTTCTTCTTAGAGGATCCTCATCATAGTGTCGTACCTCGTGGAGCGCGCTCAGCCAATAGTCAGCGAGGGTAGCAAGTCCTTGGTGAGTAAGGCAAAAACATACATAACATGGAAAAACCGTCTCCTTAATGCCCTTTGGTCGACACAAGGAGAACGGGAGGTACGACACAGCTTTTTAGCTTGGTTATCACTTGTTTAATTAAGTGACATGCTTCATGATCATAAATTTGAATATAAAACTTGAACATCATAACTTGAACATCATGGTCATGCTTATAACTTGTAAAAATATAAAACATGACAACATACTTGAAACATTTCAACATCATCATAACATCATCATGAAAATATTTACGTCACATAACATTGCATATCTTTTTATTTTGAACTACTTCGTACTGTAGTGAGATTGTACTCACCTCAATTGAAGAGTTCTACTGCTAACTTTTCTTGCTTATTGTCGGGAGCTAGCGGGCAAACCTAAACATAAACTAGTTGTAAGTGTCTTGAATTAACTATACTAACGTCTCATCTAAAAGGGACGGAAAATCATTAAAACGAGCTTTTATAAAATCATTTCCATATATATAACAAGTCCATGACGGTACGTTAGTAATTACTAAAACGTCCCCAGGCTGATTGGGAAGAGTGCTATGGCCCCGCTTTAAGCCCAACTTACCTAGATTGAACTCCCCGAGGTTCCTAGGTAAGTGTGGAGTGGATCACAAAGCAGCTCTTATTTAAGAACCAATCTTCTGAACAGGTCGTTTCAGTTTTCCATATCGTCCCATTGTAGACTCGTTTAATAATTTCAATAAAGTAGTTTTAAAATATACCAATTGATAAAATTTCGTATTCAAGGGGCCTAGAGGCCGAATTTAATAAAATTTTCTAAAGATACTCCCCTTATTTTCTAAAAACAAGAAACTTTCCAGTTATAAACTTTTTCAGAAAACCTACCGATTATATACTTTCTTCATAAAACCATGATAACGAATTAATAAAATCGCATAATATCGGGTTAGAGAGACCGAATCTCGAAAAATGCTATTTCACAAAACTTTCTTAAAATTAAATTTTCTACGTTTCCGTCTCTAATAACGAAATCGAATTTCGGCTTCTAAACTCATTAAAACGGCAGAACATCGATTTATATAAAATAAACGAGGAATTTAAATTCGGGTTTTAACTCTCGAAATTCTAACACGTAGAAAATCCTAACTTCGATATTCTAGAATTCAGAGTGACTAAAGTACAAACCTTCGAATTCGAGTTTGAATGTTCTTGGCTTTCCTTCGAGTTCCGACGAACGTTCAAATCCTATAATCGATAACTTCGAGTTAGTCTCGATCAAAAATAAAAATCGAACTTAAACATAAGAGACTTTCGATATACCTTAACCTCGGCGAAACAAAACTTCAATTCTTTCTACTAGACTACTTCTCCTCTCAAGAACACTCTAGAGTTTCTTCAGAATTTCTACTCTTCTTTCTCTATCTCTCTCTTTCTTTCTCTTTCTTTCTTTTTCTCTGAAGCTTTCAGATTTTGGTGTGAGGAATGAGTGAGGCCTAAGCCTCTATTTATAGTGGACATTGGCGCCTAAAAGGGGAAGGGAAGAGGAGATATTCTGTCATTAATTTTCCTGATCTTTGACTTATTCTCATAATCTCCTAAGTTTCCTTTTTCTGGCTGATTCTGTTGCCTTTCCTATACATTAATTGGGCTGAAAATTTCAGCCACTAAGGCCTCAAAAATGGCGCCCAATATCCCCTTGATTCACCCATGATCTCTCAAAAATTTGCTTCCTAAAGTGTGCATTTGACATATCTTGAGTTGATACAGAAATCCTGTGTGATTTCTCCTGATATTC
This sequence comes from Boehmeria nivea var. tenacissima, assembly GCA_018132145.1. Classification (NCBI taxonomy): domain Eukaryota; kingdom Viridiplantae; phylum Streptophyta; class Magnoliopsida; order Rosales; family Urticaceae; genus Boehmeria; species Boehmeria nivea. The sequence goes on from CM030883.1 coordinate 11,747,280, forward strand.
ACTTGGACATTTGAGGAAACAAAATCCTCTCTATTCACACTCTAAATGGCGCCAACATGCAGCCCTAGGGGATAAAATTTTTATTTATTTTATTGCCCCGTAATTTCCTCTCGTTTGCTTGTTTGCCCTAAACTACATGTAGTTTCCTCTAGTCAAACTACATGTCGTTTTTTTTATTATTAATTTGCTCCGACACTATAACATTACTTATTATTTTATGTGACGTAAAAACATATATAAAAGTTTGGAATAAAATTCCCATGCATTTATTTAATTTCATAAACATTACATGTGGTAAAAAGGTCGGGTTTTACAGAAGTAACGTATAGTTGGGACTGGAATGATCTTTGGATTGAGACAGATTCAACTTACGTTGTGAGTAGCTTTATCAATAAAATCGAAAATGTGCCATGGAAATTCAGAAATCGATGGATCAGAGCTCTGGCTAATAAACTTAATGTTAAGATTTTCCTATCTATCAAGAAGGTAATTGCATTGCTGACAAGCTCGCGTCCCTATCTACGACTCCGGGAACTGAGAAATGGTGGTTTGGGTCCCCTGAAGACGTCACAAGAGTAGCCTACAGAGACATGATTCCTCTACCTAATTTTTATAGGTTCAGGAATCTTTAACTCATCTTGGATTATGCACTCTTTTTCCTCAAGGAGATTTTTTCCTCTGGGTTTTTCTTCTTGAGTTTTTAATGAAGCTTCATTGTACTTCGGGTAGATCCTTAAAGATGGTCGTTATTTTTTGGTCTTTTCTTTTGTTTTTGTTTTTTTGTTTAGGTTGGCTCTCTTTTTTTTTTCCTTTGGGAATGTTTCTTTTATTACTTCTTGGACCTTTTTGTATTTCTTCTTTATTTATATATATTCTCGGTCTAAGGTAGATGAGTAAGAGGGGAGGATCAACCTAATTGGTAAGCCCCTTCTTTATCAAACGTGTGTCAACTTTGTTGGGATATGTTCCTATCTTAGCTCCGACCATTCAAAACAAAACAATATTATGTCATCTAATATGATTTTCTTTCGCACCATATCTGTAGTAAAACAATATTGATCATGATTTTTTTTAATAAGTGAAACTAAGATAGGAATATATTTAACAAGATTGACACAAATTTAAATAAGAAAATGATTATCAATTAGGTTGATCATCCCATTCAAAATTCTCTATATCTCAATCCGAATATATAAATAAAAAAGAATATTGTTCGATCATGATCGTTAATAAGCGCCTAATATATAATTGTATGTCATGTAGAGCTAGAAACTTTTTTTTCTTGCGTAAGATTTGATATATATATATATATATATATATATATATATATATATATAGATTACATAACATGTTAGAGACCTGAGAGAGAGGTAGTTAGGTACAATGTTTCACAATTTTCAGGAACCTATTTTAAACCCTGATTTATGTCACCAACGGGATCATAAAGGGAAGTAAAAACCGATCGAAAACAAGGCAAGATATTTTGAGCATTGGATCATCAATTGTACTTTCATTTTTTAAGCTATACATTATAGAAGACAAGTTTGATCAAGAGACCTCTCAGAACGTTGACACCTTCCGAGAAACTCTTTTAAAAACAAATTGTTTATTAACAAGAATAAAAGGAAAACAATGTTCAAAGAAAAACAAGAACAAACAATCATAAATATACTCGATGTCCTGATTGAAAACGCATGTAGACACTGTCTGATAGAAATTAAAATCAAATTAATTAACAATCCTAGGATATATTTTATCTAAATTAATTGGTGCTAAACAAAGCGTCATCTATTTCCTGAATTCATCAATTATATATATATATATATATATATACATGTTTTTATCCCCTTTTCAACAAGAAGTTTTTATCCCCTTTTCAACAAGAATTGTCACTAAACTATTCAACTATCATGATTAATACACATGCAATGCTTATATGTAAGAGTAGTTTAAATTAGTAGCCCCTAGTTATCGTGGTTTGGCAAGATTATGCCCTCTGAATTTTTTCTTCGCAATTAGCACCATGTATTTATAAGTTTTTGCAAATTAGTCCAATTGAATCACGGATGTCAAAAATTAGACAAAAGTGAAGGTGCTAATTACCAAAATATAAAGGCCTAGGTGGCAACTTCTCAAACTTCGACAAGTTCTGAGGCCACCATGCAAACTATTTCAACACAAAATTTATGTCCGTTATCAAAGTGGACAAATTGCCAAGGCTTTTATAAGTTCAAAGGTAAAAATTGCCAAGAAAAAAAATTAGGGGCCAACTTGCTAAATCATGATAAGTTTAGGGGCCATTAACGCAAATTTCTCTATATATAGACCATCCCAATTCTCAACGTATTGATTGGATTGGTTAGATATGACCAAGCCAGAAAAGAGTCGTGTATATCATCTTTTCCATTGACATCGACCTTTATTAATTACTTCGTAAAATTCCACAAGATTAATTGTCATACCACTATGAGTGTGTCAGTACTATTTGTGGCTGTACTTATAAGGAATTTGCGGTTATATATGTCAATATGTTATTTAACAAATCATTTTGGAGACAGAGATTTGGATTGATCAACCACTACTCGAAAAAGAAAAAAAAATTGCATTGTTCTGCTAAAATTTGACAAAGAATTTTCATATCATCATCTATTCTCCCGTAGTGTTTTTTTTTTTTTTTCCGAGAATATTTTTCTTCTTGTGTTTGTGTCTTTGTGAATAGTGTTATAAATGTGTCAAAACTACTAAGTTGATGAGGCTGATCAATAAAGTGTGGACACTTGAGATAAAGAAAAATTATTGTGGGAATTACATAATATTTTTTAATCTCTAATGATGATTTTGATGTATATCTTTCATAATTAAATAGTATAAAATCTATGCAACAAAGCCACAATAACAGCTTCTATGTAGAAGAAACATGATTATACAACAAGAACTACTCGTGGTGGTGTATAAGGGATTATTTAAAATGATTTCTGATTAATTTAATTTTTAGATATTTTAAGGTTATTTTCTATCTTTAAATTTGGTTTAGTTGTGATCCACTAAGGATTTGTAAATTTAAAAAAAAAAGTAATACTTCGAGTGTTGTGATAGCATGATGGTAATCAACACAATAAAGCTCATGCATTGAGAAAAGTATAAAAATCTAGTCTCACAAAATTCAAAATTCATAAACTATTTCATGGCCATTGCCATGAGTAATTAATAAACTCTTTTCTGCCTGATAATTAGCCACTACAAATTCTTCCACAAAGGTACCAATTAATGTTACAAAATCTTCTACAAAGGCAATATAATTGTTGACAAGAGTTATCTATAAATGCTTAATTTTTCTCTCACCTTGACCATTCCTTTTTAGGGAAACCAAATAAAATGGGAAACAATCAAATAAAAGAAAGAAAATTAAAAAAAAAAACCAATAATTATGCTCAAAGAAAGTGACCAGAAGAAACAAAACTTGCAAAAAGAAAGGCTCCTTTTGTGATGATCTTGGTCCACAGAAAATGGCTAGAAAAGGAAAATTAATGCTCCAATTTTCAGCGAATGTAAGGACTACTAATTACTTATATGCTATGATCATAAATGAGCGATTCATTTACCTTTGAAAGTTTGAATTATATGTTGGGTCCAATTAGTCTTAGATATAAGGAAAGCCTCATCTTTTAGTGGGGAACATTGAAACGTGTTGATACATGTTCTATGACTAATTATAATGCAACAATGCTTGAAAGCCGAAGAAAATTTATTATTATTATTAATTACATCATATAATTGATGTTGTAATTATTATTAGTTGAGTAAATATCTGTAGATATGATGTAATCATAGTCGACTTTAGCTTACAAAATAAATATAGGGAATTTTAATAAAACAACTACTGTTTACAAAATGATTTTAAAAAATAGTCACAGTTTCAAAAAATTTAAAAACTAGCAATGTCAGAAATTTTTGACAAATTTTTTGACTAGTTTCAAAAATTTCTTACAGTAATTTTATGTGTATTTTTGTTATTGTCAGAAATTTCTTACATGTTTTATGAGTAGTTTTTAAATTTTTTTTAAGATATGGCTATTTTTTAAAAAACACACAGTTTAAATTGGCTATTTACCTAACTGACCCTACAATATATCACATAATACAAAATTGTCTTAATACATACTATAATGTTTTCCTCTCACGCACATACAAAATATATATATATATATAACGCATCTCAACAACGTTGACACGCGCTTGAAATCTTAGCAGCTTACCAACTGATCCTCCTTTAAGAGCTCCTCTAAAGCAAAACATGCTCTATTAAATTAAAAAAAAATACATCAGGATAGAAATTCAAAAAAATAAAAAATAAAAGAAGTCCCAACTAAGTTCTAACGGCACACATATATAGTAATGTGTGAATGAACAAAATATATCTGATTTTTTTTTTTTAAGTAAATGAGAGAGGAGGCATCCGATATCAAGAAGAGAGATTATAGCGAATACTTAATTTTTAACACTTAATTTAAATAAATACTTAATCTAAAAAAATATGTAAGTGATTCAATTACTTACATAACGGTAGTTGGTAATAATTGATTTAGTGATAAAAAAATATTTTCAAGTACATAATTAATGAATTGGCTAATTACTCAATTACTTTAAAATTTTAATTATTTATTTTTATTATTGTATAAATTTTGAACATTTTCCTACTTCACCCTATAAAGAATTACGAAAATATATCAATTAAGAAGGCGCCTAAATATAACTCTATCATGTATCCAGGCCACTGCTCATTTTATTATATTAATAAATTAAAAGAAAGAAAAAATTACAACGTTGTAAAGAAACATGGGCGGGCGGCAAAAAAGTAAACGGGCAAAATATACAAAAAAAAAAAACTATAAATGAATAAAAAAGTATGATTCCAATGAATATCTTTCGTAAAACTGAGCTGAGACTCGTATTATATAAGTGAATTGAGCAAGTTGGCTTCATGATAAAATCATGATCGATGAAACCCAAGGAGAAAATATCGGAAAAATTATGGTTTGCAGTATTTTCTTTCAAATTATTTAAGAGATAATTGAGTAAGTAGCCCTTTTGAGAATGAAATTTTAAGAAAATAGCCAGCATGCATTTCGATTAATTAAAAAATTAATTATTTTTTAAACTACCTGATGATTTATTTTTACCTTTATATCCTTAGTTCTCTTATATATTAATGGCTAATAATTTAATTTTTAAAAATATTGGTCATTTCTTTAAAATATAGACCAAGAAATTGTTAACTAATAAACTCATTAATTTTTAATGATATATTATTGCCAAACTCCTTATTTTTAGGGTCTACTTCGTCTATGTTTTAGAGAAATGACTAACGTTTTCAAAAATTAAATTATTAGTCACTAATAAATAAAAGAACTAAGGGCATAAAGGTAAATACAGTAAGAAAATAACTAGTTTCTTAATTAATCGAATGTTGGGTATTTTTTTAAAATATCATTCAGAAAATGATTATTTACTCAATTATCTTTAATATTTTTTAAATATATATAATATATTTATTTATATACATATATAATTCAAAATGATATGCTATATATACGATATATATATATATATATATGTTTCCAATATATTTTATCTTTTAAATATAAAATAATGAAAAAGAAAAAGTTTGCAATGGGAAGTGGGATTAAGGGATGAAAAGTTGAACCAATTATTTGATTGGAGTGATCTATAGTACTGATGTAATGACGTCATGAAGAAACATTATTAGCTTGAGACGTTTTATTCGTCCATGAAACCATAATTCAAGATTGTAATACTTTGGAAACCATATAAAAGGCTTCACAGTGGTATGCACTAAATCAAATGACGTTAAATAAAGCTTGATCAATTGAATCTATGTCTTAAAAATAAATAAATAAACAAATAAAAATAGCCAAAGAAGTCAAAATAATGCATATGTAAAGGACATATCATGGAATCCAAAATGTTGGAAACAACTGATAATGGTGGCAAAAACCCTACACTTTGCGTGTCAAATAGGCTTTCTTGTGTATATGTGCTTTAACAAGTACATTCAAAATCCATTCATTTTGTATCGTAGTATAGCTGAACTTTTTGTTATAAAATTAGGGGCATGACCAAAAAAAAAAAAAAACACGAATCAAGAACTTATAGATTTAAGTGGAAATCTAAGATGAGAAAAAAAAATATTGATAGAGAAGAGAAAATCACTATAAGAAAAAAAAAAACAGTGTGAATAATACGAGTTCAAATCTTCTGTCTCATTTGTCTGTTTCTTTCTCTGTCTCCCCAATAAAATTTTAACACATAAATAAAAATACTTAAATTTCTCAATCACTTTGCATAAATTTATATTATAATTACCACTTTTGTCTACGTATCAAAATCTTATTAAAGGGACAGAGAGGAGATAGAGAAAAAGTAGTGGACAGAAGATCTGAATTCGAATAATATGGGAATTTGGCAAGTATAGCATAGTATTATCGGTCTAATCTCTCCGCTGCCACAACATATCATTTTTAAATTTTTCTCAATTTTCACAAGTCGTAGGGGACGGATCATCAAAATAGAATTCGAGTCACAAACTCTAACATTTTTTGTTGGGTTTCAAAATAATTAGTTGTTACAAACTAAAATATTTATGAAACCCTAGATGAGTATATAATGAACCAATAAACTAGGAAAAGTAATTTCATTGTTATATTATGAACCCTGGTTTGATCTGAATGTGCCTTATGGGGACCATTTCAACAAAGATAAAAGGAGAAAAAAATATATAACAATTAACAACCCACTAATTAATCAATGATAGCTCTTATGGCCACACGATTTGGTTATTGCCTCTTTATGGGATTGAAGGGTCACTTGAAAATATAGGGAATTAAAGAGAAGCATGTTTGAGACATATGCATGATCATGATCATCTTTTCCAATTTGCAAAGTTTGAGAAATATACCACAATCATAGCTCTAAGTTTCTCGGACTTTATATTTATAAAGGAAAATGGATGTGTTTTCCGGTTCTCGTTGGTAGAAATTTATATGCCTTCTTTTGATATATTTAATAATACGCATGCTTATGGTCACCAATGAAACTAAAAATCATATCTTTTAAGAGAGATAAACTATAATCATACTTTTGTATACAATTATATGTTCGTAAATCGATTTTCCTCTTCTTTTTTTTTTAGCATTGATCATACGGCCTATACGTTCAAGTTAGTGGCAATGAGATATTAAATTCAAGAGTTTAGTAGTCATAGCCTAATTCGTCAATTAGATAGAAAACGACAGTACGTGAAGGAAAATCAAACTATGTATCAAGGCTTTGATTTGTCAATCAAATATAATCCTCCTTTTTTTTTTTAATGAAAAGAAGTTGAAATGGTACAAAGATATTTCAATAAGATTAACATACGCTTAAATCATCAGTAGTTTATCAATCAATTAGGTTGATCTCTCACTATCGGTTTCACCAACACAACCCAATATTGTTAATAAAAAGAAAAAGATAAATAGTTCCATCAAGAGATTACAAGAAAGCCAATAAACAAAAACCAACATATATAACTCATTCTCCAGACCCGAAATTTACATCTTATTACAAGGAAAGGTAATTCTCCTTCGTGGTTAAGTATATCGATTTTCAATCCAAACTAATTCAGGTTCTGATTCATGCATGTAGAGAACATGCATCGAAGTGACAATTTTGAAAAGAAAAAAAAAAGGCTACAAGGGTAAATTCTAATCTAAACCCTTGTGATTAATTATAATTTGATAAAATAGAGTTTAGGTTTTGATTTGTGCGAATTGTGAGCCCAGATCGGTGTTAGAACGTTTATTTTGCGCACACGATTAGGTTTTGCAAGGTTTAGAATTAGACATGACTTCCACGTGTTCTTTCATGTACTAAACGAATATAGTTTGATTTGAAAATTTTTATTATGGTTATATATGTATCTAGTATATATGTACTAAATTTTATAATTTATTGAAGGGCTAATTTAAAAAAATAAATAAAAATCTGGAACTAATGGCTACTTGAATGGTTTCTGGACTATTCTGGGCAGACTTAGAATTTTGGAAAGGTTAGACCACTTTAGAGGCAAAACTGGATTTTAGCCATCATAGGTAAAACGTAGGAAAGTTAAAAATTAACAAAGTTTTTTGTTTTGAGTTTATGATTCCCAAGTTATGATTATCAAATCACTTAAATAAGTTTTGGCTCTAATGTACATGTATGAAGAAATTCTAATTTTTAAACGTTTTTTTGCAAACAAGTCAAAAAGGCAGAGATGCACGTAGCTTTTTGAAAATTAACTTGAGTCTCTTCAGATTATTTTTTCTAGAAACGAACAAAGTTATTAAATACACTAAAATGATGATTTTACCCCTGATATTGATCAATAAATTAGAACAAGTTAAATGTCAATTCTAAAATTGATCCAGAACGGAAATTTGCTTCTTTTTACATGTTTTTTTTTTATTCTGAAAAGTTTGGATTGATTTGCTTTGAAGGGCATTTTGGTCATATATTTTATTTCCAGGGTTAAAGCTATTTGTGTTAAAACTGTAAATTTTCACGTAAGAGCAATTTTGAGTAAGTCAAGTCTTAATAGGCTTTGATTAATTAGTCTGGTTAAGATTCTTACGTCGAATTAAAATTATAGATTCTAGACGCCGACGATAACAAAAGTTTCATAGATCATTTTAGAACACAAAAAATCAAAATGAGTACAACCTCACTGCAGTACGGATATATATATATATATATATATATATTTTTAAATACTAAGTTATGTGTTACCATGATATAGGCCTGCGATTTTTTTGTTTGAATTGTTGAGAAAGAAAGAATTTCCTAGTTACACCTATTCAACTGATAAGTATGATGTTTGTAAATTATTCTAAGAAAAAAAGAAGATGCAAGAAAATTTTTTATTATGAGGTTCTTACCCAACTTATTTTCTAATATTTTATTCTTAAAGACTCTGCCAGGTATGTCTCCGCATCACCTCCGCCTTCTTTTCCCTCTCATTTCTCTCAACTATGTATTAGAAATGTATTTTTTTTTTCAAATTTTTTTATGGTTTGGTTAGATAAATTTTGTTGAATTTTTGTAATAATTTGTTGGATTAATTATGGCTAAATATTTAGATAAAACTTTGTTTAATTTAGATATTTAGGTTTATAAAAAAATATTTATGTAATAATATTGTAAATTTTGTGAAATTTATTTATTAATATTTATTTGGGCTTATGAAATTTTGTTCCTTTGTGGTGAAATTTTGTGAAATTATTTTGTTAATTTGTAATAAAATTTGTAAAATAGTCTTGTAATTACTTTGTTGTCTATTTTGTAAATTTGTGGTGATTGTTAAATTTCATTAGTTCTTTGTTTATAATTTTGCTAGTTTATATGGTTAAGTTTTATTAGTATCTTATACGATTTTGGTAGTATTGGTGCAAATGCTAAGTTTCTAAGAAAATTTTGGTTTAAGTTTGGTTTGGAAATTTTGCATGGCATGAAAACAACGCAAAATTAAAAAACGACAATATAAACTGTAAAACGACAATAATTGTCTAAACGACAATAAACTTTAAAACGACAATTAAAGTATAAACGACTATAAACTGAGAAAACGATGATAAAACAAGAAAATAACATTAATGGGAAAACGACAGCGAATTGGTGATGACATGGCTGTAAAATGAAATAGGTCTCATAAACGACAACGAAGCCAAAAACGACATTGTTACTAAAAACGACAGTACTCTGAAAACGACAGCGTATCTAAAAACGACAGAATTCTAAAACGACAACGCTTGTAGAAAACGACAAGAATTTGCTGTGAACGACGTAATTGGACTTTTTTTTTTTTTTAATCAATGCTTAATAATTTATATTTACAAAAAAAAAATTATTATTATAAATAACAACAAATAAATGGTATATTATAAAAAAATTAATATATAATTTTAACAATAAATATGAAGATAAAACCAAATCATTTATGTTTTCCCTCATTAGACTCTTCTGCGATGTCGATGGATAAGAGTCGGATAAATATGAAGTATCGATTTTATGATGAAAACTGGTGGGACGTTAACGAGCTTAAATCAATTAGGATGGCTTAACGTCATTTTCTAGCCCAGATCGCCGCTCGTGGATCCTCCCCGGTCTTGCGATTTAGTCGCTGCTGCCACTGGGAATTATGTCGGCTTCGGCGTGGAAGTTCAGGAGGTCCATTACAATGATGTCTTTTTCAAAACAATGAGAGAATAAAAGTATATATACTCTCACTTCATCCTATTCATAGTATTATAATAGGTAGGAATTTAATGTGTGATACAAATACATTTAAGAACATAGAAATGAAAGTACTCTATCAATGGGAAGACTTTTTTTTTTTTTTGTTGGGTAAATCTCCGTATTCTCTTTTGTCGTTTTTGTCATTGTATTCCATACATGATCTCTCGCACGTTTAGGGCTTAAGTTCTTCGTTTGTTGGACAGACTTGCCAATGTCTTAATGCACTAGATGTGTCATGGATATAATCCCAATATTCAATGTTTAATTGCCGACCGCCGGCCATTAATTTTATTTTTTTTTTATATATCTTTTTTATTTTTTACTTACAAACGCGTTAATTGATTGACCCTTAGTAATTATCACCAAGTTTCTCTAGGAAAATGTTCCAATTTAATGGTAGCTTATAAATATTCCAAGAACCAACATGAACTATATAACTTCTTCCAAAGGACCATAAAAAAATAAAGTGCATTTTGGAATAGTGTAGTGTAGAAAATGAACATCTTTCGTATCCCAAAGCCTAATTGGTCTACTGGCCTTTGCCACTGTGGCAAAGATCTCTGGACATGTAAGGACTCGCTTTTCTCTTACTATCATAAATACATATATCATGATTTGTGTGTAAATGTTATCAAAGCTGTTATCACTTTAGACCTAAATGATCGTAAATTTAGCTTACATTAATTATTACGGGTTATTACAGGTTGCTTAACATTTTGTCTCCCATGTGTCACCTTCGGCCGAATAGCTGAAATTTTGGATGAAGGACGGCATTGTAAGTGCAACATTAATTTTTTAAAAAAAATACAATTTAATGTGTTTACTTTATTGGATTTTCTTCCAATTCCATGCCATGATACTCCTTTTAATATATCTATTTGTCAATGCAATTTTCCTAATTAGATTTTTTTTTTTTTTTTGCATATTAGCGTGTTGTTGCCTTGGTTGTGTGTATTGCCTGTTGGCTTCGGTTCAATGCCACTGCCTATTCTCCTGCTTGTATAGAGAGAAATTGCGCGACAAGTACGGTCTACCGGCGGAGCCTTGTTGCGATTGTTGTGTTCATTTCCTTTGCGAGCCTTGCGCTCTCTGCCAAGAGTACGCCGAGTTGAAATCACGAGGCCTTGACCCTGCTAAAGGTATTTATGCATATATATACCTTCGAAACAATGAATGACACATTTTGATGATCGGAAACATGTGTTACTTACTTAAATATGAATTGACCTAGATATGATCATTTTACTAAATTATGTATTATATATATATATATATGTGTGTGTGCGCGCGCGCGCTTTGTAGGTTACGCCAAGGCACAAGTTTTTCCACCGAAGTTCCCTACATCCATGTTTAGGTGATCGTCAAATACTTATGGAGAAAGCTTGCGCGCGACTATTTATCGAAGTGTCAAATCGTGACGTTTTCTTATTGATGTTATAGCTTTCAATAATTAAATTGTACTATTCATAACAAGCAAATTGGCCAGGCGTGTCGATGTCGTTTTTAAGTCATTGCTCAGTGTGAGAAACCCCCTATATTTTCTATTTTTCATTAAAATGCATTCTATGTATATTTTGCTACATGTACACATTTGTTATAGTGGTAATTAATATATGTGTTTGTGTTTGTGTTATTTGCTCATCAGAAGATTCAGAACCTAAATTTTATTACGTTGATCTCCAAAATTTATGTGCAAAAAGATATGTAATTACATTAATTATAACTACAAAAAGTCACTATTGCCCAAATGCTTCTCTCTCAACAACCATTCCTTATTATGCACCATCAACGTGGCAAAATCCCATCACCGAAAGATATTTTTATTGATTTGTGGAATAACAATAACACACTACAATCATATGTTTCACTTTTATGGTTTTTATTTATTTATTTATCTATTTATTTGGACTTGGCATTGACTACTTATGTGTGCTTGGATTGGTTTTGTCTGCCATTTAATTTTGTGGGTGTCAAATAGTCAAGAAAACATACAGAGATCAATTAAAGTTGTTGAGTTTTTACTTGACGGTTTGCTTTGATTTGATATCATCAAGGTAGTTTCGGAGCAGCTCAAATGCACTTAATCCTTTAATATATGAAGTGAGAAAGGGGAGTGTGTTGTGGTCGAAAAACACTGTTCCTTTTCTTTTCTTTTCTTTTTTTTTTTTTTTCATTTTGGGCGTGTATACGTGCGCGTCCCCAAACGTGTTTTTTTTTTATTTTTATTTTTTGATTTTGATTTTTATTTTTTTGCAAAAGGGGACAATTTTGGGCAAATTTTTAGGGCCTTTTGATTAAGAGACTATTTTTTTTTTTCAATTTTTTTGTTCTAATAATTTAAACATATATATTTTTTCCTGTTATGATCCAAATTTTTTTCTTTCCATATTTAGATTTATTTTTTTCTTCATCTTTTGATATCTATTGTTGTATATATTTTTTAAGTGCAAATAACGTCTTATCATGAAAGCGTCCTTGAAAACTAGTTTCACAATAAAATGCGTATAATAACAAGCGAACTAATTATTGGATTATTTTTATAAACATAACCATATTATTTGATGTGACCCTAGCTATAAAAAGTACTTCATTATTTTCCCTCTGCATTTTCAAGACTAGCAATTATATATGTGACAAAGCTAGCAGAAACTCTAATCCTTGTTTGGGCAACTCATCCTAATAATTTCATTCCATTCTATTTCATTTTTTTAACTTTTTAATTCTCCAAACAATTCCATTTTATTTTATTTTTTTTAATATTTTTTTTAACTTTCCAAATCCCTATACAATATCTTTAAATCTCAGCCACTTATATCATCTCAAAATTCACAAAGTCAAACCATTCTACTCATTTTTCTAACTATTTTCCAAACCATTTGAAATGACAAAAAATGACCAAAATGGTTTTCCCAAACACAAGAATTAGAAGAATTCTTCCATATGTATTAGACCAGGAATGTTATTTATCATTGTTATCCCAAAAAAAAAAAAAAAACATGAGTTACGTATGATTTGACAAATTTGATATACTTAGATATACATTGTGATATAATTAAGAAATACTTTTTGGTCAACAATTTATAATTCAGTCCGTTTTTTTTTTTTTTTAGAGTTTTTGGCATTGGAGGTCCCTTTCTTTTGAGTTGATGACAATTTGGTAATTTTTTTTCTTTCAGTTTTTGCAAGATAGTCCCTGAATGATACATTTTGTAGCAAAAAGAGTCATTCTGTCAAAATTGTGGTTTTATTATAGTAGTATAAGTGGTCTCTAAACTTTAGTTAGTGTAGTCTAATTGGTCGCTGACCTTTCTAAAATTGAGCAAAAATAGTCCCTATTCCATTTTAAAAACCCTAAGTCCCTTTTCTTTTGGGTTTGTAACAAATTAGTCTATTTTCTTTTAATCCTGCAACTTTGATCTGGTAGCATATATTTCTATTTTTTTCGATTATCAAATTTATGTGGATAATTGTTTATGCGAACTAAAAAACAAACAGGACATTGTTTGCTCACTCAGGATCCAAAACTTTCACACAAAGGACTGTTTTTGTACCCGGGTGCATTGTTGCCAAAATTAAAAGATAAATGACCAATTTGTCACGAACCTAGAACAACAAACTTATGATGCCAAAAACCCTAATTAAAGATAATTCCATCGATCCGATAAATTAATCACGCACGTGAGATGCACACAATATTTAATTTGCCAAAACAAACATATTCCGATTTTGCTTCAAAATGCCTAGCTTAGGGACTACATTGCCAAAATAAAAAGATGGACCAAAATTGTACTCACTGATTCAAAAGAAAAAGGACTCGTCGTGCCACTAATTCTTTTCTTTCTTTTAAAAAGAAAAAAATAGAAAGGCAAAAATAAAATATGATGACCATAATGAAGATGAAACTCTTCAATAGCATTATTATTAGGGAAAAACTCCAAAAGAATCTTTATCTTTTGCAAAAATTTCAACTTCGTCTGTGTTTTTTAGAATCTCAAATCTATCCCTCAATCGTTAAATCTGACCCAAAAGTATACCTTCTGGCGTGTTTGTGTTGACTAAAACGTACAAATTTCTTCAAAATGGCCAAAATAATACCCTTAAAATAAAATAAAATAAAAAATAACTAAAAATATATATTTTTTTAATTCCTTCTCCTTCTTCTCATTACGATTAACAAAAGGGAAAATTTCACTAGCATCCCCTATATTTTACTAAAATGCCACTGACACTCAAGTCAAAATTGCTTTAATAGATTTAAAAAAAAAATTACGTACTTATTTTAAATTGACAAAAATACCATTTGAATTACTAATAAATAATAAATAACACCAAATATTTATTTTTTAATATTTTATTTTAAACCCAAATCATTATTCCTATCATTTTTGTTTCAAATCTATTATTTTTTAAAATAAAAATTTAAAATTTAAATTAAAAAAATTGATGTATTTGAATTCTTAAAAAGTATATTTCATTTCTTTCTTATGGTAGTGGCTAAAGTGAGAAACGAGAGAATATATTTTGGTGTTATTTTTCCTCTGTTCCCAATAGCCAAACCCATTACATTTAATATATCTTTTATTTTAGATCTAATGATTACCCGTGTTTAGTCTACAATAAAAAAAAATGAATTGATTTTAAAACAAAATAAAAACAAATGAGATTTGAGGACAAAAAAGCAATTACGAGAGAGAGACATTAATCAGCTTGTGATCTAACATCTGTTAAGTTTTAAACTGCTTTTTAATTTGAGCTCAAATACTATTCTAATGCTTGTAATTTGTGACTGATCAATGATCTTTTGTTGATATGCCACTGATATCATGAGATCAAATTAGTGTTCAATTGATTAGACACACAAAAAAGAAAATCTCTTATAGATGATTAATTTTGAATCTCTTAGTTGCGTTATTTAATGCAAAAATGGTGGATCAAAATTTGATTTTGAGGTTATGTTTAATCAAGAACAAAATTTCATTTTTTGTGTGTAAACTAATCAATATTAAGATGCGACAGCTAATTTTAAGTGACTACAGGACAACTCAGTTTTATGTTTATTAGCATATAATGCTATATCATTAACATATACGAAATTCCAACAAGATGTGTCAGTGCACTGTTATGTAGTTTTTAATAGGGAAAAAAAAAAAGAAAAAAAAAAAGGAAGAAGATGCCGTTAGTAAACCATATCTCAAGTAAAAAACTTAAATAAATAAACAAACAAGGAAAAAGTTATCTCGAAAAAATGCAGTACTTCAAATTGCCTATAACACCCACATGGCCACATGTACAAAATTTGAGTCATTTTAATTTGATTTATTATTTTTATTGTTTGGTTCTTGAATTTAAATTGATTTTGATAGAAGTTTGATCTAGGGTCCATAACATTTTACTGTATCAAGAGGATTTAAATTTGATTTTTTATTAGTGTTAGTACGAGGATATAAACTCAAAAGGTTTTTTTTTTTATTGTTATCCAAACGAGCTCCTAGTATTTGAATTGAAATTGTAAGATAAAATGTTATATTCGGAATTTAAAAAGTTGTTTTTATTATAATAAGAATATATATTTTTTTTTGAAATTATTAAGTAAATAGTCACTTAAATTTTTAAATGATATTTTAAGAATATTTATTTTCTCGATTACATAATAGTGTGATATTACCTTTATGCCTTTAATTTTTTAAGTTAAGGACTATTTTTTAAAGTTTTGAAAACTTTGACTATTTTCTTAAAATATAGATTAGAAAATGGTTAAATACAAAATTAACCCTTTTTTATTTGAGTTTAAAAATATTAATATATATGAATGATAATTTTTTTTATTAAAATGGAAACGTGGAATAAACATGATGATATCTTAATATATTATGCTTGGAAGACTTGATTCTCTTTGACCTACTCGAAATTGAGAAATAATGGCTCACATTAGTATTTACACACACAAGCTGCAAGCCTGCAACTACCAATCTTGAAATATTTTAATATTTTGTGTATATATATATATATATATATATATATTTTTTTTTTCCCTTCAAAGCACTTCATTCTGATCCCATAACAATGCTCTAATTGACTACGCAACCTAACTCCAACTTGTCACCAAACAAACAAAAAAAATAACAGAACCCATTTTAATTCCTATCACAATGTTTTAAAATTCAATGCCATATTAGTCACTTCTCTTCTCTTCTCTTCAAACGCACCATCAAAAAAATCCCAAACTTCCTAGTCTTCTCTGAGAAAGACAAAGTTGATAATTTGACCATGTCTGAGATGGTCAACGAGGCCTGGCAAAAGTACCTCAAGCAACTTCAGATTCATCCTCTCAGAACCAAGGTTGGTGGGGTTTTTTTTTTTTTTTTTGGTAACTCAGAGTCTTCTTGAAAATATCTCAATTTCTTTGGGCTCTTTTTGTAACAAATTTTTCTTTTTTGGGGTTGTTAGGCAATTACAGCAGGGGTTTTGATTGGGACCAGTGATGCAATAGCTCAGAAGATCTCTGGGGTCAAGAAGCTTCAGCTGAGAAGATTGTTTCTCATGATGGTATGATTTTGTGTTTTGTGTTAATCATGATTAATTATTTTCTGTTTATTTTGCTTAATTGGATTCTTTGTTTGGATCATGAATATGTTGTTGCTCTGCTTTGTGAGAAAACCAGAGAGTGAAAGAAAAGTCAACATGTTTAATACCTTTCCTTTCACACTTGACATAGGTTCTATGGAAACTGAATGTGACATTTTCAGAATTATTGACACTATTGGCCCCTGAATTTGTCATGTTTTGAAGTTTGGCCCTTAAATTTTTATTTTTAGCATTTTGGATCCTGAACTTTAAAATATTAGAAATGAATCTTATGGTAATGGAAGTTAAATTTTAAAGAATTCTGGAACTAATTCGAGGAATCAATTCTCAGAAAAATAAATATTTAAGGGCTAAAGTGCTGATATATGAGAGGGACTTAGGGGACAAAAAATTGCCAAACATTGAAACAAAGGGTTCCAACTGCTCAACAAAATTAAGGGCTGGCTAAATTACTAATTAGGCGACTAATATATATACACTAATATTGTGTGAAGTTTTTTTTCTTAAGAGGCTAAGAGCTGATTATTGTGAGAACTCTTTGTAGTTGTATGGATTTGCATATTCAGGACCATTTGGGCATTTCCTCCACAAATTAATGGACATAATATTCAGGGGAAAGAAGGGCAAAGACACCGTTGCTAAGAAGGTAATCTTATACTATCCTATACGTTTTTTTTTTTTTTTTTTTTTACTTCTCTTCTTTATCTTTAGATAATTTCAATGCTTTTTCATGGTATTTTTTTGAAACATAGTAATGAGAAGGAAATTCCTTTCATTAGGTGTTGTTGGAACAACTAACAACTTCTCCTTGGAACAACATGTTATTCATGATGTACTTTGGCTTGGTTGTTGAAGGTATATTAATTTCTTGTTAAGTCCCTTTAATAGCATGTGTAGGCAAGATAATTATATCTCATTATTTTGTAAAGAATGCTGATATAACAACAAAAAACACAGTTTTTACTTCCTCACTCAACAACAAAAATAGAATTAAATCTGGCACTTTAAAATCATTTCCCACCTCAAAATGTACCAAAACGAGAATTTTCCATAATAATAATATTCAGCTCAATTGACATCTAATTCAACACTCACGTAAAGATGAGCCTAGTATATACGTGAGACCTTTGCAAATAAGAATCACATCTATGCTCTGATTGAGTTGGAAAATAGTTTCGCTAGATAGTATTTGTTTTAATGATAATAATGATTTTTGGGTTATTTTCTAATGTAACTACTCAATTTGAATAATAGGAAGACCATGGAGTTTAGTCAAGAGTAAAGTGCGAAAGGATTACCCTTCTGTTCAGTTGACAGCTTGGAAGGTATGAAACACTTCAAAAAATTATTTGCACACAAATTTTTTGTAATAGTTTCAATAAAAAATACAATTTATTTGATTTATTATTTTGTTTTTGCAGTTTTGGCCAATAGTTGGTTGGGTAAATTACCAATACATGCCTTTGCAGTTCCGTGTACTGTTTCACAGTTTGGTTGCCTCATGCTGGTATTTTCCTATACATCCCCTATTTTATTTCTCTTGTTTTTTTTTTTTATTACGGCCTTATTTGGTCAGTTTTTTTATATGTTATTTTGGTACTTGTATACAAAGATTGAAATTATTGGTAGATCTTTTTTTTTTTTTTTAAGTTCGTGCATTTTATTGTATTGTATTATGTTGTGTAGTATTGTATTAATAATTAAGGTTGTTATTGAAATATATATTAAAAAGACAGACAACTAATCTTTTGTGTCCTTTGATCATATGTTTGTGTAATACATTATGCGAGCTAATAATTATGTAAATAATTTAATAGAACGCCTAATTATTCTATTTTTGCTTGCTACAGGGCGGTCTTTTTAAATCTGAAGGCAAGATCTGGGGCAATTAAGAAGGCTTAGAATTATTGGGAAAATTCTCTTCTTCTTTTTCTACTTTCATATGTTTTCAAACTGCTTATTATGTAAAACTACTGAACTGATTCAAGCTACTTTTCTTGGCTGTAATAGTAATGTAGGGAAAATACCATAATTATCTCTGTATTTTATTAAAATTCTACGTTTATACACTGAGTTTGTTATAGTATAATTTTATCTTTTAATTTAAATTATACCTTATTATAACTTTTAGTCAAAAAATGCATGTAAAATTTTCATATTGCAATTGTATTTTCTATGTTCTTTTGTTTGAATAATTTATGATGCACTAAAGTATTTTAACAATTTAAAAAAAATTATACTTTTTGATCAACGAAAAATTATAATAAGACATATATTTGTTAAATTGAAGAACCTAATGAGAAATTTTTTACTACTAAAAACTCAGAGGACAAACGTGAAATTTTAATGAGACTCTAAGGTATACTTGTAGTATTTATCCTAGTATTATAAATAGAATACTGGCTAATTTTTATTGTATTTAATAGACGATAATTTCACATTTAAACAAATTACAAAGATTAATTACGCAATACTCCTTTATATCTCATATTAAAGATTTTTTGACACAATGGTCCCCAATAAGTACTTTTAACGCATTTATGCCGTTTTCTGTTTTCCCGTTGACTCATGTCAATGTTGATTTTATTTCTATGATATTAATCATTTCCTTGTCGTTTTCCCTATCCTGTCGTTTTCACTGTAATTTAGCTTTTCAATTTTCTGTAAGTTTGTGTTTTCCTGGCATTTTGAGTATTACTGTCGTTTAAACTTTCTCTGTCGTATTTTTATTTTCATGTCGTTTCTCTTTCCTGTCGTTTAATTTTAATGTCGTTTTTTATTTCTCTGCCGTTTCAGTTTTAATGTCGTTTTACGTTCTTCTGTCATATTAATCATTTCCTTGTCGTTTTTCAATGTAATTTAGCTTTTCAATTTTCTTTGAGATTGTATTTTCCTGGCATTTTTCGCATTACTGTCGTTTAAACTTTCCCTGTAGTATTTTTATTTTCATGTCGTTTCTCTTTTCTGTCGTTTTATTTTTAATGTCGTTTTTCATTTCACTGTCCTCAGTTTTAATGTCGTTTTACGTTTCCCTTGTCGTATGTGTTTCAATGACGTTCCTCTGTCGTTTTAAACTTCCCTGACTTTTTAAGTTTTCATTTTTTTTTCCATTTTATCTCGTTTCTATTCATAATGTCGTTTTTCAATTCTCTGTCGTTTTCATTTACTTCGTCTATCACATTAAGGTCTTCAATTTTATGTCGTTTTTCAAATTCTGTCGCTTTCCGGTTTACCGTCGTTTCATATTTTTCTTTCATTTCTCATTATAAAGTCTTTCTTTTTTCCCCTTTTCTCCGTAGCTTCTGAACTTCTTGTCGTTTATTAAGTTTTACTGTCGTTTTTCTTTTTGTTGTCGTTTCCCTGAATGCAGTGCCTTTAAACCAATTATTTGAACCGTACCATTTATTATGCTAGCTTAAACTAATCTAAAAACCTAAAAAATAATAATAATCCGTGCAATATTAACACAATGATATTATAACATCATACCCTAAATTAAGAAATCAAATTAAACCCGCTAATATATATATATTTTTTCCCAGAGTATTTTTCCAATTGGTTGTTTTGCCAAAATATTTGTGGGCCCACTTTAAATATAGACCATTGATTCCAAAGAATATTCCAAAAAGACCCCATTAACCAACCATCCATTCAAAAATATCCTTCCTTTCTCACTCAACGACCATTTTCCCACTAAAACCCAGAAACCTTCGAAGTCCATTCATGGCTTCTTCTTCTTCGGCCTTGTTTCCACAGTCATTGACGCCCATTGTCTCTCGCTCCTCTTCGCCTCCCTCTCTCCTTCCTACCAGGCCTCACTCGGTCGCCTTCTTGGAACGGCGTCGTTTTCTGCGTCGCGGACTTCGCAACGGAAGGAGAGACCTCTCGGTGAGGTCGTCGCAGGACTACGCCTATGGCGGTTCACCGTCGGAAGATCAGAAGCCTCCGAGTTCCGACCTCGTTCCTTACTTGAAGCTCAAGTTATTAGTGAGTCGCTTTGACGGGGAATTTTTGGGGCGTTTGTGCGAATTTTGGATTGTTAGGTTTTGATTTTTGGTTCGAATTTGATTGTGATTGTCAATATGTGTTGATTTTGACTGTGCTGCGGATTGGGAATTGAGAGCTTTGGATTTTCGAATGGGAAGATTGGATTTTGTGTTGCCAATTTGGTGAAGAATTCACAAAAGAGCATTCTTTTATGTCTAAGCGTGCTGTGAAAATGAATTGTGGTATAAATTTCTTTGAGAGTTATGTTGAAATTATCTATGGAGTTCATTATCAATGGTAGATAAGATCCTATTGCTTTTTTCTTTTTTTTTTTTTTGTCTCTTTGATTCATTGAGTGGCAAGTTATATAAAAATAAAATAAAATAAAAACAAAAAAACAAAACCCAGAAAGTTGAGGAAAATTTTCATTTCATTTATCACTCATTAATTATCCTTTTGAGTCCCTAATTTTATTTTGTTAGTTCTTTTGCCCCTTACTTTTGTTTCTTCAAAGTTGACCATTTATGTATCTGTAATTGAACTTATGTGCGCTTTATGTTGCAAATGTAGAGTGATTATTATGTTCTTTCTTTTTTAATTTTCTAGTTTGAGGTTTAAGTCATTTAGGTATATTTTAATTTAGTAATTGAACTCCTGGGATGGTGTTTAATCCGTCTGTGTGTCATGTCCCTATAGGCTCTATAGCTTAAGCTCTTACCTGCAAATGCAAATGAGAGCATATGGTCAAGCATATTTTCTTTTTCCTGTTTTATACTGCTATTATTTGTACTTGAACAATTATGTCTGGTTGATTTCAGAGCGCTGTTTCTGGGGTAAACAGAGGTCTAGCAGCAAACGAGGAGGATCTACGCAAGGCAGACGAAGCTGCCAAGGAGCTTGAAGAGGTTGGAGGAGCAGTTGATTTATCAAACGATCTTGATAAACTGCAAGGCAGATGGAAACTGATATACAGCAGCGCGTTCTCGTCTCGGACTTTAGGTGGGAGCCGTCCTGGGCCGCCCACCAGAAGGCTACTCCCAATAACTCTTGGCCAGGTATGCCATTAAATCTTTCGTACTCGCAGTCCTCGAGCCCAGTAACTTGATCATACACCAGTAGCATTTTTACTGCTCCAAAGTGGCGTTTGAGAGTACGCGTATGACTGCCAGTAAATTGACCTTGATTTTTGACGAGTAGATGATCTTCAACCACCTTAGAAATGGTGGTTTCTTAGAACCATATGAGGATATATACATGCCTTTAGTTAGAATCTGTCTCCTTGAGTAATTCTTCCAATGATCCAAAGACATGTAATCCATAGTGCACCCGGTGATAGTTGTGTAATGGTAATTAGCAAGCGAAAAACATAGGATGAGACATCTAGCAAGTAAGAGTTTTAGTTTTGAACTTTATTATACGGTGTTGATCCTTGCAAATATGTTTCCGAGCCCATATACTTTGTCCCGATATCATTTAGATAGGGATATATATACAGGATATACAGGTTTTCAGTTTTAGTGGGTCTCTTCAAAGTGATAAAATCCTCCTATGATCCGAAGACATGTAAATCCACAGTCATAGGATAAAGCAAAAACTTGGATGAAGCATCTAAGAAAGAAAGAGTTTCATATGTAAACTGTATTGGACGATATTCGTCGGTGAACATTTGTTTCTGGCAGATCTCATTCGTTCTTGGCATCATTGATGTTCTATTCTGGTTGGATACTCTTGATTTCATTGCTATTGAATTTATTTTGATTGGGTGTACTTTTTGGTGATTAGGTATTTCAGCGGATTGACATCGTTAGCAAGGACTTCGATAACATTGTTGAGCTCGAATTAGGCGCTCCTTGGCCATTACCACCTCTCGAAGTAACTGCCACATTGGCCCACAAATTCGAACTTATAGGTTGGTTTTCTCTAAACACATACCTTGTTCTTTTTAAAATGAATGGCTCACCTAAAGATATCTAATTATGACAATCTCAGGTTCTGCGAAGATCAAAATTGTGTTTGAAAAGACAACAGTAAAGGCAACTGGGAACTTCTCACAGCTTCCGCCATTAGAGGTGCCTCGGATTCCAGATGCTTTGAGGCCTCAATCTAATACAGGAAGTGGCGAATTTGAAGTCACCTATCTGGACGGAGATACCCGAATCACCAGAGGAGACAGAGGCGAGCTACGGGTTTTTGTCATCTCCTAAGTCCTTGACTTATTGGGCGCTAGAGGGGACAGAGAATTGTAGCATTGTGAAAAATGATGGTCCATGATGAACAAGCTCTTGTATACTTGTAAATCTGTCACTTTATCTGCGGAAATTTTTTAAAGATAGAAGACAAAAAGCATGAACTGTAACCAAAAAAAGAATTGAAACTTAAAGATCTTTTGTATACAAAGTCAGTATCATCTTGTTCACAAGTCAACATTATCATCATCTTTTTCTATTTTTTTCTCTATCAAATGTAGTTGAAGATCATCTTTAATGTCGTTGCTTATGGAAGAAAGGCCATATAAAAGCACCATTAAGTCCGTTAATGTTTGCCTTACTACTTAATATGTTATGTTATTAAGGTTTTCATGAAAGATCAAGTGGTACAAAAGGTAATAAAAATTGATGATATCCATTATCCAAGAATTACTCTTACTCATAAAAATGGAGTTGGATGCGGTGACAAATTATGGGTATCACCATTTTTTTAATTATGCCTTTAATTAGGGGCATTTATGGGTATCACTAACTTTTGTGAAAAAAAGAAAAAAAGCCACCATAACTTCTAATTGGGCCCGGGTTGACTTGGAAGGCCCAAAAAGAGCTGGGCATTGTAAAAGTTTTCTAGTACAAGCAATTCCAAATTTCTCAACGGCTATAATTTTCAACGGTTTAAAATCGAAACCTTCATTTCTCAACGGCTATTTTCCATTCCCACTGATCAACGAACTCTTCTTCTTCGCTTCCGAGCTTCACCACTCTCTCTCCTCTCATCTTCCTCCCAACCTCTCTCTCTCTCTCTCTCTGCAAATCGAAATCTTGAAAAGAAAAAAAAAAAACTCAACAATGGCTCCAACGCCATCTCCGTCGACCAAATCGAACCAAAATTACACGAACCATCTCAAGACCCCGAATTCCAAGCCTCACCGCCTCCAATTCCACTCCTCGAAGGCTCATCCGTCTCCGAACCCCCACTCCGCCGCCCGGGAAAACCCTAACCCTAACCCGCCGGAGCACCCGGTCGAAGTCATAGCCCGGATTCGAGACCACCCGGATCGAAAAGACCCGCAACAACCGCAATCCACCCTCCAGATCAACCCCCAGAAGCAGAGCATCCGGGTCCGGGCCGACTTCGGGTACCGCGATTTCACCCTCGACGGGGTTTCGGCCTCGGAGGAGGAGGATCTTGAGGGGTTCTACGGTAAATACGTGCGGTCGAGGATCGACAGCATCCGATCGGGGGAGAAGTGCACGATCATGATGTACGGCCCAACGGGGTCGGGCAAGAGCCACACGATGTTCGGGTGCCCGAAACAGCCCGGGATCGTGTACAGGTCCCTGAGGGACATCCTCGGCGGAGACGGCGGCGAGGAGGACGGCGACGGAGGGGACCGAGTCGGGGTTGGGACATTTGTCCAGGTGACTGTCCTGGAGATATACAATGAGGAGATTTATGATCTCTTGTCTAGCAATGGCGGTGGCGCAGGGTTATGGCCTAAGGGAAATGGCTTTAATTCAAAGGTTGGTAATTCAAACATACATTTCTAATTTTGTGTGAATATAGTACATATATTTGAATATTAAGCGTATAAGACAATATATCTTGATAGAGTTCTAAAGTTTTTAATTTTAAGTACTTTTTATCTTATGATCTTAGCTTAAGTTGGACCGTGACTAGAATTATTTTTTACGCAAAAATTTCTTTTTGTACACATTTTATGTTCCCTTTCTCTGTGTATAGTGGAAATATTAAGGTTTTGGTGACTAAGTGTCAAGTGCTTATGTTTATTGATCACATTGGGAAATCTTTTAGATTTTTTTTTTTTGAGCTCACTAAGTTTAGATGTGACTTGAATTTGTATGTTATGTCACATGTTGATAGAGAGAGCTTTGATTTTATTTGTGAAATGGCAATATTTGTTTTTGCGCTAAAGAGAAATGTTAGTGTCCACAACATTATCATAAGAATGTAACTGGCTTTGGGGCTATTGGGTTCTTTCGTTTTGCAGGTAAAGCTTGAAGTGATGGGGAAAAAGGCCAAAAACGCGACGTACATATCCGGAACTGAAGCCGGAAAGATCTCGAAAGAGATTCAGAAGGTAGAGAAGAGAAGGATTATCAAGAGCACTCTCTGCAATGACAGAAGCTCTAGGAGCCATTGCATGGTACAATGTCATATTGAAGCCACAAAAACTCTCTGTTGAGTCAAAATTTTCTCTCTCTTACAAAAATGTTACTAATTCGCTGCAGGTTATCCTTGACGTCCCAACTGTGGGAGGACGGTTGATGCTCGTCGACATGGCTGGCTCCGAAAACATTGAGCAAGCCGGTCAAGTTGGTTTTGAGGCCAAAATGCAGGTATATTGATTTTATCTCTTGATAGTTTTAGTGCTTTGCTTTTTTCACTATTTGGTACTAGTCTGAGATACCTTGTTGGTTAAGTTAAGTCTTCAATTGATGTAACAGACAGGAAAGATTAACCAAGGAAACATAGCCCTTAAAAGAGTGGTTGAATCTATTGCCAATGGAGATTCTCATGTGCCCTTCAGAGACAGTAAATTGACCATGCTACTACAGGTAAATTTTCACTTGTCTTAGTGTCAATTGTTGTACAGATTAATTCTGTTTTGTGTCTTCTTTTTTTTGGGTTTTGAGTGATTTTCAGTTTTTCTTTTCTGTTATAGGATTCTTTTGAGGATGATAAGTCGAAAATTCTAATGATACTTTGCGCGAGCCCGGACCCCAAGGAGATACACAAGACGATTTCCACACTCGAATATGGAGCGAAAGCGAAGTGCATTGTCCGTGGCCCTCTGACGCCGGTTAAGGATGGCGGCGAAGATTCTTCGTCGACCGTCATTCTGGGGTCGAGGATCGCAGCCATGGACGAGTTTATATTCAAGCTTCAGAAGGAGAACAAGCTCAGAGAGAAAGAGCGTAACGAGGCACACAAGCTTTTATTGAAGAAAGAAGAGGAGGTCGCTGCGTTGAGAGCAAGGCTCGAGCGCAGCGAAGGCAAAGGGTCGGGGGTGAACGAGGAGGAGATCAACTTGAAGGTGAACGAGCGGACGGAGATTCTGAAGCGCGAGCTGGAGAAGAAGCTGGAGGAGTGTCAGAAGATGGCCAACGATTTCGTCGAACTCGAGAGGAAGAGGATGGAAGAGAGGATATTGCAGCAGCAACAGGAGGTCGAAATGCTGAGGCGGCGCTTGGAGGAGATCGAGTCGGAGCTGCGCTCGAAAGAAGGAAACGAAGTGGTGAAGTCCATGGATGGGAACGGGTTTGCGAAGAAGCTGCTCGGGATTTACGGAAACAGTGACGATTCAATGGTCAAGTCGATGGACCTAGACATGGATGATCAAGAACCGTTTGTTCGCGAGGTCAAACACGCAAGCCTCGGGCTTTTCCATCAAGTTGAGGATAACAACGGTACCAAGGCCTTGAACAGCGCTCTCGACAACGACATTTTCGCTCCACCATTCGGCGACAAAGTGTCCCTGAGCACCGTGTACGAGGAAGAGGAAGAAGAGGTGGAAGAAGAGAGCGCGGACGATGAAGAAGTGGAGAAAGAAATCATAGAAGAAAAGAGGGTACTGCGCGAATGTTCTGAGAACACTCAAATCGAACACGAAGACGACTATTGCAAGCTAAATTTCGCAAGCTTAGTCCTCAAAAGCGTGGCTCAAGACGACGACGACGACGACGACAAGGAATCTGCCTCCTCTCGACGTATGCGAATCCAAAACATCTTTACCCTCTGCGGGAACCACAGAGAGCTTTCGAAACACATCAACACACCGATTTCAGACAAAAAGACATCCTCCGAGAACATAAACCCTCAGGCAAGTCCTTAGTCCTAAAGACACACAATTTTATTCCTTCCTTGCAAGACAAGTAACCTTGTGATTGCTATGTTTTTTCAGGATCCAACCAATGGAAAAAGTAGTAAATCTCCGGGGCATAACGTCGCGCTGACGCCTCTGCCACTGCGGCCCGTGGAGAACACGATGGCGCTGACCCCGAGCAACGCGTGCCACGCGCAGAAAGACCATGCCGGGTTCTCGCCGGAGCTAGGAACTCACTTGAATTCCACTCCTTATATTACTCTCAGAAGAAGACTTTGAGTGGTTTATGGTTGGTTTGCTTTTGTTTGTATGGTTTGAAGTGCAATCTTTTTTTTGTGTATAAAGAGAACTAGTTGTATACTCTTATGTAATATTCCCTTTTGACCATATGTATGTTGTTTTGATTTTGGATGGTTAATATTCCCTTTTTCTGAGAGGGATTGGTGGAAGAATAGTTGTTCCCCCCTCCATTAACAAGTTTTTAGAATTGGTGTTTTATATATAATTAAAATAGCTGTTAGCCTTAATGATGATTTGTTTTAGAGCAAGAGCTTAAAATTGGTTGGAAAAATGGGGAAAAAAAGACTATAAGTTAAAAGTAAGAAAACTCTAGCAAATTTGTTTTAAATTTATTTATCAAGGCTATCACTTTGGGAAACATTATTTCTGTAACAATCCAAAAGGAAAAGTCAAATATGAATCTCACAGTATTGGCTTATTAGTGGATACTTTATTTTTCTTTTATATATTCCCAAGTATCTCGGATTTGTGATGTACTAATTTTTTTATTCAAGTGATGTTTATTGCTTGGACTTTATTCTAAATATGCAGCTGAGTAATTGCGAATTTAATTGGGTTTGTACTCTTTTATCTTTCAGTTCTCTCAATATATCCTTAAGCTATAGTTTGTGTGGAAATCTTGGATATATCAATTTTCATTAAGATATTTTTAACAAAGTCATATTAATTTCTATGTCAAATCTTGGTTGTTGTCATTTCTATCTATATTTCTTTTATTATTAATGTTGATAGCATTTCTGATTAATGTTTCTTATCTTCTTTTTTTTTTTTTTTGAGCAATTTAATCAATCAATAAATAAGTTCCTGCACATATGATAAAGGAGACAAATAAATAAAAACTTGAATATTTCCTCTTCTCTTTACACTTTTTATAGTTTATTTTTCTCGTTAATTGCGTGTGAATCATCATATGAATATATTATTGTTTCCAACTATTCTAATAATTAACATTTTTTCTGCTCTAGACATTAGGATGCTTCTGATTGCTTATGGTACGTTTCCAAGAAGTGCCATTTTTTGTTTCTTTTTTCTTTTAAATATACAGATAGAGCTTTTAATTGTTCAATTTAATTAGCTGTTTTTTAGACCTTCCTTGCCTTTAAAGGGATAGGGATGAATAACAACCAGTTGGTGGAAGTATTAATTTCCTACGGCAAATCATCTACTTTTTTTGGTATATCATTTACTTATGTGACTGTTTTGGAAACTATGATTTTTTTTTTTTTTTGAGTTACCATGACTAATGTTTCCCTATTATTTCTAAACTTAATTAGCTAAGTGGGAACCACTCATATATATGACAAAATCCTCATATTTCCTTTTCTCTTTAATTAGTTTCTACGCATGCTTTTCAATCTTTTGAGTAACAAACTTAAAGTTGATAATTTGACATTTAATTATTGTATTTTCTTTCTACTAAAGTCAACTCCTGGTTTGAGCTTATACTAATGTACTAATCATTCTCTTATATATATATATATATATATATATATATATATATAGAACATTATAATATAACACAAATCATTCAAGAAAAGTCCTAATATGTATTATGTCATATGATTCCGTCTAGGACTTCAACTACTCAGTTCTATCCCAAGCCCAAACATTAAAGAAAACAGTTTAACATTTAATAAATCTTCTAACAGTGAAAGAAATAAAGAAAGAAAGAAAGAACAGGAACAAGAATTTAGATGGTTAGAGAAATGTATTAAATAATAAATAAACTCCTTTTGCCTTCTTTGTTGCAAGAAATAACTCTACTCTCTAGTTTTTCTTCTTTCTTTTTTGGGTTATTTTCAAATTTTCACTGCAAATCCAATAGTCTCTCATGGAAAATCCAAGGCACTACAGACTCTTGTTCAAAGGATACCACAAAATCCCATCAAGCAATTTGGCTTCATCTCAACATGAGGTTTTTCTTTTTTTAACTTTTGATTAGTTTGGTTAACAAAATGAATAATCTTTGCTGTTTGTTGTTGTTTTTGTTTTCTTTTCTATATGGGAATTATTTTTGATGAAATAGTCTTTTTCTTGTCCTCTCATAAGAAGTTCTTGGTTTTATGACTAGTCTTCGAAGATTGTTGCCATTTTTTTATAATCTTTTTACTCTTTTTTTTTTTTTTTTTTTTTGTTTTGCAGAGAAACATATTGTGGAGAGTCATGAGAGTGTTTGCCTTGAGGGCCAAGAAATCAGAGACAATCAAAACCCTGAATACCGTGTTACACAGAAAGAAGCTCAAATCAAGAGAGCTTGATCAAGAATCCTTGATCAACGATGGGATTGAGCTTCATGGGAATATAACAGTTGACCAAGTCATCGACAAAGAGCAGAGCCAGAGTTTGAACCATCTCGAAAACCCGACTAGGCTCAAAATATACGTCAAAATCGCGCCGAGAAGTAAGTCCATCGTCGTCGAAGCGAAGGGCTTTCACATCATCCATGATATCAAGGCCAAAATCCGTGCCGCGGAGGGAATCAAACCAGGCGAATACGCGCTATTCTACAACGGGAAAATGCTCGAAGACTATAGGACTTTAGCCTCGCTCGGGGTAAGGACCGAATCGACCCTCCATTTGGTCTTCCATCCAAGAACTCTCTTGCCAATCAGCGTCGTAACGCCAACCGGGAAGGTTCTGAAATTCGAAGCGAACATCTTGTACACCGTTCGGGATGTCAAGACCCTCGTTGAGAGCCTCGTGGGGTGTCCCGTCAGCGACTGTAAGATGATCTACGCGCGAAATGAGCTCGAGGACACCAAGAGCCTGGCCTTTTACGGGGTTGACGAGAACGCGGTTTTGGAGCTTCAGTCTTCTTGGATTCAGGTATTCGTTAGGACTTGGAGCGGCAAGACCGTGACGCTCTACGTTCGAAGATCGAGCACTGTCCGAGATGTGAAGGAGAAGCTTTTCTGTAAGGTGGGAATGCCGATTCTACGACAGAGTATCGTGTTTTCGGGGAAAAGGCTCGAGGATAACCGAGACCTGTCGAGTTATAATGTTCACAAGGACTCCACTCTTCACATGCTATTGTCTCTCTAAATTGTAAATCAATGCCCTTTTGAGGAATTTGTATAAACCATTGATTCAATAAAAGTTCAATTATTAGAGGAAGAAAATTTTGAGCTTTTGTAGTTATTGACGATTACAAGCAATATTTGTCACTCTTGATTGAGTTATAACCGGCTTTTGAAGAATTTTACTTGTTTGATTTTTATGGCTCTACATTTTCACCAAAATGGTGTGAAAATATAGTCCACCATTTAACATGTTTGGAAAGGAGAGTTTTAGGCTCTGGAAAAATTTATAAAGGACTATGGGATTAGAGAACAGCCTGAATTAATTACATCAATAAACAGTAAAACTTTTTTTTTTGTAGTAATGTTCTCTGTCTTGAGAGTTTTTCTGTACATTAAGAGGGAATTCGTATTTCGATTCGCATCCATAAACATTTGAGTTTTTCGGAGAATTTTTTCCCTTAAAAGAATGCCTCGAAACCCAAGAATGTTTTAATTAACAGATTGATATGTAGTCCTAGATTCATAATAAGTTTTAGTTAACAAATTTTTTTTTCTCTTCCTCTGTTTCCTTGGCAGACAAGCAATCCCAAGAAGGATGTTTTGTCACAGCAGAAAAATTAAAATACCACATAGTTAATTGAAAATAACACATAGAACTAATATTCTAGCAATGTTACAAATGAATGTCAAATAACTGCAAATACTTTACAGCAATAAGTTTCTCTTCAAAATTCCCTTTCAAGGGACAAGACTAAAATATAATTCATGTACATATTATTAAGCTCTCACTTTGATGCCTTTGAAACCAAAAAGAAAACCATGAAACCAATTTTCTTTTTCCCATGTTTTCTAGGCATACAAACAAGCATAAATCAGAAGCCAAATTCATGGGCTGACTTCACTAGCGAGAGCCATCAATACCATAAAGAATTTATAAAAGAAGAGGGAAAAAAAAAGGTTGATTAAAAGGAAAAAGAGTAGATAAAAGAAACAAATTTAAATTATATTGCTCCCACAGAGGGTTATGTCATAAAAACCTCTCTTGAAGAGCAATTTTTTGCTTTATGCCTTGTCTTCTGCCACTCCCACATTGCTCTTAACTTCATTCTCCAGCTCGGTCACTGTCCCGAGCTCCGCGAACTGAATTTCCGTCAGGGAATTCTGGCCCTTTGATCTTGACGACCTCGACGATCTTGTCGATTTCGTCGACCCTCCTTCGGTCGAAGTTGACCCCTTCTTCCGACGAGAGCTCTTAGGGATGGCAGGCTGGTCGGCCTTGGAGGACTCTGGCTGTGGCCCGAGGTTTGACTTTTGCTGCCTTCGCGAGTGGCGGGAACTGCCTGAAGAGTCCCGGGCTGGAGACCCGATTGAAGCGTCCTTCTTCGAGTGGCGGCGCCGGGAATGCTTCGGGCTGTCGGAGCCTCGTTTGGTCGGGGAGTTCACGGGGGAGCCTAGGTTGGTCGAGTGATGGCGCCTCGACTTTTGAATGTCGTTAAACGCCACCGAATCTTGAATGCCTACAAACCCGAAAATTAAATTTTGAACCACAGTGATCATAACAAGGAAAGGACAAGAACTCAAAATAAAAATGTTTCTACTTTTTTTTCTTTTTTTTTTGGTTAATAATGATTGGGCAATAAACTAACCTTTTGAGGATAATTGTCCAAGTGACTCCAGTGGCCCGGATGTGATTTCTGAGGGGGATCTAAACTCATTCATCTACAAGTGATTTTGGAATTCAAACAATCTTAATTTGTGTATATTTGAGAACCCAAAACCAAGCATGACATGTGATAATACAATTATATAGAGCTTCAAATGAGGTACAACATGCTTCAAATCAATTTTTGTGTTATAAAATTTTGGAGATTTCAGATGGAGAAAAATTAAGGATTTTGTTACACAACAATGAGACAGCATTGTTTAAGAAAATGTCCTTAAAGAAAAATGAGTACTCATAGAAACAAATTATGGAGATTTAAAATAGAGAAAAGACTTGTAACATAGCATAATACAAGTTTGTTTCTTGCTTATCATAGTTTTGTTGTGGATGACATGAGAGAATGTGTTTAAAAACCATGTAGCAACCATGACACGAAATGAAACAGCTTTGTTATTAATCTCACAGTTTGTTCATGATGATGAAATGGGGCTAAAAACCGAGCCTGGCACGAAGAGAGAAAGATCGGTTAGACATACCCAGCTAGGCATATTTGCAGAAGGGCCGTCCCACCCGATGTGTGCAACATGCTTTACATCCGTGGGAAACCCGATTTGTATTTCCTCTTCTTTCTCGTCTGCGAAAATGTTTTGCGTGAATTTAGAAACTTACCGCCTTTTCTTGGGGCCCAAGAAAAAGGAAAAAAAAGCAATCTTGTTTAAACAGAAGAATCGAAAGGACAGATTTGATCATACGTACCGAAAATCTGTGAAATGTATCTTAGGCCTTTCAAGAGGCCCTTCACCTTGGTAGTCATTTTTCAACCGGAAACTTCAAGAAACTTTCGCCGAACAAATCAACGAACAGTTGCTAGTGCGCGTGCCGATTCCGTTTTCTAGCTTTGGATTAAGGCGAAAAAAAAAAAAAAAAAAAACCACACTAAGGTGTGAAAAACACTAATCAAAAACCAAAGTACCAAAGCAAAGAAAAACAACCCTTTTGTGGCATAAGGTTTATGCAATTTTGTTATCTAACATATGTTCAATTGGTTCAATTGGGCAAGTGTTACACTTGTGGAAGAACAATTGTTTTTTTCTTCTTTATTATACTAATTATTCCCTAAAGAACTCGTACATACCTTAAGAAGTTGAGATTGTTGCATATAAATCAGTGAGTTTTGCAATGTCAAACTCCAATAAAATGTTCCAAGCATACCTGAAACACCAGATTGCATGAATTTAGGATCTACAATAATGAGACTAATTTATAAAAAATAATAATAATGATGTGAGTTTAAGAACACATTTGATATTTACTCTATCAAAAAGTATATAAAAAGAACACTTAGGAATTTGAAATTCAAGCAAGAGTTTTTCTTTTTTTTTTTTTTTTTTTGTCTTGATAGCCCGGTCCGGTGTGGCGGTGATATTTCGTAACCGGCGCCGGTCACTCAAAGATCTAGACCTCACCGGAATTTCAGGTGGAAATTAGGAAGAAGCTTCAATAAGAAATCCCACAAGTCCTTAGGCCAAATTAATTTGGGACCAACTGTTTTTTAGTGAATGCGCGCCAAAAACGGTTTGTGGTGAAAAATAACTCTGTGGTTTGGCTTTAATTCCAAACTTGAGTTTTTTTGTGTCCCATTGGCCACAACTGGTGGGCCCACTTGTTGTCCACGTCAGCAAATGGTTTATCACTTTTCAGTGGGACCACTCAGACACTTGTTTGAGACAAGCATGACTCAAGTTGTGAAACCAAAATATGTGAATGTTTTGATACTATGATACTCCTTGTTGTTTCTTATTATTTCTTATCATTGGTGATTCACTATTTTAATTTGGTCAAGTTAGTTATATTTTTTTTATCAGATAAACCGTAATAGCTTTGGAGTGTTACCAATTGTAATTATTCCTTATATTATTCAAAATAAGGGTTTTCTTTTCCCTAACTTTGGCAGTCATGGAATCAACATACAATAATATTAAGATATTATTGTCACGAAATAGCTTCAACTAATTATACATTTCAATTAGAGAATTTTAAGAAAATAGGCATTGTTTACAAAATGATTTTAAAATATAGTCACAGTTTCAAAAAATTTAAAAACTAGCCATGTAAAAAAAATTTTACAAATTTTTTGCTTAGTGTCAGAAATTTCTTACAGTTTTTTTATGTGTATTTTTGTTGTTGTAAGAAATTTCTTACAACTTTATGGTTAGTTTTTAAATTTTTTGAAACTGTGACTATTTTTTAAAAACATACAGTCCAAAATGATTATTTACTTAACTGACCCTTTTAATTATAATTAATATAATATGCTTGTTTTAACTTTTAAGCAACTTGAACCATAAATTTAAATAGAGTGAATAGTATAAACCCGGTCATTAACAGTAATAATATTAAGGAGAATAGTAATTTGGTTCCCATCTGAAGCAATTGAGTGATTGACCTTGCTCGGATTAACTCCTACAATTTGATTAATTAGCTCTCTATCTTAATTGCGGCAATATTATATCACGCTAGATTTGGATTAAAAACAGTCAAACGGCAACCAAATATCAGTCAATCACCCTGCTTTATTTATTTTTTTTTTTTTTCATGAGTGAGGATTTCATAGAAAATCAAGGCTTACAATAAACAAAAAAGTACTCTCAACAAAAGCAAAAAAAAAAAAAAAAGTCTTAACCAAAAACAAAAAACAAAAACCAAGAAACATGAAAATTCTTTGTAGCTAACCCTATAATATGATGAAATTCTGAATCGTCAGATTTGTTTTTCAGTTTTTAAAGAGACAAATATGACGATTACAGATAATCTTAACCGAAGAAGTGCCCAAAATAATTAATTTGGGTAGTAGTAGTAGTGGTAGTAGTAGTAATGCAAGAATAAGTATTGGGTGTGAATGTGATGAGGGTTCAGAATGGCTTTGGTGGGTATTTGATGGCATTTTTGAGGATCTTCTTGGAAGCAGCATGAGCAAGATCAATGCCACAGATATCAGCCAATCTGATCAAATAAAGAAGAACATCAGAGAGCTCTTCTCCAAGATGCTCTTTATCTGATTCCTCCCAATTGGGCAACCCTTTGTCCACCTCACCCCTCCATTGGAATATCTCTGATAGCTCTCCCACTTCTCCTACCTGCAAGTTCTCATCACAATTAATTCATTAATTCATCACTTTTTTTTTTTTAATTCCAGATTAGCAGGGTATAAATATTTGCAATACAACACTATTCAGGGGAATTCTCTGGTGGATTTTTTTCTGGTGGAAAAAATATCTTACTGGATCGTCAAATTTACTTGTTTAATGGGCTCCATTTCTTAAGAATGTAAATTTAACGATCCAGAATTGTTTCTGACTAAAAGACACCAAAGAAGTTCCCCATTATTTATGGTATTATCACATAATTTATGGTAATTGACAAGAATTACAAAAAAAGATAGAAAAAAAAAATGGAATGAAATATCGTGGTGGAATTTCGTGTACCCTCGGGAATTAATGTGAAGGTGAGTGAAGGTAGATGTGCTCATGGAAATTTGTTCAAGGGGATCAACAAAATACCAAGTGTAGTTTGAAGAAAATGCGCAATTTTTTAGGCTGTATATTATATCAAGCAAAAACTTGAAATGGAAAGAATTTATGAGAAAAGAGGTAAGATATCACTATATAAGAAGCATGGTATTAGATGAAAGACAAAGTGACAAACACACACATATTAATATATAATATGTATATATATGTGTGTAGTTATATATATTGGAAGTATAGGCATGTTATATAGTGTAGTTATGATTTATGAATTTGAGGAGCGTGACTAATTAATTACCATTGCAAGGAGAAGATTTCTAGGGCTGTGGTACTTTTCCCAATCTCTGGCTTTGGCAAATTCCTCAAGCTTGTTTGAGAGATCCTTAATACTAATTTCCATGATTCTCTCTTCTTCTACTTTTGCTTCTAATTCTGCTTCCACTTCTACTTCTACTTCTACTTCTACTACTGCTTCTCCTCCCATGATCAGTCCTATGGACAATAATGAAGAGAAGGGACTGACTTTTATAGCTGCAAAAAGAAGTATTGATTATTAATAACAATAACAATAATAGTAATAATAATGAGATATATTAATCACCCCCAACCAAGCAAAATGGCCAACTTCTTCAATGCATAAAGGACGTGGAGAATATTCTATTCTTGCCATTGGTCTTCCTTTCTATCTTTTAAACCTCCTTTCTATCTTTTAAACCGAAATGAAATTTGACAACAAAATTTTCAAAGTGAGGCCAAATATGCGTTTATATATATATATATATATATATATATATATATATATAAAGATAAGAGGGTAGGCCGAGGCTCAAATTAATGTTTTTCCTCCAACCTGTTTAAGAATCAAACTGAAAAAATATGCAGTTATAAACATTAGCTACTTACCGCTGAGGTACGCCCCTAAGGCAAATATGCATTTATATTGTACTACTATTCACATGTACCATCTATACAACTATATATATATATATATATATAGTACTATGTGTAATTAAGACAGTTACATTTATGATTGTAAAATTCAGATTTTTGTCCCTTTTTTTTTTTTTTTTGCTCTTCTTCTGTCCAGTCAATTCTATTTTGACATATAGTAAAAATATTTAATTTTTTTTCCTATCTTATATTTATGAGAATTTAAAAAAAAAAGCCCACTTTTTAGAGAGTGATTTTAAAAAATAGCTACAGTTTCAAAATTTTAAGAAAATAGTCATTTCAGAAATTTATGTTCTTAGCAAGAAATTTTTTACAACAAATTTTATGTGTAATTTTGTTATGGTAAGAAATTTCTTACCTTTGTAAAAAAAAAAATTAAGGCAACATTTTAAATTTTTTGATACTATATATTTATTTTTTTAAAACACACAATCAAAATGACTACTTATATAACTGACCATATATTTTTTACATATTAATATAACTAATTATGCTATTGAGCACATATATACTGGTATGAGTCAATATGATTACAAGTGAAATCTAAAAATTAAAATCTTACGATGATTGAAAAGTACGTATCATAAAAACTTTTTGTCGTAGAAAAGTTTTTTTTTTTCTTTTTCCTTTTTACCGCGAACAAATTTTGTCATTGTAAATAACTATTGCGATTAAGTCATAATTAACTCAAAAATATTTTTATTTTTAGTTTTTGAATAAAAATATTTTAATAAAAAATAAATTTCGTCTCCGGGCCCGTACGTAAAAACTTATGAGAAATTGTGGTGATCAAAACAGAACAAGTCAAAATTCTTTATGATTAATGTTGTCATTAAGTAATAACCAAAAAAAAAATTGCGATTAGAAGTTGTGATTAAATATCCAATATTTTTTGTAGTGCTAGTAGTGGCAGATCTCTTTTCGTTTGTCAATAAAGATAAATAAAGCTGTGAAATTTAGAGACTATTCTTTACTTTGACATAAATATCAATAATTTAATCGAGAATACTTATCCCTTAACATTTATAACAAGAATATTATCTTTTTTTTCTTTTTTTAGGAAAATACTATCTTTTTAATTCAAGGATTCCTAATGTGGGAGTCAAAAAAAGTTTTTGAAGGTTTTTGCACGCAAGTCTTTAATCATTGTAAAAATATATTCTTTACAACAAACCGTCTCCGTTGACACCTCCGACGATAAGTGTGCCTAAAAATGCCATTAGCTTCTTTACATGCTCATTGCCCACGCACGTACATCTTGTTTGTTGCCTGCGTGCGCTCAAGCGTGAACGCTCGCACGCAGGCGTGTGTGTATGAGTATGTCACTTGGCATACTCTTTGATTTGCACTTACCCAAGCCCACTGATAAAAGCTCCACTTATAAAGAACTCAGCCTCATTATTATTCTTTCACGTTGAGACTTTTGTAATATAAACATTTTCCAACAACTCTCTTAAACACGCATGCACAAACAGTTCACTTTGAGCAAAACCCCAACATTTTTCATTGTCATAGGTTGAGATTGCCAAAGCTTTCTAATATTGGTTGTGCTCGATATATAGTGGTGGTGGTCGAGTGACTTGTCAATGGTGATGGCATCTATTTAGGTTTTACGCAATGGGAGAAATTTTGCTTCGTGCGTGATGTTGTTTCATGTTGTTTGAAGTACTCAAATAAATGGAATTTTTTTTTTTTTTTTTATGTTTTAGATTTGTTTTGGCTGTGTGTTTTTGTTATAATAAAGGTGGTTTTTCCACTTTTCAATCAAGTTAGTTTTTTAGTAGATTTGTCTAGTTTTTTTTTGTAGAATGTAAATTTGTGTTTAGAGTAAATATATTTATTTCTTGGTCAATCGGTTTATTCCGAATGACTATAGAGATATATTTGATCAAGGAGTCAGGCATGTTTAATATCTAGTGCTACCATTTGGTATTCTATTGTTGAGAGTGATCGCTCTTTACCTCTAAAGCTTATTCATCTGATAATATTTGTCGGATTTGTATTGGTTTTTGTATCTAGAAGATATATATTAATAGGATTTTCTATAATTAAAAAAAAAGCCTTTAATTATTGTACGTATCAAGAGTTTTTAGAATAGCAAACTGTACAATTATTATTCATTGATCTTGTTCAACCAATAAGAGCTCTTCTGTGTATCTTTCTCATATAATCTTTATTTCTGCCAAGGTTAAGTTCTTATCTTAGTCGAGCATATTCACTATAAAATTAGCAAAGAATCTAATTATAATGTATAAAAGACTATGGAAAATATACCATATGCAATACATATTGCACTTTACGAACAAAAACCACTAATAACGAATGAAAGGTGACAGAACCAGGTTCTTTGTTCTTTTTATTATAATATGGATAATTGGATATAAAGTACTTGTTCATTTTGTATTGATTGAGAGTACGAAGGATGAAGAGTATTAAAAATATGATAATATTTGTTGTTTCGTATGAATGATGGAGAGTTGAAAAGATGGAAAATAATTATTTATAAAATTATTATATTATCTATTTTTATTAGGGTTAGTTAGGTAAATAGTTATTTTGGACTATGTGTTTAAAATAGTCAGAGTTTTAAAAAATTTAAAAACTAGCTATAAAACATGTAAGAAATTTCTGACAATAACAAAATACACATAAAATTACTATCAAAAATTTCTGACACTAGTAAAAAATTTGTCAGAAATTTCTGACATGGCTAGTTTTTAAATTTTTTGAAACTGTTGCTATTTTTTAAATAGATTTTTAAGGATTTAGCCAAACTTTAGACTAATTTTTTAGGGATTAGCCATATAAGTTTTAGAAATTTAAAAAATTAGTCATTTTTATTTTTTATTTTATCACATTCCATGAAAATTTTGGTAATAGTATGTTTTGTTTGCTTTTTTAAGTTGAATGAGCCGAATTTTTGGAGATTTTTTATTTGATTTAAGCGACTTTTTGAAGTAATTATCATAGATACTTATATCCATTAAAGTATTTAATGTCTATTAAGGTATTTAATGGCTATTTCCTTAATTTTAACATTCTATGGTTAAATCCTTCAAACTTTACCTTTAAAATGACTAATTTCTTAATTTGCCCTTTTTAAAAATTATTTTGTAAATAGTGACTATTTTTTTAAAATTTCTTTTTTTATTATTTGTTAATAATTAATATTGAAGGTAAATTAAACTTTTTATTATTTAAAGTTGAGAAAGACGCTCTCTCTCCACCTCTTTCTTCCCTCTTCTCATTCCCTATAAATAACTTTTTTCTTATAAAGAATTCAGAAAAAATAGTGTTATAATTGGTCACGTAAGTTTAAGAGTTTATATCCAACCAAATGAATTAATTGTTAGAACAGGTAAGATTTTGTAAAAAATAAATAAATGATGTGTATGACACGTAGTAGTCTTAAAAAAAAAAAAAAACACACATAATCTAATTTGAGACTACCCAATGAATCTTATAATTAGTCATTATCATCTGCAAGATGATGAATAAAACATGATTGTATATTTGTATTGACTGGATATAAATTTGCACGTCCTCAATATTGGACATTCATCTAGATTCGCAAAATTATTTAGCAGTGGCATATTTTTGTGCCTTGTGTGAGAATATTAAAGAGCTTAAGATGCTTTTGTTTTTGATACCTCTTGTTACGAAGGTAATTTTGCTTATGTACTTTATCATAAATTCTCAGCAAGTTGGCCATAATCTAATGACTTGGAATCAAATTGAAAGTGAAATCACACATGGCTTGTAATTAAAAACGATTACGATAGCTACCCAAATAAAATAGATATATTCTCGGATGAAGAAAAGTATATATTATCATATTATTTCCCGTTTTGATGTTTGTGATAAATTGGTCCATATTTTTAATTTCATAAAATAGACTCTAAATTACGTATCTTGTTGCATAATCAGTTTCTATGCCAAAAATTTTGGCCCTTAAACTTTTATGATAGCACGTTTAGTCTCCGAACTTTTCTGTAATTGCTGCACGATAGATTCTTGATCGTTTTAAGTTGAGCAAAAATAATCCTTGGATCGTCACGAGTTTAATGCAAATAATAAGGATAATTTCGTCTATTAGGGAAATTGCAATACATAGCAATTTTTTTTTTAATTTACGTATTTAAAAAATAACATATGTTTTTTTTAATTTACGTATTTAAAAAATAACATATGTTTAAAATATTAAAAAAATAGCATTGTTAAGAATTTTATAACAAAAAATAATAAAAACATATTCACACAAATTTTTTTAATATTTCAACTTTTACTTGTTAAAATTAAAAATGATAAAA
The DNA here is from genome assembly GCA_018132145.1 of Boehmeria nivea var. tenacissima. Lineage (NCBI taxonomy): Eukaryota > Viridiplantae > Streptophyta > Magnoliopsida > Rosales > Urticaceae > Boehmeria > Boehmeria nivea. The sequence continues at coordinate 11,788,010 of CM030883.1, forward strand.
AAATTTCTTACAAAAGTGTATATATATATATTATTTTTTATCATAAAACTTTTGGCAGTGCCATTTTTTTAATATTTTGAAATATGTATTTTTTTTAAAAAAAATTATTTAATTTTGACCTATTTTCTATAACAAAAAGTCAAAACTACTCACATACTTAAGACACACAAAGCATTAATGAGAAATAAATAAATTTTGAAGGAATGATTGATTTTGCTCTAAAATGCATATTTCAGAGATTATTTTGCCAAAATAAAAGAATGAAAAATAACAATTTGGATCGTTAAATTTACTTTTTCAGTGAGTCATATATTTTAAAAAAATAAATTTGACGGTTCAGAATTATTCTCGTCCTAAAAAAACCTCACTAAAGAAACTCCCAAGAAAAAAATCAACTTGTTACAGCTTTTTTTAAGAGGAAGGTACTATCATAGCCAAAACTCTTATATTGAAGTGACGCGTCGTTTGAGGGTGACCATATGTGATTGGAAAGAAGGAACATATTTTTGTAGCCATAACAAGTGTTGGCCAAAGATAGATAAGAGAAACTTGAAGCTCACTAATAACCCTAAACCCGATGAGCATAAATTCCCTTGATTGTGGGCATTGGGAACCGTTAATTCCAGTGGAGAAAATGAAGTAATTTTTATTCAATGAAAGTTTGTGTTATTTCATTTTTTTAATTTTCATTTGAATGGTTTAATTCGAATTAAAAAGATAACATTTAAATTAAGTATTATTCACCTTCTATTCACGTGATACAAATTTTGGGAGAGTTATTAGAGGCTAATCAAGGAAGGTTTTCTATGTGAATTGAATATTCTTAAAAGCTATTTATTTGCCTCAAATATCAAATGTTTTCATTCCCATGTTTTGACTTGAATAATCAATATACTTAAATCTTAATCATTTAATCCACTTCGAAATTTGAAAAATTAACAACTATTTTAAATGATTAGTTCAAATATTTTTTTCTCAAACAAGAATAAACAATCATTCAAATTGCTTTCAAAGAAAAAAAAAAAACTTTCTGAACAATGGTTCGGAAATTTTCTATTCGAATAGAGATTTATCGAGTGATGATCAAACAAGATTTTAAGTGATTTCGATAGCGAATAAAATTCTACGTACAATATGAATCGACGTTTGGAAACTTTATATTTGAATTCGGGACAAATTTTAAAATTGATGTTTGAATTTTTCTCGTTCCGAAATCCACCCGTCCCTCAAGCTTCTTCACCTTCTCCGTCCTTCCAAAATCAACTCATGGTGGGGTCCGGCTCAACCAAGCCAACACGCTTCTCTTTTTGATGAATTTTCAATCTTGTGTGAAACAACCAAGGGCCGAGGCCTTGAAAGCAATAAGGGACAATATTTTCGAGCCAAACAAAATTATAAAATATATAGATTTATATATATGTTGATATTTTTCTTTTTACATGTAATTCTTTTGCAATTTTGACTTGTAAGACCTGCAAAAGGCATTGACCTTATGACTCCCAAGTCTTGTGTTAGAGATCAATGAGTCAATATGTCCCAAACTCAAACTCAACTAGTCTCTAGCTAGCTCTATTTTCTAAAAGCTCCGAGATCTACCTTTAGGGATAACTGGATTTTGCATATTAAAGGTATGTTTTTGTTTATGTTATGTATTAGCAACTGTGCAAATTGTTCAGTAATTTAAGTTAATATGTGTGTGTGTGTGAGAGTGGTTATGATCTACTAATTATTTTTTCTCCCCTGTGAGATTAATATGTAATTAGCTTCATGCAGTTTTGTGGTCACCGGATTTATTTATATCTTAATCTTTTAAGTTATTTTTAATGAAGACCTAGTTGCTTTGCCATGCATTTGTTGTTTTGTTTGCTCGTATGTTAATGATCTATAGTATACCAAAATCCTAAACCCTAAAAAAAAAAAAAAAATTATAGTTTTCAAGAATTGTTCTGGGCATTTCAAAATTCAACTCAGAAATTGATTTTTTTCCTCATGAATGTCCCATGATGTATATGTGAAACCCATGTTCATTAGTAATCTAATTAATTTCATCAAGGAATAGTTATCAATCTAGCCTATTGATTAGCTGACAGTTGGACTAATACAATGCTTTCATGTGTACTAATCAACATTTTTGCAGTTAGTGAGTGTGGTCAGATCATTTCAATCACTTAGTGTAGTTTAATTTCTATAAAATCCATACTAATTTAACTTCACAATGTACATGGTAACACAGCAAAAAGCCAAATGGCTTATCAACCAAATCCAGTTTCTGTGCTTCTTCTCCTCAACACCATCACAAGCCTTAGTCTTTCCGCGTCTGCGCAGACAGAGTTCTGTTCAAACCGCGGCGTTTTCGCCGAAAACAGCGCTTACGACGACGACCTCGGACGCATTCTCGACGCCCTCCCTTCCAACATAACCTCCGCCGGCGGCTTCTACCACATCTCGGCGGGCTCGGGACCCGACAAGGTCTACGCGATCGCGCAATGCAGGGGCGACGTGGGCTCGAAAGAGTGCTACAACTGCATAAACTCGACCACCAAGGCGGCCCGGGACAAGTGCCCGGGCCAGAAAGAGGCGGTGATATACGGAGACATATGTATGCTGAGGTATGCGAACCGGGACATCTTTGGTAAAGTCGAGGCCGAGCCTTCCTACGAGGTGCCTAACCCGAATAGAATCTCCACAAACCCGAGCGACCACAACGCGACGCTCTACGGCTTGGTGGGAAGCCTTGCGGCTCAAGCTTCCTCCGGCGCAGACGCTAAGTTCGCGTCTGGCTCCGCGAGGAATGCTAGTTTGCACGCGCTGGTGCAATGCACGTCCGATCTTTCGGGGGACGAGTGTGGGGTCTGCCTGCAAGACGCTCTGGACGGGCTCTCGGATTGCTGTGGCGGGATGGAAGGAGGGAGGTTTTACACGCCGAGCTGCCTCATTTGGTTCGAGGTGTTTAAGTTTTACGAGTCTAGTGGCGGTACTTATGACGTGTCTCTTTCGCCACCATTAGGACCATCTTCAACAGACACAAGCATTAAAGGTACTTGTTGTGTATCCACTTCTATAGTTGAATTATTTCAGATTGGTAACAATAAAAATGGCTTCAAAAATTCTGGTGATTTTGCAGGGAAAAAGAGAGCTACATCGCAGAGAGTCTTAATCATTGTCGTTCCTATCGTCATCTTGGTGACATTTCTTGCGATAGCTTGTGCCGTTTTCCTGTACAGAAGATCAAAGAAAGATGTTCATAGTAAGACAAATATGTTTGACATAGTTGGTTATGACTGTCTTTCTGAACAATTTGAGAGTTTCTGAGATTATTGGATCTTAAGAAATAATGGCAAAAAGGTCCATACTCTAATTTGCTGCTTTATTTCAAGGTAATGATGGAACCAAGAGTCTCGAATCGCTGCAATTTGATCTGTCTGCGATAAAAGAAGCCACGGATGACTTTTCTGATGAACATAAGCTCGGACAAGGTGGATTCGGTTCGGTCTATAAGGTAACTAAATAATTGAAATTTGGCATATTTTTGTTAGAACTTGGAACTAACTTGGGATTTCCATTCATTTAGCTTTCGATGTTAAAGGTAAGAACACACAAAGACATGTAATGTTTCATGTTCAACAATGTATTTGGATATAACAGGATAAGCACATGTTTCTAGTTCTACTTTTTCTAGAAGACTTGGACTAATTCTGTTTCCGCGCTGATATTTTCCTCAGGGCAAGCTTCCGAATGGTCAAGAAATCGCGGTGAAGCGTTTAGCCGGGCACTCTATGCAAGGAGAAGAAGAATTCATGAACGAGATTATGTTGGTTGCTAAGCTTCAACATAGAAATCTGGTTAGTCTTTTGGGTTTTTGCTCCGAGGCAGAGGAGAGGATCTTAGTGTACGAGTTTGTAGGCAATGGGAGCTTAGACCATTTTCTATTCGGTAAAATTTTTCGAACAAAATGCTTTTATTTTAGTTATACATCAGCTGTGATAAAAAAAATTTTGGGAATCGATCATTGAGCCTAATGAATTTGTACAGATCCCGTCAAGCGTAAAGAGTTGAATTGGGAAAGGCGGTACAAAATCATATGCGGGATTGCCCGAGGAATTCTCTATCTCCATGAAGATTCTAGGCTTCGAGTTATTCATCGCGATCTCAAAGCAAGCAATGTGTTGTTAGACGAAAACATGAACCCCAAAATCGCGGATTTTGGTATGGCAAGGTTGTTTGTCATGGACCAAAGTGAAGCCAACACTCGCCGACACATGGGAACCTAGTAAGTTCGAACTATTCTCTTATGCATGTTCGATTCCATTACTTCTGAAAGCTAATAATGTTTTGGTATGAAGCGGCTACATGGCTCCGGAATACGCACTACACGGGCGCTTCTCAGCGAAATCCGATGTCTTTAGTTTCGGCGTTTTGGTTCTAGAGATAGTGAGTGCCAAGAGAAACAGCTGGTGGGACAGTGGAGAAGATCTTGTGCACCTTCTAAGCTATGTAAGTCAAAACAACCTCAATACAAAAAACCAACCTTTTAGTTCTTGTTCATGTTCCTTTTTTGTGACATTTTTAGTCCTAAAATGCACAAATCTTCAATAGACGTGGAAAAATTGGAGAGAGGGCACCGCGCGCAATGTGATAGACCCGACACTCGAGGAACATTCGAGGAGCGAAATCATGAGATGCATTCACGTCGGGTTGTTGTGCGTCCAAGAAAACGCTGAGCTCAGACCTGCCATGGCCTCGGCGGTTCTGATGCTCACTAGCCACTCTGCAACTCTGCCTCTTCCTTCGCGGCCCGCGTTTTACATGTACAATAGTAGCGCCTTGGCGAGCTCTAGCGCTGCAGAGGAGAGTGCGTCACAGCAATCTACAAGCACAAACAGGACAGACTATTTATCTGTCACATAGTTTTTGAGCCTATTTCTTCAATTGGGTTTGTGTCAATTTTAAAAAGTGAACTTTCATATATGGTATTTTCTCTTAGATGATTTTCTCCAATTGTTGAAGATACTACAATTTCATGCAGATAGCAGAAATCTCTCAATGTTTATTAGAATTTAGACTATGACCATTTTTTTGTATTACTAGATACGTCATGACAGCATTATTACTGGCTATTATAGCTAGTGAATGAACTTAATTTCCCAATAATGATATAACGCAAATTCACATTTTGTGTAACAACTCATTTGTATTGTTTTCGGTTGTTTGTGTCTCCGAAAGAAAAAAAAAAAAAAAACATTTGATGGATACTTTTTTACCGATTGCAAAGTTGGGAAAAAGATAGAACGTCCTATAATATATAATGACATCTAATTATCCCTTTTTGTGGACTTTTGCTAGTCATAATATGGAATTTTCTCTCACATAAAAAAATATTAGAGATTATATAGTAAATAGTCCTTTTTTAAAGAATGTTTTAAGAAAATAGTAAATGTTTAAATTAATTAAAGAAATAGTTATTTTCTTAATTACATAATGCATTGATCTTACCTTTATACTTTTAATTTTGTATTTATTAATGTCTAATCTTTTAATTTTTTGAAACTTTGGTCATATTCTTGAAATATAAATGAAAAAATAGCTAAATACCAAAATTTATATTAAAGAAAAACAATCTCATAATCTCAAATATAACCATAAAATATACAAAATAAAGTATTTATTCATGTTTTTTAATAAATATTTGCAGGCATAAAAAATGACATATATGCAGTAATATTATTACCAATTATTTTAGAATAAAAGCAACTTTTCTTTTTCTTTTTTTTTTTCTTTCGGTAAAAGTATATGCACTAATCTACTTCAATATTGGGCCATTGATAAACTTGGGCGGAACCCAAACTCGAAAATTAAGCCCAACAAACAAACACAGGCCCAAAAAAAATTTAAAAAAAAACCCTAGGATTATAAAATCTCAAAAAAAAACCCTAATTCCGCTCGTTCTTCTCCGACCTCTCTCAGTCTCTCTCTTCAGCGTCTAAACTCGGCAAAAATGGTGACTCTCTCTCCTCTGTAACCAAGCTTCGTCTTCGTCGAACGGGTCTGATTCGATGCCGTATCTGATACGTTGCTCTGTTTGTTGTGTTTTAATGTAGCCTTTCAAGCGGTACGTTGAGATCGGAAGAGTCGCTCTCGTCAACTATGGCGATGACTATGGAAAGCTTGTCGTTATCGTCGACGTCATCGACCAGAACAGAGTATGTCGTCTCTTCTTTTTCTTTTTCTTTTTTTGGTGAATTGTTAGGGTTTGGATTTTTGAGTGTTTGGTTGCCTAGAAAAGAATTTGGTAATTGGTAGTGATGGTTTAGAGGACGTTTTTTGGAAATGTAAAGGTGTTTGCTTTGAGTTGGATTTTTTATTTTGAACGCAAAAATCTACGTGGGTATTGTTTGTGTTTGGTAGATATGGTAAGAAATTGGGAGTTTGGATTATTGAAACAGTAATAAGAAATTATCGAATAAGGCTATTAGGGTTATTTCGGAAAATAGTTTTGGGGTTTCTGAGTTGTGACAAAGAGATTTGTTGGGTTGTTGCTTTCGAACTAATGGGTGATAAGATCGGGTGTTAGAAATGAAGATACGCAATGTTTATCAGTTTTTAAGTTTTAGCTTTATAATGCTGTTACAACATTAGAGTTCAACTTTATAGTGGAATAATTTCTAGAATCGCATCCATGATTTTGGAAGGAAATTCGAAAATTATATTATTCAAGATTCATCATAGTAAGAACTAGTCAAGTTTAAGTGCGGCGGGTTTTCTTGTATGTTGAGCTTCACACGGCTCCCATAGAGAGAATGTAGTACATATATTACTGATATGGAAGAGAGGCTTTGTTAAATTAAGTTGTTGTGATCGTGCTTTCGATATTTTTACAGGCCCTAGTTGATGCTCCCGACATGGTGAGGTCCCAAATGAACTTCAAGAGACTTTCCCTCACCGACATCAAGATTGACATCAAGAGAGTTCCTAAGAAGAAGGAACTTCTTGCGGCGATGGAAGCTGCTGGTAGGTCCTCATTATTATGGCAAAAAAAAATATGAAGCATTTGTCTTGTGTTATAGCTTTTCTTTATTGATATATCTCTGCTTTATTGGAACCTAACAGACGTTAAGAAGAAGTGGGAGAGCAGCTCATGGGGAAGAAAATTGATTGTTCAGAAGAGAAGAGCGTCGCTCAATGACTTCGATAGGTTCAAGCTCATGTTGGCAAAGATCAAGGTTTGTGCCATTTATACTGAACTATGTTAGTGTTTTCATTCTATTATCCTGAATAACATAAAATAGTTCAATTTTGTGCACTAAGTAACCTATTTGCATTTTTGCTTCAAAGCTTTTTCTCTTGAAGTTTGTATAGATACTAATAGGATCTTTTGTGATATTTGCAGAAAGCTGGACTCGTCAAGCAAGAGCTTGCAAAACTGAAAAAAGCCAGTGCTTAAGCAACATTTAATACTTAGTGAACAATTTTGTTAAGAACATCGAAAATTCTATCATCGGGTATTACTCCTCCGTGTTTTAAACCAATTTAGAGTTTCAGAGCAGTTCCTTTGTTTTGAAAATTGCTGGCAGGTTGGGTGGAGGCTTGTGTTCTGTTTTTTTGTCATTCAACTTCTGTTTTATTTAATGTAGAATTTTTTTTTTGTGTGTTTGTCTTACTGTTTCAACATAATACATGCGTTTATTACACATGCCAAGAATGTTTTTGGCCCGGAGCCAGTGAGGTTTGTCTGATCATGCTTAGTTTTTCTTAAATGTTTGTTCATGGTAGAGATTTCTAGCACGTCGTTTTACTCGATCGTGTGTCACTTGACCTCTTGTTGGGCGTACCCGACCCGTGTTGGGTTATCCGACTGCAGTCGAGAGGCAGTCGAGTAAAGACGACGCTAGAAAACCTAATTAATGACCCACCTAGCCCTTATGTTAGGCGTTTATAACAATAGACGGGTATTATTATACTTGCATTGCAATGCTGCGAGCCATTATCATCACCGATGTTTTACAATACATCAAGCTCTACGATAATCATTAAAAATTAATTGAGTATTCACTATAATTTAATTGCTAGGGTGAAATAAATAAGTATTCAAAATTTATACAATAGTAAAAATAAATATCTTAACTTTTAAAGTAATTGAGTAAGTAGCAAATCTGTAATTACTTGTACATGTTTTTAGTAACTTCGATAATCATTAAAAGATTAAACATGTAATTACTCAACGATAATCATTTAACAGAGATAATTAATAAACATAACAACATCGTATAATTGTAGTGATTATCACAATTAACAATGAACACTACTATATTGATATGTTTTTTTAACAACTTGATTATGTCAAAGGACAATCTTAATTTGTGAAGAAAAAAATTTTCTCCATATTATTGCGCAGAGCAACAATGCACTTTAAATTGCAATCTTTTAGTCCAATTTGCACAACTATTACTAAATCATCTTTCATCACCATTACTAATCAATATCTAATAAAAAGGTTCACTATTTATTTTTTATTTTCCATTAATTTGGTCACAATTTGAACTTAGAAACATCACAATAATGTATTTCCAAAACAGTCAAAATGTTTTTGAAAGAAAAAACAAATAGATAGATAATTTTTTTACCGATTGCAAAGTTGGGAAAAAGGTTGAACGTCCTTATATATAATATAAAATGGCACCTAATTATCCCTTTTTGTGGACACTTAGTTAAGCATAATATGGAATTTTCTTAGTTAAGCATAATATGGAATTTTCTCTCACATAAAAAATATAAAGAAAAATGACCGAAAGTTTATATTAAAGAAAAATAATTTCATAATCTCAAATATAACCAAAAAATTACTAAACAAAGTATTTATTCATGTTTTTAAATACATACTTACAGGCATAAAAAAATGACATATCTGAAGTAATATTTCAATTACCAATTATTTTAGAATAAAAGCAATTTTACACAAAAGGATATGTACCATTCTCAATCTACTACACTACTTCGATGATGCAAAATTGAAAGGACAAAATATTTCCTTAAAAAAAAAATTAAAGTAAATATTGGGCCATTAATAAACAGATGGGCTGAGTCCAAACTGAGCCCAACAACCATAGGCCGAAAAAAAAAAGCCCTGAGATTATAAAATCTCTAACAAAAACCCTAATTCCCCTCATTCTTCTCCGACCTCTCTCTCTTCAGCCTCTAAGCAAGCTTCTCTCACTACCGGCGAAAATGGTGACCCTTCTCTCGCTCTGCTCTGTAACCCTAGCTTCGTCTTCGTCGGCCAGGTTTGATTTGATGCCGTATCTGATATTTTGCTCTGTTTGTTGTGTTTTTATGTAGCCTTTCAAGAGGTACGTTGAGATCGGAAGAGTTGCTCTCGTCAACTATGGCGATGACTATGGAAAGCTCGTCGTCATCGTCGACGTCATCGACCAGAACAGAGTATGTCGTCTCTTCTTTTCTTTTTCTTTTTTTGGGTGAATTATTAGGGTTTGGATTTTTGAGTGTTTGGTTACCTAGAAGAGAAATTGGAAACTTGTAGTGATAATTTAGAAGATGTATTTTGGAAATGTAAAGGTGTTTGCTTTGAGTAGTAGTTCTGATTTTGAACGCGAAAATTTTCTCAGGTATTGTTTGTTTTTGGTAGATACGTAAGAAATTGGGAGTTTGGATTATAGAAACAGTAAGAAAATATTGAATAAGGCTGTTAGGGTTATTTTGGAAAATGGTTTTGGGGTTTCTGAGTTGCGACAAAGAGATATGCTGGGTTGTTGTTTAGATTTAATGGGTGATAAGATCGGGTGTTAGAAATGAGGATATGTAATGCTTATCAATTTTTTTATTTGTTGCCCTACTATACTGTTACAACTTTAGAGTTTATATTATGTAATCAATATTTGTTTTATGCGTTGAATTAATTTCTAGAATTGCATCCATGATTATAGGAAGGAAATTCGGAAATTATATCACTTAAGATTCATCCTAGTAATAACTAGTAAAGTCTAAGTGCGGGTTTTCTTTTATGTTGGGCTTGACACGGCTCTGATAGAGAGTGTAGGACTTGCATTACTGTTATGGAAGAGAGGCTTTGTTATATTAAGTTGTTGTGATTGTGCTTTCGATATTTTTACAGGCCCTAGTTGATGCTCCCGACATGGTGAGGTCCCAAATGAACTTCAAGAGACTTTCCCTCACCGACATCAAGATTGACATCAAGAGAGTTCCTAAGAAGAAGGAACTTCTTGCGGCTATGGAAGCTGCTGGTAAGTTCTCTTGATTATGGAAGAAGGAAATGAAGTATTGTCTTGTGCTATAGTATTTTTATTTTATTTTATTGATATATCTCCTCTGTATTGGATCTTAACAGATGTTAAGAAGAAGTGGGAGAGCAGCTCTTGGGGAAGAAAATTGATTGTTCAGAAGAGAAGGGCGTCTCTGAATGACTTTGATAGGTTCAAGCTCATGTTGGCAAAGATCAAGGTTTGTTCGAAATTGTGTTATTGTTTTCAATCTCTTCTCTGGAATTACATGGAAAATAATTCACTTTTGTTCTCTAGGTAACCTATTTGCATTTTTGCTTGAAAGTTTTTCCCTTGATTATACTTGAAATTTGATGCTTTGTTCAAAAAAAAAAAGATCAAGAAGTTTGTACAGATACTAATAGGAACTTTTGTGTATTTGCAGAAAGCTGGACTCGTCAAGCAAGAGCTTGCAAAACTAAAAAAAGCCAGTGCTTAAGCAACATTTAATGCTTAGTGAACAATTTTGTTAAGAACGTTGAAAATTCTATTGTTGGGTATCCTCCGCCGTGTTTTAGACCAATTTAGAGTTTCAGAGCAGTTTCTTTGGTTTGAATATTGCTGGCAGATTGGAGACTTGTGTTCTGATTTTTGTCATTCAACTACTGTTTTATTTAATGTAGAATTTTTTCTGTGTGTTTGTCTTTACTGTTTTATCATAATTCATTACACATGCCAAGACTGTTTTTGGTCCCAAGCCAGTGAGGTTTGTCTGAGCAGGCTTAGTTTTTCTGAAATATTTCTTATTGGTAGAGAATTATAGCATATTTTTTTTACTCAGAACGAGTATTACTTGACCTCTTCTTGGGCATGCTGGACTATGGTCGGGCCCTCAAGACCTTGTGCTTGGCGATTAATAATAATAGCCGTTATAAGATCATTTGCAAATTGCAATGAAGTTTAATATAATCTTTAGGGTCACTTATTTTGAACGATCTGCTCTCTTTTCATTCACCTTGAAACCTTTGTAAACCATCAATGCCTGTGGTTTTGTTGCTGTGAAGCGAATGGCTCTTGCAGGGAAAATTGCAAGTGCTTTCTAATTCTGAGTCTTTTTCCTTTTGGGGCACAAAACAAAAGTTGTTTGTAGAGGTAGGTCTTTAGGGATTTACCTTAGAAAAAATGATGATTCAGAGCAATGCTACGAATCATTTGATCACCGAAGTTTTTACTATACATAACTTAATCAACCACGATTTTTCAACAGTATATGTACAATTTGTTGTGTTTCAATTTTTTTTTTCTTTAAGAAATTATTTATTTATAAAAGGGGGATTCTGAGGAATACTCTTCTTTTGACACATTGATAATTTATGTCTTATATATATTGAATTTTAAATTTATGTCTCAAATTTTAGACTACAAATATAATGGAGAAATATATGGAGTATAGTAACGGATTGATTACTAAAGTAATTCCCCAATTTAAAAGGTTAAAGTTGACAATTGGGAGGATTTTCCTTTGATAAATACATTTGATTTTCAAACGTCTAGAAATCTTAAAAAAACTTTGATACAATACCTCAACGAACGTAGTGGGAGATCTCTTACTCTTAGGCTCTTAGCATGATAATTGGCCTTCTTCTTTTTAATTTTTTCTGTTTTTTTTTTTTTTTTTTGAGGGATTTAATTTTTTCTGATTGAAGAGCAGCTATCTTACAGAATAGTCTTGACTGTTTGCTGTTGAAATAGCTCCCCCACGATTCCAATGAACAGAACTTCAAAAGTTCTTTTGTTTTTTTGGTCTTATTTTAGGCTCTAGCTTATAAGTCTCATAATAGACTAATAGTTGCTCATTTAATGGTAAATTATCATGCAAACACGCTTTCTCAACTTTTTCTTTTCTAATTTGATTTTTTGGAAGCATAAAATGAAAAAGTAAAAAGAAAAATATCAAACTATTCATATTGGAAATTTGTTGTATCTAATTCTGTCTCTATATATATTAAAGTATAGCGGGTAAATGAAGGCAATATTCATGATTTCATTATAGTCTTGTAGCATTTTGTCCTCTTTGGAGCGACTAATTCGTGAGAGTTCTTAACTAAAACTTGCTTTTGGGTTTGGTATTTTGGTGGTTTTAGACTCTCTTGTTGAAACTTGAAAATTATAGTTCTTGGTCTTCCACTTTGAAAGAGTCAATATTAAATGCAAATTCTTCAATCTTCGTTCAAGAAGAGCCAAAAAATAATAATAATAAAAAAGTCCAAATGTCCATTTCTTGATTCAAGCGTATACATTTCGTGTTTAAGTTGTCTTAAAGTCAAGATCAATTGATAGTGTATATATACTTAACTAAAACTTATTGGTCAAATTAATCCCATTGTAAAAGAGAATATTGTGCCCTTGGATTACATTACTTCAACACAGCTTTTAATATCAAGTTCTTTTTTTATTCCGCTTCAAATGTTGATAGTAAACTTGGTAGTACTTTTTATTTTCTATTCTATGGACTGTTTAGCATCAGCTTTGAAAATAATTAATTGGATAGAAAAATAAATTTTAGAAAACTTTGAGAAGTGACCAAGTCCAAGTGGTGGCATGGAACTTGTTGCTAGAAAATTCCAAGAGTAATGAATCATGCGTTTGACACTGGATTTGTGAAACAATTATATAATGAATACTATTACAAAATAATTATATAATGAATACTATTACAAAATAATTAACTTTCCAACTTTCGAGTAAGTCTCAAAAGCAAATAAAGTCCTAGGAATGGTAATTTTTAAGCTATATGGAAAATTGCATTTCCCCTGAATTTGGCCATTAAACTTCTTGATTAAGAAATGAATTCAAAATTTAAAAATCTTAAAATGGTTGCTTTTTAATTTAGCTAGTGAGAACCCAAATGCTTAGAAATTTGGCTATTAAATCAGTGACCAACTAGGCACCACATTTTGTGGCATATTATGCCCCATTTATTCTGAATTTTTCTTACGTGCCTTTTTTTCTAGAAATATGAAATTGATTGTGTGTATTAGCATATTCCACCAAGCTTACCAAAATTTTGGGACTTCTATAATTCCATGGAGTTTTGTTATCCTAATCATCTCATTCCAAAACAACCAAACAATAGGATTAATAGCTTGGGATTTAGACATTTAAGTCTTGAAAATTCAATGACAAGAGGTATTCATTAAACAATCATTTTCAAGTTTCAACATTGTAGAAATTTCAATTAGCGTTGTAGAATTTGTTACTGTCGCGAAGCTAGTTCATAGTTGGTTTTAATACAAAATTAGATGTTTAGAAGAAAAAAGAAAAAAAGAAAAGTTTTATCGCATTGCTAAAATAGCAGTGGAGAAAAATACAAGGCCGTTACAGATTATTATTTTCCAACTGATAATCAAGGCTAATAAATTTCCTCCTTTAATGCAATTGACCCAAAATTAGGATATCCAGATTTTACTAAAAAAATAAAAATAAAATAAATAAATAACAAAAAGAAAAACAAAGAACAAAATCTGTCTAGAATCTCTAGACTCCTTTTTTACTTCAAACAGTTTCAACTCTCTTGTATATATCTATAAAAACCGAACAAGCAAGAAAAACATTTACCCAATATTCTCTCTCTCTCTCTCTCTCTCTCTCTCTCTCTCTCTCTCTCTCTCTCTCTCACCCTTTTGATGTTATAAACTTTACAAACTTCATGTGATTATCTTCTCTGAAAAATCCAGATATTTAACATATATGGGTCTCAAGGATTACCTTCCTCTCAAGCTCAAGGTTAGTCTTTTATTTTTTTTTTAGCTACTATATGTATCATAAAATTTTGCTCAAACCATTATGAGTTATGCATTTTTTTAGCTCTTATATGTATCATAAAATTGTTATTAATTGCTTCTGAGTATTGAAAAAACAGGCATTTAGGCTGAGAAGGCTTAAAAATCTGTTGGGAAATGGTAGGAGAAAGAGAAGAGAAGCCTCTAAGCCCTCATGGATGACACCAATCTCTCATGGCTATCACGTAGTTGAGAATCAATGGTACAAAGGCGATTTGGACTCGGTCGAGTCGGAGTACGACTCGGTGGTGGTTCAGAGAGAGCAGATTGATGAGCTCGAATTGTGGTTTTTCGGAGTCTCCGAAAACAGGATTGGTGATGCTCTCACCAAGCATATGCAGGCACATTTCTTTGATAGAAAACCAAAGGTAATAACTAAAATGGTAAATTTAGAAATTGCATTTTTTTTCTTTTGTAGCAAGAGTAAATTCTACTATGCTACTTCAAGTCGAATAAGATAAATTTACGAGACCCCGGTTCGATTTTTTATTTTTTATTTTTTCTCTAGTTTAGAAGAAATCAAAGTTACTAAATTTAGATAGCAATACTTGTTATAACACTATGAAATTGCATCAACTAATATTGTTATTTGAAACAATTTCCCTTCTCTTTTTTTTTTTTATAGATCATACTAAGTTTACTCGCGTAATTCAAAACTTTTTTTTTTAAATCTGTGTTGATATTTTCTTACGTGACATATTGAACACTTGTGTTGTGTCCTTTTAGAGCCAAATAAGTAGAAAAGGCAAGGAAGCAATGAGGAAGGCATATCTTGGTGTTAAGGCAAAGATAAGAGAGACACAGATAGCCGATGAGATATCAAAAACCGGTTCAGTTTCCGCAATGGTGATCGACGGAGACAAGCTTGTGATAGCCAACATAGGGGATTACATGGCTGTGCTGTGTAGAGACGGCGTGGCTTATCCGATCAAAGGGAAAACACGCCGGCAATATGGTAAAAGACATTGGTCTCGCAGGCTCATTTCAGGTAACAAACATTCCATATGACCGTTTAGAAGATACAAATATTGAATTTTGCAATTGGTAAAAAATGGAAATTGTCATGTAAAAAACATGTAATTTTATTATCGTTGTATTAGTCTTTAAAAACATTATCATCACTTATCAAAAATCATGAACAGTGATAACTAATTATATACACAACAAGATCGTATAATTGTAGTGATTGTCACAATCAATAATGAAGAAAATATTGTTATGGTTTTTCTTTTTTTTTTTTACGAAAAAGGGCCCAATATTTTAGTCCAATTTGCACTACTCACATCTTCATTTTACCACTAAAAATTAAATCACCATTAGCTCACCACACCTTTTGTTCCTTCTTTATTATTATTTTTCATCCAATTTGTAATTTGGAAACATCACACTAAATTGTATTTCCAAAACAGTGAAAATGTTAGGCTGTCAAGTGGGTAATATGGCAAAGTCAACGCAGTCCAAAAAAAGCTCAGACCTTGTTGTTGGCACTGAGAGAGTTGACTCTGACACTGAATTTCTCATATTAGCAAGCAAAGGCATTTGGGAGGTACACACTAACAATAACCTTTTTCACTATTGCTCAAAATTGAAGTCATTTAAAAAAAAAAAACAAACAAACAAACAAAACCTTGAGTTTTGCTACTGTCATACAATCTCAGCCGTCCATTCCCGTGGGTCTCACATGGGCCTATTTATGGCCCACAAAATAGACGGTTGAGATTGATTAAATGTGTCTAACCGTAGCAAGTTTAAAATTACTTTCCAAGCCAATTTCAAGAAAATTTTAACATGTTTGACCGTTGACCAGGCAATGAAGCCTCAAGAGGCAGTGAATCTGATCAGCCACTTGGATGACCCACATGAAGCTGCAGAGTGCTTGGCCAGAGAAGCCATTACTAGAAATAGCAAAAGCAACATTTCTTGCTTGGTTATTAGGTTTGATTAACTTGAGTTTTGTGTTACAACTTGAACCTTGACTATTTCTTTTTTGCCCTATATAAGTAAAGTATTTAGTATTATGATATTACAAGAGTTCATTTTGATCGTTACTATGAAAAAATCTAAAGATCTTACCGGAGAATTTTCCAATTATTCAAAGAGATGAACACAAAACTAATCCTATCATAAACTACCTTCACATAAAAGCCACCAAAGATAGAGCTATATTTTACAAAATTTTGATTAGTGCTACTTATAACGTGCAAGCACGCGTTGACAAATAATTAATCCTATGATAACATCATTTTATAGTTGACAGAAATTCTATAAAATTATGATAATACCATTCTAAAATTATTAAGTAAAAGTCAGTTTTGAAGAAAGTTTTAAAAAATAACTAACGTCTCTATTAATTAAGTCAATAGTCATTTTCTTAACTATATGATCTCTTATTTTACTTTTATACCCTTAATTTTATGTGTCTATTTGATATTTGATTTTTTTTTGGGTCTATATTTTAATAAAATGGTCAAAGTTATAAAAAAAAATTAAGTTATTAGCCACTAATACAAAAAAGAACTAAGGACATAAAAGTAAATGGAGAAATTTTGAAAAATGTCACTTCTGGACAGTTTGTTTTGAAAAATATCACTTTAAAAAAAAATTTGCAATTCATGTCACTTTTTAATAGTGAATTTGAACAAAATGTCCCTTTTCTTTTTTTTTTTTTTTTTTTTTACAAATGCGAAAAACCCAAGAAGGGAGATAACATAGTAATTTGACAAGAAAAAAATAACGTGACATGCAATAGTGGCATCGACTGCAAACTTAAAAGAAGATTTGCAATTCATACCACTTTTTACTAGTGAATTTGACCAAAATGACCCTTTTTTTTACAAATGAGAAAAACCCAAGAAGGGAGGTAATATAGTAATTTGACCAAAAAAAAATTGACGTGACATGCATAGTGACATAGGCTGCAAACTTACAAGTCAAATGTGGCATGAAATCAAATTCTCTCAAACAAATGCACATTATATGATTTAAAAATATGAATAATTTCTTAATTAATTGAAACGTTGACAATTTTTTTAAAACATCATTCAAAAAATAACTATTTACTCAATTATTTCAAATTTTTTTATGCGTTAATATTAATCTCTTTAATTTTTGAAACATAAATGATAAAAAAAAAAGGGCCAATATAAATACTCATATCTTCTATGGACTAACTATGATTCTATGAATCAACAAAAATAGTATCAATTTATCATAATACCTAATTATTTAATTGCGATTATTGATTTATTAAATCGAGACCGTTAATTTATCCAAGCATTGATTTATCAAGGATATACAGTTGTGTAGCGGCTTTAGATTAACCTAGTATTGCAAGCATCGACAAAACCGGACTTCGACACACAAAAACGAGAACTGTACAACAATAAATTAATAACTTTTTCTGTTAATGAAACAATAATAGAAATACGAGAAAACTTATCAAACATATTCAATAACGTATGAACTCTCCCAGTTACTAAATTGCTAGATAAAGAAGACCAAAAAAAAAAAAGGAAAAAAGAAAAAGCTTTTACCCTTTTCTCACATTTATAATTCTCTCCATCGATCACGCCGTCGGCTTCTTCTCACTCGTCTTGCTTCGGAACGGCGACAACAACGAGAAGTGCCGAGAAGCTGCATCGAAACAAATCGAACCATTCACCGCGAATGCACAACGTAATTATCATAGCAAATATTTCGAACCAACCTCGAAATTTTAGACGACGGAAAGAAAGTTCTTATCAAACCATGTTGCGTGATTGTAAAAAAACAAGAAAGCGACACTTACACTTTTGCGTCGTTGCTTCGGCTGTGGGAGTTTCATCTTGAGAGATTAGGTTCTTCAATGTATGAACTGTTTTTACACAGAAACATATACAAGGTCAGTTTCTACAATCTCAAAGATCACGCGACTTGTGATTTTCGCATGTGTAGGCGTCGCAAGCTGATATCGCCTGCGAGTTATTTAACCCGAGTCTCAGAGTAATCGAGCGATAAGTTTAACGAACGTTACCTTCGCTGGAAGCAACAGGGTTTGTCCCATTGTCATCTGCATCCGAACCATTTAAGCTTACGTTATCCGATTCAGCGTTACGCTCTCCTGCTCCGGAGCCGTTGCTCTTTCTTCCGAATTTCAACAGCCGTCTAAATCCCTTCGATGATTCTTTTACCTGGGGCTTCTCCGTGACTTCGGGAATCTTTTCCAACTTCAGGCCTCTGGAATCAAACACTTGTGCTCTAACACTTGTTACACCAGTTATTACGGGCTCTAGGTTTGTCGGGGCAGCCTTGCCATACTCTGAGTTTTGCGTACATGGATCTTCAAAAGAAGAAGTCCGAGCATAAGGGGCTTGATACGAGTTTTCAGCAATGTCGACGCTTGAAACCTGTGGAAGGTCCTTTGCATCACTCGTAGCAACCTAACCATTGATGTTGACACGTTAACGATTCTCGAGCAAACATTTGAACTTTCTAACTGAGTTGAACTCGTAGAACGGTGCTTTACAATGATTCACAAAAGGCGGGTGGAGAACTGAGTTAACGTACCTCGTAACTAGCATTTTGCTTCTTTATTTGGGTCTCAGTGGGTTCTGCGCCAACTATATTGGTCGCAGTTTTAGAAGCCAGTGCACGGATAGTTGAGTCTAACACTCCTGTCGTGTTTTCCCTGATCGTAAAGTTATCATTCTGCTTGTTCTCGGCCTTTGAATTTCCTTCCGATGCACGGACAGCAGGAGCTGAAGGTTTCTCTTCGAGCATCACAACCGTCTTTTCAACTATGGGATTGTCATCCCCTTCACTATGATGTGAAAATTTTTCGTCTTTCTTCTTTGCTTCAACACCTTCGGAAGTTGCTGAAGATTTGACAGAATTACCCTTCTGCGGCCCTTCTTTAGTCGTCCTAATTTTCAGTTCTGGGAGCGTAGCTGCCTTGCTCTTGTCGTAGTTGACTATGGCAGATATTTTTTTAACCTCGGACCCATCTGATGCTTTTGGTTTCGACACTGGCTCGGTGCCTTTCGCCCTCAGTGAAGAGATGGGATGGCTACTAATTTTCGGTTCCGACAGTCTTCGGATCCGTGCCATGGACGCTGCCTTTGTTTCACTTGCAACACCGTTGCTCTCTCTCTTTGGCACAGGCAGCGAAGTCGCTGACCGGCTCAAACTGTTTCCAGCCGAGGGACCTCCTCCGCTTAGCCTGCTGGTTTTGGACGCCTTCTGCGAATCACTAGATCCAACAGAGGCGGTTCTGGCAGGGAGCCTTTGTAGAGGGGAGTTCGAACCCGGATCCGAATCACTAAACTTTGATCCTCTGAGAGAACTCGATGACGTCCTCGTCGGAACTTGTTTCCTTGTTGGCGGAGCAGGAAGAGTAGACCCTCCTCTCGCAGCAATTCTCTTTTGCCTCTCCATTTTTAGAGCTTCCAAGCGTTTCGCCTCCGCCTCTTCCTGTAGAGACAAATCAAATCATGTAAAAATATGTAATCAAAATTGAAGCCTAATAAAAAAGTTTTAAAAAAAGAACACTTAAAACAACCCACAAGCACCTTCTCTTTCTTCATCTTTTGGAGGTCAGATTTATAGGTTCTCATCTTCTCGGCACGTGCCCGCGCTTCCTCCAAAGGACTCAACTTTGACGGCTTTCCTCTCCTTATCGGCCCGACATTCTTCTTCTTATCATCGGAAAGCAGTTTCGATCTCTGGCCTTTTTCTGGCAACTTCTTAGATCCTTGTTTGACATCAGACACCGACTCCTTATTTTTCTTAATCCGTGCAGCACCGTCTTCCATTTCGTAATCCAAAGCCGGGTCGTAGCCTATTGCCCCGTTTTCAGCCCCGCGCTGAGGCATCATGCTCAACTCTTCCGGTTCATAATTGACTTGGTTCCCTGCCTGGTTCTCTGCCCTCTGATTGGCAGACGGAAATTCAGAATCCATGTCAACAGCATTTCTGTTGCTGTTCCCGCCTTGACCTAGTGAAGTTGATCGTAGAGAAACTATGTAGGAATCGTCATCCATATTATTTGACGACCTTCGATCTGCATTATTTCTCACACCGTCAAATCCATTTACATCCAGTGGATCTGAACTTGTGTAGCCCGACTGCCGATCGATCACAAAATCATCATTGGAGGACCTCCTATAGCCGAGCCTGCCTCTGTTTATTTCTGCAGATAAAACGTCCCCTTGACCATCCAAGGGCCCGTTCGACCCGTCTTTTCTAAAAATCATAGGTTCATCTGCCGAAGTTCTTCGCATGCGAGTTGTGTTTCCACTCATGTTCTGCATATCCGTACGCCCATTTTGCGACTCACCGGCATCTTGCCCACCAAAAAGAATGGGATCACCACCAGCTTTGTTTTGACGCCTCTTTGAATGAGCCTTGTTTTCCATCGAAAACATTCCTTGGTCAGCAGAACGTTTCTCATCATCAGCGTCTCTAAGTAAGAAGTTCTGAAATGCTTCCCAATGCCCACCATCTGCCTCTGTATCGGCTAAATTCATGTTATCTGCCGATTTTGCATGATTCTCTTTCTTTTTCGAGGACTTGAGAGAGTTGTTACGCTTCGTCTCAGAAGAACCAGACCCATCTTCCTCGTCAGCTTCAGATTCCGAAGCTGATTGCGATTCCTCATCAGAATGGTTCTGTCCTTTTGAAGTGATGTAGTTTATGTTTCGAATAACCACCACACCCGATTTCTTCTTACCCGATCGGCTACCTTTCTTCCGTGATTCCTTTTCAAACTCTGCCTCGTCTAAGGATCTCGTTCTGTGAGCCTCCATCTCCCACGCTTCTGGCTCAGTATTACCGTTACTGCTGTCCATGGAATGCCTTTTTAGTCCCATTCTCAGACCCGGGTTCAGTCTAGGATCATCAACTGCTGCTGCATAAGGAGGCTGGAAAAATGGGCCGGCACCGGGATAGTTCTGGTAGTAAGGCATGCCTGGCATGGGATATGGTTGAAAGACGGGTACAGTACCGGGAGGAGATTGAATAGGCCAGGGAGGCGGGAACATCTGATGAGGAAACTGGCCCTGAAAATATTCAGGTTGACCTGGAGGTGGATGATGCTCCGAAGAAGCCTTTTCATCTGGAAGACGAGAACATATGTTCTCAACTAAATGCTTTGTGAAATTGGAGAAAAATAACGGGAAGCAAAAAAAGCTTAAGTGCATCGCAAAAGAATAAAAATGAAGAATTTTGAATTCTTAGAATAGTGGCTTTGGCTTTTTACATCAAAACAATATTCACTACAGATTTGCAAGGACAAAAGTATTAGTATCATCTCTTTAAAGGGAACCCCATATGGAATTTATTTTTTTCTTCAACAGAATTTGGTCAAATTATTCAAGGTGATCATGCAATAGGGAAATAAACTTGACTGTATGTAAGAATCGAGATGATATAATGAGAGTGGCTTATTTGTGACAATGATTATGATTTGAGCACTTACCTGCGCTCATAAGACCACTCGATTTCCCGTTACTTTCTGACGATAACTCAGCATTGGCCACACTAGAAAGCATAATGCCGGATGCGTTCATGGCAGAGAAGTCCAATCGGTTAGACATTTCTTCGGCAGCTTCAATTTCTACCCACTGGCCGGTTTCGTGCTTTTTCTTCCACAACTCCTTGAATCTTTTGCAAGCATCCCTGTTGCATGACACAAAATTACGACAAGAAAATCACTGGGAAATGTGATATTACAAGATCGGCTGGAAAATAATACCAAAGGTGAAAAATGTTGAGATTGGAATTACCTTAAACGTGAGGCTCCAAAGCAATCAGAAAATGACATCAAGGGGGAGATGTTATCGATGTCAAAGCCGGCCGCTACTGCACGAGCAAAAGCCATGCCTTGCTCTTTCTGCAGAACAGTTCTGCGAGTTTCCAAGACTTTCAAAAGCTGAACTCTGAAAAAAGAGAGAAACAAACAAACAAACAAAAAAAAGTGATTAATATTTGCAGAAATGTTATTTAATGATTTGGACAACTTGTGCAGATAAATGTAACTAGAATCCCCAAGGAAACTAAGAAAACCACGAATAGATTCAAATTTAAGTTTACTACTTGACTATGGAATATACCAATCATGCACAAAGGGAATCACAATTAACATTAAATCATAATAGAAACTATGCTCGGATTTTGAACAAGTGCCGGGAATTCATAAGATGTAGTCTTTACTTTGAATTTCCTCCTTGTGAAGTAGAGCCATTTGATTCCGGTGGATTAGCTCCAGGCTGTGACATGTCCAAAGAAAGTAAGAAACCATATTTAAAAAAAAAAAAAGAAAAAGACAAATAAACTTAACAAAGAAAGAAAATCTTGATGCATGTTTAGCCTTCTTTCACCTTGTAAAGGACGATTGCTTTCTCATCGCCGGTATCGGGTGAAGCTCTGCTACCTATCCGAACTCATTGGATCATTAGGAAAGAAAAGAATATAAAATAACTAAAAAAACTTTCCATCGAGAACAAGAGAAGTATGACACGAAAACATCCAGAAAACAGTAAAGGAAGTTTATTTTTAATTGTACCTTCGGTGCTTTCCATCGGTTTTACCGGACTGTCTTCTACCTGCCATAACGAAAAATAACGAAACTGAGCATGTATGGAAACAAGACGGTATAGAAATTAGCGTCCTTCTAATATGAAAGATTATACTTACAGCACTCAGAGCCGTTTCACTGTTTCCTTGAATTGCAATTGCCTCCTCAATCTGCAGTATTTCAGATTCCAAGGTGTAAACCCGTTCCAATACCTCCGGAGTACTGACAAAGCGCACAAACCTATAGATACAAATTAAACATCTGAGTCTTAGGCAAATGCTTAACATAGTTCAGTGGCCTAACGTAAGCGTTGAACCACTTGCAAGCTGATCCTAATTCTTCCTTTATAAAGAAAGAATGAAAAGTATAAATACTATTAAAAGTGTTCTAATTTCATTGTTGAAAAGGGAACTCTTTAAATTAAGTTGAAACAAACCCATCAATCGATACAAAATTCAGTTCTACTCCACAGTTGGTGTTTCTATTTAAACCAAGCATACATATGAAAGTCCAAATATGCGCTAAGTACCCAAAAGGAGAAAGGGGGAAAAAAATACCAAAACAAACCTTTCAACTGTACCCTTTGTGAACCACGACGCGTCGCTGCCTGGCTCGGGCTCGAGAATAATTGAGTAACCACCCTTGGCCATTTGTTCTTGGGCAGCTTTCAGATGTGCAAGAAACGGATTCAGTAAACCCGAAGCTAACTTCTCTGTCTTCCCATTTGCAGATATAACCAAATCACACCTGAAAGCAATTGAATGACACCAAAACAAGGAATATTTATATGAGCAAAAATCTTGCTCACAAGTGACAATCATAGCAAACCAATAAATAAGAAACACCAATAGACAAGCAAATGAAAAAGCCGTTCAAAGTCAGCTCAAGAATATCACAATTTTTACCAAAAATGAAAAAACACCAAAGAGACCAACCAGACTTAAGGCTGAAACTTAGGCCAACTAAGCCAAAGACAAAGCAATCACACAATCATGCTTCCAAAAGCTGAGACCCAGAAAAGATTTACAGACTTGCAATAAACAATAAACAACAAAAATACAAAAATTGAAGACATTACTTAAAAAGGCAAAAGAACAAGCTTCAAACAAAAGGCCATAATCAATGGACCCAAAAAGACCCAAAACTATGGAAAATGAAACACCACAATTCAGATCCTTGAGGAAAAAATAAATAAATTCCCATCTCAGTCACTGCTTGATAACAAGTACTATGAGATTGCATGGCCAAAATCCAATCAATCTAATGCAAAATCAGATAAAACAGAAACAACCCAACAAGCTTAATAAGCTATAAAACAACCCCATTTGAGGTGAGACACAAACAAAAACAACAAAAAACAAAAAAAATATTACCTAGTCCGAGTTGGTGTGAGCTGAAACAGAGCTGAGTCGAGACGAATTGAAGACCTCATTTTTATTTTTTTTATTGTTTATTTTTTTTCCGAAAGAGAAATCTCTCTGCTGAAACACAAAAGCTCGGACCTTTAAAGAGCTTTTGCGACTGAAAAACCAAACTGGGAAAGTTGGATCAGAGAGTCATCGGAAAAGAGAGAACAAATAAAAAAAGGCTTCAGAGCCAAAACCCACAAAAGAGGTCAGCTTTAGCTTAAAAAAAAAAACTGAGTTTTAAGAGAAGAGTGAGAGAGAGAGCACAGAAGAGAGAGAAAGGGTATTTGGTTTCTAGAGAGAGAGCGAGAGAGAGAGAGAGAATCCGAAGAGGCCAAAGGATTGTTGAGCTTTGGATACCAACTCAACCAGTTACCATCTTTGGACTGTAAAGCAAATATCAGGCCGTTGAATATCTTGTCTGCGTAAATAAGACAAGATGCTGGGGTCAAAATCGGAAAGTCAGGACAAAGTTGGCGAGAGCGGTGGTGCTTCAGAAGGGACAAAAATCATATATAACGTTGGGGTTCATTTGCGAAATTACTAGAAAGACCATGGTTTTATTTTATATTTACTCTGTGTAACCACTGAGAGTTTATAGTTAATTAATTTTTAATTTATTAATAAGTTAATGGGAAAGTGTCTTAGAGAAGAGGAAAATAAAAAGTTAATGGGAAAGTAGTTGGCGTTTAGTCTACACAAGTTTTGACTTAATTGAGTACAAGAAACTGTAACATCATAAAGGATATTTTTTGTAACTGATTTCTTTGGTAATAAAATAATGTAAAAACTCATTTGATCATGTGAAAAATCACAAGTAATCTTATTTTAAATGAGAGAAAATCAATAAATATTTGTAGGACAAAATGGAAATAGTATATTTGGATTCCAAAAAAGTTACATTACATGTAATTCTAAATAAATCTAATTTAATTTAATTGACCTTACTTACATAGTAATTGGTATACTAAGATACTATTTTCTTCTTCTTTTTTTTTTTTTTGAAGGAATTAAAATTACTGTTTTTCTTCTCTCAAGTGGTTTGTTTTATAAAGTTGCATCTTGTATGGAAATGATGGAAAAGTAGGATATTATTTTCTTTTTTGAGGGAATTAAAAATATCACCGCAAATTTTTCCAAATTTTTCTTATTGGTATATTTTAAAAGTGAAATCTTGTACAAAATTAAATCAATTAATGTGCAAATATTGTTCAGTTCGGTTGTATTGGAATTTTATGGGATAAGTTAATTTATGAGAAGAGAGAGTTTTTATTCAATAGTTCTTCATTCCTTATTACAGGGTGCTATTTTGATGGGAAAAGTAACTATTTCAATTGGTTGAATTTAATTATTATATGTTTTAGGGTTTGGGATAGGTTCACAAATTTTAAATGCAAAGTTCAGGCTAATGAAAAAGAAAAAGGTTATGACCCAAATCAAATAAAGAAAATTAATTGAATATAGGTGGCCTAATCAAGCTAAGTTGGCAAGTTAAAGTTTGGGTTCAATCTGCTAATTATAACTAAAGGTACTTCAAGTTAGTGGATATCAATTAGATTTGGAAAAGGATATGATACCTTATTTGTTATATATAAATAATTGGATTATTGTGGGGATTTTATTAACTTACTTTAATTCTATTATATGTGTAGCAAATATGAGGATTAAAGATGAGAACTAAACAATTAAGTGAATAGATAAAACTATAAGGCGTCTATTTACTTGAAAATTGGAAGAAAAACAAAATGAAAAAAACTTATAAGGGCAGCTCATCTCTTTTTTTTTTCCCCTTAAAAACAAAAAATATGTGACTTTTTAAAGATAAGAAAAATATGTGACTATTTTAACATACACTAAAAACAAATTAAAATATTTAATGAACAGCCTCAATACAAGAAAATCCAGCAATGATATCATAATTATAGTGGAATATGGGGTTAGTGTTGCAAGTATTAATGGAATTTGATAAGAAGGAATCTAAAAAAAGGTCCACACGGTTAACTTGATGTATTTTCAATAAATTATGAAGACAAATTGGTGAATAATATAGCAACCAACCCAATTATGCCTTTCAAACCCAAAATGGGAAAAAAAAAATACAAAAGAGGGGACCATTAATGAACAAAATATAATAACTAAAAATAAATGTATTGTCGTTTCATTAATCATTTGTTTTGCATAAATATCTCCTCATGCACAATCTTTGTGTAAGAATATAGAAATATCTACATATATGCACTTACTTGTAATTTGTATTTCTTTGGACTACTAACTATGTCCTTAGAAAGGTTGTTTGGTGAATTAACTCAATTAATCTAGTGGTCTTCCTTTCAATACAAAAGGATTTATTATAGACTAGAGTTTGTGTTAATAAAGTGAGGAAAAAAAGCATATAAATAAAAAAATGAACCACAACGTATTCATAGAAGTAGAAAATGAGCTTAAAATGAAAAAAGAAATAGAAGGGGTCCTAGTATTTTTATTTTCTTTTTTCTAAAAAATTGTCCTAATTTTTCATTATTTATTGGCTTTATTTATAAAAAGGCTAGAACTGTAAAACAAGGTCCAACAGATATGCCTCGTTCACAACTATTTTATTGGTTTCGTCGTTTACTTTACTGAAAGACCACTCCTTGAAAAAACAAAATTACTAGAACACCCTTGGCTTGTCATGTCCTTTTTTTTTCTTTGAGTAACGTAAATAGGATTATTGGACCCACGTATATAAATTGTATCTTATTGAACTTGCAAAATACTCATATAATTTTAAAATCAAAGTCATAAGAAGAAAAATGATTTGGTCACAAAGCATGCTTGTATTTCATAGTTTAAGTTCGAAGTTCAAAACCAAAAGAATTGTATATGTTATCCATCTCTATCGGCATTATCAAAATCAACTTTATGCTTAATTTCTTTCTCAAATTATGTTGTGATTACATCCTAAGAAAATGTTTGTTTAAACTGTTATTTAAAATTGCGCTAATTACTTTATTTTATATCATATTTTTAAAAAGTTAAAAGTTAAAATAATTCCCATATTTTGTAAAAATCTCACTTTTGTCCCTGTAATTTTAAAATTTTCAAAATTAACACTCTCAATTCTCAAATATATACCTCCCTACATTTTCAGTTTACAATTTTGTATGAACTATTAACAGACTCGACAAGTATTCTTTGGAGCGAGGGGGAAAAAAAGTACAGCAATAAAACTACATGCACAACCGGGTAAAATTTTTTTACCTTGTCAAAAATTCTGGATAATTACCCGAAATTATCCGGCCACATTTTTTCGGATAATTACACCGGAAAAAAAATGTGATTTACCCGCCAGGTAATTTCGAGTAACTACCGAAAAATATATATATTTTTGAACAAATTACTTAGGTATGTTCACGGGGGCTGAGAATGAAATAAAAAAAACAAAAGTCATGGGTAAACCCCATATAAATTTTTTTAACAAAAAAACCGGGCAAAAATATCCGATTTTTGCACGGAAATTTTGTCCAGGTAATCTTCGGACAATTTTCCCGTACCCGTATGTGCATGCCTAGTTACGAAGGACCAAATATATATACTAATTTTTGACATGTGCTATGTCCGTATAATAAATATTTTTTAGACTTGATCACATCATAGTATTCATAGAATAAAAAAGGAAGAAATAAAGACAAAGAAAAAAATATTACAGAAACTTTTATTATTTAAAAAATATAGTAAAAAAATATTTTTAATTTTAAAAAAAGGGTCAGTTAGGTAAATAATCATTTTCAATGGTGTGTTTTTAAAAAATAGACATAGTTTCAAAAAATTTAAAAGTAGCCGTAAATATATATTACAAAGGTACAAAATTTCTTACCATAACAAAATTACACATAAAATTTGTTATAAGAAATTTCTTATCAAGGTAATAAATTTCTGAAATGGCAATTTTCTTAAAATTTTAAAACTGTGATTATTTTTTTTAAGATATAGCCCACGTTTTGAAATATTAGCAAAATAGCCATCAGGTCAACATCTAAAAATATATGACTAAAGAAATAAAATTTGTGACTAAATAAATAAAATATGCAGTCATAAAATTTGTGACTATAGTCATAAAATTTCAAAAAATTTGAAATAAACACAATAAAAAATTAAATATCTATTAACAAAATAACCAACTCACAAATAAATGATTGCCTAGACAACCAATTTTCACAAAACTTGTCACTAAATAAAAAATATCTTATAAATAGCAAAAAAATATATGCAGCCAAAGAAGTCACAAATTTCATGACTAGAGACACAAAATTTTAGACAATATTGTTTGCAACGAACAATAAAAACAGAATTAAAAAAACTACTGACTGCAGTCTCAAAAATCTAGACACAAATATATGGCTATTTTACTAATAAAAGTAAACATATGCTAATTGTTAAAAACAAACATAAATATATAGCTATTTATTATAAAATCCGTAAGATATATTCTTTTGCACGCTTTCAAGTGACCTAATATATTTTGCATTGAGTTGCACCTATATGGTACATTCGACAATACATGTTTGATGCACCGTATAAGCCTATCGTATTGTATTAGAGTATACAATACGGTATTTGGGATGTTCAAACTACCGTATTGTATAATACGAAAAGCACACTTAATAAATAAAAATTGTGTTGTTTAGTACAAAGAAATCATTCGTATTAAATTGTATTATCTACTATATGTCTAAGATATTTTTTTCATTGTTTTATATAGTGTTTGGGTTTGGCTGTAGTCAAGCAGTTAGAAAAGTACTGAGCGGTCAGTCCTTAATCAATGAGTCGTTGGATTAAATGATTGAGGCTAAGAAAGTCAAGCTTTTTGAAATAGACATCTAAGATTAGCGAATGTAATAAGAACTTTAGAGGCGTAGAAAGTAACACTTAGATAGATAACTAGTTGGAGAAAAAAAATATATTAGTTTAAGGCTTGAATTTAGTAAAGTGATTTGTAATGAATGTTTCAATTAGGTCATACAAACTGGGGCGCCGATCAGGTCATACAAACTGGGGCGTAGAGTTTCAGGCGAGGTCGAAGGACGACAAATTCGTGTTCGTCGTTTATGCAAAATCAAAACTCAAAACGATTTTTGGATCATAGGACTGTGCAAGACAAAAAATCATAATACGTTATATAAGATTTGGTCATTTTTTGTCACATTCTTTCTAAACAGGTTTCTAATTAACCAAACTTAGGTTGTTTTCAAAATTTTTGGTACTTACCAACAAGCATTACGTTCTTGTGTTGTTTATAATTTTTTCTCTTTAAGATAACATTATCGCATTATCTGGTGTTCACTGCATAGTACTACCACCTGTTATAATTGAAGTCATGAACGACAATGTGTTTATACTTTTACAACTTTAGATTGTAAAATTTATGTAATTGTATAGACATATTGTCACAATAATAAACGCAAAATTCAAATCCAAAATTATATAAATTTAATACAAAATAAAATATTAAGAATAAGATAAGAAAAATAAACACACAAAAAACTCAAAAACTCATAAAAATGGTGGTTGAAGGTTTCAAGTCCTCCATCAATCATTGTCTTCCTCCAAGCTTCTCTTGTGTCAAAAAAACCTCCCAAAATTCTTCATCTTCCTTTTGAAATATGATTTTAGCCTTCCATTAAAACTAAATGAACAGGAGAGGTCCAGGCCATTAAAACTCATTAAGTATTGAGATTTAGCCACAAAATACATTTTTAATGAGTGCCTCGCGAAAATGGTGCCTTGCGCTATGTAATCGGCGCAATGCCCCTCGCTAGAGTGCTAGGCGGGTGCTAGGCGACGTGAATAATTTCTTTAATGAGAATGAAGTAAGTACATAATTAGTATAAAAATTCATGGATCAAGCATGACATGACATGACACGACACAACAGAGTTATAAACTGGCTAGTTCTTGCGTTCATTTTCGTTAATAGGCCAACATGAACACATGTATGATTAATAAATGGACCGGCATGAGGCAGAACAAGCACGAAACTGAACAAGCTGGTCGGCAAGGTACGACGCGATTTACATTTTTGTTTTCTAGGGCTTATAGTTTAATAAAAATTTATTGATGAGAATGTCCATGTTTTTCGTTTTTTAGTTAAAAAGATTGATTTTGATCTATAAAATATATAACATGATTGTGGATAATATAACAACTATTTTATACTGGGTATATTACTGACTAATAATATATGCTTTCTATATAAAAAGCAAACTATGGTGATAAAATAATAATAATAATAATAAGAGAGATTATTGAGTGCATAGTCATTTTTTAGACGATGTTTTAAGAAAATTATGATGTGATGTTACCTTTATGCTATTAGTTTTTTAAAGGACTAACGACTAGTTTCTTAATTTTTAAAAATATTGACTATTTTTTTTAAAACATGGATTAAAAAATGACTAAATACCAAGTAGATACTAAAAAAAATTGTAAATGTTTGTTTACATATGATACTAACTAGCACAATGTCTCCATTATTTTTCCTCAATTATCAATTTTGCAAAATATTATCTTCAGCTAATAATATTTATTGGGTTCATTAGCAAAATGACCTGTTAAAATAACATCTTTAAAGAAAATGACCTAACTATTTAAAAATTAAGCTATTAGCCACTAGGCTCATGTGGACTGTCCAAAATACCCTTATTCGCCCAAATTTTGTTACAATCTGTAACAAATATTGTTATGGATTGTAACATATTTGTTATGACATGTAACAAGTGTTGATACAAATTGTAATAGACAAATGTGTAATTAAACTAGATATTTTGTTATATATTTGTATCAAAAGTTGTTACATATTGTAATACAGTCCATAACAATATTTGTTACATATTGTAATAACATATAAATTATAAAAATTACAGATAATTAAGTAAATAAGGACACGAATGCGACAACACAAATGGCCACCGACGTACAAATGTGTACAAGTAAAGATTTTAGAACGAGAAACATTACCAAATGCCCGTAAGTTGAGTCGTGTGGTTGTTTCGGTGTATAACCAAAGCCCTTTGTCCTAAGATCGACTCTTCTTAACGCTCATACATTAACCAACAAAAAATAAAAATAAAAAATAAAAATAAAAATAAAAAGCGAATCTGAATCCCAGAAATGGCAAAGCTAGATTATTAATAATAAAACCCATCAACAAACCCCATATCGTATCGTCTTCGACCACCGTCTCGCAAGATCTCCGGCCACTGCCACCGGCGACCTCGCCGCCGATCTTCAGGTTCGGAGATAGTC
Organism: Boehmeria nivea var. tenacissima; assembly: GCA_018132145.1. Classification (NCBI taxonomy): domain Eukaryota; kingdom Viridiplantae; phylum Streptophyta; class Magnoliopsida; order Rosales; family Urticaceae; genus Boehmeria; species Boehmeria nivea. The sequence goes on from CM030883.1 coordinate 11,819,325, forward strand.
GCTCTGAAGGGTTGATCTGAATCAGGGATTGGCTTTACAATTCTCGATTGAATCCTTTCAGATTTAGACAAACCCAGACCTGCTTTTTTGCATTTCTTTCAGATTTAGGTTTGTGGGCAATTTTTGCTGGAATGGAAGCGATTTGGGTCTGAGAGGGAACGAGAGATGTTTTGGAGGGAACGAGATAGAGAGAACAAAGAGCAAAATGGAGGACCTCCATGTGGGCAGGTTCGAGTGCTTGTCGTTGGCGATTCAGGTTTGTTTTGATCTGTGTTTCACTTTCTTAGTCTGTGTCGGTGTTACTGTGAATTTCTCTCTGTGTGTGTGTGTGTAGATTGGCTTCAAGTTGTTCCGGGGAATTTGGAGATTGGTCTGAGTTTCGTGTGAATTATAGTTTTTGTTAATGGTGAAGAGTTTTGGATTTAGGATTACAAGTTCAGGTTTTGTAGATTGAACAAATGCATTGGTTGATCAAGATGGGTTTATAAGTTCAGGGCATTTGAAAAGCCAGTTAGGTATTGATTTACTGTGACAAAAAGCAGACTTTAGAAGGAAAAATTGTCTAAAAAATATTTTAAAAGTGTAAAGTGTGGCAGCAGAAACATCTGAAGAATTTAAAAGTTGGCTTTGAGTTGCTTCTCAAAAACAGCTCTTGGGCAGCAAATTATGGAAGAATTTTGTTAAAAGTAGTTCATACCAGACGCCAGTTTAGTTCAAGATTGTTGCAAAGTCTAAAAGTAACATCCGAAGCATTACCAAACTGCATGTGGTAAAGTTAGAGGTTGATTTCTTCTAATAAGCTGTCAAAAAGTTGAATTATAAAGATGGAACTTGGACCGGCATTTGTTTAGACATCAATATTTGAAATTCAAGAGGCTTGCACGTATTCGTGAGACTAATTGTCACATATTATTAAGACAAGAGGTTGTGAATTCGCAGTTCTGGTTATAAAAACAATCTTCAAAGTCTAAAATGATCTTTTGGCAGGTGTTGGGAAAACATCTCTTGTGCATTTGATCGTCAAAGGTTCTTCTATCGCTCGTCCTCCTCAGACAATAGGATGTAGAGTTGACGTAAAGGTATTTTATTTTTTTTACTGATTTGAGGGGATACATAGAGTCGTTTGTTTTTTGTAGTTCATATTTTCGTTAAAGTGTTTATTGTTGTGAATTACCTAGCACACTACTTATGGAAATGTGGGTAGCTCTTCAAGCAGCATCAAAGGCGATGGTGAGAGGGATTTTTTCGTTGAGCTTTGGGATGTTTCTGGGCACGATAGATACAAGGATTGTCGATCTCTTTTCTATACACAAATTAATGGCAAGTACCATGACTTGTTCCCTCTTAAACATCCTATATTCTTGGTATTTATCCAAATGTTGTGTAAAAATGTAATACAAGTAAATAGGCCCCAAAGTTAATATAAGCCTTCAACAGGTTACTATTTGATGTACTTGAGTTTTGGATTGACCTTGCTTATATATGGTTTTCATCCAGATAGTTTTGTCTGTTTGTTTGTTTTAATTACCTTAATGCACCTCCCTGTTGATGTATGTGTGTTAAGAACCATTACCAAAATTCACTCTTCATATCGCAATGACTTGATCCCATGGGTCTGGCTCTCTCTATCTTCCTTGAGAACAGTAAAACCGTTGAACTCTCCAAAGTGGCAAAGCCTATTATTTATTCTTAGGGTGGCAATCGACAGTATGTATATATATATTTCATTGAAGGCAAAAATCTGTCTAATGCATAATCATATTGTATCGAGTTCAGAGGAAGCTTTTTAGTCTTTCAAGCCATGTAACAATTGCCAATATCCTTCTCTCAAACTTTTTTTTCTTAGCAGCATTATTAGTCCTGCAAAGTATTGCAAGCACAAAACTTCTGTAATTTTTTTTAACTTTTGCATCGTGTCCACATTCAGGTGTTATTTTTGTTCATGATCTCTCTCAAAGGAGGACAAAAACTAGCTTGCAGAAATGGGCAGCTGAGATAGCTTCAACTGGGACTTTTTCAGCTCCTATGGGATCTGGCGGACCCGGTGGCCTTCCCGTTCCATTTCTCGTTATTGGTAATAAAGCTGATGTTGCTGCTAAAGAGGGTACAAGAGGAAGTAGCGGAAATCTTGTTGACGTAGCTCGCCAGTGGGTTGAAAAGCAGGGTCTGCTCCCATCCAGTGAGGAACTTCCGCTGACCGAGACTTTTCCTGGCTGCTCAGGAGGGCTTCTAGCGGTAACATTTCAACCTTATGACTCATCGATGTTGACTGTAAATGAGGGATATGGGTGATTTGGATACGTTCTGAAATTTATCTGTTTGGTGTCATGGCATCAAAGGAAACATTAATTATATTAGGGGGGGTGTGTGTGTGTGTGTGTATATGAATGTAAGTGTTGAACAATCTGCAATAAATTAGTGTAATCACACTCTCATGTTTGATCACCAAACAAAGAACAGACAAGATTGCGTGAAAATAGAAGACAGGTCTGTTTGCTGTTAGCAACACCAATTTCTTGATATTCATCTTCGGCAACCAAATTGTTCTCTCTTTTTTTGTTGACTTTTTTTTTTCCTTTTAAATTATGGATTTGTGTGATTCACTTCTAGAAGGTAATGTTTTCTCGAGTTTTCTAGTGATCAGAACTTAGTACACAATGTGCTCTTGTTGGCCTTCCGTGGCTTTTATTGGTTTGTGACAATTGAGTCATGTTCCTTCTTTGCTTTAATTCTTGTGTACTCTTGTTGGCCTTCCGTGGCTTTTATCGGTTTGGCCTCAACATGAATTAGTCTCTACGTCGCAGATTACGAATATCTCCTTCCTCTTCCCAGTTAGTCTCAGACTCGGTCATACAATACATGTACAGTATGGTTTGTTTTGCAATTGCGTGATTTGGTTTACATGTTGATTACATATGCAGGCTGCGAAGGAATCGAGATATGACAAAGAAGCCGTGATGAAATTCTTCAAAATGGTATGTTTTCGTGTTCTTTGTTCATTTCATTATCATTGCTTTCATCCTCCTTCCAGGAGATAATCCAAGTCTCGTCTTTCCTTGCTTTTAGTTGATTCGGAGAAGGTACTTTTCAGACGAACTACCGGTTTCAAATTCATGGTCTAGCTCTCCTGTTCAGAGACCCGTACAGAGATTGGACGAAAACTTAAGTGACGATGACCAATCCTACAAGAATTCTAGGTACATTCCTTTCCTTCGATGACACATTAATTGTGATTGGTTGCTATTATTTCATTTATTGGTGCGAGTAAATTTCTCGTTGATTACAGTTTTCGCAGCGACCCTTACAAATACAACATGCTCCCGCCTCTCCCCGCTCAGCGGAATCTCACGCCGCCTCCGACACTTTACCCTCAGCAGCCGGTCTCGGTCACCGAAAACTACAGCCTGCCTAGATTTTCTCTAAACGGCTCTTCTGAAATCCAGAGTGCTCCCAGATCAAGACGCTCGGATATTAACGTCTGATCTCAGCTCCTGATTCGGTCGGTATTTTCGCGACAACAAAGAATGTTTTGTTTTTCTATTGTTGGTATACGCTGAAGATAGTTTTTTCTTCTTTTTTTTTTTTTTGAAGTCCTTTTTGTTAATTCACTTGGAAACCGTACACTGATAATTCTTTCATATCTACAACCCTTTATAGTCATTGTAAGTGTTCATGCTATATAATTGTACTTTGTTTGGGTTATATTACTGTAAAATGATAGATTTTTTGAGCCCAATAATTCGGGCAGTTCTTTTCACCTTATATTTTCCGTCTGATATTTTATCATTTTTTTATTAACAATTTTTAGTTCAAAGTAGTATTTATACAAGTAGAGTAAGACTTTGATTAGGTAATGTTTGATTTGGCTTCTTGACTCCCCAACCGAGATGACTAGGGAAAGTGACCGTTCACATTTCACACGAACATGAAAAATAGTAATTCGAAGCAAAAAAAATAAGAGAAAAATAACAAATACAAAAAATATAAGCTTTGAAAACTACTACTGCAAATGAGTTCCATTCTACAAATATACCAATATCTTTCTCTCTAAATTAATAAAAACCATGCATATTACGATAATTAATTTGCAATTTTGCAATAATCGCGAGACGGGTACGTGATTTCTTGAGCGGCCTAGACGCAGCTGCTAGGGCAAATCTCTTCGAAAACGGGCAATCTCCTCGACTTTCTTGGACCAGAAAGAAGATAATAGAAGTGTTTATCAACCTCGTTAGAGTTGATTTCCATTACTCCTTTGCTAATTAAGCTTGAATCCTTGCTTTTTCCACTTTGATAATCATGCCTTAATTGCTTTGCATTATTGTTCTTCCTCTTCCTCTGCCTCCTATGCCTCTTCATTCTTTCTAATTTTTACTATCATATCATAAAAAAAGAAAAACGAGACAAATAAATCAGTATAATATATGAAAACGTAATACAAAAACATGAATGTGCATGTACTTATATAGATATATATAGTGTATATATACACTAAAGTTCTATTGTGAAAGTGCGTACTTTGTTTGAGCTAATATGAACTACGAAGCTTATTGACGATTAATCAACAATGAGAGTGGTTTATTTATAAAGAGGAAGTGAAGTGTTCCTGAAATTTACCATTTTCTTTATGGGAAAGTTACTCGAAGAAGTCAAATATAGGGCAATTATATACCTCTTTTTTTTTTTTTCAAGAGCGCAATGAAAAGTTGATGAAAAGATTTAATTTGTTACATGTATTTAATGTGTCCTAACTAGGTTTCTTTTTATGGGGAGAATGTTGAAATAGGTTTGGGAAAGTTTACTAAAGACTAATGTGCCAAAAATGCTACGATGAATGAGAAAGGGTATAGAATGGCATTATTGTAAAGCGCAAATTATGTTTCTCTAAACCAATTTTCTTAAATTAAAAAAAAAATTAAAATGTTCAATAACGCGATTTTTATTAGAAACTTTAACTATAAACAAAACCCATCCATTAAAAATATTAAAAGCAATGGCTTCGACCTCGAACAAATAATTATGTCCTATAAGTAATTTTAGTAAATTATTAGAAAACAAAACAAAAACTAAACGACTGCTATCAACCGAATGAGAGTGAGAACTTCTTCGTTGGTTTGTTTTTTATAAATAATTTAGATTGTCAACTTTATTTTATAAAGATGTGAGACTTACTGAAAAAATAAATTTGACGACCACAGAAAATTTACCACATAATTTTATCACTTATATGTTCAATATATATATAATATAGGGTGAAGTAGGCAAATACCAAGAATTTATATAACAATAAAAATAAATACCCAAACTTTTGAAGTAATTGAGTTTCTAGTCAATTTGTGAATTACTTGCACATGCTTTTGGTAACAAAGTGAATTACCACCACTTACCACTGTGTAAGTAATTACATCTTTTGAGTAATTGGTTATATTTTTCAAAAAATTAGGTAATAACTTACATCAAGTTTTAAAAATTGAATATTCACTATAATTTCTCTATAATATAATACTTTAATTATACTATACTCTACTCGCTAGTAAAGGTAGGTTCACGTTTTCATTTTGATATATATTATTCAATAAATTTGATATGATATCACATTTGGAATCCAAATTTACAATTTATATTACTAAAACTATACCTTTTTTTTATTAGCAAAAATTACTTTTTATCCCTCTCTCTTATCTTTCTTAATTGTAAAAGAAGAGAATAATTTAGTTAATTCATTACTAATATATGATATAAACTACTATTTTTCTTTTAAGATGATAATTATTAAAATATGTAAAAAAAGAAAAAGACATTTTTCGAAATTTCCCATTATTATTGTTTCCCTCCGCGACGAGCAACAAATTGGATCCAAGCGGTGTCGTTTTATCGCCACGTGGACGCTAGTGGATATTCATTGGGCCTCTCATTGACAATGGGCTTGGGCTTGGGCTTGAGATTGGGCCTTCAAGCTCCACATCAGCATCGTCTCTCTCTCTCTCTCTCTCTCTCTCTCTCTCTCTGTCTCAGTCTCACTGAGACTTCGTTCTCAGTTCTCACATAGCAAAGCGTCAGAGAAATTCTTCGCTTTCACTTGAGAAACTCCATTTTAGCAGCTTTCTCTAGCCTCTTCAGGTAATCAGTCTCTCGAGGCTTGTCTCTTCTCGATTTTGTTCTGTATCTTTCGGTTCTCTGTGATTTATGATCGTTAAATTTTCCATTTTTTAAAAATATTTTTGCCTGAAGAATTTGGTGTTTGTTTAGGGTTTTCTATGTGTGGCTTTTGAGCTGGGAAGCGAACATTCAAACTCTGCATTTGGGCTTCTGTTGAATTTTGGGGAGATTGATAAAGATTAATGCTTGAGTTTTTATTTTAGTTTTAGCCTAATTTCAAATTCGATGGGATAAAATGATTTAAAAAAAAAAAAGAATACTATGGCTTTCAAGAATATGTGACGAAATTTACATTTGCACGAAGAGAATTTGTTTTAACAATCGAAAAATACTGTTTGGTGTTCAAAGATAGGGTTTAGGGTTTAGCTTTTCATATACTATTCCTTAGTTGATTTTGTGGTCTATTCTATTCAGTCCAAGTTCTTTGTTAGTTTACATGTTTTTTGGTCATTACTCATAGGCCATAGCATTGCTTCATTTTGAGAAAAAATATGATGAAAAAAGAAATATTGTGTCATCAGCTTTATCATATCTAAAAGAATAGAAAGATAAGGTTTATTGACTGAATATTAGTTTTGTTATTGTATGGTATCTATCAGAAAGCATACCATTAGATGTAGTAATGCTTCCATGTTTTATTCCACTAAGCGGACCCTAAACCCAGACAATTCCCTCTCTATGTCTCTGCGCGAAACAAATCCAAAGCACCGAAATCTCTGACCCAAATGGTGAATATTACTCTCTGTAGTGACCTAGGTAACGTCTATTCAATAACAGAAAGTTCTAATTTTCTCTGAAGCCAAACACTTTCCTTTTCCTTTTCCTTTTCATTTGAGAGCGAGGAAAAAAAATTTGTGCTTGTTGTAGTCGAATTAATTTGAGAATTAGTTAGCCTCAATTTTTTTTTCTTTTCTTTTCTTTTTTGTTTTTCTATGTTGATTCGTAGAACTATGAAGACGAGTGTCCGTTGTTCTTTTGGTCTTATATGTTATCTCAAGTTTCTGTTTGTATTTTTCTTTTCCTGTTACATGAAAAGTTTTACATACATACATATATATATATATCTGTGTGCGTGTGTACTTTTTGGCCATTTTGTCCATGAAATTTGTATATTGTTCTGTGTTCTTTATAGACGATGGGGTTTTTCGTATTGTGATATTTTGGGAACAAAGTGGAAATACATGTTTTTTTTTTTTCTGGAGTCTTATAAGTTATAACATTCTCGGTCTTGTTGTGCTATACGTAAAATGCCTATTATCGCAGAAATATATGAAATCTATGGTTTTTAAACCGACTAGAAAGCTAAGGCTTTCATGATAATCTTTCACAAATTCAAATAAATAACTTATAAAGCTCATGTTTGGAATGCCTTTGCTTGATTATGAAGTTCCCATTAACTTAAAAAGAGATTTGTATGTGTGTGTCAAATTGAGTTGGCAATGAAAATGATGAATGAGTGGAGACTTCATAATGTTTCGAATCTTCTGTTTACGGACTGCAGAAAAGATAGGTTGCAAACAAAGACCTTGAGTTGATCTTTTTCGACGGCGATGGTGGAAGTGTGGTGGTCTCTCTTGGCCGCCATCCCAGCGGTTGTGGCGGGGCAAGCTTATAGGATGAAGAAGAGGCACGCGGAGGAGCAGAGACTACAGAGCGCCCGGGGGAGGGAGAAGACCTCAGAAGAGATTTTTGTCTGCGAGAGGGTGTGCACGTCAAAGCGAATGCTGAAAAAGGTGGGGGCGTTCTCGAAGGACCCGATTCCCGATACTTGTGTCACCGTCTGCGGCGTGTCTGAGCTTGACGCTTGCGCTGACGCGTGCGCACGGACTGTTTGTGTAAACCAACATCAAGTGCCTAATTGGAATGACATCTGTCTTCGACGATGCCAGAGTGAATGTCTCAAACTCTCCGCTTCCCGTTCTTCGTAGTTCAGTTTTGTACAACTTTGAATGATGAAATGTGTATGGTATCCGGATTAGTGTTTGTTACTGTATTTTTGAGGCATCATGTAGCAGTACTTGTGGTTGGGGATTTATTGGCAGTCAAATTTAATGAATTATTTTTGGTGATTACTTCAAAGGCTTCTTTGCGACAATTTTATGCAGATTTTGTAGTTATTTTTGGAGAAAATTGTATTATCAACTCATGCTTTCTCTGAGTTTTTCCGCAGGTGGGCTCTAATAAAGTGAAAGAGACTGCGAATATTACACGGTAAGTTTTCTAAATTCACCATTCTTAGCTGAAAGACCATGTATTATTGTGTTTCAGAAGTTCAAGCCTTATTTTTTATTTTAAGTGCTGTTAGAACTAGATTTCTTCTTTGTCTTTGTATCCGAGTGACCGAACTATTAACTGTTGTCTAGTTCAAATTGATTACTTTAGAACTGTCCTCATTCTTGTTTGTTGTTAGTCTCTAAATTAAATGCTCAGTTATTCGCATTACAGCCCAGAGAATAGCTTTGATCACTGTGCATATACCATGGAAACCATTATTAAATTCGTAAAGATGTAAACTAGGTACTACATGATCTATCACTGTCATGCCTTTACTATTTTCTTAATCCTACAAGTCTAGATTTCATAGGGCAATACCGTTTGAATGGAAAATCTTCTGGGAATAGTTACAACTAGAAAAAGAGCATACTTGGTGAATTGTTGAATCCAAAGCCAGTTAAACTCTCTTAAACGTTCTCATTGCACTTGAGAATCTTAGATTTTCAAGGCCTCTTTAAGGTTAGATTGCTTTGAGGATCAAAGAAATTTATATCCATGAAAAGACCCTAATAAGATAAATGACTACATGTTTAAGACAAGTTCTTGCAAATAGGCTATGCATTAGGCAGTGCCTAACCTTGAAGAGTAAACTCGAATTCATTCATCGAAAATCAAAGCTCTGCATCAGATTTTTCCACAGATACACTACTTTGCTGATCTTTCTTTGCAGTCTTGTGCATTGTCTTCTCCAAAATTTCCGAGGCCGACTTGGCGGATCCTGTAAATGTTTCTTTGCTCATCTTGAAACTGCCCCCGATTGCCTTTTTCATCTTCCCCCCAGATCCTGTCCCGCCCATGTGATTTTCTACATCCGAGCCCCTAAAGCTGAATGTGACCATAAAGACACGCTCAAAAAGACATTCACGACAAACATAGCGTATTGGGTTTTTGAACATTCGGAAAGACTTACTCTAAGTTCGGAGGGAAATATCGAAACTGAATCTCGTGTATGGCCGTTTTTAGCGTCTCCCATGAGCTCTTGCGGGAATGTTTCAGCAATGAAATTGTACGCGTCAATATCTTTGCTAAAGGTGGTTTCTCTTCTTGGTTATGATCGTCTTTTTGGGATTCTCCGGTGGCCGACGGAATTTGAGTTAAGACTATGATCAAGTAGAAGAGAAACAATGCAATTTTTCTGCTAGATTTGTCCATGTCAATGAATTTGGAGCCAGAGAAGGGTTAGGATTTTTCCCTCTGAAAAAAAAAAGGGTCAGAATTTTATTATAATAGATTTGGCTTTTTTATAGTCACATGTGGCTGAAATTTGGAATGTTGTTTCATTTGGCATAGAAGGGACGTGGGCTTAACTTCGTATTTGTAGGATTTTTAGTTTACGTTTGAACATTTCCTCGTCCAAAAAACAAATTTTGTTTGGCAAATAATAATAATAATAATAAAGAATCTTACTGCGTTTATATACAAGAAAATAGGAATGAGGGAGGACAAATAATGAAAATTAGACATAAATAAAAGTATACAGTTATACACCTATAAAAATAGTTGAAGGATAATACTGTATAGAGTTTGAAAGTGTTGGAGCTACAGTTGAATTACTCTTATTTCAAATTACAAATTTACAAACTTCATTAGATTCGGACAAAATCCTCGTCTAAACCTACAAAACCCTACATAGGTTCAGCCCATATGGAACCCGCAAAAACCAACAAAAACCCAACAAAAGCCCATACATAACCCGCCACTTAGGTCTGAACGAGCTTGGCTCGTAAGTGTATGTGATGTTTGTTGGGAAAATTACAAGTATTAGTGAGTTTCTATAGAAATTACAAATTACAAATTTAAGGAGCGATTTGAAGAATATTACATACGCGTATCTTTATAAATACAAAACTACTCTTGTAATTTTGGATTTTTTTTTTTTTATGGGGAAAAGAGTCCCTTCATTCATTGAAATCAAATGAATGTGCTAGCCACAGAGGGGCTAACGTCCTCGGACTGGAAAAAGCCATAACCGGCCGAAGCGAGAGCCCAGTTGCATACAGCATGAGCAGCCACACTGGCTTTTTGTGGAATCCAAGTACAATGAACTAACTGGAAAGTGACTAAAAGCGCAAAAACATGTAAAAATAAAGGATTGATGATCTAATCATCGGCCGGCTTGCCAGAATGGATAGCTTTGAGGACCGCCTGACAGTCTCCTTCAAGATCAAAGTTGTCAAGATTCCGATCACGCGCAATTTCCAAAGCAAGCTTGAAGGCAAGCAGCTCCGCTTCCAAGAGAGAGTCAGCATAAGGTTTCTTCGTCTAGATACCAACACGTCCCAAATGGTCTCTGAGAATTACTCCCAAAACCGCTCCATTTTCTCGAAAACCATCATCAACATTAAACTTCAATCTCCCAGAGCTCGGCGGAGTCCAAAAATATTCCTGGGAAGGTGAGCAAATAGTCACAACCTCCTTGCGCAACCTGGATTGACTCAGCTCAAGGGATATGGATGCCACATGAGCAAGAATTTCCGAACAATCCAACACCCCACCCCGGAACAACTTTGCATTCTTGGACTTCCAGAAGGAATACATAATCAGACAAACATCAAAGAAGAAATATGGTTCCTGCGAACCATCCCCCTACAACAGCCAAGCAATCCATTCTTTAATGGAGGAACAATCCAATTTTGAGGTTCTTATGGCCCACCTGGATCCAAATCATTCAGGATCCAGGTGGGTATAGGGTTTTAGGATCAGGATCCAGGTGGGTATAGGGTATTGGGTCTCGGAGCGAGTTTTCTTGGTCATGTCCTCGTCAACACAATCCTTCAGGACGTGGATTGCTAATTCCAAAGGCTCCTCCTACCAGCAGCAACCACAATCGGGCGAAGGGCAGATCACCAAAATTCTGTCTAAAGTAGGTAAAGCACCTACAATCGCTCTCCAAGCAAACACCTTGTGACGTTCGTGTGCGGTAGCCTTCCAGAATTGAACCCAGAAATCCTCCTTGTTACCAAATCTCTCTCGATTTCCAAACACAAAAGCTGACTTAACTAAGAAAATCCCACTTCTATGACCCTTCCAGATCAAAGTGTCATGCTTCCTAGCAGGTAGTGGGATAATTCTGAGAATAGCTTTGGCAGAGTCTTCATCTAACAAATCCTTAACAAGACTCGTATTCCAAAATCCCGTTCCTCGTAAGAGTAGTTCTAAATTTAATAAGGCGTCATATTGACTTTTTTAAGAAGTAGAGTGTATTGTAAAAAGTTAATTTGAAATTGTGAGGATAGCGAGCCCAACGATTCATGTCTAGACATGAGACACTACAAGGACACGTCACAAAGTTAGTAGGTCTAGGTCATCTTATAATAGTTTGGGTCTAATCAAGTCGAATAGAATTAACACAATTACATAATGGGTCGACACGACAAAATCACGCTAACACAATTAAGACTTATTGAGATATGATTATCAAATAAGTTATAAATAAGTAAATATGATAAAGTCATGTTTAACACTCATTTGTCATTTAATATATTTTAAGTTGATTTATTTATCATCTCATAATTTCTATCTCACATTTATTACGAATTACTACCTCTACTACATATTATCAAAATTAGGTATTGATTTGCAATTTTTATTTTAGATAGTTAAAATTTTGTTAAATTTCAATCCCAATAAAACTAATTGACTCGTAATTAGGTAACACAATTAATACGATATCAAATTAAACTTGTTGATGTAATTTTTCGCACCAACTAACACGTGTAAAGTACGTGAGAATAAAAGAATAAAAGACAAAAGTAATCAGAGGAAAGATATAAGTCTCAGAGCGAAATTGATCTCTTTTCTTTCTTATTCGATTATCATTAGCTATTTATAGCTATACAAGATCACGTAATTAATATACGCGTTTATCTATTTTTAGAAGTGTGACGTCGGAAATTAATGATTATTGAAACGAGCGTATTAAAAAAAATATCCGAGTATCCGTCTGTCGCCCGCAACAATCGGGCGACCACTGCTCGCCCGCAACGGGAGCCGGGCGACCACCGGTCGCCCACAATGAGAGCCGGGCGACCACCGCTCGCCCACGACGAGAGCCGGGCGACCACCACTCGCCCACGACGAGAGCCGGGCGACCACTGCTCGCCCACGTCGAGAACCGAGCGACCACCGCTCGCCCACGACGAGAGCCGGGCGACCACCGCTCGCCCACATCGAGAACCGGGCCACCACCGCTCGCCCACGACGAGAGCCGGGCGACCACCGCTCGCCCACGTCGAGAACCGGGCGACCACCGCTCGCCCATGACGAGAGCCGGGCGACCACTGCTCGCCCACGTCGAGAGCTGGGCGACCACCGCTCGCCCACAACGAGAGTTCGGGCGACCTCCTTTCGCCCACGATGAGTTCGGGCGACCACCTGTCGCCCACGATGCACGTCGGGTGGTCTCTCGTCGCTCATTTGCATACGGGCTTGGTTAGTAGGCCGGCCCACTTTGGGTCCGCGGATTCTAACGTCGTTTGGGCCTACACGCTTTATGCCAAATCATGGCCCAACATTAGCCCCCCGAATTCCGAGCGGCGCTTGTCGCCGGAAGGAATTATGACAATGTTCTATTTTCGGCCGTCTTTCGATTCTGCGGATTTTCGGAGATCTTTGTTGTGCCTTCTCGTAGAAGGTCTTTGTTGGGCCTACCCGTAGGAGGTCTTTGTTGCCTACCCGTAGGAGGTCTTTTCACGCCTACCCGTAGTAGGTCTTTGTTGTGCCTTCCCGTAGAAGGTCTTTGTTGTGCCTACCCGTAGGAGGTCTTTGTTGTGCCTACCCGTAGGAGGTCTTTGTTGCCTACTCGTAGTAGGTCTTTGTTGTGCCTTCCCGTAGAAGGTCTTTGTTGTGCCTACCCGTAGGAGGTCTTTGTTGTGCCTACCCGTAGGAGGTCTTTGTTGTGCCTTCCCGTAGAAGGTCTTTGTTGTGCCTACCCGTAGGAGGTCTTTGTTGCCTACTCGTAGTAGGTCTTTGTTGTGCCTTCCCGTAGAAGGTCTTTGTTGTGCCTACCCGTAGGAGGTCTTTGTTGTGCCTACCCGTAGGAGGTCTTTGTTGCCTACTCGTAGTAGGTCTTTGTTGTGCCTACCCGTAGGAGGTCTTTGTTGCCTACTCGTAGTAGGTCTTTGTTGCCTACCCGTAGTAGGTCTTGGTTGCCTACCCGTAGGAGGTCTTTGTTGCCTACCCGTAGTAGGTCTTTTATTGCCTACAAGTAGTAGGTCTTTTTTCTTTTCTTTTCTTTTTTTAATTATATTATATTATTTTTTTTATGCGACGGTGCACGTAGGCACGCAGCAGAACGCTGCGGCCTGCAGCGGCCCATGGCGGCATGCGACGGCACAAGGTGCTCAAGGCGGCACATGGCGGCACGCAATAGCATGCGGCGGCATATGGCAGCATGCGGCGGCACAAGGTGCTCATGGCGGCATGCAGCGGCACATGGCGGCACGCAATGGCATACGGCGGCATATGGCGGATGGCGGCACGCGGCGACTCGTAGTGGCACGCGGCGGCAAGCGGCTCGCAGCGGCTCATAGCGGCACGCGGCGGCTCATAGCAGCACGCGGCGGCAAGCGGCTCGCGGCGGCTCATAGCGGCACACGGCGGCAAGCGGATCGCGGCGGCTCATTGCGGCATGCGACGGCAAGCGGCTCGCGGCGGCTCATAGCGGCACGCGGCGGCTTGTAGTGGCACACGGCGGATAGCGGCACGCGACGGCTCGTAGCGGCACGCGGCGGCAAGCGGCTCGCGGCGGCTCATAGCAGCACGCGGCGGCAAGCGGCCCGCGGCGGCTCATAGCGGCACGTGGCGGCTTGTAGTGGCACGCGGCGGATAGCGGCTCGCGGTGGCTCATAGCGGCACGCGGCGGCAAGTGGCACGCGGTGGATAGCGGCTCGCGGTGGCTCATAGCGGCACGCGGCGGCTCATAGCAGCACGCGGCGGCAAGCGGCTCGCGGCGGCTCATAGCGGCACGCGGCGGCAACCGGCTCGCGGCGGCTCATTGCGGCATGCGACGGCAAGCGGCTCGCGGCGGCTCATAGCGGCACGCGGCGGCTTGTAGTGGCACACGGCGGATAGCGGCACGCGACGGCTCGTAGTGGCACGCGGCGGCAAGGGGGTCGCGGCGGCTCATAGCGGCACGCGGCGGCTCATAGCGGCACGTGGCGGCTTGTAGTGGCACGCGGCGGATAGCAGCTCGCGGTGGCTCATAGCGGCACGCGGCGGCAAGTGGCACGCGGTGGCTCATAGCGGCACGCGGCGGCAAGCGGCTCGCGGTGGCTCATAGCGGCACGCGGCGGCAAGCGGCTCGCAGCGGCTCATTGCGGCATGCGACGGCAAGCGGCTCACGGCAGCTCATAGCGGCACGCGGCGGCTTGTAGTGGCACACGGCGGATAGCGGCACGCGACGGCTCGTAGCGGCACGCGGCGGCTCGTAGCGGCACGCGGCGGCAATCGGCTCGCAGCGTTGTTGTTGTTTTTTTTTTTTTTTTTTTTTTTTTTTTTTTTTTTTTAACGATAGCGGGCGTCGCGGTGTCTTATGCGAATTCGGCATTACTTTTTTGTTTCTTGGTTTTTTCCGTCTCGGTTTCGCTTGCCCGTTTCTTTTCACCTTTGTGTTCTTGTCGGGTCTGAAGGTAGTCGTCGACTTTAATGTATTCATGCGCGCGGGTGAGGAATTCGTTGAGCGTTTTGGGTTCTTTTCGAATCATTGACCTCAATAACTCGCCTTCTTGTAAACCTTCCCGCAAGGCGGCAATGGCATCCCCGTCAGTGAACTTCTCCAAGGTATTGATCTCCTTGGTGAATCGTCGGACGTAGTCCTTCAAGCTTTCGTTCTTTCCCTGCTTCAACGACCAGAGGTAAGTTTTGTCATTCTTGCGTGTCTTTTGGCCGATAAACCGGTTCACAAACTCCGTCCTCAATTGGCCGAAAGAGGCTATCGACCTTGGTTGGAGACTATGAAACCACTCTAATGCAGCTCCCGTTAGAGTAAGTCCGAATGCCTGACATTTGATGTTGGGGCTTGCTCTTCGTACATTCATCCAAGTGCGGTAGCTTTCGAAGTGGTTGATCGGGTCCGTCAATCCTTCGTATTGCTTCATGACTGTCATCTTGAAGTCTTCGGGAAATGGCTCGGCCAAAACTTGTTCTGTGAAAGGGGATTCAATTTCCCCGATTATGTCCTGCGTCCCTTGTTCTTGACGTATTAGTCGGCGCACGACCTCTTCCAAATTCTCTACGGGGGCAGCTGCCGGAGCCCGATTGATGGCGTGGGCTGCAGACGCGCGCGACACTCTGCTACCTTGAAGATTGGCGTCAATTCTCCTCGAGGCGGACTGGTGGCTAGGTGCCGGGTTTGGTCCTAGCCGGGCGAGGGCTCCTCCCCGTCGTTGGTTTATGTGGTCGCGGAGATCTCCAGTGCTTCCAGCCGCATCTGGACTCCAGGTGCTATCCGTCTCGTCTTCGTTTTCAGCTTCGAGTCGGTCGAAGACGGAGACTCGAGTACGCTGGGATTCTCCCCTCGTCCTGCTTTGTGATGCTTCTGGATTCCTCGCGCGTCGAGCCGCTTGATCACCACTGGCCACTTGGGCCGGGTCTTGATCTTCGTGGCCGATCGAGTTATCTTGCGTGCTGGGAGGTTTCGCTGCAGCGGGGATCGGAGCATCCTGAGCGTTCGTCATCGTAGCGACGAACTGTGCCATCATGTTAGACAGATTCAACACTGCGCCTTCTAACTTGTTGATCCATTGGGCGACGAGCTGGGGGTTCGTCGATGTCCGCGGACGCCGTGGTCGGCCTCTTCTTCGGGGGACGGGTGGTGCTGCGGTCTCGGTTGTTTCAATCTCGTTCTCCAAGTGCAAGGAATGAGCTTTGCCCGCCATTGTTTGGGAATTAGTTAAGATTTGCCGTGAAGTATTGAAAATTGCTGGGTAGACCTCGGGACTGCTAATCGCACAAGGCCCTCCTTCTAGCGCCAAAATGTTGATGTAATTTTTCGCACCAACTAACACGTGTAAAGTACGTGAGAATAAAAGAATAAAAGACAAAAGTAATCAGAGGAAAGATATAAGTCTCAGAGCGAAATTGATCTCTTTTCTTTCTTATTCGATTATCATTAGCTATTTATAGCTATACAAGATCACGTAATTAATATACGCGTTTATCTATTTTTAGAAGTGTGACGTCGGAAATTAATGATTATTGAAACGAGCGTATTAAAAAAAATATCCGAGTATCCGTCTGTCGCCCGCAACAATCGGGCGACCACTGCTCGCCCGCAACGGGAGCCGGGCGACCACCGGTCGCCCACAATGAGAGCCGGGCGACCACCGCTCGCCCACGACGAGAGCCGGGCGACCACCACTCGCCCACGACGAGAGCCGGGCGACCACTGCTCGCCCACGTCGAGAACAGGGCGACCACCGCTCGCCCACGACGAGAGCCGGGCGACCACCGCTCGCCCACATCGAGAACCGGGCCACCACCGCTCGCCCACGACGAGAGCCGGGCGACCACCGCTCGCCCACGTCGAGAACCGGGCGACCACCGCTCGCCCATGACGAGAGCCGGGCGACCACTGCTCGCCCACGTCGAGAGCTGGGCGACCACCGCTCGCCCACAACGAGAGTTCGGGCGACCTCCTTTCGCCCACGATGAGTTCGGGCGACCACCTGTCGCCCACGATGCACGTCGGGTGGTCTCTCGTCGCTCATTTGCATACGGGCTTGGTTAGTAGGCCGGCCCACTTTGGGTCCGCGGATTCTAACGTCGTTTGGGCCTACACGCTTTATGCCAAATCATGGCCCAACAAAACTGTTAGTGTGTATCGATCTATTATTTGGATACGAATAAGATGATTATAGATCTAATCTAAAATTTTCAAGCACGATTAAGACATTACACGAATACGACGATAATCGCGGCGAATTTTCTTGAGCGCATGGATTCCCCACGCCAGGCTCTAAGTTGAGAGTACACGTGTCAAAAGTGAGAGGAGGGTATCAATTTCTGCAGATTCCTTGAGCTGAATAAGCACCACACGAATTGTATCTCTAATTTCCCTCCGCCACACAAACCCAATTTCCTCTTACTAATTACGTCTGCTTTTACCTTTCTGACCTCTTCCATTATTTATTTATTTTTTTTACAAAATAATTATAATTATTTGACATTTTATATTCTTGTAGAATTCCCTTGTTTTAACACGTTGGTCTATGTATTTTTCTTATTTATTTTTAAAAATTTTATTTCGCTATAATTAATTAATTTTCGTGGATTTAAAACAAACACACAATACTTCTCATCAATATCTTCAATCATTCGCATTTGCTCTCACTGAGAGTCTGAGAGACAGAGAGAGACAGAGAGAGAGAGTTTCAAACTTTCCGTTCCATTTTCTCTCTCTTTCTCGCTCTCCAAACATGGACCTGACGACAAAGCTCCACCGCCTCGACCTTCGATCGGCCTTCTTCCCCGGCGCCGCCCTCATCGACGCCCGGAAGTCTACTCTCTCTCATCTCCCCCGCTCCGCTTCGACTCGCCCGGCCAGAATTAAGGCCAGAGCTTTCGCCGCTCCGGTGAGAGCAAGAACCTCCGGCGCCGTCTGCGCAGCTCGTTCCTCGGCCACGGCGGTGGTGGAGGAGTCGGCGCCGGAGACGATGACCAAGGAGGATATCGAGGCCTTGTTCTCGAGCGAGTCCGCGGACGAGTACGATCGCCGCCGCGAGAGCAAGCAGTCCAGCAGCGCCGGAGCTTCGGGAGTCTCGTCGGGAATCAAGCTCGAGAACGTGAGCAAGGCGTACAAAGGAGTGACCGTGTTGAAGGACATCACCTGGGAGGTGAAGAAGGGCGAGAAGGTCGGCCTCGTCGGCGTGAACGGCGCCGGGAAGACGACGCAGATGAGAATCATCGCCGGATTGGAGGAGCCGGACGCCGGGAACGTGATAAAGGCGAAGCCGAACATGAAGATTGCGTTTCTGAGCCAAGAATTCGAGGTCTCGATGAGCCGGACGGTCAGGGAGGAGTTCCTGAGCGCGTTCCGGGAGGAGATGGAGGTGTCGGCGAAGCTGGAGAAGGTGCAGAGGGCGCTGGAGAGCACCGTCGACGATTTGGAGCTCATGGGACGGCTGCTCGACGAGTTCGACTCGCTGCAGAGGCGGGCGCAGGCCGTGAACTTGGACGAGGTCGACTCCAAAGTGAGCAAGCTCATGCCAGAGCTCGGGTTTTCGCCCGAGGATTCGGAGAGGCTCGTGGCGTCGTTCAGCAGCGGGTGGCAGATGAGGATGTCACTCGGCAAAATTCTGCTTCAGGTATAGCCAATCATGCTGATCGTAGTGTCAGTTGTTTCCCATTTTGATGTTTGTCGAAGGGAATTTGGATTAGTTGTGCTAGGAAAAATTGTATTTCTGGTGTATAGCATATGATGCCAATAGTTTCATTACTACTTTGTTTGTTATGATTTGCATTTGGTCAAAGGGCATTTAGATTAGTTATGCTTGAAAATTTCTACTTCAGGTATATAGCATATGGTGCCAATGGCTCTCTTAGTTGTTTAGCTTGTTGAAATATAGCACTTTGTTTGTTAGACTCTACAGTTGGTTAAAGGGAATTTGGTATGGTGTTCTCATTTGTTGAATAGTTGAGTATTGTTCTGTGCTTGTGACTTTAGTTGTTGGTTTTGAAACTTCTGAATTGCTAGCAATGATTCTTTATTTTTATCTTTGCACTCACTCCCATTGTTATTCGCGCATATATTCTCTAGGTGGTATTATGCACACATATGATGTGTCTCCGATTCTTGTTTTGTTTTGTTCTTCAGGAGCCGGATTTACTGCTTCTTGATGAGCCCACGAATCATCTTGATCTTGATACAATTGAATGGCTTGAAGGTTATCTTGGAAAGCAAGAGGTGCCGATGGTTATAATATCTCATGACAGAGCTTTCCTTGATCAGCTGTGTACAAAAATAGTGGAAACTGATATGGGCGTGTCCAGAACATATGGGGGAAATTATTCCGAATATATCATTTCAAAGGCAGCATGGATTGAGGCTCAGTATGCAGCTTGGGAAAAGCAGCAGAAGGAAATAGAATCCACAAAAGACTTAATAGCTAGACTGGGTGCTGGAGCAAATTCTGGTCGTGCATCTTCTGCTGAAAAGGTACATCTACATGTATCCAACTATGACTTGGAGATATGAATTCGATTCATCAACCAACAAGAATCTGTAGAATTCCATCCATGATGGAGGTGCAATTATTATGTTGAAGTTCTAAGTATAGTTGGTGATGCAATCTTAAAGTGCAATAGTAATCTTTTTATACTGCCAAGAAAAAGAAACCACCAAATTTGTGATCCTTTTATTTTATTTTCAATTAGGCATTAAGATGCATACTAACTGTAGAAAAAAAAAAAAAGAAGAGAGAAAAAGAGAGATCTTGAATACACATTGGCTATATGGGGTGCAATGATTGTTGAGATTGATTCTTTGCTGAATAAGAAAATGTATTATCTGGTGTTATGAAAGTTCGGCGTATATTTGAATTCTTTCCAGGATGATTCACTTCCTTTCTTTTGCAATTTAAAAAACAACAGAAACTGGAGAAACTTCAGGAAGAGGATCTAGTAGAAAAGCCATTTCAGAGAAAACAAATGAAGATAAGATTTCCAGAACGTGGAAGAAGTGGAAGATCAGTTGTAACAATCAAGAATTTGCAATTTGGTTACGAGGACAAGGTGAGTGGACTCATTCTGATAAACATGGAACAAGTGTGGTTCTTAATCTTGTTTCGTGCTAGTTATCTTTTTTCTTATATTGTGTGTTGCGTTCCAGGTCCTGTTTAAGAAGGCAAATCTTACCATTGAAAGAGGAGAGAAAATTGCCATCATTGGCCCAAATGGATGTGGCAAAAGTACTTTGCTGAAACTAATCATGGGTTTAGAGAAACCAAGCGCGGGTGAAGTTGTGCTTGGGGAGCATCACGTCCTGCCAAACTATTTTGAACAAAATCAGGTGCGCTTAGTTTCCCACCTTTTTTTTGGCTGATCTAATATTATTGACATTTCTATATCTTCATTTTTTTCTTCAATGTAATGGTTTCTTTGAACTGTCATAAAATGCTGCTGGTGCTGATGGTTTGATCACCTTTTCAGGCCGAGGCACTTGATTTGGACAAAACCGTGCTGGAGATAGTAGAAGAGGCTGCAGAGGATTGGAGACTTGACGATATAAAGGGTCTTCTTGGACGTTGTAATTTCAAAGCTGATATGCTTGACAGAAAGGTTTCTCTTCTTAGTGGTGGTGAGAAGGTAAATGTGAATGAGCTTTATTTGAAGCTGTCCCTCTTGAACATAACTTTCTGCATCACTTTATTTAGATCTTTGTCTACGTTTTGTTGTTGTTGTTGTTATGTGCGTCATATGGATGTAGACTCGCAGGTATTGATTCATATGGATCATACACCATTCTAACATTCGTTATGAACTAAATCTCTATTTCTTGGTGAACAGTTGTACTATATTCTAAACATTTATAGTTCGCTGTGTATTAACTGCAAGGAAAATAATATTCATAATGAAAACATAAATACCATATCATTAGAGCTGACAATCGTTTCCGTTTTTCAAGCCTGGAGAATATGGGCACCTGTGCAATTTTTTTTATGTCGGCGACTAATTTCTTTTATGATGTGTATCGTTGCATAGGCTTCCTAATTCTTCATGGACAATTGCATTTTTCACATACAATCTTTAAGAATTATGCCCTTTATCAGAATTATGATCTTCTTGTCTACTAAACTTAACTACTTGTCTTTGTGTCGTTTTAGGCACGTCTCGCTTTTTGCAAGTTCATGGTAACACCATCTACTCTTCTAGTTCTGGACGAACCGACTAATCACTTGGACATTCCTACAAAAGAAATGCTCGAGGTGTGCTTCTCTTCATTTTATCACAATACAACCGCGAATCTTCTGCTAAATAACATGTAATTATTTAATATGTTCAATTCCTTCACCAGGAGGCAATAACGGAGTACAAGGGCACAGTTATAACGGTTTCTCATGATCGGTATTTTATAAAGCAAATAGTTAACAGAGTAGTGGAAGTTAAAGACGGCAACTTACAGGATTATGCTGGTGATTACAATGTAAGTGCTCAATATTTGATGTGATTTCTTACATAAAACATTGTTAATGGTTCTTCTAAGGATATTGGTTAGAACAGAAGATTGATAAAACTGGTGAGTTTCAAGCGGTTGTGATTATAAAGAACTTTTGATAATTGTTGGAGAAAACTCAAATATCCTCCTCCATTTTCTTTTAACGATTTGAATGAACGTTCTAAATTGTCCTGTAAATCACTAAGATGGATCGATCTATTTTTGTGCTTATATTTCAATTTTATACGTCTTTTTATTTATCATTTCTGACGATATTAATGATCGCGCAGTATTATTTAGAGAAGAACCTTGATGCAAGGGAACGAGAGCTGGAACGCGAGGCGGAGCTAGAGGACAAGGCTCCTAAAGTGAAAGCTAAATCAAAGATGTCGAAGGTAAGTCCTCTGACCACAATCGTACCCTAGAAGTGAAATTCCATAGTAAATGGCAATCTGAGCATGCAATTTATATTTTGCTTTCTTTTTAGGCCGAGAAAGAAGCGATGAAGAAACAGAAAAGAGTGGCATTTCAGCAAGCGAAAGCAAAATCGAAAGGGGCGAAGAACGCCAAGAGATGGAATTGAAGCCATTATTTCAATCAAGATCCGTCCCAGTTATAACTAATTTCCCCTATAAAAGGGGTAGGAGGTGAAGTAACTTATTGTTGCCCTGCTGCTTCACCATGTTTATAACATACAATACATACATTAATAGAATTACAGGTTGACGTACAAAGCTCCATGTGAATCTTTTCTTCTTCCTGTGCTTCTCTTCACTCAATGATCGGTAATCGGCAAGATGAACATCACTTTTTGCAAACCCTAACCCGCCGAAGAATATGATTGCACGAGTTCTGGGATATTTAGGCCGTCTTATCTCATTTTTCTTTTTTCGCCCAAATCTGTTTTAATCCCAGAATTCAAGTTTCATAAAACCAAAAGGCATGAATGTTTTAAATGCGTGAGGATTGAAGGCTGAACTAAAGGGGTTGAGAACTACATAGATCTGGAGATAGGTCCAAATTATCATCGTCAGAGGAGCATTATCCATGGAAAATTGCGGATGATGGTCGTGTAGCCGAGATCGTGCCTAGGAAGCAGTCCGGAGAACTAAATAGGGTTTCGCATACGAGAGCATTTCCTGACACAATAACGTACTAGTTACAAAAAACCAGGTCGGAACTTCCTAAAGACGCAGAACAGTATGCCATAATTGTGCAATATTATTATGCATGACATCTTACTTAAAGAGATTTCATTTTCACCAACAATCAATTAACTAACTCGTCGATTTGTGAAAGCAAGCATTGAGAGCAACTGAAATTCGAATGCTTTTTATCAGACAAACAATGGAACTCTAGAGTATACACATCATATGGTAAAATGAAACGTGTTGTCACGTGATTTCTGTTTTGCTATGAGTGTGGTGATTAAGAACCAAGTTGGCTTTGTAATGCTTTGACAAATCATATGGTAAAATTATAAAAGCCAAGTTTAGGCTGATTCTTAAAAAATCTGCTTTTGTGCAACAAATTATAAAAGGAGCATATTGAAAGCAGTTTTAATCAAACACATCTATAAGTAGCACCAACAAGCATTACAATCTTGTTATTGCTCAATATCAAATTATCAATCAACTCATTCAGGAAAAAGCAAACCCTATTTTATTAGAAACAAGCAATATCAATTCTCAAAACTCAAGTGTCTCAAAGCAGCAAAAGAAAAATTGCTGCCCGACCAGAAGAAAGACAGTACTCAGCAGAACATAATCAGATCATCCATAAGTGAACAAACAAACCACTGAGAATTATTATTTTGATTGAATTAGCAGTTTATGTACGGCATTTTCTAGCAAAAACAGCAAAAGAGAAAAAAGTCCATTTACTTGAGACCCTTCTTCTCAACTGATGCTCTGAGCTCTCAGCTTTGATTCAACCTTTCCTCCAAATCCTTTTATTGTATTTTTTCAGTGCGTAACCAAATGACGGATTCCGTAAAACAGGTGGAAGGCCAGGGCCAAGGCGGTGACCTCCATGCCGACGGGGACGAGGTACTTCGACACGTAAAAGAAGAGCTGGTAGAAGCTCGAATAGGAGAAGCAAACCCCGCCAACTTTCAGGCACAGAAGGTAAGAAAACAGAATTATGGAGACCAGCAAAGCGCCCGAGATTCGGTTGGAGATCGAAATCGTGGAATTGAGCTGGGGCTTGAAGATGGTCAGATGCGGGGACAACGGGCGGAGAGAGGTGATTCCTCCTTTCCCGGAAACCTCCGCGGCCGAAGCCGCTGGCATCGCCGTTGTAGAGTACTTCACAAATGCCTGACATATAGTAACACCCCAGTGAACAAACCAAAATCCTTAGATGCTCTTGTGTAAGCTTGATTTATCAATTATCTACTAGTTTAGAGATAAAATTGAGGTACTTTATAGTTAAAACTTCACAATTGAAGCTCTTATGTTAAGTTGATTAACTCATAGCTTAATAGCCAATTGATAAATTAAGTAACTTTGTCCTTCATTAAGCACCATCTCTAAACCACAAATTAATATAAACTAAAAAACACACCAATCTCTAGTTCTTTGCTTTCTAATTCTTCTGAGACCCAAGAATCTCCGCTTAACATATATAGTTAACATATATGGTATTATCATATATACACGTAACAAAACACACACACTTATATATCAGATTGAAAAAGAACCAAAAGTTTTGAACTGCAAATACTGAAGAAGCAAAAATCAACTAATACGCATTTGTTTGTGTATAAACACAATAATGGACAAAAAAAAAAAAAAAGAAGAGAAAACCCTAGAGAGATACAGAGCGAGAGAGAGAGGAGACCTCAGATCTGGAGTTGACGCGAGTGGCATCGGCGGCGGGAGAGGCGGCGATATGGGAGACGGAGTGGGCAGAGGCGAGCGGGCTGAGCCTCGTCAGGAGCGAGAGCGGCTTTCCGGCGGCGGCGGAGGCCAGGAGGTTCCTGGCGGGGTCGGATTGGACGGGGAAGAAGCTGCGGCGAGGGATTTGGGCTCTGGAAATGGCCGATTTCGCCGATCGTAGCATCGCTGACGCCATTTTTGTGCTTCAAAGATTGGAGAGAGAGAGAGGGTTTGGTGGTTTCGTTGGCCTGATCTGATCGATAATGGAACGAAAAAGAACTCAAGACCAGAAGAGACAGACAAGAAGACTATTTTTTTTTTTTTTTTCCCCCTATAGTTGATAATATTCAGTTTTATTTAGAACTAGTTATTAATCATGAAAAAAGATTATATTTATTCCTCAATTATGAATTAGATCACTTAAATTAGTCTAGGTGTGACAACAGTCAATAATAGTTTTGGAAGAATGTCCTTTTTATGCATATTAGAATTATGTCACTTTCAAACTTATTTTCATGGAGTTTCAAAATTTATTTAAGAAAATATTTATAATTTTTGTTCTTAATTAAAAGACATCTTTTAGTAATTTTGTACACCATGTAATAGATTAAAAAATATATAAAATTTTAGTAATTTTGTACATCTTTTAGTAATTTTGTACACCATCAAAATTTTATATTTTTATATTATCGATTTATTTACTAGATTTAGCATCACAATTATGAATTGAAATAGAAAAAGTAAACATAAAACGAAAACTTTTCTTTTTCGTTTAATTCATATCCAATTGAATACAATTTTGATGTTAGATTTAAACAATAATTTGATAATATCAAAATAGAACATGTAATGTAATAATCTAAAAAAAAATTATTTTGTAAGTATTTTTTTAAGTTATTACACGTCATGTGCACCATAAAAATTGCACAAAAAGTGTATACCAAACAATAAAATTCCTTATATATATATATATATATATATATATAACACAATGTCGTACCACATACTCAACCTACAGCATAAAAAAACAGATCTTTTAATTTGGTTTTGCAAGAAGAAGATCTTTTAATTAAAAAATAAAAATTGTAAGTACATTTTTAAATCTGACAATGTAAAATTGTTTCCCACAAAAATAAAACTCAACAGAGAATTTCTCTTTTAAATGGTATAAAAATAGACCAAGTACATAATTTTTCAAATTTTAATAGGATTCTAATAACATGAAATGAACATAAATCAAATTGCATTTTATAATTCAATAAAGATTTTTTCTTACTTTTTAAATGTATTATTCAATTAAGAGTATTTTTTTTATAATTATTTAGACTCATATAATCTTATGTTTATGTCATTAGGACTCCATATGAGACACATGATAATTACTAATTATGTTAGTAATTAAGTGAAAATTGCTGAATTCGACCAACTGTGCTAAGTAATAAGGAGTTCAATCGTTCATGATATGTTATTATGTTTACCTATAAAATTAGTTTAATGACTCAAAATTGTTATCCATTTGACCAAGATAGAAAAAGAAGGTATTTAGCAAAGAGATAGAAAAAGAAGATTAAAAAAAAAAAAGATACACTCACCAAGATTTAAAAGAAAAAAAGGATCAAAAACTTGCATTTTGGAGCAAAAAAAATTAGGGAAAAGTGTAAACAAATGAGCCAGTTATATAGGCCAAAAAGTATTAGGCTGAACCTAAAGTCATACCTGATTGCAATATTTATTTCACAAATTTTCCCATTCACTAAAGTGATAGGAACAACAATATCACAAGATTAACAAAAACAAACACAAAATCTCTTGATGATGTACAAGAAGTCTAGCTATCAGAAATACTCTCTCTGTTCAAAAGGTTAATCAAAAAACAATTTCAACAGAGCTTCAAGAAGTTGTTACTTCTATTTGTTACGTTTGGCAGCGCGCTTTCCTTGGCCCTTCTTGGGCGGTCCCTTTCCTCGACGTTTCAACATTTGCAGCTTCGATAAGCGCCTATCCGATACAACATCGGGGTAGAAAACATCAGAGTTAGAAGAGGCTATAAAACAGGCCATTGGTGAACAAACAATGAGAAGATTAGATTGTCATCAACGTGAGAGAAGCAAAACGAAATAAACAAGAAAATTATACCTCACAAAATTTTTAAACATGAGAATGTTGCTAGTAAAAATGAATCAGCTTTTTCCCATAGCGAACAAAACTTAATAGATTCAAACTTTTTGACATTTAACTTATCTACCACAGCATATCAATCAAGCAAATGACTAAGAATAACTTCTAATGACAACGTGATTGACCTTCTTAAGTTCACAAGGGTAAGAACTTAATCTATCAACATCTAGGAGGAGACTTAAGAACCATGACAATCTGTAACTATTTCATCTAAAGTATCATCAAATTGAAATCAAGAAGAAGAAAACAGAATCACTTTATGCCGTTAATAGGTTGAGTCGGTTTCTATCAGCTCCACATGCACCTCACCTCCAAGCAGCATTCCAAGTTCTTCAATACCATCAAAAGGACCGCAGGACATGGCCTTTTCTTCTCTTCAAATTCTTCAATACAACTTAAGGCTTTTGTCGATTCAGATAGGCAAGTTGCCCAATGCACGATGAGCGCACATAAAGCACATTGAAATTGATGGTCACATTGTGCACGAGAAGATACACGGAGTTCTCTTGAACACTTTGCAAGCCGCTTCTCACATTTATAGGTAAGAATTAAGTTATTGCTTTCAAACCTCCTAAACAAAATACTATGGCCTCACTCCACCATTTCATATAACTAATAGGAACCAATACGCTTCACTCATCATTATCTCCATCGCAATATCCTTAAAACTACCACTAGTAGTAACTCCACACTCTTAAAAGCCACACTACGGTAACGCCAAGACGAACCAAAAATCACTACCTAAGTAGTCTCTTGTCGAGTCTTTACTAGTTTTTTGTCGGTTGAAATCTCCACAAGTCTCTTGTAAGATCAACATTGTAATGACTATGGAATCTCTATTTCTTAGCTCACTCTATCAAACCACAATGGTTAATACTTTCACTTTTTTCCGAAACGAGACAAATATGCTTAAATCACTAGCAGCAACTTTGCAGCCATAAATTGGAATACACAGAACAGAAAAAAAAAAAAAAAAAAACACACACACACACACACACAGAGACACACACATATAGAGAGAGAGAGAGAGAGAGAGAGAGAGAGAGAGAGATTGATTACTGATATTCTTTGCGAGACGCCATTTCAGGATCGTCTCCAACAACGTCATGCGGGTACCACTGAGAAAGCTGTTGACCAACGAGCTTCTTTCTCAGAATCTTATGAGACGTTCTCTGAGCAGTTGGGTTAAGAACATGCCCGAATATCCTCGCTCTCGCCTCCGTTACCCCTCTCGTAATCGCAGAAGCCAAAATTCCCTTTAGCCCACTCGTCGCCATTCTCTTATCTTCTATACCCACCTCTCTGATTCCCCAAACACCCAAAAAAAAAAAAAAAAAAACCCCAATTCAGTGATAAAAAAGACAATGGCTTTAGAGCTCAAGGACTAGAAGATTTACCTTTGGCTGAGAGGATTGGTCTCTACTTTTGTGGCGGTGCAGAGGAAAAGGTTGAAACGATGTCGTTTTGAGCGAGATGGTATCGCTAGGTTTAGGGTTTAGGACATTCTTTTGGTTTATTTTGGTGGAGAGAGTTTCAGAGGAAATAGAGAAGATGATCCAAGAAATATAATTAATCGCATTTTGGACCCCAACTATCTATGAATTAATAACATTTTAGTCCTTTGGTTTCTAAAATGTTATCAAATTCAACTTTAATGTATCAAATTATCTTATGTTAGTCCATATGCTGACAATTCTTGTTATTGTTAAATATAATTTATAACAGTGCAAATCGACGACAAAAGCAAAAACAATAAACTTTGGAAACGACATTTTAAAAATAGATATTACATACGAGTTACGACAGAAGGATAAATTAAAATTGAAAATGACAGTATAAAGTAAAAACGACACTTAGTTGATAAACACAAAAAACGACAGCCTAATGAAAACGACATCATAAATAATACAGTGTCAATTGGCTTTGAAAAACGATAGAAGTAAAAACAATAGGAATTGAAAAACGATAATAAAATAGAACATGACAGCGGTTAAAAACAACATATAGATGGTAAACGACAATAAAATATTGAAAAGTACATTAAAATTGAAAATGACAGTAGAAAGTAAAAACGACACTTAGTTGATAAACAAAAAAACGACATACAGTGTCAATTGGCTTTGAAAAACGATAGAAGTAAAAACAATAGGCATTGAAAAACGATAATAAAATAGAACATGACAGCGATTAAAAACAACATATAGATGGTAAACGACAATAAAATATTGAAAAGTAAATTAAAATTGAAAATGACAGTAGAAAGTAAAAACAACATACAGTGTCAATTGGCTTTGAAAAACGATAGAAGTAAAAACAATAGGAATTGAAAAACGATAATAAAATAGAACATGACAGCGATTAAAAACAACATATAGATGGTAAACGACAGTAAAATATTGAAAAGTAAATTAAAATTGAAAATGACAGTAGAAAGTAAAAACAACACACAGTTGATAAACAAAAAAACGACATACAGTGTCAATTGGCTTTGAAAAACGATAGAAGTAAAAACAATAGGAATTGAAAAACGATAATAAAATAGAACATGACAGCGATTAAAAACAACATATAGATGGTAAACGACAGTAAAATATTGAAAATTAAATTAAAATTGAAAATGACAGTAGAAAGTAAAAACAACACTTAGTTGATAAACAAAAAAACGACATACAGTGTCAATTGGCTTTGAAAAACGATAGAAGTAAAAACAATAGGAATTGAAAAACGATAATAAAATAGAACATGATAGCGATTAAAAACAACATATAGATGTAGACGACAATAAAATATTGAAAAGTAAATTAAAATTGAAAATGACAGTAGAGAGTAAAAACGACACTTAGTTGATAAACAAAAAAACGACAGCCTAATGAAAACGACATAATAAATAATACAGTGTCAATTGGCTTTGAAAAACGATAGAAGTAAAAACAATAGGAAATGAAAAATGACACTAAAATAGAACATGACAGCGATTAAAAATAGCATATAGATGGTAAACGACAATAAACTATTAAAACGACGTTAAAATTGAAAACACGGTAGAAAGCAACAATGAAAGGAAAAAACGACATAATAATAAAAAAACGACAAGAAAATATAAAACCGACAGGAAAATGAAGAAACACAGGAAATAAAATATAAGATATAAAAGGAGACATTTGAAAACCAAATAAGATGCAATAAAAATTTAGTTAGCAGTACATAACGGTAAATTACTAATAAAGTAACATAAAGATAATTCTAAATTATTACTTATGTTATAAAAATAAGGATCTATTTGGTATTTAATCATTTTCTAGTTTATGTTTTATGAAATGGCCAGCGTTTTTAAATATTAATAAATTAGTCATCAGCCTCTTAAAAATTAAGGACATAAAAGTAACATCACATAATCATTTAGTTAAAATATAAAAAATGATTATTATTTGCTCTATAATTTCTAAAAATATTTTAAATGAATTGTAAATAGTTATTTATAATATTTTAAATCATTATTTATTATTATTAAAATAACATTGTGATTAATTCAGTTTATCTTTTACGTTACTAAGCAAGAAGCAAGGCATTTGCTATTGGATCGAGCTGCTATCCAACTTGGTCTTGACTCTTGACGAAATTAAAATGGAGATTGGTCATTATTGAATCATATTGTAAAAGAGTTTATTTGAATATTAGAAAGACCCTACGAAACTTTTCTTGTGAAAACATCTAGATGGCACATCATATATTAGAAAGATGATAGAGTGCTTAATTTCATCAATTAAACATACATCAAGAAAGACCCTAAAAGAGAAGGGAAAAAAAATCATTGACACAGTAATATATTTTTTATTGCAAGAATCACTACTTTTTCTATTCAAATTGATCATAAATATGATTTCAATATCATCGTAAGTAATAAATCTTGCTTATATAACCAATGGATTTGACTAATACCAAAGTGAAAATTGCCGATTGAACTTCTTCTTCTTCTTTGCAACCGTACCAACATCCGAAATACTCCTAAAGCCATTATAATTATTAGCTCTTGAAGTAGTCAAACTAGTGAGCTTTGAGAAAATCCCACCAACAAAACCATCTCTTGACCCCTCATGATCATGATCATCATCATCATCATCTTGATCATCTTGCCCTTCAAGGAAAGAGCGAGTCTCTTGAATTGAAGGGCAACCCCAAATATGCAATCCCTCATCAATTTTTTCATTTCTTAAAGGCAAGATGCTATCTTTCTCATCATCATGATCAATATCGTCTTTGATTCCACCTTGTGCATAACTCTCCATGAGCACTTCTTTCGTAAGTGAAAATTGCGGGGCTTTTTCAGTCTCACTATTTGTGTCGTTGGTGGAAAATGAGCCAAATGAGGAAGTCCTTGAACACTCCGAGACCGAAGAAGAGGAAGGCGACGGGGAAAAAGGAGAAGATAGAGAACTCCCGAATCCTTGAATTTCTTTAGAGACTCTAAGAGCCCTAAATCGCGCTTCTTTGAGTGTCGCCTTTCCTCCTCCTAGAAGTTTGAGTATCTCTTCTGATTTTCTTTGCATGTTAGCTCCCCAGTTGAACCTAACATATTATAAAATTACATGTCACAGCGCGCCGTCACATAATAAATATAAATTTATAATTTCTATCGTACTTTTCGTATCACACTTATTTTGCTTTGAAATTAATGCATACCCTTTGTCGTCTATGTATCGAAATGTTCTAAGCTCTTCGATGACATCGGTGTCAGACACAAATTCCTCGGCGAAATCTTCCGGACCATGTGTTAGTAAGAACTCAAGAAGTATCAGAGACTTGTGGGACTGTCTCCATTGTTTCCAATCAACACAATATAACCTGCATTTTAAATATCCGTTTATACATATATTGATGATGTGCAAAACAACTAAATATTAATAAAATAAAAAAAGACTAGATAATTGGCATTATAATCAATAGTTAATTAGTTTAAGGCAATTAATGTAAAATTAGTAATGTCCATGATGATAAAAATAATCACCTCCTATGAAGAACATCAACAATTCTCCAATAATCTTCAATTTCATAAGATGCCTCAGCAATTCTAGTCATGGTTTTGGCATCAGGGCTACATGGATCACCATTTGTTGCTTCCTCAGCCAACCTAATTTGTCAATAACATTATTAATAATATGAAAATCAAAATAATGTTAGCATTTTATGATCATATGGAAAATTCAATTAGACAATGGGATCAAAAAATAATTTCACAAGTAATTTTCAGAAAGAGTATATATCCAAATAGAATTATGCTCATCCCCAAGGAAAATAAAAAAAGAAAAAAGAAAAAAGAAAAAGAAATGGAAGAATAAATTAAAGAAGTAAATCCCACAAATTAATTGTACATGTTCTTTGTACATAGGTAATCATGTATTGAGGGATATGCTTCTAATTACGCAACACTACATATAAAATTGTTGCCCATATATTCACTTATTCCAAATCTTCTATATCTAATTTACATTAATGCTTCACTTGGGGTAAACATTTAGATCGTTTGAAACTATTCGAAATCATTTTGATTATTGATAGTATTAGTGGTCATAATGATTTTGAATAGTATTAAATCATCCAAATATTTACACCTACCAGGTATAAATAATTCGATATTATTAATTTAGTTTCAAGTAATGTGAGAAAAATTATCAAAGTACTTACAGTTCAGCTTCAGTAACATCAGTTAAGGCAAGCCTTGCACTTTTGTACTTGTCTTGTAGAAAAGAAGAAGCATGCTTCCTAATCTGCTCCATCAACGAGGTTCCAATATCTCCAAAATAATAATAATAATATAAAAATATTTGTAAATCAATGTATTAGTGAAATCAATGCTCTAGTACAAAAATAACACAAAGGAATTCAAGAACGCCAACTTGATAATTAAAAAATTCAAGTTTTTCCTCAAATTATATCTGATTAAGAAACATAGATCTTGAAAGAAATAGAAGTGCTATATAGCTTACAAACAAACTTGTGAGAAAATACAGTTAGAATTAATGACAACATTTGTACGGACACCAATAATTGTAGCTCAGATAGTGTAGGAGAACTAGTAGCTTTATTCAAAGAGAAATTGGCAAGGAAAGAACAAGAAAAAAGGAACATAATGGCTATTATTAGAGTTTTTGACTAAATGAAAGGGAATTCATGTATAATTTTTTTTCCCTAAAATAAACACTTTTTTTTTTACCGAACCTAAACATCATTTATATATTGATTCTTTTTTCCTCATCATTAAATAGTTAATATGGTATTCAGTAACTATAGTTTAGCTACACGTATTACGGTTCTAAAATTGATATTTATTGTATTTGATAATCAAATCGCTGCATTTTTATTATTAATTATTAATATAACGATTTCCTTACTAATTTTGTTGTTACAACTTACGAGTCACAACAACGGAATGCAAATTCCACTACTGTACCAAAGTAAACATCAATCGATTTTTCTTTTTTGGGCAATATGAAATTCGCCTGTTACTGGTGGAATAGTTAAATGGCTAAAATATTACTAATAACATTATAACAGGTATTAACTTTGTTCAATAATTTGCAGTTCCAAAAGTGAAATGATATCAATTTTGAAAAGAAAGAAAGAACGGGAAAATTTTCATTAAAAAATCTCTAGGAGATCTTTGTATTTTAGGATGTAAGTCTAGTGAACTCTTTCTTCTTTTTTTATTTTTTTATTTTTTTTATAAGGCAAATAATAGAGTGCATATACACTCCAATTAAATGATTAATCTCAACAAAATCTTGCATAAAGAAAACGCCCAAATTTCTGCTACATTAACCAAAAAAATTTATAGATACCACTCTATATATATATATATATATATATATATTTTTTTTTTCCAGAGTAATAAACGTATAGAAGGTGTTTCCCAGAGTAGAAAAAAAAACTTACATATTTATGGTATCTAACCCTTTAGAACATTCCGAAAGAATATGGTCATATCCTTCAAATTATGTAAATCTCATTATATATTTTGTTTAGACCTAATTAATTAGAGACTTGCTAGGCTGTTAATTAGTCGTAGAGAAAGTAAAAGTAGTAAAAGTAAATTATTTGCCGTCGAACCCTAAAATAAATCATCATATTTAGACACGGTTTCATCTGCAATATTGTCCCATTATCTTAACTTTCTCAATTATCATTGTTGGACAACTTATGAAGGATTATTCACTTCCATAAAGCATTTATCTAATAAGGAATTAAAAACAAAACCATAAAATGCTGTGCTTTAAATTATATACCATATTAGACAAGTTTAATAGTTATCTATATATATTTAGAGAAAAAAAAAAAAAAGGAACTAGTTCAACAGCTTTAAATTTTATATTATTGTTATATATTTTTGTATTGCTTTTTTCTTAGGTTACTCTTTTGTATTGAAAAATGATGCTCGGCTGAAATTTTTGACCGAATCTGATGTGTCAGTTACTATCGACAGGACAAGCTTAAAACATGTATATTACATATATACATATATATATATATATAATTGTGTTTTTCGTATAACATTACATCACTAATATGTGGCTAGGCTTCACATTGTTTTTGGCCAATTTTTCAAAATGTGGTTGCTGTCACTCTTATTTCTTCCCATTTGTTACAAATCAAGGAAGAGGGGGAAAATTAGAGCATAAAAGTATTACAATCATATCTTCGGAAATTATAACAAGAATTCACCTTAAAAAATAATAAGAAAAAATTAATAAGAGAAAAAACACCAAATAAAAAGAACTTTATTATTCAACTAGTAAATAATAAGCCCCGAGTACAAATACACTCTTCGGAAAACAAGAATCAAATAGGCTCTCTTACAAACAGGAAAAATATGAAATCTCTAACAAAAAGATTCTCAAGGAAAAAAAAAATGAACAATAGAAATAACGCTAAATCAGAAATTTTGCATGAGAAATTAAACCCATAAAGTTTCAATTTCCATGCATAACTAGGGTTTTAGAGCTTCAAGGTTAAATCCAACCCATCTTCATTTTCCATTTCTAGGTCAACCACTTTAGGGATAGGATGGTCCAACTGACTCAAAAACGGCCTAGTGCAATCACTCGGACCGGCCTCCTCGGCCACCAGCACGCTCCGCCTCGGCCGCTTTGCGAGTTTGCCCGACCTGCTCTTTGAGGCAGGATCAGGAGAGACTCGAGGTGGCATGCTTGGCGGCTGAGAGAGGCTGATTTTGACTGAGTGAGCCCCACCGGTGGCGCCTCTGCCTAGGGTCAGAGAGAGGTTATTGGGCCCCCGCAAAGGCACAGGGCGTTGCAAAACTTGCGCCGTGCCCCCGCTAGGGGGAAAGACGGGATGCTGCGGCTGCACTTCTTGAGGACGAAGAGGAGGAGGTGCAGGAGCAAGTCTCGATCCGAGATTAGGGTTTGGGAAAAAGAATTGGTTATTTGGTTGGGTCAACATTTGTTGATGAGGATATTGGTGGTTTTGCTTTATGGGAGCAATATCACCTTGTACTATGTGAGACTCTATGTGGGAAATTAGGGCTTGAGTGCCATTCAACACACGGTCACACAAACGACAAGCCACTTGCTTTGTGTTGTAGGGTCGGTTTTGGGCATGGTTTTGTGGTCCATGGCTCAAGTTCCGACCGAAAGCCGCCATTCTCGATGATCACGAGGAAGATTTAGGGTTTCGGGTTTCAGGGTTTTGGAACTGATTATAAGTACTTTTAAAGAAGGATTGGATTGTGGGGGTGTGAAAGAGATGAGGGTGAGATTTATAGGGCAAAAGTTTGTTTCTCATTCTTGGTAATAAATTGATGTGTTGTATTACAAAACATTTTTGCATGGCAACTTATTTATGGCTTACCATTATGGTCTTTGCCGTGTCAAAAAATGTGCATGCATGGCATTTTGTTCAAAAATTGTTTGACCGAATTAATGCTGAATCTGTTATATATATGTATAGAATTAATCAAGTGTTGAGACTCTTATGGAAGTTAAATGAATGGGATTCTTGGATATTTAGAATGGTAAGAGTGTTTTAATGAGAAAAATCTATGCGCTGGCTAATTTGTAAAAGGTATTGAAAAAATAATTGCTTATAGCGAATTAAGGAAAGATAATGGGAACATGTAATCTTGATCATTAAATATGGTATAATCTGTTGGCATACCTTTCTGGGGGACTAAAATAATAAATTGAAAAAAAAAAACACATAAATCTTTTAGCTAATTAGGATGTGATTACTGTATTTTGTTATATGTTCAAATATTATGTTATTTATTTTCTTTTACCTTTTTAATTAATGCCATTTGCAATTCTGTTTCAGAACATTTAAGTATAATTTCCGTATATATTCTCTTTCTGGAAGTTTTCATTGGATTATATCTCATATAAAGAAAAATAATTTTATCTAGCATCTAGATTTACTATTTAATTCCGAGACTTTTCTCTTATCCATGGAAGTAACAAAAATCTACAAGAATTTATATTTACAGCCATAATATAACTTGATCAATATCTCGTAAGTTTTTGTCATAAGATGGATTTTTCATATGAAAATCGTTTTGAATCTCGACCGTTGGATTTAAACTAAATGAATTTTCTCTTCGACAAGTGTATTCTTGTTGTCTAAGTAAAATATGTAACGTCCAAGGTTGGTACAAACTAATGGATGAGTTTAAAAATCAGTCTCATCTCTTCATGCAAGTCAATTCTCTCTTTTATAACGGCACTTATAAAAACTAGCTTGTTTTTTTTTTTTTTCTGCTGAGAAACTACTTGAAATTGGCAGTTCATTACTAAAAACGTAACTGGCATAGTGCAGTGAACGGTTGATAATTATTGTTATTATAAATAATAATATGATCATATTAATTTATGCGTGTGTGGCAATGTAAGAAACAGAAAATTTATTGTCCAAAAGACTGTGGCAATTCGTATTGACTAAGAATTTATGAGATAATGACATAACTTGACAAGTCATTTTCTCTATAGATTTGGTTAATTAGTCTTAATAACATTATATCTCTCCTTATTGTCTTTGAGAGGGAAGTTAAGAAAGTCGCACAGTGGGTCAAAGCTATTAATTATGAAAGAACTATTTTATATAAAAAAAATAATAATTATGAAACAACTCATGGAATAAACATCGTTTATTTTCTTGCTATGTATTTGAATATATATATTAATATATTTATATACACATACATATAAATTGCTTGCCACTAAATATACAAGTATGCTAGGTACAAAGAAGATAGCAATTAGTCATGAAAATGATGAAAATAAGATCTAAATTTAAGAGAAAAAAAAATCTCCTTTTTCAGAAAGATGATTTTATATAATTTTTGGTCAACCTTAAAAGTTGATTCTTCCAATTACTCTTGATTCTAGATGATATATATATATATATATATATATATATTCATATTCACACACACGGCACACCACAATAACTTGTGTGCTAAATTCAAATTTTCACATCACATATTTGGAAGTCCGAGGTAGAGTAAAAGCCTCACTCACATGTCCACCATTAGGCGTAATTAATGAAGCTCACAATCTTTAAGTTAAGAAGGTAACTATGCGGAGACAGCAATTTTTTCTAAAGAGGTTTGTAATTTGAAAAAAAAAATATTTTAGAAATTTCAAAAATGACATGACAAATTCATTTTAATAAATAGAAGATAGTTATTATTTTAATTTTAAATAGTTATAAACCACAAATTACATTTTTTAAGGGAAATAAATGAAGTTTTTTATAAATCTAGGGTAAACTTTTTATTAAGTTTTTACATTTGGTGAATCCACCACTACTTGAAGAGGTGTATGTAGAAAGACGTTGCTAGCGGCTCCGAAGTCAAGAGATAAGGGCAAATATCAGCACAAGAAGTAATTGATAAGAGCGAGGATACTCGACTATAAATAGGTCTAAATTCGATGGAAAAAAAAAAAAAAAGAGGTCGACATGTTGCAAAATTTTCATTTTCTTGTATATTTTTAGGCACACCAAAACCCTATTATATTTTTTTGGAAAATTGTAACAAGTAGCCAAAAAAAATTTATGTTTTTAAATGATAGTACACGTTTCAAAAAATTAAAAAAATAGTCATGTTACGAATTGTAAAATAGCCATGTTTTTAATTGAGTTATTAGGGACACAAGTCGAGCTCCTTCCTTAATCTCACTCATTAAGAAACCCACTAAAACAGATAATACATTACATACCAATACCAACAAGACGCATCGTAATGTTTCGCGTCTTTCCAATTATCTTAGCCTGAGATTGTAGAGCGATTCGCAAGATTCCGAGAGGATCTTGCCAATGGACAAACAAAAACAAGTAATTCTGAATCTCTATTGTGAGAATTATAATGTCCCCTACATATCAAAGCCTAAATCAAAATTCATCATATAGAAATACGTCATTATCATTAGATTGAGGCTAGCTAATGAATATTAGTTATAAGTTGTAACTAACTTTGTCCGAGTGACTTTCGGTTAATTTAGCTTCTAATTAGTATAGATACAAGACTGTGTGACTCTATTGTAATTAAGTCAAGATTGTAAATCCCTGTAACAGAATTATTTAAGTCTCTCTCGTGAGATCTCGAGTGTTTGGCCTGTGAGAAAGTTGAGAGATTTGAGAATTCGAGTGGTTTGTTCATAGAGTTTAATTTTCAGATTTGTATAGTGAATTAGTGATCACTGATCACAACAACTCAAGGATAGGTTTTCTTCATAGTGAAGCAAAGTACAAAATCTCTCGCTGACTCTTTTGTCAATTCCTTGATTTGGCCATTTTCTTTCATTCTTGGACTACTACATAGACATTGGTCTGATCGACCAATTGTGAGTAATAGAACGCTCCTCCTTAAAAATACCCAATAAAATTAAGAATCCCAACCTCAATTGAATTTAATACTTCTATGATGGGGTTTTTTTTTTTTTTTTGAAAAATAATTCTGGACTGTCAGATTTACCTTTTTTGTGAGTCTCGCATTTTAAAAAAGTAAATCTGATAGTCTAGAATTATTTTCCACCAAAAAAAAAAACCTACTACAGAATTCTCTTTTAATTTCATCTAATAATAGAGCCAAATGATAAATTTATGTACCTAATATAGGTGGACAATTCAAATATCATTGTCCAGTGAAATTAAAAAATAATTAAATGAGAGAGTTGAAAATATATATATATATATATATAGCCCACTAGCCTTGTAAAAGAAAGATTCTACCGAAAGGAGCTGTTTTGTGCTTAGAAATCGGATGCTGAGCACTAAGAAAACATTAATGCCTGACTAACCAATGATAATGAAAGTTGGTAAAAAGCATAACTTTTCTTTAACATGATCCTATAGATTAAGAAAAGCCTCATGTTAATCAAACTACTTTAAAAATAATAATAAAATAATGATAATAACAGCACCGACCCATGAAGAAAAAGTTTTGAACCCAAATTTGCAGTGACTTGCAAGAACAATCTCATTGATCATGCTTGAAGCAGATTTTTTTTCTTTTTCTTTATGTGGAAACGAAAAAGGGTAAACAAAAGAGGTACTTATTATTACAACTAGTGTCTCAACGGTATAAACAAATTCCCTTTTAGAGAGGGATAAGATAATTCATAATGCCTCAACTATTTCTTGGATCATCATGATGCTATATAATATTGCAGAGTAGCTGAAAGAGATTAAAAAAACGAAGATTTTTGTCTCAAAGGAGAGAGAAACTTCATTGAAATTTCAACTGTGAAATGGAACCCAACAATGGATACACATATACAGACTCAGATAGTAAAATGACATGAAACCATATATGGTGGCTCGCTTTCTTTGGTTGCGCTACAAAAGGGGTCTTCAAGCTTTGGCACAAGCACTTTACCGGGTGGTCGATTAAACCCACTCAGTTTTATTTCCTCTTTCCGGTGCCAATCGAGAGGAGTTCGAAGCTTCGAAGGGCGTCGTCACGGCCGCCTCTTGTGGCGGCAGTAGTGCGGTTGAAAGTGGTTGTTTTGGACTCGAACCCAGGTTGAAGTCTTTGGGTTGTCGACAGGCGGCCGCTGCTGGAAACCAACCGGCTTGACCTGTTCTCGCTTGGCTCACCAGAGGAGCTTGGCCGGCTGCTTGAAACGACGGGCCTCTTTGAAGCACTTCCATTCCGAGATGAACTACGGGCCCTTTCCGAATCGGGTTTCTACAAGAAAGGCGAGAGAGCATTAAACCTCCATAAAAGAGAAAATTTGACCCCTTGGCTGGCCATAAAATATATATTTTGGGGACAAAACAGTACAAAAAATACACAAACAAACACGAATGGAACTCTTAGCAAAGACTGACCACTTCCTTGGATGATGGCCCGTCATCTGAAGATCTGTGTCTGGAGTGTTCACTGTGTAAACCATGCCCGGAACCGTTCCGTCTCGCAAAAGCTTCAACTGCGCCTGAGAATCTGTCTCGAATCTCCTGTCCCACTGATAAAAGAAGACACAGCGGTACAACAAAAACTGTAAGATGAATTGGCAGACAGAAAATAAGTCTCCCATCTTATAAAACCAAGATTAGGATCTTTGCGCCTATTTGGATTTTTTTTATAATTCTAAAAAGCTTGGAGAAATGGACAGAGGCTCAGAGCCTTAATTTCCTAACCACATAATGAAGAAAAGCTAAAACACAAACCTGAAGGCCGCTCAACTCTCTCTGCAGATGGTCCGGGATTTACAGCTGGTTTTGCAGTTGGCTGCTACAAAAGAAAAAAAACAAAATAAAAATGTATTTAAAATTGAGTATATTACAAATGCGAAAATGAGTTTGCCTGGGTTTTCTGCTATTTGTAGATGTATCTGAGCAGATAAATAGAACAGTAAGAAAAATAGAAGTGTAAGAATTACACACCCTAGCTCTTGAACTTGATCCGATCTGTGGATATTTGAGAATAGTCCAATCGAATACATAGTCAAATTGATAACCTGCAACAATTACAATAGTCACTGATATTAGACTTGCAGTTATTGAAGAGCTCATAACAAATTTACAATGAACTGGAACATAAACTTGAAATCAGTAAGCTATATAAGAAACTAGAGATTTTGGTTAAGAATCTTGCCTTCTCGAATAAATAGGTCCCGGAAAAGCCTCTTGAGATATGAATAATCTGGTTTGTCCTCAAACCGCAATGACCGACAATAATGGAAGTATGATGTAAATTCCGACGGATATGATTTACAAAGAACCTGTCAAAACAAAATATAAGCATCTCCTAGGCATCCGATATCCAAAACAATGTTTATGTTGTATTAAAAAGCCGGCCAAGAAAATTAAACTGGTGACTAATCACTGCTGCCTCGAGACTCAAATCATAATACCTCTATGGGAGTCAGCATCTTCTTTTCACTGATCTTGTCATACTTCTGTTTCTTTGTACCTGCTTTCAATCCCTGCCATGGAAGGCTGGTAAAGAAAATAAAATGAATTAATAACAAAAACTTGATGAATGAAAACAAAGAAAATGGTAAATGTAAAACATGTCAGATGAGTATCAACCTTCCCCTCAAGAAATACATAAGCACATAACCAAGAGATTCAAGGTCATCCCTTCTGCTTTGCTCTGCATATTAATCAAAATCCAATTAAATAAAATACAAGTCAAAACTAATATGCAACAAACCATAAATAAATTCAGCCACAAAAATAGCTGGCAGTAAGTTGGCTTACCAACTCCAAGGTGAGTGTTAACACTTGCATAGCGAGCTGTTCCTGTGAGATTCTTGTTTTCTCTGAGACAAACACCATAATTAACATCAGGAGCAGAAAAGTTAAAATTTTGAGCAGATAACACATTCAATTTTCGCTAAATCACAAAAATTACTAGAAAAACACAACATTCCACGAACTTTGGCCCCAAACATGAAGAATAAGTGGACACTTATTTACATTTTAGAAAACAGAACCTGTTGATAAGTAGTTGCAACGTTAAGGTAGAATAATAATGGAAGACCTTAGTCCACATTGTTCAGTACTATACCCTAACAATTTACACTTTTTAGAAGACAAGTAATAATATTTTTTTACCGAAATAAGTCCCCAAATTTATTCTTAAACACGTAAAACCAGATTGCTCTATAGACACTGAAATACAACACAAGTCATCCCAAGCCCACAAGTGTAATGACAAACCTTCGCACCTAATTTAAAACTACTCTCGCTGACTTTTTCTCGTTTGTTCTGAGAATAGAAACACAACAGTGAACACATTGAGCCATGTGCAAATGGGGCCCCCAGAACATATTTTAAATTAAAAAAAACAAAAAAACAAAAGGAAAAAAATTCTTCGCATAGGTACAGAACCCAATAACTCAGGCTGCAAAAGAAAACACAATTTAAGCAAAGTTACAATGATACCTATATGGTATATGCTTGTGTGTCTGAAGATCCCTGTACTTTTTTGCAAGACCATAGTCTATAATATATACCTGCAACAAAGATAGAATCAACAAATGTTAGTCTATTTCACGCAAAACATCATATGATGAAATAATATGATTTTGACAGAATCACAGAGCCTTGTTCAATGTCAAGTGAACTT
Source organism: Boehmeria nivea var. tenacissima (assembly GCA_018132145.1). Lineage (NCBI taxonomy): Eukaryota > Viridiplantae > Streptophyta > Magnoliopsida > Rosales > Urticaceae > Boehmeria > Boehmeria nivea. Next base: position 11,861,551 of record CM030883.1, read on the forward strand.
GACAAAATCAAAGTGCCCTCCTCTACTCCATGTCATCATAGAGTTCTCAAGCGTAACACCTTTAATGTCTGATACAACTATAACAAAAACGGACGTTCAAATTTAAAATTCACTTGACAATGCCAATTTTACTAGATATCAAATTTTTTAAGAAATATGATTTTGGCTAAAGGATTTCAGTTCCCAACTTCCTTCCCCTGAATAAACGAATACAATATTTCCTATCTTAGCAAAATTTTCCAGATTCATACAGAATAAATAGATGAAAACGCAGTTTTATTTACAATTTCCCAAAACTTTGAATCACCTTCCTAACTGTTTAGCGACATCAGATAAGATGTTTATTATCATGGCAAAGGATGTGCGATATACAAGGATGTTCTAATAAAACCAATAACTAGTATTGACAAAAAAGAAGCAATCTCTCTATATTATAAATTACTAAACCTCCAAACATCATTTACTCAAGTAGAGGTGACCAAAACATATTTAGTCAAAGATGGAGCTTATAAAAATAAATTGATAACTGTGACAGTAAGAAAACATTGGAATGCATAATGTACTAAAGTAACAACTTGAAACAAGGAGCCTTCAGATAATATACCTGATTAGCTTTCCGCCCCAGACCCATTAAAAAGTTGTCGGGCTTTATATCACGATGAAGAAATCCCCGTGAGTGCATGTACTCAACTCTGTTTATCTACACATTATTGCAGAGTGAATTTCACATTAGAATGGAGGATTTCAATTTAACGAACAAGTTTTCGGAAGCGAATAGCAACTCACTAGTTGATCTGCAAGCATTAACACTGTCTTCAAGGAGAACTTCCGATTGCAATAATTAAAAAGGTCTTCAAGGCTTGGTCCGAGAAGATCAATTACCATTACATTGTATTCACCCTCAACTCCAAACCATTTGAGATGAGGAATGCCCGCTATACAAAAATGGAGCAACAAACAAATTAAATTTCAAATTCAAAATTTGACTTCTTTCGTCAAAATTACAGAACCAATAAGCAATATAAACACAGAACAGAAAGACAACCACTTAGAAAGAAAAAAAACCCACTTCCTCCTTGAAGAAGCATGTACAGTTTGGACTCATAGTGCAACTGAGGGTGCTTTGTCTTCACTGATTCCTGAGGAAAGAAGTAAATACAACTAGAATCAAAAGCTGAAAACTTAAGAACTAGAACATCTCTATCACCATTGAAAAATAGGCAAGATATTTGCAGATCTACTAAAGAAATGCAACAAAAAATTAGAGAAGAAACATATTACACGAATCTTACATAGCATCATATCGCAATAAAAAACAAAAACTCGAACGGGATTTTCATCAATGAGCCTAATACCTAATATACCAATCTCCGAATTTTGCCAAATCAAATGATCGATCATAAATTCCAATGTTACAAAACTCAACAGAAAATGTAAGATCTACAAAAGTTCTAACCAAGACTTTTGAAATTAACAATTACTTCTCTATGCATCGATACATAATCGCAAATCAACCATAGTAATGCCTGAGGATTCTCAACAACTAATAAACGGAAAAACAAAATTAAAACCAACATACCAGCTTGACAGCCACCTCTTCTCCACTTTGTACATTAACCCCTATAAAAATCAAATAAAATCACCATGATTACAACAAAACCACACAAAAAAAAAAAAAAAAGAGAAACCAAAAATGAAAACCACACAGTCCATAAAAAGGGAAAAAGTTCCTAGTGCCGACAGTGAAAAACAACCCAAAAAAAAAAAAAAAAAAAAAAAAAAAAGAAAACTTTGCACAAAAATCAAAATGAAAAATAGTGACATTAATTGCATACCCAAATAGAGTTCTCCAAAAGATCCACTTCCGATCTTCCTTCCCAGCTTGAACTTTCCACCAATAACATGTTCCATGGCCTCTAAATCCCAAAATCAATATATACAAAAAAAAAAAAAAAAAATTCCCAACCCTGACTTCAACTTCTGAAGCTACAACACAATTTCAATCCTATCCAGTCCAATTGCTTTTACGATCCGAATTTTGTCGATAAAAAAGAAAGTCAATTTCCTAATTTCACAAAAACATTTTCGCTATTTTAGCGCTAAGATTTGAGCTCGCAACACAACCTCAGATCCATCAAACTCCGACGATCTAAAACCTCTATAAATCAAGCTGAAAAAAAATTGCTTTGACGTCTATATAAGTCCCTAGAATACAAATATATTGCGATATCGATAATCTCTGAAGCAAAAATTCGACAGAAAAAAAAAAAAGGAAAGGATGTTCTTTTTCTGGTTATCAAAAATGGAGCTTCATTTGAGGGAAATGAAAATTACAGAGAATCAAAGAATGTAAATATATGGCTTCTCCGATTGAACCAAAAAGAAAATCAATTGAGGAGAGAGAGAGATTGTGGTTCGGACAAAGAATGAACCGTGAAATCTATCGCCGACGATTTTCTCGGCGAAACGGGAAATTGATGAGCATGGCGGTGATTTCACGGAGATCTTCGGATCTAGGTCAAGGACAAGGATTGGATTTTCCCGGAAAATTTCCGCGAGAAAGAAAATGTGAGAGAAAAGGGAAGATTTTTGGGGGTGAGAGAAAAAGAGAGAGAGAAGGAAAATGGATGAGAAAGTGGATGATTGTTGTGAAGGAAAAGCTGGATGATATTATTGGGTTTTTTCTTTAATTATTATTTTGTGTGTGTGTAATAAATTTAGACAAGAAAAAAAAAAGGGAAATAAAATTATTATTATTATTATTATATAGTGTAATATAATATAATTAGGTCTGAGAAGAAGTGTCCAAAACTATACTTGAGCTCTCCGTGACTTGGACTTTACTTTAAATTTTAATAGTGATTACGCACGTGTGGTAGAACTGGCACGTGGGAACTAAGTGAAGCTTTTGGTGTGCGTGTGCCGTGTAGTATGTGTATGAAATAGAATTACATTTTTGTCCTTGATTATGTTAGTTTTGATTATGTCTTTGGAAAGTCTCTCAATCGGCCATTGGTTAATGAAATGGTATAATTTCTAGGGCTCATTTGTTAAATAGCCACTTGGAAGTCTATGTTTTAAGAAAATGGCCTAAGAATTCAAATATTAAGTTATTAGCCTCAAATCCCTATGAAATCTCATTTTTACCCATCATCACTTTTATTCCAACCTCATGTATCAAAGGGCAAAAAAGTCAATACATATTGTCTAAAGGCTAATAACTTAATTATAACAAACTCAGGTCAATTTCTTAAAACTAAAGTTAAAAACAAGCCATTTACTTAATAATCTCTAATTTCTATAGTTTGTTAGAAAAAAAATTGAGAATACTATATCAACAATTAATTATAGGCATTTCCCATCAATAAAAAAAACGATTAATTATATAAATTTATGTTAGAATTAAAAAAAAAAAAACAAACAAACATTTAAAGCTCAATTTCGACAATATTTGTTCTAATGACTTAAGTGAAGTGAGTTTCTAAGACTTGTTATTGTATTAAATACATAAGGACTTATTATATAATAATATTAGATCAAATACTCAAAGAGAAATACTAATCTTAGACACATAGGATAGGATCTAGACCGTTCAATTCAATAGACGCGGGGTCCACCAAGATAAAGGGCTCAAACGCGTCTGACGTATATGAGGAAAGCACTTCTCATACTCAAATATTTGAGATAAAAAAAAAATTTTCTAGAATCATTTCAAAGTCAAAAAAGTCCTATAAAAACCCGATTTTGACAAAATTAGTTTCAATGATTTTTGTTTTAGTGTATGTTTTTAATGCTTCTTAAGAAATCGAATAATTTCATAGATTATTATTGTTAGAGATGTCTTATAAGATTCCACCTATAAATTAAGGTAAAAATGCGATTATACAAAATAATAAAAAATAGAGAGAGTGAGAGGGAGATGTGTTAAAATTTCTTTGTGGCTAAGAAACAAAAATTGGGATCTTTTGTTTGAAGTTTCTCTCTCTATTTAGTCTCTTTCACGCGTAAACTAAGAGGACAAAAAAGAATTTATATTTCTTTTATCTATCGTTTCAACTTGAAGCAAAAAGGGTAAAAGGAAAGGAAATCTTCTACTACTTTTTTTTTTCTTTGGACAAATATCTCTTTCTTAATCGGATAATGACATAAGAAAATATGAGGAAATTATGCAATGCAAGGTATAAAATATATGTTCCTTATCACAAAATAGGTGGTGCATATAATTACTATTACTCATAAAAAAAAATGTTAAATAGAACTGAAAAAGTTTGAGAGGACATAAGAGAGCCATAGATAACATTTACACCTCATATTCATATAATAGCTTAAATCAAAATAATGGAATAAAATAGAATAATGGATGAGTTGAAACATACATCAATGTCTAAAGTTAAGATGTTAACAAACTTCACTCTAAAGAAATCAACATGTGTATTAACCATTAAGACCTCTGTATTGTGCCATTTTAACAAACTAATAGCACGTATTTCTACTTTTAATCAAGCACAACCTCTCATTCTAAATTAAAAATTTGTGAGTTGGTGTGACTTACTCTTAAGTGATTGTGGCACTACCAAACCAAAATGCAAAAAGTACATTTGTGTCCCAAGATGGACAAAGTCATATAAAGTTGAATGACACCAAATTTTCTAAAGCTAACATTATATAAGGGTAAAAAGTGATGGGTGTTATTGATGAGCTACTTTATCTCTTTTAAATTTGTTGAACAATTTCATTAGATTAGGCAAATTGCAATAGACTAGCTCACCTTTTCTTTTTTCCTCTCTCTTACTTTATAAAAGAGTTTATCATTCATAATAGTGAAGTTGTTCAATTAATCATTCCAAAGACCCCAAATCCAAAATGAGTAAATATAAGCATAGGGGGGAAAAGAGAAGAAAAAAGATTGTGGTAGGAAAATTGAAATGCTTGTCAATGTTGGATGTGTTGTAAGATCAAATTATACTAGAATAATCCCATCTAAAAAAAAAAACATATAATTATCACATGTGCTTCAAGCTTGTAGCCCAATTAACATTTTTCCCATATTTTGCTCGAAAAATACCAAAATAACACTTTTTTACCCTTAAAAAATAGTTAAGGAAGAAAATATTCCCTTAAGACTATCAATGGCATCTTTAGAAGCACAAATCAATTTGGCATTTCAAAAAACAGAAGGCACATGTGAGGATTTATATATATACAACTACCACCATTAATGGTATATATCTCTTAGGGGAAAAAAAAGTATATATCTTTGGTTGGTGGTATTCGAAGGTAAATCAAATTGTTGAAAATATTTGTATTGATCGGATTTTTTTATTTTTATTTTTTATTTTTTTGAGGAAATGATGAATTCATTAGAAAACTATGCAGAGACTTCCCTGCAAAAGTCATTACAAATAATTTAGAGAGCCAAATAGGTCCCTTGTCAATCCAGTACATGAATTCTTTTAATCTTTATTTATGTTTGTAGTTGTGTAATATTTTTTGTTTATCAAATTTCGTAGGTGCGCACAAAATATTGTTCAAGACTTTTGTAGATGTTAAATTAGTGTGTTAGTTGAAAATTTTGCAACTTCTTTGATTGGTCAAAGTCTCATAGAAATTTATAATTCTCAGATCTCCAAATTTTTTAAAATTAGAGAACTCATTCGATATGTAGTACATGACGTCATCATCTAAGATTTTCCTCCCATTTTTGAGATAAGCATATATCATTATTGCCACCCCAAATATCATACATATTGTAAAAATATCTTTCAAGTTCAACCATAAATTATCTTCTTAAAATTAAATAATTCATTCCATGAACCAAAGAGCCACTTTCATTTGTTAAGAATTTCATCCCATATACACATACTCTATTAAAACATCTTTCTCCACGTGCTATCATAAATTACACAAATGTATCATAAAATTATACAACTTATTATAGTTTTTCATTTCATACGTAAAATCATGCTAACTCACATATACCGTAAATTTATCTTTCTCCACTTCATTTAATTCAATGAACCAAATTTATCACGTGATAATGTAAGATTTTTATCTCGTACTTATCTCTCGTTTGGAGCACTCATTTTGTTCATTTTTTACCATTTTAGATTGTTCGAAAAATGATTAAAATAGTTTGATTTTACGAATTTCGAAGTAGCATAAATGATTGAAATTTAAAGATATTGTATAGGGATTTGAAAAGTTGAAAAAAATATAATGAAATGGAATGATTTATAAGATTAGAAAAATTTTAAAAAAATAAAAAAATAAAATGATTTTGATGGGGGTCAAACCGGGGGTTAAAATAGTATTAATGATAATTTCACGGAATAAGATTATTTTGTACGACACATACCATAAAAGTTTTTTTTTTTTTACCACTACATTATCTGATAAATTTCTTATTTCTCATAAAAACGAAGAATGAGGGACTTTTGTCAGTGGGAGACTGAATGTGTCCCATGGTATTGAAGTGTTGCTTTCGTTAGCTTACAAACAGATAATTAGTTGGTATATATGACCCTAAACATTGTTTATTGGTGGGGTATGTGGACCAATTATAGATGTTTGCCCCCTATTTTTTTATTTTTTATTTTATTTTTACCTCTTTTTGGTAGACCTGACATATATTTTATATACACCCCAAGTCCTTCCTTCTAGTTATAGGTCTACCCAAATCATTATTAAAAGAATTTTATCCACCAGGCCATTCCAAAGGTAGTCCTCGACTCTGGCTCATTTTTAAATTGGGCCATAAAACAAACCCAGTACTCAGCCTAAAAAAAATAAGAAGAAGAAAAAAAAAAACTTTCAAACTTTATGCTTTTTTTTTTCGCTACTGTTTCAAACTTTATGCTTAATAGCTGAATTAGGCACATTACTTGGGGAAATTTGAAAAATATAACTTTTCGACAACTTTTTTGAAATATACCATTTTTAAAAAAAATTATAATCCATATCACTTTTTATTAGTGAATTTGATCGAATTGTCATTCTTTTTTCTTACAAGTGAGGAAGACAAGAGGGGACAATGAGGGTAATATAATAGTTTACTTATGAAAAAAGTGACATGATATACAATAGTAACATAAAATATATAAATATGAATCTCAAATATAACATGAGATCATTGTATTATATTATATTATATACATGGATGTTAAAAAAAAAAAAAATAGGTATATTACATTTTAGTGCGTTATAAATGGTGTGGTGCTCATTTAAATTCAACTACCAATATTCACATGCCTGGGGGGATGGATGTAAAATTAAGAGCACAAAATTATATAAGAGCATGAAATATTTTGTGCTCTCAATAGTACTTTATAACTAATTAGTAATTACTACGTATTTGTGTTGTGTTATTATCTTTCACGCTCTTATATATATACGGATTTTTACTTTTCCTTCTTTCTCTCCTTAAAATGGACCTAAATTTAAGTCTCTAGAAATAGAACGCCACTATGAGGACCTGGTGATGGGAATGAAACCAAGTCTATCATTTGATTATAATTAAATTAAGCCATTTCAATTCCACTCATGAGCCCCAAGATTTATGAAAATGACGATAGTGATAGTACTACTCTTATTAATAGTGATAGTATTTTTTTTTTCTTCTCTACTTTTACCTTCCTTTAGTGTAGAAGTTGATGGTATTAGGGTATATCATCAAGTAATTAACAGAATTGTTAAGAGCAAATTGCTAATTCACAAGTATGAGTCAATGATGTTAAAAAAAAAAAGAAGTTGAGTTTCTGGGTAGTACACCAAGAAATTGATGTAATGAGATAAATATATATATATATATATATATATTGTAAAGAATTAATATGAAAAGCGACGATTGTTTTAAATTCGTTATATTTTTGTTTTTTGTTTTTAACACCACTCTCTCTTTAAGATAATATACTACAGACTGTTCTAGTAAATTAAGACGTTTTTGGGACATTGAATTTAGGGGTCTGATTGGAACTTTACTCTCTAGTCTCTAGTCTCTTAGGAGTAATTCTATCAGAGTGGCCATAGAATATTTGTTGTCATCATGGTACATATTGCAAAGTCAAACTCAAGCGACCACATCTCATGCAATGTTGGAAATTAAAAAAAAAAAAAAAAAATTGTGGGTTTTTAGGCTTTACACACACATTGGGCCACTGAGAGCTTGTAAAATGAACTTTAAAACTCAACTTTGACAAACAAAGAGATTTATTGAACTCGACAAGATAACATTTTCCTTGCTCTTTTCGGTGGAAAAAAATCTTCTAGGTGTCCATTATTACTCTTCTAAACAGAATATTTCATCATGATCCTTTTGATGAAAGTGCTTTAAATTTGAATAACATTTTAACCACCTTTTTTCCTCACAATTTTTCATTTGGTTGCCGAGACCCTTTTTTTTTTTTCCCCTAAAGCTTTTCAGGTTGCTGGTTGAATTTTAATACATTATCATCACATCTTTGATGTTTTGTCAACTTTATACGTTAAATACTTATTTGCGTGAGGTGTCAAACTTGGGGACTTTCATGAAATTTTTCTTTGTTATTATTATTATTATTATTATGAAACAACACTAGACTTTTCAAGCGACTTGAAGTGTGAATTTCACTTTAATATCACTTCACCTTTACGAACATGACCTCAACAACAATCCCATGTTATTTTGTATCTACTTTTTGTACAATCTGTAGGCAAGTAATCACATAACTAGAACACTAAATCAGCATTAATTGAAGAGAATAGACAATGCTGAAAATCAAATGTGCTTTTCAATTCAATGGTTGGTTTTTTTGACCATCAACAACTATTATTTGCTCATATCATTTCTCCTTAGATGCGGCAATAGACATGTGACATGAACAAATCATCCAAAGAAACTCAAACACATGAAAGTGTAGAACTAGAAGATGAACATGTAGGGAATTTTGATACGCGAAATCGGGTCTGCCCCGAATTTGTAAAAGGCGAAAAAGCTACGCGAATGCCTCGAGCATCACCGTCGATTCCTATTCCTGATTTTCCTTTTCATATTCTTATCGAACTCAGTCGCGCAAATCAACCTTCCACGGTTGTTTGTAGTCTAAACCTTCCAAGCTATGTTGTCCGCTAAGGGCAAAGTTAGAGTTGGCAAACTACCCCATCGAGGCAGGTTCCCACGAGTCCCCACCCTACGGTTGTTTTTAGTCTAAACCTTGCAAGCTATGTTTTCTGCTAAGCGCAAAGACGCAAATTACATGTTCTGTACGAATCACCAAACTATTATGTTTTCCTCTGTACAAATGTTCTTATTTGTCATCACCAATAATCTCCGCAGGAGCATTGCCCGCCGTTAAAATGGTGGAACCGGCTATTGTCCCGCACAACTATCTCCCGCGCTAGGATTTTCGACATCATTTTTATCGCTGCATGGCAGTCCACGCATACCCTGATGTTCTTCGTTATACGAATGGTTGTACCAGCAGGAGTACTAATGATGCCAAATGCAATGGCGAGCCTTTCGCTGTGGCTAGACAACAAGGCTTTCTTTTGCTCCTCGTCGATATCGTGGAGAACCTCGTTTGTGTCCGGCACATATCCTTCTCGTTCCATCCGCTCCGAGAGAACTTCAAGAGCCTCTCTTATTCTATCGTAGCACGGGTGTGATTCATCTCCCGCCACAAAGGCATGAACCTTGCTCTTGACCTCAATCCAGCTACAGGCCGGCTTCTTTTTCATTCCCCTTCTCTTCATAGAGACTCTCAACTTCGACACATCTTTCCATCTCTTTGCAGAGGCGTAAATGTTCGACAAAATTACATAAGCGCCCACGTTCTCAGCGTCAATCCTAAACAATTTCTCGGCAACTTTTTCAGCCAATTCGATGTTCTTATGAACTCGACAACCAAACAGTAGTGTCAGCCACACACTTCCAGTAGGTTCTATAGGCATGCTGGAGATGAGATTATAAGCTTCTTCCAACCTTCCAGCTCGACCAAGCAGGTCTGCAAGAGTGGCATAGTGCTCCAAGCCCGGAGCAATCCCGAACTTTCGGGTCATAGAGTCAAAATATTCCCACGCTTTATCAACCAAGCCCGCGTGGCTACAAGCAGTCAAAACAGCTATGAATGTCACATAACAAGGATTTGTTCCTTCGATTTCCATTCGCTCGAATAAGGAAATGGCATCACGGGCATAGCCATTAAGAGCATATCCCATGACGATGGCCGTCCACGACACTACGTCGTGTTGTTCTATTCGATCAAAAATCCGCCTAGCTACCCTAATGTTCCCACACTTAGCATACATGTCGACTAGCGAGCTCGCGATATACACGTTATCTGCAAACCTCGACCGGATTATGTATCCATGTAGCTGCCTTCCCAACCGCAGAGTCGTCAAGTGGGAACAAGCCGGCATGATGCTCGAAAACGCAGCCTCTTTCGGCCTAATCTTAGCCTTCAACATCTCTCGGAAGAGCCCGAGCCCTTCGTCGAACAAGCCGTTCTGGACACAGCCCGCAATGATCGAATTCCACGAAATGGCATCGCGACGAGGCAGCAAACCAAACACGCGCCGCGAATCCTCCATCCGAGCACACTTGGCATACACGTCAACCAAGCCACTCCCCAGGAACACATCCGCATCAAACCCGTTCCTCACGGCATAACCGTGAATCTCCCTCCCCTTACCGACGTCGGCGAAATCCGCAAACACGGGCAGAACGCTCGACAGCGTGAACGAGTCGGGCTTCAGGCCGGCATTCCCCATCGCCCCGAGCGCCGCCAAAGCTTCCTCGTACGCCCCGTTTCGCACACTCCCCGCGATCACGGTGTTCCACGAAACAACGTCCCTACTCGGCATTGTCTCAAACACTTTCCTCACACTGTCCCACTCGCCAGAACCTCCATCCCCACAAACTCTCTCTCTCTCAGGTATTTCGTCGAACACCAAAGCCTCACCCAAACTCTGAAACCTCGAATACATACTCATCAACGCATTGCAAGTGTACAAATCCCCGTCCAATCCATGCCTCACAACCGACCCATGTACGGACCGACCCAACCTCAAGTCCCCGAGCATGGCACACGATTTCACCACCGAGGGAAAGACATTGCGATCTGGGCATATCGAAAAAGCTCTCATCTCGACGAAGCAAGCCACGGCCTGAGGGAAAAGCCCCTGCGAAGCGTAGCCTCTGATGATGGACTTCCATGCGAGAGGAGGAGGAGGAGGAGGAGGGAGGAGGGTCCGGAAGAGACGAAGCGAGTGGCTGAAGAGGGAGAGGTGAGAGTAGAGAGAGAGGAGCTTGGAGATTTGGGATCGGTGAGCGCTGGTTTTGAGGATCTGGGCGTGGAGTTGCTGGGCTTGGAGCTTCGATTTGACGGCGATGGGGTTGTTGAGGAGTGTGTTGAGGAGTTGCCGTGTCGGAAAAGTCATGTGTGTGTGGTTACGGACTTTTAGAGCTGAGAGCTCAGTGACAGTGACGAGGTTTCTGTCATTGCTCAATCTTCTAAGCTCTTTGGATGGAATGCCTTTGCTAACACTTTTATGTTTGTGTTTGTGCTTTGTTGCGCCAGCAGACACGGGAAGTTTGCGGTAGGGACGAATCCTTGGAACTATTTTGATCACGTTTTAAACAGTGAGACAAATAAATAAATAAAATTGACCATTTATAATCGATTATTTTTTACCGTAAGATATATCCTACCACATAGTTTTTCGTAAGTTTAGTTATTTTATTTAAAATAAAATATAAAAACAAAAACTACTAGTAGAGTATGCTACATCGTAGGAAACGAATAATGTAGTATCTAGAGACTGTCGAAAGCGAATGGTTTTGAATCGCTGGATTAATATTTTTGAGAAGGAAGACCTATTGAAAAGGTAAATACGAAGATTCGGAGTCGTTTTCTCATGTTCTATTTTTGTTAATTGAGTTGAAGCCATTTGGCCGGCCGGCGACTGTATTCGAATAGAGTACAGGTTGAAGCCCTTTGGCCGGCCGGCCGATATGGTTGTACTTGAGAGACTTCCTTGACAAGTAAATTCGCTACCGCAATTTGAAGCGTGGAGTAAAAAAGTCAATAGGAAAAAACGATACTGGTGGCCTAATTTGGATTTTGTTTTCCATATCATCACTTATAGTTAGGGATATGATTATATGAAAATGAAGCAGAAAAAAACAGTTTAGGCAAGACATTCACGGTTAAGAATCAGGATGTTAACAACTATGCATCAAAAAAAAAAAAAATGTTAACACTAAAAAAGAGAACCTCTACAGAAGAGGTTGATCAATTTTCTTTCAATTTGATGAGACTGAGAAGTTACTCAAATTGAAACCACTCATCTTAAAATCATAAAAGGTAGAAGTTCAAGTGCGAACAAAATACACAATCAGACATTAATCACAGCATCCAATTCCTCATTTTGTGCTAAAGATAGAAATGACAAGGTATCTTAATCAGGAGGAGCAGAGGCTTGAGAAGACCAGAGAACAAAATGTTTCGACTTTGTGGTCTAACCGCAATTCTCAATCGTCCTCTCTTTCCGGGGGAAGCCCACATGGCAAAAGCATTTTCTGCAGATAGCAAAGGACAGTCCAAAAAAACTCAGAATTATCTTCATTAAACTAAAAGATCATAAGCAGTTACAATTTCGCAAAGTTCTGAACTATATAGATGAAACAAAGTCACTAATAAATTGGGCATTTTGCATTACAAAAAGTACAACATAAAAATTCAGTATCAACCACAAAGAACTTCGCGATAACCAGCAGAAGCGAAGAGAACTAGAGAAGTATGGTCAAGACCATTATTGTAAATGTTACTGAATCAATGCCAAGATCTTAACGGAATAGAGATGGAAGAAGTTACTTAACATTCGATAAAAACTTCTTTCAAACATTAGCTTGACCACTCCCGCTACATTATTTTAAGCCAACAAGCATTATAATCAGTGACAACAAGTTTAAAAATTGTCGAAGATTTTGCCTGAAAGAAAATAAAAAAAAAACATATATACATACATATATACATATATATATATATATATACAAGGAAAAAGAACAGTTTTTAAATTTCAGATAGTATGTATATGGCTCGGATGTAGCGCACTAGCACAATAAGTTCAAATAAGACTTTTGCTTAACCCCAACAACGCAAGACAATAGCAATTCACGAAAAAGATCAATCAAATGCATAAATATAAGGCAACAATACCTACAAAATGTAAGCGAATTCTGACAATATAGCCAAAACAAAAACCGTAAAACCAAAGAACCAAAATTCTACAAAGCAAGAGAAATAGAGAGAACCTGCATAAAGTTATAGCGTTCTCTTCCAATTGATTCGTTCTCAGCAATAGCAAAGTAAGCCAAAAGTGGGTAATGCCCAACATACGAAGCATAGCTATCGCGTTGAATGTTCACTGCCCATTCACTACAACAAACACAAAACAAAATACAGATAACAAAAAAAGGTTAACTTTTACGATTATAATCTTAGCATGAACAAGTGACACCGCAAAGTAGAAAACCGAGAACCCCATTTGGCAGAACTTTTGCTTCTCCTTCTAAAAACACTGGAAAAAAAAAAGAACTTAAAGCTCTAAAAGTGATAGCTAATGTTGTCAATAAGCTCACAGTGCGTTTCAAACTCGAATATATGTCACAACATTTCCTCCAAAAAGACTTCCGCAGAGTCGAAGCATTTCTAAAATATTATCAAAACAATCACCGAACAAGCAATTATAAATGAAAGAAAAAAAAAAAAACCCTTACAATCTGTTCAAATCGGCGTGACCAGTACCGACATATTTAGCTTGAAGGTGCTCAAGCTGGGAATTGATATTGAACCTATCACTAGCCTGCACTTCAAACCAAACAAACACAAAATAAAAATAAAACCCAAAAGCTCAACTATGAAAAACATTCCAAATTTACAAGAATCGCAATCGATTCACAAGAAATCTCTTCCTTTCTTTCAATTTTTTTTTTTTTTCCAATTGAAAAGCAAATCCAATTTTGAGATAATTTGGATTTTGCAGCCTAGTCTAGGGTTTTAGATTTAGCTTCCAACAGTTATACAAAAAAAGAGAGATTAAAAAAAAAAGCGAAAAAAAAAACCCAAAATCAAAAGAGAGACAAGGACAAAAGGAGAATTAGGAACATGAGAGACGAGGAAGAGTAAGTTTACCTGCATTTTTGCGTATTGCCAATTCGAAGAGTATCAGAGAAGAAATGAGAGAGTTTTAGAGCAAAGCTATAACTTATAAGAAAGACGACTCTGTACAAGTGGGACTAAAAATTGGATTTCTTTTTCTTTTTTAATTATTATTATTATTTTTTTTTTGAGTAACTGGTAATTATTTACTGAAGCTACTAGCTTCCTACAGCTACAAATATAACATGCTTCTATGACATTAGATATTACAAGATCTATATTACAATTTACATAATCTATATGACATTTTCAATGACAAAGTGTAACATAAAATATTCTTTAACAATAATAATGATAATAATACAAGCCGATAAGCATGTTTACTACTTATAAATAGTAATTCATGCAGCTTTAGCTTTTACAAAAAGTGGAAATTATTTAGGGTAGAAAACGATTTTGAGCGCCAGATTTTGTATTTTATATTTTTTTAAAGAAAAATCTTCTAATGATATACGGAGGAATGAAAAACAATTTTAAGTCGTCAAATTTAACATTAAAAAAAATCGTTCTTATTCATCTATTTTGATGGTATATCCTACTATAGAAATAGAAGGAATAGCTTATGACAAGAGTTCGGAGTCATTTTCATAACAATTGATACTAGGCGTGAACAACCGGTACGGGCAAATTACCCGAAGCTTACCCCGAGGATTGCCCGGATTTAAAAAATAATAATAATAATAATTTTGCGCGGACTATTACCGCATTTTGCATTTTGTTGCATGCGTGATGCTACAGTTTATGGCTTGTGATGCTACAATGTAGAAAAAAAACAAAAATTCATTACCATTATAACACTTAAATTAAACATTAAAACAATTAAATTCAAACTTAAACCCTAAAAATAATCAAATTAAACCTTAAACCTAAAAAACTTAAACTTAAACCTTATAACACTTAAATTAAAACTTAAAACAATTAAATTAAACCTTAAAACATAATATTAAAACCCGAAAAAAAAAAAAAAAAACACTTTTCTGAGTAATTAGTCCGAATTACCTACCGGATAATACCATTTTTTCGAATAATCACCCAGAAAATTGTCACCGGGTAATTCCAAGTAATTATCCGAAAGTATTGACCGGGTAAAATTACTTTACCCGGTTGTTCACGCCTAATTGGTACCCATAACATTGTTTCACAAAAACATTAGAATACTTACAATCTACATCTTAACCTTGGTTTAGACAGAGAAAGAAGATAGGGTAAGAAGGGGGGGTCCAAATTTCACAACAATCACAAACCTTTTTGATATATCATAACTACATTTAACAACAAAGTTAGATACATGAACAATTTTGCGGCTATTGTACACTGAATTTTTGCACCTTGGCCAAGTGGGAAAAGAAAAAAAACAAAAACAAAAAACAAAAAGAATACACAACAATTTCAAAGAATATATACTTGAAAGAGAATTTTTTGGCAGAAAAACCAACATGATATCTTTTCCAAGTGCTATTAATAGTATCCCAATCCACTCCTCCCTTCTTGGGGCCTTTGCTCCCATAAAACTTTTACGCTCTAGCATTAGAGTTAATCATCCATCAATCTTGTGTTCGGGCCGCAATCCGATGTTACGAAGCAAAAAAAAAAGGGAAAATTAGTGCAGTTCATTTGGATTCGCTCGATTTCTCGGGGACTTCTAGTTGGGGAGGAAGAAGCTTCAAAAAGCTCCCTTGAACAGGTTGGTTGGTGGCCACTGCAGATTCATCATCTGTAAATACAAACGAGCAGAGTACAATAAGGATAAACGCTTTTGAAGCAAAATGATAGGAAAGATGAAAAAAGTATGTGCCGGCATTATGATCGGCTAGAATACTAATAGGGATATAAAATATTTACGATCATGTAAATTAGGCAAAGGCTGAAGGTAAACTTTACCAAAAAGGGTTTTGATGGAAGGCCTTTTAATTTTTGAGCTCTTCTTCTTCAACTCAGCTGCATTTGGGAATCCACATGAGACACTCGTAAGACAAATTGTATGTGGGCTTAGGTCAACGATAAAAGTTTGTATCAAAAAACCGAACAACATTTTATTGTCTCTACATGATAAAGCCAGATATATGTCCAAAGATGAATAAGGAGGAAATTACCTATCCCGGGTAATTGATGATCATTTACAATTTCAAAGTTCTTATAAGTGTAACCCACAAAGTTAATATCCTTTGATGACAGCATCTGCAAAATACAGCAACAAAACACGAGCAATTAATCAACAATAAAAGGCTAAAGAAAATATTACCCATACCAAATAAGAGACGTAAATTATTCTGATTGTAGATTTTTTTTTTTATTCACACAGCATGAGAAAATGAATTAAACATTCGAGGAGAAGAGAAAGTCTTGCAATGGCAAGAGTAACAAACAGATCCAGGCTATAGCCAGGGGAGATTAAACCAGCAGCAGAATATACATTGGAAAATAATGAATATCCATAGCAGCTCTATAGGCTAATATTGCACCCAATGAAATAGGAACTCACCTTTCTCCATGGACCTGCTTTTGCTGAAGGTTGAGTTTGGTTCTCAGCCTATACAAGAGATCAAAGTTGACAGATGAGGAGATTAGCAATGGCAATGACATTCCTTAAGTCTAGTAAGTTTCATGAGTATGCAAGTTTGTGCGTGTGTGTGTGTACATATTCATATTTCATGCACCTGGATGCATGAAAACACTAATTTACCTCGTCAAACTTCTCGAAGTTCTGAGTGTCCAGTTCATCATTGACCTCAGGAATAAATGCAGCTCTCATATGATATAGTTTGTCCCACTCAAGGCCTTTAAACCACGGGTGAGCCTAAAACAAGAGGTCAATCGGTTCAGTGAGTTGATTGTTTCTTTCAATCGAAACGTAGGCCAAAGAATTCTAGAACAGAACACACCACACAACACCTTTATTTCATCTGCCCCTTTCGTTCCGAGCCTCTGATCCACATTACATAACAATCTGCTAATTAGGTCCTTTGCTTCAGGGGAAAGTTTAGCTTCTTCTGGAAATTTCAAATGGGTTCTCCAATTAACTATCTGCATTGCATATAGAAGGAAGTGTATTCAACCATAAATGATGTTGGAAACAAGAAATAAGGGGAAAAAGTAATCTAAGGTTAAGTTATACACCCATTTCCAGAGTTCTTAGATAATGTTGGAGAAGAAAAGTGAAACTTCTCAAGAGAACCAGTATAATGAGACAAGGAAGAAAGCACATTAGATATTGAAATCAAGTCGAAGTTGATTAAAAAACATGAACAATGACATTAAATGGGAGGGTAGATTATCAATAGGATATCTTCCTACAAGATAAACTGCTGGAGTCTCATGCATAAAGTAAGCTCATAGAATCTCTGGTTCTTTTCTGTCTGCATATCCTAAAATGTGACAAGAGAATCGCGAGCTAAATCAAAATCAGTAGAAAGAACACACAAGTTACCAGACATACTATTCAGCGAAAAAAAAGAGTTACCAGACATACTGAACAAGCAACTAGAACCACCCTAGTTAAGGAAGGCCCCAAAGTGAATATGAAGGATAGAATAACAATATTACACTGAAGGTTCAATATATTACAAGTAAAATTACAAAATAAATTCAACAAAAACAAGTGTTTCTCTGATTACCTTCCTACAGGTTGACATAGGTTCATCTGAATAAAAGGGTGGAAATCCCACTAGCATTTCATACATGATAGCACCAAGCGACCACCTGGAATAATTTCGGAGCCTATCATCAGATTTGTAAAAAAAAAGTATTATGTCTATGTCAACTATTTCGTATTTACTGACCAATCACATTCCATTCCATATCCCTTCTTCAGCAACACTTCAGGAGCAATATAGTCCGGTGTTCCAACAGTAGAATAAGCCTGTAATATCAAAGTATGTTTTTAGACAATGAAAATAGCAAAGAAAGAACAATGTGGAATCAAATTATCTCTGCACAATGTAGAATAACGTCCGACATATTGTAGGAGGGAATAAATAGCAGAAAACAAGACGCGGTTACATCAGCTTATCGCAGAATCTATTGTATCACAAATCATCGACTCATGTGAATAGTCAAAGACTGAATCAAGAAAAGACTTCAGGGTGAAAAAAGTATTATGATTAGAAGGGTAAATGAAGAAGACATCAAATATGCATATAGTAGTAAAAGAGAAGACTAGAGGGGAAAAAAAGGTACATACGTATCGTGTTGTCAGCAGAAAAAAAAAAAAAACTTAATTCATACTTTTAAACATCAGAGTACTTAGAAATTACCTTAAAAAATTAATTAGAATATGATGTAGCCAATGTTGACTCAAAGCGACTTTGTTATGCACTTTTCAACTTACCCTTCACTTTTTGTCATCTAAACATGATTAAATCATTTGGAAATCGGTCACTCAACTTAGATAGGTTTCAGATAAAAAAATAAATAATTTTTTTGTTTCCATAATAAAATGCATTCTTCACACATGACACCAATATGGTTTTGTTTTAAGATTTCAGAAAAGATTTTGAAGGAGAATGGGTCTTACATTTTGTGGACTATATATGGGACAAATAATTCTCTGGAAATCGAATCTATGATAAGGTAATGTGAACAGTATCTCAGAGAAATGTATATTTTGGGCATGATTTTAGTAACTTACAAGCATCCTCCTGTTCCTCTGCCAATGCTGAAGCTGCTCCTGTTGAGTGCGTTTTGGCGCAGCAGGACGTCCATCACTCTGAAGAGCCCCACTAAGGTTCTTTGCCAAAGTAAAATCCTTTTCTTGCAGATTACTGCAGTCTAGTGGTTTACACAATCCAAAATCTGATAATTTCATGTGACCCTCTTTATCGAGCAGCAAGTTGTCAGGTTTTATATCTCTGTAAGATAACACACAAAGGGTTATTCCTCATGATAAATACAAGAAGTCTGATAGAAACACACATCAACATCTAATATCATTTGACCAAGTCTATGTTAATAACTTGCCTGTGAATATAATTATGTTTATGAATGGATTCAATAGCTAGGACAGTTTCCCCTACATAAAACCTAGCCTCATCTTCAGTCAAAGTATCCTTTCGCATCAGTAAAGTCATCATATCTCCACCAGGAAGATACTCCATGATAAGGTATAAAAATTCTTCATCTTGGAAAGAGCAATAAAGCTTGACAATGCAATTGCTATCGACCTCTGCAAGTAGATTCCTCTCAGCTTTCACGTGTTCAACCTAAATAAATACAAACAAGAGTTGAAATCAAGGGATAATAAATAAGCCAATAGGATTCTAGAAAAAAAGAAATAACTAAAATAAACCAATATGATTCTCAGTTTCAGCATGTGCAAAACTTTAAACCTGTCCTCTGCGAAGCATCTCTGATTTCTTTAGCTTCTTCATTGCATATACATGACCAGTTGCCTTTTCTCTACAAACTCTAACCTGCGCCAAACAATATGTTAATTGGGTTATTCACAAGCTTAATAAGAGATAATGATATCTGCAAATCTTCATGCTGGGGTCATACATAAAGCCAATATAGACACAAGAATCAGTGACTAAAAACTCATGAAACTCAAACACCGTACACAATGACTTTTAGGTGTTCTAAGTATAAGGTGCAAATGTTGGCAAAGACTACATCTTGCTATTGATCATACCTCTCCAAATGCACCCTTTCCTATCATTGTCAACGGCTCAAAATCATCAGCACCCATTTTATGTCTTTGTAGACGCATATATTCTGTTTCCTTCTTCTCCAAATACTTGAGCAAATTGCTCTGCTCTTCCTCAGTGACCTCAGCATCTGCCAACTTCTTTTCAAGTACATTACGTCTGTAAAAATAAATGCAGAATGTAAATTTACATTCTAAAATCTATGTTCATAAGCTTGGCGTTGCACATGAGCTAAAGCTCTCGAATCCAACATAAATGCAGAGCACCGAACCAAAGATTAATGCGGTAGAATGTTATACAAGTAACTTAAACTTTGCCAGCATGAGACGAAGGAGTAAAATGATACCGTTCTTTCCTCTCCTGCAAGCTTTTCATCTGCTTCTTGTAATGATTCTCTATATACTGCTTCGCAGCTGCAACTTTCTGCTTCGTTACATTCGAAGGCACTTCTTCGGTTGCTACTCCTTTTAACCCATCTTTCACATTGCTCGTTGTCTCCTTGTTCTTTGATGACCTGGCCTTTTCTTTTGACTTCAACTTATTGAACCAACTTCTCACAGAGTCCATTGTTTCATTCAACTAATACACAAATAACGTCCTCTACCAAGCCACACTGCTATAGGTACATTGTACTCCAATAACTACTTAAAAAAATATCATTCATGGAGAAATTCGAACATTTAAAATGTGGATTCCAGTAGTTACTGAAGCATCGCTAATCCCCAAAGACCAATGTCATATTCTGCATTGACAAACCCAGATTAAAAATAATAATAATAATAATAATCCATGAATTGTGTTAAATTTACTCAAAAATACCCAAATGCAAGCAAAACTACCCTATTCCAGGGAAAGATAAATGAATGAAGCAAATCCCAGAATAATAATCTAGTCCCATAAATCACTCAGCACCAGAAATGACAATTATAAGAATATAACCATGATTGACCAGACAACTTTTTCAGAACTAGACACCTTTTTTAAGCATGTTATCTGTTGCAAAAACGACCTAGTACTATAACAGCACGAAAACCAAGCAACGCACTTCTAAACATAGACAGTCATGAGAGTCTTTTAAAGACATAATTAAAATCACACACTCACAACCACCAAGCAATCACAAAAACAAACAAAACTCTCAAATCACACACACTACCAAATCCAACTATATACATCAAAAATTAAGAAACAATATTCAACACTTCAAGCTCCAAATCTCCCAGTGAAAACAAGCACATTTCCGAAAACAGTTTCCAATTCCCCAAAAACAAAACCCGATCGATCAAGCACAGAGAAATTCACTCGAACGAGACCTCGAAATCGAGAAATCCCCTTAAAAGCTCTCATTTTGACCCCAAATTCAGACACAATCTCGCGACGGAAAATCCAAATCAGGAAACTTACACGGAAAGTCCGATTCCAGAAGAGAGAAAAGGAAAGTACCTCGAGAAAATCTCGTTGGAGCGACAGAGAATCGCCATTGGTGAGCGAAAGGAAGCGAAACCCTAGAAGAAGAAGAGAAAAGCAAAAGGAATTGAGAGTGGAAACTGAAGAAGAGCACTTTGGTTGTGTTGGTGTTGTTGGTTATTGTTCATCATTTCTCTCTCTTTTGGCCTTTTTTTTTTTTTCCTCTTTTTTTTTTTTTGGGTTTTGTTCTTGTTTAATTAATTGTATATTTGGTTTTGGGGAAAAGTTTCAACACTTGCTTTTTATAGTTGCTTTGACTTTATAGGTAGACGTTTATTTTTATTTTTATTTTTTTTTCTACTGTTTTGTTTATTTATTTTTGCATTAGTATATCTAATCCATTGTTCTATCTGCATTTGAGCTTCAATCCAATGTTATTTTCAATATTAAATTTGACAAATAATATAATTTTGACATTCGAAAATTAGTATCGATTAGCTATTTTTTTGATAATCAATTGTCAGAATAATTATGATTATAATTTTATATTATAAAAAATCACTTATATCAAAAAGTCATTATTACCCACTTGTTTGTGCTAAACATTTCACCTATTTTATTTTTTTTATTTTTTTCAACTTTCGTAATCCTACAATCCATCCCATTTTATTTCATTTTTTTTCAACTTTCCAAATTCCTATACAATATCCTTAAATCTCAATCATTTATACCACATCGAAATTCGTAAAGTCAAACCATTCTATATCATTTTTCCAACCATTTTTAAATCATTCCAAACCATTTTCAAACTATTTTTTCCATCCTAAAAAATGGGATGGAATGGGTGAAATATTTGGCCCAAGCAACTGGTACATGTTTCGTATTATTAACTAATATTATCTTTAATGAGTTGTGCAACTAAATAATAGTAAAAAGTATTTGAAATGACACGGGTATTTTATGCCAAACATAATATTTTGATCATTTTTTGTGTCAAATTTAATATTGATATTAACGTTTGCATCGAAAATAGTCTTAGTGGTGACTTTTTTTATGTGTGTTTTTCTTTTTGAGAGAGAAAATAAATAACTGCATTTTGTCGATTAAATTATGGGTCAATTTTTATTTTTGGTTGTAGATTTTATAATGTCTTTGAATCGGTTTATGATAAAAAAAATATTGTAGTATTTTAAATAGATATACATTTCAGCTCGCCCTCGAAGGCTTTAATGCTCGTTGTGATGTTGTTTTGAATGGCTGAGAAGGGTTGAATTAGGTTATACAATTTGAGTCCAGATACGAGATATGACACGAAGTTAGCAGATTTGGGTCATTTCTTAATGAATCTTGGTCTAATCGAGTCGGACACGATTAACACAATTAAATAATGAGTGAACATGACACAAGCATACTAACACGGTTAAGATTAACTAAGACACAGTTGTTAAATAAATTATAAATAAGTTTATATTTAAATTTTAGAAAATTTTAAGAAAATAGTCATTTGTTTACAAAATGATTTTAAAAAGTTGCCACAGTTTCAAAAAATTTAAAAACTAGCCAAGTTAGAAATTTCTTACAAAATTTTTTACCTAGTGTCAAATATTTCTTATAATATTTTTATGTGTATTTTTGTTATTGTCAGAAATTTCTTACAGTTTTATTGCTGGTTTTTAATTTTTTTAAAACTGTAACTATTTTTTAAAATATACGGTCTAAAATAACTATTTATCTAATTGACCCTAAATTTTATTTACGTATTATTTTATAATTTTTATCCACGTGAGACACGAGTTATGATTCTTATTATATATAGTATCAAAATTAAACCTTAATTTATACTTTTTTATTTTCAACTATTAGATAATATAGTTAAAATTTTATTGATTTAAACTTAGATAGAGCTAATTGAGTCTAAACAAGTACGCATGTGATACGACTCATTGAAAACTAATTTAGACACGATTTATAAATGAATCGTAATTGAAAGACACAATTAATACGATATTTAACTGGATCATATCTAATTCTGTTGTTTAGACACAATATTTAATTAGGACGGTTTTGCGTCTAGTTTAAATTTATTAGACACAACACAAGCATGGCAAGGGAAATGAATTGCCATCCCTATGTTGATTAAGGTGGTTTGTCAACATTGTTTTAGTTTATGTTTTGTGTTCGTATATATGTATATATATATATATTGTAATAATCTTGAAGGTGATTTCACACTCTTTAATATTGTTTCTTAATCTCCATTGATTGAGTTTGTCCATCGATGAAAGTTATATCCAAAGAGCCGATATTATATATGAAATACCTTTTAGTTTTTCCTTTGTTGGGATATGGCATATGCTACTATCTTTTGAGCATTTTTCATTCAATTATACCGGTGGTTCTAGTGTTAGATCGGGGTAAAAATGTTTGTTGTATCTAGGTCATTAACATCTATATTGATGTTTGTACCAATTTGATGTTTTAATAGAATTTCACTGGAAAACTATATTTTGAAACATTGGCTTATAATATGACTAATTTAAGCTAAAATTTTAGTATTAAAAACTTGGAAAATTTAAATTATTTATTGTTTTTCATGGGACTTTTTTTTTAGGGTTTTCCTTTTGTGAGATATTCTTAGTATGAGATAGTTATAAAGTCAGTGTGGTTTAGTCAGTAACTAACTAAGAGACCGTTTAGATATGAATTTGAATTAAAAAAATAACTTAAGCCATTTGGTATAGTTATTGCTTGATAATTTCTTTTTCAACAAAAATTCATAATTAAAGAGTAAGGATACTCTTCCTATATTGAAAAAAAAAAAACTTTTTCAAATTCTCATTTCAAAATTTTTCTCTTAAATCTCAATTTAAATATTACAGTCATATAACAATTCAAATTCAATTTAAGTTTATAATTTAAATACAAAAATTTGACTTTTCCAACTCGATTCAAGAATCTTTTAGTTAAAATTACGAACTGACCTCAAAATAAATAAATCTATAAAGATTGAAAGAGATAAATAAATCAACTTGTTACATTATTACATCTCCCTATATAATATTACGTGAAGCATCGATTAATATAGAGAATCATATAATTAGTATTTCTCATGTAGCGATCTCTATCTACTTGTACATATAGTGTAAATTGCATTCTATAATTTAAAAGTATTGCATTATTTGATCTCAATAGGAATAGGATCATCCACAAATAAATAAATAAAGTTTAGTGTTAATGATACCTATAAGAATAGGACCATCCATTTATTTGATGTACAATTTTTGGACTTATTATTTAAATAGAAATGTGATGAAGAATAAAATCTTATAATTTATGAATAGAAATTTATTGTTTCATGGATGTCCTCAAAACTATCCATATTAATCATATTTTTTTTTAAGAATTACATATAATTACGTATTAAACTGCACATAGATCTTAATCTCTATTTAAGAGCATTAGCGAGTAATTGAGAAGTAGACGCATGGACTCCTCGTACCTTGGACTCAATCGCATTATAAATATACACATCCATATAAGAGAAAACACATTCACTAAGATTTGAATATGTGACATCAACCTCTATATTGGAGGACTTTGCCACCCGAGCTAACTCTCGGTGGTCGTATTAATCACATTTTAACATTGCATTCACTCTTATTATATTTTCTTTAAGAATCTCAAACATTTTCAAAACTTTTTACTAATTTGATGAGTTGTCAAAACATAATTAATAGATGACAACTTTGGAGACGGCGATTGGTACAGTCGAATTTTTTTTTTATAATTAATAATTATTTGTCAGAAAAACTTAAATTTATTTTAATCTCCAATTTTTAGTCATATATTTATATGGTATAATTTTAGGGTCTATTTAGAATTTAGTCAATCTCTAATTCATGGTTTAAGAAAATAGTCAACGTTTTCATAAATTAAGAAACTAGCCATTAGCCATTAAAAAACGAAGGCCATAAATGTAACATCAAACAAACATGTAATTGAGAATTTACTCAATAATCTCATAATTTTAAAGGAAAAATGCCAACAAATTTAATGTGTGTTTCAAAAAAAAATCCTTTTATTTTTACTAATGTCTCATTTATCCCTTTATGTTTTTAAAATTTTGTTAACATATGTATTTTATGATAAATTTTCATTGAATTTGTTTACTTAAAATTATTATAATAGCCATACATTATAAGATAATATATAATAAAAACAGCACTGAGGCATGATCAAAGGTTGAATCTTATAGCCAAACACATAAAACATTGATTTTATTTTAGTTAATTAAAAATGAGTGCAGCTAGAAAGCTGAGCTGGACCACGGAGACAGATATATCAAAGAATATTTGCCCAAACCCAAACAATCACTTTACTCACACATTCAAAGCCTTGATGTCCGCCTGATATACAGTGCCCATGCCTGACACGTGGCATCGAGGTCCGCTGGCCCCACACGTCATTTGGCATCTCCGTATGTATTCATACTAGTTTTTACTTGGGTGTAGAAGACGTGTGAAATAATATAACATATACAAAAATATAGGGAAAAAAATAATAAAGTATATTTGTTAAATTGGAAAGAATAATTGATATTTTGTTATTTTAAATAATTAAAGAATTAAATTTATTATTTAATGATAATATATGGGTTCTTTTAAATAGAAAAAAAAATAAAGATAAAAGCCTAATACAAGGAAAACAAAAAAAAAGATAGTAATGGTAAAAAAAAAAAAAATACATGACAATAGGTGTGAGAAAAATATTTTGAACTTAGCTGTGTTAAGAAATTATTTTTCGAGATCATTACAATAAGAAAACAATAGTTGAAACAATTAAAACAAAAAAATAAAAATAAAAAATAAAAGAAAGAAGAGAAAATTTGCAAAAACCTCCTCAAAATTTGCTTAAAACACCCTTAATATTTTTTACAAATCCCCTAAAATAAGTTCTTTTTATTGAAAATTTAAAAAAATAATTTATACAATATCTAAAAGAATCTAATGGGCCGGAACGTTTCGTCCGCTTGTGGCCTAAACGTTTCGTCCTCGTTTTTTTTTTTTTTTTTTTTTTTTTTTTTTTTTTTGCATTTTTTTCGTGCGAAAACCAAAAAAACGCGATTTTTAGGGGGTTAAAATGAATTTTTTTTTTAAAGAATCTAAGGGGCCGGAACGTTTCGTCCGCGCATGGCCGAAACGTTTCGTCCCCTTATTTTTTTTGCATTTTTTTCGTGCGAAAACCAAAAAAAGCAATTTTTAGGGGGTTAAAATGATTTTTTTTTAAAAGTTGGGTTATTATATAATTTGATAAATTATTAAGGACTAAAATACAATTAAATAGGACTAGGATGAAAAATAAAAGAATTCTGCGCAAAAAAAAAAAAAAAAGGCCTCTGACACGGTCCCGCGTGTCAGGGGCTGTCCCCCATTCTCTCTTTTATTTTTTATTTTTTTATTTTTTTATTTTTATTTTAAATCCTATATATTTTTTATTTATAAAATTTTTATTTTTTTTTATTATTTTCTTGTTTTATAATTTTTTTAATTTTATCTTTCAATTTTAAAAACTATTTTTTACTATATATTTATAAATGATTAAATATTGGGTCAGTTAGGTAAATAGCTATGTTGGACTGTGTGTTTTCAAAAAATAGCCACAGTTTAAAAAAATTTAAAAACTGGCCATAACACACTGTAAGAAATTTTTGACAATAACAAAATTACACATAAAATGTGCTGTAAGAAATTTTAGACATGTGCCAAAAATTTTTATAAGGCTAGCTTTTAAATTTTTTGAAAATGTGACTATTTTTTAAAATTATTTTATAAACAGTGACTATTTTTTTAAAATTTCCTTAAATATTTCTAATATTTTTTATTTAATTTTCATTTAATCCATAATTTAATATGTTAAAAAAAAATAATTTACACATGTAGAGCACGTGCTAAAAAACTAGTAATAGTAAATAGGCGCCACATATTTCCCTATAGTAAGCGTTTCTTATCCAAAGTGAAAGAAACACATTAGTATTTAGTGTGTATATATATATATATATATGTATATTTTGGTCCATTATGATAAAGTTCTTTTAGATTTTATTTTCATTTTAGATTATGCAATAGTCTACAAAGAAACTGAGCCTTTGATAATTTTTTTTTGACTTTTTCATTTACGATGTAGAAGTTGTTTCCGCCCGGGTTACGTCCTTTTTCTTTTGGGTAAGTTGTAAAAATATTTTAAATTGAATGAGTCTTTTAAAAAATAACACATATTTTAAAATATTAAAGAATAATTATTGTTAAAAATTTTATAACAAAAAAAATATTTACACATTTATAAGAAAATCTTTAACACTTCAAATTTAATGAGTAAATATTGAAATGTTATAAAATTTCTTATAAATGTATAAAAAAAAAATTTGTTATTTTTTGTCATAAAATTTTTAACAGTGGCTTTTTTTTTTTTAATATTTTGAAACATATGCTATTTTTTAAAAATGTTAAAAAATTCACCATTTTCTACAATTTTTTTTTGGTCTATTTGATATTTAGCCATTTTTTAATTCATGTTTTAAGGCAATAGCCGACATTTTCAAAAATTAAAAAATTAGCTATTAATTCCTTAAAAAAACTAAGAGTATAAAAGTAACATCAGATCATCATGTAATTAAGAAAATGACTATTAATAGAAATATTGACTATTTTCTTAAAATATCATCTAAAAAATAATTATTTATTTAATAATTTTGTTTGGCTCGTTTGACATGATTTTGCGGGGCTAACTTCTAATTTCCTTGGCCTATAAGCTACTTATGTTGTTGTTTTTAATACTTTTTTAAAAGTACTTTAGTCATGAAGAAAAATTTGTAGCTGCTTATGTTGTTGTTTTTAATACTTTTTTAAAAGTACTTCAGTCATGAAGAAAAATTTGTAGCAAAAAATATTTCAATTTCTTATATATCTCGTCTTTCCAATGTTTTGTCGATGCGAGGACTCTTTTTGTTTATATTTTCCAATAAATTTTAGAAAAAGCTTAACATTTAGAAAATAATTAGTGGGTGAAGTAGAAAAATATTTTTATATTTATAAAATAATAAAAATAAAATTTTAAGTTTTTGAAATAATTGAGTAACTAGTTAATACATTAATTACTTGCATATATTTTTTACAACTAAGTTACTTACCCACTGATAGCTGATGATAAATTTTTTTTTTTTTACAAAAAAAATTACCATCAACTTTTAATGTGTAAATAATTAAATCACTAGATAATTAATTATATTTTTTTAAAAATTTAGTATTAATTTAAATAAAGTGTTAAAAATTTAGTATTCACTATAATTTCTCCTTAAAATACAACGCATACTTTACTAAAATATAAGAGATAATTACAGTATTAACTCTATATTTTATTTTTCCTACTTTCCTTTAAGCTAAGTTATTGCCAGAAGGACATGGCATCTCGAGAGTTTGAAAGCCATGAAAACGGTCCAATCACGTAAGACCACTTGTCCATACGCTAAACAGCCTCAAGTGCTTGTGGATTTAATGCTAATTAAAATCCCCTTTGGTCATTGTTTAAGGAATTTAATTCCCTCTTTAATTAAGGGCAATTGTAGGGAAAAAGGTGGTATGGCCAAATAAAAAATCACTATTGTGTGACAAATTTTGGGTTGTGAGAAGGCGATTGATTGTATGTGAATTTTGGCTTTTTGGCTTTTGATTGGTCATGTAGAAACAATTAATTCCTAGCTTTAATAATCAAGTGATTTAAGAGACATTTATCTCTAGACCTCACTTTTTCAAAAGTTGCACATGACAAA
The DNA here is from genome assembly GCA_018132145.1 of Boehmeria nivea var. tenacissima. Lineage (NCBI taxonomy): Eukaryota > Viridiplantae > Streptophyta > Magnoliopsida > Rosales > Urticaceae > Boehmeria > Boehmeria nivea. The sequence goes on from CM030883.1 coordinate 11,890,620, forward strand.
TCTACGTTCCACATTGATACCAAGAATATGAATTTTCAATCCCATATGTCCCATCCATTAGGAAATTGCATAAAGAATTTAGACTAAAACTAAACAAGAGTCACCTTCTAATCTCACCCACATAGATGCCTATCCAAATCAAATGAAAAATTTATAGCTGTAAGCAATAAATATGTTGACTTTTGGTATATTTCTTGATACCTCTTTTGAATGGAAATCAGAATTCTTTTTTCCTCCATTTTCGTAGCCAATGATCTAGTTCAGCCTTTATTGTTTCTTTATATATATATATATATACATACATATATATATATATAATAAGAAGATTCTTATAATAATATATGGTATAGATGATGAGCAATTTTTAATGTCAATTTTTTTCTTAAAATTAAAATTATAAATCTTACAATCTAAAATCATGATCATTGAAGAATCTTCCTTTAAAAATAACCCCCTAATTATTTTTTCTTATATAAAAGTTTAGTTTTGGGTATGTTACTTATAACAAAGTAGTCAACTAAATAATTGATATCTCAAAAACTGCGATTTTATTTATATTACAAAAATAAAATAGATTAAGGAGTAGCAAAATTTTCCTTTATTTATGTACTCTTCACGTATCTTTTATTTTTATTTTTCTCTAAAATCCTTTGGTCTAGTATCCATAAGTTAGAAATGTTCTTCACGTATTCTTTTTTGTTTTTTTTTCCCCCCCTTCCTTTAAGCCTTTGGTCTCGCTAACCATAAGTTTAGAAATGTGCAATTCTTAGACTTCCAAACACTTTGCAAAGGATAAGGTTTGGACACAAAAGAGTTAGCCCCACAACAAAGGCAACTTGACTTGGTGGGTTTCCCTTAGAAGTAGGGCATCATGGTGGACCATTCTATTATTGGATGCCAATCCATCCAAATTGAAAAGAGTATAGACTATAGAGAGAAAAGAAAAGAAAAAAAAAAAGTTTCTGAAAATGCCATTGAGAGAGCTATCAAACTACCATGTTGTTGAACCAAATCAAGGCAATTTGTGAATAATGCTTGTGTGTCACACTTTGAAACATGCCTTGTTTTGTACCTTTGTTGGATTGTAAATTCGTTTTGTCTTTGTGTAAGAGTACCCACTTGTAGCCTAAGTACAGCCGTCCTACAAAACCTTGCATTGGTCTTGATCTCCTTGTAATAGTAACAATGATAGTGGACTATACTTGCACTAATCTTTTTGGTAATAGGTCCTCTGGTTTTTGTCTGGTTTATTTAAGAAATATCAAAATTAGGGTTTTTATGTATTAAATTAAGGGACATGATTTTCAATGAAAGGAGAAGACAAGCGTCGTTCAATATTAAATTATGGATAATACAAACAGAAGATCTTAGCAACGAGTCAAAGAAGAAAATCGATTAACATTTAACACTTTGGACCTTTTCCCTTGATTGCTCTTGTTGTCCCACCCAACGGTAATGCAATGTAACCGAACTTGAAAAATGGAATTTGTTTTTATTGATGATACCAAAAATTGTCATATCATAGCATAAGACCTAATTATATTTACAAATTCATGATAAGTTTAGATCATAAATTCAAACACATTTAGCACTAGACCATTATTTAAGTTTGACTTTTTGTTAGTGTAATTACTATAGTAATATGGTTTAAACTATTTTTTTATTCGGATTACAATCCAAACAACTATATTTTATTAACGTGTTTACGACGATGCATCGCTAATAATGATTACAGGACACCGCTCAAATAAATTTGCATCAATTTGGGTCAATGCCAAATGGGAAAAGGGAACAAAAGGACCTAGTTTTCTTACACCACAAGTTGGTCCAAAATGGTAAAGAACAAACCACATGCATGATGGCTTGGAAGAATCAAGTTCCATGTACGCAAGGAAACAAAAAGTAACAACAAAATATAACTAGAATGTGTGTTGGGAGTGCAAAAGATTCATGAAGACCATTTGGGTCCTATGTGTCTGTAAGGAAGAGGAAAATCATGTAAAAAAACATGAGAGATGTTGAGAAAGAGATTAGAACATGAATCATTACACCACACATGCTAGTGGTCACAGCTGCTGTTTTTAGCCCTTTTTTTTAAGGGAAAGAAAGATACATAAAATCATGGAACTGTTGAAGCATCACAACTGGAACAGCTTTTAAGCATTGGATATGGTCAATAAACAAAACATATATGATGGAACAACAGAGCTTCCAAATATCAGATGGTATATTCCAAGTGTAGTAAGGTAACATCAAAGGAATCTTTAGCAATCAATTTTAAAAGTGATTCTCAGAAAGCACTTCTGAAACTGGTCAAAATTAGCCCTGCATTATAGCAGTCTCACCAATAGTTTAAATGGATAACCACAATCAACCCAACAAAACCTTTTAAGGAACTACAATCACAAATTTTTTTTTAAAAAAAATATATAACTGTCTGCTGGAAGAGAAAAACCCAGTTGAACTTCCATCATACATAAAGAGCTCTAATTTAATTTGAGACTAAAGAAGGGGAATTTTTTGTGGTTAAACTAATATGTTAGCGGTGACAGATTTCATTGAAGACACGGTTTCAATAGAAGGAGACGCTATACAGCAATTTTCGCCGATGTTGTTTCTCAAAAGCAGCCAGGACGTCGTCAATTGAATCCTCCCACGATTCAGTTGCTTCAATCTACGCATGAAAAACAGCCGAATCAGATTAGTTAGTATGTCGAGCAACAAATTGTTTAGCAAATGCAATGGATAGCAGTGATTCAGACCTCTTGACATAGCTCCAACGCAAGCCTAGCTCCCACCGCTGCCTCTTCGTGGTTGTCCTTTACCTCCAAGTTGATTATCAGTACACTTTTCAGGAGAACATGTTCACGATTGTGAAGATCTGCATGTTTGTTTTGTAGTGGTCAGATTCGGTACAGAACTGACCTTGTAACTTGTAAAGCAAGATATGACACCGAGATTCTGTTAAACTGTGGGAGAACATATTCGGTATAACCATCCAAATACCAAATAACTTTTTACCACTGCACAACTAGCTTCCAAGAACTATTGTTTTTAGAAATTGAAAATTCACTTGCACGTATAACTAACTACCTTCCAAGCAAAAGTGTGAAGCCGAAACTCAGAAATTCAAATTTGATAAGCTAGACAAGAAAAACCCGAAAAAGTTTTAAGTGTCCAACAGGGTTTATCTACTTGGCGAAATCCTCTTCTTTCCCTGCTTCTTTCCTGATACGTAAATATAGTTATATAGGCTATAGTTTCTAAACTTAAACTTCAACTTTCCGGGCCATAATCAGAGTTGAATTTTCACGTACCTCTAGAAGAACATGACTTCTACAATCTTACTCAGGGAAAAAGAAAAGCTACAAGTATTTGCAATCACTTCATCCAGTTTCCGATACTCAACTCAAGCACGAAAATCTAATACTACTACCTTCCTGACATCGATAACTTTTTCATACTCGATGTGCAGAATTTCCTACAACAAAATTCTCCAATTCATCTAAACTTGACATAAAAGTACCAACACATGCTTGTGCAACATATGAGCCACAATTAATTATTTCCTTAGCCACCAGGTAATGAATCAAAATTAGATTGCAATATTGATAGATAGCCTTCAAATTCCATCACCTACAACTAAGAGAAACTTCTGTACCTCAACATGTATTCGAAAAAACGGCATACGCAAAGAAACACAAGCCATCATCATATAACCCACAAGAGTATGTAACTATCACCAACCTTCAATGACCATATCGAAAACCTTTTCCTCGAAAGTTAACACGACGTCGAAATAACCGTCAGCAGCGTTATCCTGCCACCGCTGCGGCGCCATTTTGACCCCCAAATTCCTCTTCAGCATCGGCAAAATCCCGTTTCGCTTATACCTGCCAGCCACGACACCGAAAGTTGTTCATTCATTTCCTATCCTTATATTCGCTTCACAGTCGATTGCAATACTTCAATCAAACTAATCCAGAATTCACCAGAAACAACAAAATTTTGAAAACCTAATTTACCAAAAAAAAAAAAAAAAACACTAAAATCGCATTTTTTTCCCAACCCCAAAAAGCCTAATTAACTTTATAAAAAAAAAAAAAAAGAAAAGACTTCTTTTTCCGATGAATTCTATTGAAGAAGACGAATAGTAAGACACTCAATTGCAATAATTCAACCAAACCATTCCCCAGAAAAAACCTAATTCAGCCAAAAAAAAAAAAACCCCCAAAATAACACACTTAAAAAAAAAAAAAATCTTTTCCCGTCAAAATCAATCAGTCGCAATAATCCAACCAAACCATTCCCCCTAAAAACCAAAAACCCCCAACTCAGCCCCGAAAGAAAAACCCAAATCATCAAAACCAAACCAAAACAGAGAGAACATAAACATATATACACATATACACACACACATATGTAGAGCAGAGTAGAGTTACAGGTCGGGGTCTTTGCGGCGGAGATCGTCGAAGATGAGCTTGTAGGGGGTGCCGAAGTCGTAGACGTTGGGCTCGCGCAGGGAGGGACCGGGCAGCTTGACGTGGGCCCCAGTGCCGTACGACTCGACGTCGAAGCCGTGGCGCTTCAGCAGCGCGTGCGACTCCATGCTCCGGTTCTGGTTCGACGAGCACACCATCGCGTACCGATGCCTCATCTCGCCTCTCCCCCACCCTAGAAGACCCGCTTCTCCTCTCCTCGGCTGGTTCGTGCTGCGCTGTGTGGACTGAGTGTGGAGTTTCACTTTTCACTCAATGCAAAAACAAACATAATTTCTCTTCCTTTTATGTAATATGTATAATGTATTAGTACAGAAATGTTAAAAAAAAAAAAAAAAATTCCTCAATTGTTATGCCATGCTCGTATTGTTGACATTTTTCACTCACGTATAAAAGAACGAGAATTGTTGGCATTTTTTTTTTTATTAAAGCAAATTCTAAAACTAGCCGGTTAATTATAAACTCCATAATGATAATGTTAACATATGTTATTGATTGGCAACAAAACATGATTATGAAGTGATCATACTTTTATTTTATCTATAGTAGTTTGAGTATTTATCGTTTTCTTAAAAAACATTAGTAGCACACCACATATTATGAAATGCTCTTTCTTTTTCTTTTTTATTTTATTTTATTTTTTGTTGTAATAATCTAGTTTACGATTCTGTACATTCTTCATTGATGAACTGAAGAAATGCTGATTTCGACTTTTTCGAAAGCAAGTGTATCACAAGAATTGTTGCAAACTTTAGTCATCCATAAAAGAAGCAACATTTCTCTTCCCAAAAACAAAAGAACGATTACAAAAGACTAAAAAAAAAAAAAAAAGAGAAAGAAAAAGATGGGAAATTGCTCAAACTCAAAACCACAAAGCAACAGGTCAACTCAGTTCACTGCTACAAGTTGGGCTCATGTGCATTTGGATTCTTATTCTAGGAAAGTGAAAGTTATTTGCTCATCACGACTAGGTGTGGCGAAGTTTTTAAAGCCGTTGCTCGCACTTCTGCTGCCACCACTCCAGGAACTTGGCTTGTGCAGCGACGGTGTCCAACCTGTAGAGCTGAAATCCGTGGTTGGCAACTTCTGTTCCGAAGGTAAAACCAAAAACGCCCCCGGCTAGGAAGGATAGTCCTGCACCTGTCAAAAGTAAGTAACTGGGTTAGAGGCGACATTTTAACCCGTTCATACCATTACGCTCATTACGACTAGTTGAGAAATTACTGTATAGACTTTAGATGCTCGTCGAACTTTATAAGTGACAGGTTCATCATCAAACACATCCAAGTATTTCCATTTTGATATGACATCATACAAGGGCTTAACAATAGCGAGTATATATATATATATATATATAATTTTTTTTTTCGGTGCATTATATTTTTAAATTTTAACATATTGTATATGCATGCCAATTTCCAACTGCCAGACGAAGATGAGTCATGAGATGACTAAAATGCAAATAAAAATAAAAATCTGCTGTGACATGGTGAAAAGAATTACTAGCGTGGTTGAGATTATACAAGTGAGCTTTTCTGATTAATAAAGAAGAAACTTATGGAATAACAGAGCAGCAAGAACTAAAACAGTTAAAAGCTTTTACTAATTCGAGATACAAAACACACAGATCAATTATAACCAAGCAATCCTGGAAACTATAGAGAGGTCAGGAAAAAGCAATACCATGCAAACTCTTCGAATATTTCCAGGCAATTCCTGCGGTTGACACTGCTCCAATAACACTTCCCGCAAGACCAAATTTCGACGCATCTCTGGCAGTCTTCAGCTGTTAAAAGGAGAAGTTAACTGTCAGAAATTGCATAATAATGCCCTTTTTTTTTGTCATACCAAAAAGAAACAAGAGCGTCGTGAAAATTGCCTTCACAGATATCAGCTTTCTCAAGTGAGCTCAAGGTATGCTTTTTGAACCAAAAATCTAGTATGATAAATAAGTCCCATTAACATCAAGAAAGACCAATTTATGATGTTCGCATTGTAATTGGGATTTCGCACTCTCCTTCAAACAAATAAAAAAAGCAGGTGATTTTGGTTCTTTTTCTTCCTTTATTACTCCAACAAAGTAATCAGAAGAGAGCAAACTTCTGGAAGATTAGAAGGAAATAAGTTGTCGTTGCAAGTATCTCAATTTCAAGTGAATTAGACAGCCGGAGAAGTAGCCCTTCACTTTTTAATATAGTGACAAGGGTATATGAGTCAACATAAAACCGATGTGTTCGCGACTAGCATGTAGTATTAGATGCTATAGTTTCTATAATTCAAAATTTTCTACATCAACAATAGCATATGTCAATAGAATCTTTAAGATTTCCACATGGATATACACATTTTAGCAACATTACCCATCAAAGATTCAAAATTTGAAGTGTTGTGCGCATAATGCTTCTTCAACAATTAGCAACATAACTTTGCTCGGTTCATATTTATGTATTGTTTCCGTAGACGATTTTATATTTCATGCATTGTTCTACTGTGTTCAGCAAGGGAAACAACTTTCATACTCAGAGACAAACTGACTACAAACAGGCCAAGCAAGGGACTTCATACAGCTAAAAAACGTAGACCAGAAAATTTTACCCAATGGCTCACACTGCATGATATCTTACCCTGCATTCTCATAATTATACTATTTTTTCGCTCACCAAACATAATTAAAATACAGAAAATAAATGCCGAACGTAAAGAACTATTTCATTTTCATTTATCTGGAGGCTATCTGAAACATGTTGCTCAGAAACAGTGAAAGCAACCAAGTAACAAATGTTTGGAAACATGAGTACTACAAGAAGAAGCTCGATGTTCACTTGTTCAAACACCCAATATGGAGATTTTCCAATTTTCGGTGTATCATGGATTTCGCAAGCTTAATAGGTTGGTGGGTTTGGAACAAAAGAGATATTCTCTTCTCTCTTTGGTAAAAGAGGAAGCAAAACAGCAAATTCAAATTTCTCTGTTCAATTCGTGAATCATATAAAATAGCAGCTATAAATCCACAGTCCTCAATATCTACTTACAGCTTAATCACTACAAGCAACAAAAATCCACTGTATGACCAATAGCAATATGAAAAAGGAGATGGAAAAAAAAAAAAAATTCGACAACCAGATATTGCCAAGAAGAAGAAGATAATTTTGTTATTCCAATTAGAGAACCAAAAAAAAAAAAAAAAAACTACCCAAATGATTAAACATTGAATATATATAAATCAACCCAATGGGATTATGTGAAGGAACAATAATGATCATACTAACACAGATCGAAGGAGCTCAGACAAATCAAACAACACCCGGATACAAAAAATTGAAGGGAAAAAAAAAAAACTCACAGTGGGTCCATAAACAGGATCAGAAGCGATGAACTCATGGACATCGTCATCGGACCAAGAAGGAAGAGGGCTTTGACGGTTGACGAATTTGGAATAGCCACTGAGAAAGGAAAACCTATCGGCCCAAAAGTCCTTGAAGCCCCCAAAGAAGGAATGCGACGAAGCATCATCACTCGCCATTGTTGGTCTGCTCCGAATTGGATTTAGAAGATTCAGAATTTCAAGAGTATAGACGGATTAAGCCATTGAAAAATTACCTTTGATGAAGAAGAGCAACAAAAATGAAATAATAAAAATATTCTATACCATTTATTCGGCGTAATGATAATATATGCATGCGCCAATTACTTTGCACTTTTAATTTATTCTCCAAAATTTATTATACAAATATATAATAAAATTAAAAATATGTTTGTGATATAGATTATTAAGTGTTTTATGACTTTATTTTCAAATTCTCCCAATTTTTATTTTTTTGTATGCATATCATTTACAATGTATTTTACCTGAGAGTTAACGGGATAATAGGTAAAATTGTCATCTTAATTCTTAAGTAAGGCCCCTGAGGTAGTTTTATTTTTTATTTTTTCCCCTCTTTTGGCTTTAATTGGGCACCATTTAGGCTCCGTTTGGTAAGAGGAAAAAATAAAAAATAAATAGAAGAGAAAATAAAAAGTGATAAAAAATAGAATTAAAAAAAAAAGAATTTAGGCTCCGTTTGGTAAGAGTGAAAGAAAAATAAATGGAAGAGAAAAATGAAAAATAGGATAAAAAGAAAAGAAAATAATTTTCCTTTTATAGTATTTAGTATATTAAGAAGGAAAGAAAATATTTGATTAGACAATTACTATTTTATTTATTTATTATATTATTAAAATTTAAAAATGTAGATAATATGATAATTTTGCATTAAAATGAGTGAAAAAGAGTTTTCCTTTCAATTTTAAAAGAATAAAAAAATGATGGGCCCTACATGCATTTTTTTCTTTCTCTTTTCCTTTCCTTCTTCTTTTTCTTCCTAACAAACAAGAGTATTTTTTAAATTCTATCTAAATTTCTTCCATCCACTTCAAGCTTCTATAGTCCACACTGCTATGTTCGTTTTTAAAAGATAATTATAAAATTGACCTAATTCGTGCACCACTTAGAGGATACTGCCTTCATTTTACTCTATAAACTTTATGTTTATAGTGTAGAAATAGGGGTATAGATTTCAAAAGATACCATACAAGTTGAATCCCCAAAAGACACCAAACTTGCTTTCTGTTTTCTCAAGCTTTGCTATGGAATATCGTATTCGTATCGACTACCAAAATCTGAATTTAAATTGGCCAAATAATTTCTTCAACCCATTTGAAGAGAGAAAATAAAAGTATAAAGCTTACATGAACACAACATATCTAAATAAAAGTTGAGGTGAAAAAAAAAATTGAAGAATAGCCTTATCAATGAAGGTGACTCCTTTATAGCATATCAAGTAAATCACTATAACAATGCAATAGGGGGAAAAAAATTAAAAATATAAGAAGAGAATGTAAATGTCATTTTAGGCTACAAAATGGAATATGTTTACCACAATAACTCCTGGGAATGTAATGCTTTGTTAATCCCTTGGAGTAGCATAGAATGTGAAAAGGGCAACATTCCTTTCCTATTCTGTATCTCTGAGACTCTCACTTGTCAGCCACAGTTTCTTTTGGATAACAAAGACGATATCGTCCCCATCTTGGTCTGACTCTGAACCGTGCGTCGCCACTGCTTCCCAGTGCAACACTGTTAGATACTTCTTTACGAAATCGATCACCGTCTGTTTGTCTCGGATGATTATGAAACCTGTGGGCCTGAGTATGCGATCCATCTCGATCAGAAGATCCTCGGGACTGCATTCCTTCTTCTCTAGGTCGGAGAAGACAGTCCAAGCATGGAGAAAATCATACGTTCGAGGGTACGTTGAAAAGGCTTCACACCTGTCAAAACAAAGCCTCCAGTCAATTATACCCCATCTTTGCAATCGCAGGATATTATGGCGGGCATGTGATGAGAGACTTTAAAGGGACAAGAATCACATCTTAAGAGAAAGTTACGGGCATTGAGAGTTTGGTCAATGAATTTCCGTACCAGTTGTGAATGGTGCCAATAAGGCCTCTGTCATACACCAGCTTAAGTGTGTTCGGGCCATCTTCAGGGACGACATTCATCACCCAAACATCCTTGGTCTTCAGAGCAGCTGCAAAGGACCCCATATTTGTTTTCATGTCCATAATATTCCTTAGGGTGTTAGACTCAATCTTCGGACTCAATAGGTTCCAATAATTTTCAACCCTTCGTCGCCAAGTTTCCTGCACAAAATGCGTCATACATACTAAAGCCACGCAGACATGCCAATGAATAATACTCTTCTGTTATGTGCTTAGAAATCACAGGAAACACAATCTAAACATGTACATGAGCTGCTGCCATTTAATTACCGTGTCCTTTTCAAACATATCGTTTGAGTAGCCAAAATCAGCAAGTCGGGGAGGAGCAGCAGTCAATCTTGCCGGCCATGGAGCCAATCCACTACCCTTGACGCTATGATCGTCTGAGCAAACCAAAACCAATTGTTAGCAGACAGACTAATACCCCGAGCCAGTTCTTGTTCTAAAAAAAAATGCCGTTACAACCTCCTTGATGAATATTTCCCGAAGGTTGTCAGCAGACAGATCGAATTGTTTGGTGAACAGAAATTTGATTTTAACCTTATTGAGTTTGGTTTTGGTTTTCATTTTTTAAAAACTGAAAAGTTAAGTTTGTTTGTTTTTTGTTTTTCTCCAACAACTGACCAAACCAAATCGGTTTCACCCCTAGGCAGTAGCTTCCAATAATTGAATTCCTAGGGATTGCTCAGCCAACAATAAACTTAAGCTAATCAAAACACACGCATTTTGCCAAAGAACAATGTCAAACTTCAACAGAAAGAGAAACATATAAACAACAATAAATCCAAGTCCTTAGAAGAGGCAACTTACGGTCTGAGTATGGTGAGATGCAAGCTTCCATCGAGACTCCCCAAACTGCGTCCGCATCATCATCAGATCTGCAGAGAGGAGGCAATGTACCGGGTTCTCTTGAATGGTAACAATCATTTGTTAAAGGTTTTTGCCAAATAACAGTTTGGTCCCTCTTTGCAGCTATTCTCCAACACATGCGTTCTACAAGGGCACTCATCTCTTTCCATATTTTGAGATCCTCTTCATCTTGTGCATAGGCTTCAGGTGAAGAGTATGCAAAATAACCTCCTGGTCTTAGCAATCTATCTAGCTCAAGAAGAAGAATCCCATCCCTTTGCAGCCAATCAATTCTACAACGGGAACAGTGAGCAAGCTCAAAAGATCTGCTTGGGTAAGGAAGTCTCTTGGTCCCCAGAACACCGAGATAGGCAGGAATTCCTCTCTCTAATGCAAACTGGATTTGGTTCTGATGCACATCGTTTGGTGCTAAGGACATTGCTATGATGTCCGATGATAGAAGATACGCTCCGAAGCTCGCAACTCCACAGCCAACATCAAGAACTGTTCGCAATCTTCCTTCATTGTTTAAATTGTTGTTTGAGAAGTTGAGCATCTGCCATTTTGAATTACATATTCATTATTTCTAGTTATTCGATCCATGTGGCAAGCAAAATCTTTTGAAGTACAAAAAGAACAATCATTACAAAATCCAACTATAAATGCCAGCTATCAACTCTTAAGAAATGTATAGATGATAACTCCAATAAATGGAAATTCAAGGATGAGTTTTCTAAGGCATTTAGGAGGAGCTTTCATGTTTTTCATCCCTTCCTATGTGGCATCAGTAAAGGCCAGAAATCTTACGTTTGCAATTGAAGCAATATATTTATCAGCTCCGTAGTGAAAATGTGTGCCTCCTCCAGGGAACTCTATTTTTTCACCTTTGACAACCATCCAGTTTTGGTCAGATTTCTCGTGTGCAAGGTGTGTGTGCGGTATGTTTGCTTTCCATACTTCATCTCTGCTATTTGGCCATTTGATTGGGACCTGTGACAACCCAACAATGAAAGAACTTGACACATTAGTGAATCTAAGAAAAATTACATAACTACATTAATAAGATAAAATTTGACATGAATACTACAACTAATCTTTCAGCACATTATTACCTTGTATCCTGATGGAGGAGGGATCAAGCAATTGTACCGCCTTTCCGGAGGAGGGCAATGCCTTTCGTAGTGTTCCATCAATGACAAATCCAGCTTCAATCTCATTTGATATATGAGATTTCTATCCAAGCACGGAATCAATTCTGAAAACTTGTCATCACAAACCTTTGGAAACAGAACAGGCACAACAAAAATGTCAGAATAGGCCTAATTTAACTATATATATATATATATATATATATATATATAAAACTAGCAAGAAAATCTTCACTGATAAAATCCAAGCCTTCTTGTAAAAAGAAAGTTCAGATGTTTAGGACTTACAGGGAAGCTCTTTGGTGTAATATCATCCTCACCATCTTCCTGCCCAAACAGTTTAGTTGATGAATCCTGTTTGCCATCGGAATCCTCATCCCCTCCCAAGTACCCAAGCTTTCTCAAGGATCTGCTGCCATATTCCATAGCAGAAGCACCGTGGCCTTGTGAACCAAAGATTGATCCATAATACGCATATAGGAAACCCAGAAAGATTCCCACCACACACAGAGAAGCAATCAAACGTTTCTTTTGGGATCCATCTGATCTTCCCCTCATCGTTTAGGTTGTTTTTTGGGATATCTCAACAGCAGATGATTCCCAGTCCCTCTTAAAAACTAAACAATCATGAAACAAATCTCATTTCACAAGGACATCCCATCTAACCACATCCTTAAAAACAGCCAACCTGTAAAAAAAACCAAAAAAAAAAAACCATCATCAATACTTAAACAGAACATAAGCAGATTACGAAGATTTGGGCTCGAATTTACTTTTCCATATGAAATACTCAAATCAAAATAACTAAACTACACTACCTGAAACACTGAGTTTAACAGATTCGTATAAACCTATAGACATACAAAAATAAGAAGATACTGTACCAATCAGCCACTCATACATCCACTATGTAAGTCCTAAAACTAAACCCAATCTGACCAATGAAGGAATGAAAATAACCAATGAAGCACCAATAGCTACACCTAACTGATCAGGTACACAAGCACTCACTCGAACAAAGCATTGCAAAACTCCACAATATACTAAATAAATTAAATAGTGACTCGCACTTTGCTTCATATAGTTTCAAACATCCACTCAAAACCCAAGCACTAAAGAATAAAGCAAAAGACATATTCTCAATGCAAAACCAGCTCTAAACCAGTAAACTGACAACCGAGCAATGAAAGCGACTGTTGCCGACAAAAAAAAAATACAAATATTAACCCAAAAAAAAAAAAACTTTGCTTATATTGTTAAAGACTCAGATATACTCAAACCTTAATGAATTTAACCGAATGAACCAGAGATCGAAAGAAAATTTCAACACTTCTACACAAAGAAACGCCATTACCGACTCGAAAACAAGAGGAATAAAAATAAAATTAAAAAAACCACACACTTATATATCCTAAACTCCAATCAAATTCCATGTCCGCCAAGAAACGTAGAAACGCGAATCGAATCAGATCCAGAGGAAGACGAAGATACACAAGCAACGATTCAAGAAAGCGAAGAGGAAAGCTCACCAAGTTCCGAGATCTGGACCGAAATGTGGCGTCTCTTGGCCGGAGATAGAGAGAGAGAGAGAGAGAGAGAGAGAGCGAGATCAGATCTGAGAGAGAGAAATGGATTGTGGAAGAGAATTACTATATTTGGGTTTAACAGAAAGAAAGAGAGAGATGGGATTTTGTTGAGACTTGTGAATGTGTGAGTGTGTAATAGCACAGTTATGTGACTGGTCGTTACGCCTTTGTCTAATTGTATTTTTTTATTTTTTTTTCTTTTTAAATAATTTGCACCGATGACCTCTGAATTTGTTCAATTTAACGATTTGTCTTCTCAATTTTTATTCTTTCTCGCAATCGACATTCTAAGAGGTTATTTTGTTTGTACTTTAAACTAAAAAAATTTAGATTGTTTTTATTTGAATTAAAAAAAATAAAACGATTTATATTTATATTGTAAATTAAAAATGTTCCTCAAAGAAATATTTTAAAATATAAGGTCTGTAGCTAAATGATATTATTTTTTAACTCATTTTAAAAAATGTCTATAACTTTTGTTTTTTTAAGTAAATGTCTGTTTTCGATAGTTAGATTATTCAACATGATTAATAGACGAACTACCAATTAAAAATGATTGATATTTCGTCCACTTACCTGTCAGTTTATCAAAAATTCATTTTCAATATTTAGTTATTTACTATAGTTAATAAATAAGATACCCGATAAAAATGGTTGGTATTTCGTTCACTTATTATGGCATTTTATCTATTTATAAAAAATGAGTCATTCACCTAATTAAAAAAAATTATGGATATTTTTTAAATATGGTCTATAAGGTAGACTAACTACCGAAATTTTCCTAATATATAAGTTGAAATTTTGAAAAAGTATTTCAATTTGTTACAAGAACATTTAGATGTGAATATAAACTATTTCAAAATGAGAGATTCACCTGTTGATTTTCATTTAAGCAAATAATTCAAATTAAAAATCAATGATTTGAATACATTATCAACAACCTTTAAACTCATAAAATTTAGTAAATTAGTCTAAATTAATATTGTACTTTTATTTTTTTATTTTTCAAATAATTTACAATTGACTTATTAAGATTTGACAAGTTGTTTAATTTTTTTTTTTGAAAGTTTGCAATTTTATATTCCTTCACATTCGATCTAAGAGTTATTAATTTGAATTGATTTGTCAAATTTAATAAGTTGTGAGTAGTGATTGCTCTTACTTCAAAACGAAAGAAGTACTAATTGCTCCAAAATAAATTTAAAAGGCAACTTTTCAAACTTTAATAAGTTGAAGGACTATGGTGCAAGTTTGTTTGTTTGTGGTTTTTTTTTTTTTTAATGCGTGTGAGTGTTCATACATAAATGGTAGATTTAGCTTGACTTTTACATACGTTCTTTGGGTAAATCTATATAACTATCTATCTGAATTTATGCTTATAATAATAATAAAATAAATTTGGGTGAAGATTTTATGAACCGACAAATGGGGTGAACGTTAAATACAAGAATTCCCACTAGGTTGCTCTTGCTGGGAGTGAGAGAAGATTGAAAGGAATCAAAGATGACATACCACAGGACAGGGTTTTTATTTTTATTTATTTGCCATTATTTAGCTTATATTATTACGGAATTTTATTTAAAAAAATATAAAGAATTCAAAAAATTTAAAATATATTAAAAATAAAAATGATGATAATTTAGTACTAGAAATAAAATGACAAAACTACAAAAAAAGAAGAAGAAAGTAGATCTGAATTTTATTCATGAGATGCAATGTATAGAGGAGCTTTATTATAGTAACAAAAATATTTTTTCTCTGCTCGAAGTGAATTGTGTTAAAAGAAAAATAAATGATGTTAAAAAAGTATATTTCTAATAAAAATAACAAAAAACATATAAGAGAAATTAAAAAATTATTGAGTATATAACAATTTTTATAAATGTTTTAATTAATTAAGAAAATTATCATTTTATCAATTCTATGATTGATTAATTTTACCTTTATATCTTTAATTTTGTGATGATTAATGGCTAATTTTTTAATTTTTTGAAATATGGTCATTTTTTTTAGGGAATTTTAAGAAAATAGCCATTGTTTACAAAATGATTTTAAAAAATAGCCACAGGTTCAAAAAATTTAAAAACTAGCCCTTTCAGAAATTTTTGATACGTGTCAGAAATTTCTTACAACAATTTTTATGTGTAATTTTGTTATTGTCAGAAATTTCTTACATTGTGTTATGGCTAGTTTTTAAATTTTTTGAAACTGTGGCTATTTTTTGAAAACACACAGTTCAAAATGACTATTTACCTAACTGACCCCTTTTTTTGAAACATAAATTGAAAAATGGCTAAATACCAAAAAGATCCAAAATTAAAATGGTGACGACAAATTAAAATTGTGACGACAAAAACATATAAAAATTATAATGTTAAAAGATTGGTTCATATTTTTGCACCCAAATAAAATTGGTTTATAATATTGTTCTATAAGAAAGACTAAAATAATGGTCTGAGCTAAGAATTTTGAATTGTAATCTACATTTTGACCGTTTTGTACGCTCAAGATACAAATAATGTCCACAAAATAGCACATATAATTAAACACACACAAAAAAAAAAAAGAAAAAAAAAGGCAAGAATGATCTCTCTCTCTCTATGCTCACGCAAGTTATTTGCTCTTACTATTGCAGAAGGATCATAAAAAAGAAATATTAATTAGTTAGATGTAGTAATATTGCTCAAGGCAAAGCATTGCCTTCACATGATAAATATAATTTCTTATTGTTTCTGGTGTTCCTTTTTTTGTGAATATCATTATTATCTCATATTTATTAACATTAATTCGATCGGTGTAGAGTAATAAGTAGGGTTCATTAGATTAAGTAAATGAAACAACGTGCAATTCAATTATAAATCTAAACACTTTAATACATATATAATATATTCAAACCCAGAGCCCTTTGCAGAGAAGAAAGAAAAATTTCAGCTCTATTTGGTGATAATGGTCTTTTTATTTCCCATTAGTAATTAGTTAACCGTTTGCATAAAAAGAAAGCTTATAATTAATTTTATTTTTCATTTACAAATAAACTTTTTAATTTCTAAATGGTAAGCATTGGCATAGATTAGTTGTTTGTTTTAGTTTTGCATTTTCCGAACTATATTATCACGAGCTCTATATGTACATATCATTTATGGTATTTATTTCACGTCACAAGATCTTGTTCTCAAAAGTCAAAATTATTTTAGTGCTCAATTACTGCTACACACTTATATATTATTGCAGGATAACCTGTAAAGCAAGAATTGCCAGTTGCACTTGCACCCATATGTCCCTCATAAAGTGGGCACTCAGTTGGGTCTTAATCTCTATTTCTTACCATAATTAAGACCTCAATTAATTCTTTTTATTTTTTTTCTAATTAAATAAAAGAGAGGTAATATTGTAGCAATTATTGGATTCAACTCCGATTAAATAATTATATATTGAAAAAAACTAGTTTGCTTAATGTCCAAGTCAATCTTTATATATATGATTTATGCACACAGAGACTCCGTACGTCTTTATATGAGCGATTGAGTGAAATATTATCGAGCTAAGAACATTTATAGTTTTAAAAGAATACCAATCAATTTATTACGTTTCATATGAACCATTAGTTCTTGTTTAGACTTAGCGTCTTTTGTCAATATAGAACCTTGTCGTTGGTATCATTTTCCAAGTGATTTCGACGATTAAGTATGTTACTTTATTTATATGCCTTATAGCGAATGGTTGGGGACTTGGGGTGTTAAATGTTAATGATTGGAGTAACCTAGTTAACAACATTTGCTTTCACTACTAAAAAAAATGTCATAACCTATTAGTCACCAAAAAAAAAAAAAAAAGCGACTAAATGTTACATTTTAGTTACAATTAATTATAATTTTTCACTAATATATTTTTAGTCACAAGAGTTTCATCGAGTCATGAAGTTTGTTGTGAATACGACTTTTAAGACCATCTCCAATGCAAATGCCAATGCCAATGCTAAATTTGGCACTCAAAAATGTAAAAATGTCATATTTGACATTTGATCCTCCAATGCACAAATGCTATTTCAAATGCTATTTTGTTATTTTATTATTTTTTAGTTGCAAAAACCAATAAAAGTAGTTGATGCTAACCAATAGTAAATAAGACTACTATTAGTCATAATGACCTCTTGGTAAGAGGAAACTTTTTTGAATAAAATATTAATTTTTAATTAAATTGCTTAAAAGTTGACCAATCAATGATCTACTTCAAATGCCAAAATTTGGCATTATGCTATACTTGGTGCCAAATTTGGCACCATGTATAGCATTTGCCAAATTTAATGCCAAATTTGGCATTGCATTGGAGAATACTTTTTATGTCAAAATGCCAAATTTTAGCATTGGCACACAAATTTGGCATTGCATTGGAGATGCTCTAAGTTACGGACCACTCACGACAAATTTTATAAGTGGTGCGACATTGACCAAAAAGCCCCTAAGCACTTATTGGCTGATTTAGCTGAGTAAGGGCATGGATGTAATCTCATTGAATATGATGGAAATTAATTAAAAAGCCCCTGAATGGTTATTAGCTTGGGCATTTTTATGGGGGAATAACAGTAATTGTTGCTTTTTGCACTACAGAGGCTACAGTGTTTCATTATTGACTTTTAGTATAATTGGATAATTTGAATTTCTTGTAAGTTTTTCTTTTTCTTTTTTACTAATAATATTATGGTGGTTGAATATGAATAGTCTCTTAAAGAGGAATGAAAATCTATTATCCCGACTGGTGACTGTTATCTCCAAAGTTATCTTCGCTAATTACAACTTAACAACTCGTCGAATGAGTTATAATTAAGGGTGAAGTAGACAAATACTCAGAATTTATATAATAATAAAAATAAATACCAAAATTTTTTAAGTAATTGAGTTTCTAATCAATTCGTGAATTACTTGCACATGCTTTTGGTAACTAAGTCAATTACCTCCACTTACTACTGTGTAAGTAATTGAATCACTTGGGTAGTTGGTTATATTTTTCAAAAGATTGGATAATAATTTAAATTGGCCGTTAAAAATTAGGTATTCACTATAATTTCTCTATAAAAATAATATAATTATTGATTAAATTGATGAGATGTTAATGAAAACATTACAAGAATTGATGAATTATCAAAAGTGTAATTAGTAAGACACTTTGAGAACGATTGGAACAACTAATTTTCTTGTTAAAGAATGCCAATGAAGCTTGGAATTTTTATTTATTCTCAGGCCCATGATAGCTTGCTTTTAATGCGCTCTCTTCTTACGAATTTTTCATTGGAAAAAAAAAAAAATTCGATGTAACTTAGATGGTTAAATTAAACTATTATAAAATATTTTGACTAATCGATAACTTAATACCCTATTGATCCCGTGAGTAAAATTTGCATATGAATGATTGGAGGGAAAGAAAAAAGATTTGACAATTAGTTAACCCTTAATTAAAGATTGCTATAGGCAAGCCACGCTTATATATATATATATATATATATATATATATATATATATATATATATAGAAGACATTTAATATCAAAGGAAAGTGATGTTCCCAATTGAGAAATCAGCACTACGTTCATTTATCTTTCTACAAAAAGTATTATGAAAATAATACTAAAATAAAATCAATTAGAAATCACTTCTAAAAAGAAATGTACATAAAAGTATTAACCAAAGCCGCACAACTAATTAAGAAACCGGCATTGATGCAAGTTGTTTAGAAGCAAGAAATCTCATCAGATTTATCTATTATATTATGGTACCTCATTAAAAACACTTATGCAGAAGTAAAATCTAACAACAAAAATTTACGTGCAGAAAAAAATAAAAATGATCTAGTATCGGTCCAGTCTTCCTAAATCACAAAACGGATAAAGAAATACAAAATCCCTTACTACCAAAAAAGGCACAAAATTTCGACAAGGAGAACCATTGAGGATAATTCGTTCATGGAATTTATGTAAAGATTTTGACTCACAAACTTCTCAGTCAAATTTAGAGAGAGAATAACATTTTTTTTTTTTACATTATACTTAAAAAAATGTCTACAAATTAATAATCGATACATGCATATATGCTATATCTGAAGAGAAGATGCCAAAATTTTTCTCTACGTACGGCCGACAAAATTTGAAGATATATGCTAGTTTGAAGCAACCATATGACTTTGGCTTTGTGCAATTTGGTATTCATGAACTTACTTTAGTTGTGATAAGCATATTTTTACTTAACATTCATAAGAAAAACGTGCAATGTACCAAAAAAAAAAAAGGGTTAGAGTAGATTCATGCATTAAACAATGAAATACGAAGTTAAGAATTGAAAAAAAAAAAAAAAACTATGATGATGTTATAGAACTATTGGAGAGATGAATTTGGTCCCATATAAATTTCTGATTATATATAATCAATTTCCGCAAGAAATATATATCTCTATTGATTATATATTAAAAAAAAATTGGTTAATACTCGATTTTCATATCATTTTAAGAAAATATCTATAATGTTTTTGTTTTAGTAAGTGAATGAGTTGTTTTGATAATTAGTAGACAAAATACCATAATTATAAGATAATATACCAACTATTTTTGATTGGTATATTTTCAATATTGACCATAGGTTGTTATCTAATAACCAAAGAAAGATTATTTGCCTAAAAAACGAAAGGTGTAGACATTTTATTAAACACGTTTGAAAATTAGACCATTTAATTATAAACGCCTTATATAATTTTATACAGTAAATCTGTAAATGAGTTGTTTTATATAATTTTATACAGTAGAGGACTAAAGCTAAATATTAATAATTTGTTAGCAAGCTTAAATAGGTTGAATCTTTCCTGTCACATATGATACATGTACATATGAATAATGATTACATATGTTGTTTATAATTATATATTTATATAGCACCTACAAATCAATGAACTCGGATCATCCGTTTTGTTTTGTTTATCTTCTTCATTTCTTCAATCATATGTTTGACAAGTAAGAAAAAAATTCAAAATTTTTAACCAAAGATAATTATTTTTCTATATGTGCCAAATCATAATTATAGGGGCAAAGAAAATTCAAATTTTTTAACCACTTCATATTTTATTATGTTTTAAGATAATTGTTTTTCAATATATGTGCCAAATCATAATTATGGGGGCAAAGAAAGAGAGAAAGACGATCTAGATTCCAAATTAATTAATTGCCGATGACACCTGCAAAACCTTTATATGTACACCATCCATGTAAATATATGATCATCTATGCATGTAATACATATATGATCATCTATGCAAACAAGATGACATCTTAATCATCAAGACGTATTAAACGAATCATCAATATTAAATAATGACTAGGAGCCATATAATCATGATATATGTCATAATTAAGCCAAGAGGCAATAAAAGCGGAGACATATACTTGACTTGTAGGAAGGAATAAGCACAAACAGAAACATAAAGGCCCGTTAATTTGGAATTCCTTTATGCCTTTTAATTTTAAGGTATATATATGTTTTTTTTTTATTATTGAACTTGCAAAAATATAAAGTTTTATGCCTTTTCTTTTCATTACTCTAATCCTTAGGCAGAGTGAGATTAAATGAAAAATCCCCTCAAATACATATCAGTAACAAGATGAAGGTATACGCAACTAACTATACATATGTATTACTTTCGAAAAATTATAATATGAATATATACATAAACAAATTGGCATTTATACATTCGTGCGCAAAATTTCACACACACTCGCATGACTATTCATGAAGCACGCTTAAAAAAAAAAAACTTTAAATTGCTGCAGTAAAATTAATTAAAGACTGATGTATAAAAATAGGCTATTTTAAGGACGAATTTTTAAATAACAATCATTATTTTATGAAATAAAAAAATGTCAATTCTCTAATTATAAATAAAGTAATCATTATCGTTGAATTTCGGGGTAATTTGAATTATACCAGTAAGACTATCTTTTTAGCATTTCTAAGTGATTATTTTTTAAAATCAAACGTTGAAAAATAATGTTATAATTATAATTTCTCCAATATTTATGATTAAAACTTCATGAATAAAATTTCTGACAAACTCACAATAAAAACAATCAAAAAATTCATTCATCTTTTTGTGTGAGTAAAAAGTAATGTTAGTCACAATAAATTTTTAACAGGAAAATAAATTTTAGTGATTAAAAATATATTAGTGAAAATTCATTTTAATTTGTGACTAATACTAATATTTACACACAAAAAATTTGTAGTACTAATTTTTTTTTTTTTTTAATGACAAACCAATTCTCTCTGTCTCTTTATATATACAAATTACATTATCATATTAGATGAACATACAAATACATACACAAAGCTGCCAATCCAATTGTTATATAAGAAAATTGGAAAATTTATCTAAAAAGAACAACTATTAAAGTGTTACTCTATATATAATTGGTTGTTACTCACACATTTTTTTTATTATTTTATGTATTTTTTAAAAATAATTTAAATTAAAGTGGTTGATTTGTCTGTGTTTTAATAAAAGGGACAACTACAGAAAGATCCAAAGAGACAACATATTTTTATTCCTTATATTTCTATCTAAACTTAAAAATATTACCATGTTTAAGTTAAATTAATTAATTAATACTTAGAGGAGAGTTTAAGAGAGGACCAACTTCTAAAATTCTCTAAGTGTATGCCAATTTTATTGGATGCGTTCTTAAAAGTGATTGTTTTATTAAAATAAAATATTTTAAAATATAAGAATTAATATAAACTGGATAATTTTTTTAAAAAATATATATTTTTAATTAACTTACGTGTCAAAACCATAAAATATGATTGGATAAACCGAGAGAAGTTACGAATTATGTAAATTCACATATATAAGGTCCAATGATTCCATCACTAGAAGTCTACAATACTGAATTGGATTAGCTGTGCATAAAGAAATATATAAAGAGAAAGCTCCTGTATAATCAAAAGGGCTTATAACCTTAAAATTTACGTGTAATGATAACCATGTTAGAATAAAAAAGTCACGTCTTTTGATGAAAATCCGATAATATTGCTTGTCATAATAGACCCACCGCAAACAAATGGAATTAAAAATAAAAAAGTTCCATCATAAAAATATTCCACTGACGGCATAATAGCGGCTATAAATCCCCTATAGTCCACATCCAAACAAGTAATATTTGATCAATGAATAATAATGATCCCTCTATAGAATCGTTCGTGGGGCATTTGTAGCTACAGATAATTTAACAAAATCATTAAATTACACACACACATATATATATATATATATTATATATATGTATGAGTACATATATACTAATTAGCTATTCATGTGCATAGCTTTTGATGTGATCTCTAGCTCATAGATTATGATTTCACTTTACTAAGAAAAAATAAAGAAAACATTCTTAGTACTTACTAGCATGCTAATGCTTTTATATTATCTACTAAGCCATGATATGTGTACTCTTTGTTTTTCGTAAACCAAGATTTAGATATGGAATTAGAAATGTGACAAGCTGATCAAAATTCATGTAAGAAGAAGTAGTGTGGTTCATGATGAGTATGTAAAAGAAGATGTATGTACATATACATATAATACGTATATACCTTATTCATGAGCTAGCTTGAATAATAAGTATATAATTACGTAGGTACTTATTCAGCTAGGGAAAGCAACTAATTACAACCTAATTAGATCTAAAAGTGATCTAAATTATGTTACCTAATGATCATTAATTGCTCGTTTATGGATTCATGTAGATCATGGACAATACCTATATAGCAGCTAAAAATTGGGGGAATATACATGTACTAAGATTTGAATGTGTATGTATACATATATATATATATAAATATATAGCCTCAAACTATATGAAGATGCAATTTCCTATGCAATGAAACAATAGTTGTGGCAAGCTCGCTAATTCTGAAAAAATGATTTCAGATGCTATAGTAACTAAGAGAAGTAGTAACTAATTATTATTCTAATATAATCAAGCGTGAACTGAATATATCTTCATAGTCTATTGCTGCATATGCAATACCATCAAACAAATTGAGAGCAGGAATTGAGCAAAAATGAGGAAGAGTTTAATTTAATGTGTCGTGTATATATATATATATGTGTGTGTGTGTGTGTGTGTGTATGTGTGTGATGTAGCTCAAAATAGACAGAACTGAAAGGCTCAGTTCTGTAAATATTTATCTGTAAATGTATGCACACAAGTGAATATATATACATCTACATTATATATGCCCGTATACGCAAACACATTCCCTGGCCCTCAATTTCAAAGGGATTAAAATAAAAATAGAATTTTATGGGTATATGTAATACACTGCAACATTTAAAATTGCTGAGTGATTTGCCAACACTATGACAAAATTAGAACTACAAACAACGAAGCACCAAAAAAAAAAAGGATTAAAAAACTCAAAAAAGACATAGGACATGATCTGCAAAATCTATTACTTGTCATACAGGACTTTTCAAAGTACATATATATGACAAATGTTATGTGTAGTCACAGCTTCATCTGGTACTCACATTACAGCTCTCACAAATGCTCTTTTCCTTCTAACACTCACACTAATACTCCTACTAAACCTCTAGTACATAATAGATTATATATAGCAATAGCGCTTGATATAATATTCTACTTAATCATACACATACACACACTCAAACAATTACCCAAAAAAAAAAAAAAGGAGAGAGAGAGAGAGAGAGAAGAGAAAGACTTATATACATATTAATATATACAACTAGAGGCCACTCTTAAACTTATAGGGTTTCTGTAGCATCAACATAAACACTATGGAAAGTGTACGATATTTCACAAATTAATGTTATGTGCAAGTTGGTGAGAATAGTAACGCTATAGCAACACTGATCATCACCACTCTACACGCACATTCATATCATATATCCCATAAAACACTTCCAATAATAGTAATAATAATAAAAGAGAACTGTGAGAGAGAGAGAAATTGAAGGAAAACAAAGAATTGAAAATTACAAAGAGGAGGGCTATATATATATATATATATATGCTTGTATCTTCATATATCTTTCAGTGTTTTGCATAGCAAAAACACTTATAATACGAAATTACCCCAATTTAAGTATATCAAAACTCGTCACTACAAAAAAATTCAAATGACTAACACAGGCGAATTTAAAACACTAAACAGTATGTAAATATCACAACAGAAGAGTATATAACTTACATAAATGCGAGGGGGAGAGAGAGAGAGATAGCTAATAAATAAATTAATAATATTGCAAACATTTGTAATTCTCCCACATTCTTTGAAATTTTCATAAAACTAGCCTTACAGATCATGAGTTGCACCGGCAGGCGGAGGCGGCGGCGGAGGAGGAGGAAACATCATCGACGCCGCCGCCGCCGCCGCAGCAGCGGCCTGCGGCGGCGGCGGCGGCGGACGCTTCCGCTTCTTCTTCTCGTAGCTGACGCCCCTGGCCTTGGACTGGGAGTCGCGGACCTCGCGGAGGTAGAGGCGGACGGCGCGGGCGCCGAAGGGGTTGGCCTCGGGCTTGCCACCGTGCTCCTCGAAGGCGGCGCGGAGGCGGCCGACGAGGGCGTCGAGGCTGCCCCAGGCCTGGCGGAGCGGGCAGGGGCAGGGCGCGGGCGGGGTTGGGTGGCCGAAGAAGGGGCACAGCTGCGTGTGCACCTTCGTCTTGCCGAATTGGTCCAGATACCGCAGGAACTCCAGCACGTGGGCCCCGCTGCACCGCGACAGCGACAGCGGGGGCCGGTGGTTGTGCAGGTACTGCCCGAACGTGTTCCAGTCCCGCCGCTTCTGGTTCTCGTAGCGGCTCAGACTGTTACTGCTGCTACTACTACTGCTGCTGCTGCCGGCAGTAGCAGCAGCAGCAGCAGGAAACTGGGACGAGGACGAGGACGAGGACGAGGACGGCGACAGCGACAGCGACGAGGACGATGTCCTCGTCGCCGCGCCAGTCATGTTGACGGTTTGGATTTGATCCGGGTTGAGGTTGATGTTGACAAGAGGAGCAATTCGCGCCGGCGGAGAGTTTCTCTCTGAGCTTGAGGTTTCAAATTCATCCATGGTTCAATTATTGGCGTTGAAATTCAATTGATTGATTGGCTGATTTTTTTTTTTTTTTGCTAATTAGGGTTTTCCAAGGATGGTCAAATTCCTAGCTAGGTTTTTGATCTTTTTCATGAGAACTGACCAGCACCAGAAAAAGAGGTAAGAAAAAAAAAATCTAGGTTTTTATAAATGGATGCATATATGTGAATATCTAGAAGAGCTAACAACTAAACAAAGCTGAGAAATGATTGTTGAGAGAGTCAAAAGAAGAGAATAGCTAATTAAACTAGAAAGATGGAGTGATTGGATGATGAGGATGTAATATTGTAGTTGGTGGATTTGGAGCTTCAAAATCAAAGAGTGCTTTCTACTAATTCAGGTGAAGCTATAGCCTTATAAGATTTTTGTTACTGTTTAGCGAGAAGAGAATGAGAAATACTCTAAAGCTCTCTCTTTGGTCATAAGTCATGTAGAGAGAGAGAGAGAGAGAGAGAGAGAGAAATATTGGAGAGTATAGAGAAGAAGATAATGTGGGGAATAGGATATATAATAGGAGAGGGAAAAAGAATAGTACAAACTAGGGTTACAATATATATTATATCCTTTTGATCTCTATTCTCTCTAACACAACTGAGGTTTTTTTTCCTCAGAATCTTTTGTTTGATTAATCCTAGAAAACCTTTGAAAGTGGGATATATGTATGTGGCTTTTGCTTATTAAAGCCATATGTCTATGTTTATTTATTAATAGTAATATTGGAGACTTGAGAGGACTGGCAGATAATTCTTTATTTTTTGGCTTTTCCTTTTGTTTCCAAAAAAAGCTGAAGCAAAAAGGAAAAAAAAAACAATTAATGCTAGTGATGAGTTTTCTTTTTCTATTTCCTTGAAGGTTGATGAAATAAATTTAAAAGGTAAAAATGTGAAAATGGGGTAAGTGAGAAGGAAGATGTTTTTTTGGGCTTTTGTGGAAATAGAAAGAGGTTGACAGTGAAGTGTGCAGAGAGAGAGAGAGAGAGATGATGATGGAGACAAGATAAAGCGATTGGTTTAAAAACGTTAGGGAATAACATGATTTTGTTTCTTCAACCTTTTGTATTGATTGACAACACCTTTCTTTCAATTACCATTTTGCCCCTATTTGCTAACTTTTATTTTTCTTTATTTATTAGAAAAACAAAACAAAAAAAGTTAAAGAAGCAAAAGACGCAAAAATTGTTTTCGTTTTATACTAAATGACGTTACATAATAAAAATTTTGATTAAAAAATGGCCAAAATGGTATGATATTTATTAATTTAATCATACTATCACTTATAAATATACTTGCTTTTATTGTATTCAATATTAAGTAATTGACATATTATTCAAATTAATTTTTTCTAAACTCAGGTAATTAAATAGCATTTCTCTATCAAATATGCTCATGTGTTCTTAGTAATGCAGGTAAAAATGTTACCATGAAAGGGATTTTTTGTTCACTTAATGTAATTTCTTAAAAATGACTCACGTGAATATTTAATAAGCATCTCGCTATTTGATACTTTAATTTCATTTAGAAAATAGGCATTTGTTAATAGATTTAAGTATGTAATCAAGTTTAGTTATGAAAATACAGGGTTTTGAAAACTTTTTATTTTAATTTTTTTTTAGTTGGGGTTGTAAGCTTTATTATTTTTTCCATTTAGGAACTACTGTTTAGGTACTACTTGCACTAAATACTTTGACACCAAACACGGGTCTGCTCTTCTGCAGTCTGTTGATAAAAAACAGTGCTTATAGTGATCATAGCAGCGTTATATTTTTTTAGATCGCTATGCTACTAAATTTGTGCAATATTCAAACTTCAAAATAGTAGAGGAATCACTTGATCATCCGAGATGAAAACAGTATGAAAAATCTTTTCAAAAATGAGAAACAACATTAGGAGTAACTGATTTAATTTGGCTAAACAAAGTTGCATGTGGATTAGGAAACTTTCGGAAGTAATTCAAGATTATCATGCATATTAAGGGGTCTTTTTGTTCACGATTTAAACTTACAAGTTAATTAGGTAATTTTACTTTGAGTTAAAAAAGTTACAATTTTGTATTAAATTATAAATTTAAATTATTTTTGTAAATTGTTGTTTGGTTATAATATTTGAATTGAGATTTAAAAGAAAAAATTTAATTTAAAATTTTGAATAAATATTTTTTTAGATTTAGTAAAAGAATTTAAATGTGAATTTAAGTTTTCTTCTAAAGAAATAAACCAAATAAGAATTCCTAATATAGCGAATGACTAAATGTTTGGATAGCAATTCAATTGCCAAAAATTAGATTTATATGCTATTACTACAGTACCAATGTTATTTTATAACTCTAATACAAAAAAAGTCGGATTCATATGTGAATTTGCATAAAATTATTATATATTTTTATCACAAGTGTAATGCAAACTATAATATATATATATATATATATATTAAATATATATGTATATACAAACATTACATTTTAGGAGGGAAAGATAGAAATAAAAAATAAAAAGATATTTAGTTGACAACGTAACATTACACAAATAAAGAAAAAAAAAGTCTTTAATCTAAGGGTTAGTTAAGCAATTAGCCATTTTAAAGGTACAGTTTGAAGAATTTAGCCATAGTTTCACGAAATTAAAGATTTAGCCATAACATATAAAATTTACGTTACATGTAATATATATACGTATAAAAAGTGTAATATTAAATGTAACGTTACATGTGACATATGAGATGCACACATTGAATTATTGAAAAATATACCTTTTGAATCTAAATTATAAAACAAGCAATAAAATCATTAAACAATTGTAAAAATAATTTTAATTATGCCATTGTATGTGTTTTATGGAATGATTAATGTTGGGTGATCAATATTCAATAGTAGGTTAATTATTGTCCTTTTGTAATAATTAAATAATTAATTGTCGTAATTACTATATCACAAGCTACATCCCTATATAGATTTGGTAGAATTCAAATTAAAAAATATATATTATAATTAGGGAATTGACCTTTTTTGGTAATTAAACAGATTGCCATAGTAAATGAACAAAATACTAGCCATTTTTAGCTGGTATCTTTTCTACTAACCACGATAAATAATCTATATACCATAAACAAATTTTTTGGTAAATTGACAAATTACCATAGCAAGTAAACAAAATATGGTCATTTTTAATTGGTAATTTGTCTATTAACCATGACGAATAATCTAAATAACGAAAATAAATATTTATCTAGAAATTATAACTTTTGGACATTTTTTTATAGGGTTAGTTAGGTAAATAGACATTTTTGGACTATGTGTTTTTAAAAAATAGCCACAGTTTCAAAAAATTTAAAAACTAGCTATAGAACTGTAAGAAATTTTTGACAATAACATAAATACACATAAAAATACTATCAAAAATTTCTGATACTAGGCAATAATTTTGTTAGAAATTTCTGACATGGCTATTTTTAAATTTTTTGAAACTGTGTCTATTTTTTATAATCATTTTGTAAACAATGATTATTTTCTTAAAATTATGTTTTTTAAATAGCTTAAAAAATAAGGTCATTTAGCTACAAATCCCTAATTTAAATACAAATCAGTTTTTTAAAAAATATAATAACAAAATACTCAAGTGATTCAATTATTTATTTAGTGATAGTTGTTGGTAATTGACTAAGTCGTTGAAAACATATGCAAATAATTGAAGAATTTACTAGGCTGTTACTCATTAATTGAGTAAATAACCATTTTTAGAATGATATTTTAAGAAAATAACTAACATTTCAACAAATTAAGAAAGTAGCTATTTTCTTAACTGCATGATTATGTGTAATTACCTTTATGCCCTTAGTTAGTGGCTAATAACTTTGCCCGTTGCTTCAAAACATGGATCAAGAAATGACCAAATACTAAATAGACCATAACTTTAATAATTTGAGTTTGTGTATTTATTTTTATTATTGTGTAAATTTTGAATATTTTCATACTATATTTATTTATTTATTCTTACATTTTATTTATATAGTGTAACTGTTAATTTATGCATATATACATATAGGATTTAACTTATATGTAGGAGAAGCACTTGATTAGGAAAAATTCGTTAGAAGCTTCCACACTATATATATCCATCATTATTGTATATTTGTATGTATAAATTATTTTTTTCTTTCTGCTCGTTTAGATCTGTCATCTCATAATCAATAAATCCATAAATAAAACAGTATTGATGATCACATTGAATACTAAAATGATTTTTTTTTTCACCGAAGAGAAAAAATATAAAAGTTATTGTTTTTTTTTATGAAGCCCTTAATTAATGTATTATGGTCATTTTGCTTTAGCGTAGAAGATTTCAGTGGAAGAACAAAAGCAGTCATTTTCATTTGAAAAAGACTTCTTTATCAACAAGAATTTGATTCAATGTATGAAAAAATTATTTGTTCAAAATTGTATGTATGAATTCTCTATAATGGTTCTGAGATTGTGTGCTGTGCTCAGCACTGTCTGGCAAGGGTAATAAATATTTTTAGATCAAAATCTTATTTCACCACTACGCACACACAATTATCACTTTCTAATTACTTCTTTCAACTACTCAATTGTTTTTAGATGTATCTTTTGTCAAATGTACCTTAGCTATTTACGCGACTAGGTTTTGGAGGTTTGACCACGTAAATATGTGAGCCAGGTTTAATAAGTGTGACCTTATAATGCCTTTGCAAAGGAGCTCGTTGAGAGTTGAGACCATTACAATCAAAATGTTTTAGTAATTTTCAAAGTGAAATACAATTTTGACAGATCTATTTTGCAGTTAGCATAAACATGATTTGATATGTTATGGTCGATAATGATTTGGTAAAGTCTTATATTAATCATCCATATTTTTTATTGAGTGCCGGGGAATTAAACCTAGTAATTAACAAAAATTACTAGATTGTGGTTAAAAATTTAATGCAAAGGGTCCACAAGTTCCTTGCACAAGTATATAAAATTAATCACATTTATCCAAGCAATTTTGGCACGGCCACTAAGAACGCAAATATTAGGATCACAAATACGAGTCAAAACTCCATTGATCACTTTTTTTTTTTTTTCCTTTTCTTTCTTTAATGTTAAGTAGTTAGGTTTAACTTATGCATATATACCATAAATTAATGTTGATATCATGATTTGGGAATTGTATATCAACCTCTAATTTTTTTTTTTGGGAAATCTAATTTATTTTAGTAATAATCACATTCATATATATATATATATATGTATCCACCTCCAATAATCAACATATAGATAACCACATATCTATATGTATATTATATATATTCCCATATGAACAGAGGAGGGGTGATGCGTTTTCCAACAATTGCGAATTTTATCTTTCCGCCTCTTTTGATTGGATTTTATGAACCATCTATTTAGAAGAGTATGCACTAGCACCAAGGCATCTATACATATATATACATACATATATATATATATATATATATGTAAATTTTCTCTCTAGGGTTACATAGATTTTTTTTGAACTTGGCCGTTGCAGGTAATGGTCTCTCATATCTTCAAAGAGGAGAATACAACGTTGGACAAGTTGGCTTCTTTGGGTGCTCTCCGATTATTGGGAAACTGGTGGTTTGTCGGTCCAACTATTATCCAATAAGAGATCTCTAGGGACATGAGTCCTCTTCTTTTTTATCGTTTTTCTTGATAACATCCTTTTACTTGAAGATTCAGGCACTCTTTTTCCCTAAGACGGTTACCTTTGGGTTGACTTCATGGGTTTTTAATGAGGCTCGGTTTCTTAATACTCTTACAAGATACGAGTTCAAGCTCAATTCTTTGGAAGACATTGTTGGAGTACTTTATTTTGTATTTATCTTTCTATTTTTTGCCCAATTTTTCTACGTTGGATTAGACGATATGTTTTCAATTATCTTTATCTTTTTCTTTCATTAATAAATTTTCGTTTCGAATTATTGGGGCTTCTGAAGGAAGATCAACCTAGTAAGTCTTTTGTAGTCCATGTGGATGCTAATTTTGTTAAAATGCGCATTTCTAATTTGATTTTTCTATTTAAAAAAATATGTAATATATACATATACATACCGACCATCTACTTACGGCAAGTATGCACTAGCATCAAGACAATGCCGTAGACAGACATGGTTCAATAATTCTCCACCTTATAATTGGTGGAAATAAATAACTATATTATGTATAGAGCTTGTATACATATGTTTGTGGTGTTATATATATATATATATATATATATATAATATTGTTATGAGTGCAAGAGATAAATATGAGAAAGAGTGCTATAGGGATGAGAGTGAGAAGCTGAGCAACATTAAGATTACAATAAATCTTGAAATTATATACGGGTTCTCGTTTCATGAGCAATTTAAAAATATTAGATAATGTACCGTTAAATGATAAAATATTTAGAGAAATTATAGTGAATATCCAATTTTTAAAACTTATTGTAAGTTATTACTCAATCTTTTGAAAAATGTCACCAACTACTCAAATGATTTTATTACTTACACAGTGGTAAGTGATGGTAATCACTTAGTTACTAAAAGCATGTGCAAGTAATTCGCAAATTGACTAGAAACTCAATTACTTCAAAAGTTTGAGTATTTATTTGCTATAAAAATTCTGGATTTTTGCCTACTTTACCCTTTAATATGAGTAATGAAAACTCTCATACACAATAAGCATACAAAATTAAAATTAGCTCATTGCCATATGCAAAAATTAACAAGTTAAACCAATTTTCTATTAATTAGAATAAATCAATATTAATTTTAGTTATCTATAAGAGAATCATATCATAAGCAGTGATGTATCACCCTTTTACTTTTTCCCAATATTGTACTATTATTACTTTTGTGTAAAAGAAAAAAAAACAATATTCTACATGATTATGACTGCCTTGTCCCCAATATGATATATGACATGGATATTAGAAAATTGCAATCTAGGAAAAAAATGTATTAATCATTGATCTTTTTTATCTTTTGTTTATGCTCAATTATAATCGAATTTCTTCGATTACACGCTAACTATATAATGGTCTATAATATTCGATGATCACGCATAAACACAATCATAATATCTGTTCCTTAAGTAAGGGTTTTGCTTAAGCATATACGTGGTTAAACTTTAAACTAAAACTACAGCAAGAAAATCAACATGAAGATCACGGTGTCTCTCTCTCTCTATCTCTATATATATAGCCTGAATTTTCTCACCTTTTCTTTTTTGTCTAGTTAATGAAGAAAGAGAAAGAAAAAAAAACACAGATAGAGATATCACATCATATATAGTCTTTTCAAACATATACGGAATATTATATATACATGAAAAGGTTGCCATTATAAAGAAGTAAACCCTGATTTTCAAGCCTTAAACTTGAAAATTTGCTTTCATATGTTTCATGGTTGGTGTAAAATTAAAGTGGGTGATGAAAAAAAAAATTATAATAAATAAATAAAAGTGACATTGAAGCACTAAAAAAGAGACAGAGAGATATGTACGGATCGATGTTCACAAAAAGTAATAATAATAAAAAAATATTGAATGGAATCCTTTGTCCCATTGTAATTCACTGCTCAAACGCGCTATATATGAGCAAAAGATTAATTGCTCAAACAGAAGAAGGTAATTTTTTTTTTAACCAAGTTACCATTTTACATTTATTAGAAAAAAAAAATGTTACCATTTTACATTGAGTCATTCATTGTGTCTGGGCAAACAAATTATGAGTACAAGTGTAGCCGACTAATTAATCTAGTTAACATTTAGCAGCAGTGGGTCTTACTTTAGTTTAATCCTTGTTTGGTAGAGCATGTATTCATATTGTTCCTTTCATACTAAAAACAATATAAATAAATTGCTCTTGTATTTTTCTTATCTATCTTTCTACGATCTATCTTTATGTGATTATATGTGATTCTTAAAAAATAGACTTATCAATGCAAAGATAATGCTAAAGATTTCAATTTTATCTCATATTTTTCATACTAATACATATGATGTATCTTTATGTGATTATATACTATTATAAAAGGAGAAATTTGCAAAATAAAGTGATTCTAAACACCACTTAATTAATAATCTATATCTTTATTGATGTGCTTTTTTTTTTTTTTTTTGTTTCTACTCCATGTTTATAGTATAAATATTCGAGACATAAATTAAAAGTGCAATACAAAAAATACAAAGATTATTAATATGCTAAAAAAATGGCATTCTTCAAAATCCTTCTTATAAAAATAGACTTGTCAACAAAGTTATAAACACAATACAACAAGATAAATTCAGCTAAAAGAATAAACAGATAATAGTTTCACTTAAAATTATTATGGACTCCGAACTAATCGGTTCACTTATTATCCTTTATATATAATAATCTTGCGCTGAGTTTTGATTGCAGATAAATTTGAAGGGATAACAAATAATAAAACTATAAAATAATAATGAGATTATTAATTAAATAACTATTTTTTGAATGATATTTTAAGAAATTTGTCAACTGTGATTTACCGCTATATCTTAAATTTTTTATGAGCTAATGAATAATTTTTTAATTTTTAGAATGTTTGTAATTTTCTTGAAACAATAACATTTGTAAGAAAATTTTTAACATTTTAAATTTTAAGAATAAATGTTGACATGTTAAAAAATTTCTTACGAATATGTTAATATTTTTTGCTATAAAATTAATGACAAGTGCTATATATATATATTTTAATATTTCGATATTTGTGCTATATTTTGAAAGACATATTTAATTTTGGCATATTTTTGCAACTAACTTTATAAAACAATTAGTTGGTTAGATATTTGATGGATCGTTGAATAGAGAATTTTGAGAAATTAATCTTGATTATTTGGAATAGTTCAAATTTAATTATACACAAATTTCAACACCTAAATAATTTTAATAAATACCCTGTAATTTAAAAATTATAACAAAACACTCATATAACTCAATTACTTGTATAATGTTAATTAACTAAACCATTATTTCAATGTGCAAGTAATTGGTGAATTAGATAATCTCTTCAATTACTGAAAACGTTAAGTATAAATTTTAATTGTAGTGTTAATATTTGAGTTATTTTTTACTTCGCATAATACAAAATTTTTTTATAAAAAAAAAATAAAAGAAAGGCCAGATTAGTTATCTCAAACTACGGTTATGAGGAGTCACTTTTAAACATTGGTATTTTACTATTTCATGACCTCATATTTAAATAATTAAGAATTAAAAAATTGCACGTTAAAGTACTTTAAGCAAACACTCAATATATATTTATGAATACATAGAAAATATTATATAGTTAAGTTATTACTTGAAAGGTAAATGATAATTGACCAATAAAATTTTGTTATGGTAATTGATGTAATCATCGTAAATAGATGAAAATCTGTTATGACAAACCTTAACTTTTTTTCATGGGAATTTTTGAAAAATGCCTATTATCAACCATTGATTTTGATTTATTACCCTTAATTTATTTGCAAGTTCATATCCCTTTCAAAGTCAAAATTTATCCATCATTCGCAAAAGGTAGAGAAAATTGAATTTTATTCCTTCGTTTTTGTTAAATTTTTCTTCTCGATTTATACGAAATCCTAGGCGGATAGATGCTGGGAAAGTTCAAACGTTACAAAATACTCTTCTAGTAATTATTCCATTTTTTTCATTTAAACATTTAAAAATGCAGACACGAAATGATTAGCAATTAAAGTGGTTATCACTTTTCATAAGGCCACTATCACTGACTGACTCAAGTTCTTTTAATTTGTTTTTTTTTCAAAAGAAATTATAACATTGTTTCTAAGTGACGTAATAATGTTCTTTTGCTCGTAGAAAAATAAGATACATGACACCATAAGGAGGAAAGAATAAATCTAAGTATCCAACGATATAGAGTTTTTTTGTACCGCAGAGGCCCTTTAAAAAAAGAGAAATTATAGTGAATACCCAAATTTTAAAACTTAATGTAAGTTATTACCCAATTTTTTGAAAAATGTAACAAACTACCCAAAGATACAATTACTTACACAGTGGTAAGTGGTGGTAATTCACTTTGTTACCAAAAGCATGTGCAAGTAATTCACAAATTGATTAGAAACTCAATTACTTCAAAAGTTTGGGTATTTATTTTTATTGTTATATAAATTCTGGGTATTTGCCTACTTCACCCTTAAAAAAATCAAGGAAAAATCTCTAAATAATTCTTGGGTTTTGCAAGAATTCTCATTTCATCTTTTTGTTTTTAAAAATTCCGAAATAGTCCTTGTGTTTATTATATTTGACATCAAAATATACTTTGAGGTAAATTTTAATTGATTTATTGTTAAAATACCGAAATTACCCTTCATATAATGTTTTAAAAATTTTTTAAATTAGGGTATTATTTAAAAAGTTTAGCCATCTAATTTAGAGTTTTGATGAGTTTTTTAGTTGATTAGATTGTATATAATTGTGTTATATTTTTTGATTTTTTTTTGAAATAATGTAATATTAAAAATTTAAGTACGTAGACGTAAGTAAATAAAAGTTGGAAGGTAATATAGTTTTTTTAATACAAAAAAGTCAATTGAAATTCACCTCAAGGTATATTTTGGTGTCAAATGTAATAAACACAAGGACTATTTTGGGATTTTCAAAAACACAAGGACGAAACAATAATTCTTGCAAAACTCAGGGATTATTTGGAGATTTTTTCAAAAATCAAATATTGTTTAAATTAAACTGTTTTCTCATTATTAGACAAAAGACAAGTAATCCAAACGAGATATTCAAAGAAAAACCACTTTCATTTTTAACTATTTTCATTTATAAAAAAAATCCCCTATCTTGCTCACTGCTAAAAAAACCTGTATGTCCCAAACAAGATAATAATTACGACATAATACGATTGAATATAACCTATCTTAGAAATATGCATCTGCAACTCTTTCACCAAAACCCATTTAAATCATGAGTGGTGTCCTCTTTTCACTATACACTTTTAGCATAAATTAAAGCTACAAATACAAAATGGCCTCCAATATTCCAACTAGTCAAGTTTACTTTATCCCATAGAAGACAGATTTGCAAACAGTAGAGAAGAGATGTGAGAATAAAGGGAAAAAATATTTTTGAAAAAAAATAAGGTCACTCATGAGTATTCAACGTACCAGAACATTGACGTACAAACATAAATTCTTAGCATCTTAATATATATATCTGTGGGGGCCTTTGGTTTAAATTTGCCATCGATATATATGCCAACTTCATGTGGAAGGAAGGGGACAACTGATGGACCAATTTTCTTTTTAGGGTTTTTTCTTTCTATATCGTGATTTAATTTTCCTATGGGTGCGTCGTTGTAACGACATAGTATAGGCACATGGGATGCTGAGTTAATCTGATGATCATGTTATCACCTGAATTGACGGTTCTTAGTATTTTATCTAGCTTAATTAACACTAGATTATTTAGTGGATTAGCAACTATATATTATATTAAAACATACAAATAATTTAAAATTATTAAATTTGCAAAATATATGATAAGAATGGTGAATAGAGTATAGTCAAGAGATTTTTCCATGGTTGGATTTTTGTCTAATACACATGTCACATGGGCATTATTTACTGTTGCAATTGTAACCAAAGGGATTTACTATTCTCGCAAGAGTTAAAAAGTACCCAATAAACCTAATTTACTTGCAGTGTTTGGCCAAAATCTTTAGTTTAACCAAGTTGATTTTACAGTTGGGAAATGTTGGAAACATAACTTTTAAGTGTTAAGATAAATCCTTGGCCATCGAATATGCTCTAGACTTGTGAATTGTGATAGACACAACATAAAGTGGAATTTTCCTTCATATTTAATCATCTTTGTAAAGATAATCTTTTTTTTTTTTTAAATTTTTTTCAACCAGCTAAAGAACACAAACAAGGAAACATAGCTATCCCATACGTTTTTGAGATTGACATTTTTGATGATATCTATGAACAAGTGAAACAAAAAGTGCAGATATACAGGTGGTGGGTCCCAAAATGGCCACCCCCTAAGTTAGATTCCGAAGACCTTTAATCACTTAATGTATATAAACCACCACATTCACACTCTTCCATCATATGCAAACTTGAAAAAAAAAAAAAGAAAAAAAAAAGTGGAAAAGTAGAGGGCTTTGTTCAATTGAAGAAATGAAGCTAAACCATAGCCATAGGGTTTGGCAAATAGCTAATGGCTGGAATCCAAAAGGTTAATCTCTTAATGAGAAAATGTACGTGCAAAGTGAAAAGAGCCAACATGACTTGACTACCCTACAAGCCCACTGTCATGTCCTTTTTATCATGCCAATTTTTCTGCCTGCATTTAGTTGAAGACTGGTTAAACTTTTGTCTTGCAAAAATTTAGTTGAAGATTGGTTTTCTACTACTTTGCCCAATTGCCCTTCTTTTATTTTCTTTAATTTTCTATAATTTTTTTTTTTCTTGTCAGAAGTTGAATTTGAATTCTTGGATGGATAATGGGCAAGAAAATGCTCATATAATAGATGAAAACGGCTTCAGGGGAATATTAAGGACTCTTGATTCTTGAAGAGAGACTATAATAAATGCACCAAAAACTAGCTGTATAGGAAGAGATTTAAAAAAAAAAAAGGCAAATTTAGTTGCATCACTATCAGTGCTATTTCTGTAGTTCAAGGCAGCCACAACAAATAGAGGAAATTTTTCATGACAAACAGTTCCACAAACACCCAATATTTTTTTATCCAAACAAGGACTGTTCAAAAGGATGCAAAACACTTGTTTATATATACAGAAGATATACTCAAAATGGTAACTTGTTTTAGTGCCAACCCACCAAATCATACAAGAATTGAGAGTTGTGAAGTTCCCAGAATTGCTTAACTATAATGCAGTTTTTTTTTTTTTTTTCCACTTCAGAAATAAAATTAAGCTCTTACCCACATTAATAGTGAATAAACAAAACAAAAGACATATCCTTATAAACAAACAACTGTTGCGAGCCAAACTCCCTCAAGTTTCAAGCTTGGCTTGGCTAGTCTTGTCACCTGCGTAATCGATCAAAGGGAGTTTTAGAAACTCATAGTCTCATACAAGTCTCTAATAATGAAAACAGTTTTCCTTTTAAGGAAGAAATAAATAGAAAATTACTCAAGTACCATGCACCATTGAGAGCTTCCTCGCATTTTGCTTCAACCATCACACCACCGCATACAATTTTATGACCTGGTCAATCTTGGCTCGGCAGACAGGACATCCCCACTTCTTGGCTTTTATCTCGTTCAAACAAGACATACACCCCGCCATGTGTCCACACGGGATGCAAGCTCCTTCAACCGGGGCATCCAAACAAATCACACACGATGAAGAATCTCCCTGATCTTTCTTATCATCACCTTTGGCAGGTACATTCTCAGCAGTGGGGGAAGAAATGCCAATAGGGCTCGAATCAATTGAAGGATAGAGAATTGGGCCATCTTCTGAAATTGGTGGAGCTGATTCAGTCAAGTCTGGGGGGTCGATCATTGGTACATCAGAGTCGTTCTGGATTTGGCTATGCTCGGTTGAACTGCTGCTTGAGGAAGGTCCGTGCACTGGCAACTCAATACTTGGCAGAGGAGCAGGAACTTTTGATGCACTCAGATCAGAACTTCTCGTATCCAAAGAGCTACTCTGAGTATTTGATGAACTTGCTTCAGAGCTCATATTTGCATTAACGAGGGGTGGATTTTCCTGCATAGCGGACTGAATCGAGGCACTAATAGCCATAGCTAACTCTAATTCTTCGGCATCTGGGGGTGCAGTAGCTGGAAGAACTGGGTTTTGATTATCATGCAAAAACACAGGATGTGTCTGAAATATTCCATAAAATCACGGTTAAAAAGTGGTGTTGCAGTAACCTGATAAATAGATTTTTACTTATTCAATATGCTAGTTGTTGCTTTAACTTTCAAGTAACAGCTAAACTAGACTATAACACATTCAAAAATATTTTGGTGTAAGCTACAGCTAGTATACAAATAAGGTCCAACTCGGTTTTCTCCTTTACAATGTATCTCGTGTCAAATTGTCAGCACTAGACAGTTTTTTGGACATTTCAAATACTTTAAAAGTTAGGCAACCACGCTGCATCATTATATATTCATCAAAACAATGTAGCTGTCTGACTCGTAGTGGTAATTAATAGTTGATTTTAACAAGCAAAAAAACTCCTTTCCAAATTTTACCGGGGAAACAGGCATTAGTGAATAGATTCCAGAGTATGCTTTCTTCGTTGTTAATAATTCCAGATCATTAAAAGTAAATTATTATACCTGTGGAATTCCTTTGCAAGCATTGCAAAATTGCTGAAGTTGTTGCCAGTCATTTTCCTTTTCGGGTGCAAGTTTAATCCGTGTTTCTGGAAAGGAGACAGAGAGTGGAACCATGAATAAATTAAGAATGACCACCGAGTAATGCTACACCAAACTCTGAAAGGCTACAAAATCATATATGCACCTACATAATTTGTTTTCTAGGACTGGCAGACTCATTATAATTGGAGGCTGGAGAGTAATGAGGGTACCCTACAAGGCCTACTAATACAACACATGTTTGTACGATTACTAATTTCTTATGTCTGTGTGCTTGTATCATAATAGTTG
The DNA here is from genome assembly GCA_018132145.1 of Boehmeria nivea var. tenacissima. Lineage (NCBI taxonomy): Eukaryota > Viridiplantae > Streptophyta > Magnoliopsida > Rosales > Urticaceae > Boehmeria > Boehmeria nivea. Next base: position 11,931,038 of record CM030883.1, read on the forward strand.
TATTGTTTTAAGAAAAACTCGGATATTGTACTTACGACTAGGCATTCGACGCCTATACCTTCTTCTCCGCCTCCTGCCTCTTGGGACTATACATGGACATGAAATATATTAAAAAAGATAGACCGGCAAAAGAATCTATTGTCAACTCCTATATTTGAGGGCAAGTAAAGAATCCTGAAGAAGTTTATATAGCATCAGAAATTACTTGCAAAGTTCTCGAGGATTGTCACTGAAGGGTCAGATTGGTTTGACTTTGGTTCTTCCAAATTAGCTTTCCATAATGCAATAACTGTCCGTGGTTGCGCATCCTGCCCATTCATAATAGTGGTATTCAAGATCATAGTAGCACAGACAATGATAGAAGCTGCACTGTTGGTAGATCTATAAATACCATTACCACTGAACTAGAAATAATACACAATATATAAAAATCCTTTCTAAGCAGCCAACAACACTACATCTATGCCCACACCAAAAACTAACCAAAGTAGAAGTTAGAAAGGAAACATAAAATATTAAATGCAATATATATCCAGTACACTTGAAGAATTACAAATTATGCTCTATAGTACCTGTATACCGGGATATATGGCAAGCTCTAACTTGAAAGGCTTGGTAGGATTGCGGGAACCTGATGGTAAAATGACAGCCCAACTACAAAAGGCAAAACAACAAATGCCTTTTCTAAGTCAATTGCTAAACCAAGTGAGAAGAAAACTGAGAGATAGTTGCTGAAGTGCGGAATATTGAAGAAAGTGTAACAAATGAAAGATAATTCACTATGAGCTCATAAAATATAATACCCACACTTTTTTCGAAACTAATTGAGGAGCCCATGCCTCAAGAAATCCAAGCCCAAAAAACTCCCGCATCCAGCCAGAGAATAAGCAAATATGGTTCTATACACACAACAGATGTACGTCCTTTAGGAAAAAACACTAGGAGAAAATAAAAGAAATATTGATAAAAATCTTTCTCATACTGTGTATCTGTGTTTGTAACAAAAGATGCAAATTAACATACATATATGCACAAAGACAGCGAATCACATTGCAAACATCAACATACCTCTATTGTGCGGACAACATTTGTGTGTCCTTTTTCCCTAGCTACGTCAAGAGGAGTTTGACAATCATCATTCATGACTAATGCATTGGCTGAAAATTTGGAGCAAAATCATCAATTAACAGGGCCAGAAGCAAAGGAAAAAAAAAAAAAACACACACACACACACACACACACACACAATACTCTGCATGGGCACAACGTACCTCCATGCGAAAGAAGTAACTTGACAGTACTATGAAGGCCTCTTTTGGCTGCATGATGTAAAGGAGTCCCAGCATGACGACCTAAAATCCGAAACATGGGAAAGAAGAAGGCCAAAGAAGTTAAAAGAAGCTCAATCGTGCATCATTCAAACATGGTACAGGCAAAGATGACAAAATATTAAGTTGCAACAAGAAAGATAAATATATCACCAATAGTTGTTTTTTTTCAACTAGGCAATGATTTGAATTTACGACCTCACACTCTGATATCATGTTAGTTTACCAATTTATCCGAAATGCTCAAGCTATTGGGAGATGGGTCATCGATAGTTTATATCTCTAACACCCTCTTATTATAGGCATAAGAAATTAACTTGCAAAGCCTTATGAAATCCAAATAAAATCTCACAAAAAGGAGAGAAGCAAGAAATGTACAAGGTTTGGGATACATTATAAGCTCCTGTATTGAACTCTCAGTTAGAAATTTACAATTCATATAAGAATATCAAAATAAAAATACAGACAGATTATTATCATTCCAATTTGACCAACTGAAAACAAGCGAATATATAAAAGAAAATGAAAAAGAAATGCGAATTTCAAACCCCGAAAATTCGGAAGATTACCAGGACGATAAGCATTGACATTTGCACCGAGTTCGATCAAAGTTTTTGTCACATTGTGAAGCTCTGGATTCATGGACGCAACTATAAGAGGGGTTTTCCCATCTCTATCAATCCACTGAAAGCAAAAAAACCATCAATCTGAACAATTCAACAACAGCCACAAAACACACACAAAAATTCCCGCACTTCATCACGAACAATGATCATTCGTTTTCCACTTTTTACCACCAACTACGATCAATAACGTTTAGAATTCAATGAAAACACGCAAAATTTCAGGCTTTATCACGAACTACAATCAATCGTTTAGAATTCAATGAAAACACGCAAAAATTTGACTCTTTATCAAGAACTACAATCAATAGTTTAGAATTCAATGAAAACACGCAAAATTTCACGCTTTATCACGAACTACAATCAATCGTTTAAAATTCAAACCACCATGACAACGCTAAAAAATCTCCACACTTCACCACAAACTAAGATCAATTCGTCTACAATTCAACATTCGCCATGAAAACGCACAAAAATTCCTACACTATATCATCACGAACTATGATCAATCACCATGAAAACGCACCAAAATTTCCACACTTTATCACCACGAACTATGATCGATCACAATGACAACGCACCAAAATTTCCACACTTTATCACGAACTATGATCAAGTCGTGAAGAATTCAACAATCGCCATGAAAATGCACAAATTTTTTCACACTTTACCACGAAAAACGATCAATTCAAGCGACGTATCGAGTTTCCTCTTTACCTCGAGCCCTGCACCATCTCTGCAGAGCGATTTGATTCCTTCGGTGTTTCCATAGCTGACTTGCTGGTACAGAAGCTCGTCCTTCGATTGCTGTTGTCCCATTTCCAATCGCAAATTCTCTCGCAGAAACCCTAGCTGCTCTTGATGCTTCGAATCCTCTCGAGTCGCTAGCTTTTTCAGCACAAAATTTTCCCGGAAAATTCACGAGAAAACTTTTTGCCAATTTGCGAGAATCGGTTCTGTCTCCGTTTATTGTGCCCTTTTAGCGCAGACTTGTGAAATTCGGGGCTAAATTTGTAAATGCCATCATGTCTTAGTGACTAAGGATTTTGGAGTCAAAATTGGGATTGATTAGTCAAGTTGGGAAAAATGAAAATGCAGATTAGGAAGCTTCATCATTGTCTAAAAATTATCATGAATTGGTTAATAATGATTAGTTATTAATTTGAGTAGGTGATAGTTGTTTGTTCGCCTAATTTAGTAAATTCGGTTATCTATCAACATTTTCAGACCCACACAACGACGAAAATAATATGAGTATATGACCTTTTATTGTCTATATGGGTTTTTTTTTTTTTTTGGGGTGATAGTGTCTTTATGGTTATATTTTTCCAAATATTTCAAGGATATCTTTCATTTACCTTTGAAATGAAATATGAACATGCCGTAAAAAATATATAAATATATATATACATTTTCTCAACTTCCATTTATTTTATTAGCGTAAAACATACATAAATGAAGATGTCAAGAGAGAGCTCATTTAACTTCTTCTTTTTTTTTTTTCTTTTATCATTTTCTCCCTTTTTATTTACTTTTGTGACGACTCGAATTTGATGACGACAGAGAATGATCACCGGTGCAAAGAGAGGAAGAAGCACAGATAAGGAACGGCTCGCGATTGGAGGCACGTGGATGAACCGATCTCACACTAGAACGAGAGGGATTTGGAGAATGTGCAAGTATTAGATTCTGCAATTAAGGAACTCTGAGACTGTGTAGTTATGAGATTGTATTATTAATAAGATTTCAAAGAATTTGATAGGTATTATTTACACCAATAAAATGCATATTCTTTTTAAGATTTAGGACTTAGGGAGTTAACAGCTAAAAAAAAAAAAAAGAACTTGACAAACAACAACAAATTTAGAGGCCACAAGTGCAAAGAAATTTTTTTTTTTATGAGAACTTTTCAACGAAAATATTAGAGTATATGTTTATTTAATGAAGATTTATTAAAGTTTAGGTAATAGTGAAAATTTTCAAAAAAATTTAATGGTTAAATCTTGGCGTAAAGGATTTGGACGGGCAAATCTACTATTTAAATAAATTGAGGGGTGAAACTAAGAAGGATTAAAGAGTTCGGTCCAAAGTGGCATACTAGCATAATATTAGGGGCATTTATATAATATTTCCAAAATTTGCAGATAATATAAAAGTCAAGAGCACAAAACCCTCGCTCGTTGTCGTCTTTTGTTTAAGGTTTCTTTCGATTCGGTAACAGTCATGTACTAATTGTGTTTCAGAGGACGTCACTCTGATTCCCAAGAGACAGTTAGATTATTGAGGAAAAATTTTAAAAATACCCTCTTTATTTAGGGTGTTGTGTCAAACTGTCAATGTACCTCCTATACTTCAAAACGTCTCAACTGTCACCTTAAATATTGAAAAGTTTCAGTTGCACCCTTATATTTCAAATATGCCCCCGTGTCAATATGTCCCATGTACTTAAAAAATATTTCAATCGACACCCTAAAAAAACATGCAACACTTAAGGCTTATTGAAGCATAAGGGTGTCAAATGAGACTTTTTTGAAGTACATGGGGCATATTGACACAACTTAAGTAGATTTGAAGTATAGGGAGGTAATTGAAATTTTTTCAATGTTTAAGGTGCCGGTTGTGATATTTTGAAATACATGGGGTACAATGACACAACAACCTAAGTAGAGTTAGTATATATAAATTTTTTCCTTAGATTCATGTTGCTTTTTCAATTTTGGAGTGACTTTAGTTTTGCTCAGATGATACTTCTACCATAAATTTGTTTTGAAGTTATAGTAAGAGTTTGTGGAATTATTCAAAGTAAAATTTATGTTTTTTTTTTAGATAATCTCTTGTTATTGTTCCTTGCGTGTTAATTTGAGATTTGCGTAGTAAGCCTTCAAATATTAAATAGAGTTTGGAATTAAATTATGAGGATTTTGCCATAATATCTCTTGGCCGAAAAAATGGTACTCTTCTCTTTTTTAACACATTTCTGGTGTCTTTTGAAAAATAAAAAATAAAAAATTCATTAATGTCTCACTAGTCTTTCCGAAGGAAATCTAGAGAGTTTACGCTCATTGGTATGAAATTCTAGTGTAGTACCCAATATAACATGACACGGCTGCAATCTTTATTTAATAATTTGGATTAAAATTCGATCTTATATGAAATTCCACAAGAACAAGAGATATTTCCATTGCTTAAATCTCAAATATCCTTTAAAATGTTCGACTATAATAGAGAAAAAGTTTCCTCAACTATTGATCAAATACAATTTGAATTAGAAATTTCAATACATTAATGATTTATGCTCATTGTTCCTAAAAAAGAGAAATGTTTAAGTGCCAAAAAAGAAAAAGAAAGAAAAAGACAGTCCAGATTCTGAATACTCCTATAAATCCAAAAATAGTGGTAGTTATAAGAAGTCACCAAATACAATGTAGCATGAAATATATTAATTACATTAATAAACAGAAGAAAGAATTAACCAAAGGCTTCAATTCCTCCTAAATACATTATCTTCAAAACTCATAGCTCTTTAATGAAAAGAAAAAAAATATCTAATGCCTAGTTGGTTGGTTCATAACTGCCCTTCTAAACCAAATTTGTGAATCCTAATTACCAAGTTTTTACAGTGATTTTTGCAGGAGACTTGAGTCATACGGATATTATGATCTAGGAGGGAGATGAGGAGGCTGTTTGAGAGCCTTCCTCGGCCGGCGCTGGCGCGCTGGAAGATCCGGCTTGAGCAGCGCTTGCCTTTTGCGGGACGCTGTAAGACTTGAGCAGCCTGTCTTTGTTGTTGTTCCACCATTCCTCAGCCTGTTGCTCACTAAACCTTCGCTTACTGCCGAATATAAATGAAAGATTTTAGACGTTATTTGAGAAAATGTTCATAAGTAATGTTTTATTTTTAAAATTAAATGTCCTTTTTCTGATCAGTAATTTATATATTAAGGTAATTGTTGTTGTGCAGCTGATCTTCCGCAGTATATGGACTGTGTAAACAAATATGAAGTTAATTAAAAAATAAAAGTAGATATTTTCTTAAACAAGTTGTAGAAAAGACATATAACACAATTTTCCATAAAAACGTGTTGTAAAAAATAGACATTTGACAAGATGAGAAATTACTGATCTCATATGCGTATGGTTGTAACTTGTTAATGAAGTTATTGCATTCTTAAATTACCTGAATTTTACACGCCTGAAGACCTTTGTGCCATTTTGAAGCAGAATGAGAGTTACATACACACCGGGTTCAAACTGTTCAATGACTTCTTTTCCCTTTTCGTTCTTTGTTGCCGAGTGTTCTTGGGATTTTGAGCCATCTTCTGAGCTCGGCTGAGGCTCGTCCTCTCTGGAACTGGAACCTGATGATCGCCTGTCGCTGTCTAGAGGGAGATTTCCACTTTCGTGAGACAAGTCACGGGCGGGAATTACTTGGTCTTCAGGTCTCTGGTCTTGCGATTTATGAGTTTTCTTAGCTTGAGTAGTTGTGTGTTGTTGGTCGCGCTCTGAGCCAGTGTGCACCAAAGAAGAAAGTTCGGATGTTGCGTTGCTCGTGTCTAGGAAATCTTCGGCTTGCGCGTGCAACGATTTCAAGATTTCCTTGTCCGAATCATCTAGAGGTAACTTCTCTGTGATTGTCTTCAACTGCATTAGAAAGTAGCGGTTACTAAAGTAAAAGAGAAAACCTATTCCATTCTAACCAATGATAGAATATGTTCAAGTTATTAAAAATAGTTGTGAATTACAATTATAGGCCAATGAATATAGTTATGTTCTTCATAACAGTAACAACTTTCTCTTTATATTCTAACAGAAATCTATTTGTCATAAGATTTGTTAAGGATTGATTATCACCTACACAAGTGCATAAACAAGTGCAGTTTTGCTCTATGACAAAAACCAATGTAATAATAAATATACATGCTCGCTGCCTAATTAATTGCCTAGAAAAGTATTTTTTTGCGAGTTTCATCTCTCTGTCACATGAGATTGGTTATACAAATATTCTGGAAAAGATAATTTTATGAACAGTTTATTTGCTCAAACAAAATAAAACACAAAATTTTATAGACAGTTTATTTATAGTCGTTAATCGGTATTGAGAAATCCGAGGAATACGAAGACAACAATTAGAACTTTGAGAATGTTCAAACCTGAATTGTGAAGGACTTGACTATTTCTTTTGCTATTTTGCTTTTAGAAGATTGCCCTTCAGCAAATAAAGCTGCTGATCTAGCATCTCGCCGTAGTTTTTGCATCTCCATATCTTGAACGTCGCACTTTTGCTTCAGACTTTTAACCTGGCGAAGAAACAAGCAAGTTTAGGCTTTCACAATACCAACAAGAATAATCAGAAGAAAGGTTAAGCTAAGAATGTTTAATCTGCAAGAGGTCTAGAATTTTAGTACTTGGGTGTGCAACTTTGCAAGCTCTTGAGTCAAGAGCTCATTCGACTTCTTGATATTGTCCATAACACTTTTGGAAAACACGGGAGTGGCTGATCGTGGAGGGCTTGGTTTCCTCGAGTATGGCGAAGATGGTCTTGAGCTGACACTGTGACGAGGTGATGATGGCATAGAAGATTTCAAAGCGCTAACAAATCCAATGTCTTTCAATTGGAGAGGGGACAGACCTTGTGAAGCCCTGGTCGCTGAAAGATAATTATCTGACCCTGCTCTCGCACTTCCAGACCTGATCTCCGAGCTAGGAGAGAGCAGAACTTTCGAAGACCTTATCTCTCCTCTGCCCAAATACTCCCTAGAATCGATTGAACGGCGAGGGACCGTCACTTTCCTATTGTAGTTAGAACCGTTACCAGCCTCAGCGGCTTTTAGCTTTGTGTAGCAAGCGTCGCAGACACGATGCGGTTTTCCTGGAGTGGGAGCCAGAGCGGCCCGGAACGCCTTTTTGGAGCTACAAGCATGGCAATGCACCAACCCACAGTTGTAGCAGTTGTGTCTCTTTCGCGTGAAGCCAAATGCTTGTCGACAACCTGAGCAGACTGATTGGTCAGCCCCAGACACCCATTTGTGGAGGCATATGCTCGTTGTGAAGTTCGAGCCACACGTTATGTTTTTCACATGCCTATCTTTCAATGCTTCAACCAGCGTTGGAGATTTTCGATCTTCCGTATCCCCATGTCCTAATCTTCCGTTAGCGCCTTTCCCCCAGGTGAACACTTCGCTTCTCGAAGTCAAGACAGCGATGTGGTTTGCCCCGCAAGAAATCTCTTCAACAAACTCACCTACTAGTCTGTCTTGCACCAAGCAAGGCATCTTTCCATCAGAGCTTGGATTTCCAAGTTGCCCGTATGAGGTGCCGCCCATGGTGAAAACATGGCCAGACGTGGTGAGGGCAACAGTCATCGTGTGTCCACACGCTAGCTGCTGGAAATTATAGTCGATAAGCGAAGAGACGCAAGTAGGAAGAAGGAAAGTCTCTTTGTTCCCGTGGCCCAAACGGTGTTTGTCACCGTCGCCCCAAGTGAATAGCTTTTTGGACGAAACACTGCTACCAGCCTGGCTGGTGACCTCTACAATAGCTGCCGTGTGCCACACTCCACAGGCAACTTTTATGGTCTTTAAGCCGCTCAATAACTGTACCTCCCTCGGGTACGAACAACTCTGACGGTCGCCATGGCCTAAAACGCCAAACGTCCCATCGCCAAATGTGAAAAGCTTCCCGTTGGAAGTTGACAATGCTGAGTGCCACGTGCCGCACGAAACAGATAAAACCTGAAGTCCATCTAGAGGGCCATGGACCCTTTTTGGGATCCAATGGCTAACATCAGTTCCGTGGCCAAGAAGTCCAGCATTGTGGGTACCGTCGCCCCAAGTGAATAAATCACCGGATGTAGTAACTGCGCACGAGTGATACTCACCACACGCCACAAATTCCACGTTATTGATTGCCAAGAACTCAACAAGATGAGGGTGGCTGAAGTCTTTATCTATCCCATGGCCAAGTCTCCCACCTGATTCCTCCCCCCAGGTGAAAACCTCACCCTGCCTCGTCACAAGTGCGACATGCCGCACGCCACAAGCAATCTGATGCACATCAAGAACGACGTTTGATTCCAAGGGCTTCGGGGTTAGGACATCGGTTTTTATAGGAGCCGGGCTCACAGTGCCATCAGGTAAACTTCCATCGAGCCAAACCTCTCCCCAAAGATAGACATCTCCTAACGATTCGATATCATCCGGTCCAGATCCTCCGCTCGAGCAGCTAGGAGTGCTCGAAACACTAATCCGAAACCCGTCCCCAGTACTTGTTCTTAGTTGCATACTTGGGCGATCCGAAACCACATCTGAGCCTACCAAACTCAACGGATTTTCACGAGAATTCAAATCAATAGACACTCTACCATGAGCAATGCTTGCCAAATCTATGGATGTTCTTAGGGGACTGCCATTTGGAACAAGGTCACTGCCATCTTGTTGCTGAGAACAGAAGAAACAACTAAATTAGGTGTCATATACCATGTTAAAAGCTCATAGCCATTGAGAAAAAACAAAACAAAAAAAAAAACAAAACAAAACAAAAAAAACAAAACAAAAGAAAAATGTTTTGCTTCATAGATGTTTCAACTAGAAGAGGCTTTTCTTTCAATATATTTATCTCAACATTACAAATTCTTTTGATTTTGTGAAAATGTGATTAGTAACATGATCATCAAGACCGAGCACAAGCAAGTAATTCAATGTTAAAAGCGAAACTCACTTCAAAAAGATCACTCTTATTACGCCTTTTACGTTGTTGTCCTGATGGGATCAATTCTTTAAGCCCTGCAAACCATAAGTCTGCCTCAGCTTTGTCCTTGCAGATCTATAATGCCAAAAGATACATTGTATTTAATATTTTCATCAACCTTTTCAAAAAACAAATTTATAGATAGATATCAGAAACTCAAGTAATTTTATGTACCAGATCAAGTGACCGTTCACCGTTATTGTATAGAAGCGAAAACGACAAATAATCCTTTTCGGGACGAAGATATCTTCTAAATACAGCCTGAGATCCCAAAAAAAAAAAAAAAGTCAAAGCCAATATGATTGAATAGATCAGAGAAAATACTATGAATTCTTTGGCAAACTGGGTGTTTGACTCACTGTTCTTTGTCCGGGAATAATTCGCGAAACTAAAGACAATTTCAGGCTCCTTTCTTCTCCGCGAGAGTACCATATGATTGATGTTTCGTCCTGTTACCAATACTAAACCGAAATCATTCAAGAACTCGAGATTTTAAGCCAATGTGAACAAGTACACGAGCGAGTGAGTGTGATCGATTCATTTCCAATTCAAGCTACTAGATTGACGATTTTCGAGCAGGAAACCGCTTACCGCAGAAATTCGAAACGGGCAAAGCTTAGGCTTCCCTTTCCGACTGTACTTGATTAACTGAGTTCCTTTCTTCAAAGCAACAATTGCCTACAAAAGTATGGTAAAAATGAGGGGATCAAAATTTTCACAAAGCATTGTGGATTTCATAATCTTCATCTATTGAAAGAAAAATGTATCCCCAGATAAAATGTTTTGACATTATAGGATGTGACTATGCAGAAAAAAAGCATTTCAAAAAACCAATTTAACTTAAATTTTGTAAAGAAAGAAAACTAAAAAATCACAGTTGTAACAATTATGATCTCTCTGTAACAATCCGCTTAACAAAAAACCTTTATTTCACTGATTTATTAATATTATTCTTCTAATGTGTTTTTCGTCACCCAAACTCAAATTTTTGTTCCAATAACCTTCTTTTTTTTTTGTACGGAACTACAACTCTTCATTTCTCCTAATACATTACAATTTTCTACAAGTATTAAATTTCTCATTATCATTCTTTTACATAAGAAACTCCCATAGATCAAGCGAAAAGAAACTTTTTTTTATTTTTAATTTGTTCAATTCTCATTCCAACGAACCGAAACCAAAACCGAAACATAATTCGAAGTGAAACCGAAGAAGAAAGGAACTCACTTGCTCGACGTCACGCTCGTAATTATTAGCATAGCTAGAAGGATCTGCCATTCCATCTGAAACGACGCCGTCGGGAGGCACCGGAGCAAGAGCACAACCGCATCAGGTCCCGCACGCCGCCAGTCTTCATAGATGCCTCCGCTAGTACTTGCGTCCCCCGCCTCTCATCAAAATCCCCAAACTACCCCCCCACAATTCCGACGGATCGGCAAACTGCTCTTCCTTCCTTGCTGTCCACGCAAACGAAGAAGAAGAAGAAAAAAGAGGGGTTTTTATTTTTTATTTTTGGAAAGAGTCGAATTTCGGGTGGATTTGCAAGAGGATTGAAGACAACGCTGAGATTTGGTCGATGAGAGAGAAAGAGAGGAGAGAGAGAGAGAGGGAGAAATGAAAGGGCAGTGGTGAGCGAGGAATCAAAGGTTTAGGGAAGTTTGTAGCTGAGAAGGAAAGAGAGGGAGATATTGGCGCGCTTATTCCTCTGCTTCCACGTGCTCTCTCTCTCTCTCTCTGTCGCAAGCTATATTACCTAATTTAACTACTTTTTAAAATGTATTTATTTATAACCTTTATTTCCTTTAGAAGCCACGTTGGTTGTGTTTTGCCGAGTGCGCAAAAAGATTTAAAAACAAAAAACAAAAAAGAAAGGTGGGGGTGATTTCACTGATTATCAAGATTGTTTGTTTTACTCTTTCTTGTGGGAAAGCTTGAACAATTTCACAAAATCACAAATCACAAATTCACAAAGAGAAGAGGAGGAGAATTTTACCCATATGCCGGCAGAGCTCGGCATTGGCATTGGCGTGGGCGGCGTGGTTTAATTTAATTTTGCGGGCTTGATTGATGATGAGGCAAAAAGTGATCGTATACGCAGATGTATTTTTGCTTGTGTGTTTTGGAGAGAGTTTTGACGTTGCTGAAGTTGCGCTTATTTGGTGGCACAAAAGAAGTAGCTTATTATGGCTAACTTCTATATATGTGTGTGTGTGTGTGTGTTTTTTTTTTTTTTTTTTGGTAAAAGTTCTATAGATGTGGGCTGACAATTAGAGAGGGGCAGCTTATTTCAAGAGTTTTTACTTGATTGGTATGGGCATTGTCTTGAATGGATTTAATGATTTGTGAATGGGTTACATGAGCTTATTTAAAGAGCTCTTACTGAATTGGTATGAACATTGTTTGTAGTGATTTAATTATATGGAAATTAAGCATATGTTGTTTATCTGCTTTAATGTTTGTTTGTTTTTTTTAAGGGTATTATTGTCTTTTTATTTTAAATGTCATTCAATTATCGTGCTCAACCAAATATATTAATTTAACCTTCCCATGAATATTATTAAATATTACCGTTAATAACCAAACACAGTAATTTAAAATTCTCGAAAATCTTATTATTGTAATCAGATTCACACACTTAGATTACCACGTACCAAACACCCCTAAAAGTCTATTGAGTAATGACTATTGTCATTGGCAATTTTAGATAGTTTTGGTAATTACCAAAAATTTAGTGGGCGGTTTTCGATTTTGCCATTGAAAATTTCATTTTTTTTTGGGCGGTTTTGTTATTAGACGGGCGGTATTTCGAGTATCGATTATTTATGAACAGACCTAACTTGAATTATGAGTTTAATCTTTTTTATTTTTATTTTATGGGAGAGTGATATTCATATATCACTTTGAGGTGGATTTCTAAATAATAATAGGCAACATTCTAAAAGATTAATGAAAGTAATTGGTAGTTGATATTTAATACCAAAAACCAATCTTAATAAAGATTGTAGTAATTAAATTTATTGCCAAATAAGTAAATTAATTGCTATATTTGTGAACTAATTTAAACATTAATTGCTCTTTCAAAATCAGATTTTAAAAATGACTGTTTATTACAAATTTTTTTTATTGGCTTTCCATATTAATCATTAAATGAGATTTTATGTGAAAATTTTACATACACAGGATGGTCAAAATTGAAGAATGAGGAATATTTAAGTACTTGTACTTTGGTTGGCGAAGAAAACTTTGATTAACTTTTTATCTTTCTTGTAACTGTGTTCAAGAATGATAATCAAAGAACATGATCTTTGACATGAATGAATGAACACTGGGCATACAAATGGGAAAAAATTGATCCACTGATTTTATTTCTTTTATTTTATTCAAATTGTAGGATCTTTGTATCTCTTAAAGATGGCTTCAATATCTTCCATAACTGCTACTGGCAAAGGGCGCTCGGTCGTCAGAAAAGCATCGATGTCTTCCTTTAGTTGTTCCACAGAGGTGGCGCCAATTATGGAGCTTGTCATGAATGGTCGGTCTCGTGCAAACCCGAGAGCAAGCTGAACCGGAGTCAAGCCGTGCTTATGGGCTACCTCGATGTACTTTATCGTTGCTTCCTGAATAAGAAACAAAGCAAGTTCACTTTTCAATTAGACGCAACAAAGCTTGCGCTAAGTGGTTCGCATTCAAATGGTACTTTTCCACAAAATTCAGTCATATCTTATTCTGATGTGTTACAACTTATGTGTTATGACACATTGGTTTTTCCAGGCAAGTGATTTGTCCTCGAGTCTACAGAAACTTCTTTACCGCATTTGAAATTTGAAGTTCATAACATACCTTTGCAATCGATTTATTATATCTTTCCATGTAACCAGGAAAGAGGTTAAGCCTTGATCTTTTTGCAGCTTCAGAACTAATATCAATATACTTTCCGGTCAGTGACCCACCACCAAGCGGAGAATAAGCTAGCAAGCCGACATTACAGTTCTTTGGGTGGCACACTTCAACCAGATCCACTGCAAAAACATTTTCAGCCACGGAATTTGAAAATCAATAACCTCCTTTTTCTTATCATCACCAAAAATCCACTTATTGTAGCAGGAATTTTGACTTGCCTTCAAACCGACTTCTTACTAGCAGACTGTAACTATTTTGGATGCTAACGATCTTTGGCAGTCCCTCGACTTTAGCTGCATGTACAAACTCCATCACCCCATATGAGGTCTCATTCGAAATGCCGATATAACGTACCTAATAAAGTTTCAAAACCCTTCATGCCATGTTAGTTAAAGAACCACAGAGCCATTATATTAAACAGCCGGGCAGAACATATGGTTGTGATTATGTCTTGTTAAAATGTTACCTTTCCTTCGTCGATAAGTTCTTGAAAAGCTCTCAGTTGCTCCACAAATGGTACACTAGGTCTCCATTTTGAAGGATCATAAGAAAACTCACCGAACAGTGGCACATATCTATCTGGCCTGAACTTTTAACAAAGTACAAAACTTTCAAAAAGAGCACAACCTTAACAAATTTACAACAGAAAAATGCTAAACAGATGGCTAATTTGGTTACTTGATCGTTGATTTCGTAAAAGAACAACTAATAAAACCCGAAACTCACCAATGAATTTGCAACAAGTCAATGTAATCCGTGCCGAGACGCTTAAGGCTCTTCTCCACACTTTCTCTAATGTTGTCACGATCAACTCGCAAAACCTTTTGATTCTCCCGTATGTAACTTGACCTCTCCGAATAGCCACACACTTTTGTTGCAACAATAACCTGTTATTTACGAAACTTGGTGAGTACATAACTAAATCTCAAATGACTATGGCCTTCAAACCCTGCTTTCATCCCATATTTCTCTCTATAAACTTCCCAAACAAGGGTCAAACTTTGAAAAAGTAACAAAAAATAAAAAATAAAAAATTGAAACATCTCAACATGTTGTAACAATCCAACCATCAACTGTCAAGGAAATGAAAATTTTACTAAAATGCCTAATTTTTTTACAAGTTACTTCTCTTTCTAAATAACCAATACAGCACTATTTCTGTAGCAAAAATAAAAGAATAAAGAAAAAAGTTTGAAACTTCTCAACATGTTGTAACAATCCAACCATCAATTATCAAGGAAATGAAAAATTTACCAAAATGCCTAAATTATATAAGTTACTTTTCTCTCTAATCTCACAAAAAAAGCATTATCTACATAAAAACCTAAAAATAATAAAAACAAAAATAAATAACCTTATCACGGGGTCGAGATTTGAGCCAACTACTGATATAAAGGTCAGTTCTTCCTTGAGTCTCCTTCTTCATCGGAATTGGATACTATAACCAAAAATTAAATTAAAAAAAATCAAAATTCAAAACCCTAGTTGTACCAAAACCACTCACATTTCCATTTTCCACCAACGTTCACCAAAACAAAAAAACAAAACTCACGGCCTCGGCAGTGTCGAAGGCATTGATTCCGTGCTCGAAGGCGTAGCTAAGCATCTCGTGCGCCTCCTTCTCGGTGTTCTGTTCTCCGAACGTCATCTGCAAAAAAAAAAAAAAATCAGCGAAATCCAAAACTCAGTTTCGCAGCGACCGTGACGGAATCGCGAGAGTCTCTCCATTTACCGTCCCGAAGGTGATTTCGCTGACGACGAGGTCGGAGTCGCCGACTCTTCGGTACTCCAGACCGCCGCTCTTGGCGGCGGCAGCCATCGCCGGCGAGCTCCGTCGGCGGACAGCTGCGGGCGAGTCGCGGCGGCGGGTGGAGAATAGGGAGGCATTGCGGCGGAGAGGAGCGGGAAGGAGTGTGGCGGTGAAGGAGGTGGTTGCCATGGCCATGGCTTATCGGAAGCTAATCGTTGAGGCTCGATTATGGCTAATGGCTATGGCTATGGCATTGGCTGTTGTCCGTGTGTGTGGTATTATCAGTGTATCAGTTGTGGCAGTTGAGGCAGTTCTGGTTTGGGCTCGCGGGTTTTTTATGGGCCCAAATTAATGAAAAAAAACGAGGCCCACGGTCAGTTATTCCTTGGTCAACTAATAAAAAAAAAACAAAATATTATTAATTTATATTGAGGAAAATTTTGATTTCATGCTACATTTGATATTTAAGTTTATAAATTACAACTTATCTCACTATTGTATATCATGCTACTTTTTCCATTATTAAATTATTATGTTGCTCCCTTTCTTCTCTCTTGTCTTCATCATTTGTAAAAAAAAAAAAAGCAATTCGATTAAATTCACTACTAAAAAGTTATATAAACCACAAACCTTTTTTAAAGTGACAATTTCAAAACAAGCCATCTAAAAGTGGCATTTTTCGAAAATTTTCAACTATTTACACAATGATTCAAATACTACCCATGATTTACAAGAAGGATAAAAATATTATATTTAACATAGAATGTTATATTTGACATAATGATTCAAATACTACCCATGATTTACAAGCCATGATTTACAAGAAGGATAAAAATAGTATATTTAATATAGAATGTTATATTTGACATAATGATTCAAATACTACCCATGATTTACAAGAAAGATAAAAATATTATATTTAACATAGAATGTTATATTAGACATAAAATATTGTAATGCAATAGTGTCAGTTTAAATGTTATTTTTATTATGTCCCACAGCTATGGACGACTAAGATTCAACAGACGCGACTCTATGGACGACGCGACTCTATGGACGACTGAGATTCAACAGTTCACGTCTGTTGATAGCATTTCCCAAGATAATAAATATAAGCCAAATATTACATGCAATAATGATAAATTTTTTATGTAAGAGATTTTTTTTATAATATAAAATTGTTATTATATTTATTTCCATGTTTAATGATGATTAACGAAAAGTCAATCAATGCTCATTTTTAAATATCAAAATTTGACACTGTTATATTTAGTGCCAAATCTAGCACCAAATTTAACTGTCAAATTTAAAATTAAAAATAACATTAAGTTGTAAAATAATTTTTCACTCAAATATAAAATTTGACCACAATGAATACATCAATTTTGCATTAGATTTGGAGATGCTCTTTTGTCGAATTTAGTAAGATTTCAATGTCTAAAGTACTAAGATTTCATTAAAGCATTTCATCCAAATTACTAATGACACCAACAATAATTGATACTTAAATTTTCGTTTGAATTAGGTTCCATTGCCCATGCATTTGCAGTGTACTCGAAGAAATGCTAATATATATATATATATATATATATATATATATATACTTTTATGATTCGACACACAGAGGAAAAGCTCACAAAGTCCATTCCCGCCGATATATAGACACAACAAAAGCATAGCCTCAACCTCAATCCCAAATAAGAGACTCTTTTATTCCTTATATATATTAACTCTTTCACATAACTAGCCAAACAAGTTCTACTAGTCTAGTACTAAACAGGACGCTCAATCCCAACGTTAATGTAGGCGCGGAGACTGCTCGGTGCTGAAGATGGTGACCTCGTCCCTGTTGTTCTTCAAGTTCCTGGCTTGCTCCCTCGAGATGCGGAAGGCGTTGGCGAGGACGTCGTCCGGCATGGCCCGGATGGCGGAGACGCGGCCCGCGAGGGGGTTGCGCACGGCGTTGTCGTTGGTCTTGACGGCGATCCACTCGAAGCCCCGGGAGCTGGCCTGCTTCACCACCGCGAAGTTCTGCGGGACCACCAGCATCTGCCCCTCGTGCAGCTCCCCGTCGAACACGTTGCGGCCGAAGTCGTCGACGATCTGGCACCGGCAGCTGCCCCGGGTGGCGTAGATCACGCTGTGGCTGTTCTGGTTGAAGTGTGGTGCCATGAGAGCGTTCTGCGCCATGGAACATGACGGTTTAGAATTGTTTAATTACTATCGAATGTCGCCTAAGTTAAAGAAAAATAACCTCTTGTTTGGTTAGGTCATTTTGACAATCTTTGACCATTTTTTGGTATGGAAAAAAGAGTTCGAAAATGGTTTGGAATAGTTTGAAAATGGTTTGTAAAAATGATGTAAGAATAGTTTGACTTTGCTAATTTCGAGGTGATATGAATGGTTGAGATTTAAAGATATTGTATAGGGATTTGGAAAGTTGAAAAAAATGGTTGAAAAAAAATGGAATGGAATAGAATAGTTTGAAGGATTTAAAAAGTTGAAAAAAATGAAAAATAGGAATGGAATGGAGTGGGAGAAATGAGTGTACCAAACAAGAGGTAATTTCTTTGTAAATATGACTGTTTTAGAATCGTTTAATTTCAATATAAAATTTCTTGTGTAATGATGCGTCTAAGCTAAAGAAAATCAACTTTTTTAGTAGGTATAAATCAACTTTTCTTTTGGTGAATGTTCATATATATAAATCTAAATCTTATTGTACTATTTTGCTTTCAAGAAAAAAAAAATGAAGGTTATAAAATTTATTTTCTTTATGTCCCCAACTTAGAAAGCTCATTTCCCACCAAAACCAAGCAATTAGCAACCTCAAAGAGTCTCAAACGGTTTTTTTTTTTTTTTTTCTTTTTACCTTGTAGAGAACACCTCTCTCAGCTGTGAGCAGGAGGTAGCGGAGGATGGGGAGTGTGAAGCTGTTGATGGTGGTGACGCGGCCGCCGCGGGGGTTGAAGATGTCGGCCCGCGACGGGCGGTCGATGTTGTGCCTCAGCTTAACAGAACAGAAAGTTTCTTCGATTCCGTTATCGCCGCCGTATCTCCTGTACTCCTTTCGCTCCTCCTCCACCTCCTCCTCGATCCTGGCCGGGGTGAGGACCTGCAGGTCGTCGCCCCTGACGCGGACGATCCGCTCCCTGCGGTCGTCCTGGCTCTGCAGCCTCCTCGCGAGCTCGTTGTCGATGTTGAAACATTGCGCCAAGATGTTGGTGTCGAAGCCGCTGAAGATGTTGCCGTTGGGGTTTTTTCGCTCGCCTTCTCTGCTCATGATGCCTCGGCTCTGGAGACGGCTTTGTTGCTCAGTTGTTTGGTCCCTTTGCGGGTTTCCACCCAAAAAGAATCTCTGAAAATCGATAACACACACACACTTTTTGTTGATCAATATGTCAAATTATATTTTCTACTAATATAGAAGCTTGATAGTAGTTTGATGAGTAAAATTAGTGATGGCGTTGTTATAAGTTGTACGTACCCTGGCGGAGAGATCAAGTTGGTTGGCTTTGTTTCCGACATCGACGAAGGAGACTACGACGAGGGGCGAGTCACCGTTGTTGTAGAGCCACTGAGCCACTCCGGCGGGGACGGCAACGATGTCGCCTTGCCGGATTTCGCGAACCTTCTGGTGTTTCTCTTGGCCTTGGCCTTGGCCTTGTGACTGGCCGAGCCCTGCCGATTCGAATGTCTCAGGGCAACCTGGGATCACAGCTCCGTGGATGCCCCTACCTGCATGCATTGTATAAAAAGTTTCTCCATCTTAATCTCTACAATTAATAACATAATAATCACAACTAATTACAATACAAAAATCAACTATTCTTTAACTAGATAATATTTTTGAATATTGACTATAATTCAAACTCAATATTCTAATTATGTACAATACATTGACCAATCACAAATTAACCAAATAAATAACTAAAAAAAAAAAAGCGAATTAGTCATATGACCACTGAAACGAATCGATAAAATGAAATGAACATTAAACCAAATTTTAATCCTTTTTTATTCTTATAGAATTAGTAATATATACTAGATTTGTTTAGCCAATCTGATCATTATAAATACTATACCTAGATACATTTATACCACAATATGTATATACTGTAATAAAATTTATTAGTCATAATTCAGATATTTGTTTTTGAAATGAGGAAAATTTCCCATCATTTATTTTTTAGTCATGAAATAATTTTTATTTTGATAGTTAAAATATATATATATATATATATATATATATATATATAATGGACGGGGCCGTTACCATTAATTAATTTTTACTCTATAATTCATCATTCAACCACCTATTATGTTATAACTTGGACCTATTATAATTTTAAACGTTAATTTTGAGACACAAAGATTACCATGGAGCTCTGATATCTGTATTAAGTGATTACATGCATAATTAATCGGTAATGTTATGTTTACCTTTACTAAAAAGTACGCTAAAATCCTCCTCCTAAAGTAGTAAAAAAGAAATAATAATATTTTGAGTGATCAATCTGTCACATTATTTTTTACCAAATGATGCGTTTAACTTTTGACTGATGATTGAAATTTATTAGAATTCGTACATAACATTAGCAAGTTCACTACGTCATTTAATGCTTTGTTTGGCTCCATATTTGAATGATTTTTTTACTCTTTGAAATCATATATTACAATGTTAGATCAATGGTTAAAACAAATGGTCATAACATATATATATATATATATATAACATATATATATATATATTTTAATATAGATCATTTAAAATCTCTAGTGTTATTTATATTTAATTATTATAAACTAATAGCTAGGTAGTTTGAGAGTATTGCATGCATGCCTTGGATAACGTAGCAGAGCGTGGGAGCATTGGTGAAGGAAGGCAAGACGAGTCCTCTGCGCTGGACGACGTGGCGGGCGGCGGAGACTCCGGCGCACCGGAGCTGGTCCTCTCTCTCGAGGTCCCAGTACTCGCTCACGCCGGCTTCCGACTCCACGCGCCGGGTGGGCTGCATGGCGTTGAGGCGGTCCAGGCGGCACTCGGTGTTCGACCGCCGCTGCCACCCGACGTTGCGCATCGGCGCCGACTCGACCTGCCCGGAGCAGCATTGGAAGAGGAGGAGCGTGCCTAGCGCAAGGCAGAGAAAAGAAGAGCTAGCCATAGCTTTTTTTTTTTTTTTCCTTTCTTTTTAAGTACTATAGGATTTTATTTTTATTATACATATATATATTTAATTGGGTGAAGAGGAAGAGAGGTGTAGTGTGGTATTTAAAGAGGGGAAAAGAAGTGGGGTTTGGGATTTGGGACGTGGCGTGTTGTTGGAGATGATAAGTAACTTGTAGCCTTGCAGGTTTGGATTTATTTGCATGTTTATGAGTCTTTGTTTGGTGAACACATAAGGGATTTTGGTTATGGTATGTGGCGATTATGTTCTGAATTCTGATGCGTCAAGTGCGTTGTCTCGTCAATATGTCTTTGCCTATATTTGTATGTGTAGAAGAGAGATCCTAATATTTCAAAATTCTGGTAAAAATGTTAATTGTTACAGTCACAATTCATTATAATTACAACTTGTCTCTTACACTATTTTCACTCGTAATCCAATTTCTAGTCATGAAATTTAGTCATGAAATTTATTACGATAGAACATACTTTTAGTCACACTAAACTTTAACTTTTGACAAATTTTTTACAAGGCACAATAAATTTCAAAGTTTTAACTTTTAAATTTTAGATACGGTAGAATCTCTTGAGATGTATAATAAGCAAACAACTACTAACTTTTGTTTTGTTTTGTTTTTTTGTTTTGGTTTTTTTTTTTCCACATTGCTTTTTATTCTGTCGTTTTTTTCTAAAAATTGCATTGCTTTTTAGCTTGATGTCGTTTTCCGAAAAGATGTCATCTTTTAAATTTATGTCGCCTGAAAAAGTGTATTACTTTAACCAAAATTGGGTAGCTTCCCTTGTTTTTATCGGTTTTTTTTTTAAATATGTGTCGTTTATCTATCTTACTGTCGCTTTTCAGAAGTGTGTCGTTTTCTCAACATGATGTCGTTTTATAAATAAATGTAGTTACTCTTCAAAACATTCTATTTTCGCAGAATCCTTTCATTTGTCCCCAAAACGGAAAAAAAAAAATGTAAGATTAACAAAGTTTATCTAAAAAAAATTGCAAAAAGAAAAAAAAATTACAACACTTAGTACAATGGTATTAACCTCATTTATTGAAAACTATGTTGTTTTCTCAAACTACTACGTTTATCCAGATTGCTTTTCATTCTGTCATTTTTCTGAAAATTGCATCGTTTTTTAGCTTGATGTCGTTTTCAAAAAGATGTCATTTTTCAAATCTTTGTCGTCTGAAAAAGTGTACTACCTTTGCCAAATTTGGTAGCTTCCCTTGTTTTTGTCGTTTTTACCATATGTGTTGTTTTCTCATATTATTGTCGTTTATCTATATTACCGTGGCTTTTCAGAAGTGTGTCGTTTTTTCAATATGATGTCGTTTTACAAATCAATGTCGTTTCTCTTCAAAACCTTCTATTTTCGCAGAATCCTTTCATTTGTCCCCAAAACGAAAAAAAAAAAAGCTGTAAGATTCCAATCAACAAAGTTTATCTAAAAAAGAAAACATTGCAAAAAGAAAAAAAATTACTACACTGATACGTACAATGGTATTAACCTCAATAATTAACCAAAAACAAATTCAAAAATTTGTTAGACCACAGTGATGGTCACGGTGACTTGATTATCATCTATATTATAGATATTAACCTCAAAATAAAACCGCAAATGTAGTCAGTACGTATACGTTTAATTCAACGCCACATATTGATCGAGTATTAATCAATTTAAAGTATAAATATTGATTTTAACTTCAAAGGTCAGACCATTATTTAGCAAAATAACTTAATGATATCAAATTACCTTATGATCCTTTTACTTCATGAGCTGTATAATAGTAATCGAGATCAACTTGATTAATTACCTGTCATGTACTCCAATTTGTAGACCAACAAAAAAAGAAAAACGAACCACTACACCTTGTAATAAGAAACACAGCTATAAATTAACTTTCCTATGCGAGCCTCACACGTGCAAATTCGCACAAGACATGCAAATGTATACTTGTCAAAGACACCATTCAAATCAGCCCTTCAAACCAAGCACGTTGAGCACTGAACTCAGAAGCTCAATGACACATAGCACAGCCTCAATCTCTTATGTGTTAGCAAATTGGGTTCTGAAGCCATGCAGATACGTACAAATCCATGCACGAAAACCCATTACCCTCTCTCTTATACTTATACCACCCGCCACGTCCCAGATATCCAAACCCACTTTTCAATCCTATAAATACCCACCAAACCCTTCCCTCAAAACTCATCCCCACAAAAAGAGTTGAAGGAACCAAAGAAATAAACTAAATAAATCCCTAACCCTATTAGTTGTTTCTTTCACTTAAAGAGAAATGGGTGGCTCTTCCTTGCTCCTCCGCCTCGGCCTGGCCTTCCTCCTCTTCGGCGCCTGCTTCGCGCAGATCGAGCAGGTGACGGAGCGCCCCTTCGGGGGGCAGCAGCGCATGATGCAGCAGCAGCGGTGGAGGACGGACTGCCGCCTCCAGCGCCTGCAGGCCATGCAGCCCACCCGCCGGGTGGAGTGCGAGGCCGGCGTCAGCGAGTACTGGGACGTCCAGGGCCCCGCCGAGGTGGAGGAGCAGCTCCAGTGCGTAGGCATGGCCGCGTCCCGCCACACCATCCAGCGCAAGGGCCTCCTCTTGCCTTCCTTCCTCAACGCACCCGAGATCTTCTACGTCATTCAAGGCACGTATACACATAATTATACATTGCTCTTTAGAGTTTTTTTTTTTAATGCTAATTTAAGTTTTTTTTTTTTTTGCATGCAGGTAGGGGTATTCACGGAGCGGTGCTCCCGGGTTGCCCGGATACTTATGAAGTTTCGGCGCCGCAGGGACAGCGCTCCGAAGAGCGACACCAAAAGGTCCGCGAAATCCGCCAAGGAGACATCGTCGCCACACCCACCGGAGTCGCTCAATGGCTCTACAACAACGGCGACTCGCCCCTCGTCGTGGTCTCCTTCATCGACGTCGGCAACCAAGCCAACCAGCTCGATCTTTTCGCTAGGGTAACAAAATAAACATTTTACACATCTCAACAATTTTGACACACGCCAAAACAAACGTCCTAACAACCGAGTTGATTATTCATTTTTTTTTTTTCAGAGATTCCACTTGGGTGGTAACCCGAGGAGAGAGCAACAATCCGAGCAGGAAGTGCTTTCCCGGAGCGAAACCGTGAGGCAAAGCCGAAGCCTGAGGGCGGAGAAGAGAAACCCCAACGGCAACATCTTCAGCGGCTTCACCACCAACATGCTGGCGCAGTCTTTCAACATCGACAACGAGCTGGCGAGGAAGATCCAGAGCCAGGACGACCGCAGGGAGCGGATCGTCCGCGTCATGGGCGACGATCTGCGCGTGCTGACACCGGCCAGGATCCGGGAGGAGGAGCAGAGCGAGCGCAGCAAGTACGGCTACGGCTACGAAGGAGGGTACAACGGCATCGAAGAAACTTTCTGCTCTCTTAAATTGAGGTACAACATTGACCGCCCGTCGCACGCCGACATCTTCAACCCACGCGGCGGCCGAATCACCACCGCCAGCAGCTTCAACCTCCCAATCCTCCGCCACATCCAGCTCACCGCCGAGAGGGGTGTCCTCTACAAGGTACGTAATAAATATAGGGCACATGATCACACTATCTGAAGAATTATAATTATTAAATAGTGTGCAATAGTAAAGTTTCGTTTTGTGATGATGTTTACTATTATAAAATTCAAATTATTAGTTCTCAATTTTAATTTTATTTATTTATTTAGACTAGATATTAATATATGTTTGATTATTTTACTTTATTATATAATGAACAATAAAAAGATTTAAATTTAATAAATTTGGCTATATATTAGTGTTTAGTACGGGCCCACAATGATTATTAATGACTTGTTTGGGACATTAATCATCCATTTTTTACTTTTGCGAATTCCAAAATGATATACGAAAGTTTAAAAAAAAATACGTGTTACCAAATAGGGGTAAAAAGTACTTTAGTCTCATTTGTCTAATAAATATTTTCTCAAACATTATTTAGTATATTACTTAATTTAATTTGTTTAATTAATCCATGCAGAACGCTCTCATGGCACCACACTTCAACCTGAACAGCCACAGCCTAATCTACGCCACCCGGGGCAGCTGCCGGTGCCAGATCGTCGACGACTTCGGCCGCAACGTGTTCGACGGCGAGCTGCGCGAGGGGCAGATGCTGGTGGTCCCGCAGAACTTCGCGGTGTTGAAGCAGGCCAGCACCCAGGGCTTCGAGTGGATCGCCGTCAAGACCAACGACAACGCCGTGCGCAACCCCCTCGCGGGCCGCGTCTCCGCCATCCGGGCCATGCCGGACGACGTCCTCGCCAACGCCTTCCGCATCTCGAGGGAGCAAGCCCGGAACTTGAAGACCAACAGGGACGAGGTCACCATCTTCAGCCCTTCCCGCCAGGGATCTTGGGAGTGAATAATTAAAGCTATAATATATTTATATGTAGCTTTGTAGTTTTAACTTTTAAGTACTCTTTTTTTTTTTTTTGGTTATGAAGTATGTAATGATGTAGTAATGAATAAAAGTCTCCCTTGCCTTTGTGGAGACTATTTATATATATAGCCATGTTTAGCTTTTCTAATATATAATATGAAAGGCCTAGCTAGTGTTGTATCTTTCATGCGGGAACTATATGTAGATCAATATGCTCTGCGAGTTAATAATATAAGAAGCACAAGTTATGCTTAATTATTAATGTTATTAGCTAAATTAGTCTTTTTTAGCTTAGGGAATTCGTGAATCTACTCTAATGGTGCTTGTGATTTTGAGACCATATAATTAAATTACATAAGGAAGGAAAGCAAGGATACAGCCTATAGATGATATTTTAAAGAGTTTTTAGCACTGGTGGCCCCTGACAGTCGCACCCCAAACTTTTATTTTGGGCACTTTGCACCCTCAATTCAAAATTAGTAGCAAATTACTTCAAAT
Organism: Boehmeria nivea var. tenacissima; assembly: GCA_018132145.1. Taxonomy (NCBI): domain Eukaryota; kingdom Viridiplantae; phylum Streptophyta; class Magnoliopsida; order Rosales; family Urticaceae; genus Boehmeria; species Boehmeria nivea. Next base: position 11,956,495 of record CM030883.1, read on the forward strand.
CGATAACTTTTGTTAATTTTTTGACAGATAAAAGTCTCACGTGACAATCACATGCATTTTGTAAGGGTATTAATGTAATTCAATAATTATAGTTTTTTTTCCTTCCTATTTTTCTTTTTTTATTTCCTACCTCTTCCTCGTCTTCGTTCGTAAGTCACCAACAACAACCAGCCACCATCAACAAGCAGCCACAAGACTAGAAATCTCAAGTTGAAATTACATATCTATAAACCACACCTCTTAGCCGCCATAAACTCACAAGCATCACCCAGAATCTCTACTTTAAAATTTCAAAATAAAAAACAAGATCACAAATTTCAAAATCTATAAATAAAAAGGAGGCATAAGCACCCAGCCTCATACCCCGTCACTCCTCTCCCACCAACGGACCACGGAGACTCCGAGCCAACCAAACCATAACCAAGACCACACCACACTGCATTCCCTTTGACCACTCTCCCTAGCACAAAGCCACAAACACTAACTGCTCCTCTTCGTTCGAACCCATCAAAATCTACCAAATCGAAGTCGTTCACCGCCAAACCCAGCCGCCAAAAACTCCGATTTGCTACTCATGACACTCGCGAACCCCGATCCACCGCAAACCACCTCCGCCCAAACAAGCTCGCGTACGCCTAACCCGCCCAAACCGCAGACGACGCCGTGATTCCACGAACCCCCGACGACTCCGCACCGCCGACGACGCCGCATTTCCGCTACGCCCCGCACGACCCCAAAATCCGCGACAAAACCCGCTCCTTGCCACGCCACGCCACGCCGACGTTGAGATAGCCCACTCCCCAAATCACCGACGCCCCCGCTCCCCCATGCTTCCATCACTCGAACCGCAGCACGAGATCGCCGACGACCCGCCCCCTTCCGCCACGCCACTCGTCGCCTCAAAGTCACATTTGGTCCAAAAAGATGTGCTATTGGTGAAAAAAAAAATGTTGTGCGAGTTGTGGACTGAAGGAATAAAAAAAAAAAAGAAAAGAAAAATGTTTTCGGAGAGGAGAGAGAGGAGAGAAGAATCTAAATACCCACGCTCAATGACTTAAATGCCCTCTTATTATCACGTGCGAAGCGCATGGACGTGAAATTCCGTCCAAAATAGAACAGGCGTTATCGATTTGTAACGGGATGCCAATGATTTCGAACATGGGGGGTTAAAGGCCACAAATAAAAGATTAAGGGGCAACTTGCCATACCCCGTAAAAGTCAGGGGCCACTAGTGCTAAAAACTCTATTTTAAAGAGAATAGATATAGGAAATTTAGATTTTCCAAAAGTTATACAAATTTGGGGGAGATCTACCCTAAAATAATCTAGGTCTATTTGATAAATTAACCTGTCTATATTTTAAAAAGAGTATACTCCTTTTTAGTCCATTTTTTTTAAATATAGCCAATATTTTTAAAAAATAAATTATTAAACACTAATACATAAATGAGTTAAAAGCAAAAAGATAAAATTACATTATTTTATAATTAAAAAATGGCTAATTTTTTAAATAATAAAAACGTTAGACTAATTTCTTAAAACATATTCAAAAAATGATTATTCACTCAATTTTTTTTTGCTACTGTTCACTCAATTATCTCAGTAATCAATCCTCACCTTAAGATTACTCCTCACCTTAAAACAAGGGAATGTGAATTACAATAAATCATTATTTTCAGATTTTATTTAAAGTAATATCCAGTTATGAAAAAAAGTATTTTGAAAAATGATCCAAAATAATTTATTCTTTATTTTATTTACCCATAGATTTTTAAATGTAAATCTAATAAATATTTATTTACCAATAAATAATAATATTTTTTTGTGAAAAATTTTATTTGATTTATTTATAGATCAGATAAATAAAGTAAAAATTATTTTTATCATGTTGAAAAATATTCATATTTAATTGGTTATTTTGCAAAAGGGATATGAAAACGTACGTTTAAATTTTTTGCTAAGCTCACCTCCAAAATACGGTCATTTTGGTAAATTTCGTTGTAACACCGGTGGTAGGAGTTTTACTTTTCCATTAGTCATATTTTATCATCGTACGTTCTCAAATAAAATTGAAAATTCGAAGCAACCTAAAAGTCAACCAGAATACCTTTCAAATTAGATAAACTTATCATTGGGTAAGTAGGAAAATACCCAGAATTTATATAACAATAAAAATAAATATTCAAATTTTTGAAGTAATTGAGTTTCTAGTCAATTCGTGAATTATTTGAATATGCGTTTGGTAACTAAGTGAATTACCATCACTTATCACTATATAAGTAATTGAATTACTTAAGTAATTGGTTACATTTTTTAAAAAATTAGATAATAATTTATATTAAATTTTAAAAATTGAGTATTCACTATAATTTCTCTTTATTATATCATTAGATTTTCAAAGTTCAACAAAACACAAGTGTACACCTTAGATTTGCATAATGACTATATGATATGAATGATGGAATGTCCACCGAGTCATGCAATATTAAATAAATAAAATAATTGATTCTTTTAACGAAAACCACCAATTCAATTCTTAATGGATCATTGGTCTTTTCAATAAATAAAAAGGACAAGAACAAAAGTGAAAACATTAACAATGAGAAAGTCACGAAACGACTAACTATTATTTAAATTAATATTGAAAACATTAACAAGGAGAAAGTCACAAAATGATTAACTATTATTTAAATTAATACATTTAAATGATTGTACTAAGAACCTAAAATCTTAAATCAGCCATGGAAGGTGGAGGTAAGTAGTTGTCTCCTTTGTTGAAAGTAAACAACCATTTCGTCTCGTTGAGGCAAGTTGTGTTTGATCAAAGGGTGGGTGATGAACCTGTGGGCCCACGCAGCCGTGGCAGGGAATCTGTGTGGGTCCAAGATCTTGGCGGACCCCACCTCCTCGAAAACAGGCAGCCAATGGGCCATCCAGCCCAATGCAATGTCCAAATACCCAATGCTTTCGCCACCAAAGAAGTTGTTGATTCTCTTCATCTCTCCCTCCAAGTGTTCCATGGCTTCCATGGTTAGTCTCACACCCTTCTCTTTTTCTTCTCCTAAAGAGCAAATGAGTGCACCATATGCACCATCAAGAATCTGTTTTCACATAAATCGTACTAATTGTCAGCAAATCAATAATTGACAAGATCTTTTTCCTAATTCTTGACATTCTGTTGTCTCTTTTTATGCTTTCTGAACAATTTTATTTATGAATATATTAATTCTTTTACCAACTTTTTAATATAAACTCATGTTTTAGTTGAGGTATTATATTTTGATTAATTGAATATCAAATCTTTTTAATTAAGTGATCAATGAGATAATGGGACACATAAGTTGATATTTAAAAAATTGATAAAATAGTTAATATATAAATTCTTTGTGTCATAAGATGCACTTCACTGTTGTTTTTCATCTCACACTATAAAAGTGCACATACATAACGATAATATATATATATATATATATATATAATATGTCATAATAAACAATTTAAGATTAAAAGTTAAAACATCAATTTCACTTGAAATCAAATTAAAAACCACCGAAGAAAGAAGGACAAAGATTTCTTGTCTATATATAAAATCTATCCTCTTAATTCTCGTGCAAATAAAAATTGATACATATAATAATGATATTTTAAAGAAAGAGAATTAGTAAAGCGTCTAAAATAACTAGAAAATGATTATAAATTTACAAACATGTTTCATAAACCATGTATATGCTAAACAGTTGAAAAGAAAGCCGCAATATGTACAACGCATCCATTTCCAAGAAAGACAACAGATATATAATTAACTAAATATTAGTTATATATATATATATATATATAATCAAGTAATATATAAATAACTAAAAATATTACCTTTTCTTCAGCAAATTTAGCCCAAAACCTTGCCATGGCTCTTTCAGAAGGATCTAAAGGCAAGAGTGGGCTGTTCAAATTCCAAGCCTCATCAACATATTCAAGAATAACAAATGACTCAGCCACAACATTAATGTGATCATTATTATGATGATGATGAACCAACACAGGGACTTTCTTGTGAACCGGGTTCAGTCTCAGAAGAAGAGGGCTTTTGTTGAAGACGTCTTCTTCAATGTACTCATACTCTACGCCCTTGAGCTTCAGAGCCCATTCGACTCTCCGCGAAAATGGACTCACCCAAAACCCCACAAGCTTCACTTTCTCTTCCTCTAATTTCTCCATCATCACCATATATATATATATATAGGAAGTACTAAATTTGTTAGTTTTTTCTATTAGATCTGGAGACACATATATACTTGCGTATGTATATATATGTATATATATATATATATATGTGTGTGTGTGTGGGCTATATATGTGTACACGTAAGCGCATGCGTAATGCATTTCTTTTGAAAATTCTTAGGTTAGGACAAGAGATCAGACGGCGCTTTTGAACAATTATAAACATATATGGAATTGTTACTATGTAATAATTTTTTTTAATTTTTTTTTCAATTCTAGGTAGAACATTCTTATGTTAACTTGTTGATTATTGGCTACTAGTTATTGTTTTTATTATTGTCAAATTTGACATACAATTTAGCATATATTAAATTTCTTGTTCCATTTGATTTTTTTAAGATAATTGAGTAAATAGTCATTTTTTAAATGGTGTTTCAAGAAAATGACCAACGTTTTACTTTATTAAGAAATTAATAATTTTCTTAACTTATGACGATGTGCATTTGGCTTTATGCCTTTAGTTCTCTTTTGTATGAAGTACTAATAACTTAATTTTTTGAAACTTTGGTCATTTCTTTAAAACATAAACAAAAAATAGCCAAATACCAAATAAACCTTAAATTATTTAGAAGAATTTTTTTTTATTATTTAGATGCCAATAATTTAGCAGTCTATTAAAGAATCTCTAATGCACAAAATATATTTTGGTAATTAGAATGAGTTGATGATTAATAGCCTAATTACAGTATCTATTAAACATTTAAACCCATCCAACAGAAAATAAAAAGTAGACGCTGGAGTCTGGCAGTTGGCAGCTCGTGAAAAGTACTCTCATCATGTGTTAGTCATGACCTTTAATTAGAAGTCAATTATTGTCTTTATTTTCAGCTCATAATTTAGATTGGCGTGTTTACTTAAAACTTCTTCTTAAATAGACTATTCTTTCAAGGGAGAAAAGTGCATACAAATTACGAAGAAGAGCAAGGAAACATATATATATGCAATCTTTTCTTTCAAATTTTTGCTGTTTAATCAATAAATTCGTTTGCTAATTTATATAACAACTTTTAAGAATTTATCGTAAGAAATTTCAAACGTGGCTCCAAAATATTCAAACGTGTTGCTTTTTTTTTAGATGTTTACGTGTAACATATATAAGTTGGAATGTGGCAAAAAAATTTGTCCATGTGCATGATATAATCTCCAGTACTATGAAAACTTTTCATTTCATATATATTATTGATTCATAATTTTGTCAATTCACTTAGCTAATAAGCTTCTTTAGAATATATGTTTAGTGAACCGTACTCATTTTTGCTCTATATACGTGCGAAAGGAGGAAGAATTGATCTCTCAACTAAAATATGGTCACGTAACACATTTTTTGTTAGGGAAAAAGAACAATATACTTTAGTACATTTACTATTTTACAAAATAAATAAAAAAATAAAAAAATAAGAGAGGTCCTATATAACAGGGGAGATTCTTAAGTAGGGAACATTCAGCGGAACGATTGTGAACTACTAAATTCACCTTTTTAGTGGACTTTAGTTTAAAAAAAGTAAATCTAACAATATAAAATTATTGCCTATCGGTGAATGTGCCCCCAACTTGATTAGAATTTTTCATATAGAATTGAAGACAGTTGGTTGGTATATGTTTTAAAAATTCCAAAAATAAAAAATTGATATTAGTAAAAACATGTTTGGCACAGTTGCACATGTAGCAAAACTAATTCAACGACAAAGATTACTATATGTTTGTGAAATTTTGTATTAATGTTATGTAATTTGTAAAGTAATATTGTGATTATGAATGTGTTGTTATTGTTAGTTAAAATTAGTTTAGGAATTGTTAAAATAATGTTGAAAATGTTATTGTTAGTATTAGTCATGAATATGCTAGAAAACGTATATTATATAATTTATTAAATTTAGATGTTTTAATTGTAAAATAGCTAGTTGATATTATTGCTTTAATGGTGTTGATATTGTTGGTTTAATGTGCTTGTATGTTGATATTTTGTGTAGTAAGAAAAATGTTAAAGTTTGGTTTGTTTTTTTGGCCGTCATAAAAACGACAGTAAAATCTAAAAACGACATCATTCTGAAAAACGACATCATTCTGGAAAACGACAATAAGCGGCAAACGACATAAATTTGAAAAACGACATAAAACTGAGCAAATAATTAAAATTCTGAAAAACGACAGTAACATAAAATGACATTAAATTGAAAAAACGACATCAAACTGAAAAACGGAAATAAAGTGAGAAAATGACAGTTATTTGAAAAAATGACAATAAAATGTTGTAAAACGACATTTAGTAGGAAAATGAAAATTAATAAGGAAAATGATAAAATGGGCCGGTTTTTTTTATAAAAACATTTTTAGTTTTAGCGTCGGTGATAAAATAATTTTACTACCGATAAAAATTTATTACAAAATAATATACAATATATTTTAGTATATCATTGTTAGTAATAATAGATAATATTTGAAAACCAAATATCATGAACTAAGTTCATGTTATTATAAGCATGGGAATAAGTCGTGAGATCTATAATATAAGTGTTTTTATTAAGTGTTTAGCTCAATGTCGATGGACAAAAGTTGGATTAAACTGAAGAATTGCTTGTTTGGTTAGTATTGACATGGCACTGAAGAATTCATAAGTCTCGTAAGCACCTCAATTCGATGGATTAACAAGGTGTTCGTTTAAAAATGTGAACCGTTCATGGAGAAGCTAAACAAGGTCAGTCCTCATATTATTGAACACGGCTTTCATCCCAATTACAAAGTGTGGATTTAGCACGGTGAGAAGGAGGTGTATTCACTCACGTAGTTGCACGTTGTTAGAGTAGTGGCATCGTTATATCGCTCACATCAACTCAAAGCAATTTGAGGTATATGCTTTTATATATATTTTTATTATAAGTGTAATTGGACTAAATATCTACTTATTTTAAATGACTATCAGGAAATATCGGCGAGGAACAAGAGTAACTACCAAAACAAGCATACAAAGTCGACGCATGATGCCAAGTATTTTGCAACATACTGATGGGATGCTCAAGGATGCTTGAAGAGCCCAATAGACAACTATGAGCATAGGCATCAAAAAAAGGGCAAGTGGACAACCGAAGCTGCTAAACAATATTGTTGTAGGAAAAGATGTTGCATGCCCGTCAAACACTATCAGACGTAAGATCCGAGCAAACTTAAGTTAGAAAATGACATTATGACCAAGGTTCTCACATCAGGTCTTGGTCACCTCATCGGAATCAGGCCAACAATCAAGAAATCTGTAGGCGGTGAACAAGTTGGCTCTTCACAACAGTAGATCTTTTCAGCCATCAGTATCTTCCGAGGAGTTCCAGGCTTTGTAGAGAGAAAGACGACGTTGATGGACGTGCGGTTTACACATATGTTCAACTACATGAGCCGTGAACATTTGGAGTCCGTTCAGGATATGACACCCCCCATCCTGCACCACAAATTATTCGCGCGGACCAACTCACACCTGCACCGCCTATAGCAGTTGAGCGCAATGGCGATGACATGGACATTAGATAGCGAGTTTGAAACCGATTTAGCTAATAAGTCTTTTTTTTTTTTTTTTACTTTTGTATATATTATATGTTATGTTCTGGAGTACTTTTTACTTTATTATATATTACTTATTTTCTCCTTTTAAAAAACTTAACATATCATGTATTAATTTTTAACTAACTAAAAACTATAACAACAATAATTAATTTATGATTATTAGTAATATTATTTATTTTTGATAAGTAGCCCAAAAATAATTAAAAAAAACTAAAAAATTAATAGTTTTATTTTAAAAAATATCAGCGACCACAATTTTTTAAAAAATGGTCGTTGATAATAAAAGAAAGCGACAAAAAATTTAGTCAGCCCGACCAAAATATCAGCGACCACATTAGATATTCAACGACCACATATTGTGGTCACTGATGTCAGTGATCACTATTTGTGGCCGATGATGATTATTTGCTACCAATTATCGACGATGACTTACACGGTCGCCGATGTGGTCATCGATAATTATCAGTGACCACTTTTTATTCTTGTAGTAATAAGATGTATGGGATTACACAAAATAAATAATTGCTATAAATTTTATTATTCTTTGATCTCTAGAGTAATTTATATTAAAATTTTAATAAAAGACTATAGAATAATTAGATAATTTTATAAAGAAAAAAAAAACTAGTTTATAAATGCCTTTTTAAAGTACTTTTATTTTCAGGTGCAAAAGGGGTCTACAATCTAAATTTATATTTAGAATGACCTGGAAAGCAAGTAATGAAGGACAACGGAGCGCCTAATATTTTTCCTTTTAGCTCTCAAAGAAAAAGAAGAAGAAATTTGAGGGGAAAAAAAAAAAGAAAGAAAAGAAAAGAAAGAAAGAAAGAAAGAAAGAAAAGTTAGGACGAGAACACAAAAAGCGACAAAGTAGCTTTCAATCTTTACAAGTTGGAAAGCCAAACTGCCTTGCCAACCATACAAATTGCCAAATAAAGTTGTGCAGACTATTTCAAGCGACAGCTAAGAAAAAAGAGGACTTCGTTGATCTACCATAGTATAAATGAAAGTAACTATGAGTACTTTAGAATGGCTTGTAAACTTGGGTTTAATGATAGCCATGTTTGGCTTAATTACTTAATTGTGTGAACAAACTTATAAATCAGTGAAAAAAAAGGAGAGAGATAATAAGGTATATTATTACACACTTATATTAATTTCATATTAAAAGATACATATACATATATATATACAGGACTTATAGGTAGGCAATATCAACCTTGTCATTTTCAATTTTGGCCATGAGTTTGGCAATGCATTTAATGAAAAATCAAACTAATACGGCAGATAACTATCTTTGAAGTTTATCTTTTAAGTCTTTTGGTCAAATCAACTATGTATTAAGGGTTTTTTTTTTTTTTTTTTTTTTCTACATGTTCTCTTACATGTATGTGGGCGCAAGAAATGCACATTATTCACAACATGGGAATCAATCGGACCCCACCACCAAATTGATCACTTTCGTCACTAAAACTTTGAACCCAAGTTTTGCTTTATCAAGGGCGTCCCAACGCTGCCGAAAGTGATCACAATTTGCTAATTTGACTAAGAAAACACTTCATAGTTATTTATGTTCAAAAAAGGTTATTGGCGCATTCTAGTCCTTAAACTTATATAGTTGTAACGAATTGGTACATGCATTATTAAATATGAATTCTGAATATTGTAGTAATGATTAATTCAATAACAAAAAGTTGAGTCTCACACTACCGATTCACATGTAACTCCTTTTTAAATTAATAATAGTAGAAAAGGTAATAGAAAGAAAGAATTTTTGAAAAAACAATAGTAATAATTGCAAATAAAAGTGTATTGAAATAAAGAGGGAAAAATGCTAATATAAATCGAAGATATTTGGTTTTTATAAATCCATAGAAAAAAGCATGTACACTGTGACTAATTCCGTCAAGTATTTAGCAAATGTTATATATAATATAAGTGACTTTTATTGCAACTAAATGTTAAATTCATGAATGTTATATTTGTCAAAATCATAAATTTATGGACCAAATTGTCAAAATTTTATAAGTTCAAGGACTAAATCCCGCAATAATCATATTTCAAATTACGTTTTTTTCTATAATTCCCATGATCAATAAATTAATCCAAGTGATCTCTTTCTTGTTAATCATGCTATTCAAACATTTAATTGTACATCACCGTCCAATAGAACTACAAATGGAGGCCTAAAACAACATATATAAACTTCTAAGCTTTCCAAGAAAAACCTACATAGAAGCAAAAACTTTCCTCCAATCTTCCTTCAAACCCCAAAAAACCCTCTCTTTCTCTCCAACCAAGCAACAATTCAACCAAAACTCATCATTTTTAATGCCCCGTTGGAACATAAAAAAGAAGCTTAGTCCCGCTACGAAGGCGTGGATAAGCTTCACAACAAAACTACAACCAAAGCTCCAAAAGCTCCTCCAACATTCCCTCCCAACCGCCGTCAAAGCCGCCACTCGCCGCCTCCTCATCTCCTTCTCCTCCTTCCTTCCTTCCAAACTCCGCGCCATCTCAAACCCTAGCCCGCGAAGCCGCCAATACTACAATCATTCTCACAAAAACCCTAGTTATTATTTCAACCCTAATAATCACCAAAGCTTGTACCATCACAACATGGCCAAAAGCCAACCTTTCTACCACAAGAGCTTCGCCGCAATACGCGTAGACGAGCTCTTCGATGCTAGCGCGAGTGTCGAGAATAATAACAAGGGCAAAAATCCTCTACGTACCAACGTGCATGGAATATTGGAATATTCTGCGCCGGGGACAAGCCAAAATCGCGGTGATCACGAGGGGGGCGTTAGTTGGGGACGAAGGAAAAGCGATCTGTACGGCGTGGAGGACGCGTGGAAGGCGGTGGTGGCGTCGTCGCCGCAGCTGAGGTGCGTGGATGAGCGCGCAGAGGAGTTCATCTTAAAGGTGAGGCAAGACATGAAGCTTCAGAAAGAGAAGTCTAATCTTGAGTTTCAACAGATGTTAGCCAGAGGAGCCTAATTAAATCATGAGATTAGATCAATTAATTATTATTTGTGTTATATTGATCTCTCTCATGGCTTAAATATTACTTCCAATTTATAATTCTTTCATGTTTGGCCCTTTTTTTAGGGTTAGAACATGGGAAAGGTAAATTAATGTAATTAGCCGATTGCTGGGTTTGGATTTTTTTTTAATTGTTAATTTGTTATTATATTTTGTTTGATTTTTTCCCTGGGTTATTATTGTTAATTTTTTATTATTATAGGTCGTGTGTGGGGGGATTTTTTTTTTTTTGTTTCAATTTGGAAGGGGTGTGAAAATGTATAGGAACTTTGGTTATAGCTTCAATTTTTGTGTGGGATTCTGATGTAATTATAGTTGTGTATAACTTCATTTTCTTTTTATTAATCCTTTTTTTTTTTTCTCTTTGGATTTAATTATAGAGAATCCTTCTGTTTAATAAAGTAAAATCACAACACATTACAAGCCAAACTAACAATAACTCTTCAATCTCACAACAAAACATCAACTCTCTTTTTCTTTTTTTCCTCTGTTTTTTCTCTGCTTACTTGAGAAATATTGATTCTTGAGACAAAGCAAAAAACATATATAGTATAAATTCTAATTATTAGTCCCATATACTATTATGGACAAGCCTTGAACTTATGCTATTTGCTAATTTTGAAATTATAAAAGAGTTTTAATGAAAAATATAGGAGCAAATTAGTCTGTCCCTCATCTACAAAATATTATCATTTTTAGACCTTTCAAAATGCGTTGAGCTTCAATAACGTGTTGTAGCTGAAAGAACAAAACAAAAACGACAGGATTATAAAAAATAAAACTGCAAGTAATTCGAAGACGTCAAACCTGATGTGAAAAAAGGGGTATTTAGATGCTACAATAAAGAGAGAAAAAAAATATGCAAAAAAAAAAAAAATTCATGTACTTTTAATAAAATACTATAATCGTCTTTTTTTTTTTTTATAATTCTTAAACAAAATTATATCTTCTTAAAACGGATCACAAATATACTTTGCATGAAAATTGTATGGATCTCAAAAAAAGTTTAATTTTTTAATAAAATATATTTATGATCAATTTTGATAAGAAATAGAGTTTTTCAAGTCTAACAGAAAATACTTGAGTGCATATAGTTTTAAAACATGAGATTTTATGATCTTTATCTTGACAATAGAAAAAACGGAAAGAAGTTGAAACAAAATAAAAGTAAGAAAGGAGGAAGATAACAATGAAAACAAAAGCGCGCGATACAGATACAAGAAAAAGGACAATACATGTATGATGTATAAATATAAATATATATATAAAGCATAATTCTTTTTTGTTTTATTTTTGCAATCAGAAAATGACGAGTTTGAAAGCAATATTAAATAGAATGTTTTCTTTTCTGTCGTTTCTAAATGTTTGTTGTCGTTTCAAATTCAATCCATTTTTTTGTCGTTTATCAATGCAAGCAATTTTCCTGTCGTTTTCCATTTCAAGCAATTTTCTAAGTGGTTACATTTTATTAGGTTCTCTATGTTTTATAATGTTTTCTTATTACCTTGTTGTTTTAAAAAAAAAAAACCCATTGTTTTTATTTAACCTGGCGTTTTTATTTACCTGTCGCTCATTACATACCGAGTCGTTTGACAAATAATTTGTCGTTTTCACTTCTTTTGTTGTCACTTACTGTCTTTTTTCAATTTCTGTTGTTTTTCCTTTACTGTCGTTTTCCTATAACTGGTTTTTATATAACTTGACTTTTTTTTAATTTACGTTGTTTTCGCTTATTGTCGTTTTTAATTTCTTATGTTTTTCCTTTACTGTCGTTTTCATGAATCTGGTTATTTTATTAGCTTGTCGTTTTTAACTTTGTTTTGTTTTTTACTGTCGTTTTTATTTGTTGTCGTTTTTTATTCAAGCCACTTTCTTGTCTTTATTCTAATTCAGTCCATTTTGCAATCGCTGTGTCGTTTCACGTATTGTCGTTCTCAAGATCTGTCGTTTCACACATTGTCGTTTTTAACTTGCTGTCGTTTTTTATCTAGCCATTTTCTTGTCGTTTTTCGATTCAATCCATTGTAAAGTGTTGTACCGTTATACTTATTGTCGTTCTCAATTTCAGTCGTTTCACTCATTGTCATGTTTATCTTTTTTGTCGTTTTTCCTTTATGTCGTTTTTATTTGCTGTCGTTTTCTCATCAAGCTATTTTCCTGTCGTTTTTCTCATCAATCCATTTTCTTGTCGCTTTTTAATTCAAGCTATTTTCTAAGTGTTGTGTCAGACCAGTTTTTTTTTTTTTTTATATAATCATCTTTGTAAATCATGACAAATATTCAATTTAAGTAGCAATTATATAACATATAGCAATACCAAAAAACATCTAATGTAAAATTAATACAATAAACAAAAAAGCTCGCCATCATTTTCAAATGTTAAGTGATGCATAAACTGGAAGCAAAAATAAAGAAACTCAACCATTTACTAACACGTACATTTTTTATTTATTTTTATTTATAATGGACTTACAAATATACTTTTACATTCACCAAATAACAAACCTTTGTAGTAACGTAATAATCCCAAATACAATTTATATCAATATTGCCAAAACACAAACATCTTATGACATGATGTAACACAACTACAAAATTGGGCCAAAATAAGGTGACATTGTGTCCTTAATTATCAAATATCACAATTAATACTCTTATTTTTATTTTAACTAATAAACAACTAACAATATTATGATAAAAAAAATTCAAAGTTTTGTCATTTTAACATTTGTCTTTAGAAATACTAGCAAAGTGAAACCTGCAAATCTCTCTCCCATAGATGTGTTCAAAATATGTGAACCCCTTTCGCCCTTTCCTTCTTGGAAAGATCGCCACATCCTTTTCCCCAATTTTTTTTTTTTGTTGGGACCCCAATTTAATTTTGATCTGCAATTTTGTGTCATATTTTGTACAAATTGATCCATTGATCGTTATTAAGCTACTATATGAACTTAATGAATTTACATAATTTAAGTCAAACTTATTGGCATTAATTCAAATTATTTTGTTCACTAAATGCTATATAGAAGTTTGAGACAAAGTACGAACTTCATCTTTTTTTTTTTTAATTGTTATATGAAACATATCTATATACAAAAAAGATATATATAAGTCGGACAAGTTTTCCGATCTTAATTTCTACAAATACTAACGGAATAATTATAACTAATTACAATACAGAGTCAACTATTCTCAATTATAATATATTCTATAATATTAATTATGGTACAAACTCAATCTCATCTTCTAATTACATACCATATGTCTAACATATTTTACTCTATTACATTATCAAAACTAAACTTTTAAATTGAATAGACATATATTTGAAAACACTACAAAAATGACACAATGTACATATACACACGCGCATGAAGAATCTCATTTAGTAGCTAAAATAAAACTATCACATAAAAAAAAAATCCAATAATAGAACTTAAGACTTTGTCAAACCTATTATAAGAGAAATCTAAAATAACTCAAAACGACATCTATCATGCTCTCTCCAAACTTTCTATTAAAAACATTAAACGGTTGGTTTCATGGTGGATTGGATTCTAAATCCATGCGATACGTACGTCGAATTAAATAAGGGGCTGTTTGGTACGCGGGTATCTTGATCAAGGGAATGGTAATCTTAAGATTATCTTGTTTGTTACGTGTTTATTTTAATTAAAGATACCCGGGTATCTGATTACCGTGGGTATGAGATTACCTTACAAGGGGGTAATCTGAATACCATGGAGGGAGGTGGGTTTCAGATTACCCTCTATCTGATAACCATGGTAATCTTTAAAAAAATTAAATTAGTCTTAATTATTCTTTATTTTTTTAACTTAAAAACCTGACAAATCTCATTATAAATTACCACCTTACATCATGAAAAAAAAAACAAAAACAAATGAACAAACAAAAAAATTAATTGTTCATGTTTCTTTTTCTTGTGAGAACAAATAAATTTTTTTGTTTAGTGTTTTGAGGATTTCTTGTTGCCAATTTTTGCATTATGCGGTTATGAATTTTATTTTTTTTACGTTGAATGAGATTTTGTAATTTACTTCTATTATCATATCATACGCTAATAAGTAAATAATAATAATAATAATAATAATAATAATAATCAATGAATCTCTTTGTTTGTATTTCGTATTTCTACTTGATTTTTTCTTTACTTTTTCGATACACATGAGAAAATTTTCATAAAATGGTATGTTTTCATACATATTGGTTTCGGTGATAGTATTGTTATAAAATATATTAATTTGAGAATGTATTTTTCTAATTTATAAAATCACATTCAATTATTGTGTTTAATCAAACAATATAATATAGCATTCCTAGGAATCTTACTAAAATTATATTATCAAACCAAACGTTATAATCTTAGATACCTAGGTATCTGATTACTTTAAAAAGATTCTCGAGTATCTTATTACTGAGGATTACCGCGTACCAAACAGCCCCTAAGAGCAAATTACGATCCTCCTTAATGTGAAGGAATGGAATAAGCCCTCGCTCTTTCTATTGTTATTAGCGTTTGCTTGTTATTTGACTATTTTTTTTAGAGAAATTATAGTGAATACCCAATTTTTAAAACTTAATGTAAGTTATTACCAATTCTTTTGAAAAATGTGACCAACTACCCAAAAGAAGTAATTACTTACACAATAATAAGTGGTGGTAATTCACTTTGTTACCAAAAGCATGTGCAAGTAATTCACAAATTGACTAGAAACTCAATTACTTCAAAAGTTTGGGTATTTATTTTTATTGTCATATAAATTCTGGGTATTTGCCTACTTCACCCTTTTTTTTATGAGAAATTAAAGTGAATATTCAATTTTTAAAACTTAATGTAAGTTATTACCCAATCTTTTGAAAAATATAACCAACTACCCAAATGATTCAATTACTTACACAGTGATAAGTTGTGGCAATTCACTTAGTTACCAAAAGCATATGCAAGTAATTCACAAATTGACTAGAAACTCAATTACTTCAAAAGTTTGAGTATTTTTTTTATTGTTATATAAATTCTGGGTATTTGACTACTTCACTCTTTTTTTTATTTATATTTCAAAAAAAAAGATTAACGTTTTTTTAAATTAAAAAATTAATTGTTAATCCATTAAAAATTAAAGACATAAAAATAAAATTATATCATCATGCATAAAATATTGATTAATTTTTTAAAACATCATTAATAATCTTTTTTTCCTTCGAATAATTGCAACCCGATTGATCTGCAAAAGTATTAAGTATTCCTTCCGTTAGAATCTAAAGATAAAACTTGATGAAGAAGATGCGAGCACCACCATTGCTACATGATATTGATAGGTCGAGTTAGGCAGAATAATTTTTTAAATGACTCTTAATTCTTTCACATTTGTCCAAATCATAACAAATTAAAACCATAGAACATAACACATAAAATGCTTCCCTTTATTAGCTTAAAATTAAATTAAAATGTAAAACAATTTGTAGACCGCTCGTTCGTTGGACTTTTGAGTTACAAGTAAGGTCAACCAAGCATGGCCATTAGTTGACAAAAAGATCTAACAAACTATTCTTTTATGAGAAAAACGCATGAACCGTGACGATCGTCGTTGGGCCATCAACCTCAAGAGAATCTTAACGGAATATTCTCTTCGTTAACCTTGATTCCCTCTTCGTGAACTCGATGGGTTTTTTTACATAACGGTCCCTGAACTTTTGCTTAAATAATTCTTTGGCTCATTACTTAATTTCACGAGCATACTTCATACTTTTGATTCTTGTTTGTTTGCATTGGGAGTTAAATTCGTCTATTTCGTTTTGTATTAGTTAAAAAAAATCAATTTCGTGTATAATGATCTGTAAATATCAATCTTTTGAAGAGTTTTTTCTCTTAAACATTGAATTTCGTAACGCGTTTCACAACAATGAGAAATTAATTTGAAGACGAGAAATTAATTTGAAAACAAGAAATTTAGACTCAGTGTTCTATTAACATAAAAATAAGATTTTACGAGCCAAAATTTCAAAAAAATTACTCTTAATAATTAAATAATAATACGTTTAAAAAAGTTAAAAAAAAACTTTCATTTGGGTACAAAATATAATTTGATCTACACATATATAATCTCATTTTTTTATGATTAAGAAACTATATTAGTAATTTATTAAATTTTCTGATAACTTGTTGTAATTAGATAGATTCGCTTAGAGTCAAAAAATAAGAGAATTCAGGGACAACAGTAATCCATAAAAATAATTTCATGACCAAATCGTCAAATAATAAAAAATCCAGGGACTATTGCTAAAAACCCCCTCTGATCAACAGCGATTTGCCATCCATATCTCCGTCTAATCAGACACGTCGAAACGCCATCGTTTCAATCACTGCACTAGCCTTGTGGGTATCAGTTATATTTTATCCTCTTCTTGGAAATACCACTTTTCTCCTCCATAAATACCTCTCAGCCATTCACTTCTCGCCATTGTCGAAGCTCACTCTCTCTCCTCTGCTACTTTCCCAAATTCTCATCGCTCAAATCGCTCTCTCTCTCTAACCTCTCCGATTCTCGATCGCCGCCATGGCTTGCAAGGAACCAGTTCGCGTCCTCGTCACCGGAGCTGCAGGTACGTAACGTGTCGCCGCGATTCAGATCTGACATTTTCGCTTCGTCGATCGTTTGGTTCTTCGATTCGATCCGAGATTTCTATGGCTATAGATTTTTGAACTGTTTGTTTTGGTGTTGTTCTTTGTTCCACGGCTTAGATCTTGTTTCTGATGAACCCTGTGAAACCAGTGGTGTTTGAAATAGTAGAATTGAAAAGATCTAATTTTTATTGTGTATTTTGCTCTAAATCGGTCTTATTTTTTGTGAGTTATTTGATTTTGTATATTGATCTGGTTTTTTTATGATTTGTTTGCTATAATCCTTCTATTTTGAGCGTGTGATTGCGATATAGATTATTTTAATGGAGTTTTGGTTTTCGTGATCTGAAGTTTAACAGGTTAAGGTTCTGGTGCATAGTTTAGTCATAAAAGTGTGTAAAGTTGTTGTCTTTTGGTGTAAAGATAAACTTTTGATTAAATTTTTTCTTCAAAATATTAGCAGGGATTTATATAAGTTGATAGTGGTTCTGTTTTCTTAATCAGCGTGGATATTAGAGGTTTTTTTTTTCTTTTTTTTTTTGGGACATATGTTTGCTTCAAATGGAAATGTGAAATGAAGAGTTAACATCTTCTCTTGATTATTTGCTCACGTGAAGCCCTACTAATCCATTCTTTTTTACTACTAAATATCGAAAATTTAAAGTTTATTCACAATAATATTTCTTTGGATATGGTCCTCCTGTTTTCTAATTCTCCCCATTTTATACTTTTCACTTAAGGCAACATATTAAGTGCTAATGTCGGTTTTTCAGGGCAAATCGGGTACGCTCTTGTCCCTATGATTGCTAGAGGAGTTATGCTTGGCGCCGATCAGCCGGTGATACTGCACATGCTTGATATCCCACCTGCTGCGGAGGCATTGAATGGTGTGAAAATGGAATTGGTGGATGCTGCATTCCCCCTTCTCAAAGGTATCGCTGTTTCTTTGATTTAAGCAGTTTTCTAGCATGATTTATGGACATAAATTGTCATCATGGATTCTAGTTTGTCAAAACCTTAGTTATGCGATTAAGGTGTGATGTGATGTTTGTACCAGGTGTTGTTGCAACAACTGATGTTGTTGAGGCATGCACTGGAGTCAGTGTTGCTGTCATGGTCGGCGGGTTCCCAAGGAAAGAAGGCATGGAAAGAAAAGATGTGATGTCGAAGAATGTCTCGATTTACAAGGCCCAAGCTTCGGCACTTGAGAAGCATGCTGCTGCAAACTGCAAGGTTAATTGACATAGCTGCATATGATTATTTATCTTTTCAAGTTTCCGCTGGTATTTTATTGTTACTTAGGTTGGAACTTGTTGATTTTGATGCCTCTACTATTGATAAGTCACTGATTCAACTTTCTGTGGTTTCAATAAAGTTTTGATGTGGCATTTTTCGTAATATTAGACGGCCAAAAAAGTTGGCAGCTCCTGTCTAAAATACTTTTCAAAGTTTTTTTGGGATTTCTTTAATTTCTTTCGCTTCATGTGTTGTCTTGCTATAGCCATTATGCGGTATGTGCCAAAAGCCATTATAACTGATTTAAATAAATGGATGAAATGTATCTGGAAAGAATCTAGTTGAATGTGAGAAATCCTAAATCATTTAGTTTGAACCGAGACAGAGTTATGCAGTTTATTATCTATGCAACAGATTTATCTAACATTTATAGGCTTCTCTCGTGTCTTGTTTCTGTTGCAGGTTTTGGTTGTTGCTAACCCTGCAAACACCAATGCATTGATTCTGAAGGAATATGCACCCTCAATCCCTGAGAAAAACATCACTTGCTTGACCAGACTGGATCACAACAGGGCATTGGGCCAGATTTCAGAGAGATTGAATGTCCAAGTTAGCGATGTTAAAAATGTTATCATCTGGGGAAACCACTCATCAACTCAGTACCCTGATGTTAACCATGCAACTGTCAATACCCCATCTGGCGAGAAGCCCGTTCGTGAGCTTGTTGGTGATGATGCATGGTATGGAGGCAAACAAAATACTATATCTCACTTTCCCCATTGGTATTGGTACTATTATTTGATTCTAACTGACTGGACATTTGCTTCAAGGTTGACTGGAGAATTTATCACCACTGTCCAACAACGTGGTGCTGCGATCATCAAAGCCCGCAAGCTGTCAAGTGCTCTATCTGCTGCTAGTTCCGCTTGTGACCACATTCGTGACTGGGTTCTCGGAACTCCAGAGGTGTGCAAACTTGTACATTTTCTTCAGTTATTACGCAAGTTATTTAGTTTCATGCTCATAATTTTTCTTTATTTGATTTTAGGGAACCTGGGTTTCCATGGGAGTGTACTCTGATGGCTCATACAATGTCCCAGCCGGGCTTATCTACTCATTCCCAGTGACTTGCAGCAATGGTCAATGGACAATTGTTCAAGGTGAAACTTTGCTATCATTGGCATAAAAGTGTAGAATCTGTACATTTTTAGCAGATTGACCTCATACTTTGTATCTTTCGTTCTTCCATTTCTTCTTTCAGTTAATTCATCCCCGGAATTAGTCTTCACATTTTTATTCTTGTGCAGGGCTTTCTATTGATGAGTTCTCTAGGAAGAAGTTGGACGCGACAGCTGAGGAGCTCTCCGAGGAGAAGGCATTGGCATACTCTTGCCTCTCATAAGTTATCTCATCTCCTCTCATCCTCAGCTTGGTTGAGGTCCGCGGAAGTAGCTGAAGTTTTGAATAATGCCATTGTTACTGTCGTAGAGAACTGTTAATGATGGATTTATGGGTTTTACTATTGTCGGACCAGTTGGTCATGCGACAGGAATTTGAATTTTCTTTGCAGGACTTATCCTACATTTCATCAGATAGGCACAAGGTTGAGCATTAGGGGCCTTTGTGATCGATAAGTTAAGCCCTTGATTTTAGCTTCTTTTTTTTCCCTTTGCTTGCGGTTAATGGTTAATGCCATCGTCAGAGGCACTCAGAGCAACCAATCTTTCACTATCTTTCAACTTGATTGCGTTTCTTTGATTTTTATAATTTGGGCTTCTGCGGATAAGTGCCTGCTGCTTTTTGATAGCAGTTTTTGCTTCATGTGTTAAGGGCTCGTTTGATAAGGGTTTTTGCATATTCTTTTCCTATATCAAGTAGAAGAAGAGAAATATATCCCGATAATAGTTTTTTAGTTTGAATTGATATTTAGTTTTATGAAGTGCTAATGAAAATAATGTTTTCTGAAATTTCGATACGAGTTTTTCCGAAAAGATGCTATAGAGAGTTACATTTTGTGGTTTATCTAGAAGTTCATGTAAGGTAGAAGTAGAAGTACCTTGGGAAGTTGTGCCAAATATGTTCTAATATGTGATGCAAAATATAAATAATGTCTTTCCCCGAGCAATATGCATGTGTATGAACACACCACATATATTTTGTTGGACTCATTGAAATTCAATTAAGGTTAGTAGGACTACTTACCTTGAGCCTGACACCCTAAAACCTTATACCCTACGTCCCTACCTTGAAATCCTCAGCCCTTTAAAATCTTGAGAAAATTTGTAGGTGGGTAATTATACGGTAAGGAATGACATCGTCAGATTTATCACTGTTTAAAAATGTTGATTTAATAATTCAGAAACGTTCATTACCATAAAATTCCTTACCATAGTGTCTTCCAAAAACGTTACAAATTCAGAACTTGGAAGACTCGGAGTGTTGAATTGTTCACTCCCTATCCCGCTTCATCTTGCATAATTTGTTGCCCCATTAACCCACTCAATTTATGCCCACGGGACAAATGGGGTGGATAGAACATATCCAATGGGGTGATGGGTATCCCGTTTATTTTGTATATTTTGTTTTTTAATTTCCATTTATAATTAGACTATATATTATATATGACCTATGGAATCCTATTTATTTTGTATATTTCATATATATATATATTTCTCAAATATTTTATTCCAACACATATGTAGATGATTTGTTAACATACGAGTGGTTATACACAATTTTCTAAAAAAAAAGCCTTAACAACTATATGTTTAACAAATCATGTGCTGTCATCAAGAATTGGAGATAAAATTTAGGATCCCTTTCCCTTGCATTACTCATTTTGGTTGTAGATTTGATGGGTCTAATATTTTTTTCACTATTAGCTTTCATTTTAATATATGCAAAGTCGTTTTCCTAACTAATATGTCGTTTTTACTTAATCTGTCGTTTCTAAGTCCAGGTGTCGTTTTTGTTATTCAGTCGTTTTGCCACCTTTTATTGTCTTTTCCATCTTCTGCAGGTTTTTTTTTTTTCGTCCGGATTGGCTTTTTGGTATAAGTATTGTCGATCTCTAAATTATTATATCGTTCTGTTTCCTACTCTGTCGATTTAATGCCTTGACGTCGTTTTCACCAAATATAACGTGTTTCTATATTTTCTGTCGTTTTAATAAAATAGTGTCGTTTTTTTTATTCCTCTATCGTTTGACAGGTACATTGGTTGTCAAATTTTATTTTCCTCGTTATATAATATAAATTTAGAGATTATTGAGTAAATAGTCATTTTTCGAATGATGTTTTAAGAAAATAGCCAACGTTTCGATTAATTAAGAAATTAGCAATTTTTTAAGTACATGATGATGCGTATTTACCTTTATGCCTTTAATTCTCTTATGTATTAGAGCATCTCCAAAGCAATGCCAAATTTGTGTGCTAATACCAAAATTTGGCATTTTGACATAAAAAGTATTCTCCAATGCAATGTCAAATTTGGCATTAAATTTGGCAAATGCTATACATGGTGTCAAATTTGGCACCAAGTATAGGATAATGCCATATTTTGACATTTGAAATAGAGCATTGATTGGTTAACTTTTAGGCATTTAATTAAAAACTAATATTTTATTTAAAAAAGTTTCATCTTACCAAGAAGTCATTATAACTATTTGTAGTCTTATTTACTATTAGTTAGCATCAACTACTTTTATTGGTTTTTGCAACTAAAAAATAATAAAATAACAAAATGGTATTTGAAATACAAAATAGTATTTGAAATAGCATTTGTGCATTGGAGCATCAAATGTCAAATATAGTATTTTTATATTTTTGAGTGCCAACTTTAACATTGGCATTGGCATTTGCATTGGAGGTGGTCTAATTAGTAGTTAATAATTTAATTTTTGAAAACATAGGTCATTTCTTTAAAATATGGACTAAGAAATGACCAAACAAAAATTCTAAGGCATAACTAGCATAAATCATAACCTAAATAATGGTTTCCCAAACTTTACGTTTCAATAATCATATCAAAACATAAGATGAAAGTTTATGCAATATAAGGAAAAAAAAAAGTATTTATAAGAGAGTCTCGTTTAGATACATATTCAACCAAATTTTACTGTAACAATATAATTTAAATTTGACTTTTTGTTGGTGTAATTATTGTAGTAACATGGTTTAAACTAGTTTTTTTTTTTATTCGAATTGTAATCCAAACGAGGCCTAATGTTGTTGTGAAACATAATGTATAATCATATTATTGTGCTCAATTTTTTTATATAAAAAAAAAAAAAAACTCACGACTTTGTTATAACATGTGTTCCACTACTAGCCTGCCTAGTTGTGTTTAGCTACCTCGAAACTTACTATAGAATTCTCCTTTATATTTCTTTAATTCCATGGGAGGTTTCTCTGCAAGTGCTAATGCGATACAAGTCTTTGTTTATTTGCTATTTATTTTTTTATACAGGTCAAAGTCTTCACTTGTTGGACTCTGCCAATATAGGACCTTCCACCAAGTTTCCTTTGTCAATTTAAGTGAAATCTAAAGAAAATATAGTCAACTTTTTTATATATACATATGTTTTTTAACAACATCTATAGTACTCCAGTAGGTCTATATGTGCTTACTCTTTTGTGGCCATAAAACCTTTATACGATCAAGAATGGTCTATAGCTCCGCAATTTTTCTTTCATTTAATAATATAAAAAGTGCTCCACCGATCGCCTTTATCAATATTGATAAATAACATTGCTTTAATTCAGAATAAGTATGGATAATTTTTCTCCAAATTAAGCTATATGTATATGTCGCTATTCTCTTAAGAGATCTCAAATCTGATTTTGCTTATGTTGAAAAAAAAATGGAAATTTGGGTAGTCACTTTAAGTATCAGTGTTCAGGACGAAACCTCTACAACAATGACGTTATAAAGTATTCAACTTCAAATTTTTTTATTCAAATCTAATTTTCTAAATTGACGGATCATTTTAAGCACATTTCCTCATAGACCACTTGGCATTTCCTTAGAAAACTGCTTTGTCACTTAGTACTCATTATTGACTAGTTGTGTGGTATATCTGTCACTGTTTAGGTTTACATATTGTTAGAATCATAATACATTCATGAACATACAATAATCTACGTAGATAAAATTCAAAATTTTAAGATTTTATATATAATGAAGAAGGGACAAAATCCTTTTTGAAAAAGATACCATTAAAGAAAACTACATGACATTGATAAGTATACTGTGAGGTAGTAAAATAAAATTGAAAAAGTACTTGACGTTGGATATTCTATGATCTTTCTTCATTTTCCTAGCAATTGATCCGCTTAATATCTTCTTATAAAACATAAAAAAAATTATCAATTTAAATTTTGAATATTAAAAGAATACACTTTCGTTCATGATTATTGACGCGTGTAATTTCTTTAGGGTGACGTGCATCAGAATTGTTTCTTTGCTGGAATTTTTAATATCTAATCCCCCGTTTGGGAAACCATTCCACACATCATATCCCACCCCATTTTATTTCATTTTTAATCCTCCAAATCATTCATTTCCATTCTTTTTTTTTTTCAATATTTTTTTAACTTTTCAAATCCCTATACAATATCTTTAAATCTCAACCATTTACACCACCTCAAAATTCACAAAAATCAAACTATTCTACTCATTTTTCAAATTATTTTTCAAACCATTTTAGAATAGTCAAAGATGAATAAAATAGTTTTCCCAAACACAAGCTATTTTCGTTTGGAATTTTAGAATAAATTTCATTCTAGTCAACATTAATTCTAATCGATTGAAATACGCACGTGTTTTATCTTAGCGTTTCCCCTCAAGCACCATTAATTCTAATCGATCGAAATACGCACGTGTCACTGATTATGTTGTAGAAAATAAATCGCCAGAAAAAGAAAAGTATTTTTATTTTTTTATTAAAAAAGATGAAATCCTTTGAAATGATTGAGTTATTTACCTTGAAATTTTTTCGCTAGCTATAGATGTTTGAATTTATATTTTATTTGATAATAATAGGTGGGAGATCCACTTGACATTAGCTAATATTTGGTAAAATCCATCTTTTGAGCGTATAGTAATTATGTTCTATTGTTTTTAAAATTTTGTTTTCGCATAAGGGAGAATTATATTGAGACCCCTGAGTTTTGACAAAATACTAGAGACACCTTTTTTACTAAAATAAATGCCGGCCACACCTTGTCTTTATTATTTTGTTAGTTTTTTTTTGTTTTTTGTTTTTTTGTTTTGTTTTTTAAGTTAGGAGTTGGGATAAGACTCAAATCAATTATTTATTTTTTCTCCTATCTTCACAAGAATCGAACGCGAAAATATATAACTGTAAACATTAATTACATACCGCCTGAGCTATGCTCTCTAGGGTAAACAAAGAAGATTGTTCTTTTTTTTTTTTACTAGTTAAGTGTGCAAAAATGAATTTTAGTTTTAAAAAATATTCTCATATATAAAATTTTACTGAACTTAACTTTTCAATGCTTGAAAGAAACATAACAAATTGTTTATTATAAATTAATAATGAAAAATTCAATTTAAGACAAGTTTAGTCAATAAGTTAAAAAATTAACAGTTAAATGCCAATAAAGTAATTTCAGAAAAGGTCTCAGCGGTATTTTTTAACTAACAAAAAGTGTTGACTATAATATTTTTGGTCAAGAGGGTGTCATAGTATATTACCAAAACTGAGGAGGGTTGGATCAAACTTTTCTAATAAAGTGAGCAATACTGTCTATTGTCCTTGTTGGAATTCAAATCTTCTCTGTAGTATTTTGTCGTTTTTTCTTTTCCATTGCCTCAATTAGTTCTTGACACATGATAAGTAAAAATATTTAAAATCTTTAATTACTTTTTATTTTATTATATTTTAAATAATTATTTTTACTTATATGTTAAAATTGGATTAGCGAGACAGAGAATACGAGAATAGAAACTCTAGATTCTCTCTTGTTGATATTTTTAATTTTACCACCGATACTAAATAAGTAGTGTTAGACATATTAATTCTTTCTGTCAAATTTTTGTAATACCAACTTATGTGATATATTATTATTGGTAAGTGTTTAAAACTTTTTTAAAAAAATTTGTTGTTTGACCAATCAAAACATAACATTTCATTTGCTATAATAATTAGTATTGAAATATTGATAAAAAAATTAGTATGTCTAATGCTATTCACTCTAAATAGACTTCATGTTATCTGCTCTATTTTTTCATCTATTTCTCTATCTCTCCAATTATATTTAACATATAAACAAAACATAGTTATTTCAAAATATAATAAAATACAAAATAATTATAAAATTTAAATATTTTTGCTTAATAATCTGAAATATAATTCGGTGTATAGAATTAAAAAAACAAAGAAAGAGGGTTATAGAAAATCTAGGTTCCATTAAATATACACATATCGACCTCACTGAATAATTTGACAAGTTTATACATTGTCATATATCTAATCGCCATTAATGTATATATATATATATATATAGAGAGAGAGAGAGAGAGAGCGGCATATATAATTGATTGGGTCAAGATCAAGATCAATATCAGCCCTAATATTGATTATCAGAGTTTCTGCAGAAAATAGATCACGAATCTATCAAAGGAGTCTGATTTTGTAAACTTCATTCAGCGCTACAATCATTTTGTTAAAGTTGTACCACCATATATATCTAAAGAAATAAACTAAATAGATAATAAAGATTAATTATTATATTATTATAATATTATACTGATATATATCTTAACTTTGTTTTGTGTACAGCTCATTTTCTTGTTTTTTCTTTTCGAGTATTTGTTTTGACAACTCATTGTTGATCACCTTCACTAGTGCTTTTTAAAACCTTTGTAATTATCTGTACGTGCTTTTAAATTTTTATTATTTTTCTTTACACACCGAGAACTGTAAAGGCTAATACTAGTTCCATTTATAATTTCTATATATTTAAGAACGAAATTAGTATTATCTCATTCATGATCACTACAGACCGTCAAATCAAAAGTGTGAAATGAAGAGTAGATGTCAAATAATATTAAAAAAAAAGAATAGAAATGTTATATTACATATGAATAACGCCAATTCGATATGAAGGAACATTTTCTTTTTTATCCAAAAAGAAAAAAAAGAAAAAAAAAGAGGAGGAATGTGTATCCTATTACTCTAACTATAGCTAGGCACAAATCTTGCTTGTTACTACAAGCAGATGGCCTTAAGTATATGAAAAATTATACATAATTATAAATTACGTGGATATTTTCTCAAACTAGATCTTTTTTTTTTCCCCCTTTACATAGACCAATAGTACTTTGTGAATGGACAGATAATGGATTATATTCCAACTTTTGGACTACAATGACAACTTCTATCCCTACGTAAGTTGGAAATTAAAGTCTCTCCCTTGGACCAATCCAATGTATGAAATGGTAAAATCAAATTCCTAAAAGATTATACAAATTATATCCTAACTGCAAAATAGACAACATGATTAATTAATCAAAATTCAGGCAATTCCGGTGACCCACCTGACCTAATGAAAACATCAAACCAAAAGTCCATATCATGCTCAATGTTATTGCTAAAATCATCATGAAATGAATCTTGGATTTGTAATGGTTCGCTAGGAACGTTCAAGTCTGACCAAAAACTCTCGTCAATTTCCGCGAAATAAGTAGTACTCTCTTGGAATTGATATTCCATGCTGTTAATTTCTTCCTTCTTGATAATCAAATCTTCGTCTTCGCGGTTGTGGTTGTTGTTGTTGTTAATTTCGTGATCAGAAGCGAAGGACGAAGCCTCTGTGGCCGATGTCAAATCGCTGGAAGACGACTGTGGAGACATGTTTGATGTTATAGGCTCTAATTGGTCCGTGTCGATGGTACTGGTAGTACTTATAGTGCGCGTTAAAATATTTTCTGCACTGTGACCGTTACTCGTAGTATTATTATTATTATTATTATTATTATTATTTTTAGGGCTGTTTTTTTTAAGCCTTTTCTTCAAATGGGTGTGCCACACATTCTTTATTTCATTGTCAGTTCTTCCCGGTAATCTTGCTGCTATTGCTGACCATCTGAAAAAATTAATTGAAAAAAATAAGATTAATTAACGGGCACTTGAAATTATTAAAAAAAAAAAATTTATAAAGTTTTGTTTAGCCTATGTATGTGTGCGTCAAATATCAGCTGCAAAAAGTAGCCAAATCTCATGTGGCGTGGCACAGAAAAATTAGTGGCCGTTGTTATTATTAGTATCATATCATCTTCATGCACTATGACACATTATAAATTGTATCGTAGTCAGTCTCAATACAGAGAATCTTTCAGGTTGTCAAATTGACATTTTCTTTTTTCTCGAACTAGTAGTTTAAACGTGCATTTCTGTGTCAGACACGGACATATATAGCGATAATAATTTTTTTTTAAACAAATTTTCTTTTAATAAAATAATAAAAGTGAACTAGGCCCTATTCGGCCATTCATTTTTTCTTTGGCCCTATTCGTCTTACAATCATAAAAATTTGCGGCCTAGAATTGTGTGGTTCACATGTGATCATGATAATTAAGTGTATATATATGTAATAACACTACAAATATGTGATTTTATATTCGGTTATATAAAGAATCTTTGCGAAAAAAGGCTCAGCACATTTCTTTGACTTTTAAAATTTGCTCGTCCCCACCAATTCATAAAAGCCGACGTATGAGAAAACTTTCCCAAACATGAAAGATTTGATATCTGATCAATAATTAAGATCTATCCCAAATTGCAAAAAAAAATAAAAAAAAAAGAGAAAAGAAATCTAGACCAATGATAAAACAGAAAAGTGATCAAGGATTGTGGACGGCGCTAATGATGGATTTCGTTAAATATTGCACTTAATTTGCTATCACAAGAGATCTTGATAGATTATGTGCAATGATATATGAAGATAATACTTTAGTAAACTAATGGAAGGAAAATTTTTTTTAATCAATTAATTACCTGTTGCCAAGCATTTCGTGTAACTTAATTATTGTGTCCTCTTCTTCTCTGGTGAAATTGCCTCTCTTGATATCTGGACGCAGATAGTTTATCCAACGCAGTCTACAACTCTTCCCACATCTCAACAGCCCTAATAATAATAATTATACCCAAAAATAATTATAAGAAACCAATATATAATAGTATAATACAGCACTATATATCAAATAATTAGGACGTTTTTTTTTATACATATATATAGATAAGCTACTATGAATCTCTCCGTGTATACCCTAATTTGCTGTTCTTGTCAATGGGGGATATATTTTTGGAATATTTTGTGACTAAGAATAATCATAAGAAATAATCAAATTCCAAAATATATATATATATATATATATATATGTGTGTGTATGTATATAACAATTAAGTACAAAGACTTACCAGCTTGCTTTGGAAGGGCACGCCAATTGCCATGGCCATAGGTGTTGATAAAGGAAGTGAGGATTTGGTCTTCCTCAGGAGTCCATGGACCTTTTTTCAGACCCATTTTCTCACAACATGGAGCTCTCACCATTTCTTCTTGCTAGCTCTCTCAAGAGATTATTAGTTGATAAAGAGTTCGCTAATTATAATCACACACTATTTTGTGTGCGTCTATGTGTATTTGTATAATCTCAGAGTGGGTTTTCTTTTTCCTTTCTTTTTCACAATGAGAGAAATGTGTATCCTTGGATATTGAACTCAAACTTTTCTAAGGACTAGGATGGGTATTTATAGCACTCCTATTTTGGACTTTTGGAGCCTAATTGGCCAATTATGGGGTTTTTGAAAGGTCTAACAGGAGAGAAAATTCTTCATTCAAAGAGAACACAACACTGAAGGTGCGAGGAAAGAGGCTCTCTCTCTCTCTCTCTCTCTCTCTCTCTCTCTCTGAACAAAATACGTTTTTGTATTATATTTATGACAAATATTATAATAGTCCCAATTGGTTAACGAGTTAATGAGTAAAGCTAGCATTGGAGTGGGAGATTTTTTATAATTTCATGATGGGTATTTGTCATCTAGTACTTGGTCTATTAATATGACTGGTAAATTGCACGAGGGCGTGAATTGGCCATAAGATATGGTCCATGTCCTAATAAAATAATCAACAAATTGAGAGAACTAGACAACTTAGTGTAGAATTTAAAATTACCATGAATGAGAAATACTGAATGGCTAAATACTTTGTCAAAAAAAAAAAAAGTCCAAAAACTTATATGGTGTTTAACGAGTGTACGTAGGGCATGTTAATTAATCACTCTTATTTTTTAATAAAAAATATTTCATCGTACTTGTTAAATTTTTAAACAATTTTTAATCGTATGGAATTTATTAAAATTAGACGTGTAAATTTGTGGTACAACCACGATGCATTAAAAAAATGATTTTTAATTGCATAAGAGTTGTGATTAAAATTGAAAATTTTGTGACTAGCAATAAAAGCTGAAATCTTAAATTTTTTATGACTAAAAAAATTATGGTTAGAACCTTTTCAAAAAAAAAAATGTCATCAAATTTCAAATTTAAAGGGAATTATTATGATTCAAAAGTGTTTATCTACACTATAAGCTCACAAAATAGTATAATATAATTTTTTTTAAATTCCAATATTGCCCTTTTTGTATACTTTGTGACCTTTGAACCGCCGCTCCCCTCCGGCCGGGTAGGAGATAACGGTGTATAGAAGTTGGGTGTAATATTTAGAAGACTTGCAAATATATTGAGGGACATTGAGTGGCATGCTACAATGAGCAAGTATCTCATTGTGCGATCATAATCGTTTCAGAGATTGTTCGGTGAATTGTATAAGGTCATCGTATCATATTAGATTATACTATACGTTGTTTGACATGTTCGAATTACTATATTAATGTCTTATGAAAACATGTTTAATAAAATAAAAATTGTATTATATTGTAAAAAGAATCTTCCTATAAGAATGTATTATATACTCTAATGTTTAATATCATTTTTATTATTTTATTAAATATTTTAGACAATAAGTTTATACGCGTCTACCGTAATACAATACAAAAGAAAATATCATAAAGATTGACCCCGTATTTGTAGAAAATAACATATTAAACCATGTGTTTTTACACCAAATAAAACCCCATATTCATTAAAATGATCATTAATATACCTTATGAGCGTATTAAGTCAAAATAATGTGTAAAAAATCAAAATATTTTAAATTTAAACTATTTTATTTTTATTATATCCATAAACAGAAATAATAGAAATCAATTTATTTGTGCGTGTCTCAAAAAATATTATCATTTTTCTACAATATTACACATTTTTTCATAGATGGTATCTTTATTACCAATTTTTGAAAAATATTGTTTTTTTTAGATATTATAGAAAAATACTGGCATATTTATGATCTATTTTATTAAACATAAAGTTCGTTCGGGTGTTATGAAAAATAAAGAGTTTACTTTTAAATTTCTTAAAAAGCAGTTTTTTTTTAAAGTTTTTTCTCAGTATAATACGGCAATTAACCAAATGTGACCCCTAACTGAGGTTTTACAAAAATGGTTATAAAAGAGTTTAATTTTGAGATGCATCCAAAGATATGTATAATCCAAGTGTTATAGTGTTATACTGCACGTTTTAGAACTGTACTCCAACTGACAATTTTTAAATATAATCTTTGTTTGAACAAATATTCGAAAAAAGCATATCTTCACCTAAGAAAAGGCATATCTAAAAACCACATTTTTTAATAACACGCATGGTGATTAATCAAGTGCATCCTCACTGATTTGAACTGATATCATCACTAAACTTTATCACGTATTGTAGGACCATATATAATATAATATATCGAGTTATAGGCAACACGTAGTAATGTATCTCAGTTAGAGTTTTTTTTGCTAGAAGAAACGAAGAAAAAGAAAGAGATAATCCATTTGTCTATGATATTAAGTTAATTAGTTATTAAGTGAGTATGTGCGTTTTTGCCAACAAAATTTTACGAAAAAAAAAACATATAAAGTAAAAATACACACACTGACGCGTGCGTATATATATAAATATATATTCAAAACATTTTACATATTCTAGGATAAAGTTTACTGTTTGGGCAAACCATTTTGCCCATCCCATTCCATTCTTTGGGATGGGAAAAATGGTTTGAAAAAAAAATATGTTGAATGGTTTGACTTTGTGAGTTTCGAAGTAGTATAAATGGTTGAGATTTAAAGATATTGTATAGGGATTTGGAAAGTTGAAAAAAAAGTTGAAAAAAGTGGAATGGAATAGAATGGTTTGGAGGATTGAAAAAAGTGAAAAAATGAATGGAATGGAATGGGTAGAATGGTGTAAACAAACATATTAAGGCATTATTGTGCGTGAATTTAAAATTATCAGTTTTACTAGAGAATTTATGTATAGGAATGATTGTATTTTTATATTATAATTAATGTGAAGTGAAAAAATATTCAGAATTTACACAACAATAAAAATAAATACCCAAACTTTAAAAATAATTGAGTAATTAGTCAATCCGTTAATTACTTGCACATGCTTATAGTAACTAAGTTAATTAACACCAGTTATTACTATGTAAGTAATTGAATCACTTGAGTATTTTGTTATATTTTTTAAATAATTGGGTATTTTTTTAAATTAAGTGTTAAAAATTAAGTATTCACTATAATTTCTCTAATTTTAATATTAGAGAATATAATGTAATTAAAAATAATTGAGTTTCTTATTATAATCAGTTGTAATTTTTGTATTAATTCTCATTGATTGTAGAGACAAAAAATACTCAATTTATGTATATGCTTCATTTATCAATGTAAAAGATAAAGACTCTACAATATTCCAATACTTATATATGGTATTAGTCTATTAGAGTCTTAAGCTTTAACAAGTGAAGGCTATGGTGCTAATAGTCTTTCAACATTGCTTGTCACCACTACCACCACACTTATTTTTCCTCCGGCCACTATATCTCCCATATATCTAAAAATAAATAAAAATAAAAAGCCTGTGGTTTTTTTTTTTTCATGTTTTTCTTACACAAAAAAAAAAAAAGAAAGAAAAGAAAATAAAAAGTTTCGTCAAATTTCGTCCCGCACCTCTTGCACCACAGTGCACCTCTCACTTTAGCACTTAAATATTTTCATTTTATTATTTGACGATTTTTCTTCCAAAATTTCTTGCACCATCATGTGCCTCTCTCCCTTTACTATTTTACTATTTATGTTTTTAACGATTATCTTCCCAATCTTTTAACACCGCAGTGCATTTCTCCTTTTGGCACTTTTAACTTCTTTTTTTTTTTTTTAATCTTTTTTTAACGATTAACGTCCCAACACTATGTGTCTTGAACCCTTTACGACCTACACTAGCATCTCGCGCCATGCGTCCCAACACCTTCGCTCTATGCTCATCTCAGTGTACTCGCATTTAGAGATCCATCTTGCGGGACATATTAGAGAATATATTTGTACATATTTAGGATAAATTGTATTTATATTATAATTACTATTAAAAATTATTATATAATTAAGAATAGTTGCTTTTTTTGTATTGTAATTAGTTTGTGATTACTCTGTTATTAATTCTCATTGATTGTAGATTGTAGAGATTCGAAAAACATACTCAGTTTATGTATTAATTCCTTTATCGTACGTATATATATATATATCAACATAAAAGATAAAGCTCTACATATACTATTTGAACTCTTTTTTTTTTTCCCTGAATAACACGAAAAGAGAAATTGAAACGCAACTAATATAGGGTGTGCTTGATAACACTGTTATTTTCTATTTTTTATTTTATTTTATTTTTCAAAAGTGCAATTTTATTTTAAAAAACGTATATGGTAAATCTGTTTTCGTTTTTTATTTTTTTAAATTGGAAAAATATTTTCAAAAATAGAGGAAACAAAAAATTCTTGTTTGCAAATTTTTTTAAACAAAACATCAATTCTCAAGAATTTTTTTTATGTGTTTTCTCAATTCTACACGCTCACCATACTTCATCTTTTTTTTTTTAATCTTTTCACTCCCTCTTTATCAGTTACAAACTATCATTTTGTGCTTTTTATTTTTAAAAATAAGTAACAAATAGTGATTACCAAACATGTTTTGTGATTTTAAAAATTTTGAAATCAAAAAACAAAAATATTATCAAACATAGCCATAGTTAGCACATGTCATATACTCCTTGAACCTTGAAACGAATTGACATGTGAAAGAAAAGCGGAAGCAACAATCAAGTATGGATGTAAGAATAGCTAACAATTAAGATGGTAAGTAGCTAATATTTACAATATGAATTCGACTCCTAAGGAGGTAGGAGTAAAAAATAAAATTTAAAAGAATTTAATTTGGACCTCGATACCCTCCTACTTAAAAAAAAAACAAAAACAAAAGTATAGATGTAATGTATATTTATTATTAAAGTTATGATTGATTGACCCGGTTGAATGAAGCTCTTTTTACCTAATAATACCATTCACGTACACACTCCTCTAATTAAATTTTTATTTTTACAAACAACATTACATGCATAAGCTCCTTTTGAAAAGTTGGTTTTACCGATTTCAAGCAACAAAATGATATAAATGTCAAAGTTAATGAAGAATTTTGAAAAATTTATCGTTTCATGATACTAGTAAATTTTCATATATATTTTTTTACCACATATATATATACATATTTTATTTTTAATATTAAAGTATGAAAAATTTAGCATGTTTTCAAAAATAAAATTTATAATTCTAAATAAACAAATTCTGTTATTTTTATTTTTCAAATAAATGATGTTTAATATAGAGAGAATCCAAACTAGATTGGATGCCCCAAAAGGTTTTGTGCTTTGTCCGAACGTGTTATGGGCATGAATTTTGCTCTTTTATTAGGAGAGCTCATGAGTTATTTAGATAAATTATTTGAATTATTTAACACTATTCAAAATTATTTTAAATCATTCAAATAATTTACTCAAATAACCCATTAATGTCATTTTTCTGTTCTATTTAAGTGCAAGTTACAAAAAAGATTTAAACGTTATTACTAACTTTACAACAACTACAGTGGACAGGTTCAATATGGACATGGTTTTTATAACAAGTCAAATTGGTCATGCAGCAACTTGTGCCCGCAAAAAATTATATTTCTATATATACCCTTATCCTTTCATGTGGTGCCCGGTACTTTGCGATATATCTGATAATCTATATATCCAACTTTAACAATAATAAAAAATTATAAATCACATAAAGCTCAGGCAAGCCAACATCACAAAAAAGAAAAGAAAAAAAAAAGTCATAAAAGTCAAATAAGTACAGTCGAAGCAAGATTGCAAATGTTGATTTTTTACCCAAAATATTAAAGAATAGAATAAAGATTAGCAAGTAATAATTTTCCCAATCTTTCTAATTAAATATTTATTTAAATTTGAACTTTTGGTCCAAAACGTTATATATATAGATATATATATATTCAATGGATCATGTAATGAAAAAGAAAGTGCATATATACTTATCACTTGATAGTCAAGATTTCATCAAATTATATATCAAATGATCTCAGACTCTTTTGCACATCATTAAGTTTGTAGTAATGTTAAAAGTTTGAACGAGAAGTCTATAATTCGTAAGTATCAACTTAATTCGTGATATCACAGAAGCTAACAAATTAAGCCAACCTCAATAGAAAAACCAGCGCTTTCTTAATTTTGTGTTATAATTTGGTCGGAACTGAAAAAAAAAAAACAAAAACAAAAACAAAACAAAACCTAGACTTTTTTGGAAAATTGAAACTTTTGTGAGAATGATAATTTTAATCTCAACTCATTATAACTTGTCACTAATATATATTTTCAGTCACCTAAATTTTATTTAATCATGAAATTTAATTAGTGATATCACGAAAACTAACAAAAATAATTAAGCAAGCACATCAACACAAAATCAGCAACGCTTTTCTTAGTTTTGTGTTTTCTTGTCAGAAACTAAAAAGCTCAACTCTTTGTCATAACTTTTTAGTCAACAAAAAAAGAAATGGTAATTTTAGCCACAAATCATAATAGCTTGTCACAAATACGCTTTTAGTTACAAGAATTTAATTTGGTCATAAAATTTATTGTGATTAAATTAAAGTGCTTTAGTCACTGTTTCACGTTATACCCTAATTTCGTGATAATGCAAATTTTTTTCTTCAGTTTTTTAAATTGAACAAAAAATATACTTTATTTTAACTTTTAGTCAGAAAATACGTATAAAATTTTCGTACTGCAGTTGTATTTTCCTATTTGTTTGTTTGAATAGTTTGCGAGACACTAAAATATTTTGATAGTTTAGAAAAAAAATTATACTTTTCGATTGATATAAAGTAATAACAAGGTATATATTTTGTTCGATTAGAAAACATAAAGGATACATTTTATATTATTGAAAACTCATGGGATAAATATGAAATTTGATAAAATACAAGGATACTTATGGTATTTATTCTCTTAACTTTTTAATCACGAAAACTCTTAAAATTTTAGTTTATAATCAAAAGAAATTTCTCTTTCACTCTTGGTCATTAAAAAATTGGTGATTAAAAGTGAAGTTGTTTACAGTGGGATAATCCTAGATTTAGATTGATCGTATCAATTTTTATGAACTAGCTAACTTTCTCTTTCATGTGATTGAGAAGACAAAGAAAGTAAATAAGAATAAAAAAGAGTAGTATTACATGTTAAAATATTTATCTCTGATTTTGTTATCATAAAGCTAAAGACAAAAAGACAAAAAAAAAAAACAAAATTCGACCACAAGGCACAAACACATAAATGATCTCTGAACCATTATTCCTCTACATATATATAATATTAACAAAATCAAAAGAGAATTTTGACACGAGTATATATAGGGATTAAGCCTTGGATTTATCATAAAATTAATAATATGTCGGCATAGTATGAAAAGCACTTTTCCTAAAGTTGCACACTCATTGGAGTATACTGTATACATACCTTTATTATTTATAAATCGCCACCCCAAATTATCTTAACCAAAATTAAACTGTGAAAAATTCGGCCACGGCATAGATTTGACATTAAAGAAAATTAATTAGACAAAATTCACTTAACCTAGACCTCATGATGATCATGGACGTCAAAGTCCATCAAATTAATTAAACTGCAGTGAGTCTTAGTTTACTTTGCGCTCAAATGAACTCATGATTAGTTTCTTGCAATTAATTAATATATATATATATAATATAATAATATATACTATTCCAGTGCCTCAACAACATAATCGTGTTATATTAAACAAATTATACACAGCTGCATAGATTACATTTATATATATACTAGTCAAAGGCACGTGCTTCGCACGTGTGAACAGTGTACAGTGCTTGAACCAAAAAAAAAAAAATGCGAACAGTGCTTAAACAGGGAAAAAAAGAGCAAAAGTGAACAGTGCAAAAAAAAAAAAAAAAACAATGCTTTCAAAAAAGTGAACAGTAATGCCCGAGGAAAAAAAAAAAAAAGGACCAAAACGTACATTTCAACCAAAACGCACGTTTTGATCGATGGGTGAACAGTGACTGGGTGAACAGGAACACCCTTTTGACACTTTATATGTTTAGGATATATATATATATATATATATATATATATATATTATATTAAAAAGGCATATCAATAAATATTAACGCGCGACTGAATTTTTTTTAAAGAATTACATTAATTATATATTGAATCGCACTATTTATTTAGCAGCACTAGAAAGTAATCTAAAGAGTAGCTGCATGGACCACTAAGACTTTGGACTCAATCACATAATATACACGTGCATGTAGGATTTGAACATGTGATCTCAATCTCCATGTTAGAACTTTGCCACCCGAACTAACTCTCGTGATAATCTACTAGAATCAAACCATATATCATTAAAATATAAAAGATGATACAAGGTCCAATATAACTCAATCAAGAGATTACAAACGTAAAAAATTGAAGAAAAATGCTAACCCATGTGGAGCCCACTTCTATGGTATTGTATAGAGAAAATCTAAATTTGGAGAAAATATATTCTGATATCTTTTATAAAATAAAATCGAAACTTACATATTATAAGGTTGAGCCTAATTAATTAAAAAATTTGTATGTAAACCTCGCATATATTACAATTATATTTTTTGACCATTCAAATAACTACATGATTATATAATCAATAATACATATATTAAAAAAAGTGAACTGTAGAATAAATTAAGAAAAGTAGAATAAGAAATAGAAAAGTTTTGACTGACTACAATAGCTAGCTACTTCCATCCGTAAGCAAAAGATTTTGTCTTTGTTAGGGCTTCAAATTACAACTGACTTATGTAACAAGACATGTGATTATTAAAGAAAAAATGTTCAAAAGTTAGGTTAAATATAGTCAAATTCCATCGAGTAAAATACATACCTAGTCAAAAAGCCAAAGGGACTGTATGTAAGTATTTTGTTGAATAGTATGTACACAAATTATTTAATTTTTCTCTTTGGCTTTTGATTATGTAATTGACGTACGTAAGAAATAAATTAGTTTACATCAAGCAACAGAAAATTGGAATACAAAATTATTTCTGAATAAAGAATTCATGTCGTTAATGTCATTTTGATATATACTAGTTAGAAAATTCATGCTGTAGTTTGCTTTTCATAAATTAATTAAGATTACTTTGCACTCGTGTAAATTAAATGTCTAATTACTTGTGAAAATAGGCGCATATGATGAAAAATTACAAGGCAGTGCTATAGTTATATGTTTTTCTTTCAGATAGATCAACAAGGATTAAATATTCGAACCGCCTTAAAATAAGAAAAATGAATTTAAAATTGTTGATCTTTGTGACCTTGGAGAAAATTGGAGTGCAAAAATACTTACGAAAGACTTCTATATGCTATATCACAGCACCCAAATTTGAAGATATCAATCTCAAGAATAAGTGAAGTCATTTAAGTGACTTCTTGTGTTGGGGAAAAGAAAAGAATGAATTATTTTTTATTCTTTGTTGACTAATGTTCCTATGCTCAAGATTTTTGTTGTTTTCCTAATATGTATTTGGTCTGCATGGTCACAAATTTTGAGTTTTTTTAATGTCTGCGTATAAACGTAACATCAAAACGTGCGAATCAAGGAACTGCAACTTGGAATAGTATACATGGAGCAACATAAAGTCTATTTGATGATCTCCTCTCTCTCTCTCTCTCTCTATATATATATATATATATATATATATATTTACACATATATGATTAGAAGAAATTATAATAAATAACTCACTTTTAATATCTAATTCAAATAAGGGTCAATTAGGTAAATAACCATTTTGTACCGTGTGTTTTTAAAAAATAGCCATAGTTTTAAAAAATTAAAAAACTAACTAGCCATAAAACAGTAAAAAATTTCTTACAATAACAAAAATACATATAAAAATACTCTCAGAAATTTCTAACACTAGGCAAAAAATTTGTAAGAAATTTCTGACATGAGTAGTTTTTAAATTTTTTGAAACTGTGGCTATTTTTAAAATCATTTTGCAAACAGTGGCTATTTTCTTAAAATTCCCTTCAAATAGAAACCTAATCTTTAAAAAAATTATAAAAAATATATATAAATGATTGATCAATTACTTACATTGTGGTAATTGATTGAGTTATTACAAACATATGCAAGTAATTGATCAATTGACTATTTATTCAACTACTTTAAAATATTGAATATTTAATTTTATTATTATGTTAATTTTAAGTATTTTCCTACTTTACCTTATAATTGTTTAATTTTTATTCTTAAAATATATGAGTATTTATTTTCAAACTAGCTATAGTCGACTCATTATTTTCTGATCGTCATAATATTTAATATACTCAAAATTTACACTATAATAAAAAAAATCCAAATTTTCAAGATAATTAAGTAACTATCAAATTTATTAATTACTTACACATGATTTTGATGACTGATCAATCAATTACAACAAATTATCACCATGTAAATAATTGAATCACTTGATTATTTTATTATATTTTTTAAGAAATTAAATATTTATTTAAATTAAGTGTTAAAAATTGAGTACACAATATAATTTCTCATTAAGATATTATTTTCACATCTTTTATCTATTTGCTAGTTTCCCTGATCACTGTTGGTGGATGAGATACTCATTTATAATGTCCTCTTAGATACGATTTTCTTTTTGAGTTTTCTCGCTTAAAATTTTATTGATAAAAGAGTTTATAACTAAATAACCTAATTTTAGAACTTGTTTAAAAAATCATATATAATTTTTATCTTTTTAATTAGTTATTTAACGACTGTCGGTTGCTATATGTTTATGCATCAAAGGTTAGT
This sequence comes from Boehmeria nivea var. tenacissima, assembly GCA_018132145.1. Taxonomy (NCBI): domain Eukaryota; kingdom Viridiplantae; phylum Streptophyta; class Magnoliopsida; order Rosales; family Urticaceae; genus Boehmeria; species Boehmeria nivea. Next base: position 11,996,654 of record CM030883.1, read on the forward strand.
TTTACCTGATATTTTTTAAAAAATAGAGTATTTTGCATTAGTGGCCTCTGGATTATTAAGAATGTGGCAAGTTGCAACTTGAACTTTTATTTTTGGTAATTTACACTTTAAGCTTATAATTTTTAATAAAGAGATTTTTAGGGATTTAACCAAAATTTTGACTAATTTTTTAAGATTTAGCCATAGTTTCATGAAATTAATGATTTAGCCTTAATATACGTGTAACATAATATTTTTATGTTACACATGTAATATGTATATAATACACTTATGTTATACGTATAACATAACATTTTATCTTACACGTGTTACATGTAACATATTATGTTACACTATATATATTACGGCTAAATCTTTAATTTCGTGAATCTATGGCTAAATCTTTCAAACTTTACCTTTAAATGATTAATTTCTTAACTGGCACATTAATAAATGTACAAATCAATAATTTTTATCCAATTTTAAACAATAATTATAGTTGTCATATGAATTGCGCGTGATTTTTAAAGCGCATCAATGGAATAATAATCATAATAATCTATTACAATATCTAAAAGAATCTAAGGGGGCTGGAGCGTTTCATCCGCGTGTGGCCGAAATGTTCCGTCCTTTTTTGTTGCGTTTTTTTCGAAACGTTTCGGCCTCCTTTTTTGGCATCTTTTTCGGCTAAAACGCCGAAAACGTGTTTTTTTAAAGGGGTGAAGTGAAATTTTTTTTCAAAAAAATTGGGTCATTATATAATTTAGTAAAATAATAAGGACTGAAATGAAATTAAATAGGACTAAAATGAAAAAAATGGACTTTGTGCAAAAAAAAACAGCCCCTGATGCGGGCCCGCGTGTCAGGGGCTGTCAGGGGAGCTCCCACCCCCTTTCTGGCGCTTGAATTCCACGCGCCAGGCCTTTTTTTTTTTTTATAGTTTTTTTGCTTTTTTCTTTTTTTTTTTTTCATTTTTTCTCTTCTTTTTTTTTCCTTTTTGTTTCTTTCTTTTATTCAATTATTTTTTCAAGCTTTCTTTTTTAATTTTTTCCCTCTTTTATTTTTATTTTAAATCTTATATTTTTTTTCTTCATCTTTTTGTCTCTCAATTTTTTTTATAATAACACAATATTTTTATTTTTTTATTAGTATCTTGTTTAATAATTTTTTTATTTTGTCTTACAATTTGAAAATTTATTTTTTACTATATTTTTTAAATGATTAAATTTTTATAATTTTTTGATAATTTTCATTTATTTCATAATTTAGTATAAATAATAATAATAATAATAACTTACACGTGCGGACACCTGCCCAAAACTAGTAATAATAAAAGAGACACCGCCATTGACCAAATGAAAAAACCTCGTCTCTAGGAATAGAACTCAAATGAGAGAGGCCATTTTTTAAATCTTGCCTTTGAGTTGTACTGAAAAAACAGTCCTTGACAGCTAAGTTTTAAAAAAGCATAATTCCAAGAAATCTAAAGCCTTTCTTTTGAAATCTCATAAACATTATTAAAGAAACATAATTTGCAAGGGCCTTGATCAATAATTGTGGCAATTAGTTCAACGTAAAATAAAAAATAAAAAAAAACCCACATATAACGTCAAAAAAAAAAAAAAAGGGGAAAATCCCTATTTAATCCCTGAGTTTTATCAAAATTCTTGTTTAGTCCTTTTGTTTTTTGAAATTCCAAAATAATCCCTGTGTTTGTCAAATTATGTCTATTACATACATTGTACTCGAAATTTAGGCAAAATCAAAAGCGAATTTTACTAATATTCCTATAATACCCTTCTTAAAACGTGGATAAGAAAATTGATGCCTATTATGCCTATACCCTTCTTATGGCATTTGTTTTTTAGGATAAATGCTTGATTTTTTTGGGTAATATGAGCATAAGGAAGAGAAATATGTGATTAACATTTTCAATAATTTGATTTGTAGTTTGTTTAGGGTTTGACATTTTTATTTTTATTTTTTTTAAGACAAATATGTGATTAACATTTACCCATCGTTTTAATAAAGGGTAAATTTGGTACATCAAGTCATAATTCAAGCACAAGATACGTAATAGGCATAATTTAACAAACACAGGGATTATTTTGGAATTTCAAAAAACACAAGGACTAAACGAGAATTTCGATAAAACTCGGGGATTAAATAGGGATTTTTCCAAAAAAAAAAAACCAAAACCAAAAAATAAATGGGTAATTAAATCATTTTGGGGGTGGATAAATAGGCCTATGAGAGCCATAGAATCCTCCCTTAACAAGTGCGCGAAATGTCTCTTGAGGAAGCCCCGGGGTTCACTTTCGGGTCGGATTTAGCACTTGCAGAAAGTCCGCTTTGGATGGTCAATAAATAAATAAATAAATATATATATATATATATATATATTGGGCTTTTAAAAATTAGTGAATTACAAGAAAGAAATAATTGGGTGTCGTTTAACAAACTCAAATTGTAGCAATTTGAACTCTTTTTTTATTTGAATTGAAAATTTTATATCGTGTCATTTGAACGAAGAATTTAAATTATTGTTTACTTAAAATTATCTAAATTAAAAATATTATTTGAATTTTATTTAGTATCAAATAAAAAAGAACTAATAAAAATGAATTCAAATTTGTGAAATTTGAGGGTGTGGGTTCAATTTGAATTTTAAAGATTTAAATGACTATTTAGATTTTATCAAAAGACAAAGTTCGCAAATGAGGATTTAAATTGACAATTTGGGTTAGATGACTCAAAACACATATTTGAATTCATTTACCAAACGTGCCCTTGATTTTTGTTTTTGGGTTGAAGAACTAAGTTTTGTTTTGGTAAAGCTTTTTAGTTTTGTGGTTTTCTTGTATTTGATTTTGGGATCTGTTGACGGCCATTCCAGCTCTTGAAGATATGAGCTTCATCGGGTAAAAAGTTGAACAATTGGGGCATCATCTTTTGAGGTATTTGAGGTATTTGCTTTTCCATTTTTGTATTAATATTAATGTTATTTGATTTTGGTAAATGGTGTGGTTTTTGAGTTTTTCGATTTTATGCATTATTAATGCTATTTGATTTTGGTAAATGGAATGAATTTGTTTGTTACAGTGCAATGAGTAATTGCAAAAGAATTATTTTTAAAGAATTGCAAATGAATTGACCGAAGAACATGAAGACAAACCGAATGTGTATTAAATGACAAAGGTACCCACGAAGAAGGACTCACGTGCATTACAGTACAGGAGAGACTTGATTCTCGTAAATATTATACCAAGTTATCAACTTATAGTGATTTGCCAAAAATTATAAATTCAAGATGCAAATTACCAAAAATAAAAGTTTAAGGTGCAACTTGCCACACTGTATAATTCAGCCGCCACTAATGCTAAGTACTCCTTAAAATATGGCCTAAAATAGCCTAACTAGCACAAATTTCCTTGAGTAAATGACCACCAAGATTTATTCTTCTCTACTTAGATCTAATTATGTAGTTTTTGTGTGTTTCGTAACGTTTTTTTTTTTCCTCAAACCTGAAGGGGAAATATGATAAATATTATCAGTATTACATGTGTTTCATTAAATAAATAGTATTAAAATCATCGTCTAAAAATGATTATTTAAAATTCATATTGTCATTAGCAAATTAGTATATTTTTGTTCCCTCTTGTCTTGTCTTCTTCATCCTTTGTAAAAAATAAAAAATAAAAATAAAAACCCCACAATTTGGTCAAACTTTGTTGGTAAAAAAGATATGAATTGCAATTTTTTTAAAACAACAATTTTCGAAATACATTATCTGTAAGGGATATTTTTCAAAAAATTTCAATATTCAATCCTACTAATATTCAATAGTGCACTGATTGGAGTGTGAGCCAAATTACAGGATGAAATGTCAAAGTCCATATATACAGCTACAAATTGCTTCTTCACAATTAATACATTCAACAGATTCCTGAAAATATGTTAATGTCCAACATCATCACATGATTGTGTCCAATTACAATCAATCTTGACATAAATTATACACGTTTTTCTTTTCTTATCCACACAAGAGGAAAGTTTAAAATTTATTCATGATTATTGTAGACAATGACAAACTACATGTAGTTACAACTGAGCAGGCTTTACCAACTTGCATATACATGAACTATAGTTTCCAAACACTACTAATAATTTCATCGTTTAGCTAAATTTGGATCTCTCTTTTTTTTTTTTTAATTTCAAACAACAAAACTGACTGCGGCACGTGCATTTTATATTTAAGGGCTTTGACCGAAAGCGAATGTGCCTACAAATCAAAATTCGGAGATATTATTTAACACATAAGAAAGAAAAAAAACTATATTAGTTTTAAGTATAATAGACACGTAGCAGTTGAAAAGTCTTTATTATAGATAAAGTATATAATTAGTATAATAATCATTTCTAAAGTTGGTTTCAAAAATAATATAAGTTCCAAAATTTTAAAAACAACCGCTCATCAGTTTCTTATATTTTAATAATTAATTTTATTTTCTACAAAAATTTTGTAAATTTTGTTAACATAAGAACTATTTTACCATCATTTTGTTTATATTTATTTTTTTTTTCAAATTTTTACTATTGTTTAAAAGTCCACTCTCAAAATCTATTTTCCCAACACATCCTTTTATTTACATGTCAAAAACAATTGAGCTGTCATAAAAAAAAAATTAAAAGGACGGAAAATTTAGATTATGTCGAATTGTTGATTGCTTTTTTAAACGTAATTTATGTATCTTTCTTTTTCCAGCTAAGTTTATTTGGTGCTGTACTCAAAGATCAAACCAATAATTCATGCGATGTGCGTGTGTTTTGGCATATTCTTTTGGCAATATCTATGTCTTTTATGTTAGAGGCACCAAAGCGCTTAATATGGGAATAGATATTTAGTCAAGGCAATAAATTATTATTTATTAATTTTGGGAGATTCTTCTACTGCGTACATATTTTCTCATGACGTATAATAATTTTAAAAAGTGCATAAAATATAATTTGTTTTACATATTAACATATTACATATTCTATTTCCATATTATCAATTCATTCCGAGTTTCAAACCTAAGAGATAGAGTAGACAGAGAAAGAGAAGCAAAAACAAAGGTTCTAGAGAAAGAGAGAGAACGTAGTGTCGTCGACGACGAGTTATCATTCTCAGAGGACGGCCTAGAAGTTAACTTGGAGATCCTCTCCATGCGAGCTCTCAACCAGACCTTCCAATGTAGTCGTAAAAAAACAAAACAAAACAAAAAAAACAAAACATGTTCATCGCCACCTCTTCTATGCAAGAAGATTCGAACCTTCACAAAAGATTCGATGCCATTAGCAAATGATTCTTTAGTTTTATATTTGACTTTTATTTATTTTAAAGGACCAATTTTTATTTAAAAATAGATTTGAGTCTTGTGAATTGTGATCATCCTCCTCGCAGCATTAAGTTTAGAGAAAGCTTAATTATCTAATCTATTTAGAAGTAGAAATGTGGATTATGGATTGCGTTTTTCAATCCAGAGGAACCTCAAATTAACATAAAATAATTAGGATAGCGCATTGCTATCAAACATTAACGATCGTTAATGCAGGAATAAGTTACGTAAGATATTGATATAATTGATAAAATGACAACTGATGATATGAAGTGGCTTATGATAAGTGGCAGTATATCCTGATTGATCCTTGTATAGCAACTTTACTCAAAACCCACCTCTCTATACCGTTCGAGATTGAGATAATATATATGATGATATCATTCATTCATTTCTTTAATTTTTATAATCATGTTCAATCAGAGTGATGAAATCTTTTTTTATCTTTAATAATATTAAATTTAGAAAATAAATAAGTAAATTGAAAATAAAGAATGTATGTCATGTGCTAATATATAATAAAAAAAATTACATGTTTATGTACTTTTTAAACTAGGGCCAATTAAGCAATTAGCCATTTTAAAGGTTAAATTTGAAGTATTTAGCCTAGTTTCACGAAATTAGGGATTTAGCCATAACATGTAACATTTTTTGTAACATGTAGCATATATACGTGTAAAAAATATAACACTAAATATAATGTTACATTGAATGTTACATTTTTTACACGTATATATGCTACATGTTACAAAAAAATATTACATGTTATGGCTAAATCCCTAATTTTGTAAAACTATGGCTAAATCCTAAAAATTACCCAAAAGTTTGATTAAATACCTAAAAAACTGTTTAAACTATTAGAAATAGTGTATTATTCCATGCTGGTGCATAAAATGTGTATGTCATGAAATAATATTCTACCTAATTAATACTTAAATCTAAGCTTTTCAAACTAATCTATTTTATATTTTGTTTTCTTACCAAAGCAAAAATAAGTTCTTGCTATGGATTAAGTACCATACTTGGTAGTATTACTTAATTTGTCAAAGTCAATTTCGTAGGCTAACCTTTATATATATACACACACAAACGTGTTAGAATGGTTTATGTATATATGCCTTTACAATAGATAATTGATTATTTAGTAGATGGCCATGGAGATTTCACGTTAATCATGTACTAATAATAAATATTTGATAGCCATACATAAATTCATTTTCCGAGTGGCGCCAGATTATATATACTTCCAATTTACTTAACTAGTGATTGCTCATCTATTTATTTAGTATGAATTAACCTCTCCAAGCCTCACTACTGTTTATTTAAGGAATTCTTAGTTTAGTTACACACTATTAGATATTGTTACTATACCAATGAACCAATTGCAAACAATGTCAATTTTTTTTAATTATCAAATTACTATTTTTTTCCTTCGTCTTGTCTCTCATTTTATTTGCAAAATATGTCATTCTTAACGTAGCAATTTTGAATGCCGTGAGTATTTGGCACCTATGGTAGGGGTGGCAATTTGTGTCACATATCGTATTCGTATCATGTCCTAATCATCTCCAATAAATTTTTACTATACCCAGACACAATACATTTATTAAATGTCTAAAGGAAAGACTTAGTCACGCTCCAATTAAATATCGTATTAATCGTGTCACCCAATTATAATTCAGTTATAAGTCATGTCTAATTGAGTTTAAATGAGTCGTGTTACTCATCACGTGTTTATTGGACTAATTAGCTCTATTTTGGTTGAAATCAACAAATTTCAATTATATTTTGTAAATCTAAAATAAGGTACTAGCACATGCTTTGCAATGCTAAATTCCAAGAAGGATCTCTTACCGACCCGACATAAAGTTGAACTCTCTAAGAAGCAATCTCCTAGTAAGACGCCCTAATTAAAAGAAGAGGATATGAGACGTGTCCCATATGCATCTGCAGTTGGAAATCTAATGTACGCTATAATGTGCACTAGACCGGACATCTTCTATGCAATGAAAGTTTTTTTAAATTACTCAGTCCTTTGTAAGAATTATTATGTTAATATATTTAGGTTTTTTTTTTAATACTTTATAGCTACATCGTTGAAATGAAAATACAATTGTTTTTTTATTTTATTAAAAAAATCCATGACTTTCATGAGTGGGAGTAGTTGCGGACTTAGTATGGCTAGGTTATACATTGTCAAATCGATGTACTCATCATTTAGTTTGTTTTTTCCTTTAAATATATAGTTTGATCAAAAGAAATAACTATGAGACGTATATGAAAAAAAAAAAAAAAAAACACCAATCCAAACCCAGCTCTTCGAGAATTCAAATGAAGACCATGTGACCTAATGTACTTACATACAGTCATACAGATCAAATTAAATATAATCAACATTATTGATACAGTGGGTTAATTAGTTTTGACATGATCTAATATTATACGCTGAAAAGTATCACATATCCTCCATCATAATTACTAAGGTAAGAATATGTCAAATGAGAGCATTAAAAGAACAATGTGCGTAGTAGGTAAAACTAAACCAAAAAAATAAAATTTATACTTTTTAGAGTACGTAAGTTATTGACATTATTAGTTAATTAGTACATAACAGTTTATCAAAACAAAATTATCGATTTTCTAGATGGAAAAGGGATACAAGTCATATATGTTGAATATAAATGTCGCATATGTCGTAATGTATTGACATTATTAGTATATATTAAACTTATTTTTACGGACGAGGCATATCGCACAATTTTCATTAAGTTTTAAATGAGGAGTCTCTAAAAATTTTCACTAGTTAGGTTTTATACAGGGAGCGGGATAACCTAGTAGCTTTCATTTTTCTATAAGTGAGAAAGAGAAGAACATAAGACGTGAGAAAGAAGAAAAGAAAGAAGCAAAAGTTTCTTAGTGAGAAAAACAAAGCAAAAGTTTTACGAGTGAGAAGTTTTGAGGGTAAAAATAGAATGTTGTACTAGTATGAGAAGTCAAAAGTTGTTATCTTTTGTGTAATAATATTTGAGTGAGAAATAAAATTATTTTTTAGCCTAATATAGTCCAACAAAGTGGTATCAAAATGATGTTATTGGGTCTATAAAAATTTTTAGTATGCACTGTAGATGCAGCCTTGACAGATCTTGCATATCAGAAAAAAATTCTTCAGATTCATAAACTTAGTGAGTTAGAGATATAAGTCCTCCAAAGGTTTTTTGGTGTGTCGGATTTATTCGTACAATCAGAATATCTAAATTCTCACCTAAATCATGATAAATGGTGGTGTTGTGTCTTTTAAAGTTCCAATATTGATCAACAATAACAATTTTGACAACCAGAGTATCAAGATGAAGATATTTCCTTGGAGCACACGACGCTTGAGAGATCGTAGAAACATGATAGCTACTACAAGATAAATGCAGATTCGACGATATCCATGATAGGGTGTGAAAATAATTACCCGCCCAACCCTAATAACTTGACAACCCAATTTGAACCCAAAAATTTAAGACACCCAATAACATCAGGTTAAAATTTAATAAAGATCGAGTTGACCAAACCCAACCCGATACTTAAGCTCCATAAAATAATATGTATATTTTTTTTAGTTGAAAAAGTTTTAACCTTCTAAGTAATTATTCTTGAAATGTCAAAGTTTTATCACATAGTCCAAGCCTTTGCGTTATGAAATTTATACTAAATTTATTTTTGTAAAAGTTCAAACTAAAATGAAACTTTTGACTTGAATTAATTAGAAAAAATGTCATCAATATTTTTAAAAGAAAATATTCAACCCGATTAACCGAACCCAACCCAACCTAATCATAATTAATCGGGTTCGGTTAAGTTGGTCTATAATATAGGGTTCGGTTGGGTTCATTTTTTCCCAACCCGATGTGTTCGGATTAGATTGGGTTAGAGGTTCTAATCCGTCCAACACAACCCGTACGCACCCCTAATCCTCGACACAAAAGGATAACTTAAGAGATATAAAAAGGAAAGACAAGAAGGCTCTTTTCCTTATCTATCAAGCATTAGATGATGACGATTTCAAAAAATCTTGAATGCAACATGATCAGTAAATTTAGCGTGAGAGAAGCTTCAAGCCTCTCACAAATGTGAATTACAAATGCGAAGAGAAAGTGAAACAAGTGCACTTTCAAACTCTAACAGAGAGTTTGAGTCATTCAACATGAAAAATAATAAACAAGTTTCTGATTACTGCTCTTAAATTATAGCAATTACTAATCAACTTAAAAAAAAAAAGAGTAATTAGAAGATATCAAAATCATTGAGAACATACTCCGTTCGCTAGACTCAAAATGTGAGGTAATTGTTACATCTATTGAGGAAACAAAAGATTTAGGAGAAATGACGATTGAACAAGTGATGGGATCATTACAAGTATACGAAGAAAAGAAGAAGAAAAGACAGAACACTGTAGATAGACTTCTCAAAACAGAAGTAAAAGACTATTATATCCCGATCTCTTATGTCTCTTTCTCCAAAGACAATCAAATAAATGGGTGAAAATTGTCGATGAATTTTTCTTTTTAATTTCTGAAAATTAGTTTGAAGATATTTAACTCAAAATTTTTATGATGTAGTAGTCATCATATTTTTTTTATTTATGAGGTGATAAATAAAAAGTAAATGTTGTAGTATGAGAGAAAAAATACAACAAGTATAATGTAGTTTGAAAGCGAAACTACAACAATTGTTGTTTAATGTAGTTTGAAAGAGAAACTATAACAATTTCTCTTGTCACGTAGTTGTAAAAATTATGTATCCATGATCTTCGATCTTCTATAGGGTTAATCAAATACGTATGATATATAATCTTTTATAGGGTTAATTAATTAAATAAGTCAATTTCTAAAAGGCTTTTTGAATTTTAGCCGATGTTTTAAAAAAATTAAGAAAGTAGCCATGACCTAATTGGTCACTTTGGTAATATTGCTTATGGATATTGGTTTTAGATTAGGAATGTCAAAATAAAGTCATTCTTGATGCCATGACTTAATAATTTATACCCCAAATAGTGTGCTCTCTTTATTTCCACTCTACGTTTGTAGTGCAAATTTTAGGGTGTAAATTAAAAGTACAACTCACATGGGTATAGATTATCATTATGTCAAGAATGGGGCATTCCTCAAAATTCTCTTTAGTTTATAAAATAATCTAAAATATATATGATATTTTTACTTCTACTACGTAGTGTTATTTGAATTTGAGAATCATGTTAAATACTGTTTTTCATAACCGAAACTTCTTCTCTGCGACCTTAATTAATTGTCCATCTTCTACTAACTAACATTTGAAAAATATTTTTTGGTAATTTCATGTAACCATATTATTTTAACAATAGTTTTAAAAATAAATTTACCAAATGCCCCACTTACTTACAACTTCACAAACTTCTTTTTTCCTTACCGTTTAAAAGCACTTTTTTTTATAAGTGCAACAATGTCAAACCATCACTCTAATAAAATACATAGATGAACTTCATCACTTATGACTACTTAATGGTTATCTTTTAATAATTAAAAATATTAATCATATTTTTGAATCACTAAACAGAAAAGGGAAATCTCTTATAATTTCTTTATACATAATCTCTTATAATTTCTTTATACATATTTGAAACAGTACAATTAATGAAAAATATTTGACAGGACAATTGATGAAAAGTTGGCTTTAATGAAAATAAATTAAGGTGTGAATTTCATGTGAGATTTATGATCCATATGAATGTTCATATAGTTTTATTTGATAAAATTTCATAAATCATTTGATAAGGTTACGTGGATATCGCATGGCATTTTATTAAATATATAATTTATATTATGCTTCTAGCTCATATTTATAGTTTAACTATTATAAAGAAATAAAAAAATGCAGAACACAATTAATAAAAATAAGTATCCAAATTGGAGTATTTTGAAAAAATTAGAAAAATACTGTTAATTAAGATGCATGTTTTAAAGAACATGTCATCTCATTTTATCTGATTCTTGTAAATCTGCCAAACAAATTGGTGGCATTTTTCTAAAAACCCAAAAATCAGGGCCGAGGCCAGGTAGACACATAATTGGCCCGGCCCACTAAAATCAAACCTATACATTAATGGGCTTTGTTTACGTGTTCTGCGGAAGCCCAAAAAGCTATCCACGTGTAGCAAAACCATTGGCTGTTTACTATAACCTTGCGGGCCATCCATTTGTCTGTGACCCAAAACTATATCCTTAGCTGTCACAATAGCATCACCAACAAACGTCGGAATAAACAATATACGACGATCTCTATCAGAAAAGTAAAGAATAATACGAAGAGACAGATTCGACGCTGTCACTGCTAATCTTAAAAAAAATTATAAAAAATAAATAAATAAAAGAAAAGAAAAATAAAAAACCAAAAAGAAAAAAGTTTTAAAATTTTTCGGGTTCAGTCATTTTTCTGTTATTATACCTTTGCTTTGCCTTGAAACCACGAAATAATGCCATTCTCTTTTTTTCTCAGACCTCAGATTCTATTAAAAACTTTCACTTTCTTGTGCCATTCTTTTTCTTAATTCAAAATTCCTTTTTTTTTTTTTGGTGGCTGTTTTTTTTCTCCTCCATTGGTTCTCTCTTTCTCTCTCTCTCTCTCTCTCTCTCTCTCTCTCTCTCCTCACTCCTCAGTCCTCTGTAATATCGACGATCAGGGCAGACATGGCTTTCAGAGGGGTAAGCAAAGTTTCTTCCTTTTCTATCTCAGAATATCTGGTCTTTGCATTTTCGTTTTCTTGAATTGAATTTTGGTTTGATTTTTTTTTTTTTTTTTTTGTGTTTCTGCAAATGTTAGTCTCTGATAGTCATATTTAAGTGTTCAAGTTTTTTTTTTTTTTTTTTTGGGTTAATGCCTTTGAATTTTATTTAGAGATCGTTTCAAATTTTGCGGTCTAGGGTCAAATTTTGAATGCTTTGATTCAGTTGGGTTTTCTCAGTTTAGTTGCTTCGTATATATGGCGAAGGTTTCGGACTTAGATTGGTTTTGTGGTGAATTAATATGTTTGAATTTGATTTTAAAATAATTATTTTGTCTTTACTTCTAGATTTTGTTTTAAGTTCCAAAAGACTTGACAACTTTGAATCGATGTTTCGAATCTCATCGCTACTTGAACAATTTGGAAGAGAAAAACGTTGGATAGACAATGTGGTTTATGATGTACTTGCTATAAAGAAAATACCAAGGCACTTTTCTTTATTATGTTTAGAGTTAAATGTCTCGTGTCGGGTTTTGATTTTCATAGGGAAATGCTTCGTCGGGCATGGGCGTGGCTGAGCACTGCAAGAGCACGTTCCTCGAACTCCAGAGGAAGAAAGTCCACCGCTATGTGGTTTTCAAGATTGACGAGAAGAAGAAAGAGGTTGTGGTTGAAAAAGTTGGAGGCCCGGCAGAAAGCTTTGATGATTTTACTGCTTCTTTGCCCGAGAACGATTGCCGATATGCGGTTTATGACTTTGATTTTGTCACTTCAGAGAACTGCCAGAAGAGCAAGATCTTTTTCATCGCATGGTTAGTCTCTTTCGCATTATCTAGATTTAGAACTCATAGGCTTTGCACTGGATTACGGTGTTGATTTTTTTTTTTTTTTTTTTTTTTTCACGAATTAGGATGTTGTAGAAATACTTCACACTGTGTTTTAGTGTTGATTTGTCATCAGTACCATCTATGTGAATAATTCTTGTCTTCATGAGCCTAATTGTACACATTTAGGAGTTCGTGCTTCAACGGTTAATTATGTTTATATTATCATGGAACTTGATGTGTATTATAAGCACTAATAAGTACCGTAATCTAGATAAGAACCATGTATGGTTGGAATGATTTCTGCAATGTCTATACCTGTACTTGTTTTCTTGTATGTGATTAGAGAAGATATAACTGGGTTTTCGTTTTTCTCCCTTTTGTGTACAATGATTGATGTTCATTTTTAAAATGATGAATTTGGGTCCTTTATTGTGAAACTTGGTCGAAAGGGTGTTATACTTTTTCTCTTTTATCTCCTCCTTTTCCACTAAAAGAAAGGATACTTTAGTCGCAATACAGAGAAATACTATCGAGTTCAACTTGAGCTTGGCTCAACCAGAGACAAAAGGCGTGGGCGCTAGGAATCACCTCGACGTGAGTGCTGAACTGGCTCAACTTGAGCTGAATAGCACTGTGCACCATTTACATTCATAGTGCTATTTGCAAACTTCTACTTCTTGCCTAATGTTGGTTTTTGTTATTTGAATATTAGAGCAAACGAAGTAAGAATTTGGTCTGTGTGCTCTTATCTAGAGTGTTGGAAAAAGAAAAAGGAGTGTCAATTGATCATTGAGATAAATTAAAATTAAAGGTGTCCTTTCTTTCTTAAAACATGTTCTCTTTTGGCAAAAGACGGGCAATGCTTGTTTCGGTAAACGTTTTAGCGCTTGCGGAGTTATATGAAATTTGGTGCTGGCTTTACTTGAAGAAATTACTCAACCTTCGCTCGCCATCTGACTTTGCAAATCTTCGATTCCAGGTCTCCGTCTGTGTCCAGGATCCGCGCGAAGATGTTGTACGCAACGTCGAAGGACAGGTTCAGAAGGGAGTTGGAGGGCATCCACTATGAGATCCAGGCTACTGATTCGAGCGAGATGGATCTCGAAGTCCTCAGAGACCGAGCACGCTAAGCACTTCACGTGCTAAATGGTTTGCCATTTCAAAAGAAGCCCTCAGCCATTTCTTCTATTGACATGAGAAATTCTCTATCCTGCTTTATTTTAGTTTCCTCATTTCCTTAAAGGATGTGTTTTTGTACAAATCGTATATTAATTACTAAAAATAATCAGCACCTTGGGAAGGCTGATTTATGAGCTCCTAAATATTATGCCCTTTTGCAAAAAGGGACATTTGGGCTCTCTCATTGCCATGATGCTTCTCAGGTGATGTTGGGTTTTGTTATGGAAACTTAAATTGATCATTGATACTCTTTATTATTCTATGAAACACGTGTCTCTATAATTGTGCCTTTTTCTACCATTCAATTGTAGAATATAGTATATACTGTAAGAATTGATTTGGTTGATGGGTTTTGTGGAATAAAGGTAAGAGACCCAATTAGTCCATGAACTCTTGCGATTAGCCACTTCATTCAGATTCAATGTAATGAAATTCCACAAGAGTTCTCTCTCTCTCTCTCTCTGTCTTTTTTTTTTTTTTCTTTTTTTTTCTTTATTGATTGACAGATTACCTTAGCCTGTAATATGCTCTGTGTTGCACAAAGCGGACACACTTTTTTTGTTCTTTTCCCCTACAAGTGGGCAGATTCTAGGCCCCACTTTGAGTGCCTTTGGGCTCACTGATAATGTTGATAACAACTACAAGTACAAGTCGGCAAAAATTGTCAAAAAAAAAAACCAAATATATCCTTATGCTAAACTCCACTTTATATCTGTTTAGTTTGTATGGAAATACAATCAGTATTCTTTGTATTTTTCAAAATATATCAAAATTGTACCTTAATGGTAGTTGATCAAAAAAATGCGTTTATCCAAAACATCTTAAAACCACATAGACTATTTTTTGTTGCCTTTAAACAAAAACACATTTTTGAATCTACAGTGTAATTTGGTTTATTAAGTTATAATCTTGACAACTTAACATTAGAAATAACTATCGAAGCCTAGTTGAGTTACACCCTTAATAGGTCATTAGCATATGTAACTCCTTTTTTTTGTTTTGTTGTTGTTGCTACATAACCAGTTAGCAAATGCAACAAAGATCACGATGAACAAAGTAAGAAATGGACAAATCTAATCATTGTTTGAGAATACATTACATCATGTGATTTGTCTCGACTTCTGATTTTTTTTTTTTTTCCATTGGCATTATACCATATTGATAAGACATGAGAAATATAGAAGGATTTGTAAATGATCGAGCCATACTTTTCAACAATATCGGTCTTCTAAGATACATATACATATGTTGTTTCTCGAAACTTTTAACTTGAAACTTGATATTGCCTTGGTCTTAGCAGTCATTTTTGTTATGAGGCAGATAAGTGTATTGCATAATTTGGCAAAAATTTGAGTTCCAATGCAACTTTTTTCAATAAAAGTATGTCAGGTATATTGTAAGTTTGGAACCCTAAAAGTTAACGGGGAAAACTTGATCCAATGCGACATTTCAACAAAGCATGGAATATTACAAAGTTAAAGCTTGTGGACAAAAACCAAGGAGAAACCCAAACATGCTGGTATTAGATTTGGATGTCTTTTCTATATATAGAAAATAGAATCAATAATAAAATAAAATATTAGTATATCCACGACCATGTGAAGTCCTTCCTTTGTGCATAAAAGCCAAACAAAATGCACATGGTCGTTAATTAAAAAAAAAATAAAAATAAATAAAACAAGGAGTTCAAGTTGAATATTTTAGAACCTTATCGAAAAACTTTGACAACCCCGCCCAATAATAACTAAAACGCCTTGGGTTATCAGATTGACACTAACAATTAGATTTGCAAATGTGAGAGGAAAAATAAGAGCCCATAGCTCCGTATTAGCAAAAAAGAGGGTTTGGTACCTGTTTTTCATGACAAACAAAAATGGATTGATTCGTACTCGTTGTCCTTAAAAAAAATTAATTTAGGCCGTGAGATATAGATCTAGCAATCAAAAAAAGACAAAACAAAAATAAAAATAAAAACAAAAGAAACAAAATGACCATTATGCAACAGTCAAAAAAAAAAAAAATCAATGAGCCATTGGACAACAGCCTCAAAACCCCTCCCGAAGAGTTAGTTGACTATTTTGAAAACTTGTACATGGACGACGTTCCACAACCGAGTTGTCTTTGAAAGTTGTATTCAAAAATTTATTTTTAATAATATGAGGGTTTTTTTTTTGGGGGGGGGGGGGGGGGGGGGGGGGGGGGGGGTTAAGGATTTAACCAAATTTTAGACTAATTTTCTAAGTGGTGTTTAAGGATTTAACCAAACTTTAGACTAATTTTCTAAGAATTAGTCATAATTTTAGAAATTTAAGAAATTAGTCATTTTTATTTTTTATTTTTATTTTATCTCAATCGATGAAAATTTTGGTAACAGTAGGTTTGATTTGTTTTTTTAAGTTGGAGAAGCCGAATTTTCGGAGACTTTTTATTTGATTTGGGCGGTTTTTTCAAGTAACTAGCATGGATACTT
This sequence comes from Boehmeria nivea var. tenacissima, assembly GCA_018132145.1. Classification (NCBI taxonomy): domain Eukaryota; kingdom Viridiplantae; phylum Streptophyta; class Magnoliopsida; order Rosales; family Urticaceae; genus Boehmeria; species Boehmeria nivea. The sequence goes on from CM030883.1 coordinate 12,013,232, forward strand.
ATGTCCATTAAGGTATTTAATGACTATTTTTATTAATTTTGACATTATAAGGCTTAATCCTTTAAACATTACATTTAAAATGACTAATTTCTTAATTGACTTTTTTTTTTTCATTTCATAGGTCGTTTTGCTTTATTTAATATCATATTACAAATTTTAATCTAATTTACTTTCTTCTGTAAATAAATAAATAATTAAAAATAATAAAAAAATGTAATTATAAATTTCATAATTTATTTCACTCAATTAATTCTCTATTTTCTAATTTTATAAATTAACTTCTTAAATATTAGTTTCATAAACTATTTATTTAAATTAATTAACTATACCTTATATTTTTATAAATAAAATTTATTTAATTTTTTAAGAGAAAACATGCGAGTTATGGGGAAACAGGTTCTCTACCCATTTAAAACGGGTTGGGGGTTATCGTTTCTGTATATTAGGAGAAATGGGTAGTCTCATATACCCGTAAACTCATTTTGTGGTCCTGGATGGGGACCTCATTTTCACAACTCTAATAACATTTTAATTTATATTTCATATGCTTGAACACTATTAAGTTAGCAAAAATAAAATAATTCTAAAAAATTGATGAAACGAATGAAAAACATAATTGGTTAGAAAATCATATTTTTACATTTCGATGATTAAATACTCGTGAACGATAAGTGAGTGATTAAGTGAATAAGAGAATGAAAAAAAAAAAAGTAGAGAACAATGAGTCGGCGACTTGGTGTCAAATTAGATTTTTTTTTTTAGGGCCAGTTAAGCAATTAGCCATTTTAAAGGGTAAAGTTTGAAGGATTTAACCATAGTTTTACGAAATTAGGGATTTAGACATAGCATGTAACATTTTTTGTAACATGTAACACATATACGTGTAAAAAAATGTAACATTAAATATAACATATAACATAAAATGTTACACTTTTACACGTATATATGTTTCATGTAACAAAAAATGTAACATTTTATGGCTAAATCCCTAATTTCATGAAACTATGGCTAAATCCTAAAAAATTACCCAAAAGTTTGGTTAAATGCCTAAAAAACTCTTTTTTTAAGGTTAAATTCTATAGAGATAGAATGTATTTATATTTTTTATTTTATTTAAACATATACATAAATTTTAGGTAAATGTTTTAACATATTTGGGTTAGGTTGGATTTCTTAGATTAAAAAGTTAGGATTGAAACTTACCCACTATTCATATTACTTTAATATTATTAATAATTAGATTTTTATGAAAAAATATATATATTAAAGAAAAGTGAATAAATTATCAAATTTTCATTTACAACACTTGAAAGTATATCTAAAAAGAACCGTCAATCTTCATTCGGTTGGACTTTTGTACAACACTAATAACACCAACCCCATATGGAATCAAAAAACAATAATAGTAATAATAATAATAATAATAATAATAATAATAAAACGGACACGGTGATCCTATTTTTTTTCCAAGGTATTCCCACTTTTAGAGTTATAGTAGAAAAATAATATTTGAAACAAAAAGGTTTATACAAACTAGAAACAACAGAAAAACAACATGTAAATACAATATATAGACAAGCAATTAGGCATGAGCATGTGAGGTAAAGCCGTAAAGGGCAAACAACATGTGCCTTTGTCGTTGCATTCCCGTGAGAGCACAGTTATTAAATGTTACCAATCTTTGTACTAGATCATCTTCTCATCTTTTCTATTTTTATTTTATTTTATTTTCTCTTTTGGAGAATTAATGCTTCCCTATGTCGATACGGTTTAGTACATAGAATGTTCCATCAATCGTGGTCGTTGGTTTCTTATCCGACGATTGTGGTGAAGGATTTCTTCCTGCACTTTACCGCACTAGATTAATCATATAAATAATTGTGTGCCGAATTCTTAATCAGTACGGCACAACAATATATAAAAATTATAGATAAATTGCAAACATAAATTATATAATTATATTGGATGAAATTGAAACTCTTTTGTACAAATTATAGACAAAATTATAAAATTAGAAAGTTTAATGGAGGCACAAGAATGATTTACTTAAAAAATTTCTTCAATCATAAAGATAAAACATAAATTTTTAAAAATTCATAAAAGCCTGTGAATGATTTATTTTGAAAATTTACACATATAGGAATATAACATATATTTTTTTAAAAATCCAGGGAACCTGTGCCCGCATAGGCCCTCATGTACATCCGTCCTTAAGTATGTGGGGCCGCATTTGATAAAGAAAAAGGACAGTTAAAGAAACAGTAAAGAGGATAACAAATTTCAATTGAAGATGGAGATTTTAAAGATGGAAAAATAATGTTTTTTATTAATTATATTTAAAGGTTTTGTTAATTGGTGTGTGCAAGTCTATCTTGCATAAAGACCTAGAAAGCACAATTCAGACGGTAAATAACAAATGTATCAGTTGTATATTTTTTGTTCGATTCTTAAAAAAAATAAGAAGAAAAATAAAATTAATTTAGACATTGGTCTAATTTTTTTTTTCCTAATTATATCTTGCATAAAGTAAACCTTTAGATGTAGTATATGGTCCAATAAGATTCGCTCATTTGTGGAACATTTAATGTTCCATTTTAGGGGAACATAGAAGCATCCTCCTTTTTCTTTTATTAGTAAACTTGTGTTTTTTTGGTCCACAAGAATCTATATTTAATTTTGTAAAGATTAAAAGCGTTTGAATAAGAATTTCAGTTTTCCAGCCAAAAAAATAATAATAATAATAATTTCAGTCACATTTTATTTTATTGCAATAAGAAAACTTAAATTTAAATTTTTAGTAATGTTAATATTATAGTAAAACGATATAAACTCACGGGTCCATTTGGCATTTGATTTTTTTTTTGTCTCTATTTAAAAAAAATTACCAAAATTTTAAAAATTAAACTATTAGTCATTAATACATAAAAGAACTAAAGGCATAAAAATAAAAACGCATCATCACATAATAAAAAAAATAACTAAATAATTTTTTAATTAATTAAAATATAGACTATTTTCTTAAATATCATTTAAAAAATACTATCTACTTAATCATCTCTAAACTCAAATCCACACTAAAATCCTCCATGTATTCGAACCTATAAAAAACAAAAAATAAAAAATGAAATCCAAATGTTGTTTTAAAAGTTGGTAACTTTAAGGGAAAGTTGTAAAAATAAGACAAAATTAAATGTGTCTTTTAAATGATAATTCATATTTCAAAAAATTAAAAAAAATAGCCACTGTAAAGAATTTCGTAATAAAAAATGTCAAATAAATATTTACATATCTATAAATATTTGTAAGATATTGTGTAACACTTCAAAAAATAATTAGTAAAAATTAAAGTGTTACAAAATATCTTACAAATTTTTACAAATGTGTAATATTTTGTGTGACACTTTTTTGTTATACAATTCGTAACATGGCTATTTTTTTAATTTATTGAAACATAGGTTATCATTTAAAGACATAAATTTTTTTGGCTATTTACTATAATTTCCCTAACTTTAAATACTTCTCGATGAGGAATATATAAATTACTTTACCAATCTCCACTCGTAATTTAGTGTGTTAGATTAGTTAGTCATTGATATTCTAAGATTTATTATTATTAATTTTTTTTTATGGTTGACGGATTACAATTTACAAGACAGTAATAGTTAGTAGTAACTAGCTAATTAAAGAAAGAAAATAAAAATATATATAACACTCATTTAATAACTGTATTACAGTAATCTAATAAAATATAAAATCTGCATAGGATAAAATATTTTGTCACTTAAAATTGATTAAATATAACATTAATCCTATGTATTATAGATGATCTAAGAGACTAGTGTAAATAAATACGATGTTATATATGTTTCTTTTCTCTCAAAGCCGAATTAAGACATTAAGTGGTTAAATAGAAAACATTTATATTTTGTTGTAGGTGGATTTTCGTCTGAGGTAATAGCTTCGGGGGCGAAGCCCCCTGAGCGCCCGGTGTCAGCACAGCATCGCCACATCATCAAGGAAGCTATCATCGGAGGAGTCGGGGGCTAGGGTTGTCGGAGATCACCCTCGCTCCAGTACCCACGAGGATAGTAGGTGGGGGCACCACCGAAGGTGGAGCCCGTCTTGTAATGAGATCCTCAGAGAAGAACAATTAAGCCAGAAACCACAGAAGCCCGAGGATGAACTAGATCCGCGATGGTATCTGCTGAGAAGGGAAAGGACCAGTCGAGATGGTGGGTTCGACCCGCAAAGCTGGAGACCCCCGATCGAAGATGAAGTCCGCGTGATGTTTAGTCTAGGTCTTTCCTTGTAGTGATTGGTTAACCCCGATCGTAGGGATGTTTGACAGGTACTGTAGACATCCCGTTCCCAATGTACGTCGGTAATTAATTCAGGGAGGGTATGGTCGACTGTGTGTTTAGGTCACCTAATCCCAGAAATTAAGTGATGGTTTGTCAGGCTTCATTAATGGAACATTCCCCTCTCTTCTTCGGCTAACCTATAAAAGGAAGAGGAGGAGAAGGGAGAAGGGATTGGAAGAATTTCTGGTCGGAACTATTATTCCGGTGGAGAGCCTAACCACTCTAAAATCGCCGTGTTATAAACTTTTTCTTCTGATTCTTCCTATTTCATTACCGCACCACAGCCTAGAGGTGCGGATCACGGCGTTGGTTCAAATTTCACACAAACATATTTTATTTTCAAAAAGAAGTCCACAATTTTAGTTTTTTTCATTAAATATGTGTTGTTTTTACATAAAGTGTCTAGAGATAATTAAGTAAATAGTCATTTACTTAATCGTATTTTATATGCTGTTTGGGGTAAACATCTAAATCTATTTGGAATGAGTTTGACTTAGCAAAAAGCAAATTTCGAGGTAGTATAAATGGTTGAAATTTAAAGATATTGCATTGTGATTAGAAAAGTTGAAAAAAAAATTGAATATAATGTTTTGAATGTATTGCATTGAGAAACTAGCAATTTTCTTAACACATAATAATGTACATTTACTTTTATGCCATTAGTTCTTTTATATAGTAATAGCTAATAACTTAATTTTTAAAAACGTTGGCCATTTCTTTAATATATAGACAAAGAAATGACCAATAATAATTTAAGATTGTGCACTAATTGAATTTGATGTGTTAACATATTCAAACCAGCCCAACTCGATATGGTCAGATCGACGAAATATGAACTCACTCGACCTTATAAAAATATTAACCCAACCCGACCCAGCTACGTAAATACACCATCATGTAGTTAAGCAAATACCGTACAAAATTTACCATTTTCAGATTTATCGTATTTTGTCCACAGTTAAGGTCTTATCCCTTTCACGGTGGGCTTCACCGAAGCTACCAGAAGTGCTTCCCCACCATAATGTCACTCTCAACTAGTCCCACGTGATCTGACATTACTCAACTCATATTCAATTTTATTTTATTTTATTTCATTTTTCATAAAAGTTCATTAAATCTCCTTGATTAATTAACCATTTCTCGTAAACCCAAAATAGTAGTAAAACAGAACAACAAACCAATTATTGTGTCATATCGCAAAACAATCTCAAGTAGATTTTGGTCATGAAATGGTATGGTATCTTTTCCACATACATGATACATGGGATGTGAGTGACTTTATTGGGTTTGGTTTGGTACAAGCAAAAACAGAACATGGCCTTTTTCTAATCTTCTTTGAACCACATAATCAGATGATCAGCCACAGCTTCGAGTTTTGAGTAGCGTTGTTGTCCAAACTCCAAAGCCCTTTTCTTTTCTTTGTTTTTGTCTGATTCTGTTCTGTTCTCTTCTTTCTTACATCTTTTGTAGATATGCATATATTATATATACATAAATATTCTGTCTCTGTGGATAACATTCTTTAATGGGTATTATTGAGTATATTATCTAGGTTTTGTCTCAGATCCATTGTACACAATCACATGAACACTGATCTTAGCAACTAGTGATCTTCTATAACCTATATCTGCAAAGAAAAAAAAAAAAATTTGCTTCTGTTTTTGCGTTGACTTTTTTTCGGTGTTAGGTGAACTAGGCGACCACAGATCATTCAGATCTCAATGAAAAAAAATGAAGAGAGGACTTTTGGTTTGAGCACTTGAAGGATCTGAATTATGCAACAATGGAGAGTGGCAACAAGACCATAGTTTGGTTCAGGAGAGACCTCAGAATCGAGGACAACCCTGCTCTTGCCTCGGCGGCGAAACAGGGCAGTGTCGTCCCAGTCTACATATGGTGCCCTAAAGAGGAAGGGCAGTTCTATCCGGGCCGGGTTTCGCGGTGGTGGCTCAAGCAATCGCTCGCTCACTTGGGCCAGTCTCTGCGGTCCCTTGGGGCTGAGCTCTTGCTCGTCAAGAGCCACAGCACTTTGGAGGCTCTTTTGGACTTGCTCACAGCCACTGGGGCTTCCAAGCTTGTGTTTAACCATCTCTATGGTATGTTCAGATAGCTTCTTTTTATGTTCAATAGCTCTTTCGTGCTGATTGAGTGATTGGTGTTTCTGTGCGAGTAGATCCGGTTTCGCTTGTGCGCGATCACAGCCTCAAAGAGAAGCTTGTTGAGCTCGGGTTCTCGGTGCAGAGCTTCAATGGAGACTTGCTGTTTGAGCCGTGGGAAGTGTACGACGAAGACGGCCATGCTTTTACGACGTTCGAGGCCTACTGGCGGAAGTGCCTGATGTTGCCGATGGAGCCCGTCTCGCTCCTTCCGCCGTGGAGACTGTCGCCTGCGAGTGGTAAAATTGTTTTCGGGCTCGGCTTTACGAGCTTCTTTTCGGGCTGTTTTTCGAGCTGATGCGTGGTGTTCTTGTGCTGTGTCATTGACAGGATCGGTTTCGACGCGTTCGATAAGCGAATTAGGCCTCGAAGACGAGTCGGAGAAATCGAGCAACGCGTTGCTGGGACGGGCCTGGTCTCCCGGTTGGAGCAGCGCCGACAAGGCTCTATCCGAGTTCATGGACGCGCACCTTGTCGAGTACTCGAAAAACAGGCTTAAACTCGGCGGGAACAACACGTCGCTTTTGTCTCCGTATCTTCATTTCGGGGAATTGAGTGTGAGAAAGGTGTTCCAATCCGCGAGAATGAAGCAAATTCTGTGGACGGAGGAAGGGAATGCGGTCGGGGAAGAGAGCGTGAGCCTCTTCCTCAGGGCGATCGGGTTTCGCGAGTATTCGCGCTACCTTTGCTTCAATTTCCCGTTTACGCACGAGCGGTCGCTGCTGAGCAACCTCAGGTTCTTCCCCTGGCAATCAGACACCACGCATTTCAAGTCCTGGAGGCAGGGCAGGACGGGCTACCCGCTGGTCGATGCCGGGATGCGGGAGCTGTGGGCAACCGGGTGGATTCACAACAGGATTCGAGTCATTGTTTCGAGCTTTTGCGTCAAAATTCTGCTTCTTCCCTGGAGATGGGGCATGAAGTACTTCTGGGACACGCTCCTGGACGCCGATTTGGAAAGCGACATTCTCGGCTGGCAGTACATTTCGGGGAGCTTGCCGGATGGGCACGAACTCGAGCGTCTCGATAGCCCCGAGGTTTGTCCTTCTCTCCGTCTAATGGTGACATGTTTTGGTGATTTCTCTGTTCTCATTCGAGCTTTTCGGCATTTTGTGTTGTTAGGTTCAAGGCTCGAAATTCGATCCCGAAGGAGAATACGTGCGGCATTGGCTCCCCGAGCTGGCGAGGCTGCCGACGGAGTGGATTCACCACCCGTGGGATGCGCCGGAGCACGTGCTAAGAGCCTCGGGCGTGGAGCTGGGGCTGAACTACCCGAAACCGGTGGTGGAGATCGACGTCGCGAGGGAGCGTTTGACCGAGGCCATCTTCAAGATGTGGGAGGCGGAAGCGGCTGCGAGGGCGGGGGGCGATTCCAACGGCAAGGACGAGGAAGTCGTGGACAACTCGGACCGCATCGAATCGATGCCCGTCCCGAAGGTTGTCTTGAAGGGACGGGCGCCGTGCCACACCTACTCGTCCAACGATCAAAAGGTGCCGTCGTTCCACCACTCGAAGCTCAGCGCGCCGAGCAGGAAGAGGTCGAAGAGCGTGCAGGAAGAGGAAACCCCGTCGCAGGGCGATTCGCGCAATCTCGGCAAGGCCGGGACGTCGAGAGCGGACGAGGACTTGTGCTCCACGGCCGAGTCCTCGGCCGCGAAGAAGCCGACGAAGGGCGGGAGCGCCTTCTACGTCCCGGATTCGGTTTCGATGTCGATAGGCAATGCTTCGCACGAGTGCGAGTCGACGGACATGATGCAGCCCAGAAGAGAACAGTGTAACATGGAAGAGGGTTCAGAGAAAAATGGTAACTATATTCTAAACTCTTGCTAATTTGGTACATACATGCTTTATTTTGTATAGACTGATTTTTTTTGGGCATTGCCATTGGTAGATTACCATTAAAAGCATTGGCAAATAAGTTGGTTTTATCAAATTTTTGAGCATGTGGTTGGTATTAACCAGCTGCTCTTTTGGCCATTTTGTCGACAATTTTGTTTTTGTTTTGTTTTTTGGTGGACAGATTTTTTAGTCTGAGGTACAAGAGTTTGATTATCTAATGCGGTGACAAAGTTCTTAATAATTATGATTTTTTTTGACAAACTTCTTGTGACTTCGTCCACAATAGTTGTATGTGTTTTTCTATGCAAGTGCCTAATTTGGCTTTGGACAACTGCTATATGATCTAACATGTTTACCCAGATTACATTCTTAATCGTATATATTTTTTTGGACTATAGCATTTAGTTAAAATCTCATTTTAGTCTATAATTTTCACATCGGTCATCAATTTAGAAGCGCACATCAAGTTTTAATCCCTTCTGTTAAAATTTGAGATCACTCTGTTTGTTCAATTGTCAGGACTTTTGCGTTGATTATGTCACATCACTTATTAATCTCGTGAGTAATTGGTTAAAACTTAAACAAATCGTTGGCAGAGGATTAAAATTGCAGAGTTTCACGGATTTCGGGACCAATTTAGGAACATTAAAAAAAATTAAAGACTGAAGTAGGAGTTTCTTTCTTTATGCTACCTTTCTGTACCGTAGAATAGATAACTGTTGACCTAGCCACCAAAAGAAATTAAAAAAAAAAAAAAGCTTGTTGAGTTGTTCATTAGTTACACTTTTTTAAGTTTGTACAATACGCACTTAGCAATGTTTTTTTAAGTTCATCTAGCCATCTAAATTCTCTCTTAAAACTCCTTCGCAAATCACTTGATTCGAATTTTTATTTTTATTTTTTATCGTTGTTGTTCTAGATTTTTAGCCATTTATATTTCTTAAGGAAACAGAAATGCTTTTGTTTTGAGGACGCTTCTCCCGTGGGGAACGTAGTCCTTGTTTTGATAGCTTGTGTACAACGGAAACCAACGAACATGTAACATTTGTTTTTGTTTTTTGTTTTTTGTTTTTTTGTTTTTTTATTCGATATGGACTATAGTATCAATAGTTATTATTATTATTTTTTTCTCTTGCAGGGTTTGACAATACATTCTGTGAGGATGCTTATTCAACCGATCCAAAGGTACAGCCACCACATATTTGCCGTGAGAGGGAAAGGGTATAATTGACAATTCCACTGAAAACATGCCTTTTTGTGCAAAAAAAAAAAAAAAAAAATTAGAGGGTAAAATTTTAGAATTTTTGTTAACATGATCCGTGTAAAGAAGTGAGGGACACAGAGTGAATAGCTATATATATATATTATCCAATCATGTGCTTCATGTTTTTTTTTTAGTTACTTTTAGTTAATTAGCTATGACTATAACATATATATGAGCTACTTGAGATACATATATAATATGGTTTTGTATAGGAGATTGGGTTAATTAGTTTTTTTTTTCTTTTCATTTCATTTTTTTTTTTTTGCGATAGATTTTCAGTAAAAAAACATTATGTATAGAAGTATTAGTGGCCGTTTGATCCATTTTGACTTGAATGTATGCCATTTCCATTATTTCCTATTCTCGGTTCTTTTGGATTATCTTTGGGAAATTTCTTCCTTATTTAACTAATAAAAAAAAAATAGGGAGATCATTGATGTCATAATAATATCAGGATTGTAAATTTTATTCCAAATTCTTCATCATAACACATGTAGCAATTCGATTGGTATGAGTGTTTATACATAATTTTTTAAATTGACTTGCCAATTATACATTGACAAATTATTTGCCACATGTGTTGAGATAAAAAATTTGAGTGATCCCTAGCGTTATTTCTCTGTGTTTATTTTATTTTATTTGTTTATCTTCATTTTAGAAACACGCATGTGAATGATATATGAAAATGTTTCTTTCTTTCATTTTCACCTCTGAATCGATATAATTTTGAATCGATAATATGAACATAAAATATATAGTGTGTATTAATATGTATAAAAGAAATTATCTGTATGTTTTTCTTACTCGCGCACTCAACTTTCTTTTTTTTTGTTTTTGTTTTTTTTGAATATTCCAGTCTCATCTTGCATACACTTTTATTTTATTCTTACCATATATACTCACAGGTTAATGATGTTCTAGTTTCAAGGCTATTTATTTATTATTGGAGAGCATAAGGAGGATTATGGGCTACTTAAAGGAGACTTTAATAAAAAAAAAAATGTCACTTTTAAAACAAGCATTTAATTCATGTCACTTTATAAAAAAGTTTGTAGTCCATGTCATTTAAAAAAAAAAAAAACTGGTTTGGGAGTGGGTTGACGATACTACCCTTATTAATCAGTTAATGTCAACAACGTGATAACACGACTTGTTGTATTCCTCCCTTATTAAAATGCTCTTCGACTCTTCCTTAAATAAAACTAGACTTTTAATCACCAGTCCAGATGGTGATTTCAGTACGTTATTTACAAATTTTAAAAATGGGGACTTCCATGTAATTAATTTTTAAAACTCTGCATTTACATCGTCAAGATTTCTCTACTAAAAATCCCCACAACTGAAAGAGATTTGACTCAATTATTATGTATGAGGGTTAGATATAGAAGCAGGCCAATCTAGCCTTGGCCCGAAAGTTTAGTGAGTTGGCCCGTTCCAAACACCACCGATTTCTTGGTATTTTTTTGGGGGATTTTGAGGAATACCCCATTTTTTACACAATAATAATATATACCCATGTGTATTGTACTTTTAATTTATACCCCAAAATTTACACTATAAACATTGAGTGGAAATGAATGGAGCACACCACATGGGGTATAGATTATTAAGTGGCATCAAGAATGACTTTATTTTGAAATTCTCCCTATTTTTTTTTCTTCTTTATGTTTAGGGGAATTTACATATGTAAGAGGCACTTTCTAAATAGGGCCGATTAAGAAATTAACCAGGTAAAGTTTAAAAAATTTAGCCATAGAATATCAAAATTAAGGAAATAACCATTAAATATCTTAATGGACATAAGTATCCATTATAATTACTTCAAAAAATCGCCCAAATTAAATAAAACTTCTCCGAAAATTTGGCTCATTTAACTTAAAAAAGCAAACCAAAGCTATTATAACTAAAATTTTCTTCGAATGTGATAAAATAAAAAAATAAAAATGGTTACTTTTTTAAATTTCTAAAACTATGGTTAATCCCTAAAAAATTAGTCTAAAATTTGGCTAAATCCTTAAAAATCTCTTCTAAATAATATTACAGATATAAGTTCTACTTTATAGAATATTACATATATAAGTTAGGGTGAGTAAAATATATTTTTAACCCTAATTATATCTATATATATTTATATAATTAGATTGCTTTATATATTATTCTCCACGTAATCAGGGCCAAAAAAAAAAAGGCACAATCATATACATTATAAACTGACTTTTGGACTCCCGGTTGGAAAAAAAATTCAAAAAAAAAAAAATCAAACCTCAATTGTGAAGATTAGAGGAGATTATCTTTTAAATTCTCGTATATTTTTTATATTCTGATTGCGCTTCATGTTTCTGCTCTTTTTGTGGTGTAATGGTTTGTAATGTGGAGTTCATGAAATTTGCAAATAAGTTGAAGATAAGAAATACTTTTGAAGTTGTTGTGGAAAGATATGGACGGGAAACATGTGAAATTGAAATTAAATTTAAAGAATGAAAAATTCCTCAATAGGTCCAGGAAAAAAAAAAAAAACTAAACTGGCAAAAAAAAAAAATTGAACCTACATATACGTAGGTAACTGAAAGTTAGCCATTTTTGTGGGGAGTATATAATCAACTGTTATACAAATAAATTACCCACAACATTAGTCCCTTATCACACTTTTTTTTTTGTTGAAAATTTTAAAACGTTTTTACCCAAATAATTGTTTTAAAAAAAATTTATACACCATATGTTTGGCAATTAAATGTTTTGGCTCAATAGTTTTTTTTTTTATTATTATTTTGTATGCTTGAATGTTAAAAGTTTTAAAATTATAAGGGCAATTTTGTATTAAAAAAATACATATCAGCATGTTCCTTATATATGTTATATTCTTCAGTCTACAACTTATATATGTAATATTCTATGAAAATAGACTTATATATGTAATTTTCTCTTAGGCTTATTCATGAAGAATTATTTTTAAGAGATTATTAAACAAATTGCCCTTTTTTAAATAATATCTAACATTTTTATTAATAAAAAAATAGTCATTTTGGTAATTACATGAAACTATAATTTCATCTTTATGTCCTTAGTTTTGTAGGGGCAAATGACTAGTTTCTTAATTTTTTGAAACATTGATCATTTTCGTGAAATATTAACAAAAAGAAAAAAATTTCGTGAAATATTAACAAAAAGAAAAAAAAAATCAAATACCAAATAAACTATATTTTTAAGTGAGGAAATAAACTAAATCCTAATAAGAAGAAAAATTTCGAAGATTTTATTAAAACGAAAAAACAAATCATTAATGAATTCTTTGACACGTGATGTGCAACTTATGTTTGCAGTTAATTTCTACAATATTATAAGGATTAAGGCATAAAAAAATATGAAAAACAAAATATATATCTCCTAAGTTTTTACTAATCTCGTGATCATTATACCTTGAGTTTCTATCTGTATCACAAATATCTTCTCAATTTATCAAATCACATAAAAAAATTTGTAACTTTTTTTTTCTTCAAATTTATCACTTTTTTTTACAATATGTTTGTTAAATATTTTTTTTAAATAATACTTTTATCTATCACGCCAAACAACATAAGTATTCGCTTAACTTTTACTAAATTATCAAAATGCAACAAAAATATCTCATATTATTGATTTTTTCAGACTTTTTTTGTTCAAATTTTTTTAGCCTATCAAATCTCATTGTTGTTTATAAATATTAAAAGTCAATTTGAAGGAAAAAATTGATAAAATTTGACAATAAGGGATACTTTTGTCCTAATCTGATAAAGCATGATATTTTTTACGTGATTTGGTAAATTAAGAGGATATTTGTGATGATTTTAAAACTCATGGTATAATCATTACATTTTTTTTAAAACCTACGGGATATATTTATGATTTTCCTTATGCCTGAACTTTTGAAGGCTTACTAACTAGGTTAATTCTCCTTTAGAAACTCCTCTACAACGAAACTCTGATTCATTAATATTAAAATAAAAGTACATAAATAACATATGAAAAAAAAAAGTGTAACAATTACAGTCATTAAAGACTGGTGCTATATATAAAGAAACTGAAAAGCAAGAAAACATACCCTTTATCTTTTGTGGTCTATAATGCAAGTTAATTTTTTGCAACGGTGGTTATTTTTTTGAAATATAAACCGTAAAAAGGCAAAATACCAAATAGAGCGGTAATTTTATTAGATGAAAGCCGAACCTTAAATCAACTCAAACTATTAGCATGCAATTTTGCATCTTTTGGCTATAGATTTCTTTCCTCCTTAAGTCTGATGCGTGGTTGGAGTATTTGTACCAAAAGTTGCTCCTAAAATGAGTACACAAGGGCAACACAATCAAATCCTGCCGCCCTAGCTAGCGGTGTATACCCAACTTTTTGCTAGATATTGTACACACTAGTTAATGATATCCCTATATTTAATATACTTTTGTGGAAAAGTCAATATAAAAGCCTTCATTAAATTCTCGAATAACGTCCTTTAACCTGTACTGTACTCTGAAAGAAGTTTGGTTCATTCTCTCCACTAGTCAATCAACTCCTAACACAAAAATCTATATACATATTATATACATATATATATATATATATAACTGAAGGGCATGAAATATCTATAATGTTTAAATCTTAATAGAACTCATTAGAGATAAATATAATAAGTAGTTTGATCTGTTATATGGTCTCTCCCAACAATTTGAAAAATCTAGTCGCCGCGTACTTCTCTGTTATAGTAGTGGTCCAAATTTATGTGACAAAGATATATATATATATATATATATATATATGCACATACATGATATGTTTTATTTATATGTTTATATACATGTGGTGAAGATAGATTGTAGGTGCGATAGATTGTAGGTGCAACAAAAGAGCATTCTGGATTTTTTGATATTTCTATCTACTTACACTCCTTTTTTAGGGAAAATCTCTAAAAAATCCCTGAGTTTTACCGAAATTTTAGTTTCGTCCTTGTGTTTTTGAAAATTTCTAAACAATCCTTGAGTTGTTAAATTTGGTCTAAAATTATCCTTTATCACAAATTTAGTCAAACTTAACACGCAAAATGACATTTATACCCATAAAAAAAAAAAAAGACATTTGGTCAAAATCCCACCGCCTCTTTTCTCCCCATCTGTCTCAATTCTCTATCTCACGCGACTCTCCCCCGCTCTCTCTCTCTTCCCCACACTCGGCGACGAGCTCACCGCCGGCCTGAGTTGGCAAAGCCGAGCCTCCCCGCGTGTGCTGCCGCCCCGCTCGACGCTGTCGCTCATCTCGTCGCGCGGCCGCCACGACACAACCGAGCTTGGAGCAACGTCGCTCCGTGACGAGCACCCAACTGCGCTCCGCCTGAACCCGTTCCCCTCCGCGCATCTCCGGTCCCGATCCGCCGCGCCTCGCCACCGCGTGAAGCCCCAAGGTCCCGCGCTATTTGCCCTCTCTCTCTCTCTCTTTTTAGTTCCAACAATGGTTTTGCCATTTTCATTCCTCAAAGAGCAATTTTGATCTTAAATGTCAGTGCTTTTGTACAGTTTGAGCTTGTTGCACCAGTTTCTGAATATTTATTTATTTATTGTGAAGTTTGTGTATAGTTTGATTGGATTTGACTATCTGGGCAAGAATTTGTCAATTATTGATTTCATGATGCTTGAGGGCACTTTGATTCAGAGAGCATTTCCTGCTTTCAGTCCAAGAATATTGGTATACTTTTGTCCATTTCCTCTTTGAAGTCACCTGAGAATTCCATGAATATTGAGTGTGTGAACCCACTTGAGATTTTCATGAATATTGAATATTGCGTATACTTTCAACTCTTCATCGAGGAGGAGCATTTCCTGCTTTCAGTCCAAGAGCTCGGCCGCGAATTTCATCCGAGAAGTTAGCTTATTTTCTTTCTTAATTTTTATTGTTGTTTTTGTTTTAATTCTAAGGGCAGTTTGGCCATTTTTATAAAACATATGCATTAAGTCAACTCAAATCTGACAAAAAGTATATTTTTGGATCAAATTTAACAACTCAAGGATTGTTTAGGAATTTTTAAAAATACAAGGACGAAACTAGAATTTCGGTAAAACTCAGGGATTTTTTAGGAATTTTCCCCCTTTATTATTTTTACTTTGTATCTTTCTTGCAAGTTGGATTGACTCGTCTGGGATAACTATTTAAATATGTATGTTGAAATAATTGTTAATTTTTAAATTTCAAAATTATTTACATGATTGAGATCTAAAGATCTTATAAAAAATAAAATTAAAAGATGAAAATTAAAACATTTAAATGATTACTAAAAAAATTGGTGAATATGTTTACAAATTTTTCTCTTTTGGCATCTCAGAAAAAGCACACAAATCTATTGATTGCATTTGACCCTTTACTTGTTCCAAAAGCCATTATGAGGATGTAACAAGTTGTTTGTGGCGCCAAGATGTTTGAAAAAGGACGTGCGTTTCGTTTATGTTCACTTAATCAGCTTAAGCTATAGTAGATCATGAACGACCTTCATTTTTTTTTTTTGGCTATTTTATCTGATCAAGAGAATTTAGCAATATGAAAATATAATGTGGGTAATTGAATTTGAGCCCAGGCTGGCTTTTGATTAATAAGTGGTGGACAATATCAGACGAGAAAGGTCCTTCCTCAAATGATTATATTTTTCGTCTATCTTCGGCGAATCACGCAAGTTCATTGACACCAAATAATGTGATATGGTTGGATTCTTGATGTAGCGGCAAAAAGATTATAAAGTGTGTGGTGTTATAGAAAGGTCAAAAAAGATACCGTTAGTCCGTTACATGCATCAATATTTTGGATAATTCTGTTGTAGAGAATCTTGAACAATTTTGAATCATCGTGAAAAGCGTCAATGAACTTTACGTCTTTTTTTTAGCATTATTACTCATAAGAATATAGAGTCGAAACTTGCATGTTTATAAGGACATCGAACAGCTGAGCTTCATTGAAATCTTTGTTAGTTAAGAAAACCTGAAAGAGAAAAAAAGAGTAGTATTCATGAATGAGCTGCTCATGTCTCGGAACTTCAGGATCGAATTTGATTGAACAAACCACCAAGTGAATCCGGTGTTGGTTAGAATTAAAGTAGAAATAATATACGAAACAAAGTTAGACATATCTTAGAATAGATTTTTTTTTTCTTTTTTGATATAAATCTTAGAATAGAAAATTAATAGTAATATACATATGCAGTTGTATGTGAAACAGTATAATATACCTTCGAGTTGACAGCTTGGAGATTATTTGGCCTCCTTTTCTACTTGTAATTTAGATGCTAAATTATTATGTCCTAGACAAAGCCGTCTTTGTCAATTGAAAAAAAAAAAAAAAAGCCGTTTATACATACAGTTTCGTTCTTAAATAGGCCGGCTTAATTGTTTAATGATAAATTTCTTAATCACAGTACATATTTTGAACATAATTTCTCGTAGTTCATGCATATATTTTATTCAAATAGTTTATATTTTTCTACGAATGTAATATAACTTTTTATAGTCGTATGTGATAAAAACATGGTATAATAATGGGTAACGTTAAATTACCGATTCATCTCAAAATCTTAAGCTAGCAGAAGATGGGCCAACAATAATTTTTATATCTCAACACACCCTTTTACGTATAAGCTGGACTAGGCTATCATGATAAATCACCGATTAATCTCAAAAGCTTAAGCTGATGAGAGATGGGTCAACAGTATAGTTTTTATATCTCAACAAGTGATGAAAACCCAATGATGCAAATCTTTTTTTTTTTTTCTAATTTAAGGAACAGTACATGAACTCATAATGCTATAGTCACTATCATCCTAAATTTCTAATTATTATTATTATTATTATATATATATATATATATATAAATTGGATTCAATGAAGTTTAATCATCGATCGGATAAGGTAGAATCAGAAGCCGAATTGCTCGATTGATTTGGTGTCTAGCTGATATCAATATACGTTCAAATTTACTAGAACAATTGTTTTCATCGAGGTTGTCATTTAATTATTGTTTTGGTCAAGATAATGATCTTGACCTAATGTCAAGAGGACAACTTAAATGCAATAACAATATTACAAGAGAAAATACCAAAAATCTCTTGTGGGTTTTCGTGAAATCTCCTTATCGGGGGAGCACGATCGGTATGAAAGTAAATAAAGTGGCGTACTCCCGTGAGCTCTTTCCCCATAGCCTCAAAGCAAAAGGGAAGAGCGTAATAGAAAGGGAGCCAATTAATCTATATAAATAGGGAGTGAGTGATCCCCAACTAACACGAACGATAAACAAACATTCTCTTTAACTCTTTAACTACTATTTCCCTTTCGGGGGAACGGGACGTATAAAACACTAATTTTAGTTAGTAATTAACTAACTAATCTTATTTGGTATATATTCTTTATTTCTTTATTTTAATGTACTGGGGTCGGAAAATCAGATTTTACTCATTAATTAATCAGTAGTGGTACACATATATCTCTTTTTCTACATGAATCTAACTAGCATTTCAACGCTTTTCGTGTCATATATATATATATATATATATATATATAGATACTTATACAGTGCTTGTTGGAAAAAAGATAAACCAGGACAAGAAACTTTAGTATACGATCTCCATCGATTAAGACTGAAAATAACCTATCTTTTGTAGTTTATTTCCTTTTTCAAAGCTTTACTTTTAATTTTTGTTTGAGAAAAAATTGTGGAGGACCACTAGTAATGGACACATACGCACATATATCTCCCACAATTTGGTGAAAATTGGGCAGAGCTAAGTTAAATTGAAAGCCTCTCTCTACCTCAATATTTAGAAGAATTGGCAAGTGGGCTTGCTTTTTTTTTTTTTTTTTGGCAAATGGTCCTTGCTTTGTACCTCAACCTAAGATATATGTAAAAAAAAAAAAAAAAAGTTAACAGTAACGTACCCTTTTGCTTCATCCAAACGTCAAATTGATCACTAATATATAATTAGAAGATAGTTGATTGGTCGTTATATATTGGTGAAAGTAATATTTTTGGATCCAAGTATTTTGAGGTCCCACTAAATTCAACTGTCAGTATCTCCATATTTTGGATCCTAGTATTTTGAGACTCCATTAGGCAAAGACACAATTTGGCTCCTGTTACCACATGCATAAGCTATTACATTACAACAAAGGTCCCATATCAACCATGTGACATGGTATATATTATGAGTATACCTTTGTTTCTCAATGCCAGCCACATCCAATTTGCCTTCATGAACAAGCTATAGCTACGTTGTACCTATAGGATAATTAATATATTTATATTTTTAAGAATATATATATAATTAATATTAAAGCGCTAATAAATCTTAATTTTTAAAGAAGAATTTCTAAGAATAATCTAAAGAGTAGCCTAGACTATTAAGTACTTTGAATTCAAATAACACTTTATACACTTCCATATAAAAAGAAATGCACACACTAGAATTTGAACATGCAACCTCAATTTGCATATAGAAGAACTTCTACAACTCAATTTAATATCTCGGGGCTAATATGCACCTTATTAAAATTTGAGTTTTTTTTTTTTTAATTTTCTTGAATTTTTTTTAGGGAAGCATTTATCTTATTAATGAGGAGAGCAAAACCGGCACTCATAGAAAGGGCTATAAAAAGGATGCAACAATATTCCACAAGTACTTTCATGTTAGAAAATATTACGTTTGAATAAATTTGAAATTGTTCAAAATTATTTTGATTATATAAAAATATCAGTAGTCAAATAATTTTAAATAATTCTAAACTATTTAAATGTATAAAATAAACTGGCCATAAGTTTTAAATAACAATGACATGAATACCTAAGAACAATTAGTAGTAGTGAGAGCTAGCTGTCAAGCTAAGATTGCATTAATAAAAATCTAGGACTGCTGTCTGATAATATATATATATATATATATATATTGAAAGAGATCTTGTAGATTTCTTTTCTTTATACTTATCTTGTTGTCAAATTTAATTAATTGAGACACAAATATCTACCTATCTGTCTATCTCTATCTGTACTTAGGAATTTCCATTTTGCTATTTTTTATATCATATATACAAGTGCCTATTTGTACTACTTTTACAATTTTTTTATTGCTCTTACAATGGGCAGTAATTCAGTTGGACTCGATATGGTTTTCAATAATTTTCAATCTACCGCAAGGCAATATGGTATGATATATTACCATGCTCTCTGCAAAATTAATTACTAGCTACTAAAAATGCTATATAGTATCTCAATGTATATAATCTCTGAGAATTCTGATGATGATAGATAGTATAACGCTAATTACTCCTCCATCTTAAGCAAGAGGGTCAAATCCTCAATACATATCAAGCAATTAATACAAAAGTTAATGCTTTTATTAGGTGAATTTGGACAACCTAATCTAACATTTAAATCCATGATATATATAGGAATCAAATCGGTTGATATGATTTTTTCGACACAAAATCCCGGATTGATCTAAACAATTAGATAAGGTTTATTCAACAAGGTAATACTATTAGTGGGAAATCTATTTCTCCAAATCAACATATTATTAAGTTCAAAATCTGCCCCAAAAGAGAATATTTATTATTCAAGGTTAATAAACTGCTAGAAAAATCTTTCACTCATGGTGAGGAATTAACCGAAGAATCAAAATCTAATTATATATATAATCGAGTTGAATGCGAATGCTACCAAAGTCAATACCATTGTTCTTTTGTTCTTATGGTATCCTTCATTCCGTTGTATAAAATAACAAAATACTTTTGGTGGTACAAGAACGTACACAAAGGTACTCTTTCTTTTAATTTGTCTTTTTTTTAATTCGATTCAACATACGTTGACGGGCTAAAAAAAAAACACACACATAATGGCAAGTACCGTAATTATTAAATAAAGTAAGGGCAAGTTTATCAACTGTAAAATCTATAGATTCCCTCTCTTGTACGACAGGGCACAAAGTCTTTAAAATCCTCGAATCCACGCCACAACACGAGGACAAGGACAACCACCCAGTACGGAATCAATGGCATTCTCGTAATTCCACGCCAGTCCAAGCCTTGTTTCCGATCCAACGGCCTCCCTCGCAATCCCATTCTCACCACGTGGCTTCTTCCCATTGGCACGTCTCAAAACCCGAATATTCCTCCAGACATTCCAACACTGTTTGGAAATAAAATAAATGAAAAAAAAGGAACGACCTTTCCTTAAACTCTGCTTATCAGTTCTCACTCAAACAACATAAACAAGAAAAAAAAAAAAACAAACAAAAAAAAGCAGAGAATTTACAAAGAAAGGAAAATCCCGAAGAAAAATAACAGACATTTTTAGAGAGAGAAAGAGAGTGATGAGCGAAGCACTGAGGAGAGACTACGAGGTCTGCGAGGAGATCGGCCGAGGAAGATTCGGAACGGTCTACCGGTGCGTTCCGTCGGCGGCGAAGGACGGCCTGTCCGGCGAGTCCTTAGCCGTGAAGTCGATCGACAAGCGCTCGATCTCCGGCGACTCGCTCGACGAGCAATGCCTCTTCACGGAGCCGAAAATCCTCCGCCTTCTCTCCCCTCACCCCCACATCATCAGCCTCCGCGGCGTCTACGAGGACGGAGGATGTCTCCACATGGTGCTCGACCTCTGCGACGCGGCGGACCTGCACGGCCTGGTGGCGGCGCGGCGCGCGCTGCCGGAGGCGGAGGCGGCGGCGGCGATGGCGCAGCTGATGCAGGCCGTGGCGCACTGCCACCGCCTCGGCGTGGCGCACCGCGACATCAAGCCCGACAACGTGCTCTTCGACCGCCGCGGCCGCCTCCGCCTCGCCGACTTCGGCTCGGCCGAGCTCTTCCGCTACGGCGCCGACGGCGAGGCCGCGCCGATGAGCGGAGTCGTCGGGACGCCGTACTACGTGGCGCCGGAGGTGCTGGCCGGCCGCGAGTACTGCGAGAAGGTGGACGTGTGGAGCGCCGGCGTGGTGATGTACGTGATGCTAGCCGGATTCCCGCCGTTCTACGGCGAGACGGTGGCGGAGATCTTCGCGGCGGTGATGAGAGGGAATTTGAGGTTTCCGGCGAGGGTTTTCCATTCGGTGTCGCCGGCGGCGAAGGATTTGCTTAGAAGGATGCTTTGCAAAGACGTTTCTAGAAGATTCTCCGCCGAGCAAGTTCTCAGTATGTTTAGTCCTTTTTTTTTTTTTAATTAATTGTTTAGAAGAGTTTTTTTTTTTTTTTTTACTCTGTTTTATCACATATAGTTAAAGCTTATAGTATATATATATATATTTTTTTTTCAGGACACCCATGGATAACGAGTCTCGGAGGACAAAACTAGTGAGTGAAGATCTAACAGGCGTTTTATGATTAAGCAACAATAAAGCACAGTTTGAATATGAGTTTGTCAAGTGTTCTCGGGATGATTTTGTATATGTATATATAGATGTATAGGAAAAAATTATCTTATAAGTGGGCTTTTCTTTTTGGTAATGTGTTTTGAAGTGTAAAGCTCAAAGCAAAGCTTAGGCCATATATACTATATAGAGTTGAAACTTGAAAGGAATTCGCTTACTCTTTTTTTTATTGGAGCGTTTTTTGTTTTTTTTTTTTGTTTTTGGTGCTAATAAATCAGATTGAAGTGTATTTGTTTGTTGAGAGCTTCAATTCTCTTGGTTTATGTTTCTTATAATTTGAATTTTGACAAATACGAAATCAAAAATCGAAACTGAATGTGACACTTCATAAGTTTCATCAGTTGTTCAGCTTGGAAAGAAATTCCATGAGATTACGCATGATTTTCTTCGAATGCCAAGCAGGGTAAAATATCCAGCTTCAGATATTTTCGTTCATGTTGAAAAAGGGACTAAAACTAAACAGTTTCCTTGAAATGAGATTTAGCCTATAATTCGAAAAAGCTGTAGTTGTTGAGAGTTTGGTCCTTAAGGATTTGTGTGGTTTATCTTTTGATGTTTGGTCGTAGAGGATTAACTGCCGTGTTGTTTTTTTTATCTATTGGCTGAGTAAAAATTGTTTTATTTTATTTCATGGTTGTTCTAACTTGGTAGATGAGACCTTTACTTAAAAGCTAAAACAACAGTTTAGCCGGTAATTACTAATTAGTGATGCAACCGGAATTTTTTTTTTTTTGGTTCGAAAAGAGCAGTAGTTTATAGGCTAAAGATAATTTTATAAATTTGAAAAACATTGGACTTCAAGCTTGTTTTCAATAATTAACATATAATCAATTCTAAAGAGTTGTACGATGAGTCTGTTTTTTTCCAGCCCTCTTGAAGATGAAGGTCAAAAGGTCAACTTTAAATACTAATAAGAGATGTACAACCATCCGAATCCCGGCGCTCCTTTGGATTTTCGTTCAATGTTTGGATTTTAGTTTTTATTATGGATTAAACAAAAATAAAAATAAAATACAACAAAAAATAAAATTTATTTGGCATTGAAACAATTACAAAATTCTTTGCAATTCAACATCTTATTGCGTTTTAGACTTTTAGTCCTCCATTTTTTGTATGGCATATTGGCATTTGAACCCAATTTAAAATAAGTTCTACGAGAAATAACACAAAATAAATGAGGGCTGAAACGTCCAATCCCACAATTTTTTTTACTTATTGTATAGATATTAGTCGCGAATGGAGCTGAATTGGAGTGTCAGATTGCTTTGGTTTAACCAAATTGGTTAGGCTTTTAATTTTTTTTATTGTATTTGATTATTCTTATTTCATGTCGTTGTTACTTGATAGACGACTAAAGGGCATGACTTGAACCGTAGCAGAGGTTATTTTTAAGCTGATTATATAATGAGACATTGTGCTTAATGCCATCAATTTCTCATCTCAAGTCCAAGTTGTATAAAACCCACTTGAATGGTACTACTAGGGCTTGTTTTGCTCAAATCCAAGTTATATTGCCTCGTTTCTGTTTGAGTAATTTCAATAATTGTTGCGTGACATTGATTTGATTAAGTGGGTGCTCTTTTATCAACTTCCCATGGTCATATGTTGGTGGTAGCTAGTAAGACAGTGGGCACTATGAGTGGAACGATATTAGACACAATAGATTTTGAACCTTTTCTTAGAAAAAACCAAGAAATAAACAAACGTTATTGTGTACAAAGAAACACAATTTTTATACAAATTTACACATTGATAATTCCATCAAGGTTAGCAATAATCAGGGACAAGACAACGTATCATGTGGCCAATGAAAAGTCTCGACTTGTAACATAGTTATCTCCAAAACAAA
Source organism: Boehmeria nivea var. tenacissima (assembly GCA_018132145.1). Classification (NCBI taxonomy): domain Eukaryota; kingdom Viridiplantae; phylum Streptophyta; class Magnoliopsida; order Rosales; family Urticaceae; genus Boehmeria; species Boehmeria nivea. The sequence continues at coordinate 12,037,110 of CM030883.1, forward strand.
TCAACCCAAAAAAACTATATATATATATATATGGCGTTTTCTTTGGTCAGGCACACATATAATTGACGGACTCATCAGTCATTTTTTTTTTGCTTATGTGTCAGGTCAAAAGCAGTGTTATTTACACACTTAGTCGGTTGAAAAGGTAAATGTGTGGGACAGATCAGCTCGTACTTTTAGACCATAGTACATTATCTTAGTACTTTATAATATATATTATTTTGGGTCTAGGGGTAGAACAGTCATCTCATAGCTGCTAGAATAAAAAACAATAAATTTGGTGTTGTAATATGATGACCGTGAAAGTAAATACATACTTCAACGTATATAAGTAACACTGAGTATATATTTGACATGTCATTTTACATCATAAATGTAATTTATACAGTACATGTCGTTTAAAATGGAATAAGACTAAACTAAAGCAGCACGCAATAATGATCTAGTTTTTTTTTTCTTCCTGAAAAGCAATGTTTAGATAGTTAATACATTAATTAATATGAATGATGTTAATAAATACGTAGCTCTAAAATATTTTTCATTTTACTTCTATAGTTTTATTACTAGCCACATAATTGTTGAGTGAAGGAAGATAGATGTTTCAATATAATGCTCTTTTTTTTTCCTTCTTTATTTGTTCAACGTTTCAGTTGGTTTTTAAAAACTTATCAAACAATATTTGAAATAAAAATTGTGCTCTTCAGTATTAGGTTAGTATTTAAAAAAAATTGAGAAAAAAAAAATTAACAAGAGTGACTAATTTAAGGTGAATTGCATAAATTGGTCAAAGCTTTTTTTTTTTTAATAGCACGTTAGAAATTTCAAAATTTACCCTTATGATATGAAATGTTAAAACATGTCAATATTTTTCTTTGTCATAAAATTTCTAAATTTTTTTTTTCAATATTTTGTGCTATTTTTTAAAATTATATAAAAAGTTGTACCATTTGCTACAATTTTCCACTTATTTATATGTAGAATGTAGAGGTGTGGTTGAAGTTCTCTTAAGAAATTTATGTAAACGAAAACTTATTGATTTAATTGGGTGAAGCAGAAACTTTTTTTATAAAAATTATAAGCAAAAGTATGAATATAGAAGGGTTAGTAATGGCTCAAAAAGTATTAATTTGTAAATTATCTTCGACAATATAGATAAGAACATAAATTTTCAATATTCATGGCTTTCCACGTTGCATCCGTGTCAGTATGTAACCTTGTGCAAGTGCAACTATGTAGTGAAGGCATTAAACTAATATATTTCTTCATCAGGTTGCCTGTTTCAATGTAGTTTTTATGCCCCTAGTTACCTATGGGTTGATCTTAGCCATTTATTTTGTGTGACACTGATATTTTAGAAAAAAATCATTTAATCCAACGGTTCTTTTTCTGTGGACTGACCAGTCAGTCATCTGCTAAGTGATGGATGGATTGTAGCCAGCCTCTATATATATATATATATATATATATATATATATATATATATATATATCGATCAAAATTGGCTAGCTATCGATAAACTAGAGACAGAATGTAAAAAAAAAAAAAAAAAAAAAAAAGCCATAACATCATCATTCATTATTAAAAAGGCTCCAATTGCCAAAATTCTTAAAAAAAGAAAAAAGAAAAACAGAAGACAGATTAGAAGAGAGCTTTCAACACAAACACTAACGTATATAAAATCAAATAAAGTCTCACTCACTCACTGCCTTTCTTGATCTCCTTGAATATTACCATCCTCCTCATCATCACCATTCTCGCCAGACAAGTCCTCCAAAGACTTTCCCTTAGACTCCGGCACCAAGAAAGTGAACAACACGCCCAGAAAGTTGACCGCTCCGAGTATCATCAACGTCTTCTTCACGCCGATGATGCGCTCAGCGTACTGGAACCCGAACGCGCCAACGATCGCGCCCGCCTTCCCGGCCGCCGACGAAATCCCGTGGCACGTCGACCGCAGCCGCGCCGGGAAGATCTCGGCCGGGACCACGAACGTCGTCGCGTTCGGCCCGAAGTTGGCAAAGAAGAAGGTCAGCGAGTACATAACCACGAAGCCGATCTGGTTCGCCGGGTGCGTCCAGTGGTGGTACGGAATGGCCAGGGCAAACATGAAGACCGTCATGAAGAAAAACCCCATCAGTTGAATCGCAAACCTCCCCATCTTGTCTATGAAAGCCACCGTGAACCAGTAGCCCGGTACGGTGCTGCAGAGAGCGATGAGAGTCTGGGCTCTGCCGATGCGAAACACTTCATGTAGCGCGCTCATCGTCTTGGCCGGTGGAATCCAGCCGATGGCGCTGAAGACGTCCTTCTGGAAGAGGTTTTGGCTGTAGAAAGCGATGTCCAGAAGGAACCAAGTGCTCGTGGTTCCGAGCAAGTGGAGGCCGTGCCTTTTGAGGAACTGCGACGAGAAGAGGCCGAAGACGTTGTCGTCTCTCCGGGCGGGCTCGTCGGGGTTGTCCCGCTCGGCAGCCGCAAGCTCGACCTTTAAGACCTTCGACATGTCGGAGGCGGCCTGCTTGTTGTCCCTGGCCACGAGGGCGGTGTAGCGGGCGGTCTCGGGCATCTGCATGCGCCAGTAGTAGGTGACGAGGGCCGGGACGGCGCCGAACATGACGATGATGCGCCACGCGTAGTCGCAGGCGGGGGAGACGGAGGCGGCGGCGTCGGCCTCGTAGGCCGGGGACGGGAACCTGGCCTCGAAACCCGACGAGACCGCGATGGCGACCATCCCGCCCGTGAGGATCCCGAAGCCCTGCATGGCGAAGACCGCGGCGATGAAGGCGCCGCGCGTCTTCTTGTTGGCGTACTCGGACATGATGGTGGCGGAGAGCGGGTAGTCCCCGCCGATGCCGAAGCCGAGCCAGAAGCGGAAGAAGCAGAGCGTGGCCATGACGGACTTGGGGTCGCTGCCGAAGGAGAGGCCCGAGGCGACGGAGCAGATGACCATGAGCATGAGCGTCATGCCGTAGACCTTCTTGCGGCCGAGCTTGTCGCCGAGCCAGCCGAAGAAGAGCTGCCCCGAGAGGGTTCCGCAGAAGGCGACGCCGTTGACGGCGGCGGAGACGTTGTCGGGGAGCTTGCCGGGGTCGGGCGAGCCGGGCACCTGGTAGTAGATTCGGCCGAGGAGCTTGGTGACGAGGGAGATGCAAAAGAGGTCATAGGCGTCGGTGAAGAAGCCCATGCCGGCGATGATTATGGCCGTGAAATGGTACCATTGTGTCTTGGCCACGTCGAGTGCGTTTAGCACATGGTGATGCTCTCTCGCCATGACCCTTTAACTTGCTTTGCTCCTGAAAATTCATCAATAATAAATCATCCTTGCTGTTTTATATATAACTTTTATTTTATATATACAAGTTTTCTTCGGTTTCACCCTTTATAATTGGTAACTGTTTTTTTTTTTTAATAAAATTTTTAATATGCTTTTGTGACCTACTGAATCAGAATCTTGGATTCGATTTTTAATGCAATCTTATATATGATTGATAATATTGTTATGTGAATATAAGATAATTTTAATAGAGAATTTATCGGCGATGACATAAAGGTCTTGGGTGGGTCTTATTATTATTAATTTATTATTGTTATTTTTTGCTTTAGGGTCTTGGGTCCATGAAAGTAGACTGAGATGTACAATCCTGTTTGACAAACAATTTTGATATGTACGTGTGCATTTCTGAGGTTAAGAAAGAAAAGACAAAGCAAACATTACAATTAATAATCATAACATGCCACTCAATTTTTCTAACTAGTTTTTTTGAGGATATATATGGCACAACTATACATATAGTTTTTGGGTTGCAAGTAGTGTCTTGAATGAAAAGTGACAAGAGTAACGGTTGTGGAATAATAAATAATAAGTAAGCTTCTAAGCAAATAATTAATGAGAAACAAATATTTGAGAGACGAGTGTTGGGTCAAACTGTTAAATTTGCTCCTTGTTAGACCCAACTACTTTACATGCCTCTTGTTTTCCCAAAGCTCTTAAAAGAAACCAAATTAATTTAGAATTTTTTTTGTCTTATTGATATTTATAATTTCCTAGATTTTGTTGTATCTGTATATTGTTTCTTTGTGATAAGCTTTTGATATGTATAAAATTAAGTGAATCTTTATATAGGAATTCCTCCATTAATTGGAATAAACACATGAAACAAAAGAAACTTTTGTCATTCTTCCTAAAATCAAACAATAGAGAACAATGTGGAATTCGAAAAGAGAAAAAATAATGGGTAGACTGGAAGATTCCTAGGCTTTTTGTTAATAATAATCAAAAGAAGCATAATAAAAAAAACACAAACAATAAAATTATTGTTATCTCTTAAAAAAGAAAAGGACTTGAAAAATTGAAGATCATAATATTTGCTATATATGAGGTTACAAATTAAAAACACGTGCATGAGAAAACGAAGAACAAGTTTTAAGCACGTTTTTTTTTTTTCATTTTCTTCTGATTCGCTCTAACGAAAAAAAAAAAAAAGAAAACAGAGAAATTTTGAAAAAGCGAATAGAATATCTTGAAGAAAAAAATATAAACAAGTAAGCTTGTTATTTCCAACCATCCTAACAATGAGAAAGAAAACAGTAAAGCACGTATTTCACGGAACCGAAGCCAAAACAAAATGTCACATTTTTTATTTTCTTTTTAAAAAATTATATGTTGTTTCATTTAGTAAGAGTTAAAGAAAATCTGGGAAATTAAAAAGAAAAAGAAAAACTCATAGGCGTAATATTTCTGTTTGTCGATGTTTCTTTAAAGCCATTTACATTTGCATGATCGACAAAGAAACGTTTATGAAGCACAATGAAAATTGCACTTTTCTTCTTAATATTCTCATGCAAAAAATTAACCATTTCTTCAAAACAAACCATTCAAGTCATGTTGGTAATCGGAGTGTTGCGCAGCAGATTTATAAAAACAATATTTATCAATATAAACAATTTAAATCAAATTAAGTTGCAAATAATTCACATAATTAATATGGATAAAATCTAACGTGACAATACTATGAAAACAATAAAAATACCACAACTAAATACACATTCATTGAGATTGATATTAGAATATTACCAAGGTGAAATAATTGATATACTTTGATCTTCAAAAGCACCGAACGAGCCAAAACTGTCAACGTAGGGCTATGGAATACGGTTGACACGAGTTTACAACCTGAGCAATATAGTGTATTGAAACCGTAACCTTCTAATTTGATATTTTGACAGAGAATCGAATTAAAAAGTAAGCTCTGATTTTCTCACACTATGAAACACTCTACATATATATAAGAGAGAAAGAGAGAGAATTTTTGGGAGATAAAGAGGTAGAAGTTTCACGTAAACATTCCTAAGAAAAGAAGTTGTCTTACAAAGACTAGGTTAATTTCTTATTGGTTATAACTATTATACCCAATTAAATGCAAAGCTTCATTTTTTTATTATTAACAATTATATATATATATGATTGAACTTTTCAACCTTTGTTTTATTAACCAAATTCGGCAGTAAAACCGATGTCTTCTCCACATTTTATATTTGATTGAACTTTTCAACCTTTAAAAAAAAAAAAAACAAAAACAAAATATTCGGCCTCACTTGCCGAGACGACGTGAACAAATTTGAAACATTTCAAATATATATATATATATATATATATATGTATATATATATATTATAAATTAATAATTATCTATATAATTAAATACTTATTCTCCCTATTTTAATAGATAAATATAAATATCTGATATTTTTATATTAATTAATCTAATTCATTAATTTTAAATATTTATCATGTGACATTTTTAATAATCTAATTATTAAAAAAAATTCTCCTCTCTCAAATTCACGTATACCACACCATAAGAGTTTTACCATATGATGTTCCTTCAATGTATTATTATTATTATTATTATTATTATATGATTTTAGATAATCTAAAATTTATATATTAAATCATTTAATTAAATAATAATATTTGTGAAAAAAACGGAACGGACTCTCTGAAAGTCTAACTAAAATTTCTAATATTAAACGTTAGTCAAAGTAATTAACCAGAATGTGTACGGAATATTTTCAAGCATATTCTACTCATATGTCAAAGTAATAACCATAATGTGTACGGAATATTTTCAAGCATATTCTATTTATAGTATTACCCGCTCGCAGTACATTCACTTAATTACTGACCTTTTCTATTTTCTGAGCATATTCTGTTCCGTAGCACTCGCTAGTCGAATTAATTTTAATTTTTGCAACTTAATTCAAGTAAATATATTCTGTTGATCGAATATTGTAACCCTAAAAAAAAGAAGAGAATATTCTATTGGATTAAAAAGTTTCCCAACGTTTAATTCTGATAAGATTCTTTTGGATTTCATGTTGTTTGATCTTTAACCACAACAAATATTTCTGGGTATTGATCTTTTTAATTGATAGATAAGTCATATTTTATAAATATTTCAAAAGATATTATATTTTAAGTATAATATCTTACCATCTAGATTCTCACAGTCTGTAAAAATAAAATCCAAGCTTTGGGAAAATTTTCCAATTATACTTCTAAAGTTTTATGCGAAATTTTATAAAAGCTTATTGTTAAAATTAATTTTCTTAAAGTTCAATTATTAAATTTTAAATTATTTTCGGTTATTTAAATTTTTTTGGTTATTCAATTATAAAATTGTATGTCTCCAACTAAATTTTGGCCACTTATTGAATTACTGTCGTATTTAAGGTGTTCTGTCGTTTTTCAAGGGTGATGTCGTTTTATATTTCTAATGTCGTTTTCCATTTTATGTCGTTTTATGAGCCTGACGACGTTTACAAGTCCTCTGACGTTTTCATCATCATGTCGTTTTAATCAGAATGTCGTTTTCTCACTTTATGTCGTTTATCACTTACTGTCGTTTCTAATTCATGTCGTTTTTGACAAATTTTGTCGTTTTCTCGTTTTATGTCGTTTTTCACTTACTGTCGTGTTCTAATTCATGTCGTTTTAACAAATTTTGTTGTTTTCCGAATTACATGTCATTTTCCTATATTTACGTTGTTTTTATTTCTATAATTGAATTTTCCAAACAATCTTAATAAATCCTAAAATAATACAACAATAATATTTAATACTTAAATACCCCAAAATCCAACATAAAAATTATTTTAATTTCATTTACATAAATAAAAAAAAAACAGCCAACAATTTTAATAAGCTAACGATTGCACATCATAATTCGTGCATTTTTATTAATGTTGGGGTGAAGTAAGGAAATACCACCCAAAATCAACACAATATTTAAAATAAATACTAAAACTTTTGAAGTAATTGGGTAACTAGTCAATTTAATTACTTGCACATGCTTTTGATAACTAAATTGATTACCGCTAGTTACCATTATGTAATTAATTGAATCACTTAGATAATTTTTTTTATTTTTTAAAAAATTAAGTATTAATTTAAATTAAGTATTGAAAATTATGTATTCACTATTATTTCTCTTATATATAATAGTCTCCTTAAAAGAATTATTTTTCATAAATAATAACAAATATGCTCAGTTAATTAACTAAATCGGGAATGTTATATACCAATATACCATATTAAACACTTTTTTTTTGAAGAATTACATATAATTATATATTGAACCGCACATAGACATTTATCTTAATTTAGGAGCACTAGCGAGTAACTTAAGGAGTAGTCGCATGGACTACTACATACCTTGGACTCAACTGCATTATAAAATATACACATTTATTAACTATATAAGAGGAAACACATTCACCAGGATTTAAACATGTGACCATATTGGTGGCCTTTACCACCCGAGCTAACTCTTGGGGGTGTATCATATTAAACAAATTTAACTACATATAAAAGGGTCGAAATCGTATTGTAAGGAATTTCGTAGGTTTTTTAAAATAGGTTTCAGGACATTTTTCGGCATTTTTAGTCAATAAATGCCTTTTATAGGAGGGTCATCAATTTTTTTTTCCAAAAAGTAGAGTCTAAGTATAAATTTATAAAAATTCAGAGACTGAAAAATAAATGAACATGGTAGAATTACAAAAGTTTGTGTACTTATCAACAAAAAATTAAGCGCTGACACAGACCTATGTGCGTGTCAAGCTATGGGTCAGGCCTTGGTAACGCGCCCCATTAATGGTGCGTTCTTTGCACTTACGGCTTTTTTATATTGATTTTTTATTTTTTAAACATTTATTTAATCAATTTGGATTTTCTATCTCATATTTTTACCTTTTTCTTTTTTTTTAATCATTTGACACATTTTATCACCATTTTTTTTAAATGACCAAGAATGACAAAATACCAAATCAACCCAAGAATTTTTCTCCACTTTGAAAAATATAAAACTCAAATAAATTTATAACGTATTTGCGTGGCACGAAACTAGTTATTACTAAAATTAAACTTTTAATCTAAAATTAAAACTTATTAACATTTCTCAAAAGAATTTAAAATTACAGTATTAAATTATTGGAAACTCTTGCTTAAAAGTTATAACAAAGTCACCTGCAAGAGTTTGCTCGGGTGGCATAATGGAGGTTGATGTTGCAAGTTTAAATCCCGATGAGTGCATTTCTTCTTATATATAGATGTATATTTATAATGCGTTGTGGTTGAGTCCAAGGTACATAATAATTCATACGGCTACTTCATAGGTTACTTGTTAGTAAGATTAAGATCTATGGTGCGGTTTAATATATAATTACATGTAATTCTTAATATATATATATATATATATATATATATAAATAAAACAAAGTCAAATTGATCTTATATTGGATTTGAAACGGACTAATATACAAAAGAAGAATAATTAAAGGGTGCGGGGTGCGTCTATGGCACTCATCTCTCTGCTTCTTTACACATCCCTGTTATGACCACTTCATGCTAAATTTATTAATTGTTAATTGTACACTTCATGATTAAAAAAATCCCTATATTTAATAATATTTTTTCTTATTTTACCAATATCTAATCACTTTTATTTCAATTTTTTAAAGTGTCCTTTACTCTCCTTTTTTTACCCTTATTGAATATCAAGAGATATCAAGATTGAAATATGCTGACACAGTCCAAAACACTTGAATTTAAATTAATACAAATACAGAAAGGATACAATTAATTTAAAATCACAAAATCCCCACCACGCACGGTACATAATTAACAGTTTTCTCAATGCAGCGAAGCATTTTTCCAAAACGAGTATTTATATATATCTACAAATCCATTATTATCTTCATTCATTATTGCATTGCAAACAAAATAAGAAAATCCCCCAAACAATAAACAAACAGTAAAAAACAAAAACAAAAACAAAAACAAAAAGAAACCACAGCTTTCACAAACCAGAACAGAACCTCTTAGATTCAATCAGACAGGAACGGTTCTGCCTGAAGCCGTGGTCTGGTCTAGCTCCTCATTCTCTCCGGTCAACTCTTCGAGCGATTTTCCTTTCGGCTCCGGCACCAAGAAGGTGAACAACATTCCGGCAAAGTTGATCACTCCGAGCATGATCAGCGAGTTCTTGATTCCGATCCCCGGCGGGTAACCGGCTTCGGTCTTCTTCGGGTCCTTGTTCTGCGCCGCGTAGAGGAAACCGAAGGCGCCGACGATTGCCCCGGCCTTTCCGCACGCGGCCGATATCCCGTGGCAGGTGGACCTCAGCCGGGCCGGGAAGATCTCGGCCGGGACGATGAAGGTCGTGGCGTTGGGGCCGAAGTTGGCGAAGAAGAAGGTGAGAGAGTAGATGATCACAAACCCTATATGGTTGCCCTTCTGTGTCCAGTGGTGGTAAGGGATGGCCAGGGCAAACATGAACACAGTCATGAAGAAGAATCCCATCAATTGGATGGCGAATCGTCCCATGTAATCGATCAAGGCCACGGTGAACCAGTACCCGGGGACCGTGCTGAAGAGGGCGATTAGGGTTTGGGCTTTGGCGATCTTGAAGACCTCGTAGATTCCGTTCATGGTGTTCGCCGCCGGGATCCACCCGATGCCGGAAAAGATGTCCTTCTGGAAGAGGTTTTGGCTGTAGAAAGCAATGTCCAGGAGGAACCACGTCGTCGTGGTGCCGACCAAGTGGAGGCCGTGGCGGCGGGCGAATTCTCTGGAGAAGAGGCCAAAGCTGTTCTTGGAGCCTGCGAGGCGTTGGACTTTTTCTTCCTCGGCCTCGAGCTCCACCTGCAGCACCTTGGACATGTCCGCGGCTGCCTGCTTAGCATTCTTCGCGACGAGGGCAGTGTATCGGGCGGTTTCCGGCATCTTCATTCGCCAGTAGTAGGTTAGAGCCGCCGGGAAGGCTCCGAAGATGAGGATAATGCGCCACACGTAGTCGGCCTGCGGGACGAGCGAGGCCACCGCGTTCTCTTTGTAAGTTGGCGCGGGAAACTTCTTGTTGAAGGCGGAGGAGACAATGAGAGCCACAATTCCACCACCTACATTTTTTATTTATTTTAAAATAAGTGACGGATTCAAGATTTAAATTTCGGTCAAAAGTTTTGGTATGACTAAATTTAAAAAATTATCATCAACAAGTTTTTAATTAGGTAAATGTCCTGTTTTTCTTTTTGTATATGTAGATTATTATAGTGAATGAACGAAATATAAGGAGTCATTTTTAGCTAGTATCTTGTCTATTAACCATGATAAATAATTTATATACCATTTATGTTTATCTTACCTAGAATACCAAACCCTTGCATGGCAAACACGGCAGCAATGAAAGCCCCGCGGGTCTTCTTGTTGGCGTACTCGGACATGATGGTGGCGGAGAGCGGGTAGTCGCCGCCGATGCCGAACCCGAGCCAGAACCGAAAGAAGCAGAGCGTGGCCACGACGCCCTTCGGGGAGCTTCCGAAGGACAGCCCCGAAGCGATCGAGCAGACGACCATGAGGATTAGGGTTAGCCCGTAAACCTTCTTCCTGCCCAACTTGTCGCCGAGCCACCCGAAGAAGAGCTGCCCCGCGAGGGTCCCGCAAAAGGCGACGCCGTTCACCGCCGCCGCGACGTTCGGGGGGAGTGTACCGGGCTTCTCTTTGGTGTAGTCAGTGTAGTAAATCCGGCCGAGGAGCTTGGTGACGAGAGAGATGCAGAAGAGGTCATAGGCGTCGGTGAAGAACCCCATGCCGGCGATGACGATGGCGGTGAAGTGGTACAACTGAGTTTTCGCCACGTCGAGTGCGTTGAGCACTCCGAGTTGTTGGTTGTTATTATCTCCGGCCATGTCTGCTCAACCAGCTTTCTCTTCTATAGAGAAAACATATGGTTAATTATTTAGGTTCAAGAAATAGAAAAGGTGAATTAGGAAAATTTTACATGGATTTTTTTTACTAAAATTAAAATAACATATATTTTATTATTAAATTAAAAAACTAGAAAATTAAATAAAATTACATGATAGAAATGTAAAATTTTAATAAAATATAGACGTACTCATAAATATTTATAAGCATAGCTTTCATTTGTAACTATAATAGTGTATACACTGCCACGGTATATAACTCTAAACCATTAGATTTACTTCTTTAAAACTAAAAAAAAAAAAAAAAATCTAACGATTTAGAATGGTATAATACACAAATGTATATAAACACTATCACACCTTTTCCCTTTTGTTATTTATAATTATAATTTTTAAATTATTAAACTCTTTTATGTAATAATAAACATTATTAAAAAGCTAAATTTTTTTTCCTATTGTGTAGTAGAAAATAATTTAACTCAATCAAACAAACTGATAATGAATAAACGGGCCCTCAGGGGTAAACAATAGAAGAAAAAATATTATTAAAGGGAGAATTTCAAAATAAAGTAATTCTTGATGTCACTTAATAATCTATACTCTATATGGTGTGCTCCCTTCATTTTTACTCTATGTTTGTAGTGTAAATTTTGGAATATAAATTAAAAATACAACACACATGGGATACAGATTATCATTATGTCAAGAATAAGGTATTCCTCAAAATCTTTTAAAATTAAAAGTCAAATAGCAGAGATAGGTTGATTTCATAATGGATAAACGGATTATCCAATTATGTTATAGCAAGTGTAGGAAAAAAAACAAAACAAAAAAAGGTGTACGGTTTGTGCCCAAAAAAGGTTTATAAAGGAAAGAAATCCAGAAGTACGAAAAGAGTGTTTCCTTGCCATACTATATATATGTATCTTTCATAAAAAGGCAATGAAACTAGAACAAGACCGTACATTATTTTGGTACCTATATGTGGTCCAGACAAACAGTTAGAACAATGAAGGAAAAATCTTTTGTTCTCATGCATGAAAAAAAAAATGTGGTCTCAGATGGAATATTGAGAGTTCAGTTCAGAGATGGAATTATTGGTGACTTACCTTTCTTCTTTAAGGATATTATGGAGATTTGAGACTAAAGAAGATAGATATGCGTTGAAGATATTTATCTTATTTTGTAAGGATAAGGAAATTGGACCATTTTATACTTGTGGCATCACAGAATCATTATGGCATCTAAAGGCATATACTCGTACACTTGCTCTTATCCCATACATATATGTAATATATAACTCAAGTCAACGTTTCAAAAAGTCATAATACATGGGTTTGTGATCACAACCTTTAAACTCTGATCTTTTCTTTGTTTCTTTTATTTTCTTTTTTTGATGTTATAAAATAAGCAAAATACAATAATTCCTTTTTTTAGCTCTCATTGATAATGCTGAACACTAAATGTAGTAATCCCCACAAAGTGGAAGAAATTTTATCAATTATGAATTAATATTCGTTTAGCAAGAGGGAAATATGTAGAAAATATTGAAAAAGCTAGCCACACACAACTGTTAGGATACAGCTAAGTAATATTACAAGCAATCCACTGCCTCTGAAAAAAGGATTAGTGGAAACCACATACACATATAATCCCCACACTAGCTAAGTTTTTATTTTGCATTCAAAAGCTTGTGAATTGCTATATCGTTTTTCTAAGAAGTAATTTCCTTTCGATTAAATTAATTGATGCTATATATTAATCCATTTTCGTTTCTTGATCGTATATACAAATATGAATATTATATATGTTTATATATTTGCTTAACTAGACGAGAAATATTAAATAAATAAATTGGTTTCGTATACTTCCATTGTACGGCACTTGGCTGATGTTATTTAGGTACTAGCGAGGGAGAGACAAAAAAGTACTCGTGGGTACAAGTATAGTCATATATAGTTTTCCTTTTTAACCCTTTTTAAAATAGAAAAATCTTGATAGCCATGTTTTATGATAGACAATAATTTTGAATATTTAATTTCTTTTGTTAGCGAATTTTATTTTTTAAAAGATTAATGCACAAAATTCTATGTCCAAAATTTTTTCCTTTTAAAATATAATTAAGTGCTGCATATTAATCCACTAAAGTAGGTTTTTTTTTTGGCACTTACGAAATTACATAAATAATTTCATGGAGATAACTAATTCAAATCATCAAGTTAATTCCTTTAATTTATACACAATACAAACCCGCGACGGATAGTTGAGGTGGCACAAATCTGATAAAATATGGAGGTTGAGATCTCAAATTTAAATCTTGATCATGTATACAGTTTCTTTTATATTGAGGTATATAGTGTATAGTGGTCTAGGATTAAAGTCTATAGTTTGACTCATAGATCACTTCAATTTGTAACTGTGTGTGTAATTGAACATTGTATTGGTCCTGACTCAGGCCAATGGATTAAACTAATTACTCAATAAATTTATAAAAAAAATTATCAAAACTCATTTAATATATAAATATAATTATATAAAATATTCATAATTGTACCAAGACGATTTCACAAAACTTATATTCAAAAGTCATTCTTTGAATTTTCTTGCAACGCAGTGGAAGAGCGAAATGAGTAACATATATCACTATATAAGAGATGTGCTACGGTTAGACGCGTCTGATCGATTTGGGCCGTCTTTCACGTGGGCCTCACAATGTGTCCCATTGTGATGACGGTCCAGATCGATCAACGTGTTCGTAGCACTTTTCATATAATAATCTATAGCCATAGCTTAAACCAACGACCTAATGCTATTGCGGCTATGCAACATTATAGGCAGTCATTTTGACCTATTTCATTAAAGGGGAAATCCATTAGAATTGGGTACAATATCATAAAAAGCATAAGTACTTTGAGATAGTCAATTGAAACAATATCCCTTAATTCCCACTACACCGTTTTGGAGAGCTAGTTGATTTTCTATATACACACACACACACACATATATATATTATTAGCCATATGCATTGTCTAGCGACACAAGCGGTAATTTTCCAATCTTTTTAAGTGTACAATACATGAGATATGCATTGCTTAAAAATTGAACAATTTGCATTAAATAAAAGAAAGAATTAGGGGACATACACTTATTTCGTCACGTCATCACAGCCACCAAAATACCAATTGATAATTATTTTTCAGATTTTACAGAGAACCCTTGTATCGTGACAATTTGATGAGCAATTATGTAATCAGATCTACACTTGTCGCATTAAGATTTTTTTATTATAAAGAAAATAGTTGTCACACTTAGGATTTGGTCTTCCCTTTTAGGCAGAGGTACAATATTGTCCCAAAAAAAAAAAATCATATATGCAACTAGCTGCAAATGACCATCTAAATTATTTTTCTTAGAATTGGGCTCGGTACGGCCAGAGCATCACTAATTAATTGTGTTTGGCATTAAAACTATATCTTTTGAACATTGATGGAACTAGCTAGATCCTGATCTGTCAATCATTGGTATACAAAATAAGGATTTATTTTAATTAATTTAGACTTTGGACAGCTTGCTAATAAAGGTAAGTGATAGCACAAATACAGTACAACTTCTGTTTAAAAAATATCAAAATTGTACCTTCCGTAATACTTAAAAAATTGTTTATTAAAACTTGATCATAAATATATCTTTATTCTTTTTTATACCTAAAAAGCTTAAACATTTTCGAAAAAAGGTTAAAAGTATACTTTAGTGGAATTTTTATGGACCAACAATGTACAATTTTGTAAAACAATGATTTTTTTTTTTTTAAAGATGAGCACAAAATAAATAATCAATTTGCGTTCCTTTTCTCGACATGTAGTTAAAATTATACCATATAAATTTGAAATATTTGGAACGTGCACTGACATTAGTTGACTGAATTCCCCGGAGAAGTATATTTAAGATCTAATTTGATACGTGAATTGAAGTAGGAAAATATATCCAAATTATACCTACAAAATAAACATATGTCCAATGTTTTTAGTAATCTAATTAAAAAAGTGACAATTTACAATAATGATATGAATTGTAATCTTAGATTCTAAAAATGACATTGATCAAATTTTCTCACAAACCCTCGTCTAGGCACATAAGCAAAATCAACTTTTTTTTGTTTTGGGGTATGATTTTTGCTCAGATTGATAGTAAATTTGCATTTAGATATAGCGCGCTTACACTACAAGCAAAGATATTGCTATTCAATATGTCATCGACTAACTTTTTTATTTTATTTATATATATATATATATATAGTTGGTGTGTTTTGTGCTTTCAATCACTTGTAACATTACATTCTTTATTAACTACATAAAACGTACACGGTTCGTCCAGGGGTGTCCTCAAATTTGAACCCCTTAAATTTTAAAGTCAAAAGCCACTTGTGATTTTTTTAATATTTAAAAACTCAAAGTCAAAAAGATGATTATTTTTGTTTGCAACAGCAAAGTCAAAATTTAATATATTTTTTTTGTTGTCAAAAAGATTTATCGTTGTCAATACTTGATTGGGCGAGAACATGATTAGAGATAGTTTTGGTAATAGCATATTTATATTCCAGTTCAACGACGCTTAGCCATTACTTTATAAACTTGCTAGTTGCAATTAATTTGCAAATAAACATGATTCTATACAATCAAAACACGGAGTGAGTAAAAAAGGGAACGAACGGAGTTAACTCTAATGCAAATGTTAATATATTTTATACTTAAAAAGATAAAAATATTATATTTGACATTTAATATTCTAATGTATTAGTCTTATTTCAAATGCCATATTTTTAATCGTAAAACCAAAAAAATTATTTAAAGTTAT
This sequence comes from Boehmeria nivea var. tenacissima, assembly GCA_018132145.1. Classification (NCBI taxonomy): domain Eukaryota; kingdom Viridiplantae; phylum Streptophyta; class Magnoliopsida; order Rosales; family Urticaceae; genus Boehmeria; species Boehmeria nivea. The sequence continues at coordinate 12,053,226 of CM030883.1, forward strand.
AGGAAATAAAACTACAAATAATAATATTGACTTTTTTGTAGGAGGGAATTTTTTCAAAAGCTAACCAATCAAAATTTAATTTTAAATATCAAATTTTTGGCATTATTACGCCAAATATAAAATTGCATTGGAGAATACAATTGGAATATGACTCCATATATATGTTACATTACGAGTTCTCGGAGAAAAATAATAAAAATGGCCATCAAAGTGATAGTTCAATGATGTGATTTATAAATTTTGATATTTCGAGAGATACATGGATATGCGAATAGGAAAGATATCAAATAATGATATATGGATATATACCTAATTAATTGCTGACAAACTCTACATAAATCAGCTCTATCGATAATATTAAAGTGGTCGCTGATAAAAAAAAGCTGGTCGGATTGGATTATTTCATCAGAGCTTATATCGCCCTTTTCGGAAATTGCTAGGGAATCGGCCTTGATTATTGGCCCGAAGAATTCTAACAGACTTATTTGGTGTCCTGCTTTGGATGAGGAAAACCGTCATTTTTTGATGATCAACTCTGGAGGCTCCTCAAACTCATGGGATAATCTTATTTGGGCTAAATTCATTCCACTTTGAAGGTCAATTTTAGTTTTGGAAAACTATACACAATAAATTGGCTACTGATGCCACTCTTCAACGTAGAGGATATTCTCTTGCTTGCTTCTGCCGACTTTGTTCTTCTAGAGAGGATATCTTCAACACAGTTTTCTTGATTGTCATTATGCACGCCTTCTTTGGGATCATTAAAAGTGGGTTTTCCACTGCAGCCACTGGATTTCAATCTTTTGGTTTCGGACTTTGTAGTTTCTTTTCTTAAGAAGCGCTTTAGTCGCAAATCTCCAAACTTTGGAAAGTGGTTTTCATTAATACTCTATGGTCTATTTGGTATGCGAGGAATAAATCGATCGTGTTTGACAATAAGAAGATCCATGACAAGTCCTATTTAGCTTTAATATGGAGTGTAATTCAGGATTTAGGTACGGTAGACACTGAAATTATTGATATCTCTCTAGTGGATCTACTAATTCTTCGCTCGCTGAATGTAAAAAGGTCGGTCTCGTCCCCTCAAAAGATCATTTCAGTTCACTAGGTTCCTATGGCTGCGGGCTATTAATTTCATGAAGTTACTAATCTTATATTCTTATCAGTTACTCACATCTTTCGAGAAGCTAATATGTCTGCCGACAAACTTGCGGGATGGGCGGTTTCCCATGGTTCATCTCCGTGGTGATTGGTGCTCCTGATTTCATTTATGACATTGTCAACAGAGACACGTCACAATGTCACATCTCCTTTTTACAGATTTCGCTAGTGATCAGTCTCTCATTACAATTGAAGATTCAAGTACTCTGTTTACCTTGGTTTGTTTTTGCCTCTAGGTTTTCACTCCAAGATTTTTAATAAGGCATGGTTGCTTAATGCCCTTGCAAGATGCGAGTTTTTGACTCAGTTATGTGGAAGACATTCGTAGAGTCGGTTCAATTTTAATTTTTGCTGTATCCAATTGTATTTCTTTGTATCTGATGAACATTGCAATTTTCCTTTTTATTTATAAAACTAGGCTTAGTGGAACTTTTAGCAAAGGATTAACTTAGTTAGTAAGCTGCTATAAGTATCAATCTTATTAAGATGTGTTCTTCATATTTAGTCTACTTTCATTTAAGAAAAACAAAAGATATATCAGTGCACAATCTATAGTGATTGACATGAGGAGAGGGAGACGAACATATGTGAAGATTGAGGATTTTGTGTTCTAAAATCCTATAGAACATTTTTAATCATTCCTTTATTATGTATGAACTTTGGTCCGAAAACATTATGCACTATGGGTCTTTCATATTTTTACGATACAAATAAAAATACAAATTCTCCACCAAAAGAAATGAAAAGACAAAAGAAAAACGTAATTCAAATGAAAAGGAAAAAAAAAAAAAAGAAAAAAAAAAGAAACATACAATTTTCACAAACCGTGCTGATAGGAACATCTTCATTCAATAAAATTGGAAGTTCCAGACAGTAATAGTTCTGGCTGATCAAGCCGTGGCCTCTTCTCCATCTTCATTCTCTCCGGTCAACTCTTCGAGCGATTTTCCCTTTGACTCCGGCACCAAGAAGGTGAACACCATTCCAGCGAAGTTTATCCCTCCGAGCACGATCAACGAGTACCGTATTCCGATACCTGGCGGGTAACCGGCGTCGGTCTTCGCCGGATCCCTGTTCTGCGCCGCATAGAGGAACCCGAAGGCGCCGACGATTGCCCCGGCCTTTCCGCACGCGGCCGATATCCCGTGGCAGGTGGACCTCAGCCTGGCCGGGAAGATCTCAGCCGGGACAACGAAGGTCGTCGCGTTGGGCCCGAAGTTGGCGAAGAAGAAGGTGAGAGAGTAGATGATCACAAACCCTATATGGTTGCCCTTCTGTGTCCAGTGGTGGTAAGGGATGGCTAGGGCAAACATGAACACGGTCATGAAGAAGAATCCCATCAGTTGGATGGCGAATCGTCCCATGTAGTCGATCAACACGACGGTGAACCAGTACCCGGGGACCGTGCTGAAGAGGGCGATTAGGGTTTGGGCTTTGGCGATTTTGTAGACCTCGTGGACGGCGCTCATGGTGTTCGCCGCTGGGATCCACCCGATGCCGGAGAAGATGTCCTTCTGGAAGAGGTTTTGGCTGTAGAAAGCGATGTCCAGGAGGAACCACGTCGTCGTCGTGCCAACCAAGTGGAGGCCATGGCGGCGGGCGAATTCCCTCGAGAAGAGACCGAAGCTATTCTCGGAGCGGGCCAGGTGTTGAACCTTTTCTTCCTCGGCCTCAAGCTCCACCTGCAGCACCTTGGACATGTCCGCGGCGGCTTGCTTCGCGTTCTTCGCGACGAGGGCGGTGTATCGGGCGGTTTCCGGCATCTTCATTCGCCAGTAGTAGGTGAGGGCCGCCGGCAAGGCTCCGAAGATGAGGATAATGCGCCATATATAGTCCGCCTGCGCGGGGAGCGACGCGACCCGGTTCTCCTTGTACGACGGCGCCGGGAACTTGTTTTCGAAGGCGACGGCGACAATCAGGGAGATAATTCCACCACCTATTTTTTTAAACACACAGAATAACAAGTGACGGATTCAGAAATTTAGTTTCAGCATTACAAATCCTTTTACTGAATTTTAAGAAAAATGACAGGAAAAATATTGAGTGATTGGCCTAATTTACAAAAAAGTTTTTTTATCTTACCTAGAATACCAAACCCTTGCATGGCAAACACGGCGGCAATGAAAGCCCCGCGGGTCTTCTTGTTGGCGTACTCGGACATGATGGTGGCGGAGAGCGGGTAGTCGCCGCCGATGCCGAACCCGAGCCAGAACCGAAAGAAGCAGAGCGTGGCCATGACGCTCTTCGGGGTGTGCCCGAAGGACAGCCCCGAGGCGACGGAGCAGACGACCATGAGGATTAGGGTTAGCCCGTACACCCTCTTCCTGCCCATCTTGTCGCCGAGCCACCCGAAGAAGAGCTGCCCCGCGAGCGTCCCGCAGAAGGCGACGCCGTTCACCGCCGCCGCGACGTTCGGGGGGAGTGTCCCGGGCTTCTCCTTGGTGTAGTCAGTGTAGTAAATCCGGCCGAGGAGCTTGGTGACGAGAGAGATACAGAAGAGGTCATAGGCGTCGGTGAAGAACCCCATGCCGGCGATGACGATGGCGGTGAAGTGATATAACTGAGTTTTGGCCACGTCGAGTGCGTTGAGCACTCCGAGTTGTTGGCCATTATCTCCGGCCATGGCTGGTAGCTAGATCTTCTTGGTCCTCTCCACCAGTTTTTTTGTCCCAACTATACAAAACCAAAACAAGTTGCATAAACTTAATTATTAGTTTATGTGTATTTTTGGTGTTTAATTAACGTGTAAGAAAGGGTGTGAGACTGGGGTAGGATATACTGTATATGGTCGAAGTGATCGGTTTATTATGGCGTGAAAAAGTTGCATATTGACAACTATTTTCCTTTCCATGTACTTCAATGATGGAATTCGGATGAACATATTCATGTGTTTTGAGATAGTCGTTTTCAAATGATTGTAAAAGATAGTCAAACTTTGAGAAAATTATTAAAAATAACTAAACTGATATATTATTATGCACAGCAAAATATTGGTAAAATAATTTAGCAGTAATTTAATTATGTGATAAAATTTATTACGATAGTCGATAGTTCTTAATTTTTTTAACTTTTAAAATTATTGCTATTATAATTTTAATATATATATTCACATGTAGAAGGTTGCTTATATTCACCTAATGCACTTAATTTAAGAAAATTATCTAGCGGAAAACTTTAAAAGTTGACTAATCGAGCATTTAGTTTTATTAATATACTAATTGATTATGTCATGAGACCATTTTTATTATTGAGGGGTGCGCGAAAATGAATTGATTGACTACCTACTATTCACATCTAACATTCTGGGTAAAGAAAGTATTAATTAATAACTAGAAACAAAACATTATACTATAGTGTTGAAGATTCCTTTCATCGCTTTTGTTTATTGTCTTTTATTCCTATGGACATATAAATATTACTAGTACTATTATTTTATGAAGTTTGATTCTAATAATATATCTTTACACAACTCCAAACAAAAACCAAAATCCAAAAAAAAAAAAAAAAAAAGATCAGAAGTAATCCTTGACGTTATTTCCTAGTTATATATAGATGACGTATAACTGAGACCTTATGTACCTAGACCTACCTTATTGACTTTAACCTCTAATCCAATCCACAAACGTTAAAGGAGACTTTTTTATTATTATTATTTTCAAGAATTCTAAGGTACATATATATGATTCTTGTAAAACAAAAAGAAATTTAGAAAATTATCCTAAAAAAAAAAAGGGAAAGATCAATATTTGGGAATTGGTGATCAGTTGACTAGCTAGCTTTAAATGTCCGATAATTTTTTTTTTCCGTCATTGAAAATGAAAAATTCGGTAAGAAAAAAGTAAGTAAAAAAGAGAAGAGAAGTTAGAGCGCTATAGAGTAAAGAAGATCAGAGAAAGAAAAACTAAAGGTCAAATAGTAGAGCTAGGTTGAGAATATAATGGGTAAAGGACTTCTATTATCCAAATATGTAAGATCGAATATATCAATGGTTAGTGCCCGAATGTTTAATGGAAAGAAAACCAGAAGTGATAAAATGTTTGTTCCTTGTACTTACAACAACATAGTGTGTACATTATTTTGTTATATAGCTTTATGTGGCCCAAAGAACCCCACTTCAATGATTGAAGGAAAAGATCTAACTTTTTGTTCTCATGCATTAAAAAAAAAAAATCCTAGCTAGCTAAACGAAAAAAACTGTCTTCATTTGGAAGATTGAGATATTTCAAACAAGGAATTATTGAAGATATAGACTGACCTTCTTCTTTAAGGATATTTGATGGTTTGGGACTGAAGATATTTGTCTCTACTGCTCTTGCGCCGAGAGATATATTGCAAGGATAAGGAGATATTTGGACCATTTTATACATGCGGCATCAAAGAATCATAATGGCATCTAAAAGCATATACTCAATTGCATACATATATATATATATATATATATATATATTTGTATATATATATAGCTCAAGTCAACGTTTTCTAAAAGCCATCACAATTTGGGATTTGTTCACAGCCTCTCTCTCTCTCTCTCTCTCTCTCTCTCTCTCTCTCTCTCTGTGTGTCTTAATGTTATAAAATAATAAATAGTATTCCATTTTGGGCTCCTCCTAATTCTTTATTATATTATGGAGTTTGTATCTTAGATAATGCTAAGTACTAATTATGCAATCATAACAAGTGGAAGCAATTTCGTCAACTATAGCTCTCATAATTTTAATTTGGCAACAAGAGGGCAAAATGTATAGAAAATGAAAACACTATTTAGCGCTTCTGGCTCAAAATGGTCCTCAATATCACACAACAGTTAGGATACAGCTAAAACAAGCTATATATGCTCTGCCTCAAAAAAAAAAAAAAAAAAGCAGCCAATTAGTACTATATGATGATAAATTAATATGACAAATGGTTAATCAAAGTGGAGACAACATATATAAGCTAAATAGTTCTTAATTTCTTTGCTTTTTTTTTTATTATTTCATTCTACTAGAAAAATCAGAATATTTTGGCAATTCTGGTGATAGGTTTCATTGTTAATTATTAAAGGCTTATTCATGTATGCTTATGGGTCTTTGTAAAGCTCAACCACACTTTCACATCTCGTGAATTTCCACAACTTTTTCTAAGAGAAAAATGTGATTTATTCCCTTTCAATTAAATTTCTTCTTATTTTCCTGTGCAAGGCATGGAATGGTCAACACGCAAAGAGTCAATTTTATACAATTAAGATCAAATCCAAAAGAATAAAATGCTAGTTTCTTAACAGAGTGATGTTATTTTAAGATTTACAGACCCTAATAATACATGTCTTTTCTTGATTGTATTTTTCCAATCTTTATAAGCTAGATGGTCATTTATCACACAACAAATAAAAAAGTCATAATTATTGTTTTCTTTTCACATAAAAGTACAATAAGATGAAAGCAAAACAATGGGCAATTTGTTTTATATGTCGAAATCAAGACAGTTGGCAAACTATAATGCTATTATACGTGCCAGATTTTTTCAATATGCAAATTTAATATTAAGTTGTAAACAAACTTCCACACAACTTATGACCATAAGCGTACGAACAAGATAATTTTGAAAGGATTGGGGAAATTTCAGAGCGCGACAACCGTAATTAAAACGGTATAGAATTTTTATTTGGGGCTTTTTTTTTTTTGGTGGCATTAGAGGCTCCTGAATTTGCTGATGAATCGCAAGTTATGTATTGTTTGAGATAAACATCCAAAGCAAATGGAATGGTTTTGACTTTGCGAATTTTAAGATGATATAAATGGTTAAGATATAAAAATATTGCATTAGGATTAGAAAAATTAAAAAAAATAATATGAAATTGAATGTTTTGGAGGTAGAGGCAAACAAGGCACTATAGTATGCCTCATTGATCATTTGAAATCCTTTGCATTTTTAAGGTACACAGAAGACATCTGTCTAAAATTAGACGGAATTTAACACGTGCCTCTCAAGTGAGCCTTTCTCAGGACATCGTTTGGCCCCTTAAAAACTCAAGTTAGGAGTGAAAAATAAAAATCTTTCTTCTTCCTTCTTCCTCAGAATGTCACCATCAACTAGACTGCTTGGTGTCTTGAAGCATCTCAAATAGCATGGGGATAGGGTTTTTTTTTTTTCTCCCTTTGTGGGATTTGTCTTCTGATTTTTTTGTTGTTAATTTGACTGACTGGTTGCAATTCTGTCAACTCTATATTGTGTGTCTGTTTTTTTCTTGTTTTATTTTTGAATATGTAAGAACGTCGTATTTTAATTAATTTTTTCTTTTTCCATATTCTTTGTTTTTCCAACAGAACTCAAGGACTATAGATACCATCTAGTTTATTAATTTTCTCAAAATTAAACTAAACTTAAATTGATAAGAGATGGGCGACGATATAAGTAATATTATTAAAGAAGAAATTAATTGCTTCCGTAATATAATATTACCCACACGACACTAGACTTATTATTTATTTAGGTATCAGCTAGGATGAGACGCAACAGGTAGTCATATATATTTTCAACTCTTAATATTTAATTCGATGATATATACATACATTATATATATATATATATGTGCGCGCGTATTAATGATCTCAAGTAAGTTTATCGTCTCTATAAAGAAATTAGTTATGTATTTTATGAGGAAATGCAAATGTCATCGGAGTTTAGTACCTTCACGTTATATTAATTAATTCCATATATAGTTGCCCCCCAGAAAATCAGTTCCTTAGCAAATGAAAGAAAATGATTTATTTTTTTCATTATAACCATCATAATCACAAAATCAAAATGCCTTATCTTTTAGCATCAAACGTGATTATTCCTCCGATTTGCTTGCAAGGCAATGAAAGAGTAATAAAAGAGCCTCCAACCTGTTAATTATGCACCTAACTATATATATATATATATATATATATAATGTTTCCCAAGTACTCTAAGCGGTCAATAATCACCAGGGCAGAAATACTTCGGGTCATATTATGATTATAAAAATTGATATAAGAAAGGCCTTTGATGCGATTTCTTGGAGTTGTATAGACTTTGAGGAGCTTCCGGTTCTCAGAGACTTTGATTTCTACGAATTTAATTATTTTTGACTCGGCTAGAGTATCGATTTTATTTAATGTCTCTCCATTCAAGTTCTTTTTTACTCTTTTTCCTAAGTAGATTTTTAACTATACTTTTCAGGTCGGACTTTTTTGCTCAATCTTGAGCATTTAGGAACTCTTTTTTTTTTTTCGCACTTATTTTATGCGTATGACATCTTATACCAAGAAAAATCTTCTTATGTTGAAGTAAATGAATTATATTTATGAGAAGCTTTTGGGTCAAAATGTTTAGTATTGAATCTCATAATTATTTTAGTTACTATGAGATCTCTGCTAGAGTGTTGAACTCTGTCAAAGGTTAATCATCGTTTAATTGGAGTATCTTGGAGTCCCGATATTAAGGAGTGTCCCGAGGAGTTCGCATCTTCAAAAAATTACGGATAAAATTAAAATTAAACTTTCTTCTTGGAAAGGTTCTTCTACTTCCATGGATGGACGACTTACTTTGTTTAAATCGGTAAACGTGTTTGGTCCAATTTTATTCTTCCCAAATGTTCCATTCTTACATTAAAAAATTCTTCATAAATGCATTACTACGTACAGAGGAAGTGCTACAGATTCAAGGTTTACAATTGACCAATTATTGTCGTTTTTGCTACTCTGATTTGGAGACTCTGGATCATCTTTTTTTGAACATTAGTTTTGCCCAATTGCTATGGAATGATATTTATATTACGCTTGGCCAAAGGGTCTCTGGAGATACGTTTACCGAGGCTTTCTCTTGGGGCTATGTTGATTAAAGCCGGCTCCCAGATTTTTTCACCATGGAAATCTGCAAGTTTTGCGGCTTGTAAGATAATTTGGAGATTTGAAAACAAAAGAGTATTTGAAGGGAAATCTAATTCATTTTTTCAGCAAAAAGGAGCTTATATGGGACATGGTGAAGGACACAGAGAAGATCAAGATTGGTAACATTGATAATTATGTGGATCACTTGTTTATCACTAAACAACAAGGAGTTAGGGGTATACCTCAAAAGCAGACTTTGATAAGAGAAGTTAATTGTAACAAGAATGTTGAATGTGGTGATGTTCAGCCTCTGAGCTAGCGACTAGGTTGTTACTTTTTATCGCATTTGCTTTCTTTTTTTTTTTTTTTGGCGACGTGATAATTTTTTGTCGGGGATTAAAGAAAAATTTAGAGGCTCTGCAACATATTTTTGATGCAGGCAAATTTTGAGTCCTGAGAAGTCAAAAATTTATTTCAAAAAATGCTTCAGTCAAGCCCGAATTAATTCGCTATTAAGTGCTTTTTCGTTGTCGTGAGGTTTTGTAACGACTGCTTTTCTGATCGACGATTGTGACACGAGTCTTTTTAGTGTGCTTTGTGCTTACTCACACGCTTCTCGTGAAAACTTCCCAGAAGGTCAGCCATCTTGAAATTACTCCGGGTCAAGCATGCTTAACTTTAGATTTCTTGCAAAATGGGCTTCTAAAAAGAAGATGCATCTTATTGACATATGTAGTATCATCATATCTTTTAAGCGTTTCTTCAACCGTACCGCCCCATACCAGCACAGCCTCGGACTTCTTTAACTGTACAGTCTCATGCTCACACAGTCTCAAAGCCTACGTTAGACTATCACATTACCCAGGCAGTACGAGATTGTACAACTTACCATTTCTTGCTCTCTCTTCAGCTTAAGGGATTGCGACTGTTACAATCACCCCTCTTTTTGGGGCATGACGAGCCGTCGGCGACTCAGCCATACTTTCGGCTGGGTCAAGGCTCTATTACCAATTGTAACGGCTGCTTTCCAGATCGACGATTTTCCTCACAAGCTAACATGAATCTTTTCAGCTTGCTTTGTCCTAACTCGCACGCTTCCCGTGAAAAATTCTCAGGAGGTCAGCCATCTTGAAATTGCTCTGGGTCAAGTACGTTTAACTTAAGAGTTCTTACAAGATGGGCTTCGAAAAAGAAATGCATTCTTGTTGATATATGTAGTTTTTATCATATCTTTTAAGTCTTTATTCAACGATACCGTCCCATACTAACACAGTCTTGGACTTCCTTAAATATACATTCTCATACCCACGCAGTCTACCTATACAATTTACATTAGATAATCACTTTACCCAAACGGTACAGGATTGTACAGCTTACCTTATATATCTTGCCCTCTCTTCGGCTTAAGAAATAGTGACTGCTACAATATATATATGTAGTCATGCTTATTAACGATGTCATCCGAACAAATTGCTTTTTTTTCTCTTTTCCGATGAGGAACAAATTGTTGTTTGAAAGAAACTAAACACCTAAAATATTATATATGATTTACTAATGCCTTGTTTGCCTACCACATTCTCTTCTTTCCATTCTTTTTTTTTTTTAACTTTCCTAATCCTAGTACAATATCTTGAACCATTTATATCACCTAGAAATATGCGAAGTCAAACCATTCTAAAATAAAATGAATGGAATAGTTCTCCCAAGCTGGAGTAAATGCATTGTAATGCTAAATTCATATATATATATATATATATATATATATAAATTACAACCTTAGATTGGTCACTAGCTAAACTACTGTTCAAGTGTTGCTTAGTATGAAGGGGATAATTACTGTGGTTTCTACAGTAATTGATGGAGTTACTTTTCTGTTCTTAAATGATTGACTAACTTATTGCATTTTTTTTTGGATTTGTGGTCATTTCAGCACATTTGATTTGCATTTTCCTAAAAACCCTTCTTCAAACCCATCACCTATTGGTATTATTGTAATTTAATTTAACATTACCCTTCTATTTAAGTAACTGAACCTCACAAGTTAGAAGTTACAATTTATCATATGTCTTTTCAGTTCTCTTTGCCGCTTCCAGCCAAATTTTTTTTTTTCTAAAATACATTTTGTTTACTATTATGATAGTTTTCTTCACCAGTTTCCTCTGACGATCTCTTATCTCATATGGGTTTCTTAGCAGTTTTTTTAATTTATTTTCTTTTTTTTTTTTGATTTTGGAGCACGAATCTCAAATCTATAACCATGGTGAAACAAGAAAAATTAATAATATAGATGTAATCTTTTCTTTAAAATAATTAATATAAATATTGGTTATGCAAAAAAAAAATACTAAGACTTTAAATTATTCCATACCTCCAACAATAATAGTAATTAATTACGTCCACTACATTTAAACATCGTAAATTATATTCTTTTTTTACTTATTTTTTTCTTTCATATTAATTATAGTTAGTTCTTTATACTTTCATATATTTATTTAATTTAATTTGTAACTATTATAGTTAGTTCCTTACCATAATTTTATAATATTAGTTTATCTTTGGCATAATTTATACTAGCTTTATTCTTTTTCTTTTACTTATATAATAGTCACATGGATAAAAACAGTAAAAGTTCCACATAATTTAACTCCCAGAACTAAAAAACAAAAAAAAATCCATAATAGCAACATAAATTTAAGAAGACTGAATATAGAATGCTTCAACTGTGAAAATTGAACTTTATGTTGCAACAAGTCCAATATTACTTATTAACTAATAGTTAAATTTAGCAAAAAAAAAATTAATGAAATCTATAGTTAATTAATTTTTATTGTTACAATTCGTAAATAAGAATTGCGCGGACATTTATTGAATGAAAACTCTTCATGCAACTCTTTATTACGTTATTATTGCAGTGCTGAAAAAGAAGTATAAAAAGAAAAGGTAAAAAGCTACAAATCTTCAATATCGCTCTATTATATAAAGTCTACACAAATATATATATATATGTATATATGTGTATATATATATGTGTGTATGTATATGTAAATGTAAAAACAATTTGAAAAAATATACAAGATAACTTTATATTATCAACTTTTTTATTATGTATTTAGTATCTATTATTATAGAGGGTCTATTTAGTATTTAGCTATTTCTTAGTCTATGTTTTAAAAAAATAATCAATGTTTCAAAAAATTAATTTATTAGTTATTAATACATAAAAGAACAACGGGCATAAAAATAAATGCACGTCATCATATAATCATTTACTTAACATCTCATAAATTTAATACCTATTTATTAATTTTATCTTATATATCTTATTATAATTTCAAATATTACAAATGTTTACTATTGAACTAAAAATTAAAAATCTCGCAGCAACGCGTAAGCATTTAGGCTCGCTATCAACTAAACTACTGCACAAGTTGAGTGCCAAAGTAATCATGCATTGCACGGTTTGCCGAGTCTCCACCACTTGCACGGCAAAGGCGCCGCTATTATGCAATTCAAAAAGGAGAAATTATAGTGAATACCCAATTTTTAAAACTTAATGTAAGTTATTACCCAATCTTTTGAAAAATGTAACCAACTACCCAAAAGATGGAATTACTTACACAATGGTAAGTGGTGGTAATTCACTTTGTTACCAAAAGCATGTGCAAGTAATTCACAAATTGACTAGAAACTCAATTACTTCAAAAGTTTGGGTATTTATTTTTATTGTTATATAAATTCTGGGTATTTGCCCACTTCACCCTTCAAAAAGTCAACCATACTAATAAAGCATCTTCAAATTAACAGATTTTTAAGTATTTGCTGATTTCACATTAACACCACCAATAAATGTAAAAATAAGAGAGAATCTATTTTCTATATATTTTTGCTACTAAAAGACTCATACACTTAAGTAAAGATTTTTCTATTTGATAATGTCATATCAAGTAACTATATTTTATATTCATAGTTAGCATGTATTGCGCTTTCAATTACTTGTCACATTACATTCTTTATTAATTACAAAAAACGTACACGACTCACCTTCCATGTGTTTAAAGTCAAAAGCCACTTGCGATTTTGTTTTCCCTTTAACATTTAATAACTCAAAGTCAAAATATAATATATTTTATTTTGGCATGTTTAAAAGGATGTTATAAAATTGTGGCGCTAAATTGTCAACCATATACCAAGTAGAATCAAATTATAATTCAATTCCAATCGCACGGATTATACAATTTTAGATGGTGGTTAGTTTCATACATATACATGAGATCCTAAAAGCTTTGATGGGTAAGTGACAATTGACTTTTTGGATTTATTTTTCCAGAAATGGCAGTTTATTAAAAAAAAAACAAAACAAAACAAAACAAAAACACTCAAGGAAAAAATGTTACGTGCATAGTAGCTATCTGGCAACAGTTGACTTAATTACAGATATTTCTTTGCGTCAGTGTATATGTTTGTTATATCGGCTATTCTTTACGGATTATTAATATTATCAAACTTATGGTAGAAGAAAATAATTCATATGCCTTTCCCAAAAATATTTATGATTTCTTTTATACAAGTAGTTTTTTTTTTAAGTAATATTTTTGTGTTTCTTACTTTGTGGAGTACCAGAAGTTGGGACACGCGACAAAGAGATTTTTATTTCTTTTTTAAATAAAGTGCGCATAATTATTAAGAAGCATCTTAATTATGTTGGCATTAGTCTAACATGATAACCACCATCATAATAAAATTGACACTCGTCTCGTCGTTCTCCTAACACAGACTCTCAATTTTTATTTTTTAAAAAATAGAGAAATAAAATACTAACTCCTTATATGGCAATATAATTTAAATTCCTATTTGAATTAAGATTGAATTCAAATTAATGTTTGATTTTCTCACTGCCACAGAATTTTAAATTACAATTTGAATATTTGTTCCGGAATATTAATTTAAGTTTAATTCAAATGAAAAATTAGTCTAGCCAAAACTTGATTTCTCAAATTGAAAGTACAAAACATAACTTCTTTAACTTTTTTTTTTTTGGTAATATTTTTAACATTAAAAAATGATTTAACACAAACTAACTATAAAGGAAACGAGTCTTTGTTAAGGTCAAGTAAATATTACACTTGCCGCTTAAATCTGAATACTTTTTCTTTTCCACATTTTCATTGTTATGTTTAAATTTCGATCATTTTTTGGGGATTTTGAGGAATACCCCATTCTTGACACAATGATAATCTATACCACATATGTGTTGCACTTTTAATTTATACCCCAAAATTTAATCTACAAACATAGAGTAGAAATGAAAGGAGCACACCACATGGGATATAGATTATTAAGTGGTATAAAAAATGACTTTATTCTGAAATTCTCCCTTTTGGTAAACAACTTTGCTTTCTTGGGCCAATATATGGGCCTTGACTTCTATGACAGACTCATCATATGTTGTTTGAAATCATAGTATTCTTACGAGGTATTAAGACAGAATTTCAAAATAAAGTAATTTTTAATGTCACTAAATAATCTATGTCTCATATTATATGCTTTTTTTATTTTTACTTAATATTTGTAGTTTAAATTTTGGAGTATAAATTAAAAGTGCATTCCATATGAGATCTAAATTATCATTATGCTAAGAATGAAGCATTCTTCAAAATCTCTCAAGTATGAATGTGTTTCCAATAAAAATTCTGGGCTTTTGGCCCTTTTTTCGGAGCGTGTCTAGGCTTCTTTTTTTTTTTTTACCTTTTTATTACTTTGTCTTTTTAATTTATTATTTTGGTTTATAAATACAAGTGTTGTATTGAATAAAAACCCTAAAAATATAGATTTTTTTTAATGTAACTAAAATATGAGTCCTCTTTAAATATATATATATATATATATATATTATTTAATAAAGGTAAATCAAAATTTTCAAAATACATTATGTATAATATTTGAAATCTAAAAAATATTAAGGGAAAAAGTGAAAATTATTTAAGAAAATTATAGATAGCATTATGAATATTTAAAATTTAGTGGGGCAGATAAAGAATATAATTGAAAAAAATCCTCAAACTTAGGGGTCAAAGAGAAATTTCTAAAACCCCAAAGGGCATCCGTGCATGACTAGAAGTTTCTTAAAATTCGATTCTAAATTTTAAAAAAATTACAGAAAATCAAATTGAACATAAGATTTACCAAACAATAATTTTACCTTCGCATGCTAAAAAATCTATAAATAATCCTTTAAAATCAATATTATGAATTTGCTAGTCCAAAAGTGCGATTAATTAGCTCTTAAACAAAGTCAACTTTCACATATATATTTCCCTTACCATGTGGAAAGGAAATGTGCTGCCTCTTTTGGCTATGCTAATATACTGTGCCTCCAATTAAATTATGACAAATAAGCAAAATAATTTTTATATTGCAGTTATTGATAATTTTCATTTTATGCTTTGTTTATTTGTCAATCTTTAATTGGTGGCATAATTATGGGCACAACCTAAAAAGATAGCACATTTGCATCATGCCATGTGATAGATTCTTTGGCCTTAAAGCACGCTTGGGAGATAAGTAGATAACATTGGCACCACCAATAACATTATTCCACTTGAAGTGTCTATCTACTGTTCACATATAGAACTTTTGGAATTTGAATTAAAAAAAATAAAAAATTCTTTTGCCGGTCTATTTCCACAAGATATCAAGCTTATTACTTACGACGCACAAAAGTCTTACAAGAAATGTATATATCCAAGCGGGATTAATAAAAAAAAAAATTGTCACCTTCCAAATTTCAATTATTGCGTGTTTGTAGATAACATTTTAGATATCTTTTGCAAAGATTTGTCAAGGAATAATTAACTTCTCATAGACCAAAAGAATCATCTTTAAGGCATCATCCATAAAGTGGCCTAAGATCATAGGATCACATTAGATATGGTGATATTGGAGTTACGGAAAATCGTTTGCTTTGAGTTGGGAATTTTAAAAAGTAGTAATTCTGAAGAATGCTTCATTTTGGACACAATAATAATTTATGTCTATTTGTATTATATTTTTAATTCATACCTTATTTTTATGTTATAAATATAGAATAAAAATCAAAGAAAAATACAAATTATTAAGTAGTACTCAAATGATCATTTTGTAATTCACCCGATATAATATAGTATATATGAACTAGTACATTAGTCATAATTATCTAGAATATAACAAGTCAAAAGATTTTGCCTAACTCATTTGAGAAGTGCCTCATTCGATGTAAGTTAAAGACGTAAAATGAGATGTTGAGAAAATTTGATCCCTTGTCACATTTGATATTTAAATCAACAATTTATATCACACTATTATATTTTATGTCATTGTTTTCATCAGTAAATTATTATATTGTTCTCATTTTCTTCTGTTGTCTTCATATTTATAAAGAATGACAATTCAATCAAATTTACTATCAAAAAGTGACATGGACCGCAAATTAACCTTATTTTAAAGTGATATTTTTCAAAATAAGTTGTCTAGAATTTTCCTAAAATGTTGTATAGGTGGTCCATATGGAATAGTTCAAGTCTCTTTGTACAATATAGAAGCAAGCTTATCAACATGTGGATTATTCATAAATGGTATATATGATAAGAAGGTCTCCAAAAAAATTGACTGAGGACTCCGTTCACTCTTCTAAAAAAAGAAAAAGAAAAAGAAAAAAGGATAAGCTATGTAAAAAAAAAAAAAAAAAAAAAAAGAGTGAAACTCTTCAATAGTGTCAAAGCTAAAGTATTTTCTTTTTTTTTTTTTTTCATTTTATGGACACCCCAGCCCAAATTTAGAAGAATTTAAGGTGCATTGAATATTAATAAAGAAGAAGAAAACAAATGAATATTTGAGAGAAGAGACAAGATGAGATAAAGTTTCAAAAATACATATTTATTTCTTTACACTTCGTATGATATGTTACTTATATTTTTACTCATTTTTATCTCCTATTAAGTAAGGAAAAAATAAATACATGTAATAATATGGCAGATTTAAAAGGGTACTTCTGTGATGGATTTTTTTTATGGTGGGAAACAATTCTGGATCATTGAATTTACCTTTTTAGTGGGTCCCGCATCTTAAAAATGTGAATCTTACTATTCCAAATTATTGCCCACCACCAAAAAAAAAACGGCAAAATTTTCCGATTTAAAAAGTGCGCAATAAATATACAAATAAAAATACAATATAAAATAGAAATTTTTAAGGATTTAACCAAATTTTTGGTTTTTTTTTTTAGAATTAAGCCATAGTTTCACGAAATTATAGAATTAACAATTTTTACACAAATTGTGTAACAAATTTGTTACACAATAAAATGACTAATTACTTAATTTTGTAAAACTATAGCTAAATTCTTAAAACATGAGCTTAAAAATGACTAAAACCCAAATCTTCTCTATAAATAGAAATTAATAGTGTATCGTTTTTCAAAATCTCTTTATTCAAAAGTCCAAAAGCAGTATTATATCCTAAGATAGGCCCAAATCATCCTTTAAACTTAGAGAAATTATAGTGAATACCCAATTTTTAAAACTTAATGTAAGTTATTACCCAATCTTTTGAAAAATGTAACAAACTACCCAAAAAATACAATTACTTACACAGTGGTAAGTGATGGTAATTCACTTTGTTACGAAAAGCATGTGCAAGTAATTCACAAATTGACTAGAAACTCAATTACTTCAAAAGTTTGGGTATTTATTTTTATTGTTATATAAATTCTGGGTATTTGCCTACTAAACTTATATGGTCCACTTAGTTGCTTTTAGAATCAGGGCTTACGACAAAAGTCCATAACAGTGGGAAATTAAAAAATGTTACTTGTTCTGAAAATTACCCTTTTAAGAAAAACATTAAATACATTCCATTTTTTAAGCAATGAATTTGATCAAAATTGTCTTAAAAAATATATAGAAGAAGGACAATATAGTAATTTGTTAATAAAAAATACATAGTTTACAATTCATGGCATGTTTAATGGCATGAATTACATGCTTGGCTTGAAGGTAGCATTGGATAAAATTTTCTTGATGCATCCGTCGCTCCGAGATATGATAAAATAAATAATATATATATGTATATATATGTGTGTATATTAGAAATATTTTAACTCTTACATGTATGATTAGCAACAACTTATTTTATATTGATGCTCCATTTTAAGATTGTATGTGCAATAAAGATGTTCGATCTACTTTTATTCTTGAAGGTAGCTCAAAATAAATGGAAGCTAATATGCATGAATTGAATTGAGCTTGGGACTTTCTGAACAAAGTTTAATGGCATCTATATATATAGAGTTTTTAGCACCGGTGCCCCCTGATCTTTACGGGGTATGGCAACTTGCCCCTTAATTTTTTATTTGTGGCATTTTACACCTTGACTTCGAAATTTTTGGCAAACCGTTACAAATCGAAAACGGTCGTCTAATTTTGGACGGAATTTGACTCTCATGTGCGCAGCACGTGTTTAAAGAGGGCATTTATGACATTTTATGATATTTATATATTTTATTAGATAAAAAAAACTCGAATTAAAAAAAATCCTAAAATATTCTTATTCCTCCTCTCTTCTTCATCTTCAGTCAAGAAGAAATCATAATCTCCCTCTTCAGTCAAGAAGAACCCACTTCAAATCAAAATACACAAGAAACTCCACAGATACTGATTCATTCCTTTACAATAAAATCACCACCACGAGAGTAGTACAAGTACCTTCCTCTCCTGAAGCTCGTCTCCGACCCCAAGCTTGGAATCGTATCGTTTATCTCGTCGTCCCGGACCACCGGCGGAGCCACATTCCTCGTTGAGTTGCCCCCATTGCCCATTCTGGCCCGGAAGCGACGGGCATTGACGCCGGAATGCCAGCCACCGGCGTGAACCACTTTGTAAGCGCAATCGTCGTCGAATCCGATCTGGAACCTGCGGAAATCCCTGTACTTCCTCCAAGACTTCTCCTTTTTGTTGCGGAATCGCCAGCTGACATCGCACTCGTCCGGCTTCGAGCCGGCGACCGGAGCCTGGTAGTCCAGGAACACAATGGACTTGAAAACCCTAAGATTGAACCTCTCGATCGCGATCAGAGTCCGGGGATCGGAGCAATTGACGGCCTTCACTTCCTCGCAGCTCGGCCGGGGCATCGCCGACGCGTTGATCAGGGTCTCGGCCTTGTCGATGGAGACCTCGGTGATGGGGTTCGAGGCCAGAGACAGCGCCGGCGAGATCGCAACTCCGACGGCCATCAAATCCTCGCCGGTCCGGAGGATGATCGTGTAGCCCCTTTGCTCGCCGTGCTTCCCTGACAACTTCGTCGAGTGGGCTTTGTCCTCGGCGATTGCACAATGGCGAAGGTAGGCATGGTGGCGCCGCACTAGTAAGGCGGCGTAGTTCGCCGGCACATATTCTTCGTCCTTGTCGTGCAACTCTTCATCGAGATGGACCGCGAACAACAGATCTTGTTGTTGTTGTTTTTTTTTTTCCTTTTCAGAGTCTATTTTTGGGTTTTTGATTTGCTGCAGAGGACTTCTATGTTTTATGCGGAAGTAAGTCTGCTTGTGGCTGGCGGCGGACTCATTCAAGACGGAGCGGTTGATTTTGGGGGTCAAGAAGATGTCGCCGTGGTTATATGGGGAAGAGGGAGAGGAGGCGGATGTCCAATACGGAGAGGAAGTCTGGCCGAAGATGGAGGCGGCCGGTGGCAGTGGTGGAGCCCATTACTCTAGTCGGAGTGGAAATAGAGACCGGGTTGACATCGAGAGAGAGAGACAA
Organism: Boehmeria nivea var. tenacissima; assembly: GCA_018132145.1. Lineage (NCBI taxonomy): Eukaryota > Viridiplantae > Streptophyta > Magnoliopsida > Rosales > Urticaceae > Boehmeria > Boehmeria nivea. The sequence continues at coordinate 12,073,012 of CM030883.1, forward strand.
GAATCTTCTTTTGCTTTTTTAGTTTTTGTAGACCTGTTTTTGCTTTTTTAGTTTTTACTTGTTTTTTTAGTTTTTGCTTTTAAATCTGTATCTATATTCTATTTAGAAGAAGATTAGAGGAAAAAAAAAAGAAAAAAAAACAGAGTACGAAGATTGACGACGAAGAAGAAGAAAGAAGAAGAATAGGAGGAACTAATAAATTGACTCAAATACCCTTAATAAGGAATCATGTGAGTTGCACGTGTGAAATTCTGTTTAATTTTTTGACGAAAGTTATCAATTTGTATTGATTTGTCAAGCTTTTTGAAGTGCGGGAGCAAAATGCCACAAATAAAATATTAAGGGGCAAGTTGCCATACCCCGTAAAGGTCAGGGGGCACCAGTGCTAAAAACTCATATATATATATAACCTATAAGATTACAAACGGACACAAGCCTCATCTAAAATGGCGGTTTGATGCTTAAATTAAGGGTTATTTCAATTGCCATAGTCATAATTTCCAATTGTGTGTGCATATATATATATATAAATATATATATATATATAATGTGTTTGAGCATTGAGGCAGAGAGTCGGAAAAAGGGTTAAAGAAAACAATGGAGAATGGAGTCTTGCAAGAGGTTCTCTACATGGACAAGCAAGACCCAAAAAATAACAAAAAACAAAAATAACAAAGTAGAGAGAACATATAAAAAGAAAATTTTGCCGCGTCGTGAAGCTTGAAAGGAAACCCCATTTGGTATATTCATTATTCTCCTTGTCTAGCGATGATCAACAAGCCACTCATCTAAAATAGATATGACTGCCAAAAAAAAAAATGTCTCTTCTCAGAAAAGGACATGAATTCTATAATTAATAAACATTTCAAAGAATTGTCTGTATATACTTTGTTCAAGATATATTGAATTTTGTACGTACCTTGAGCTTATTAGGAGGAAGTGACTTAGTAGCTGTGGTTCCACTGCCAAAGCCAAACCTTGACCTTCTATCAGCAGACTTTAGGATCTGAAAAGAACACATTAAGGTCTCGTCGACGCTCATCATCGCACCCGCGTTGTTAAACTCGCCACAGTAATTCGGAGCAGAGAATATCGTCACCAGTCTTCTATTAGCAAAGAACTCATAGCCATCTTCCACAACCTGAGACAAACACAGCATAAATTAATCAAATTTTTCCCAAACATTCTTTTTTTTTTTTTTTTTTCCTTCCATAATGTGACAAATAGTACATTGTGTCCAACTAAACCTGGTGAGCGCGGCAAATTAGGTCAAGGCCGAGTTTTCGCAGCGACTCAGCGACTTTATCGGCCCCAAAAGTAAAGGAAACTCCTCTGTCATTCTGTCCCCAACCTTGGATGTCTTTACTAGGATCGGACCATAGGAGATCACAAAGCAAACCTTGTTCTGGGATATCGGTGGGCCGCTGAATAACCCTAATTTGGTTCAAGTTGATCAAATCGGGGGAAAGGCCACCATGCATGCAGAGAATCTTCTCGTCCACTAGGGCCGCCACGGGGAGGCAGTTGAAGCAGTCGGTGAAGATTTTCCACAGCCGCACGTTGAACCTCCTCTTGCACTCGTCGTAGAATCCGTAGATGCGGTTTATGGAGGCGCACTCGTGGTTGCCCCGCAGGAGGAAGAAGTTCTCGGGGTACTTGATCTTGTAGGCGAGGAGGAGGCAAATTGTCTCGAGGCTTTGCTTGCCGCGGTCCACGTAGTCCCCCAAGAACAAGTAGTTGGAACGAGGGGGAAACCCGCCGTAGTCGAAGAGCCTTAGGAGGTCGGAGTATTGGCCGTGGATGTCACCTTAAATGACATGATCATAGCCTTTGTTATTCGCATTTTCTCGATCTTGATTCGCTTAGAAATTCTAGAATTATGGTCTAAATGTGAGGAGTTCAAAAACCATGGCTTAGTGTGAAATTACGTTTTAAAAATCCATGGAGTTTTTTTTACTTGTTTGAAGATTTTGTACTCCAATTTAAGGGAAGATTAGAAATTAGAATAACAGAGATGTAAGAAGCAGAGAAACTGCAAAGCAAAACTAAGTGTTCGGTAAAAATTACTTTTATTATGAATATTTATTGTTCGGAAGCAGGTTTTCAAAAATTACTCATACCATTTTGCCTAACTCAAGCGATAAGTAGTTAATATTTATAGCTTCACTTTTCTGGATTCACTTACTAGAAAAATAGGAAAAAAAATAATATTTGATTTGAAGTTTTGTCCATCCCCCTAAATTTTTTAGAAAAAGTTATTCATACCCGACTTCTGGAATTTCTTGTGGCTGCTTCACTGTTTTAATTTTTTTTAAAGAAATTATAAATATTTTTCTTATAAAATTTAATGTTTTGAGACACAACGACTTCTTATTATAGCACAATTGACAACAAACAACCATCCCTATATAGTATCTTAAGTCCCAAGCAACCTTAATTTTATTGACTCAGTGGTACATTTTTTGTAGCGATGTTAATGCACTCAAACTTTAAGTGTAAAAAGCAGAGATAGAACCTCATCATCACAAAATATTAACCTAATTATATAATATATAAAAATATTACCTACAAAATATAGAATAACATTGAGCTGAACTTTATAAACTTACGTAGAATTTAGCAGTAGTAGGCCGAAAAAAAAAATCAAAAAATGTAAATACAACTTAGTAGCAAACACTAGTTCATAATATTTCTTTCATTTGATCAAATCATAATAAGTTAACTATATATGAAACTTAATGAATGAATCATAGAATATGTGCATCAAATACCCATATAGCCAAAACAGAGCTTCACACACTCATCTACCAATTTTTATTTTGATTTTTATCATAGCCTACTTAAAAAGGTAAAATTATACTAACAGCTCATTTAAATTACAGTAGCACCCCAAAAAAATGACAAAAATTAACTACATGATAATAAAAAATAAAAAAAAAAGTGGGACAAAATTAAGTTTGATAATTACCACAAATCTTAACGGGTGCTTCAAGCTCCAACAGATTTGGCTGCCTCAAGAAAATATCTCTAGACACATAACAAAGCTGTCTTATTTCTGACTCCAAAAGCTGAACTTGCTTCCCTGGATTTGTCCTAACGTCAACAAGCCTATTGATTATGCCATCAAGCACCAAACCATCCATTAATAATAATCAAAGCTCCTGTATAATGTGTTGATAAAAACTAGAGCTATGCAAAGAAAAGAAAGATAAAGAAAGAGGCAAAGAAGGAGAGACAAAGAGATATCAGAATGAGCTTTAATAAAATGGAATGGGAATTTGGGCTTATTGGCATCTCCTTTTGAAAAAAAAAAAAAAAACCAACCCACAACCGCAGAAGTGTAAAGCAAAGAATATATTCTGCTTTGGAAAGCAGTGATCACTGAGAGAGAATGAAAAGAAATGATATAATTGAAATGAGATTGAGAAGGGAATGGGCTAAAGTGGGTTCTCTGTGGCCATTGCGGACCCCAAAAGATAATGCCCCATTGATGATCAATGTCACTAACCCCACTAATTTAATTTCTTCCATCTGATAATTTGCTTTCTCATTTCCTTTTACAAGCAAAAAATATATATGACAACAATCTATATGCTTGCATAACTTATGTGTTTATGTCATTGTTTTTTATTGTTCATGTTTTTTTAGAGCAAAGAGGTTTATTATGGTAGTTCACGCGTACGCGCTTGCTAAGAAAACGTAAGGTTGGGTGGAAAAAAGTAAGGAAAGATAGGAGTGTTAAAAAACGAAGAGAGGCAGAATAATATTAAGATATAATAAAATCTGGAAATTAAATAAAATGGTGCTTCTGCCATGGGAATTGAAATAAAAACCCACTAGTGGGAAACGATTTTAATTGGTGGTATTTGAAAGTGTACAAAAATTATTATGCATTTTACAATAGGTGATTATTATTTTAAATAACATTAAAAAATAAAAATAAAAACAAAAAGAGGAGTATCTATCTTTCTCTGTCTGTGTAAGCTTTTTTTTTTTTTTTCTAAGAGCCGAAACAGCTTTCCTTGCACAAGGAAATAATTAAACAACATTAGAAGAGCTCCACAATAGTCTATAACGAAGGCCAAAAACATCAAATAACAAAAGAAGAAAAAAAGAAAATAAAATTAGTAATGAGGTAAAACAAACAACCAGCAAATCACTTAATCAGTAAAGATGTTTCTCGATAACTAGAAAGCATTGTAACATATGAATTCTTCCTCAACACTTGTCGGCCGAACCTGGCCAAACCGACTACGACGAACCACGATGGAGCTTCAGCGATGGGCACTAGAGACCAAATCGAACCCTAATCATTGCAGCCTTTGGCTGCGGATCCGCCGGCGGACGAGAAAAACCAGAGGTCATCGTCGAACACCTCTTTTTTTTTTTCATTTTGTCATCGGCGGTGGCGATGACGTTTGCTTGGGAGTTTGGACGGTGCCATTGGGGAAAGAATTTTGGGTCCGAAGATTGTAATTTGTTTTTCTAAAATTTCAAATAATAATTGAATACGGTGATTCATTCATTAATGCGAGTTGGTGATGGGGTTGAAGAAGAAGAAAGAGGGAGAAGAAAGGAGGAAGTAGAAAAAAACAATAAAAAAAAGTTATAGAAAGAAATTATCCTCTGCCATGCAAACACATATATGATACATGTTTATTTAATTTCAGCCAATCATTCATTTCTCATTGGTCTGTTTTTTAGTATGTCTCCCATGCAAGAAGTTGCGAAATAAAATTTCAAGATTCTCAAGCGCATTTTTCCACTATTATTCGTCGCCTAAAAATCAAACAAAACTCAAAAATATTTGTGACTTAAAGCCTAATTTGTTTGTAGATTTATATAAAGTAAAGTCATAGACTCAATTCTGGCCAACTCTACTTTCTTACAAAATTTTTTTTTTTTCTTCTTATATTGCATATACTAGCTTTTTTTCTTATATTGCATAAACATGCATCTTATGTTTTGATATGATTATTGAAACGTAAAGTTTGTGAAAACCATTTTTTAGGTGAAGACATATGCTAGTTATATATGCTTTATAATTTCATTTTGAAGATTGAGTTAGGTTAGGAATAAATGTGGAAAATCACATTTGAAAACCAGTGTGCCTGTAAAACGACAGAGGAATAAAAAACGACAACATTTTCTAAAACGACAGAAAATACACAAGCACGATATATTTGGAGAAAACGACATCAAGACATTAAATGAACAAAGTATGAATCAGAACGATACATCAGAATTACATATACCAAATGACAACCCGGACGAAAAAAAAAATTATAGAAGACGGTAGCGACAATAATAGGTGGAAAAACGACTGAATAACAAAAAACGACACCTGATCAGAATTACATATACCAAAAGACAACCCGGACGAAAAAAAAAAAAAGGGTAATTGGCGCCCATAGACCCTAATCTTTTGGACTTTGTACACTTTAGTCCTCGATCTATTATAATAGGCAAATGTCTCCCTTAACTAAATTTTTTTGGCACCGTTAGTCCAACTGCCAATAAAAGGTAACCATATGTTTGTTTACACCATTTTACCCATTCCATTCAATTCCATTTTTTCACTTTTTTCAATCCTCCAAACCATTCTATTCCATTCCACTTTTTTCAACCATTTTTTTCAACTTTCTAAATCCCTATACAATATCTTTAAATCTCAACCATTTATACTACCTCAAAATTTGTAAAGTCAAACTATTTTCTAAATTATTTTTCAAACCATTTTTCAAACCATTTTCAAACTATTTAGAATGGTCAAAAATGACCAAAATGGTTTCTCCAAACGGGGGTAAAGGTTAACATTGGACGGAATTTCTCAATTGAGCAAATCCATATATGCGCATTTCCAGTTATACCCCTGCCTTCTTAGAAACTTAAGAAAAGGAAAATAAAGATAAATAAAAAAAATAAATAAAAAAAAAAACAGGCACTACCATCACCGACGACGACAAAGCCCACAGGTAGCTGGTCACATATTTGGGTATTGGTCGTTGGTACTTACATTCCACGAGATGTGTGATTGGTGTGATATATCGTGTGAAGATCTAGGCTTTTTTTTTTTTTTTTTTTTTCTCCCGGGTGTGAAGATTTAAGTTTTGAAGATCTGGTGATGGTAATTCTTGACCTGTTTGGTTGTGCCCGTGGGCTTGGCTCTAGTGTTGATAACTTGATATATGTGTTCTAAGATTTGGGATTTCCGTGAGTTTTTTTCTTTTTTTTTTTTTCATTTTCCTTTTTTTTTTTTTTAGCTTAACCTTTGAAGGCTTGAGAATATTCTGACGGTTGTGCTTCTCTGCGCGCAAGATCATCAATTCTAGCTTCTTATCTCCGAATACACAAACAAGATTTATATGTGTGTCTATATATGTATGTAATTGTGTATGTCTATATATATATATATATATATATGCTATAAAGAATATGAATTATGTGATCTACAATTTAGAGTTATGATGCAGAATTGTTACGATTCTCAGTTTGGTGTTGGCATTTGGGCTTTTAGCTTTTTAATTATTATTATTTTTTATTTTTTATTTTTTTGTGAAGAAAAAGCAGGGGTATAAAGGGAACTTTAAGAAATAAACCAGTCAACGTTAAAAGTTCCTTTCAATATAAAAAATGCAGTACCAATTGGACTAATATTACCAAAAAAATAAATTGAGCGAGATTTTTGTCTATTAAAATAGATTGGGGATTACAATGTATAAAGTCCAAAGTTCAGGGACCACGGACGCCAATTATCCAAAAATAATAATACAGAAGACGAAAACGACAATAATAGGCGGAAAAACGACTGAATTACAAAAAACGACACCTGAACTGGGAAGCGAAAGATTACATAAAAACGACAGAAAATATAGAAGCACGATGTATTTGGTGAAAACTATCAAGACATTAAATCGACAGAGTAGGAATCAGAACGATACATTGGCATTACATATACCAAAAAGATAAACCGGACAAAAAAATATACAGAAGACGGAAACGACAATAATAGGTGGCAAAACGACTGAATAATAAAAAACGACACCTGAACTGAGAAACGACAGATTACGTAAAAACGACAGAAAACATAGAAGCACGATATATTTGGTGAAAACGACATCAAGAAATCAAGGGAAATTGTGATTTTGACCTTTATATCCTTAGTTTTTAAAGGACTAATGACTAATTTTTTAATTTTGAAAATATTGAATTTTTCTTTGAAACATAAAAAAAAAAGACTAAATACTATATAGACCCCTTTACTTTAAACCACCACAATGAATAATGCTAATTGCTAGGGATCCCAAATTCTTGATTCCAACACATGTGGCACATGCAGATATGTCAACATATCATATAATTATTAAGTCTATTTTTTAAAAAAATTATGTATTACCACTCACATATTGACAAATCATGTACCACATATATTGGGATTATCAAGAATTCAAAATTATATATATATATATATATTTATTTATATTAAGATAACATATAATATTAATACATTTAATCCAAAATTGACATCAGCACCGAAAAACGACAGCAAGATGTTTGGTTAAAAGCAAGATGTTTGCTAAAAAACGACAGCATGAGTATGATAAAAAAAAAAAAAACCATTAAAATAAAGAAAACGACATTATATATACTTAAAGATCAGCCTATGAAAAAAAAAACAACAACTATAAAAAATGACAATAATGGTAGGAAAATGACAATATTCTAATGTAAAAAAACATCGGTAGGTAGTAGAAACGACAACATAACATAAAGTGGACAACAGTGAGGGGAAACCATCCATTACTGATACCAAACTTAAGGATTAAATTTATATACATCAAACTATTTAAAAATAAAGTAACCTTATGTTTTGATATTATAATTATTAAAATATAAAGTTTCAAAATGATTGTTTAGGTAAGATTCATATATATATATATATATATATATATATATATATGCTAATTATGTTTTAGATATTAGTGGAAAGTTCGAGTTTACGTCAAAATTTAAAAAAAAAAAAAACAAACAAACAAATTACTGTAAAAAAGAAGCGATACCTGGACCGAACACGAGACATTATAGAAAAACGAATTAATAATAATAATAATAATATGAGAGCAACATAATAAAACGACATATTAGGTCTGAAACGACATTAGAATTAAGAAAACTACATTACATATTCTAAAACGATCACTTAGCATTATAGTCAAAGAAAGAAAAAAGAAACGACAGATGAAGACTAGAAACGACATTATAGGTTAAGAAAATGACTACATGATGTAGGAAATGGCCATAATAGTACAAACGACAACATAACCAAAAAAAAATGAAAAACGAAAATAAAAATATTAAGTTACGATTCTTCATGAGCTTTTAAACTTATCCTTCTTATAATTCTTTTACGTGGGACTTTCACGTAAATTCTTTTATCACAATTCACATACATGCATACCCAACACAATATTGAGTTCTGGTAGTCACATTTCTGGGACAAAAGTATTTATTTTTATCTCTATTGGATTTAATATTTATTTTATCTAGCTATTTACTTTCAAAATTTATAATATTATTTTCATTTTGCTTTTTATACACTTTTAAAACTGTGTTATGCTTTAAAAAAAAATAAAAAAAAAACACTGTGTGTTCTACTTCGGAAAGTTGTTAGATTTCTAATTCGTCTCTCTGCAGACAAATCTACATAGCACAAGATCATTATATGCGAATCGTAATCCTAACAACCTTTTTCGTAGTAGAACACACCGTTTTAGATTATTGTATCAAAGTATCGAATACCTTCTCTCTTATGAAAATATATATATTGTATAAACAAATGGTAGTATAAGAGAAAAGTTTCACAAAAGAACGTAAAACTATAATGTACTGATTTCAGATATTATAGTGTAAAATATGGGATTCGATGAATTCACTAGCAAGATTTCACACGTAAAGTGTGGGTCCATATATGTAAATGGTAAGTGGCAAAGAAGCCATAGAAAATATGTCAAGAGTAACACAACTTGGAGAGTAACATAATGCTCCTTCGTTTTAAATGAATAATCAATAATTAAGAGTGATTTGAAAAATAGTCAATTCAATTGTGATTGTTATAACAAAATATTTATTTTAACTTTTGATAACTGTATGATATTAATTACAATAGCAAAATTTATTATATATTTTTATTATATATCTCATGAGAAATATATATATTCTGAGAAAAAAAAAAAGGAATTATATAAAGGTTCTCTACATGCAAATGGAAAAGCAAGAAAACTATCATAGGAATAAGATACGCACATGTATAAATATATATTTTAAGGTAGTTAATGTACGGTTGTTAATTCATTATATTATCTTCTAAAGCAACTTTTGGCAAATTAGTCAAATTTTGTAGCTCAAGAGGTGAAAAAAAGGACCCCATATCCTCAATTAAATTTTCTAATACATCGTTATTATTATTATTATTATATAACTAAAAAGAAAGGTCTACTGTAGACTTTACAATAACTTATGTAATTACTCAATTGGTCATGTTAAATAAGAGAATATAGATAAGTTATGAGGGTTTTCTTTGTCTTTATTGCATGCCTTCTCCTTCCTATCCTATCAGGACGTGGAACCCGCGTCGTTTGGATTTCTTTTTTTCAATATAATAATTATATTTTTTGTGTCAATTATGCATTTTTTTTATCAATGCATGCACGTTTCTCGTTAAAAAAAAAAGTACTTCTGTGATTTTTTTTAATAGAAAATAATTTTAGACCGTCAGATTCATCTTTTTTGTGAGTTTCGCATCTTAAAAAGATAAATCTGATGGTCCAGAATTATTTTCTAAAAAAAAAAAAACCCACTAAAGAATTCTCCAAAAAAAAAATATATTTTCCCCCTCTCTTCTCCTTTCTGTTTTTCTATTTAGATTGCTTAGGCTAACCTCATCTGAACATAGAAATTTGAAAAGAAATCATTACAAATTTTTTTTTTGTATTAACATTTATAATTCATTTTTGAAAAATTATTTAAAAAAAATTAAACGATACCCACAGCAATGCGCGGGTTACCTGCTCGTGCATCCTAAAACTCAACGCCATATTGAGTTCGGGTAGTCACATTTATGTAACAAATTTTTTTTATTTTTATCTCCGTTGGATTTAATTTATTTTATCTAGCTATTTACTTTCAAATATTATTTTCATTTTACATTCATACATTTTTTTAAATTGTATGTTCTACTTCGAAAAGTTGTTAGATTTCTAATTCGTCTTTGCAGACAGATCTATATATACACAAGATCATTATGTGCGAATTGTGATCCTAACTACTTTTTTCGAAGTGGAGATTATTGTATCAAAGTATCGAATGTCTTGTCTCTTATGAAAAGAAAATATATATATATATATATATATATATATAAAGAAATGGTAGTATATGAGAAAAGTTCCACAAAAGAACGTAAAACTATAATGTATTGATTTCATATATTATAATGTAAAATATTGGATTCGATGAACCCACTACCCCCAAGCTAGATTTCACACGTAAAGTTTGGGTCCATATATGCAAATGGTAAGTGGAAAAGAAGCCATAGAAAATATGTCAAGAGTACCACAATGCTCCTTCGTTTTAAATGAACAATCAATAAACAAGAGTAATTTGAAAAATAGCCAATTATGTTGTGATTCCATTAGTTGTTATAACAAAACTTTTTTTTTTTTACTTTTTAATAATTTTATGACATTAATTTCAGTAGCAAAATTTATTATATATTTTTATTATATATATCTCATTAAAAATATACAATATATATTCTAAAAAAAATGGAATTACATAAAGGTTCTCTGCATGCAAATGGAAAAGCAAGAAAACTATCATAGGAATAAGAGACGCACATGTATACGTATATTTTAAGGTAGTTATCTTCTAAAGCAACTTTTGGCAAATTGTCAAATTTTGCAGCTCAAGAGGTGAAAAAAAAAAAAGGGACCCCATATCCTCAATTACAAGGGCGCTTTATTAGAATTAGAAATCCATTAGCAGAAACATATATATTTGTGTATTTGGATGAGTGGTATGTGGTTTCACACCTCAACAAAGTAGAGCAAACTACATCGTGACAAGTGTCACGACCAAATTGGTCACTGTCCGTTATAAAAAGCTCACTCGCTTGCCCTATTTTTGCACCAACACAAGAGAGAACTCAACTAGTGTAATTCTAGAGAGAAAGAGAACAAAACAAAATGTCTCCCAAACTTTTGTTAATTATGGTCCTAGTAGTGGTGATACTCACCACCTCCTCCCTCGCTCAACGCGGCGGAGTGAAGCCTCCGAAGAACGGGCACCGAGGGAAAAGGCCGCCTCAACACCCCGAGCAAATAGTGACAGAAGAGAAGCCGGAAGCGATCCTTGGTGGTGGGAATCCCTCTCGGGGGGGCCCGAGGCGTCCCCCGAGGGGCAGGCCTCCAGTCTCACATGAGGGGATCCCACAAGAAAAGAAGCCGTTCCCTGGGGGAGGACAAAAACCCGACCCCAGGGATAGGCCAGAAAAGCCACCACCGGAGCATGGGGGCCACAACCCTAGACACCCTCCGGCGGCAGCGGATGCGAGAAACCCCAATGAGTCGTTCCCTAGGGAAGGACACAAACCCGGCCCCAGGGATAGGCCAGAAAAGCCACCACCGGAGAATGGGGACCACAACCCTAGACACCCTCCGGCGGAGGCGGATGCGAGAAACCCCCAGAAGCCGCCGCATGAGCACCCGCCACATGATAAGCCACCCCACAAGCCTCCACAGGCCGCCTAGATATTATGATCACCTCTCATCAATGGCTTATGTTTTCTCTTTGGCTTTATATGGTTAATCAGAGATATAGCTTGTATGTATATCTCGTCGATATCCTTGGTTATTAAGCTAGTTTTCTATTGCCTCTCGTTGTGTGTTCTACTGTAGTGCTAGTGATGAGCTATATATATACGTACGTCTACGTACGCTAGCCTTCTATTATGTTTTTGCATGAGATCGTGGACGTATAGAGTTCACTTTTGTATCGCTAGACGTAAGTATTAAGGTTTCATTTGCAGTGTCACATATAGACTAGATGCTATATATGCTGCTAGACCGATGGAATGTATTGTGAGCTCTTGATATGTACTTGGAGTTTGTGTAATTTTATTGGATTGTGCTTTGTTATGATATATTGATATATGTTTGATAATATTAATTTGTACGTTGGTGCTGTACCCGGAGTATTAACTTGATAAAACTTGATTAAGAAGAAGATATATAGAGCTAAAGAACAAAGGAAATTTTGGTTAATTGTAACTTAAATATCGCAAAAAAAAAAATCCCTGAAAATTTTAATTATTTACAGTGATAGATATCCATTTGGAAATGAACCCCAACCCCCACCCCCCCCCCCCCCCCCCCCCCCCTCCCCCCACCCCCTTTTTTTTTTTTTTTCCCCTTCTCCATGACATGCCAATGAAATTTACCAATTACTAGCTATCAAATCAATCCGGTCAAATTCACTTAAACTATGTTTGATCAAGACAAATTTATTAGATTCCTATAACCAACACGTGTATGTAGGATATAATTGATTATCAAAATAACTAACATGGACATGTTACTGATTACTTAAATTAATTATCATATCTAGTTGATTGTGGCCAAATTGGTTGTTACGGGCCTATGTTTTAGCGACAAATTACACGAGTGCTAATTAAAGTACTACCAAATCAAAGTAGGAACAATGACATAAGTATCCATTAAGTTGAAAATATGAGAGTATCGTGGTTCCTTATCGGTTTAAAGCGAGTAAGGGTTCCCCCTGTTTCCTAAAAAACCGAAGTATGCAAATACCCAGAATTTATATAACAATAAAAATAAATACCTAAACTTTTGAAGTAATTGAGTTTCTAGTCAATTTGTGAATTACTTGCACATGCTTTTGGTAACTAAGTGAATTACCACCATTTATTATTGTGTAAATAATTGAATAATTTGGGTAGTTGGTTACATTTTTTAAAAGACCCGGTAATAACTTACATTAAGTTTTAAAAATTGGGTATTCACTATAATTTCTCATATTAAATTGGGAAAGTACCCGTTTCATTCCCTTTTTTTTTTTTTTGCTTTAAAAATTCCGATCCAAGATCTAAATAATTAATAACAATTAAAAAAAAAAAAAACAAATGAGCGGGATAATGAGTACAGGTTTCGTACCCGTTTTATGCAGATACAGATACATTCATACTCATTTTTAGGGAAAACATATATCCATACCCATTTAAAAAGGGCTACGGTACCCGTTTTTCAACTGGAATATCGTATCATTGGGTTTTGCAAAAATGATAAAATATGCCTCTTGTTTTCAATGTCCAACAATATACAATGACTTAAATTTTATTCTATTAAGTTAATAAAATTACTATATTAACATTTAGCTTAAATAGATATTGATTTCTTTTTCTTTTTAAATACAAGGAATACAATAAAATAAAATTCAATTTTTATTTTTTTTAAATATAAAGACAAAAGTATATCCGTTACTAATTAAATCTATTTACAGATCGTAACAAAATTTGTTGCTATATATATCATAATTATAGCTTGACTGTATACGATGGCTGAATTTGTCTAGAAAGAACAAATTTTGTTATGAAATTGTAACAAAATTTTTTATGATATAAAACAATTATGAAAATTTTGTTAAAACATGGAACAAATTGGGAAAAATTCCCAATTCACACACAAATCCTAGTCTCTCGCTGTCTTCGATACAAATCGAAACTCAAACCTCACAACTAGAGCAAGAAGAGACAACAAAAAATGCTCCTTTCGCCGAGACATTCTTTACGTCATGTCTCGTCTTATTTGCCATCGGGTAGACCAGCCATTTCCTCTGCATTTGCTCTTACGAATCCCAGAAGCATTCCCAAAGCCCCTGACAAAGACTCGTTTGTCGCTTTAATTGATCGAGAAGATCATCAAGTGCGACTTTTTCTCCGACATCTCCAAGCTATGCGACCGCCTTGACTGGCTCGAAGCTGTCAAGATAAACTGAGTGCGAGAGACACCGACCTTCACACGGCAAGAATCATTGCGCACCATCGACTGGGGAAGGGAAGAAATTTTTTTCTTGTGAGACTAGTGAAGTGAGGACATTTTGGTCTAATCATATATAAGTTTTTATTTTTAATTACTAATATCTTAATTTTTAAAAATGAAGGTCATTTCTTTAAAATATGGACCACAAATAGCTAAAAATCTAACTTACCCAAAAATAAATTAAGGTATATTTCTATCATTTTTCAAAGCTGATAGATTTTTCGTCGTTTTAAAACCCATTAAAGTAGAGCTTTCCCAACCTGTACATAGTGACAAATTACTTGATTTTGTATGCAAATTAAATATATAGCTGCAAATTCGCGCAGATATCTCGTCATGCTCTAAGCTTGGATTACTTTAATTACCCTACTCTCTTGGTGTGAAAATCAGGATAACAACCAGTACTTTATACTTAAATAACACTAGAAATTTTGTTGAGAGAGTTTGCTTTCTTTCCATTTCAAATTAAAGTACTTAAAAGTTGCGAAGACGAATTAAGAAGCAACAAATTATGTGCAAAAATTCTATCTCACACGTTGCTAGTCCTTTTTTCACACTAAAATAATAATGAACTGTTCTGATGACTGCATTTTGATCCACACTGAGAAGTGGGACCCATCTGATCACGGTGACTAACTTTCAATCAAAAGTGACTAAAATCCAAACCACTTTCTTTCTCTACGTATACAGGTGCAATGTGCCAAACCTTTGCTTTGTCGAATTGGGTATTATTATCTGGAACTTTTGAACAGTGATGCAATTCGTTACTGACACGTTCAATGCTCTAAGTTTGAACACAATGAATAAAGTCATATAGGGTTTGAAATAATTTATATCACACGACATCCAAAAATGAAGATATTTGAATCAATATTCCACTTTCCTTTGTTTCAACTACTAGTCCACCGCATTACACTAAGATAATATATTACGCTGGTTGGGACGTAATTCGAGCTATAGTAGTTAATATTTACTCATGAATAGCAAAAAATAAATAAATAAATAAATTATAACTGCATATTTTTTTAGTTCGATCTTAAAGAGTGGAAGAAAAACAAAAGTTATTTAAATCTTGATCCATCCCCTTCTTTAAAATATAAAATTTACTTTATATGATGTTATTACCATCAATATATTAATTAATATATATTGAAATTTTCTTATATATAACTAATTATTCAAAAAGATATTGAGCTTGGTTCAACTGGAAGACAAAAATAGTCTCTATTTATAAGTGATACAAGGAATTTATCTTTTGTTTATAAGCGTTAATCCGGGCTTAATTTGAGTTGAATAATGTTACTCAGTTATCCCTTATAGCGTTGTTTGAATTTACATTGGCCGACCTAGTAACATATTTTTAAATCTTAGGAGGAAATTAGGTATTTAATTTTTATATGATATCATTATGTCAAAGTATAGATTGATTGGTGGTTAATTTATAGACCCAATCTAGAACTCAACATGTTACTGAGAAAAACAAGCAATATTTATCGCTTACCTGTCTACTTTATTCATTTGATATGTATCTACGAAATTGTTTTAAGTTTTTTTCTCTCCGACAAAGAAGCTGTAAACTTTGAATCTCTATCAAAAGGAAACAATATTTATGTCGACAGTCTCATCCGAGATAAAGGTATTATATACTGATTTATATAATGTCACAACATATTATATTTAAGGTTGAGTTTTAACTTTTTTTAGTACTGCTTCGTGTAGATACATCCTTTATTTTGGCAAATGGAAGGTTAAATTCCATTTGAAAAAGCGGAATAATTTAAAATAGGAATATGCTTTTAGATTGGCGAATCATAAATAGTTTTTGTTGGGTTTGGTAAGATCTAGTACAGTTCACATATGATAATAAAACTTTTTTTTTAAAAAAGGAAAAATTTTAATTTAGTCCCTGTGTTTTATCAAAAATCTAATTTTGTCCCACTGTTTTCAGTAATTACAAAACAGTCTCTCTGTTTGTCAAAATGCGTCTATTCTATACCCTGAGCTCGATTTTTGACAAAAATATTTTACGAAATTTTATAATATTTCAGAATTACCCTCAATTAAAACAACGATTAAATGAAATGCAACCGTTTTGGATAGGGGTAAACTTGGTAGTTCATGTATTAATTCGGTAAGGTAATATATAATAGATGCATTTTAACAAACAGATAGACCGTTTTATAATTACAAAAAATAGAGGGTTAAAAAAAACGACATCAAATATAAAAACGACAGTAAATTGGCAAAACGACTAAAACTAGGGAAAAACGATTACAATCTGGTAAAACGACAGAAAATTTAAAACGACAGATTGTAGAAATGACAGAGAACTATCAAAACGACAGGATTACAGAAATTTTAGGAAAACGACAGGAAAACATAAAACGACTGGAAAGTAGAAAAATAACAGAGAAACATTAAAACGACAAAATTTAAAAAAATGAAACCAATTATCTAAAACTAAATTTACATTTGAGTTTTTTTAATTAATAATGAAAATAATTATAAACCAAAAATACTAAAATTAATTTATTTAATAATTAATCATTTAATTGTATAAGTAATTTTTTTAAAATTAAATAAATAATTATAATTGGTGGAATTTATTAACTATTATAAGAATTCCAAGTTGTTAAATAGGCCAAAAAAAAAATCACAAAATTTCATGAAATTGCGTTAAGTATTTAATTTACCTAAAAGTATTTAATAAAATTATAGAACTATTAATTAATCGCACGATACAATTGTACGATATTTGTTATGAACCAAGATAATGTAGATTTATTGTCGCCATTTGTGATCACTAATTTTTGCTGGCAACTACACTTAGGCTTTCAGTGACGAATATTGTTGTCGTCGATTCTATTATTTCCTACATATATATTAAAGTTTAAATCAACATGAGTATATAAAACTGCTGACATAATAATTCAATCTTACTATTATATATAGAGCACGCAATAGCACATACATCATCAATGACATTAAACAAAAATATTTCCTCCAATCAGTACCAATAGGAAACTTGAATCCATACTCAAGTTATAATTAGGCTCCAAGTGGACGGCACAAATTGGCTAGGGAAAACAAATCTAGATCAGTATAGTAAGTATAACTAATTTGTCTAAATCCAGAATTAAACACATCAATCAAAATCTGCATGTGAAATCAAGAAACGCGGCTGCTTGAGCCACGATTTTCTACTGAAAAGACCTTAATTAATTCTCAATAAGAAATTGCAAAAAGGAACAAACGATATATGTGTTAATGATTTTGATGTTATTCATGTTGTTGGTCAAAAAAACGTTTGCATTTGAAATATTTTATTTCCCTGAATAATGCTCTTGAGATACACCAAATGCTGACTTTGCACAAAAATCCCTATTTGGAGATTAAGGCCTACTTGGAAATGTAGCTCTTAAATAAAAAAAATGTTATATATATCATATCAGCTATGCTATAAAAGTATATTCGCAACAGCATATTCTAAGAATATGATCTAATTAGTTGATTATTTAAAATAGTTTTTACACAGTAATTATTGAAAAATCATTTTGAAAACTACTTCTACCAAATATTCGACTGAAACCGAATCTAAAAACATTACTTGAAATTCTGTAGTAATATGCTTAATTATGTGATAAATAGTTCTGATGATTCAAATTCATTACATATATATATTGTGGATATATTCAACCATGTAATCACCACTTCCTGGACTTATACATACGAGTGCTAACTTAATTCTTAAGTACATATCCGTTTCTCTTCCTCCACAAAAATAATTATGTGTGCCAGATACAGTATATATTTTGGAATTTTTATAAGAGTAAGGTTACTGAATTTGTTCTCGAGCCAGACCGCCTGTAACTAATTATTGCAAGTTTGGCTTTCGTTTTAGTAGGAAATAGCAGTCATGACATTATTATTTTAAGGGAAAATTTTAAAATAGTCCTTGAGTTTTATCGAAAATCTGATTTCATCACTCTTTTTATAGTAATTCCGGAATGGTCCTTCAATTTTTCAAATCGGTCTAAAAATATCATTTTGCGTTGACTAAATCTTAATTTTTTTCAAAACGACAAAACTACTCTTTATAAAAACCATTAATTCAACTTTCAAAATTTAATAAGATCATTTATACCTCAATATTGGGTATAAGTGTAATTTTTAAAATATATTCAGAAAATAAAAGTAAAATATATTGTATATGTGTAATTTTTATATATAGAGGTTGGATTAATGATTATTATAAAAGGTGGTTTCATCATTAAGAAAAGTTGTAAGTTTTAGTCAACACAAAAGGATAGTATTATACCGATTTGAAAAACTGAAGGATCATTTCATAATTACTAAACACAGAGGGATAAAACTGAATTTTCGGTAAAATTCATGGACTATCATAGAATTTTCCCTTATTTTAATTCTTTTAAATTTAAATATTATTTTTGGCCTATTCTATATTGCCCCACTTTAATATAATATCATAAAGAGACGACATAACAAATTTAAAATAATTGATACATCATTCTTTATATGGTGAAGTAGGCAAATACTCAGAATTTATATAACAATAAAAATAAATACCCAAACTTTTGAAGTAATTAAATTTCTAGTCAATTTATAAATTACTTGCACATGCTTTTGATAACTAAGTGAATTATCACCACTTACCACTGTGTAAGTAATTGAATCATTTGGATAGTTGGTTACATTTTTCAAAAGATTAGATAATAACTTACATTAAGTTTTAAAAATTGGGTATTCAATATAATTTCTCTTCTTTATATTGTTATATTACTTTTTGTTTTATCACATTAGAATTATAAATAAGTAGAGTATACGTATAGGCTCACAATCATTTCCTCTGGACATTATTGATATTGATTTATACGTACTTGCCGTCAAAGTAGACTTTCGGTTTGGTTAAAATAGATTAACGTGATGGTCACAATCTCTTGAGCCAAGTAACTAAGTAAAAAAATAATGTATAGTCTCATAAGTATAATAATTTATATATATAATATTGCACTCACCGACATCGATCGTCCAATGGTATAAACTCTTTGGGTAAAATCAAATAGTTTGGAATGTATGGCGTCTTTTGGGTAAAATCAAAAAGATGTTAGGCCTAAGCGGAATCATGACTAGATGTCGTAATCATCACCATTAATGTTTCTCGACTAATGTTATTAGACTAAAAACTAGAATAAGGGGGAAATCAAAACTACAAATGCACACAAAACGAAAGCACCGTCGCCTAAAACTCCTAGTTTTCAACTTCTATGGGACCCAAATTCACCTATAAATTCATCACTATGTCACACTCCAACAAAGCTAACAAATCCCGGTCTTGACTTCTGTCTCAAGGCGTAGGTATGAACTAAATGAACAAGATTTTGACACCACACCGGCATAAGCCCTAAAACTACTATAAATAGCCACTCTTTTCACCACTTTCTCTTCACCAAAACAACAAGAAAATAATATTTTCAAGCATATCAATATATGATAGTTCACAAAATGCCTTCCTCTCGTTTTCTCACACTATTTTTCCTTGCAGTGGTATTTCTCGCCACTCAAACCCTAGCCGATGATTACAATAAGCCCCCTCCAAAGCCCTACAAGCCCACACCTCCCATCTACCCTCCTCCGGTCCACAAGCCGCCGGAGGCTCCTGTCTACAAGCCTCCTCCGGTGGAGAAGCCGCCGCCAAAGACTCCTATTTACAAGCCACCACCAACCCCGGTTTATAAGCCGGAGCCAAAGCCAAAGCCCAAGCCGGAGCCCAAGCCAGAGCCCAAGCCGGAGCCCAAGCCGGAGCCAAAGCCGGAGCCGAAGCCGGAGCCAAAGCCGGAGCCGAAGCCATACAAGCCGGAGCCAAAGCCGGAGCCGAAGCCGGAGCCAAAGCCGGAGCCGAAGCCGAAGCCATACAAGCCGGAGCCAAAGCCGAAACCTCCTACGCTTCCGCCAATAGTGGTGAAGCCGCCAACGTACGGGAAGCCGCCGCCGCCTTACTACAAGAAGCCGTGACCGGGCCATGATGATTGAGTAATTACATGAATGGATATATGTGATGAGTATGGATAGAGTGTTACGTGTGAGCTAGGTTATATTATGGAAAAATAAATAAGAGTTGTTTAAGACTCATGAGCATGCATGATGAGACTATTATACGTACCATGTACGTACTTTAATTTTAGCATGTTTTGCATGCTCATTGCTTTGTAGCTGATAAGATCTATCCATATTGTTATCTCTTATTTAATTAATACCCAGTGGCATTTTGTGTTTTTTATATATGCGTACGTATGAACATATATCTGTTTACTAAAATATTGGCTATATCGAACATCTTATGTAACTTGTCTTCGCATCTAATTATTAATTGTTTTCAGTGACATCAAGTAAAAGAAAGTGTGTGTGTATATATATATATATACGGAAATATATATAAGCGTTGCACTTGAGCAATAAAGATAACGTTATGTAAATAAATAAATCAAATTCATGAAAGTCATATTTAGATATAAAGCATACAAATGTGCAATTATGCATAATGTCTAGAGAAAACTAAAATTCATAGTTGTGTGACTCGTAATTTAATGGGTGAAGTAGGCAAATATCTAAAATTTATATAACAATAAAAATAAATACTCAAACTTTTGAAGTAATTAAGTTTCTACTCAGCTTGTGAATTACTTGCACATGCTTTTGGTAACAAAGTGAATTACCACCACTTATCGCTGTGTAAGTAATTGCATTATTTGGGTAATTGGTTATATTTTTCAAAAGATTGGGTAATAACTTACATTAAGTTTTTAAAATTGGGTATTCACTATAATTACTAGTCGACTTATAAAATTATACAACAACGGAAAAATAATAAAACAATCCTGATTTTTAATTCAATGGCAGTACTATCACTCTTAAATTATGAAGATATATATTTTGAGTCATATATCATAATAAAAGTATCTTTTCAATATTCATAGTTGTGTCATGTGTGGTCAATATTTTTTGCAACGTACTCAAACTTTGATTCAAGTATTCTTACTATAATATAAAGCAATCTTTCCAATTTTCAATTCAAATATTACAACTAAATTTCTATCCAAATATTAATTTGAATTATAAAATTTTACCAAACAATAACTCAAATCAAAATGATCTAAATTTTGTATCATAATTACTTACCAAATGATTTAGTGTAATTTGAAAAAGGGCTAATTAAGCAATTAGCCATTTTAAAGGTAAAGTTTGAATGATTTAGTCATAGTTTCACGAATTTAAGGATTTAGCCATAACATATAATATTTTATGTTACATGTAACATATATACGTGTAAAAAGTGTAACATTAAATGTAACATTGTAACATAAAATGTAACATGTATAACATTACATGTATATATGTTACATGTAACACAAAATCTTACATGTTATGGCTAAATTCTTAATTTCGATATTTTAGGGCTAAATCCTAAAAAATTACTCAAAAGTTTTGCTAAATGCCTAAAAATCTCTTTGAAAAATAAGTCCATCATCCATGGTTGCTTTTTGTAACCAAATGTACTATTGTTAAATTATTAAAACTTTCCTATTTATTTGCTCCTCTTCTGATCATTATTATTTTTTAATTGCTTTTTAGTGATTATACATGTCTATAACATTTTAAATTAAAATAGTACTTCTAAAAATGCAATATATCAAACAATTATTTGCCTCGACTTCCAAAATATATATATTTATATATATACGATTTATTCAAGTTTCTTTCTCTAGTTTAATTTTGCCTTGACTTCCGCGATTAATGTACCTAGACGTTCTAAAACACATATATAGTCCTCAAAATTCTCGATAGTTTTTTCTTCGTTGAACTAGAAAAACCCTATATTTAAGCTATACATTACCAGAAGAGGGACCAAAAGTCTCTGCTCCTTGACACCTTGCCCTATTAAACGCAACAAATATAATATAGCTCACTAATCTGAGCCGACAATTTTGATTTTTGTTTCCGCTGATATTCCTTGTTTGGATGTCTTTGTTTTTACGTATAGATGATTTGCAAAGAGCCTAGACCTATCTAGCTCGTACAGCAAGATGAAGAAAATGATACGACTCTGGTTAGGCATTAGTCTTTCTTAGTTGTAGCTTTCTTTGACAAATATTTTGCAATTATTATTATGGAAAAAATCTTGGATTAGTATACTCGAGAGGAAACGATTTCGGTTTATTATAAGGTATACTCTATTGTAAATACTTCTATTATTATTATTATTATGAGGACATATATGCTGTATATTAACTTAATCAGCGTGGAAATTAACATTGCAGAGGCTATAAGGAATTATCTCCAGCTACACGAGTTGGTGGTTTTTTGCTCTTGATATGCAGTGGTCAAAACTAACTAATCATATGCTTTTTTTTTTCTTATTAGCCGTTTGGTGCTTCTTGTTACAAACAACTGCATAAAACTAGAAAATTTTATGGATCAGAAAATAGTTTAGAATCTTTTTGAAAGCCATATACTAGAATGAAATTTGGCATAGAAAAGAAAATGTGATGAACTCTTTATCTTTATTATAGGAGCTGGGTTTTAAATTACTCGCTTTCTGGTACAATCTGTGCGTAAATTTTTTTTTATTAGCATATACATTCGATGAAAATTCTTGATCCATCACTCTCCCCAGTTTGAAGGTACAAACCTCTAAACCTGCAAAATTAATTTGATGATATAGCTTAATATATATACAACCAATTCAATTGCATAGAATCAAGAAAAAAACCAAGATCCTAAAGACTTGAAACTTTTGATCCTTTAATCTCTACTTAAAAACATTTTTTTTTTTCAATCTTGAAGCATATTATACTGAGGAACTGGAATTTTGCTATCTTCATTTTTGTGTGTTTCAGAATTATATGGCTACACATTACGAATTAAAGCGATTTGTGTCAGTTAGAAGTTTTATGATCCCCTGTTTCTGCTTTTGCCCAAATGTATTCAGAGTAAAAAACATCAAAGCACAGAAGATAAAAAGGTCATAGTCTCACCTACTTGCTATACCACATTTGTAATAAGGTCAAATTGTAAAATCTCAATTCGAGAAACACAAAATATGTACTGCTACTGAATTTTTCAGAAGAAAATCTTCTATTATTTATTAAAATATATATATAAAAAAAAAACTGTAAACTCATATTCTTAACCACGATGCTATAACATCCTCAAGGATCACAAAAATCATCAAGCTTAAGAACCTATTTGAATAATCATAGACATTTCAATCATACACCACTAGCTTATTGTACTCTTCGCCAGAAATAGCTAATTTCATCACATCTTCAGGGTTCACAATCCCACCTCCCTCCAAGAACATTGTCAGCAGATTCTTCGAAAACCCGCTCACGAGCGCAACCCCGGCTTGCTTGGCGACCACCGGAGTCGAAGACGAATCCCGGAGGTTCCAAAACACGATCTCCGGCACCTTGTTGTAGCCTTTCTCCCTGAATTTCCTCTGTATCACTTCATAGTCGGTTTCCCAGCTCGCTTTGACCACGCCCTCGCTCTCGTCTCCCTCGGGCTCGGTGGTCTCACGAGCACAAGCCGCGTCGAATTCCATGTCGCTGAACACAAACACCCTCTTGACCAACTGGTCCTCGCTCAGCTTCCCTTCCACGGCCACGTCCAAAATCCGATCGAACACTTTCTGGAAGTCGGTGTTCATGCCCCAATCCATCCTCCTCACGAACCCGGTCTTCTCCGAAAGGGTCTCCCCTTCGATCAAATGAATCTCGGGGCTCTCGCTGAACGTGATCACCCGCCCTTTCCACGGCTCCTCGCTCAGCTCCGACACCAGCAGCCCCAGAGCCACCGCCACCTCCATTGGCACCCCGCTCATGCTCCCCGAGACATCGCAAACCGCAATGCAGTTACTCAGCTTCCCTTTCTCCCTAAGATCACTAACCATCCTCTCCCACTGAAGCTCCGCGACCTTCCCTCCGTCCCCGTCCTCTAAAGACGCGACGATCTCGTGGGGAAGCAGCGCCCCCGCGGCGATCTTCGCCTTCCCGCTCCTCACCTCCTCGAGATACTCCTCGAACCGCTCCCCGTCGTGCTTCGAGAACAGCCCCTTGTAGTTTTTCATCGCCACTGAGGCGACCCTTTTGTACGGCAAAACCCCCCATTGATCGGCACTCATGTAGACCTCAGGCAAGTCCAACGCCCTGTGGAGAGGCACGAGAACCTCTTTCCTCAACCTGTCTCTGACCCTATACACGTAATGACTCTCTTCAATCCCCTCATACTCATCACAAGACCCTCTGGGAAAAACCCTCTTGGCGATCCCTTCACAGATCAGAACACACTTGTCATAGGAGGAGTCGATCGAAGGACACCATTTTGAGGCCAAACTGATCTTGCCAATCTCTCCAGACCTCAAAAACTCCATATCCGATCTCAAAAGCTCGGCGAAAACATCGCAAACAGAGTCGTACAAAAACCTGTAATCCAAATCGCTCTCGTACCTCTCCAAAGCCCTCTTGGCTTTGGCCAATTCTCTCTCTTTTCTCAAAGCCCTGGCCTTTTCCTTGTCCAAGCCCTTCACGGCCACGCCTCTGCTCTCTCTCGCCGCTTTCCTCGCATCGGAGCCTTCGAGAAGGCGATAGAGGATCTCCGGCAAGTCCTTGAAGTACCCGAAGTCGGCGAAGGCCCTGAGGTTGAGGGCTAGGGTTCTGGGGTGGCTCTGGTGGAGCCAAAGCGACGCCGTGTAGAACCCTTCGCGGTCGGACTTGCCGGTCCCGCGGACGCCTCGGAGGTTGCAGATGAGCTTGAGCGTGGTGAGGGGGTCGTGGGCCCAGGCCGAGATCAGCCGCCGGATCAGATCCGGCGGAGGGGTATCGGGGACGGCGTGGAAGAAGAGGTCGAGGCAGGGGTCGCCGGAGGAAAGGAACGTCGGGGAGAGATTCTCGGTGAGGCCCTTCGCCGGAGAGGCGAGGCTGAGGGATTGGGTCTGGGAGACGATCGGCGCGGTGGGGTCCGCAGAGGGGCTTTGGGTCTGGGTTTGGTTTTCGGTTTCGATGATGATGCCGCGGCGGAGGGGATTTCTGGCGGCGAGTGGGCCCAGGAGAAGAGGGGGTTGTTGTGGGGCCGCCATGTTTGGATGCTTACGAGGTCGAAAGGTAATCTGGCCAAGTCAAGTGATTAGGGTAGTGAGGACAAAACTATAAAAGAGAGGGCTTTGACTTTTTTCTTTTTTTTTTTTATTAATGGATTTATATGGGCCAAATTCATCTAGACAAACTATTTGGGCTCATTGCTATAAACCAAAAAAAACGACTTGGGCTAATTTACTCAGGTTGGCCGAAACGAATCTAGATGGTTAGCGATAGACCTTAGAAATTTTCAAAAATGTCAGCACTATTTGTTTTTGAAAAATACCATTTTTTTTTAGTCTCTAGCATCTTTTAATAGTGAATTGATCAAAGTACCCCTCTTTTTTTTGTTATAAATGAGGAAGACAATAAGGGAAAAAGGGACAATATGGTAATTTGAAGATGAAAAAAAGTGGCATGATATGCAATTGTGGCATCGGTTACAAACTTAAATGTAAAATGTGCATGAGATCAAATTTTCGCAATGAAAAAATTTGATCTCATGCCACATTTGACATTCAAGTTTGCAATCTATGTCATTATTTTATGTCATGCACTTTTTTATTATCTAATTACTATGTAGCCCCCTTCTTCTCTCTTATCTTTTTCATTTCTAAAAAAAAATGGACAATTTGGTCAAATTTATTAGGGCTGCAAACTTTTTTTTATTTTTATTTAAATGGCATGTTTAAAAATAAGTTGTCCAAAAGTGACATTTGTCAAAATTTCCGATTTGCAATTCCCCGATTTTGTAATTGTTTTCAACGAGAAGTTTAACCATTTTAAACCCGTTTTCTACCCGTTGTTAAACTGAGAGATTTTGAGGAATGCCACTCTTTTAGCACAATGATAATCTATGCCTCATGTGTATTGTACTTGTAATTTACAGTGAAGTAAATAAAATACCCAAATTTACAAAATAATAAAAATAAATACCCAAACTTTTAAAGTAATTGAGTAACTAGTCAATTCGTTAATTGTTTGCATGTGTTTTTGGTAGCTAGGGTATGTTTGATAACATTTTTGTTTTTAAAAACAAAAATTTGGAAGTATTTTTGCAATTTTGTGTTCAAAATTTTTAAAAACACAAAGCATGTTTGGTAATCATTATTTTTTACTTGTTTTTAAAAACGAAAAGCACAAAATAAAAGTTTGTAATTGATAAAGAAGGAGTGAAAACATAAAAAAAAACATAAATATGAAGTATGAGGAGAGTATATAATTGAGAAAACACAAAAAAAAAAAAAAAATTCTTAAGATTTGATGTTCTGTTTAAAAAAAATTTGAAAACAAGAATTTTTTTTTTCCTCTATTTTTTAAAATATGTTTCCAATTAAAAAAACAGAAAACGAAAATAGATTTACCAAACGTGTTTTTAAAAATAAAATTACACTTACAAAAAACGAAAGTGTTACCAAATACACCCTAAGTTAATTACCATCAATTACTACTATATAAGTAATTGAATCACTTTAGTATTTTATTAAAAATAGGTATTCACTATAATTTCTCAAAAAAATGCCTAAAATTTTACACAACAAACATCGAGTGAAAACAAATAGAGCATATCACTAGGGGTATAAATTATAAAGTCTAAAAATGATCTTATTTTGTAATTTTGCATTGAAATTTGTGTTGCATTTATAAACAACTACAACCCTACAAGTATAGAGTTTTTCCTTTTTTTTTTTCATGGGAAAAGAGCCCTACAAGTATAGAGTGGAATATAAAAAGCACGCCATTTGAATTTAGGGCAAAATTAGATGGAGAAAATATCATTAATATATCCTAAGTTTTTACAAAATGAAACAATTACACTCCAAATTCATAATTGCATATCCCTTAGTTTGCCATGACAAAAATATCCCTCTAATCATCAGTCATGAGCTAATTAAATTTTTTAAATTCATATAATTATGAAATTTGATAGGTCAACAAATATTTTTAAAAAAAGTATAAAAATATTAAAATTTTTATTCTTTGTTCTTATTTTCTTCTTGTACTTCTAGTGTCCCATAGATTAAAGCGAAAGAGACGATAACTCAGAATTTCTATGCTATGTCTATTAAAATTTTGTCACTTTACACTTATCTTCCATTTGACACCAATTATTTTTCTTAAAAAAGTAATATAACATGCAAAACATATTTAATATAGCAAAATTTTAATATTAAAAGTGATATATCTCTAAAAAAAGCCCTAGGAGACTGGGACTCGGTTTGTATATATATACTAGTTTTTATACACGCGCTCCGCGCGTATACAGCACGTGTAAAATAATATAACCGATAAAAAAATAATAATGTATATTTTTGTTAAATTAAAAAAAATGTGATATTTTTGTTATTTTGAATAATTAAAGTGGTAATTTTACTATTTAATATAAATGCAAGGATTTTTTAAAAATTTTATAAACTTAAAAAAAAAAAGCTTAGAACAAATAAACTAAATAAAAAATAGTTACGTTAAAAAAAAGTATATGACAATGGGTGTCAACAGATCGAGAAAAATATTCTGAATCCAACCGTTGCAAAATTTTTTTTTTTCGAGATCATTACAGTTAAAAAATAGTATTGAAGCGATTAAAACAAAAAAGTAAAAAAGACAAAATGAATTTATAAAAAAAAACCCTCCAAAATTTATGAATTTATAAAAAAAAGTCCCTTTAAAATTGCAAAAAAACCCTTTAAAATTTCTCAAAAACCTTTAAAATAGGCCCTTAAATGTAATTTTTAAAATAGAAAATAATTTTAAAAAAAATAAGAGATGTCACGTGTCGTCCACAAAAAACGCTACATGGTACTCCAATTGTAATATGAGGGTGGCTACGGTGGAGAGAAAAAAAAACCCATGAATGAAAAAAAAACACACAAAAAGACAAAATAGATAAACTCATGAATGAGTAGTGATTTGTGAGTGCGTAAACAGTAAACACACTCTCTCTTTTTATATATGTATAGAATAGATGTATAGATTGATAAAATTTGACATTAAGCCATGAAAAAAACAGTAATGGATTAAAAGAAAAAATTAATTGGTCTTTCGTGAGTAATGGAAAAAGGCAGTATTGGATAAAATCCTTAATCCATCATTGATGTAACACAGTTTAAAAAAAAAAGAATAGTAATTAATATTTTTTTATGAAATTCATAATAATTGAATATAGTCCTTACAAAGTGAGTTTATTTAAATGATGTCTACACATATTATTATAGAAATGAATGCAAAAAAATAAAAATAAAAAAGAGAAAAAAAGTTAACAAATAAGAAAAAATTGTTTAAAATGTGTAAAAAAAAAATTCATAAGTTGGAGTTTGTGTTAGAATAGCATGCAAAAAAAGTATTGGAATAAAAAAAAAAGTAAAAAATTTTGTAAAAAAGGTTATGTTAAATTCAAAATTTAAAATAAAAATAATAATTAATAAATATAGCTTAAGTGCATTTAAGGATTGAAAACAAAAATAGAGTACGTGTAAAAAAGATATATAAAAAAAAAAAAAGAGAAAAGAGAAAAAGATGAGAGAGGTGGGCTATGGAATAGAAAATGAAGGAAGATGAGGAGAGAGAGTACGATGAGTTAATTTCTTTATTGGGTTCGGATTTGTGACGAGGGGCGCGTGAGGTAGAATAAAAAAAAAAAGAGTTGCATTAAAAGACAAAATAAGTTTACCTCTGAATGAATAGTAAATATGTGTCTAAAGTAACAGTAGAAAATGAAGGAAGATGAGGAGAGAGAGTACGATGAGTTGATTTCTTTATTGGGTTCGGATTTGTGACGAGGGGCGCGTGAGGTAGAATAAAAAAAAAAAGAGTTGCACTAAAAGACAAAATAAGTTTACCTCTGAATGAATAGTAAATATGTGTCTAAAGTAACAGTAAAAAATGAAGAAAGATGAGGAGAGAGAGTACGATGAGTTGATTTTTTTATTGGGTTCGGATTTGTTACGAGGGGCGCGTGAGGTAGAATAATAAAAAAAAAGAGTTGCACTAAAAGACAAAATAAGTTTATCTCTGAATGAATAGTAAATATGTGTCTAAATAACAGTAAAACTACTCATCTTTATATAATAGTTATAGATATATATATAGGTTACTTTCATAAATGCCGTCCAAATCAAGTACTTCGTGCACCTAAGCATCTTTGTATGCGTGTGTATTCATGTCATATTGATTTAGTTTACACTTTACACGACTATTACAGAAGGAAAAAAAAAAAAAAAGTTATAAGAGGACGAGAAAAAAAATCTATTAAAATTACTGGAAAAAAAAAGGTAAAAAAAGAAAATGTCACAATTGATTGAATACATTTAATTAGCTGCAGTATAGAAAAGATGACCAAGTTCACTTAACCCTTTGTTTTAATAAAGCCTCTCCTTTTTAATTGATTTTAAATCTTAAT
Organism: Boehmeria nivea var. tenacissima; assembly: GCA_018132145.1. Lineage (NCBI taxonomy): Eukaryota > Viridiplantae > Streptophyta > Magnoliopsida > Rosales > Urticaceae > Boehmeria > Boehmeria nivea. The sequence continues at coordinate 12,102,675 of CM030883.1, forward strand.
TTACCTACCTAGGTGGCATTTAGTGAGGTTTCTATAAGAAACATAGGACAAACCACTTTTGAACCCTTTTTTTGGGCAAAGCCAGTTTGATCTTTACTTTGACTCTGACCACGAAGAATTTCAACCCCTCAGATTTTTCAGGTGAACCGAAAGATGTTTAAAAATTGTCACGTGACTGTATTTCTCTTTGGTTATGACCATTCTAATTTGCGTCTATATCTTAAAACCAAACTCAAACGCAAACTTCCTTACCCTTTCACGAATGTTCGTTCAAATTATTCTAGAAGACTAGCCTTGTATGCGTCAACCACGCGAGCGTGTATATGTTGTAAAACAAAAAAATAAATAAATAAATAAAAGAGATGAAAATTCGAAGTTAAAATTAGTATGACATTATAGATGTGTAAAGAATTCGAAAAGAAAATTACAACTAACTCTTTGATAATATTTTTTTTTTCAAAGTTCAAAAGCCTCCTGATGTTGTGTTATTCTTGCAAGTTACACTCTGATCTTTTAAAACTAACACCCATGCGCCTGACATTTGAAAACGTTACAATTTTACTCTATCTACTTCAATTTGTTATAGAAAAATGACGATATTAGAGAATATGAATACAAAGTTTTACAAGATCGGGGTGCAATTTGAGAAGAAAAAAAAAAGGACAACATAAGGCGGTATTTGTAAAAATAATTATAAAATTAGTTATTATAATTTTCATAATTTTAAGACATTTAATCTTTTAAAAGTTTGTGTTACATGATTATTGTTACGTTTATTAATTCCATCAAATTTTTTGCAGATTGTGACGGATGGGTTGTACCTACATGTTTTTAAACATCAAGAATAAGGATGTCAATTTTGAAACATTGAGGTGCAACTCACAATAATAGCATAACATTTAGGGGAATCTATACATATTACCCTAAAAATTTAGCAAAGATTCAACCAAGCTAGATAAAATATTTAAAAAAAACCCCTAAAAAGAACAAAATAAAAACTAAAAAAGAAAAAAAAGGGAGAGAGAGAGAGAGAGGGGGGGGGGGGGGGGGGGGGGGGGGGGGGGGGTTGGGGGCGCTTGGCTTGGGGAGAAAGGGGAGCACGTGCCCCCTCTCAAGCGTTCTAGGGAGCTCTGATGCGCGTTGGGCCCAGTCAAGCTCCTTTTGTTAATTGTAATTTGGCCCCCACAATTTTACCCCTGTTTATTATTATTTTTTATCCTAAACTTTATATTATTCGTACTTAAACCTTATTATATATATATATATATATAATATTTTCACCCCATCAAAAACGTGTTTTGTTTTGTTTTTTTTTTTTTTTCCTGGAAAAAAGTCCATAAAAATTCTAGAAACCGCTTCAAAAGAAACAACCAAAATTCCAAATATAAACCTATCGAAGCTTTTAAGGATAATATGATTCTTACTTATCGTGTCGTTTAATTAAACATGCATTCGTACACTTCTATGCTTTTAACATTAAAAACAATATAAATGATGGAATAAAATATTTAGTGGCAGTTTAATATTGTTGTGTTGGTTTCGAGGGAAAGGAAATTCTATTAGTATAATCAAGCAAAAATTTTAGAAGAACATACTCATCTGTTTAATCTCAATCATCCATGATTGTGGAATCTGTCCTTAACACACCTCAATCAAGCAAATACATGCGCCAAAACAAACATAATTGACCTTATAAGGAAGACAACTTATAGCCCCAAACGAATACCAATACCACCAATAAGACCAAACAAAATGTTCATGTGCTAGATTAAAATTAGCAAAATAAATTTCTGCCAAAGGAATATCAAAAGGGTATTCCAATTATCGAGCATAAATCAAGCTCTTTCCACATCAGTAGTATAAACAATTGTGAAAATCAATCAATCAATCGAGACCAAAAAGCCTAAAACATTAAAGGCGCATACGAAATTGCATAAAATAAACCTAATAGAGACTAGCAAAGAGTGAGGAAACTACCTCTATTATTATAAGACAAACACACCGGCGAATACAAAACCAACATATGGCAATATAACGCTTTTATCGATCACTCTAAACTACAAGAAGCAACACCATGGCAGTAGCACAAATCTTGAGAGGGTGAGGCAAAATAATGAATGATATTGTCACCAAAATAAGACTTGAAAGAAACAAAGCACCCTCCAATCACCCAAAGGGTGATTGTGCACTACTATTACGTACTGCTTCATCTAAACACCCAAAAATTAGTGAAAACCACCCAAATTAAAGAACCTTGGAAAGAGAAAGCCACCACTAAGCTCGCCCATAGAGATGGTGGGAGGGAGCGAAGAGAAATGCACAGATGGGTGGCGCTTCACAAGCTCGTGTCCCCTTCAACATGTCAAAATCATGAAAACGTGAATGAAGGGTTAGAGAGGGAATTAGGAGAGGAGTATTTTTGTGCTCTTTACAACTTTAGTCATGCCCTAAAAAAAATGTTAATGTGATGAAATTTTAAAATATAAGAAAGAAAGATGTTAAAAAATATTTTCAGAAATTGAAACACTGACGAGTAATAAAAGTAGCCTAATCTAAAATATGGATAAAGATTGATCTTTAAAAATTACTTAAGTCGATAAATTTTTGAAAAATAATGCAAAATTAAACTAGTTTTATTATATAGAGAACATACCATAAAACCCTATGATTTGTCAAAAACTACCAGATTATACTGTGTGTTGTGTATTTTTTTTTTTAATATTAAAAACACCTTCCGTATATGTTAAAACTCATCATAAATATATGTTGTGCGAAATTTGCCAACTAATAAATGAAACGTCCCATATATTATAGTGAATACCCAATTTTTAAAATTTACTGTAAGTTATTATCCAATTTTTTGAAAAATATAACCAATTACCCAAATTATGTAATTACTTACACAGTGATAAGTGGTGGTAATTCACTTTGTTACCAAAAGCATGTGCAAGTAATTCACAAATTGACTAGAAATTCAATTACTTCAAAAATTTGGGTATTTATTTTTATTGTTATATAAATTCTGGGTATTTGCTTACTTCACCCTTTCAAATTTAGATGATGTTAATTTGACCACAACTTTAAACAAAAATAATAAAAATTGATTACCCGTTAAAAAAAGTATTATAATTATTACTATTATCATTTTTACAAAACGTAGCAAAATCTTCGAGTATTGAATGTGTGGATAAAACATTTATGTTACTCTTCTTTCAATTTAGAAAAGGACTAATTAAGTAATTAGCCATTTTAAAGATAAAGTTTAAAAGATATAATTATAGTTTAACGAAATTAGAAATTTAGCCATAACATATAATATTTTTGATAACATGTAATATATATACGTATAAAAAAATATAACGTCACATTTAGTGTGACGTTATATTTTTTTACACGTATATATATTATATATTACAAAAAATATTATATATTATGATTAAATATCTAATTTCATGAAACTATGATTAAATCTTAAAAAATTATTCAAAAGTTTGGTTAAATGCCTAAAAAACTCTTTACAAAAAGAATAAAACAAAGGGGCTTGATCATCACGCTGATGAAACTAGCATGAGTCATAGTGTACTAATAATACTGATGCTCTCATGATTGTGTCTTTGTTTTCTTTTTTTCCCTATTTATATGATGACATCGTTGCATATGTAACTGGATATATACAGTCGATTGTTTATTTGGTCAAGGATAAAAGATTGATTTTTTTATCGAATAGCGTCTCTTGGTCTGTTGGACTACCCTCGTGTTCAAAGCGATTAATCAGAAATACTTTCAACAATACTAATTTAATTGAATACATTATCTCTCTCTAGTCTCTAGATTGTTCCTTTTTCTTTCTCACTTTGTAGGTTCGCATCATATGTATCACTGACTAATTAGTATTAATATATATATATATATATATATATATTTATATAGCACAACATGAGAGAAGAGAGCTTCAAGACGTGAGGGAATTTGCTTCTCCAACATAGTACTCTCCTTTCTCTCTTTTTTTTTTTGTTTGTTTGACAACTAGAAATATAAAAGAGAGGACCAATAATGATCACAGTTTTGTTTGAGCATGTAAATGCATTATCTCTTCACCTAAAAACAGAAAAGTAAGAAAGTATCTAGATGCAAAACACACGTGCTTAGAAGCTTGGAATATTCTTAGGGTTCCTATTTTATTCCCTTCTCATTTCGTGCATGGTTTTCGCGCTATCGAACTACGTTAAATATCTTAATTATGATAAGTTCTATCTGATTCTATCACGATCCAATATCATTTTGAAATTAAATGTAGAAACAATATCATACTAGGCAAAAAACACGTTTATTAATGATTAGAAAAGAATCGTCTTGTGTGTTATTATAATTATGTTAACATCTGAATCTGTCATGATCCAACATTGTTCTATTAAAAAAATACATAAATAAATATCATACAAGGCAGAAAACATGTTTTATTAATTATTTGAAAGAAAAAAAAAACCGTTTTGCATGTTCATAAATGATCACAATAATTATATAGTGATACTTTTTCGTTAAAAATCAATGATAAAGAAAGGACAATCGTAACTCAATCGACTTCATCGTACCACCTCAGCATGAGATAAGCTACCATTTCCATGACATAAAGCAACTATTTGACCAATATGGCCATATCTTAGAGGTAGATACAAAACAGTTTTTTCTGATTATTCAAAAGACTTGCAATTGAGCCACCACAAGCTCTATTTGGATTAAATAACTAGCTCTCTTCTTGATGCACTTTACAAGAAAGGAAAAAAGAAAAAAGAAACAAAAGAATTATACAGATTTTTCTTGAAAATCTCTGGATATGATGCTAATCTCTACCCGGACGACCAAAATTAAAAAAAATATATAAATAACCAAAGAAACAGAGACATGAACAGACTAAAAAAAAGCTTATCATGAGATTTGGGTGACTTAATTTGACACTTTCGAACTCAAATGGAAACGGTTAAAAGCTCTTCCAAGTACTCAGCCCCTAAGTCTTCAAAAACGACAACATTCTCTATCCTCAAATCCGTGTCGTTTTTGCTCTTCTTGCTCCCAATTTTCCTCCTCATGGAGTGCTTCCTCTTCAAGGCCACCACGGGGGAGCACACTTCCCCCTCCTCGCCCTCGCCGCAGCAGCTCATCTCCCGCAGCGACTCCCTGACGGTGTCGACGGGGAAATTGAGGATTGCGGCCGGGCCCCGCATCGCGAAGGCGGCCTGGTCGTAGGCCATCGCGGCCGCCTCCGCGCTGTCGAACGTCCCGAGCCACACCCTTATGCCGTGCCGCGTGGAGTCCCTTATCTCGGCCGCGAACTTCCCCCACGGGCGCCGCCGCACCCCCCGGTACGCCTTCTCCGCCTTCCCCGGCCCCGCCGGGCTGCTCACCTCCTCCTCCTTGGCGATCGGGCCACCCGGGGCGCCCCCCGGGTGGCCCCCCGAGAGCAGCCCGTAGAGGAGCATCTCCTCGGAGTCGTTCTCGTTGAATGGGAGGGAATTGTCGCCTGTGCAGTGGAAACTCTCCCACGAGAACGGCTCCGGCGAGCCGAAAGACGACTCCGACGACATGTCCGAGGCCTGTGAATGGAAAGAGTGGAAATTTGAGTATTCCATTTATGTGAATTTTGAATTTTGATGTTGTTGAGCTCTAAATGTTTGAGCTTCACTCTGTTTTTTTGGGCTCTGTTTTGGTCCTCTGTTTTTTGGAGGCAGCTAGGTAAGGCAAGTTTGGAAGTCTCTGCTTGGATATACATATATATAGTCGGCTCCAAGTTTAAAGAAGGTTAAAATGGGTAATGACGTGTATTATTTAAGGGTAAAAAGGTAAAAGCGGCCAGTGAGAGTACGAGATGCGGTGGCTATATTTAATTAATTATTTATGTCTTCTTGTCTCGTCTTGCAAAAAGATTATTTATTTAATTAGTTTTCAAATACTACATATTTATGTGTTTCATATAATATTATGTGAAAAAAATAAACCTTAAATAATTATTATAATAATTCTTAATAAAATTAGTTTCCCAAATTAGAAAACTCTTTATAAAATTACATCTCCATTATATATTATATAACCTCACATAAAGCTAAATAAAATAGAGAAAGTCCTTAATTATTTTGAGAGGTGGGTGTGGGGTCCACATGCAAATTGGCAATGCCCCATAAGGTTGAAAGTTGAAACCATGGCGACGGCGGGTAGGTCAGAAGAACGTAATATGGTGACGTCATATTTCTTGTTAATATAAAATCTTTTTGTGAATAGTTTTATTTTCACACGTGGCGAGCTGAATTCTAAACTCTACGGATCGTACACGTGGCATGAGCTATGGCATCTTGTTAGTTGAATGACCGTTGAAGATGTGCCCATTGAGCAGTAACTAAGGAAAAAAAAAAAAAAAAACCTCTTTTTCTTGCTATAGCAGCTTGTTATTTTCTTTCAAAGCGGAAAATAAAATAAAAATTCAAACTTCTTGATAGAAGAGTTAACTGTGCTTTGTATTCTTAAACTTCTTTAAAAAAAAAAATCTAGGATAAGAAAACTCAATGGGGAAATAATTAATTGTATGTATTTGTATCGATTCTTAAGAAAGGATAGAAAAAAGAAAAAACTTATGTGTTTATAATTGTTTGTAAACATTTATAAATATAATAAATGAGACTCACTTTAATTTTTGTTCTGTATAAGTTCGTAGATAGTTATAAATATTAAAATCTAAACATTAAAGAGAGGATTCTCTCCCCAAGACAATGACAAATAATGGACTGAATTTCGAATTTATCAACTTTTATTGGGTTATTTAGTTTAAATTTTTAAGTTATTGCTTTTACGTTTTAGGTTCTTAATAATGATAAAATTGAAAATTGGAAACGCATTGTGCACCGAAAACATTTTATAATACCCTGCATTAAAATATACATATATTATAGTTGATACAATAATAATACGTATTATCATGTCTTTTCTTTTTCTAGAAGAAAAATGAGAAAGCTGATTTTGTTTTTGCATGGATAAGAAGCCTCACTTAACAACACAATAGTGCGGTGCATGGGAAACTTCCTTCCACCTAATTCTCCTCTATAATAGTCATAACAAGAATTCATTATTACTTAAATTTATTGACCAGAATCTACTCACATCTAGTCCTAGATTGCAAGTGATATATATAATATTCTTCATTCTACTCAAAATATATATATATATTTATTTAGCGCACGTCAATAAAATTCATTAGCATTTAGTAGATCTCACACCTACTTCATGATACGATTTTGATTCATTTCTTGTTTCTATATTCTAATACATGTTTTGCTCAAATGAAACACTTGAATATTTGCTCATACTCTCATACATACAAACTATACAAGCCAAACATATACTATACATTGTTGTCACCTAATTAAAAGTTCAATAATTACTACATTAATACTATTGCTCTCTAAATGGACCATTATGTAGCATATATATGTGAACTTATTGGTCTATTTTGGGACAAAAATGTCTCTCTCTTGCTAGGGAACAACGGTCATCATGCGCAGCAAAAATACATAGACTTGGTGAACGAAAACTATAGCTCAATCTAGTTAGTCTTAAATGCCTATCCATAATACATCTATATTTTCTATACGTCTCTGCATTTATATGTATTTGCTTGGGGATTCATGTGAAACCAGTTGGTAAAAACCCCAACTTGTTGCTAACGATCATGACACGTCTATAAGTTTCTTCTAACTACCCCTAGTCAAAATACTAATTCAAATGGCAATATCCCATGATTATATATATTTATATATATACATATATGGGCAAAATTATAATAAAATTTAGTTTAAAAAAGGTATAAAAATTTAAAGCAACTATTTTAGAAATGTAACTGAAATATTAGTCTCTTTTAAATATATGTTATCAAATACAGATAAAATCAAAATTTTTAGAAGATGTGTAGTATTTGAATTTAAAAAAAAAATATTGAGGGCAAAAATGAAAGTTTTTAAGAAATTATATGTAAGTTTATAAATATTTAAATTTAGTAGGGAAAATAAATGATATAATTGAAAAAATTTTCAAACTTGAGGGCAAAAGATGAAATTATAGGTAAGTTTATATATCACTAGTTTGATATTGTTGTTATGTAATTACAAAATTAGTTGATTAGTTAAAAATTAAAGTTGCTAAAAAAAATATTTGTGAGCACAGAACATTGATCGCCAACATATTACACTAACAAAATTAGTAGCTATGAAATGAAATTTGCTTCTACAAAAATGCTTCTAGACAGAAACTTAAGAAAGAATCAAGTACTTTAAAATGGTTTTACTAAACTTCCTATTTGACTGCGGCTTAATTTAGAATAAAAAAACAATTATATTTAAAAGCAATAAAATTAATAGAGACCTCAAATGTAAGAGATTATGCATATCCTAAATGAGCTGTTTACTTATCAGTATCAGTATGCCAGGATAAGTGTATAACACTGTAAAATAGTATTATAACAATATAAAAAAGATTATATAACAATTTTTTTTTAATTTGTTATATTAATTTGTTATATTTTTATTATGTAATTTTATGTGAAACACTTATATGTATGAACTATTACAAAATTAATCATATTAAATGACTATTATTTTTCTCTTCTCTTTTTGCGGAATTGTTTATTATCGATTGGCTCTGACAATAAGTGAAAAATGTTTGAATGGTCTAGATACATGCCACCAAGAAAGCTCGCCAAAATGTCTCTTCAAAGTCATCCAAACAAAACGATTTTTTTTTTCTTTATTGTGTTCGTTCAACTTTGAAAGTCCTCCAAAAAGAATGGATACTATTGCATGATAGAGACCCTACATATCAACTATCTTTCATAAACCCAAGTTTCCCTTTCATCCGTAGCTTCTAGGAAGGATCTTTTTTTTTTTTTTTGGATAATTATCTTTCTTATATTAGTCTCACTCATGAAACAAGACAAAATAAATTTCATCGCCAAGATTCGTAAAATATGTTAGCAACTTTTTTTTTTCCTCTCACACGCACACTCTCTCCTCAGTCCTCACTCTCAAAATATTTGCAATTTTATTTCCCTCCCTCTCCACATATGTGGAAATTTAACAAAGAATTGTATGTTATATTATTCATGTTGATCAATATCTACTATCAAAATTTTTTAAATAAATTTGTTTTTTTTTAAATTACATGTAATTACATATTTAATCGCACTATAGATTTTAATCACTATTTATTTAAAGAGTAATCGTAAGGATTACTAAGTATCTTAGATTCGACCGCATTATATTATAAATATACATCTCCATATAAGAGAAAATACATTCATTAATATTTAAACATATGATCTCAACCTTTATATTAGAAGACTTTGTCATCCGAATTAATTTTCGTGGTTTTGTTTTTTTAGGTGACAAATAAATTAGATTTAACTAGTAATATATATATATATATATATATATATATATACCAGTTTTGGATGCTAGCAGCTGATGCTACCCTGTTTTGAAAGCAAAACATTATAGATGTTGAAAGGACATTCAACGACTTCTTCTGCACGGGAACAAGGGAACTAAAAACCTCTCCTTCTGCATACGTGGATAATATTACGGTTTTATCAATTCACTTCTGTTTTTTTTTTCTTTTTTTTTTCCTTAGAAAAAATAACTACTGTGGTCACATCCAATTAGTAAAGGAGAATTTTAAGGAATGTCCTTTTTTTTTTTTAAACTTTAACAATTTATGTCTCTTTTGTATTGTATTTTATTTTATATCTCAAATTTTACATTGAATATATAAAATAAAAACAATATAAATACATAATTTGAAGTATAAATTATTAAGTGATACTTAAAATGATTTCGTTTTGTAATTCATCTATTAGTAATAAAGCTCGACGGCCTTAACCATTTACACTCAAATGATGGGCTTGACTTTGCTCTTACCATCACAAACTAATGCCGCACAGTTAATTAATTGAAAATCCGTCTTACATAGATGGAGGAATAAAGAAAAAATCCTGACTAACTATTCAAATATTACAAAATACTTTAATATATACTTTGAATTACTTATTTTGTTTTGATTGATGCATTCAAAAATTGATAAAATTAATTAATGAATTTTTGTATTCTTTAAAAACTAGGCATGATTTTAATTATAATGTAAAACTTAGGTACATCCAACTTAATCTTCCTTATTGTTAGATAAATGTCATATCATTTTGATCATTTTTTTTATTATAACCTCATGTTGTTTTGCTTCTAGGTCTGTTATATAGGGCTGAAATTAAATACCGAAAAAATTAATCTTTTTTTAGAAACCGTAACCGAAAACCAATTTTTAAATAAAAATCAAAAACTCGGTTCTTGAAACTGCATTAACCGATAAATTTAGTGCGGTTATTCGGTCGAGGATTAATAAAACCTCATAACCGGTTTATATAACCGCATAATCGATTTTTTTGTTAAAAAAATAAAAATAAAAAATCAAGCCCTAAGTAAAATTCGGTTATATAATCGCATAACTGTTTTTTTTTTTTTTAAATCAAGCCCTAAGCATTGAAACTGATCAGGAGGGACACCATTATCAAAATACAGTTTTGAATCGAAATAACCGAACCGAAAACCAAAAATTCGATTTCAGCTGAAATCAATTTTCTACTCTTATAACCAGTTTTCGGTTACAATTTTTCAAAAATCGATTATTCGATTTCGGTTGGAAAACAGTCCAAAAAACTGAAAAACCGAAAATCGAAACCGGTTTCACCCATAGTGTTATGCGTCTAATGTCGCTTTAATGCTTGTGCCTGGTGTCAGTAATTGCTTTCCAATTTCTGCTCTTTGGTATTTGAGTCCTTTGTTGCTCTCCGCTTTGATGTCAGTTGTTAATATTTTCTCTACCTTAAAGGTTATTTTTTGCTCTCTGTGGAGGTTTTGTTGCTCAGAGTGTTCGCATAAAAGCGTTGTATTGCTTACTTCAATGTTTTGTTTTAGTTTGATTGTGTATTTGTGTTAATAATAAAGGGGTCTTCCTCGAAGTTAATTAGTTTTAGTTAGTGCTTATCCAGTTCTATGCAGTTTGTATGAAGCTTCAATGTTTTGGCAATCATGGCCTTGGTCGATTGGATTTTTCACCAGCTATTTAAGTGTATTGAAAGAATTTAATTTGGTGTGTTCACGATATTTGCATTACTCTTGTTATTAGAATTGGGTTCGTTTTTCAGCCCTTGAGCACTTTCATTCGTATTTACAGGTGGTTTCAATGTTGTTTCGGGGCTGAGTTGTCCATTGTATTAAAATTGGTCATATTTGTATTGTTGTTTGTTTCTCTTTTGATTTTCTTAATGAATTTTATTATTTTGCTAGTACGTTCCAAAAACTTAAGCTAATAGGAAGCAGGAGCCAACAATAGTTTTATAATTTAACAATCACTCTCATATGTAGGTTAGACAAGAGCAAACATATGAGAAAATTTGATTTCATTTAACATTTCACGTTCAAGTCTGCAACTTATACCATAATTGTATGTTATGTCACTTTTTGCATAATCAAATTACTATGTTGCCTCATTTCTCCCGTTGTCTTTCTCATTTGTAAAAAAATAAAAAAAGGCATTTGATCAAATTTACTATTAAAAAATGGCATGGATTGTAACTTTTTTTTTTAAATGATATTTTTCAAAACATACTATATAGAAGTAACATTTTTCAAAATTTTAATTAAAAAGCCCAGCACAATATAAGAAGCCCGAAACAAATTAAAGCCCTTACATATTGCAGCAATTTTAATGGTGAACTGCAAAATAATGTCATTTTTAGTATCACTTAATAATCTATGTCTTAAGGGGCTGTTTGGTATGCGGGTATCTTGATCAAGGGAATGGTAATCTTAAGATTATCTTGTTTGTTACGTGTTTATTTTAATTAAAGATACCTGGGTATATGATTCCCGTGGGTATGAGATTACCTTAAAAGGGGGTAATCTGAATACCATGGAGGAGGGTGGGTTTCAGATTACCCTCTATCTGCTAACCATGGTAATCTTTAAAAATAATTAAATTAGACTTAATTATCTTTTATTTTTTAAACTTAAAAACCTGACAAATCTCATTATAAATTACGACCTTACATCGTGAAAAAAAAAATATACAAACAAGAAATAAATTATTCACGTTTCTTTTTTATGAGAACAATCAAATTTTTTCATTTGGTGTTTTGAGGATTTCTTGTTGTCGATTTTTGCATTATGTGGTTATGAATTTTATTTTCTATGTTGAATGAGATTTTGTAATTTACTTCTATTATCATATCATACGCTAATAAGGAAAAAATAATAATAATAATGAATCTCTTTGTTTGTAATTTGTATTGCTACTTGATTTTTTCTTTATTGTTTCGATACACATGAGAAAATTTTCATAAAATACTGTGTTTTCATACATGTTGGTTTCATTGATACTTTTGTTATAAAATACATTAATTTGAAGGTGTATTTGTCTAACTGATAAAATCACATTACATTATTGTGTTTAACCAAACAATATAATCTAACATTCCTAGGAATCTTACTAAAATTATATTATCAAACCAAACGTTATAATCTTAGATACCTGGGAATCTGATTACTTTAAAAATATCCCCAAGTATCTTATTACTGAGGATTACCGCGTACCAAACGGCCCCTAAGTGGTATGCTCATTTTGCTTACACTTTATGTTTGTAGTGTAAGCTTTGGAGCATAAATTAAAAATACAATACACATGGGGCATAAATTATTAATGTGTCAAAAGATAAGCATTCCACAAAATTCTCCCAATTTTAAATGGGATTAAAGAGTGCAATTCTAGTAGTTTGAACTTACAACTTTGGGCTCTAGTACTATATGTATTAGTTTATTGATTAGTGTTCCACCTATAAATATAAAAGAGATGTAAAAAGTTATTATTATATGTTTTAATGTTATTATTACATATTTTTTTAATATTATATTGACACACTACTAATTAGAGCATTGTAGAAAAGTCATTATAGTTTATTATTTCATTTTAAAAACTTTAACTTATGGCTCAATAATATTTTTACATTTCAACATTCCTTTCTTTAAAGAAGAAGAAAGAAAACTCTGATAAGACACAACATGGGATAGAGAACAATCTGGCCCGCCATACTTATGATTTTAAAATCCAAAAAGAATAGTAAAATTGAATTGTTCGTTCATTCACTATTATATATCCCTAATAATTGTATTCAGGCTAATCCAATGCCTATATTTTTTCAACTATCTCAATCTAATTTAATAATGATAAACACCCACCTTCCGCTTTGGACATATCAAAGAGTATTGAACAAGATTTAGAAGGAAACTACCTCGTCATTTCTTCACCTTCCACCAGCTTCATTAAGCCCTTCAACTTTTCAGGTGAAAAGAAACACTTATTTCAAAGCCTCATAATAATAATAATAAATCGACAATTTTATTTATCTTTTGAGAAGTAAGAGAACCTATTTTCGTCCTTAATACACTACCTGCTCTCCACCCTCTTCAAATCAAAACCCAAGTTAAAGAAAACTAAACAAAGGGTAATAAAAGAATAAATACCAAATTAGGAAATTTTTTCAAAAATCCAAACGCGTCATTATTATTTTGACTAGTAAATTAGAACTACAGTTGTTAGGCCAGCCCTGATGCCTACAGATTCATGGAATTTGGTCAATTAATAGGATTTTCATAAATAACGTGAAAGCACCATTATATATGCCCCACTCTCTCTTTCTCTCTCTCTCTTTCATTTTTCAAATTTCAAGCCGCTTGACTTTTTTTTTTTTACTCCTTGATTATAAGCCACTTGACTTCGTCCTTTGCTAATTAGTAATTACTAGTACTACTACAGCTATTCACCAATCTTTCCAAATTTCAATAATCAAATCGCATTAATTATAATATATATGGGAAACTCTTTTTATATAAGCACGGAAAAAGTTATGGTTTTTAAAATTGAGTCGAATTTATTGATGTCTATTTAATCTTTTTCTTTTATTGAGAAAAATCTTATTTTCGTCTTAATGAGAAAATATTCTTACGTCTATCATCATTAATCATTTATATGTCCAAATTCCAATAGTAACTAGATGGCTTGATCTTAGTATAAGATTGATCTCAAATTCATATCAAAAGCACTTTAATAATATGTGCAAATTTTGATGGTAATCTCCTTTTGTTTTCGTACTTTTAACTATGTTTTGCGATTTGTTTGATTCTTAGGACAATTGAAGTCAGAGTTTAGTATTGAGCATCTTTTTTTTTTTTGAAATTTTTTTTACTTAATTTAAAATTTTATCAATTGAACATATTATTAGACTATTAGTAGTCTATATTCTTTGTCCTATAACAAAATATATACCATCCTTTCTGAAATCAAGTAGTACCTTTTTTATCCCAGCAAAAAAAAAAAAAAAGTATTACCTTTTTTAACTGTTCAAAATCTTTGAGAATATTTTGACGGGATTTGGCAAATGGCATTTTTCCTGGACAATCCCTGCAGTTCTGTCCAAGTGAAAAGAACATTGTATGCTTCAAAAAAGGAAAAAAAAAAAAAAAAAAGAACATTGTAAATTCTTAGACTAGTGGATAAATTACATGATTTGAATGATTGTGCATTTATTTGAAAAAAACTTATACTGATTGTGTTCTTTTCTTTTCTTTTTCTTTTTTTTTTTTAAGAGTTGATTAATGTTATAGATTGCTATGTTTCATGGGGCCGAAGTTGGCCATAGTGCACTGGGAGAAGTGTAATCACTGTTAATATTTGGCTCGGCCGCGGAAACAGAAACCTTTTTTTTTCTTTTTTGAAGAATTACATGTAAAAACAGAAACTTTTTTAGGAGTGAAAAATTTTGAACAAATATATAGTACATTAATATTAGTATGTTTTAATTAAAGAAGTATAAATGTATAATAACTAATGACTATTATAATTTAATATGTAAACAAGTTAATATATGAGTCTTTATTGATTACAAAGCAAAATTAATAGAATTAAAATATATTTAATATACCTTGTTATTTTATCTTTTAATTCATTATTTTGACTTACAAATACAGTTTGTGTTCTAAATAAAAAGTTAAGATCTATATAAAACAAAGAACAATTTCAGTAGATAGAATTGTAGGAAATAGAATTTTTTTAACGTTTTTAAAAAAGAATCAGTTATGTAAATAACCATTTTGAACTGTGTGTTTTAAAAAAATAGACATTGTTTTAAAAAATTTAAAAACTAGCCATAACACATGTAAGAATTTCTAACAATAACAAAATTACACATAAAATTTGCAGTAAGAAAATTTTTGACACGTGTAAGAAATTTTAAAAATGGATAATTTTTAAATTTTTGAAAACTATGGCTATTTTTTAAAATCATTTTCTAAAAAGTGATTATCTTCTTAAAGTTTTCTTTAAAAAATAGTACACATTTCAAATTTTTTTTTTTTAAGAAACTAGCCACGGTAAAGAATTTTATAACAAAAAAAAATTTACACATTTGTAAAAAAAAAATTTAACATTTCAACATTTACTCATTAAATTTAAAGTGTTAGAAATTTTCTTATAAATGTGTAAATATTTTTTGTAATAAAATTCTTAATAGTGACTATTTTTTAATATTTTGAAATATATGCTATTTTTTAAAAAACTTATTTAATTTTAGCCTATTTTTGCAACTCACCCCCCTATATAGTAGTATAAGAATTCAAATTAAAGCTGGATATTCTCAACCAATCTTATTGATCATTTGTTAATTAGTAGTAATTGTTGTGACAATTGATATACCATCTATAATTGATGGAGTCAGTTAGGTAAATAGCTATTTTGAACTATGTATTTTTAAAAAATAACGACAGTTTCAAAAAATTTAAAAACTAGCCATAAAACTGTAAGAAATTTCTGACAATAACAAAAATACACATAAAAATACTGTCAGAAATTTCTGACACTAGGCAAAAATTTTGTCTGAAATTTCTTACATGGCTAGGTTTTAAATTTTTTGAAACTGTGGCTATTTTTTAAAATTATTTTGTAAACCGTGGCTATTTTCTTAAAATTAGAATCATGTCAATATTAATAACATAAAACTAGCTAGATTCAATTATTGTGTCGGTTTAGTTTATTGTTTATGATAAATAATATAAGAAATACCGTACAAAATTATATTATTTTATATATTACTAATCAATTTTTTTAGGTTCTCTTACTTAAATTTTTACGCCACATGTATGTTGGACATGTAGTAATTAGAGTAAAAATGTAACAGTGATACAGAATACTATATATTATAGTTTCCATATATATATATATATATATATATATATGAATGACACTGTATAATCCCATAAAAATGCTGAAACTTCGTAATATATAATATGATAATAAGTACTCTATTATTAAATAAAATACAAAATTTTAAGAAAATAGTCATTTTTAGAAAATAATTTTAAAAAATGGTCATAGTTTCAAAAAATTTAAAAATTAGTCTTTTTCAGAAATTTTCTGACAGTAATTTTTATTTGTAATTTTGTTATTGTCAGAAATCTCTTACATGTGTAATGACTAGTTTTTAAATTTTTTGAAAACGTGGCTATTTTTTAAAACATACAGTAACTGACCAAAAAAATAACATGTATATAATATGTGTTGTAGTCACACGAGTTCGATTAAAACCTTTTTAAAACAATTTGCATCTCATGATTCAAAATGTTGTCCGTTTAAAACATAAAAAGTAGCAATTATATGGGCCAACAGCACTTTGAAATTATTGAATTATATATAATCAATCCGACTTTAGGTGCATATTTTGATGTAATTCTTTCATAATTTACCGCTAATAATTAATTAAGCAGTTTTGTATAATAATAAACTCAAACAAGTAGCTCTTGAACTTTGTGGTTGATTTTGATTAATTTTCTTATAGATCTAATTCTGTTGTTATTATCAATATACTTCTAATTAAGTTAAGAACATAAGTAAGACCAATTTTTTTCTTTTAATGTTTTCATTGTTAAGACCAATAATAATAAATACATATTATATTTTTTTATATTAATAATAACGGACTTGGTTGTTATAGAAATTATTAGCAGAAAATTAACATAGTGAGCCGTTAATAATTCAGACATATAGTAATTTTGTTGAGATAATTTTTAGCTGTTTAGCTCTCTTTATTAAAAGAAAATTACAATAAAAAACTGTCTGATAATTTTATTTTAGACAAAGAGATTGATCATATATGATTACGTAAACAAGATACGGATTATAAGAAAAAGAAAACCAAAACAATAACGGAAGATCTAAATTCTTAACGACATGACAATAGAAAAGATGTCTTAGACCACAGTTAAAAAGGTCCTATGAAATATCATGAGTGAGGACAATTGAATATTGATATGCTTCAAATGTCAATGTTGTCTCTGTTGGTCTGTTTTCATTCCTTAAATCTGATAATTATAATGAAATAAAACCACAAACATGGCCCACAATCTGACGTCATAGCATATGCCCTACCACTACGTCATAGTCCATGCTTAACAAGCCAGTAAAAAACACTATTGCAATTAATATATAATAAGATAGAATATATATATATATATATAAATTATATGTATAATGATCGAAGGAAAATCCAATACTTGGGATGGAACAAAAGCTATGGACAAACAAAATGTCAACAAATTCTCTGTACCATTTCAATTGATACATGAATCTGCATATTTTTTTATCAACCTAACAATTAGTCCATCATATATAATTACGAAAGCCTGTAATAAACGGACAAAGTTAATATTCGTACATAATCTAATTGAAGATTTGAAGAGAGGGCTAAAGGTGAATCACATTTTACAAGAAAAATAAAAGGATGAAACTGAGAAGGAAAAGAAAAAAAAGCATGATCTACATATATAATAGAAGAAGTAGGAGAATAGTCAGAATACCTAGAGTATATATTATAATAAAAATAAATATTTAAAATTTTAAAATATACTTTTTAAAAAAATAGAAGGATCGGTCGATGATTAAATTAATTTTTATTTTTCCTC
Organism: Boehmeria nivea var. tenacissima; assembly: GCA_018132145.1. Taxonomy (NCBI): domain Eukaryota; kingdom Viridiplantae; phylum Streptophyta; class Magnoliopsida; order Rosales; family Urticaceae; genus Boehmeria; species Boehmeria nivea. The sequence continues at coordinate 12,120,770 of CM030883.1, forward strand.
TTATTTAATTTCTTAAAACTGATTTGGTGAGTTTTCTATTAATATTTTTAACTGAACAATCGATTACAAACTAAATTGAACCATTGTATAAATCGAGGACCAATTTAGAGATGTTTTGACATTCACGGACCAAAATTAAATTAGGGCTATGGTTTAAAGACCAAACATATGATTAAACCAAAAGAATAAAACAAAAAAAAAACAAAAAACAAAAGAAAAGAAAATCACAGTGAATCATTCTGTTAGGCAAACATGGGACCACATGAGCAAATCTCAGTACGTTGATACCTTTTGTTTTTCATTTCACATTAAAAACATGCTAAAGCAAAAAAATAAAAATAAAATAAAATTATAAGTGATGATAACTCATAACTTCATGACCAAGTTACTTTATTTACCATTGTCTTTTGTAGAAGGCAGCAAAAAACTGTTGGGCCTACAAAGCTGGCCAGGCTCAATGCACCGGTATATTTTAGGCCGATTGATTGATTGTATTTGGATTAATTAGGGTTTTTTTTTAATAATAATATTGGTGTTTATTGGTTTCGTATTCCTAAAGCAAGTCATTGCTGCTAGTAAAAGAGGAAGGACATGATTCTTTCTGTCCACAATAACCAAATACATATGAAGAAGTGGTCGCAATCCATTGGCACCAAATTTTAGTTTACTTAGATTCAATTAACAATTACTTTAGCCAATCATCGAAATTAGAATCGCAGCCTTAGGGTTGCAAAACAATGTACTAGTCATGAGGAGAAATGTATTAACTGAATATAAATACGTGTTCTTATCAAGATTGAAATGAGAGCACTAATTAAGCCAAAATCAATCCAAATTCATCAATTGTTATGGTTGACAAAATGTAATATATATATATATATATGTTAATCTAGAGAGGGAAAAAAAGGTACAAGAGGTTAGGCCTGTGTACATACACGTATTCTATTTATTTTGTCTTTTAGAGTCATAAAGTTGAGCAAAGCAACTGTATTTAGCCCCTCTTTCTCTCTGTATTACTTTTGGTTATAAAGTCATTAGAGACCCAACTAGGAACCCAAAATCTATGTTTAGTTAGTTAACTTCTTAATTTTTTAAATATGCATATTATATAATTTGTATGATATTATGCGACACTAGACAATTGGAGATAGAAGATTGAGTTTGAGGTGTGACTTGTAAGAACATATAATTTAATTTAGGTGATAAAATTGATGCGCCAAATGTGGATAGACTTATGTTCTCTTTTTTAATTAATTTATAATGGCAGATCATTATAAAACACTATTTAGTTGTCAAGTATTTTAAAAAAGATTTAAAAAAAAAAAAAACCTTAAAGATTAGACAGTTTATGACAAAAATCAAAGATGTGGATCGTTGATGTAGACATTCTAAATTCTAAGTTCAGCAAATCTAACTATAGACGGCACATTTCCAAAGGAAAATTAGCTAAATTAAATTGCATGAGTTATTCTAGGAGGTGAGCTCAAGTATTAAGTAATTAACATTTATAGTTACATATGTGATGAGTTCGATTCTTGAAAAATAAAAGATATGAGAGAAAACGAAATCGATTTAGGCATTGTCTTATATTTATTACGAAAAAAAATTAAAAATCAAATAAAAAAAACCTTGAGTCTCATAAAAGTAAATTTGTCATGGGCCACTTTACTAAGCTACATAATACTGCTTAAATTCAACAAAGATTTCACACTCATATTTACTCACTCATGATCTTCTGATAAGTTCTATTTAATCAACATAAATCCGGTTGAAAGGTCGAAAATAAAATCTGTATTATGGTGACAAATTTCTTTGTTTGGAAAATCCGTATGTAGTAACACAAAATTTTAAGATCAAATCTCTCTACATCTACTTATAAAGACGCAGAAGAAAAGAAAAAAGAAATCTATAAGTTTGTTCCAGAAAACAGAGCATAATTTTTTTCCCCTCAAGTTTTTGTTTGCTGGCAAAAGCGCAATAATTACTTTCTTCCTATCAAGCTCTAATAAAATCTTTTGCTTTATTCTTTTTTCTTTTTAAAAAACACTAAAAAAATCACTCTCTCTTAAATATACACGAAAATAATCTAATAATTTGGAAGAATAATGCCACATTAGTTACCTTCTGAGTTAAACCACATGAAAAATCCTTGACTAAGAGCGGTTGGACAAAAGAAGTTCTCCGCTATGCATATGCAATCAAGTCGGAGTTCTGATTTCCTCATCGATTTGTTATAATTATAAGTGGAAATGGTTTTTCTTTTTCTTTTCCCTTTTCTAATTTTTGTTTTTGCAGATTTGGTGTTTTTTCTTTCTTTAATACACTTGGTTTTGTTGGTTGTCTTAGGAAGTGTAGCTTCATCTATTATAACGGTAGAGCATCGTCACGTTACGCAAGCACTTACAGAGATGTTGTATGATTTTCGTTTCTTTGAATAGAGATATTAAATAAGTTAGAAACAATAAGTTTGAGTTCCTTTATAACTTAAACCTATATTATATGTGGATCATGGCAACACCAAACGACATATCGTTTAGAAAGAAGCTTGGAGAATTTTTTTAAAAGAAACGTTTTAGAGATACCCCTCTAATTTGGCCCTTATTTCAAGTTCGCACCTATGGTACAAATTGTGTCAAAGTAGCCTTTATAGTTTAACTTATTAGACGTTAGTTATATTGGCTCCTCTATCTATTGAACTCAATAGAATTCTGATGTGGCATTGACTTTTAATTTTTAAAATTATTTTTTTAAAGAATAAATGTTTTTAAATAAACTCAAATAATTTAAAAAAAATTTATCTTAATACCGTAAATTTTATAAATCTTAAATAAATCTATCTTTTTCATTTTTTGTTCTTCATCTTTCTTAATAAAAAAAAAAACAAGATCAAAACAAAAAATTATTCAACAAACTAATTCTCATTATATTCATTGGAATAGAGACGGCTTCCCAACTAAATTGGTCATCTGGCTCCCTGCCCACTACCTCCAAACTCAAATTTATTAAAATAAAAGAAAATAACATAATAATTCAGAAGTTACAACTCCAACGGGCAAAAGTAGCATTTATTCATCTTAACCCTAAATCTCTGTCAATAAATAAAAGTAGCATTCATTTATCGAAAAATGTTATAAGCATACGAGGATCATGTTATCACAATCACCTACCCACGAAATATATTTTAATTATATATATATATATATATATATATATATATATTTGGTCTATAAGGTTTCCACGGGTTTGGTCTATGTGTATTTCATTCGGCAATATGAGAAATTGAATGGGACGAATTGAATCCTGAAGGTTAAAAAATTGCTTTCCTAACACTCTATTGCAATTGTAAAATCCCTCCCTTACAAAAGAATTTTTCTTTGTGTTTGGAGTAGTAGTGAATTAGATTGGATTGCATATAATATTTACTTTAAACTAAAAAAAAAATTTAATTAATCAATTATAAAATATTATTCTTTTACTTTTAAATAATTAATTAAAGGAGTGCATATTTATTGATTATATCTCATTTCATCCCCTATTTTTAAATGGGATAAGTTATCCCAACTATATGATATTAATTTTGGAGAGAAATTTGAATAATCTCATCCACTTTTTGCACCCAACATAGAATATAAGGATTATATAGTCCAATCCAATTCAATCACATGCTATATCCTACCCAAGAAACACACCTAGAGGATATTTTTCTTACGATTGCATTGGTAGAAGAGAACTATGAGTTGAGAGAAACAATTAAAAAAAAAAACTCTATTAGATAAAGTACACCAACAAAAGAGAAAGATTTAGAGCCCGTTAATTTAGATAGCAATCTGAATTAAAAAAAAATGAGTTATACTCTCTCGCTAAAGTATTAATACTAACAAAAAGTCAAACTTAAATTATTTTATTACAATAAAAGGTGGTTTGGATTTCTAATCAAACGGGCCTTAATAACAAATTAAAATTTATGATTTTAAATGATACTTCCAGTTACAACTTACAATACATAACAAGAAGTTACTAATGCTATACTCTTTGTAAAGTGTTGATGCATTTTTGGTGGCCATTTTCAGTCGTTTTTTGAGCGGATTCGTCCTTTTTTTTTTCGCTTTTTAGAAAGAAAAAAAATGCGTTTTTGAGGGGTTAAAATGATTTTTTTTTTCAGATGGGGTCTAAATATTAATAGCACAAAATTTAAGATAAAATATATATATATATATAATATATAAGGGCAGAATAGTAAATATTGAGGGCCTAAGGCGTAATTTAAAAAAAAAGAATGATGCGGTGGGGGTGGGGCCGCGCGCCAGCTCTTTAGCAGCTTTTAAAAAAAAATTTCCTTTTTGCTTTTTTTCCTTCTCTATTATTATTTTAAATCCTACATTTTTTCTCTATTTTTTTTTCTCTCAATTTTTTTTGTATCTCTTTGATATCACAATATTTTTTTTATCTTTAATATTATCCTGTTTTTATATTTTTATTTTTCAAATTTAAAAATAGTTTTTTTATGTATTTTTACAGAATTAGATTTTTCTGATATATTTCTTTTTCTTTAGTTTTTCTCTTTTTATTCTATGATTTGATCACGTCTAAAAAAAAATTATTGCATGTATCAAAAACAAGTATAATTTAATTGCAACAAATTTCCCTCTGTTTTTCTCTCAATTTTTATGCTTCTCTTTGACATCACAATATTTTTTTGATCTTATTATCCTGTTTTACTATTTTTATATATTTATTTTTCAAAATTAAAAATAGTTTTTTAATATATTTTTATAGAATTAGATTTTTGTGATATATTTCTTTTTCTTTAGTTTTTCTCTTATTATTCTATGATTTGATCACGTCTAAAAAAAATTTATCGCATGTATCAAAAACAACTGTAATTTAATTGCGTCAAACTTTTTTAGTCGTGAATTTTTACTAATTAAGTTTTTTTAAGTATAAAAATGATTTTTTTTTTTACTAAAAACTTTTATTATAGAGTTATCTATGACAAATTCAAACGTCGAATTATTGAGTACTAATTTTCACTATAAAAGGTAAGTTTCTTTCATAGTGATAATAGATTTTGATTGCCTGATATGAGAGTAAAAAAGAGTTCTAGGAAAAATGTATTGGAAAAAATCTCTGTGGGGATGTGGACATTAGAGAATATATGTCCATTTTTAGTTTGGTTGGGACATTTCAACCATCACATTCTATTTTGATGATGTAAATCTAACCATCAAATACCCTTTGTTTGGGGAGGTCATTTTGGCCATTTCATTCTATTTTTTTGGGATGAAAAAAATAGTTTAAAAATGGTTTAGAATGGTTTGAAAATAATTTAGAAAAATAATGTAAAATAGTTTGATTTTGCGAATTTCGAGATAGTATAAATGATTCAGATTTTAGATATTGTATAGGGATTTGAAAGTTGAAAAAAATAGTTGAAAAAAAATAAAATAGAATGATTTGAAGCATTAAGAAAGCTGAAAAAAATAAAAAAATAAAAAAAAATAAAATGGATAAAATAAAGGGGCCAAATATAAGGTAAAATAAGATGATTGAAATGTCCCAACCAAATGCTACATAATTTGTCGAAAGCCATAAAAAATATGAAGTCCGAAAACAATAATAGTGTGAACATGAGTGAATATTGTCGATTTAAATATTTCCCACAACCACAGAAAATCACTATTCAACTGAAAAAGAGTCGTTAAAGTACATTTGACTTCAGGATCGTCTCTCATTATTCTTTAGAAAAAAATATTCTCTTATTAATAGAGGACGTTAATCAAAAGCACCACTTGCTAGCTTCTATGTTACTTTTTGGTGTTTAAAAAACGAAAGTGTAATTGAAAAATGATATAATACCGGAATCTAATTTAATTCCTTTCAGTAGTTAAACGAAAAAAAAAAACCGACCGCAATTAATCAATTATCAATACAATATATTTTTTATCCAATTGCATTCCCAAAAGTTATAATTTTGACGAGGATCTAGATGGAACAAAATCCCGTACAATACTGACAAAAAATGAGCCTGGCAATTATTATTATTATTATTATTATTATTATTTTTTTTTTCTGATCCAAACACTAATTTGAATTACTAAAGCTTTATCTATAGTTTACGATTAAAATTAAAAATTTATATACACAAATGGCTTGGGTCCAATCGCACGGTTGAATTCTGATCACCCAAAGTGTAATTAGGAAACCCTTTCAGCTAAGCTACCGGCAATTAAAGGCATAACCAGACAGGCCTCCACCAAAATTACCATTAATACATTGGACGCTGGTTTTTTGACGCTGGTTTTGTGGTCAGTCAAATTCAAACGGTGACAAAGTTCAAAAAGCTCTAAAATTATCTATTACCGGTCGAGAAATTTCTGACCTAGACGGAATTGTGTTAAAACATTGTGTTTGGAGAAACCATTCCAACCATTTTTTATCATTCTAAATAGTTTGAAAATGGTTTGAAAAATGGTTTGAAAAATAGTTTGAAAAATGGTTTGACTTTACAAATTTCGAAGTGGTATAAATGGTTGAGATTTAAAGATATTGTATAGGGATTTGGAAAGTTGAAAAAAATGGTTGAAAAAATTAGAATGGAATGGAATGGTTTGGAGGATTGAAAAAAGTGAAAAAATAGAATGGAATGGAATGGGTAGAATGGTTGGGGCAAACTGGGGGTAAATTATACGCGCACAGCCCAGTGAGTAAATAGTCATAAATTATTTTTTTTAACTACATGATAATGTATTTTTATTTTTATATCTTTAAATAACTTATGTATTAGTAGTTAATAATTTAATCTTTAAAAATATTGGTAATTTTTTTTAAATATGGACAAAAATAGCCCCATTTATTTTACTCTCTAAAAAAGTGTCCCACATTGTGGGGTGGGCTTGTCCACGTAATGAATGACATATGAGCACACAATTAAAGGAAACTAATGGACAATAATTTATTCTTTTGCAAGTTTGCAAGCCCAAGTGTGTTTTTCAAACATGTGAGACACCATCTTGACCAGACAAAATTCCGTCAAAGCTACCTACTCAAAATTTCAGGCGCTTTAGCAACTATAATGACTAAAATACCCACTAAACTATGATAATCTATTCAAGGTGATATTAATCTAGCGTTTGAAATTTTATTAGATCCCGACCTTTGATTGAAGAGGTATATAAATAATTGCTAAGACGATGGCACTTGTAAAGTGAAAGAAATAGATTATAATTTTTTTTTTTGAGATTGTTGAGTAAATAGTTATTTTTTAGATGACGTTTTAAATAAATAGTCAATATTTTCATTACTTAAGTGCATAATTATTATTTCAATTACATGATAATGTGATGTTACCTTTATATCTTTAATTTTATAAGTGACTAATGGTTAGTTTCTTAATTTTTAAAAACTTCGTCTATTTCCTTAAAACGTAGATTAGAAAATTGTTAAATGCCGAATAAATAATTTTTTTTTTTTCATTTGGTAAATGCGTTTATGACTTGATGAAAACCTAGAAATTAGGTCAAAACACATCTCAAAATCAAATCGATAATGGTTGTGTTACCCTGGTTTTCTTGATTTTATTTGTCGAACTGATTAAGAAAAGACTAGGATTTTCTAAAATTTAGAAAGAAAAAAAAAATAGAATTTTGAAAAGTTCTATCTACTGGAGATATTTTGGTTTCGGAAATTGATTACTAAATTTTCAATAAATTATTACATTTAATTTAGAAAAAAAAAATCAAGGTTCATTAATTAGGATGACTGAAAAAAAAAAACGACATTTTAATTTTTTTGGGGTTGTGGATGACATTTTGTTTATGGCACGAGTTTTTTACGAAGAGTGTGAGTGCATTTTTTCTCAAATGAAATGCATAAAGAAAACAATGAGATTCTCTTTTGATTAATTTTGACTTGTTGATCTAATGATGCCCTTTACATACATTTTGGTAGCATCATTATATCGCAATGCAGTTACATGCATGCATTTAGGCAATTATTATTCCTTGATAAATGATTGTAATAGACGAATGAATAAAACTGAAAGCTACACCTATTGACCAACTACAAAGTCATTTCGTTTCATCTTGTATCCATTTCCAGAAAGATGTACAATATTACACATGCTATATGTATGTGTTATAGTTCAAACTACATCTAATTGTTTCAAATCTTGTATCGTATTTTGTATTATTTTCTTTTCATTAATGTATTACTATCATGGGTCCTTAAGTAGAATTGTTACGAAGGATCAACTTAGTTGATTAATCATCATTGATTTTGTGTGTGAATTTTATTGAGATGTGTTTCTAACTTTAAACTCATAATATATATATATATATTCGAATAAAGTGAAATCGGTATAGGAACGTATTTCAATAAAGTTGGCACACACGCCTGGGGATCTAAAGGCTTCCTAACAAAGTTGATCGCCCTTTAGACACTCCACTATATCGATTACGTATATTATTAAATTAAAATAAAATATCAATCCAGATACGAAAACTATTATAAAAAAGGAAAAATAAGGAAAAAAAATGAAAGAAGACCATAAAACTCTGGATATATTCTAAAGAATAGTGCTGAAACTCGCATCTTGCAAGTTGGTATTACCTAGTTAAAAAATTTTGATATTCAACCAATTAAAATATTATATTTAAGTATTCACATAAGTTAGTGTTAAAAAGTTATTAAAATAGTTAATATATCTAGCATTATTTATTTTTTTATATAATAGTTGTCGTCACACGATAGAGTATTAATGCATGCCTAGTTACGTATATAAATAATAAAATACATATAATAATAAATCTACACTCAGTTTGCTATGATATGTAGACGGATAAATGTGGCGTAATATTGAATGCAAAATAATAAATTAGGTTGTGTAGTTATATGTGTAAACGAGGAGAAAAGAAAAAATAGAGGGATATATATAAATATAGGAGTAGTTCAAAGCTTTGAATGTTAAAACAAGACATTTAAATGTATTATTATCCCTACTTCACCCCTATTTTCACCTTATTTTTATGAAAAGATTTATAATTGATAATTATCTACATCAAAAAAATAAAAATTCTCATTTATAATAATACTAAACAACATAAAAAATGCATTTTCTTTCTCTTTCAAAATTTTTAATAATTTATTTATTTTTATCCATTTTTCTTTCCTTCTCACAAGTTTCAATATAGTATTTCCAGTATATAAAAAAGTAATCATGATTTTATCTTGATTAACAAGGCTCAAGAGATAAGAATCAATTGATGATCTTAACTAATCTGTAAGATGTCAATTAAGCCAAAACTTTTAAACCCTGTCAAGTTAACCAACATCTTTTTTTCAGCCTTGCTTTTATATCCTACCACTAAAGTCAGTAGTAGAAAGTAATAAGATGAAAAGTTCTCGAATCAATGTTTTTATTTTGTGCATGAGAAATATCTTTTTTATAAGATTTTTTTGGCACCGAATTAACCATATCCATATAGCCAAAAATTTGTAAAGCTTTTTTCTGTTTTGCATAAAATATTTCATATTAAGGTTATAAACTAAAATTATACTTTTTTTTTTAATAAAAGGCAAATGTTAGGAACGCATCTCAATAAATTGACACACGTCTAGAAAGTAAGCGGCTTACTAACTAGGTTGATCCTCCGTTTACTTTCCCACTAATAAGAGCCCCAATTTATTAATAATATAAAGAGAAAAATATTACAAAGCAACCGCCCGAGGACTAAAAAACCTAAAAAGAAACAAAAATTAGAAACAAACCGAACTAGACCTATAGGATCTGCTCAAAGTGCAATGGGTCTCGTTAAAACCCTTAGTAAACAAAACTCATTAGGAAAATCTACTAAAGAAAAAAGAGTTCATGATCCATGTAAATTTATAAATTCCTAAACTTATAATAGGGAATAGGAATCATGTCTATATATATGAAGCTATTGATGAATGAGGAGCCGTAAACCGCCACGTGTTCTCTCTCGGAGAAGTAGACAAAAAAGCCAGCTTATCAACGACACAGTTGCTCTCGCAAAAAATGTGAGAGATTTTAATTAACATTAAAATAAGTGGAACTGGACAAAGCGTTCAACCATCTGATTATACAAATTCAACCATATCTGAAAACAACTACGTTAATTTGCGGGAGAATGAAAGAAAAAGAAAATATTAGAGAATTCTTAATACATAATTCCTGTAATTTGCTCATTGTGATCGTAAACTGTTACATTAAATGGTAAAAATATTCTTATTCTATGTAATCTACCGAGTAAATCCATATTCTAGTGAATCATAATTTGCTTATCTTCGATATGGTATATCAAGTCTTGGTCGTATAAAAATATTCCAATTGTAAATCACAAAAGTTAGAATCCAATATATTTCAACAGCCTCACACACCACGAGTGAAAAAGGGAAACTGTTATGATAGCAACCAAATCTATTATTCCGAAATTATTAGCCAGGAAAGAATCTAAGCCAACATGTAAAAAACACAATATGCCTATCTGGTGAAAAGGAGATCGCAATCACAATTATATATATGTTTACTCTAAAACAATAATAATAATTAATAATACTATAGTTTTCCTCATAGAAAGGGTCGAACAATCGAATTTCAATTCTTCTTATATAAAAAGAACCTTCCAAGAAAGAGATCTATGCGGGATATTAATTAGTCAAATACACGTTCTTCACCGGTCTAAAAACCACCCTTTTATTCTTGTTGTACAAGGGAAATCAAACACCTATATATATTATTGTAACAACCAACATACTCTCACATTCACACCAATTTCAACATAAACCAAATCACAAGCAATTAAGCTAAACCCCATCTAAGGTTATACACAACACACACACACACACACACTAACAACGTTCATTAGGGTTACATAATGGAAGACCCTAACAATAGAAGGGGACACCAAGAGCAGCAAGACAAGGACAGCCAAGAGGTGAGGTACCGGGGAGTGCGGCGGAGGCCGTGGGGGAAGTTTGCGGCGGAGATAAGGGACCCGTCGAGGCAAGGAGCCCGGCTGTGGCTCGGCACATTCGACACGGCGGAGGAGGCCGCCAGGGCATATGATAGGGCTGCCTTTGAGTTTAGAGGGCACTTGGCCATACTCAACTTCCCTACTGAGTACTACTCAAGGGTCATGGGCTCTCCTCCTCACCCTCCTCACATTTCGTTTTCTACAGCCACCCGCTCGGCTCCTCCGCCGCAGCCTGCGGCACGGGGTTTCGACAGGGGGGCCGGTTCGTCCAGGCCTCCATCGTCTTCGTCATCGTCATCGTCGTTGTCAGGCGTGCAAGGAAGGCAGGTTTTCGAGTTTGAGTGTTTAGATGACAAGGTGTTGGAGGAGCTTCTTGGGTCGGAAAAGGATAAGAAGAAGTGATCATGAAATATTATGGAGACAAAGGTTTTTGAGTAGTTGATCTCAAAGTAATGTCTTTTTTTCTTTTCTTTTTCTTTTTTATTTTCCCTTTTTGACTTCATGGAGCTTTTTGGTTTCCTCTTCTATGTCTACCTATTGGGGAAAATTTCTCTTTGCCTCCTTGTTTTGTTTCTTTTACCCTTATCTATCTTCTTATATGTGATAGAAAACTCAGCCACGCATGAATGTACCAGTTACTTATGATTAAAGAGGTAACTGAAATCTAGAATCTCTATTCTCTTTTTCTATCATCTTCTTTTATCCCTCTTCTAAATTATTTTAAATTCTACATGTATGATTTTTTTTAAAAATATTTTGATGAGTTATTATAATATCATTGAAAGAGATAGAGAAATATGAGAATGACGATTTAGGCTCATAATTGAGTAATTGATCGGTGGTTTTTAGTGATTGTAGCTCCTAATTGTTAGGCCTCACAAAAGGGGAATTTGAACCATTAATAACTTAGCTATCTTCTCTTAAGTACGATAGAATTAAAGGAATTTGTGACATGATTAAATTCAAGAGTAGAGATAGGAATGCATACGTAGAGATGTAGAAATTTAAGCTCTTCATGGTAAAATTAATGTAACTAAAGTTCTGAATATGTTATAAATATTGGCATTGAAATGCATTTGCCTTGGAAGTTATCGAATATGTGGATCTCTTGAAGATGGTATAATAGTAGATCATTTGGGGAAAAAAAAAGAAGGTATAATTAAGACCAGAACTATTGCAAACTTGAATGATACGCGAAGAAAGAAGGAATATTTGATTAGTCAATTTCCATATCATTCACTAGACCACCTATCCAATCCAAGTATGGAAATAACTCTTATCCAAATCAAAGATGCGATAAGCTAAAGAGTTTTTGTCTGTTAAAGGTTTTCAAGTATCTGTTCAAATGGAACAATAAGGCAGACAGATATAGAAAACCAATTTTCTTGATATGGAAATAAGTAATATCATGTCTAGATTTTGTTTCTCTTTTGGACTCATTTGTTCCCCCTCACAGTCATCGTCGTCGTTGTTATTATTTTGAATGGTATTAGGGATCTCCATTTTAATTATCAGTGTATAATTGGTTAAATAATTTTGTGTTTATTTATAAAAAAATGTTGTATATAACCAATCATACAAAGAAAAATTACTTGCCACATGTAAGCATAAAAGTTTAGGATGAGCATATATTGAGATTCCGAACTTCGCTATTCCTAATGGAAAAGACCTATACATAGAATTCCAATAATAAGTCATCCAACAATATTATTATGTAATTTTTTTTTTAAGGAAGTGAGACTGATATAGAAATATATCCCAACAAAGTTATCACAAGCATAAGAATCTAAAGGCTTCCCAGCTAAGTTGATCCTCCCTTAGACACTCCACTATATCAGTACACGAATATTATTAAAAAGAACTAAAATCAATCGAAATACAAGAACAGCTCCAAACCAAGGACAAAAAAGAGACAATAAAAGACTCCAGACGCCTTCCAAAGAATAGAACCGAAACCTGCATTTTGCAAGAGCGCCAAGCAGCCGAACACTCAGTAAAAACCTTTGTCAGAATACCCAATGAGAAAACCTAATAGAGGGAAAAAGAGTGTCCGGGTCTTGAAAGAGATAGGATCTCAAGCGTATTAGACCAAGAGTTACAAGAAACAATAATAGGGAAGCCCCGACATATCTCTAGCGATAAGGTCTGTGATGAGAGGATGAGCATAAAACCACTAACCGTTAAGAGAGATTGTTGCTACTGAGGAGGTGACTTTGTCCGTTGCAGAATTCTCTTCTCTATAAATGTGCAAGATAACTACATGCAAATTGTTGGCCAGAGATAAGGCATTAACCATCTTGGACGATTTTTCCACGGAATAGAGACCAATATTTTTTTATAAGCCCACAGAACGTAAGTAGAATCAATTTCAATCCAGAGCTTCGACCAATTAAATTCTGCAACTTTCTCGATGGCAAAAATAAACGCTATTAGTTCAGCCTCAAAAGCGAATCAGTTCCCTACAGGAAACGCAAAAGAGCCTTTGACAAACCCTCTGCAATTTCGGAAGATTCCACCGCAACCGAAAAGTCCAGAAGCCCCTCTAGCTACACCATCTGTATTAACTTTGATCCAATCCGGAGGAGGAGGCAGCTATCGAACTGGAATAAAATTCGGAGCTGGATTTTAGGTTGGAGAGAAACTCTAAGATTCTTCTGCACTAAAAGGTCGGTCTGAGAATTGGACATGGTTGCATAGTAATTACGTAGTCAAAAAAAGGAAAAAAATTAAAAAAAAAAAACTCGAATTTTTGTGGTCTGCAAGAGAAGGACTCGAACTTTTTGCTATACCTTCTCTAATTAGTGAAGTATGATCTTAAAATACACTTCAACCACCTTATCGAGTTTTCACAATCTAATTTAATTAGGTACAAAATTCGTACTTTTTTCTAATATATTACTAAAATTAAAAGCCTGTTAAATATTAAAAAAAAAACTATATATCTCGCATGTTATGATTAAAGAGTATATTTAGTATATAAAAAATGAGATAAGATTGGCTTGAATTACTATATATTTTTAAGATCGAATATAGACTTGAATTAATACTGTATTTAGTATATATTATTATGTGTTTGCCTGTTTGGTGTCGTATTATATTGAATTATAATTCTTTTATCCATTCAAGTGCATTGGAGCGTCAATATTCATTCTCTCTTTTGTCTTGTGCCATAAATACTTTGTTGTTTTCGTCTCTTTTTATTCATAGTAATTTTATCGCTGTATTTCTCTCACTCTTTTGTATCCCACAGCTAATCTCACGTATATAGGACTATAATTTTGAATGAAGGATTATTTATCCATATTAATACAATTCACCACATACCAAACATTGGATAAATGTTTACATCACCAGAAGGGTCTAAAAGCTAAGAAGTTAATACGCCTGATAATTTATAACTTAGCAAAAGTGAGAAAAACAATTGTGCTTTGAGAAAAATATATTTAGTTAGGTCACTGGAATTCCAAAACAATTTTATTCTAATTAGTATCACTTAATAATCTATACTTTAAATGATGTGCTTCTTTTGTTTTTACTCTATATTTGTAGTATAAATTTTAAGATATAAATTAAAAGTGCAACACATATAGAATATAGATTATCATTATAGATAAAAGAGGGCATTCCTCAAAAATTCCCCGGTCATTAGAATCTTCCGTTTATTAGCTTTAGGAGTTAAGAGTTCGGACTTAGGCCCAGTTAAAGCACTTCGTCCTATCCTTAGCTTATATGGAAAAAAAAAAATCCTATTTACATCTTGCTCCTTTATTTTTATCTCTCATATGTGCCCCTATTGAAAAAATACATATATATATATATATATATATATCTTTGTTTAGACTTCATACTTATTTCCTATATTAATTTTCTCATATAAACCCCACTCTAAGTATATATGTTTGATTGATATGGCCAATTTAAAAATCTATAGTTGTTAGAGAAAATATTAACAATTACTTTTAGAGTAATATCAATACCGCGTTTTATTATTAGGAACTTCTTTGTTGGAAAACTTTTTAAAAACCCACTAATGGGAAACGTTTTTTTTACTGGTTATCAAAAAGAGTTTATGAAAGTTATTCGGTTTTTTATCACACCATATTATTATTGGATAATTTTTAAAAGAATATAAAATAATAAAAAAATCATGATTAACATATTACTACAAAACAGTACTCATCCTCATCCGATGATTTTGGATCATATACTTTAATTGAATACATATTTATATCTCACTAGACAAGAAAATGAACAAGGATATGCACGGCAAGGGACATTCCTCATGGCCTGCTTGAACAAATCACCCTATTCTCAAGAATATTACTAATGGTGGTCCGATCGGTGTTCGTCATCACAGCAAAGGGCAGCAGAGCCGATGCCGAATTTGGCGTCGCGGTCGGAGATGTTGAAGGAGCGGCAGCCATTATATTATGGCCTAGCTTAGGCGCGGAAGAAAATATGAAAAGATAGGGAGGGAGAATGGAAGAAGAAAAAGCGTTAGATGTGGTCATGTCTATAATTGCTCGTGTGCATCTCTTTCAGTGGCCAATTACATTATTTAAAATAATACCCATTAGTGGGGGTTTTTTTTATTGGCTCCCAACAAAGAAGTTCCTTTGTTTTATTATGAGTTTTTGATATACTTTATTCCGTCTTTCTTGCTAATCAAACATAACAAAAAAAAAATTATTTATTCCATCGTAAACTATTCAAGAATAAGAATAAGAAAATACTGAAGTTGTACGAAAGTTTTAAATTTTTATCGAAAATGAGAACAAGATATCTATATATTCAACTTTAAATATTAAAGATATATTTTGTATATATAATTAGAATCTCACATTATAATGTGGTATTTTGATAAAATACAAGGCATCTTTATGATATTCCTCTACTTATTTTGTTCTTTATATGTGTGTGCTTTCTTAGAATTGATAATTTTAGTCTAATAATTTTCTCTTTATGCAATGTAAAAAAAATGTATTTAATCATAGTTTTCATGTTTTTTTTTTATATTTTTATTAGTGTTATCGCTGAATTAAAATCCTAAATCTGTCCGTACTATTAGTAGTAACTGTTTAATGATTGGTCTCATTCCTTTGTCGCCAGATATCTTCCACAGTTCTTGGATGCAATATCACATTCGAAAGCTATAAAAAACGAAGTAATTTCCAGCAGAAAAATGAACGTTTTGAACACAAATATGATCAACTGCTCATATTAGAAGAAATAGAGAAGGAAAACATGAATAAAAGTACATAACCATTTCATCTCAGAGTCTCAGACTTTGTTTTTTTTTTTTCATTATTTATGCCATTTTGAAATCTGTCAAATAAAAAGACACGGCGGCTGAGTCATTATTCCACTAATTAATTTCTTTTTTTTCTTTTTCATATAAAAAAAGTTTTTTGGGTACCCCTGTAAGTTTTTGTTTTTTTGTTTTTGTACTTAAAGGGCAGCTGTCTAATTCATATGAATTTTAATACAAACTTTTTGATAAGTCAACTTATCCTAAAGACACGTCTTGGAAGTTCAGAAATTATTAATTGATCAATATTAATATATGACTTTTTTTTTTGTGGGTTCGCATCATTGCATATATTGATCAATTTGCTTTCCTTCTATCGACTAGTTGGAGGATAAGATTTTCCTTGAGAATGAGACGAAATACAATTTAAAAAAAAAAAAAAAAAAAAGACCTTAAGAAAGTCCCATGATTGATTTCTTATTTTAAAATATATATATATATATGTTGGAAAAAAGTAAACAATACTTGAACAAAACAAATATTTACTAGGATCATATTTCTTTACACTGATCACATTAAAAAAATATATCTATATATATACAAACATAATAGAATACTTGGGACATCAAAGCCGCCCAAGATTCATGATTCCTCACAATGCCACTTTTCAAAATGAATTGTGTCGTTTAACCAAACAAAGAGAGAGCGTGAGCCGTGAGAGGACAAACAAACTGAAGACGGAACTCAAAAAGTGTGACCATTACCAAATTCTTTGCAATATTGGAAACCCCAATAAATAAAAAACACAATTTTCATTATTAACGTGTATATATAATACACTAATATTTTTCTTTAAGAAGTGGTATAAGCTTCAAAATTGCCAAAACAAAAAAAGCATGGCAAATTATGCCCCAATTTATAATTAAATGACAAAATTAATAATTAGTACCCTATTTTCTGTTATTGTTACTCTTCTTCTCTTCACACTCAAGAAGTTCCTCCAAAACCTTGTCATCCAAATATTCCAACTCTATAACTTGCCTCCCGCCGCCGCCGCTGTTGCCGCCGCCACCGCCTCGCATTGGCGCCGACGAAGAAGAAGTGGAGGCCGAGGCGGAGGCGCCGCAGGCCGCAATGGGGTACTCATCGGGGAAATTAAGGACTGCGAGGGGCCCCCGCATGGCGTAGGCCGCGCGGTCGTAGGCGCGCGCGGCCTCCTCGGCCGTGTTGAACGTGCCGAGCCACACACGGGTCCCGTGCCGAGTCGAGTCCCGAATCTCGGCCGCATACTTCCCCCACGGCCGCCTCCGGACTCCCCGGTACCTCACACCCCCTCCCGAGTCCTTCTCTTGATCCATATTTTTGCCAAATTATTTTTCTTTTCTTTTTTTTTTTTTGGTTTTTTGGTAGGTGTTTGCAACTGTGAGTTGTGAGTTGTGACTAATTACTTCACAAAGGTAACAAAATTTGCATGGCGTTTAGTAGTGAAGGGACATAAGTGGGCGTGGCTTTATACGAGTGGAAATCTCCAAAAAGCGCCTGGGGCCAAAAAGTGGGAGTTGTGGGTCCCACTATACGACACGTGGCGAATCATTTGGCTGTGGTTGATTGATGTCACGTGGTCAACAGGAAAGCACTTTCATTGGACTATTTATTAAGTGCTTATTGCTAGGATTAGTTTTAGAAAAGCAAAAGACCGCATTTATTTATATATATATATATATATATATATATATATATATATGTAACGAAGTTTGAGTCCATTGTATCTGGATGGTCAAGATCAAGCCGATGGCTTTGGATCGTTGTAAATATATAACTCTTTATTGTATTCCCTAATCACCTTTTTGGTTTTACTCACATACTTAAAATAAGCTCCATTAGAAAATGATAGAAAAGACCTAAAAAAAAAAGTGATAAAGAGAAATCAATTTGATTATAAGAAGTGGAATTAGGGTTTATTCACATATACACGATACATGTTTTTTTTTTCATATGGTATTCGTACCAATTTTTCGTTTGTTTCTTTTTGTGCCTTTTTGCTGAGACCATGGTTGTTATTATTATTGTCATTATTTTGGTGATTTGTTTGAATTCTTTTCAGATTGGCCAAACTAGAGAAAGAGGAAGAGAGAGTCAAATATTTCGCTGTCATTGTATTATAGTGAAATTCTGGTCCTGGGTCAGCAATATTTAGCTTTATTAATATTTAAAATTATTTTGCTGATGTCACTAAGCTTACGTCATCTTATCTATATAAATGTTCCTCTCCTCCTCTAAATTAATGTATGTATTTTCTTTTTCTTTTTTTTCCTTCATAAATCATGTATTTTCGTTCGCTTTATGCTTCATGGGTTATATTGCTTTATTTTCTAATTAGATTCTTGAGTGTCCAAAAGCACTCTCAATTTAATGTACGTGATAATGTGTCATTTTCTTGTATATTAAAGAGATAAATATTAGGTGGTCCTGTTAAGTACATTGAAATGTGTGAGTTAACAAAATTTCTGGGTCTACTTATCCCCACCAAGCATTGAATTCTCATGGCAAAACAAATAAAAAAGAAAAAAAGATGGCGATGAAAAAGAAATTTATTTGAATAAGAAAAGTAATAATGAAACAAATCAACATTGAATTTAGTACTGAATTGTGTAAGATTCCACTTATACATGTTGTTGGATTTGATTCTTATGCGTTTGTAAGAATCAGAACTTTAATTTAATATTTTTTCATACCCAAAAATTTAAGGTGATTTGAACCACTAGATAAAATACCATGACCGCATATATACGTATATATAAAATTATGACCAAAGCAGTTATTTATTTTGAGGTAACAAATTGGAAATGAATATCTAACGTCGGTGTTATTCAACGTTGTGTTGTTAGGGTTTTCCTTATCATTAATTTGTTCAAAATATGTGAAATAAGAAAATGGTGTGTTCAAGTTCAAAGATTTCGCTACGTAGTTGTTTTGGTATATAACAAAACTTCGTCAAGTCTGACACACTGTGGTGGCTCAATTAATTTATATATAAATTGTTGTTGTTATTAGTAGATTAATTGACTAGCTTCAATCGTTTGCAATTTGTTAGTTTGTGGTTGATATGGCTCAATACTCAGCTGCTATTTTGTGGTTTATATAGCTCCGTCGTCAATCTTTTTCTGCTTTTTAATAAATGCTTCGTTATTTGTTTGTTTATATATTATTTTGAATTAATGGTTCGTAACGTACATCTATATTGGTGACCACTCAGTGAGTCAGTGGGACAACAAGAAAAAAAAAATCACCAAAACCAGAAGAATCGGTACCAATATTATTATAGGCAATATTGTGGGCGCCAAATATATGTGCTAATTTTACATGATTATATACGGCCGGAAATAATCCTAGGAATCTCAAATAATTAATTTACTTAACTTTGTTACCGATTAGTGAAGGGAAAGTAGATTGAAGAAATAAATAAGATGCTTAATCTCAAACTATATTTTTACCTCTATTAGTTTGAGCAAATAAGAAGTGAGTCAACAATAATTTTATATTTCAACATTCTTTTTACACGCAAAGAGATAAGGACAAACGTACGGGTAAATTTTCATTAAAAAACCCATTACAATACTAGAAGCTCGAAAGAAATTTAAAATTTTATACGTGGATAATTTTTAAATAGAATTAAAAAGTACAATATTACAAGAATTTAAACTCGAAATGTCTTGCTCTGATACTATGTTGGTTTACAAGTTCGTCTTAAGAGTTTAAGCTGGTTATATTAGGTGGGCCAACAAAATTTGATCTCCCAAGAAATAACATATAGAGAACTTCATTCTTTAAGTTTCCCCAGTTTGTCCTCCATGCTCAGATAACACCTATAACTTTTACACAAAAAATGAAAATCCTTTCGTTATTGTAACGACAAAAGAACTTTATTAGCCTTGGTTACCGAGTAAAAGTTATATAGATATTTCTAGTTGTATATAAATTATTTACATGAATTGCATATTTTAAAATTTTGATAAAGAAATAAAAGACTATTTTTTACATCAAATAAATGAGGTGTAAACATGTTTTTATATATGTAATAGTCATTCAAATCTCCATAATCTATAATATTTTTCCAAATCTACCTTGTAATTTTGTTACTTTTTTAAATAAAATATGATACAATATCACCTTTTGAGTTCAAGTTTACAATATATCTACGCTATTAAATAAGCTAATTACAAACTAATGCAACTTCTTATTTTTACTCCATTATAGGTTTTTTTATTATTATTAACGTTGCATAATTTTTTAGAATAGTAAAAACTAATCTTTATTGATCAATTTTGAAGAAAAGGTTGAAAGACGAATTATATGATTTATTTGTTCAAAAAATTAATTTTAAAAGTGGAATATTATAATATTTCTGAACACATAAGTTGGGCTTAGCGGTAACGTATTCAGGCCCAAACGTCTAGCTCTGCTAAAATGCCCACTTACCAGTATTTAGCAGTTTGCTAGTGTTGGGAGATTTTAAAGGGAGAATTTCAAAATAAAGCTATTTTTTGGGCCAGTTTGGCAATGCTTTTGGAGGCTGTTTCTAAATTATAATAGAATCTAAAGCACTTAGAGGCGTTTGGTAAATATTCTTTTTAAAGAAACATATAACCGTTTTTGCTTTTACGTAGAGTAATTTGAGAAGCATGTTAAATGCTGCTTTCTCCAACCGAAACTGCTTCTCCATTTAAAATTACTAAAAGATCCTTAATTTTTTAATCCATATTCAACTAACTAATTTTTTAAAATTATTTTTTGGTAATTTTACATATCCACAGCAGTTTCAAAAATAAAATAACTAAACACCCTGCTTGCTTATAACTCCAACAGTTTCTTTCTTCAGCACAGTTTGAAGCACTTTTTATGTAAGCACAGCAATGCCAAACTGGCACACCACTTGATAATCTATATCCCAAGTAGTGTGCTCTTTTTTATTTCTACTTTATGTTTGTAGTGTAAATTTTAGGGTATAAATTAAAATTGCAACACAAATAGGGTATAGATAATCATTGTGTCAAGAATGGGGCATTCTTCAAAATTCCCATATTTTAAAAGAAGCCGCTTTTTTAAGTACCTATTAACTTTTCTTTTTAGGATATAAATTATTAGTGGTGCATTATTTGATACCATTCTTCAAATTATCTCTTAATTATTTCGTTGATGCGTGATAAAATTACTTAATTATTTAAAAAAAATAAGCAAAAATAAATGATAATTAAATGATTTGGAGTCATATCTAAAACTAAAAGTGAGTTATAGAAATAGGCCAAAATTTAAAAAGTCTTTTGAAGCACTTGTTTCAAAATATTAAAAGAGAAAATTACACATCTATATTCTCCTAGCTTGATTACAGTTAATAAGATAAGATATTTACAGCAATATTCTTAATTACTTTAAATAATTTTCGTTTTATTTTAATTCTGCAATTATCCTTCAAATTGGATTACTCATTTCATTGATAACCCACAAAAAAAATATCCCTTCATTAGTTTTCCATGTATCTTTCACACAATTTTATTACTGAAAATCAAGGAATGAACGTTATTATCCAGCTCTCTCTTCCTCTGACTTTCTGTTTAAATTCAAATGCTGATTTCAAAAAGTTAGGCGCTCATTATTATACAGCTTCGTTCTTCATTGTGGGTGAATATCAACCTCCGAATTCCTCTGTTATTTGCAGATTTTCTGGGTTGTTTTTGCTGCAAGATTGTGGGTGAGTTTCAATTGCGAATTTACTTTGTCATTTTAGTTTTTCTGGGGTGTATTCAATTTGTGAATTCCATATGTTCTTGTTTATTGTTCACTAGCAATAATCGCTAAAGATGGTTATTATTTGGGAGAATTGGAACAATATGATTATACAATTGAGATCGTTTTCGAACCATGTGTGTGTGTACGTATGCATATTTATATATATGTATGTGACCATCTCTGATTTTGGTTTGTTATTCTTTGCCGTATGTATTCATATGCTAAGTGTAAATATCATATGCACCTATAATTACCCCCTTTTGCTTTTGTTTAGTTTTCTGGGTGATACAAATGCTTAGTAAATTTCTATGCAATTCGAGTTTTAAGATGGAATTGTTAGGTGAATAGGTTTGTATGGGTTTGTTTTGTCATTCGTTCTAGTTGTCTTTATATGCTAATTAAATATTATATTTACTTATAAATATTATATTCACATAATTTTCATTTGTTATATGTCCAGTTGAAAATATTATATTCACCAATGATTATTATATTTATATTCATGTTCAAGCTATATATTTCCTTGTATCTATCGTTATCTAATATTGTAATTTCTTTTTCTCTTTTAAGGAAAATGTCTCTGGTTTCGAAGCAGTTGAGGGTTGAATTTTGTCGCCGACATGTCTAGAACATGGCCGAAACATCGTTCACGAAACAGTGCTTCCTCTACCTAATGCTCCAACATGCATCGCAAGGTCGAAATACATCAATAATATATTATACTGTAAATATAATATTTTCAATGTTATAATGTACATGATGTAAATACTGTAAGTATAATAAACACATTTCATAGATGAACAATGTCAATATTGTAAATATTATATTATCCTGGTATTATTGTATAAACCAAAACTATTATAGAACACACATTAAACTCAGCAAATTTCATGGAAAAGGCCAAAAAGGTAGTTTCCATCCCAATACAAACGAGATATTCCTATTATTTATCAATCAGCATACTTTTTTATTTTTAAATCCCACAATAGTAGGAATTTTGATTTAATTTTTTTGGGTAATATCCATTTCTAAGATTGGGTTTTATTTTAGAAACCGGGTCTAGAGTCCTCTTTAGTAATTACATACCTTATAAAATATTAATATAAAAACCATAATATAAAAATTAATTTTGTAAATATCTAATTCTAGGGGACTAGTTATAATATTCTCCCATATTAGCCTCAATTTCTCTAAAATTTTAGTAACAAGAAAAATACCAATATTTTTTATAAGATAAGAGTTAATAACTAAATGACCTAATTATAGAAATTGTTTAAGAAATCGTATATAACTTATGTTTCGATTAATTAACAAATTAACTATTTTCTTAATTATATGATGATGTGCATTTACTTTTATGTCATTAATTTTCTTTTGTATTAGGGATTAATAACTTAATTTTTATATACTTTGGTCATTCCCTTAAAACATGGTCCAAGAAATTACCAGATACCAAATAAATTCCTTAATTAAATGCTTCTCTACTTTAAAAACAAAAAACAAAAAATAAAAATATTACATGCCAAACTTGTAGAACTATCCAATTAATATTCATACCTTCTTTCCTTCCTTCGAAAATCAAGTTTAGCACACCAATGTCATTAGTCAAAATTCACATTGTGCACCGCACTTGGTGTTGATTCTTAGTAACCAATAATAATTAATTATTAATAACGTAACTAAAAATCATTAACTATTGATAACTGAAGAACAAAAACGGAATCTGCTATATTGTGACGCACAATGTGAATCATTCGGTGCCAATAAATAATTTTTTAAAAAAAGTAACAAAGATGCTTAATGTTATATTACGGTCAACGTTTGACCGTGATGACTTGGATATTAGCTAGTAATTAATATACAACTATTAATCAGTGAATCCCAGCAAAAAAATAAAACTTTTAATCAATGAAATTTAAGTATGAACTATGAACTGTCTCAAACGCACGTGACAGCACGTGCACAATCCATCCCATGTTTTGAGCTTTTATATGGTAAACGCGTAACGTACCTACAAATTGCAGAAAGACTGCAGTGCCTCGTGCAGTCACGTGACTGCCACGTCAGAAATAAATCCTCTAAATAATACCCTTTTGACTTTACTCTTAACTTTTTTTTTTTCTAATTAGTAATTAGCACTGTTGATCTTTTATCGTGCCTTGACAATTTGACGTCCCTTAGATTTAGTGTCTTCACAATTTGATATATATGAACCGTAGGATTTGACAAATTTCACAAATTAATGATGGACATTTAAATTTAGATAAAAATAAAGTTAGGATATTTTAGCACTTAAATTGCACCTAAACTTAGCACTTTTTATGGCACTTTAGTCAATGAAAATTGTATACTTATTTTAACTTTAGTACTTGATCATCAGTTAATCCAAAAACACTTGAAATTTGTTTATTGGAGTTAATTGTCACGATTTTGAAGTTCGAGGTTTAAATTATCAAAAATAAAAGTCAAATTTTCATAAACGATAATTTTAAATACCAATAATGTCAATTGCTCTTTTGTAATGATTGATAAACACCAATTAATTCTATTGGTGTCACTTAACTAAATTAAAGACACCATAATTAATCTTCTCTCTTAGCCCTATATAGTTTATGTGAAATATAAAAACTAGGAGAGAGAGAGCTGTGTGATGTAGCTTTATGGATTATTTTGGATAAGCATCTTAGTTATTTCATTTTAAAATAGTTTGATTTTTATAAATATTTGAGATTTAAGATTATTGCATTGAAATAAAAAAAATAATAAGGGCAAATAAGGTATTAGCATATTAAAATTCCTATGCTTACTTAAGATGCGTTTAATAAATCTCACGTGAGGTTTGCTGTGAGACCCACGCTCAAAGACGATCGAGAATAATCAAGCACGTCTAATGTAAGCATTACTCATATTAAAAACCATTGAGTTGTGTTGAAGTGACCGACTAAACTGACAAAGAGGTACTATTTCCTCCATAAACATTTAGGATTTTTCACATCTGTCTGATGTCTCTGTATATAACTCAGTCCCCAAGAAAACTACCTAATTCAACAGCTATTGCCATCACCCATACTCCCATGTGTCTCCTAATTTATTTGATTATTTCTGACTTTCTAATTTTTGTATTTTCTTATTATTATGTTTTACCTTTATATTGATCAAATTCATTCAATTATATATTCATATTTCTTTTTTATACTTCTAAATTGAATGTTTTGATATTAAAAACCAGTAACATATCTTAGAATATCTGAACAAATTATTTATCAGTTCAAAATTGCACGTTCGAGTAGTGTTGAAGGTGTTTTTCGTGAACCGAATTAAATCGATCAAGATAGATGTAATAAATTCATAAAAATAAAAAAAAATCCCAGTAAATGCACTGAAATGGAATGGGGACACAGGATTTTTAGTGGCTCGACTGATAATTATGTGGTTGTAG
Organism: Boehmeria nivea var. tenacissima; assembly: GCA_018132145.1. Lineage (NCBI taxonomy): Eukaryota > Viridiplantae > Streptophyta > Magnoliopsida > Rosales > Urticaceae > Boehmeria > Boehmeria nivea. The sequence goes on from CM030883.1 coordinate 12,146,235, forward strand.
TATCACAATCATTTCATATATATTCTCCCAAAAGTATCTCTTAAGAAGAATTAATTTGACGAGTTTGTGTTCTCTAATATATATAGCTGAATTAGATTCACAAGACTTTGTTACATAAAAAGTATAATATACTTTATTATATCCAAAAAATACTACTCGTTCTAAGTAGTGAACAAAAATAATTATTCGATTCTTTTTCCACACACTAACGATTATAAACTTGGAGACCAAGAACTGTTGTCTCTACAATCCAAACTTGTAGTTTATAGCTTGTAGACCAAGACACACGTACGAGTTTATTGGACAAGAGGTACTAAAGAGCACAAGTAATTAGAACGTCGTTTATTTTAAGGATTAATTAGACTACAAGTGGACAAAAGCAAATACACTAAATATCTTATATGCTTTACCTTTATACTATAAATATATTATGGTTTACCCATCCTATATCATTTCAACACTTCTATAATTTAATAGGATAAAATAAAGGGCATAATTGGTATTTAGTCATTTTTTCTTCATGTTTTAAGAAAATGATTAATTTTTATAGAAAAAAAAATATTTATAAGTCTATAAAGAATTCAAAGCATAAAAGTGAAATTATAACATCATTTAAACATGCATGATGTAGTTATATAATATCTAAAATAAAATATATGTTGAAAGCAAAATTATTCTTTTTCGTTTGGATGTCTAAGGAGAAATACAAATAAAACAGATTATCAAAGTGAAACTTTTTTTTTTTTTTTTTCACTTGGGAAGTCACCAAAAAAGAGAGCCAAAAAAAAAAAAGAAAAAGAGTTTCCCTCGAGACCAAATCCAAAAAGCATCAATCTCACTTTTGAAAGAAAGAAGAATGAAGAGAGTTTTAATCTGGCTCTACTTTTACATATGTAATCGAATCTGGAATATTATTATTATTAGCTCATCAATCTAATTAGCTTAGTGCATGATATAGATCATCATTTGTGAATATTAAATCTTAGTGCATGATATGCATCACCATCATCATCATCATCATCATCATCATCATCATCATCATCATCATATTATCTTCTAAATATGATCTTTTTCTAACCAAATAGTTCTCAATCAAGGATACTTTGATTACACGAATAATTATAGTTATATATACTAAGAGACTCACAAGCTCACTCAATTACTTTATGCGCGGTTGGTGAGGGCAAACATTCTCTTAATTATTATCACCAATCTAAGAGGGTTTATATATATATATATATATATATATATGTATAGGATTAATTCTTAACCGTTCAAAGGGATGATTGTGATGTGTTGAAAAATAGTCAGCAAAGGTTAGGAAAATTTGCAAAAAGATTTGGTAAGAAGTTTCTAAGAAGGCTGAGGCCTAAAACTTTGACTATAGAGTGAGCACTTTTTGAAAAAAGACCAACCTTTTTGCCCTTTATCTTTTTTATTTTTCTTACCCAATTAGTGCCTTTGTCTTTCTTCACTTTGTCATCAACACGCAACAACAAGTAGAATTGGAATATATAATTATAAAGATACATAAATATAAATTTATAATATATAGAAGGTCCTTTCCATCTGTCGATTCTGTTCTTATGTGATTGTTTTTCTTTCTTTTAAGATTGTTTTCTTTTGCAAATAAGTTTCTTTTGGGATTGATAAATTGCATTATTGTACTGTGAACAGATTTGACTTTTTAATGTGTTAAGAGAGACACAAAGACTTTCATCTAAAGATCATGTCACATAGATTTTTTTATTGGACCTACTTGGATATACAATATCTCATAAAGCAATCACATATAGCTAATTAGCTATGATGTATAGTGTTAAGTATCACTACACACACTTTTAAGTTTTATGTAAACGTGCATAACATTTAAAAAAAAAAAATCTGTCACGGCCTGTCATATAACAATTCACAACCTCTAACCATGATTATATATATATATATATATATATCAAATTTCAATAGAACATAATTGATTAAAATATACTCACTGCGAGCGAAGTAGTAATCATAATACTTGCTCATATAAACATAGATTCATATAAACGGTTAAATTGGATTATGACACAAAAATTTCGTATTTTATTACAATTGATCATTTGTAGTTTTAGGGAAAAAAAATGGTGCTCTAATATTCCCCAAAATAAAAAACAATAATTGAAACATGCAATGTGCTAACTACTACCTTTTTGCTGCTATATATACGTGAATATTGATGTTTGAAAGTTTTTCAAATTAGTGCAGCGCGAGGGGAAAGAAAATGTGTACAATGTGGATGCAAACTGAACCAAAAACATATAAATAAAAGTATTATTATTCGTGCAGGCCCAGAATCATGATAAAGATAAATCAAAGTCGTGGATTGCATGTGAGTGTGAGACTTTTTGCTTTATGATTGAGAATGGATGAAGACAATTTTTTTTTTTTTTTCCAAAATGGGTTTTTTTCTTTTTCTTTACTTTTCTTTTTTCAACGGGTTTTTTTTTTTTTTTGGTGGTGGGTCTGGAACTCTTCAAGTATTTTCTGGTATTGAGCTCAATGACATTACATATTGGAGATAATGAACTCTTTTTTTTTTTTCCAATTTGTTGTGCATTTAAGATTTGTGTATGGTTATTTGCCTTTAATAATTGTAAAAATAAGTCAATGTGAGTGTGGAATCCCAAGGAAAAAATTTGTCAATGTTTCGAAAAATAGATGTCCTTTGTTTGGTTAGTCGTTTGAATAGAGTAGTCTTGACTCTTGAGTGTTGTGTTACCTAATTTTGATTGTATTTATTTTGACACACCTTTTTTTTAGCTATTGGGATTTTTTTAAAAGAAAACTATATGTTTCATTAGGTAGAATATGAATGAGTTCTTGCAATGTATTAAATTTTCATTGAATTTATTGTTTTCATGTATAAAAAAAATACTATTAACTTATGTCCTCTCTCGAAATAAGCCCCTAACTTACAGAAAGATGTACATATGATTCAACCTTACCTTTAGTTATTCTAACAAACAAAGGTTAAAAACACAATGTGCACATTTATTACTACCCAAAACGATGTAACTACCTGTACTCTTTTATCATTATTCTTTGGGGAAAAAGAAGCCCCAAAATTTGAAATTTGAATACATAAATATACAATAAATACAACGAAGAAAAACAAACTTGGAGATATTAGAAGGGAAACTAACGATTATCATTAGAAGGGAAAAAAAAAAATTAAGGGACCCATGAACAGTTGTGAACAATGAATACCTGCCATATTAATTTTTTTTTATCTCTATTTTCATTTGCGTGGAATGGATTATCAATTAGGTTCTTTTGGTCCCCCAACCAGCAAAAACTCATGAAAATGCAAAACCCTTTTTAATGCGTCGTGGTAGAGAGCTGTCCAAAGTCCAGGCTAATACAGCCTCCTTTTATAGTATTCCATACGTTTTCAGTCACATATATATTTATATTTATATATTTATATATACACACACATATTATAGACTAGTACAACTACCGAGAGAAGGGGAAAAAAATAATGTCACACATTTTTTAGTCAGAGGGACTACTTTTTTTCTTTCCTCCCTCGTGTGAAGTCAAGAAATAGAGGCAAAAAAAAAAAAAAAAAAAAAAAATTCACCACCTACACGGCTCCAACTACTACTACTACTACTACTACGTACTCTGCTGAGTTCAGACTTAAAAAAATTAAACCAAAAAAAAAATGAAAAATGAAAACTGAATAAAATAAAAAAGAAGACCCAAAAAGTCCATCCATTATAATCCATTCCAACCCATACATTTATAAAATTTCTTTTTTAGATTGAAAATCTTTTGCATTCTAGTCCTTTCATGTCCCCTCCAACACAATCCCTCATTTAACTCTTGTTTCTTCTTCTTCTTCTTCTTCATATCCTACACACAACACAACACCCAATCTCTCTCTCTCTCTCAAAAAAAAAGAAAGACAGACAAAACCCTTTTGTTCAATGGATCTTGTGAGCAAAACCCACGAAGCTCTCTCCCCACAAACCCCCCCAACTCTGCTGAGAACCACTTCTCTACACTCCTCGAATGCGAGCGAGCCAAGCTTTCCCATCATAGCCATTGCCATTATAGGAATTATCGCCACCGCTTTTCTTCTGGTCAGCTACTACATCTTCGTCATCAAGTGCTGCCTCAGCTGGCACCGAATCGACGTCCTCCGCCGCTTCTCCCTCTCCCGCTCCGCCCGCGACGAATCCCTCATCGCTCACTCCCCCGCCAACGCCGGCCTCGACGCCCGCGGCCTCGACGAGTCCACCATCAGATCCATCCCCATCTTCCTCTTCCGGAAGGAAAAGGAAAAAGACAAGAACAACAATCACCACAACACAACAATCCCCTCCGACTGCGCCGTCTGCCTCAACGAGTTCGAGGAGCTCGAGAAGCTCCGGATGATCCCCAATTGCTGCCACGTCTTCCACATCGACTGCATCGACGTGTGGCTACAGAGCAACGCCAATTGCCCTCTCTGCCGGACCAGCGTCTCCACATCGCCGGCCATCCCCGCCGGCGTCGCGCGGTTCCTCCCCGTCGACCAGATCGTCGCGCCGAGCCCTTCGCCCATCGACCCCAGCCCCTACGCCGGGAGCCTGGCCGGCGGCGACGAAGACTACGTCGTGATCGAGCTCGGGTCGAGCGATGAGAGTCATCATCATCATCATCATCAGCCAGATCAAGCTCAATACGACGCTGCGAGAAGTAATAATTATGACGAGAGTGGTTTCAGATTTGGTTCGGCCAAGAGAGCGCTGAGGAAGCTCCAGAAGGGGACGAGCATGGGCGACGAGTGCATTGACATGGCGAGGGACAAAGACGAGCAGTTTTCGGTGCAGCCGATTCGGAGGTCTTTCTCGATGGACTCGTCGGCGGATCGGAAAGTGTTCATGGCGATCCAGGAGGCTCTGCGCCGACACGGCGGCGATAGGATTAGGGGAGATAATGATGTGATTAGTCCCGTAATTAGTGGCAGTGTCGAAGGAAGTTGCAGTGGAAACAGATCGGTTAGAAGGTCGTTCTTCTCTTTTGGCCACGGAAGCAGAGGCTCGTCAAGAAGTGCCGTTTTACCTGTTTATTTGGAGCCATAATTAACCCCAAAAAAAAAAAAAAGTTTTCATTTATTTTTTTTTGTTACGATTTTTTTTAGGTGTATCATGAAGAGGATATTTATGATTATAGGACTTGTAACATAGAGAGATTCAATATTTGAAAATTTGAAAGATAGATATGAGAAATGTTGTCACCCATCATTGATGAAATCATCTCTACTACACCTTTTTTTTTTTTTTTTTTGGGTTTGGGGTTTTGTCCCCACAAATATTGGTTAGAATATGTGCATCAAATATTAATATGTGACAAGGAAAAGAAACTGCACCCATTAGAGAGGTCCCTCCTCTATGGCCTTCACTTCATATTGGAACTTCTATAGCTTAAGCAACGACTATTAAGAGAATCCAAAGGTTAGAGGAATAAAAATAATTCTTTATTTCGAAAATGGAGAATTGTAAAACAATATCATCTTTAGTGCTACTTAATAATTATGTTTTAATAGCGTATTTTTTTTTGTTTTTATTTTATATTTATAATGTAAAATTTAGAATATAAATTAAAAATATAATACACATGTAATGCATAAATTATTATTATGTCAAATGAGGGCATTGTTCAAATCCCTTTCGAGAAAGAGGCTAAAATCCTTTTCCTTATTGATTAAGTTGGTAGTGATGGGTCCTCTAGCCTGTAGGAGTTGAAAACGGAGCAAATTTTGGTACCCACTTCTTTAGCATTGATGTGTTACTTCTGTAAGTTTGGATGATATATATATATATATAGTTGGTTGATCGGTTGGTAATGATTCTTGTTCCGGTGCTGTCTCTATTATTTTTTTCCCCCATTTGTTGGAACAATTTATCTATTTTATTTTATTTTTTGTAATTCAATATAATTATCCTGCAAAACATGGTTAGACAAAATACATATTTGACTTGCAAAAGGTATATTATTGAATATCTCAAACAATTATTCTACTCAAAATTTTATGCATAGAGCAACTTTTAAAAGGACCCTCCTCTTTTAATTACAGAATTGTCTCTTCCTTTCTTTTTTTTTTTTGGTTTTTTTTATTTGCCCAAAAAGTACATTTTGGTCATGCACAAGGGAACTTCTTAAGAACAGTATTATTTTGCAGGAAGAGACTTTTTCAGGGGAGAAAAATAAGGCGGATGAATTAAAAAAAGAAAAGAAACAGTGAAAACAGTGAGTATTACACTGTGAAAATGCTATAACATTAATGATGATTTTTCGTTTAAAAAAAAAAAGTGTTGTAGTTCTGCTTTCACATTGTATCTGAACACTGTAGAAATGATGATGATATGATAATTTCCATTCTGTGTAGCTTCACATATATTAAATGACAAATAATACGAAATATGCCAGAGACTCTGTATAGAGCATTATAGATATCTCATTCAATAGCATAGCAATGCAATAGCATAGTCTTATGTCGAAAAGTCTATGGTAGACTATGCCCTATTATTTGGATGTTTATGTTCTTAAAAATTATATGATGATTTAAAATTGTTCTTGCATATTTTATCACAAAATTCTTACGTAAATATTTAGAAAAGAAATAATAAAACATAACTTACAGGATTTTCAAAAGAGAGATTAAGAAGTATATAATTATTATGCAATCATCTCATATTTAAGGTTGTGATCCAAGTTCCGAAATTTTGACTAATGCATAATTTAGTATAATTGATTCTTAATTTTGATTGAGATTTTGAATTAAGTGAGGTAGCCATATTGTTTAAACTTTTTATTTATTTTATTGTTGGCATTTTTAAAAATATTATTTTTTATGGGGGTATAGTTTGAATTTTTTAAGGAAAAAATACCCATTTGCACCTCATATTTGTGCTACTTTTCTCGATAGCACCCTATTGTTTATTTTCGACATGTTTGCACCCTGAATTATGTGACTTTCACCACTTTGCACCCTCCGTCTAAATCCGTCAGTTAACTGATGACGTGGCACCAAAAATAGTTGTAATTTGACCCTTAATTTATTTAAAAATTTTACTAATGCCCAAAATTTTTAACAACTTAACAAAACCAAATTAAATAATTTTTAAAAAAAAACCCCAAAAACCCAATCCCTTAGCACATCTGCCAACCTAAAAAAAAAAAAAATTTAAAGTGTTTAACCCAAAGCCTCCATCACAAGATCCTTTCACTTGCCAAACGCCAATCACAAGAAAAGAAAAATCAAACAAATTTATTGGCTTCATTTATCGGGAAAAAAAAAAATAAGCCGTGAATTGTGACGAAGGCGGGGTTTGCGGCGATGAGGGGGTGGGGTTCGCGGGGGTGGGTTTCGCGGTGGGGTGGCGGGGGTGGGTTTCGCGAAGGTGGGTTCGCGGGGGTGGGTTTTGCAGCGGAGTGGGCTCGCGGGGTTGGGTTTCACGGCGGTGGCGGGGGTGTGTTTCGCGGGGGTACAGGTGAGCGCGAGGGAGGCGGAGGAGGAAGCGGCGGCGAGCGTGAGGCGGAGGACGAGGCGAGCGCGAGGGAGGCGGACGCGAGAGAGGGAGGCGACGGCGAGCGCGAGGCGGAGGCGACGGCGGGTTGGGTGGCAGAGGCGACGACGAGCACGAGGCGGCGGTGACGAGGAGCACGAGGCGGAGGTGACGAGGAGCGCGAGGCGGAGGCGAATAATTTTTGGCCCTTCTGTATGTAATGGATAAAGGATAAAGGAATCAATGATCATGCAAAGGAGACCAAAAAACACCAAACTCTCTAGTCAACAACCAACACTTGGGTTGTCAAAAACTAGCAGCTACGGCAAATAAAGCCCCAAGTAACGGAAATCAACGTGCAAAGCCAAAAAATGGCACTGTGATTGATCAAACATTGATATATTCTTATCTGCTAACGTGAATTAATGGAAAATAAAAAATAAAAATTGGAAAGGCAACGCCTCGAGAAAAAAAGCCATAAATCTGGCTCCGTAAATCAAACAAATACACAGCTATATGGCAAATGAGATTTGAAAATCTCCATGAAAGAACCGAAAATCCTGTTCACATACTTGTCCTCGAGCGATAAAAGGAATCAACTAGCAGATTATCCTAACTCAATAGGAAAAAAATGCGAGAGAGAAAGAAAGGGAGGGTGATGGTCGGCTGAGAAGAAAAGAAAGGGAAGAGAAAGAAAACCTAAAGTAACATAAACATTTTATATTAGGGTCAATTATTAAAAATTTAGAGTTTTAGTATAATTTTTAAATAAATCAAAGGTCAAATTATAATTATTTTTAGTGCCACGTCATTTTTTAACTGACGGAATTAAACGGAGGTGCAAAGTGGTGAAAGTCACATAATTCAGGGTGCAAACATGTCGAAAATAAACAATAGGGTGCTATCGAGAAAAGTAGCACAAATATGGGGTGCAAATGGGTATTTTTTCCATTTTTTAATGCAAATATGGCATAAATATAAAACTGAAAAAGTTGATGTGCCAACTGGGCACTTTTGTGAAAACCTTTTTCTTCTTGCTAAACCACAAAATGTGGCATCTCTACAAAACTCATCTGAAAAAATTTAGAAGCTTGAAACTATAGTTTAAAAACACTATAAACATAATATTAATTTTTTATTATTTATAATTATCATTTTTGAACTATTGAACTCTTCTCATTTGAAATTCAATATCACACAGTTTAGTTCTCTTTGTTCTATTATGTAACAGTATTTGTTACCGCTACATAACACTTAAGTATTTTTCTGTATATTTTCAACAATAAAATGTAATAAAATAGAGCAATATGATCCCACACTATTGAACTAACTTTTAATGTACCCAATATAATTGCTAAAAACCGGTGAATAGATTACCTAGCATGTCTATCTAATATTTGGCCCAAAAATTTTCCAATAGTACTAGGCACAAAGGAGTCAAATACACTATGTACCATTCACTATTATTAACATATAAGTAGCTCTAGAGGATGAGGTTGATTGCTAATTTAAGCTTTCTACATCAAAGCCATGTGCCTCTATGTATGGGCAATAGTAAGGACCAATTTCCAAATTCCATTCCATGCTTTGTCGACCCTATTCTTGTTGGGCTTATCTTCTTTCACAAACAAAAATAATGCCACTAAGCCTAAAAGGGATTAATTTGTTGAAATAATTGGCCTTAGTGAAAATGACAACCCATAATTGAACTAGGTCTCTTCTCTTTGAACATAAGAAAAACTTGTATCTACTCAACCGGTCCATTAATGATGAAACACAAGCTTAATAAAGTTAATATATATACCCTAAATGGCCTGTGCTCTTTTAATAAAAGTAGTGGTATAAATTAAAAGTGTTACAAATGGTGGAAATCAATAATTTGTCGAAAAATGAGCATTTTTCTAACTCTCCCAAAAAAAAAAAAAATTAGTGTGACACAAGACTTGTGACCAGCAAGATATTGATTGTGAATCATGATGTTGGAATATTTTGTGAAGCACATGTGACATGAGAAATGATTATTAATTCTTTTCTTTTTGTGTTTGGTATAATGACGAGTTAGGTCCATACTTTTATAAGGAAACAATATCCCTCTCAATTGTCCATAAGTTTGAGAAAATTCCAAAAGTTCATGTAACATTATCTTTCCTGTGTTTCAGAAGTAAAATGTTCATAGTTTAGTAAGGTATTAGAGTTGACTCGGTCCACTAGGACACTTGGTCTTACTATATTCTAAAAAGTAAAAACCATGGACAATTCAGTTCTTAAGAAATCTATACCTATATAATCTTTTACATTTGTAATTATTCTATTATTTTGCCTGTCTTTTCTCATCTAATTTTCCAAGTTTTTCACTTAAGCACATTCATTTAGTTATTTCGTGATAGTTCTACTTTCTTTCGCTCTTGTTCTTTATAAATTCTTGGCTACAAATTCTGTCAACATGTTTTTTCTAATTGTCTGGCCAACCGTCTACGTTCTAGTTCTCTTGTTCTTCTATTGATTTTTTTTTCCTCCTGTCGTTCTTCAGCCTGTTCTCGTTTTCTTCCTAATGGTTGTTTTTGACATCTATGTCGTTTCTCTTTTTTGTTGTTCCTTTTTACCATGTATTTTTGCTTCTCATATAGTTCATTTTTACAATTAATTATCAGTTGTTACTTTTACTTTTCGTTCTTTTATTGTCTTCTTTTTTTTTTTTTTTAAACTCATTTAGCTTCAATTTGCTGTCGATTTAATTTTCTAGTCGTTTCTCTTTTCCTTCAATTTTTTGCAGCCTCATTTTCAAGTCGTTCTCACCCATGCAAACTTCTATTTTTGTCTTTTTTTTTTTTTGGGTTAACTTTTCAGTCGTTTCTTTTTATTGTCGTTATTTTCCGACTTTTTTTTGTGTCGTTACTCACTAAAAAAACTTCAAATTTATTGTCATTTTTACTTTCTATTTTTTTCGATTCTCTTGTTGTTTTCTCAAAGACTCATCTTCCTGTCACTTCTAACCCATGCAAAATTTCTATATTTGTCGGTTTTTTTTTTCTCTCGTCGTTTCAATTTTATTGTCGTTTTTGACTCATGAAACTTTTAATTTATTGTCGTTTTTTAATTTCCAATTGTTTCTATCTTCCTGTCCTTTTTTCTAAGAATAATTCTCCTGGCGTTTCTCACCCAAGGAACTTCTACTTGGTTGGGCTTTTTTTTGCAATTTCCTTTGGGAGAATTTCAAAATAATGTCATTTTTTATGTCATTTAATAATTTATACCTCAAGTAGTGTGCTCTCTTTATTTCCATTCTATGTTTATAGTGTAAATTTTAGAGTATAAATTTAAATTGCAACATAATATAAATTTAAATTGCAAACATACATTGGGCATATATTATCATTTTACCAAGAATGTTGCATTCCTCAAAATCCCCAATAGTTTCTCTTTTCTTGTTGGTTTTTGCCAAGACTCGGATTCCTGTCGTTTTTCATCTATGCAACTTGAAATTTGTTATCGTTTTAACATTTAAAATAATTTCTATTTTCTTGTCGTTTCTTTGCTAAGACTCGATTTCCTGTCGTTTCTCATTCATGCAACTTCTAATTTGTTATCGTTTTGACCTTTATAGTAGTTTCTATTTTCTTGTCGTTTCTTTGCTAAGACTTGATTTCTTGTCGTTTCTCATCCATGCAACTTCTAATTTCTTCTCGTTTTTACATTTATAGTTGTTTATATTTTCTTGTCGTTTTCATTGCTAAGACTCGATTTCTTGTCGTTTCCCATCCATGCACTTCTAATCATTCTGGATTTGACTAGAAAGGATTTGACATTTCTAGTAGTTTCTATTTTCTTGTCGTTTTCTTTTCTATGATTCAGTTTCTTGTCGTTTCTCCTTCATGCAACCTCGAATATGCTCTTCTTTCGGGTTTCTAGTATTTTCTCTTTTCATGTTGTTGTTATTGTTTTGTTTTGGTTTCCGCGAAGACTTATTACTTGTCGTTTCTCACAATGCAACTTCCAATCAGCTGTCGTTTTTTAATTTCCAGTATTTTATCTTTACTTGTCGTTTATTCCAAGACTCGTTTTCTTGTCGTTTCTCACCCATGCAACTTCTAATTTGTGTGTCGTTTCTACTTTCGAGTACTCTCTCTTTTCATCTCGTTATTTTCCACCAAGACTCGTTTTCTTGTCGTTTCTCACAACGCAACCTCCTAATTCGACGTCGTTTTTGAATTTCCAGTCGTTTCTTTTTTCATGTCGTTTTCTCCTATGTTCTCGTCGTCGCTCACCCACACAACTTCTAATGTGCCATCTGTCCAATAGTTTCTCTATCTTTGTCGTTTTCCTCTTCTCCTCCTTCTGCTAAGTCTGTTCTAAGCCGTCGTCTCAACTATTCCCATTTCTTTCGCTAATCCTTTTTCCGTACATTCACAGAGCGATAAACACGAGACTTGAACTCCAATTTTCGCTGCCACATAGCGAAGCTCGAACTCCCTTTCTCTTCGACCCTTTTGAGAATTCACATCAACTTTTTCACAAACCCACAAACAAAAAGCATGAAGATAATGGTGGCAATAAAGCGCGTCGTCGATTACGCCGTCAAAATCAGAGTCAAACCCGACAAGGTAACCCCCGAGACCAAACCAAATCAAATCAACGTCTTCACTTCCAATCCCAATTTGGGTTTTTTTGTTTTGTTTTTGTTTTGTTTTTTAGAGTGGCGTTGAGACACAGAGCGTGAAGATGTCGATGAACCCGTTCTGCGAGATCGCGCTGGAGGAGGCGCTGAGGATGAGGGAGGCGGGGATGGCGGCGGAGGTGGTGGCGGTGAGCGTGGGGCCCGCCCAGTGCGCCGACACTCTCCGGACTGGGCTCGCCATGGGCGCCGATCGGGCCATCCACGTCGAAGCCTCTGCTTCTCTCTTCCCACTCTCTGTCGCCAAGCTCTTCAAAGCCCTTGTCGAGCTCGAGAACCCTCGCCTTCTCATTCTCGGCAAACAGGTTTTTTTTTTTTTTTTCACTCTTTTTTGGTGTTTTTGGAAGGTGGGTTTTTGGTGAAGTGTTTGTGAGTTGTGACTTTTTTTTTTTTTTTTTTTTTTTTTGGAAATAGGCTATTGATGATGATTGCAATCAAACTGGGCAAATGGTTGCTGGGTTGTTGAACTGGCCTCAAGGGACTTTTGCATCAAAGGTTGGCTCTTTATTGTATTTTAGGATGATTAGTTTCATCTGATCGTTGATTCGGATTGGAAATTTTCATGTGAGTCAAAAAAAAAAAAAAAAAAAAAAAAGGGAGAAAGAAAGCAAAATGGGCACTGTTAGATATAGGTTTGCTATCTTTCAATTTTAGCGAGAAATTCAAAATGAAAGATTATTGTCCCATAGCACAGGAATTGTGTCTAATTTAAGTGTTGTGATTGTTAAACAACTACTTTGAAAAGCAACAATACGAATGAAGAAGTTTCATCTGAAACTACAGTCCAAATGAGTAGTAAAGAGCAATGCTCGGAACCTCGGACATTTAGATTGACATGTTAAATTTAGATTGATTAGTATTTATCATGAAAGTGTAGTAAAAATCATAATTCATGTACGTGATTCTCAGCTTTTCAATCTCCTTCTGGTACAAATTAAGGTTGATTTTTAGAATTTAAAGTGTTCAATGCACTCGATCAGACGAGATAGATATGACTTGATTCTCTGTACTCCGGAATCCGCTAGCAGAGAACATATGTTTGGGCCTGCATTAGGTTTTCGGAAACTTGTAAACGAGCAATTTAAAGATGCCAGACTTTTAAATTTAACTATAAATAGCTTGTTGATGCTTCAACTTTGGTTCTGATTGATTCCCTTTTGATTAGGTTTGTTCTTTTGAGAATTACTTAGGTGAAGACGTAATTATCTTAGTAGTAGTAAAAAAAAGAGTTAGAGCTTCCAGCATAGAATTTGCACTACGAAATATAATCATGATAATGGAAAAGATCAGCTTATTGATGGGCTAGACACAATCCATCGACCCAAGTACTTCATTGTTCTGAACATGTAGAAAACATATGCCACAGATGGAGGGAAAATTGCAAACTAAGCTAGACATTGGCGTCGTTGATAGAGTCAAAATGATTAAGAAAGACTAATGGTGGATAGTTGCTGCAAAGTTGATGACATTTAGTAATGATGAATTGCTAGGACTATTAGCGAATGGTATGCTTGGATTAAAAATTTGATCTCTGTGGCGTGTTTGGTAATCTCTAATCCAGGGTACCTTGAGTGTCTGTTGTGCCTAAATTAAATGAACTGCGACGTTTACATGATTTGCCTGGTTTGTTTCAAATATTTATCATTATTTTAAGTAGCTCTTAAGTATTATATTGATAGCTAAAGTTTGTAACTATTCCTTTATTATAAAAGTAAATGAAGCAACCGAAGATTGCTAGAGCACGTAATGCTTAAAGTTTCACGAGTTTCATACGTATCTACAATCTTACTGCTTGTTCCCAGTAGGTTGTGCTGGATAAAGAGAAGCAGGTAGTGACGGTGGATAGAGAGGTGGACGGTGGTCTCGAGACTTTGTGTTTAGACTTGCCAGCAGTGATCACGTAAGTATTTCCTTGCTCATATATTTTGAATACAATCTCTATATGATCTTTGAAGTCTTTATTTTTTCTGTTTTGGGCTCTCATTTTGCATTCAAGCTCTATATGATCTTTTGAAGTTTTTATTTTTCTGTTTCGCCAGAGCACGGAAATAAGTAATCACTATAAACTTCGAAAGTTATCTAGTTCTTAACCAAGGGTATTTGAGAACTGAGAAGGCTAATTTGTGCACTTTTTTTAGTATTCTTCTGATAGCATCAAAGCAATAGCTTGAAGATTGTTGAATTACAAAAGAAAAAAAAAAAGGGTGGTTCTGAAATCTGAATACTAGCCAAAGAAAGCATATGCTTAGAATGATCTTGTTGAGATTAGTGGGTACTAGAATGATCTTGTTGAGCATATGCATATGCTCAAAGCATATGCTTTGAGCTTACACCAATAAACCTCTGCTTTGAGATTAGTGGGTATTAAACAGTTGGATTATCTCATTTAGAGAATAAAGAGTCTATAACCCTTGTCCTCTGTTCTTCTGGCTAGTTGGTATGGATTTTCATTAATTTTTTTTCATTGATTATATCATCTTTAAACATCATATCACATATTGATTTCGCAAGTCTCTAGAGAGAATAAAATTAGATAGTTTTGCAATTTAGTGGCCAATTCAGGAATGGTATGAACATCAGTGAGTTAAATGAGATTCGGTCAATAATTCAGAGGTCAAAAATCGTGATTAATACTAGTAAAAATATAACGCGGAGAGCTGAGGGTTTTCCCTTTGAGATCTCGGTCCTTCGGTACTTTGTACTACCTATTATCTCCGTAATTTGCTTATGTGTTTCTGGTGTTGTTTACATGTTTTGAGTTTTAGTCGTATCCTCTTTCTGACTTGCAGAACCGATTTGAGGCTTAACCAACCAAGATACGCGACTCTCCCCAACATAATGAAAGCGAAGTCAAAGGCCATCAAGAAGTTCACGCCTCAGGATCTGAACGTTGATATCAATTCTGACCTCGAGGTCGTTCAGGTGACCGAGCCCCCGAAGAGAAAAGCGGGCGTCATACTCTCGTCGGTGGACGAGCTGATCGACAAACTAAAAAACGAAGCTCATGTCATTTGAAAAATCTCTGTACTCAAAACTAATCTGTATTACTTCTAACCCAAGTTGGCGAAAAGCTATTTCCATTAAAGCCCATACTATTCATTAAATTTACGCCCGGAAAAGAAAAACTGTAATAAATTATAACTCAATATTCAATAATACATCATGTTATGGGTTCAATATTTAACTCAATATCTTAATCATCATGACATATTGATTTTTATTTTTTATTTTTCTTTGTGACATAGCTTTTGGTAATCAGATTCTAATAGTATATACCATGGAGTTGTTGATTTTGTTCGCTTCATGGTGTCACGAATACAAGTTGTTGTTATAATATTACAAATTTACAATAGACGTGTATCAGAATTGACCCATTAATAATGATGTTTAATTTTCAGAAACATTTTAATTTTTGTTGCATAAAGACCAATGAATTTCAAGAGCTAATACGAGACTTGGTTTGGTATTCTGTCACTATCCAGATGTCTTTTTTTTTTTTTTTAGTAGCATACTTTTTATTTTCTGGAATAAAAAAACACATACGCATATTTTGTTTATATCACATAATAAATTATCCTCAATAATTCAAGGATTTAGAATGGATAAAAAATTTGAGCTATGTCAAGTATTTTGTCTTAATTACTAAATACAATAGCAATGACGTCTAAATTTAAACTAATAACAATAGTAAACTCTACTGGTGTAGGCCTATGCTCAACTGAGTCACCTTATTTACCAACACAAGATCTATCTTTAAGCCCGACTGAGTAAATAATATTACATATTTACATATATATAAATGAAAGATGCAATACGTGACGATTTTGTAAACTATCGATAATATATAGTTTATAACAATTTAAAAATACATAAAAAATAATTTTTTCTTTACATATAAGTGCATTACATCCTCATGTTATTGATTCATTGCTCAATTTCAAAATTAAAATTATGTTCAATCGAAGATGAAAAACATGAAAAAAGAAGTTTGTCTTTTACGTTTGTTTTTTCTTCTTTCTTCATTTTCATCTCCAATTGTATATAATTTTAGTTTTAAATTTAAGAAATGAACTGATAACATAAAAACAGATGATGTAATGTACTTGTGTGTAGGAAAAAAAATATGTTTACGTATTTTTTAAGTTATTATAAGCTATATATTATCGACAGTGTACGAAACTGTCACATATTATAGTCGCTTCCTATATTTCATAGTTGGTAATTGATTCATAGTTAAATAACGTTTGGATAGATATTCAAATAAAAAAAATAACTTTAATTATTTGCCACACTAAAAGTTGTTGCTTGGTTAGGAGTTTCCAACGAAATTTAATTCACACTAAATTTTCTAACCAAAAATCCAAAATGTTGCAGTCCATATAACATTTTAGTGACAAATTTGATCAAATTTTTTACAAATGAGAAAGACAAAATGAAGAGAAAGGAGCAAATATAATTTACTGATAGAATACCTTCTCTTCTCTTCTTTCTCTTTCTCCTTTCTTTTTTGACCTACCTCCCTCTTTTTATTGATGGGCCAAATTCGATTCTATTCCAAAAATAAAACTTTGATAATGCTCTGATTTTAACACATTGACAATCTACGTTGTATTTGTGTTATATTTTTAATTTGTATTATAACTTTCACACTATAAATATAGAGTAAAAATATATTCAGTACATTGCTTTAAATATAAATTATTAAAAGACATTTAGAATGAATTTTTTTTTTTTATAATTCATGTAGTTATATTATGAGAGAATTGCAAAATAAGATCATTTTTAATATCACTTAATAATATATGTTGTAAGTAGTATGTTCTATTTATTTACATTATATAATTATAATATAAAATTTGAGATATAAAGTATAACACAAATAAGGTATAGATTATTAAAGTGGTGCTTAGAAATGTTTTTTTTTTTTTTTTACAATTTCTCTTTCAGAAAGAATGCATTTGTGGGACCCACCAAAGATGGCCAGCCCGCCAAAAGAACGGGGGAAACGAACTCACTCCACTCCAGGAAAAAGGCGACGCGGGGGCTCGGAAACCAATACTGATGCTTTTACACTGCCACGTGTCGAAACACAATTGGTCTTTCGAATTTGACATTCGTGCCCTCCAATTTTCCACTTCCCAATTATTTTATCTTTTCAACAGATTTTTAATTTATAATCATTCATTATTTTATTATATTCGTTGCCGGAGATGGGATATGTGTAATTGTAATTGTAATTGCAAAAGATCCCCAATTTTATGACCTAGGGTTTGCTCTGACTCCATTGTTTCTCTTCTTCGAACCTCTCCAAGCTTCAAGACGATACAGTTCTGGTTTAGCTTCTGTTGCGTTTAGTTCCGAGCAGAATCTGATGGATTCTCTGGACGACGGTGATTGCTGGGATTTTCTCGATTGTTCCTTCATCGGCCATGGCCAATCCTCCGATTTTCTCTGGTCCAATAACAGGTCTTGTTTCTCTCTCTCTCTCTCTCTCTCTCTCTCTCTATCTCTCTCTGAAATGGAAAGTAATCAGATTTGAATGAATTCGTGTTTGTGTTTGTTTTGCAGTGTTATGGAAATTGATTTCTCAGGCAGTGGAATCAATGGCGGCGAAGACGACGGTGACGGTTCTTCGGAGGTGAAGGGGGAGAAAGAGTGCTCTCGCAAGAGGTGAATTGTGAATCGCTTATTAATTTTGGTTCCACGATTAATTGGTTTCTTATTGTCTGTTTATAAATTATCTTTTTGTTTTGGAACTAACAAAGATTGAAGCTTATTCTTGTTAATTCCAATATCCAAAGATTTGTGTTAATGAGGGGATTTGTTTTGTCTGTCTTTCATGAACCAAAAAAAAAAAAAAAAGAGCTTATGGTTTATTGGGCTTTTGGTTTTAGCTTTTGATTGGTTTTAATTCAGGGGACGCACCGAGTCGTACGGCAAGCAGGGGAACAAGGCTTGCCGCGAGAAGTTGCGGAGAGAGAGGCTGAATGACAGGCATGTGTAACTCAATTACTCATGTTAATTGGCTGTGTCTTTTGCTCGGTTGGGTTTTTATCATTTTCATTTAGTCATCTGCAATATTTGCGTTAAAGCTCGGTTTTTTTCACCAGTTTTTCGATTGGGTTTGTGTGGTTCATGTTCATATAAATCCAAAATAAGGATTTGTCTTTAGGAGTTGTAGAATTTTACTTAACTAATTCCTTAACCATAAAACTTCTTCTGCAATATCTTCTACATCTTGTTCTTCTTGATAGTTGTTACATGTGCAGTTATCAGTCGATAGCATGTTTGTTTCTGATCCACTATGTATGTGTCGGTCTCTGCGTTTTTCTTCCTCTTTAGAAGTGAATGAATCAATTGGAAAGGTCGGATACTTTTTCAGGTTCATGGATTTGAGCGCTGTTTTAGAACCTGGAAGGCCTACAAAAACTGACAAATCCGCTATCCTGGATGATGCCATAAGAGCTCTGGGCCAACTGAAAAATGAAGCTCAGGAACTTAAAGAGACAAATGAAAAGCTGCTGGAAGAAATAAAGAGTTTAAAGGTAATTTATATTCTTACATCTCAATTTAATGCATAGCACTTACGTATACTTGTTTGAAACTGAAACCTTTCTGGTTTGGTACTTCTTCAACTTTTTATTTTTCTCCTCTATTTCTTTTTACAGTAGGTCCAACGCCTTTCACCTGTGTTTGTGTTAAGTTGTCACATATGGTATTAACTGTTATTCTTGTTACTAAATTGTGTGGAATTAGTAGTTACTTTGGGAATATCCAATACAATTGTTTAGGATTAGTTTTCCTGCTGTGAGTTGATGATACTGGTTAATTTCTTTAATGTGAACAAGTATTTCTCTTGATTGATCTCGGTTGCCTCATTGCTTGGATTAAGTCCTTGTTTAGTTGGTAAGATATCTGTGCAACTACACCAACTTGATCTTGGAGGAAGGTTAAATAAACTGAAATGAGAAAGATGGATATTTCTACCCTGTTGGTGTCCTTATTACAATACGACGAATTGTTCCGTTATACGAAACTAACAGTGTTCTTGAGTTATTTCCATGTCCATAAAATAGTTTCCAGTTGATTTAGGTTAATTTTAAGTATGACCAATTATAACATCCTTAATATACACTTGTAATTAACTTCAACTTTGATCTCTCATGGTATTGCTAAGCATTTGATACCCAGAAGAGAGTTAATTCAATAATGGAGGTTACAGATTTAGATTTAGGTCTTGATGATTGTGATTTGTGAAGGTAGTTACTCTTCAAGTTCTTCTGCTCTAAACAGGCTGAGAAGAACGAGCTTCGCGAGGAGAAACTCATGCTCAAAGCAGATAAGGAAAAGATGGAGCAGCAGATGAAAACCATGGCCATGTCTCCTCCTGGATTTATGCCGGCACACCCAGCAGCATACCAGAACAAGTTGGCCGTTTATCCGAGCTACAGTTATGTTCCGATGTGGCACTACTTGCCTCCATCGACGCGTGACACGTCTCACGATCATGAGCTTAGGCCACCAGCTGCTTAGTTTCTTTTGTCATCGATGACTTGGAAGTTTCAGGTGCATCAGATCAGGTGCGATTTATCGCTGAAAAACCTGTAAATATTCTCCAAATTTGCCTGATTCTTATTTCATCTGGGGGCAAATGTATTGCTGATTGATTAGGATTGTACCAATGACAAGTTTTTGAATAAATTGTTCCTATCCAAACTTTTGCCATGATTCATGCAGTTTGTTTCGTCTTTTGTTTTCTTCAATTTATTTAAGTTTTTTTTTTTCTTTTTTTGGGTCAACTTGTTGAACATATTCCTTTTATCAAAAAAAAAAAAAAAAACCACTTAGTGAACATATTCAATAACATATCTATACGTCTTGTTGATGTGTTGCAACGTACTGATGAATATCAAGTGTTTTTTGGAATCCGAAGTCAATTATTATGCAATTGGGCAATATTTAAAGCATTACTGTCTCTATTTATTTATGGCACTTGAGAAGAGCCACAAGTAGAAGACAAGAAGATAAATGGAATAAGTTTCTCTTTACGGGGAACAAAAGAAAAAAAAAGACGAGTCCTATTTGTTCACAAAATACCTGATGTCTCAAGTGGAAAACAAAAGTAATTATCTCTTATGTATAATGGTGGACTAACCTTTGGATTTGATTTGTGGCCACCATTACATATTGGTCAAAAGTCAAAACTAATGCATGTTTTGTACTCAAAATTCTCTTATTGTGGTGAGATATCGGATCCAGAGATTTGCAAACCATTTATAAATGAGACAAAAGTGTCGAATACAATTATTAGACGCATAATGGATGGAGGGGCTTTTGTCACACATCTATTCTGAATTTGAAATGGAATACCAAGCGTATTTTCCAGTTTTATCTTTATCCAAAACTCGAACAGTTTTTGTAGCCCAATTTGATCGAGGCATATACCTCATGGTCTTCAAGGCTCACCATTTAAGGCCTCCTTCCGAGCCGAACTGTTTTTCCGATAGTTGTTATCTTCGAGCTCTTCTTCTAACTTGGCGTTAACATTTTCATCTCCTTCTTTTCCCCACAGCAATAAGTACAATCCAATGATGACAATCAGTGCCCCTAATATGCTGAACAAAATAACAGGTGAAACTTCAGAATTCGACACTATAAATAAACTTCGCACTCTCGTCATCAATTATAACAAGAAGCGCCCTTAATGTGCAGAACAAAATAACAAGTGAAACTTCAGAATTAGACTCAGTAAATAGACTTTGCACTTTCTTCATGTACGGTTGGACCTTGGGTTTGGTCGTTAGCCTAAAACCCCGAGATCTAGATTGGGTCTTACCATCTTATTAGGTTAGCCTCACTCGTCAAGTGAAGTATATCGCGTGCCATGTTGAGCTAGTAGTGTCGGCCTCGCCTAGCCCCCTAAGTATATTATCATAGGCAAAGATGGACTAGGCTAGGCCTAGCCCTCCTGGTCGCGTAGGTCATTCTTGATTGAGTTTAGTTAGAAGATTCATTGATTGATAAGAGAGAAGTACCTTCCATTTTAAAGCTTAATTATGATTTTTACGTAGTGGATTTTGCTGTCAAATTTGTACTCGCTACTTCTGATAGAAATATTTAACATGCCCATAATAGGGTAACTGATTTCTTAAAAAAAAAAAAAAAAAAAAAAATTCAAAATAGGCCTTTTTACAATCTTGCCCTTAGCTGTAATTGCAAGGTTGCAATTGACTAAATTTGTCAGATGTAGGCTGTTGTAAGAGCTTCACCACTTTGTATATTATATTACCGCAAGCTCGACTATCCCATCGAGTTGGCTTAGCCTAAAATCTAAAGATCTGGATCGGGTCTTATTAGGTTAGCCTCACTCGAGTGTAGTACATGGCGTGCCATGTTGAGCTAGTAGTGTCGGCCTAGCCTACGCCAAGTATATTATCATTTGCCAAGATTGACTTGGGGTGTAGGACTAGTTCTAGCGCATCCTCAACACGACTATTAAGAGAAGTGCCATCAATTTGAAAACTTAAATAAGATTTTACAATGTGGATTTGACAGTCGAATTTGGACTCATTATGTAGAGATATTTAATAGTGCATACAGTAACATAGCTGATCCTAAATGATTTTGGAATAGGCCTTTTAAAACTCCTGCTCTTAGCCCTAATTGCAAGGTTGCAATTTACTAGTTTTATCAAGGTAGACTGTAGTGTAAGAGCTTCACTACTTTGTTTATCATATTAGAGCAAGCTCGACTATCCCACTAGAGGTGGGGCCTATGTGCATGTGCGGGTAGCCATGCACACCTGTGCCCAATAAACTTATTCATCATATTAAGACGGATTTAAAGGCCTCGGGGTTGGTTTACTGTTCCAATTTTACTTTTCATATATAGTTTGTAACGGTGAAAAAAAATATAAATATGTAAATAATTATAAACCAACATTACCTTCCTGTGTAAAGTCTTTCTCCCAAGACAAAGTAAGCAAAGATAGCCACCAAGATTGTGCATACGGGATTGAACATTGTGACGAAAACTGGTCCTTTCTCTTCCGTACACCAAAGTTGAATGAAGACTATTAATCCAGAGCAAACTATTCCCTGCATCAATAATACATCAGAGCTCCTAAGTCATAATCACTACATGCCCATGAAAAATTAGCCATTCGACATCTTTTTATCGATTGCGAATCATTAATATTAATAGACATGATTGCATTCTCTTATAGGCTCATTAAATGACACGCAAGTTCTGGACATTTTTTCAGGACAAATTTTCTGAATGTAGTACAACAAAAGAAGATTATAGTTAATGAATGGTCATTAAGGTAGTGATCAATTAACTCACTCCATATATTGTTGACCATAAGTCAATGTTGAATCCAATTGTCCAAGCAGCTTTTTTATGTTGCACTATGGCTGTGAAGACAGCTGATTGTGCTGCACCAACGAAGCTCATCCATGTTGTCAGCGAGAGTTGAGCAGGATATCTTTTCAATGTATATGCCTGAATATATATATATATATATATATATATATATATATATTTTTTTTTTTGGGGGGGCATACGTAGATAAGAGTTATTAAAATGTATAAAAACGAGCCAGTTTGGTCTTATTTGTAAATGTTACCATGCTGATTGTTAATGAAATTTTTTTCATATAATTGATTTTATAAAAATAAGAATTTCTTTATTTTACAGAAATTATCAAATATATATATATATATATATTAGGTAAATTGACAACAAAATAAAGTTTGAGAATTTGAGTCTTGAGTTACTTCTAAAAATCTACTACACAAGGCAAACTAAGAAAAAAAAATTCAATTAATTAAAAACAAAGTCTACCAAATATCTTTTTGAATCATTTAAGAATCTAAAACTTTTAGAATATAGTTAAGCCTTTTCAAATAGATTGTCGGCCTCAAAATTTCTAAAATATCGAGGTAGGCAGAAAGCACAATGGCATTGTTATACCATTTTTAGGTAAGAATAGTCATTAGCTAGAAAGATTTTTTTTTTTAATTTTATTTTTTAGGGTGTGTTTATGGCCAAATATTAACCTGCATAATGTACCAAATAGACCATGTAATGCAGCTTGAAACGGTAAGAAGAGAACCCTTTAACCAATCCTCATGAATTGCTCCATTTCCTTGGATTTGGATGAGAGGTTTCCCAATATTTCGCACAATTGGACCTTTATACAATGTCATGGCCATCACACCCGCTAAGGATATCAATGTTCCAACAACTTTTGCAACCCCACGCATACTTCCAAGATTTATTACCTCCATCCTGCATTATTAACAATAATAATTAAGTCCCTTTTGGTACCAAATATAGTACATGTGCCGTGGTTGCGGGTATAGTCTAACAGTAGTTTCACACCTGATATTAACCAAGATGTGTTAACTGTTAAGTTCGAATGTCCCAGCCTCTAATTATTATAAACGAAATCAGGAAAACAATCAAATTTAAGACTATTATTCAATAAATACACTGCCAATGTTTTTCATTATTTAATAAATAACAACTTATCTAGTAAGCAATAAGCATGGACATATGCACAATATTGGTGCTAATGGGGCACGTGCCCATAGTAACTTTTATGAAAACTAGACTTGTCATTTAATCATATTTCTACATATATTTTATATAAAAAAAAAAAAGTTGTAATTTTAAATTTTATTTTTTATACAATAATTCTTCAAAAAAAATTTTAATAAAAATGTTAAGAGAAAAAAAAAAGAGGTATTATAAGAAAGTTAAGGACTTTAATTTTATTATTTTATATAATTTGTTGCACCAATGATTTACTTGCTTGGATCCATCCCTATGGTAGCAAAATACTATTACTACAACAAAATTTTGCAGTTGTAAGATTTAATTATAAAAAAAAAATTAAGTACTTTGTAGGTTATACTTTATTAGAAGTATATATACTAACTAAAAAAAACTTAAGAACTTGAATTAATGTACACAAACCTGAGAACAACCGCAATAACAAAAGTGAGAGAGGCAATAGTGTTGACCATTGAGGCAACAAAGGTGGGAGAAGTGTATCTCAAGCTTGCAAAATATGTGTTTAGTGTCAAACCCACCCTGAGAAAGAAATTATATATCCAAATAAGGTACTTAATAATTATCCGGGGTTAATTGTTAGTATATTATATATGTGTGTATATATATATATATATATATATATTCTTAGTACCCCAAAAGAGAAAGGATAAAGATTTCCCCAAGAAGGACTAAAGTGAGCTTCGGCCTTTGCTTTCTGCAGAAAAGAACCAAAAGGAGTTTGTTACAAACTAAAAGTTATATATATGAGTTACGTAATTTAAATCTCATGGCGAGATGTAACAAAACTTTGAGACTTTAGTATTTGATGCGGTAATGAAAAATATTTCTTTACGTATAGTTAGTTTAAAACCGTGTTTTTCATGATCGATCCAACATTTATATTTGAGTTTAAGGTTGGAGGCATATAGGGGAAAAAAAAAAAGGCTATATAATACTACAATACGTTTATGTACACCATTATTTACTAAAAATTAATTTAGTATTTGGAAGGTACTTACAACTTATATCAGTGATAAGAAAATCATATGTATACATGATGTGCATTAAATAAGTGATTGCATGTTTATACATGCATGCATGTATATGTATGATAATATATTGCTCACAAGTTTCATACCTATAAGCTATACACATAAAATTGCAAGTACATATCTCATGTTGTCCTAAGAAATTTTAGTAAGAAATATAGAGAAGAAAGAACACAAAATTTGGCAAACATATGATTAATCAATTAATTAACCTTAAATTCAACTACCTGAATTAATTTCACACATCTATATATGTATATATGAACGTTTATATATATAATTTACCTCTCAAGGAAATAGGCAAAAGGAAGCATCAACACTCCGGCGACGATGTGCCGATAAGTTACATAGACATGAGGGTTCATGCCATGGTTGAAGGAAGCTTCTGTGATGAAATATAGAAATGTATAGCCTACTTGAGATAAAAACATGAGTAAGTGTGGCTTATATTTCCTATAAAAATTACCCCCAAAACCAACATTATTTTTGCCCTTCTCTTCTTCCATTGTGATCATATAAATATTATCAAGATACAGATCTCCTCAGTTACTCAATTCCTCTAGGGTGTTTTTTTTTTTTCTTTCAAAAACACACAATAAGCTCTTCTAAACTTCTTTTAGAGACAAGCTGACGAAGATCACACTTCTTTCATGCAACACTTTTACATATATATATATATATATATATATATAAATAGAGAGAGAGAGAAGGACAATATATAGGTGATAAACTAGTTGAGTGAGTCATCATAATATTTTATTCTTGGTTTATTGTGGATCATGAGAATCATGTTCTCCACTAAAATCCGCTGATGCAAAAACTGACTATAGCGTTACTGTTAGAGTTTAGGCAAGTTATATAGACATACACGGCAACATGGATAGAAAGAGAATATTCTCATTAATACAGTGTTTTCTTTTTAAATTATTTGTAACGGTATTATATGATTAATTATGTAATGTTTCATATTTTATGTTATATCCTTATTAATGTTTCATACTCTATGTTATGTTATTGCATATGTTTGTAGAGAACTTTAATTTGTTATTAAATATTATTGATGAGTTTTTAGCATCCTTGTTTTATAAAGTACTTTGGGAATTTGTTTAATAAGTCACATCATTTTAATTAGTACTACTTTATTTGAATGTTTTGTTGCCTTTTCTGCTTTAATTGTTGTTGGATCCACAATCTTTTAAAATATCGTTGTCTGTAAGATGAACCAATAATGGTCGCATCATCATGTAAATATAGTTGATAGTCGTCCTTAATCTTCTTATATAATAAGCTCGAATGAGGTAATCTGCTAATTATATAGGCATAGTTTAGTAAGCAGAGAGATTCAAATCATATTTTTGTTAATGATTTTGTTTCACAATAATTATTATGGTTAATTCTGTAGTGCTCCATACCTATCGGTCCTTCACTTATAATATAAGAGAGATATAAAGATCATTACTACATATTTTTTTAATGTTACATTGACACACTAATAAGTGAAGTATTGTAGAAATGCCCAATTAATATATTTTAAATCAGTTTTTTAGTTTTCTTTTATTTTTTATTTCTAAACTCTTTAAATTTTTTTCGCACACGAATGATCAGTTTCTCTATAAAAAAAAAATTGAGATTTTTCCCACCCATCAAAGTTTATTATGTGTTTAGTTTAATGTATATATATGAGATTATCAATTGCTAACTAATAATAAACATATGGGGAAAAAAGATGAATGTCTCTAGCGATTTTGTCAAATGACACACTCATGTCTTGAGTTTTTAGCTGTGATAATATTTACCACGAGTTTATAAAAATAGCTACAAATTTCACTGACTTTTCCCAAAAAAAAAAAAAAAAAGTCTTTTTCCATTGTATAAACAAATAATAATAAAACTTTTAATCAAATATTTTGTCTGCAACTAAATAAACTTATTTTTTTTTTTAGTTTTTCTCAAAATGGTAACTTTATGTTTTAGGATTGACGAAAGTTGTTTGGATTTTAGGGCATTCTAAAATTTTGGAAAAAAAAAATTTATATTAATTGGTATGGTTACATGGCTAAAAAGGTCAACTAATCATGTTATTCCAGGGTGAAGTAGGCAAATACCCAGAATTTATATAACAATAAAAATAAATACCCAAACTTTTGAAGTAATTGTGTTTCTAGTCAATTTGTGAATTACTTGCACATACTTTTGGTAACAAAGTGAATTACCACTACTTATCACTGTGTAAGTAATTACATCTTTTGGGTAGTTGATTACATTTTTCAAAAGATTTGGTAATTACTTACATTAAGTTTTAAAAATTGGGTATTCACTATAATTTCTCTTTCTTGGTTTAGGTAAAAATGTAATTTCGAAAAAAAAAAGTCAATAAAATTTAGGTCTAAAGAATATTTTTGTAGTTATTTAATAAATTCCCGGTATAAATATGACAAACTTTAAATATTCAAGATAATCTAATATTGATCAGAAAATTTTTGCGTTATTTTTCGTATTAATGCGTACACAAACATAAACTTGTGTGTACTTTATTTTTGTGTACGTACGTAGCTGGCTCTCACTCAACAGTTACGTATTGTTCTCTCTCTTGATATACGTAGAATCGATTCTGGACCTTTTTTTTTTTCCCCCTTTGTATCCATGTTGTATTTATGCTAATTAAGCTGACAGAAATTCTATTATTATATGGCATCTAGTTCCTGTTCTACCACAATGGCCAAGCGTACAAATGCCTTAAATCTAATTCCATAAATCTCACATTTCTTGTGACTATACATACATATATTATAGGGTTTGCAATTGGTACAATTCCTTATTCTCCACTTTCCTCAAATATTATGGAGTGCTCCAATAGGGTTTTTAAAATAGGAATTATTAACCCTTTTTAATTAATTTATTTATTCTTGCTATATATATATATATATATATATATATATATACACGTGATGAATAAATCTCAAATTTCGCATATCAACAAATGTGAGCATCTAATTTGTTAATATATGCTTGATAAATTTAATTTTAGACAATTATGCATAATCAATCACATGTTGACAAATAACGTGTCTTATGTGTAGACATAAAAAATTTGAAATAAATTTTAGAATTCATTTTACTCATACATAATATATGTAATGGATATTAATGAACGGGAAAAGTTGCTTGAAGACTATAACTAGCCAGACTGCGAGGAAATAAGGTAAAATTGTCCATTTTATATATTAAGAAGAAGATGTGATCAAGATAAATGTTGTTATTTTTCACAATCTAACCACTGGTTCTCAGGATTTCTCTATATTAATCTTACGCAAACCAATTGCTCCAAGGTAATTATATATTTATGGACCAAATATACCGCGTGGCAAATTTGGTTTCAACTTTATTCTAATTAATTTGCAACCACTACAGTTATTCCATTATATGTGTGGTTTTTCTTTTTTGGGTAGTGTTTATATATATATATATATATATATAATATTATATATGTATGTTTGTCAGTTTGTGTAGGTTGTTTAGTAATTCTGTATTCAATTGAAACAAATATGTGATTGTAGACATTTCAGCCAAAAAAAAAAAAAAAGTGATTGTAGACATATTCTTTTTACAGTCTCACAGAGGATTTAACTCATATAGTAAATAGCTAAAGTTTACAATTCGATTGTAGACGAGATAAGAGTTAAAAACAAAAAAATTATTCGTCCAACCTCTTACCTTAAAAAAAAAAAAAAGACACATTCTTTTTACACAAGTCAAAATCATGTTACATAAGAAAGGCACTTTGTTGTGTATAGTTCCTTGCACTATAATTAAAAAGGTTGAAAAATATTGGAAAGTGAATAGTATACAATTTCGGGCTGATTTTTGCGTATCTTAACCAATCTCGAAAGATCAGTGCAGTGCACTCTCTTAACTCTAAAGTTTCTCAACGCATTAAGACGCTAGTGTTTGCAACACGTAGCCTTACGGCCACCGATCAATTGCACTATGGAGAGTTCAAAAATCGAAATACGATGTGGACTTATTTGGCAACGTGTTTTTTTTTTTTTGGTTTTGTTTTTGTTTTTATGATAATTGGTAAGGATTTTGCTGCCCTAAATCTAGCCAAATAGAAGGGCATTTTCTTGAAATGTTTTTGGTCCCACTCATTCGTACCGTGATATAATATCACCATTAAGATCAAAATAAAGTAGTTCTTAATGCCACTTAATAATTTATGCTTCAAGCAGTACGTTTTTTTTTTTATTTACACTCTATGTTTGTAGTGTAAATTTTGGGATATAAATTTTTGGGAGGCCCTATTTTTTGCACAATGATAATCTATGCCCTATGTATGTTGCACTTTTAATTTATACCCCAAAATTTACACTACAAACATAGAGTGGAAATAAAAAAGAGTACATTTCTTGGGGTATAAATTAAGGTGACACTAAAAATAACATTGGTTTACAATTCTCCTAATTAAAAAGTATAACACACATAGACATAAATTATTATTGGAGATTTTGAGGAATATCCCATTTTTGGCATAATGATAATCTATGTCCTATATATAATGTACTTTTAATTTATATCTCAAAATTATACTACAAACATAAAGTGAAAATAAAATAAACACATCACTTGAAGTATAGATTGTTGAAATATTAAAACCATTGTTGGCGCGTCTCCAATCAGTTTAAATTTTTTGGATGAATCGATAATTTAACATGATATTAAAACGTAAGGTTTTAAGTTCAAACCCTTGCATCCACGGTGATTTAACATAGATTATTAAATATAATATTAAGAATGGCTTTATTTTAAAATTCTTCCGATTATCATTGCGAGAATCCCCCACACCTTTTAAATGAGACAAAACATTTGGGGCCCAAAAGAAGGGTCCAAAATCCAACCCCCACAAAAGGAAGATTTTGAGGAATACCCAATTTTTGACACAATGATAATCTATACTCTATTTGTATTGCACTTTATATCCCAAAATTTATACTACAAACATAGAGTGGAAATAAAGGAAGCACATCACATGGATTATAGATTATTAAGTGGCATCAAAAATGACTTTATTTTGAAATTTTCCCCAACCAAAATCACACCTCAAAATCTGGATTTAGGCGACCACTAAAATTATTTTGTTTTAATTAATGTTAGTGTTCTTTTCAAGTAGTGCATTATGATGCTAGTACGTGTTGAACTATAGTTAGTCGATAATTTTTTTTTTAATAAAATTTTTTAGGAAAACACAACGTGAAATTCATTAGTATTCAAACAATGTGAAAGTGCGTGCATTGATAACAATATTCTGATATCAATAACAAATTTTTCTGATCATACTATCAACTGAACGGTGGTTATTATGTGTGTGTATATATATATAATATACATATATATATATATGTATATGTATATGTATATGTATATTATGAGAAGCCATTTCAAGAGAAATGATGGGATTCGGCAGATCTTTTACAAAAATAAATATATACAACACCAATTAACATAATTTTCTCTTTGATATGCTAAGAAAAAGCTCATGTGTTAATCATTAATCGATTGATACACTCTCCAAGTTAATCAAATAGAGTGAGCAACAAATGAGAAATATTAATTATTATTAAATAAAGAGTAACATTGATCGCCGACAATGATAACATCAATAATATAACATCAATAGTGTATGTGTGTGTGTGTGTATATATATATATATATCGAGACCCCACTTTGTGCATTGTTTTTTTTTTTTTTCTTTGCTAGCACTTTGAACATCATTTGGAATTATTTAATAACTCTATTCCCAACCTATATTGATCATGTTGCACAAGAAGAGCTTTGTAAAGTTCAAATCATGGAGACCATTTTCTTGTTTCTTTTCATTTGTTTAAAATGAATAAAGATAGTGTCAGATGGCAATAGGACCCAATATCAGCCACTAAAGCAGTCTTGATAAGTCACAGGCCCAAAAAGAAGGATTTTTTTTCACCCATGGCCGGTGGGCCTTATACTTATTATAGTTTTACAAAAAAAATTTGCTATAAGTTAAAAAATAATAATAATAATATGCCAACTTAGTAATAGTAATAACAACAAAAAAAAAAGAGAGAATTTTAAGAAAATAGTCACATTTTAGAAAATAATTTTAAAAAATAGTCATAGTTTTAAAATATTACGAAAATAGTCATTTCAGAAATTTCTTACAATAATTTATGTGTAATTTTATTATTGTTGGCTAGTTTTTAAATTTTTTAAAAATATGGCCATTTTTTAAAAACACATAATCCAAAATGACTATTTACCTAACTGACCCTAAAAAATAAAACTCTAATTCAAAAAGTCTGTACCATAATAAATTTTTAATTTTTTTTTTCAATTTTTACTTTGCAAGCTTTCGCACGAGACCAAAAATAAAATTTGAGTTACAAACTCCAACACAATGCGCGAAAATAAATAATAAAAAAAAGAGATAATACGAAGAATGCCTTCATTTGATGCACCATAAAATAAACTATGCTCCGAATGATGTGGAAATTTTGATAGGTAATCTATTTTTTAGATCATATTAAAAAAATATCAATAATTTTTTTTTAATTAGGTGAATTGCCTGTTTTTTATAAGTAGATAGATTGTCATAGTGAATGAACGAAAATTGGTATTTTGTCTACTAATCATGCTAAATAATCTATATCATAAATAAAAATTTTTTTATATAAACTGACAAATTACCATGATAAGTGGACGAAATATGGTCATTTTCAACTGGTAGTTTGTTTATTAACTATTGTGAATAATCTGAATACCGAAAACAGACATTTATCTATATAAAAAAAAATTACGGACAATTTTTTAAATAAGTAAAAAATAAGACCATTTAATTACAAACCTCCCAAAGATGTATTCTTTTAATTTACATACCCCTTGTTTGAACTCTGTAGTGCAAACTGTAAAAGTAATAGCATCAATTATAGGTGAAACATAAACGATTAAAATTAATGTGTCAAAAAAAGTGATATTTTTTTAAAATCTCCCTACAAAATTAGTCTTTAAGACTTGAGTTTCATACAATTTATTTTGTTAGTAAGCCATTTGTGTTTTGCACTTGACACGGTGATTCTATTTCTCAAGCTTCTCGTGTTGCCATTAACTTTTTGTTTCTCTTTTTAAGCACTCGCATTTTTGTCGGATTTTCAATTTTATATTATATGGTTAAGATTTAAGAATAGTCCTACGTGTTTGGCTGTTTGCTCGAGCCATCTGCTCAACTTTATCAGAATTTGCTTCTTTCTTTTCCCTTCTATTTTACTTTTGTTTCTAAGTGATCTACATTTAAAAATCTATAGAGATAATTAAAAAACTAAAATAAATTAACTCCTATCGAGTAAAAACATCTTCGCAAAAAAAAAAAAAAAAAAAAAAAAAAAAAAAAAAAAGAAGAAGAGTGAAAATAAAATAAAGCTAATTGTAGTCTTACCTTCACGAATATTGTCTATTTTTAATGGTGCTCCATAAACATAGACATAGACACATCTTAAGATAAGAAAAAACAAAAACATTTTGAAAATTAAAAACGAAACCTGATTGTTCATTAAAAAAAAAAAATCCCATCCTTCAAATTGGACATATATTTCTGTGCCAATTACGGTTTGGAATGCACTAACTCGTGGATTATGATAATGTCGAACATGATTCAGATTTTGTCACGCTATAATCAACAAACACTCAAAAGCAACACAAACACAATCATTGAATCCACAAAGGGAAAAAAAGAAGATCATGACTTTTCTTTGCCCATACTTCTATTCTATTTCCAATTCAAAATCTTCTATATATTTAGTTTAAAAAATAAATAAAATAAAAAAAACCTTTACCTTTACCTTCGAAAGTGCTTGTATCATTCTGTTGGTCTAACAAGCTAATATTCTCTTGATTATTTTTTTCCCCTTTTTTCCATTTTTTCCCTCCAAAATTTGACATACAATTTAAGCCAAGTGAGTGATAGTAGATAGTGACATGCCTCTTTCTTTGGTTACCTATTGACTCAAATATAAAAATGACAAAATTTTACAACACAAAGTAACAAAATAAAACAAATCCAATTTTACCTATACAACAAAACAATGTTAAGGGTCTTTAGCCCGCAGCCAAAAGCCAGAGCATTATTAGAGAAGAGATTGCAGTTGTGACCCAGCTTAAGTACGCTAAACAAACCGACATCTGGTACTTCTGGCATTCTTGCCCGAAACTGCAGTGACCCAAGTCGCTAAAGTACAGCACGGTTATGCCGGCCGAAGCAGAAGCCGCTGCAAGGGACAGCATTGCTGTGACCTGTTCATTTCAAAGCAGTTAAACCAAACGACGGTCGATAAGGGGCAAGGGCTGTCGCATTTTTTGGTGTCAAATATGAAGAGAAGAGTTTGAAAGGTTTATACTAACCCAATCTCCGACTACGAAGAGACTAACTAAAATAGGATTGTGGAAGACCTTCTTTCTCACCAAGGCATACGAATCCAACAACGCAAGGACGAAACTCCAAATCGCTTGAAGACCCATTGAAGCGATGAGGTAGCTGCAGAGAAACCAATATCATTTTACTAGCCAAGAATGAATTTTTATTGCCTGATTACAAATTATAATGAATAATGTTTGGAAGAGCAACGGTAAATAAGTTATGTGGAAGTATAAAGGATACGGTAATCTTCGCAACGATTAGAAATCTACAGCCAGGTAAACAAAAGTCATTTGTTGACACAGAATCAATTCTACACCGAAAAGTCTGCATGAGCTTTGCTGAGTTGTGATAGTATGTGGAGACCGTGAATGTAATGCACTTAAGAATTGAGATAACAAACACTAAAGCATGACCCAAGAAGCACTCTTAAGCTAGAATTGGAACTCGAAGCACTCTTAAACATGTCAACTAACAGTGTCCAGAAAATACAGTGACAAAAATGTTTAGCTGCACAATGGCAGATTTAATTTGGACTACTTGCGCAAGAATTACATAATGTGAAGTTAGCAAGTTAACCACAAATCCATTGCTTTGCTACTCATTTTGCATTTCCTCGGGTCCATTTAGAAACCATATCAGCTTTAACTCAATGATGTCAAGATTTCACAGTTACAAAATAAACCTATATAATTCCAGTGGGGACTCTCTAATTTTGTTACAGAACTCATAACGAGAATAAAGAGAAACACATGGGCAAGTTGGCAAATGTGGTCCTTGTATAAGTGGCTAAATCAATAGAATGTCAAAAGATTTATGGTTAACAAAAGTGGAGCAAGAAATATTTACAAGCATCTTCTGATTATTCTCTTTTTTTCCACTTGTTCATAGATAATGAAAACACTATGACACAAAAAGGTTCCAAAGAATCGTAGCGATTCTTGAATCAATCACAGGTGGAAATACAACATCGGACAATCCTATCCACCTGAAAGCCATTACTAATAAGCAATGAAATTTATGATCTAATAAAATAAGCCAAAAAAGAAAATCATGAACTATCATGAAACAACCTCCAAGTTTAAGGGCATTGGGCACTAGAGGAAGTGGAAAATGTGGTGATTCCTAACTAATTGGGACATTAATAGACAATGATAATCTAATAAAATTTCTTAGATCGTAGCTTATAGACAATTGATAAGAATGAATCACAAAATATTACGCAGAGAAGTCAGCTATCTTTGCACCCAAGTTAACAATGTCCTATCAAACAGTGCCTTAAAAATCCATTAAGCATAATCAATTTTGTAAATTTGAGTCCCAAAAGTTTCTCCAAAGCTACCATAATCATAACCAAGAGGAAAATGTCTGACCCAAGTACTAAAATTCCTCTGGCCTAATCCAACACCACAACATTTTACAACAATAAATTACAAAACCCAAATGGGCAAATCTATGTTTATCTGAAGGAAAAGCTTGGAACTTTAACTCAGTGATCAACCCTATGATAATCTTCAAACACAATGGATAGAGAAACACCAAATGAAAACTCCAAAAAAAAAAAAAAAAGCAAGAGGGTTAGGAAGTGAATAAAGTTAAGGCATACCAAAAAGCAGTGAAATTGAAGAAGCTTGAAGTTGTAGCCATGGAAGCGATTGACCCAGCGGCAAAAACGCATTGTGAAACCCTCAGAAGAAGCCCAGTCAAAGTCCCCGGTGTTCCTGGAAAATCCTTCATTTTCTCTTTTTTTTTTTTTTTTTTGGGGTGGGGTTTTTCTTATGAGTAGATCTTCTTCAAACAAAAAAAGCACCCAATTTTGTTCCAAGTAAAGAGAGAAAATTAGAGACCAAATCAGCAATGCAACATCCAAAGCCAAAGTCTGGATTTTTCTCGGAACCCAAAAGGGAAAAAGAGTCAAAGAATGGTGATTGTTGAATGTTTTGAGTAAGAAAAGTGGATAACTTGAAGGTTGTGGAAATGAAAAGAAATGAATAAAAATAAATTAATTTTTAAAAAAAAACCCAGATTACCAAGAAGAGAAAGTGAGAGAGAGAGAGAGAAAAAGAGGGAAAAAGAAAGGGACAAAGAAAAAGAAAAAGAAAAAATTAAAATAATAAAAAGACAGCGAAACTGAAAAAAAAAAAAAAAAAAACTGGCTTTACTTATGTTCTAATGAAGTGATTACCAAACACCGTTTATGCTGTTTTTTGGATTTATACCCTTTTCAACTAACAACGAACAACATCCACGCGCCAAATTGAAGCGTGTAATTAACTCTCCATCAAGTTGTTGAAGGCTCATATGTGGATGTGGCCATGTGGGGGAGTTTTGGAAAATGTCAATTATTAAGTTGTGTGTTTTGAAAATTATCACTAAAAATTTCAGTCTACCTAACTTTTTAATAATGAATTTTAAAATTAAAAGACAAAACTAGAATTTTGCAATACTTTAGAGCTTATTTAAGGAATTTTCTACAGTTGAATATACCCAAAAGTCTAAAAATCCGACTTGAAAAAAGCACAAGTCCGAGAAGTTCTAACCCAGTTCAATATGTTCGCTTACTTGTAAAACCGGGTTTGGGCTTAGGACGATGAGATTTTGGGAGAATTGAAATATATATATATATATATATATATATTTTAAGTGTCATGTTTAATAATTTATGTGTCAAGTAATATATTTCCTTAATTTTTACTTTATATTTATAGTATAAAAATAAAGGTATAAATTTAAAAATAAAATACAAAAGGGACATAGATTATTAATGTGTCAAAACATAGACATAAATTAAGAGTAAAATTATTAAAGGATGAATTGTAAAATAATATAATTTTTAGTGTCACTTAATAATTTATACCCCAAGTGATTTTTTTTTCTACTCTATATTTGTAATATATAATTTTAGACATAAATTAAAAGTGTAATACAAATAAAATATAGATTATTAATGTGCTAAAAGAGCGATAATTCTCAAAATCCTCCGTTAATAAATGAATATAAAGCCCAATATCTAGTCTAATTTTGAACGCGAAGTCTTTAGAATCGAGCTTGGACAAGATTATGTCAAGTCAAACCCAAGTTCGAAATGGCCTTAGACAACTTTTGAAAAATACTACTTATGGACATTTTGTTTTAAAAAAATATCACTTTAGAAGAAATTTTACTGTCCATGTCCCTTTTTAAAAGTGAATTTGACCAAATTATCATCTTCAAAATTACAAAAAACAAGAAAAGAGAATAAGGGTAATATAATAATTTATTGTTAAAAAAAGTGACATAAAATGATATAAATTATAAATTTGAATGTAAAATGTGATATTAGATCAATTTTATTTTATTTTTTATAGTCGAAATTCTATCAGATCAAGCCCAAAATAATATCATAAGTTTTTTAATATTAGAAATGCTATGATGGAATAATACGTATGTACTACTTATAGACATATCGCGAATCTATATTATTTCCAGAAGTATACTCATATGAATATCCTATATGCTGTCTTTATTAAAAAAAAAAAAAAAGCTGCTGATATACTATATATGGGAGTTACCAATACAAATATACAGTAAGATTTAATTAGTAACTTCTCGATGCGATGATGCCTTTTATGAATTTCAAATTTTCAATAAAGAATAAGTTAAAAATTTAAGAAAGGCACTGGGTGTGTTTGGTGGGTAGGATATAACAGTTGATTGAATTGGATTGAATTATATAATCCTTATATTATGTTTGGTGCAAATAATAGATGAGATTATTCAAAATTCTCTTAAAAAATAATCCCATATAAATGGGATTATTTATCCCATCCAAAAATATGGGATTACATGGGATATAACCAAATAATATGACCCCACTCTGTTAATTGATTATTTAATTCATTAATAAAAATAAAAGCGATAAAAATAATATTTTATAATTGATTAATTAAATAATTTTTTAATTTAAAATAAATATTATATTTAATCCAATACTACTCTAAACATGTTATAGGCATGCAATTTTGGAATTCCATGGAATTCCATGGAATGAATCCATGGAATAAGCATGGAATAAATAGTGCAATAGTCGGGTAAAATCCGGGTAATTACCCGGATTTTTTTTAAAAAATTAATTTTTTTTTTGTCATGATTAAAAAATATTGTGGAATATATAATTTATCCGGGTAAAAATCGGGCAAAAAGCATTCCAAATTTTTTTCGGGTAAATTCCGGGTAAAATCCGGGTAAAAAGCATTCCAAAATTTTTTTTTTAATTCCGGGTAATTTTCGGGTATATACCCGGATTTACTATCCGGGTAATTTTCGGGTAATACCCGGATTTTACCCGGTAATTCCACCGGGTAAAATTTTACCCGGTTACTATTCATTTCATATTTGCATGCCTATATATAATCCAATCATATCATATCCAATCTAATACTAAATATATAATCCAATCATATCAAATATAATCCGGTGCGTAGTATTTTTCAAATTTCGGTGACAATAAGATTTACATGAATTGGGAAAAAAAAAACCAAGAAAAAAAAATAAAGAAAACCTTTACACTCACGTCATGCCTTGAGAAAATATTATCTTATTATATGTTACTTATATTCAACAACGGAAGGCAAAATAAAGAAGTAAATTTATAAACAAGTGGCTCATATTATAATGGGACGTGATCACGTATTAAGAAAAACATTGAATTCCTTTTTTTCTTGTTGGACTAACTTAATTGTTTAATATATAAAACCGCCTAATTGGAGGAATTGGTTGGAATTTGTTGACCATACAGCAACGATTTCAGCCTTTCAAAACAAATATAATTCAATCATTTTAGATGGCTTTTTTAAACGAACAATACTATAATTAGTTGTCAAATTTTGTATACTGAACAATATGGTTTATGATATATATTATCAAATCTAGTCGATAATATTCAATTTCTAATAAATTACACTTACTAATTAAAAATTTGTCAACATTATATCATTTGTTGTTTTCTTAAAGTTAAGACAACTAATATATACATATATACACACACTCAGCAAAAGAGAAAAAAAAAAAAATATATATATATATATATATACACCCACACGTTTGATGCACCGCTTAAATTTATTGCATTAAAAAAGACAATATAATATTATTAAGATATTCAAACAACGTATTATTTAATACAAAATAAATTATATTAATTACCAATTAAGTACAAAAAAACATATATATAATTACTATTTACTACAATGTAAAGACTATTTCTCACTCTCTTAATAGGATATATCTTACAATGACACATGATCAAGCACATATATTGTAACAAACATACAAATTAAATATAATATCACTGAATATAAGTACAAGTTAATATAACGCAGCGTACCAAATTAAAGTCTCCTAATTCACATTAGAAGCAACAAGTTCAATCTATATATAGAGAGTAAATCAAGTTTATTTCCTAAAAATATTAATTTGTTTATTAGTTTTTCTCACATAGTAAATTGTAAAATATAGATCCGCTTAGCCTTAAAGTAGTCTATAGTCATCCAAGCCTGGCTTTTCGTGAAGCCCTTTGCTATAAAAGTTGGCAACATGTTCAGTGACAAGGACTTGTCTGTACTTCGGAGGGTTTTCTTCTGAAATCAACTCCTTGATTGGTCCGTACAGTCCCACCGGCGGCGCGAAGCGTCCCGACAGGAAGAGCGCTGCAGATGCCCTCGCTTCGCGGCTCGGCACCACCCTATGCACACTGCTCTTAAACTTGTCGTTTGAGACAAGCTGGCATGTGAAGTGATGAAAAACAAAGAGGCAAAGTAATTAATATGTGGCTAGTTTGGTGTTGCTCTAACTTTTCTAATATGTGGCTTGTTTTGTGGGTAAAATCTTGGATAAGGTATTTTCTACGGTAGAAAATTATTCTGGATCGTCGGATTTCTCTTAAAAAAGTTAATCTGCGCAGTCTAGAATTATTTTTTATCGTAAAATTTCCTAATGAAGATTCTTCTCGTTTTGTATGTAAGATGCATATATCTATCTCTTAATTATGAGATCATACATATTCTAAGCATGTTTGGGAAAGCAAATTGTCATAGTAGCTAAATAGATTGACAACTTTAAGATTTTTATCTTGTTTCTCAAATTCTTAATTATTGAGTTTTGATAAATACAATCTCATTCTAAATTACTAAAAAGTTAAGACCAACCTTCTAAGCAATCTTGAAACTCTGAAAGTATCATGTAAAAATTTATTTGCTATATATATCCTAATGTATTTGGACAACTAATATGAAGATTGAAAGAGGTGAATCATAATTAATAATTAAGATGAGAGATATAATCAAAGTTTAGGCACAAAGTTGGAAGAAATTGAACCTGAAGAAAGTCTCCAATGTTAACCACTAAGGCTCCAGGAATAGGCTCAACATCAACCCAACATTGGTCTTGGTTAAGAACTTGTAGACCACCTATTTGGTCTTGTGCAAGAATGGTGAGAAATGAGGTATCTGAGTGTTCAGTTATGCCGATTGCCAATTCTGGATTTGGGCATTTTGGGTAGTAATTACAGGACAGAAGTTTCCCTTCATTGCATTGCATAGACCTTAAGTACTCTGGTTTGAGACCAAGAGATTCAGATAACAAGTCAAAGACTGTGTCTCCAAATTCTTTGATGTGATTTATGAACTCAATTGTCGCATCCCTGTAATAATAATAATAATAATAATAATAATAATAATAATAATAATAATAATAATTAAAACAATCTAAAAACTGGGTCTGAGTTGTGCAGAAAATTATGGAAAAATAAGGTTTAAAAACAGTTTTCACAATTTAACCATAAGGTATAAAATTATTACCAAAATTACTCTTCATAATGATGTGCTTGTGCTATTAGTAAAATTTATTATTTACCTGCAAGCCAAGGGAAGCTCATTGGGGTCAACATTATCAGAAGTGAGCATAGAAACAATTAGCGAGTCTCTCCAACCAACTGTCTGAGATTGAAACAAGTCATAGTTGCTATAGAAATTCACTCTTCTCGTCCGGTCTCGCCCATAAAACTCCTTCTTGGCCTCAAAATCTTCCTCGTTGAACTTCCTTATCCCTGACAACATGTTGTCCAACACACCACAAGGCACACCATGGTTCACCACCTGGAAAAATCCCCACTTCTCGGCCGCGATCCGAACCTCGTCGACGATCTCTCCGTGCCCGTCTTTCGTCGCCAAAAGGCGGTCGAGATCGATGAGCGGAATTCCTTCGTGGGGATTTTTCAGGTGGCCAAACTTGTCCGCTGGCCTAACAAATATTTTTGGGATGTTGACAATCCCGGAATCTACTAATCCTTTGACGCCAAGTTTTGTGTCATCAAAGGCCTTGAGCTCTTTCATTCGTTCACTCATGTTCAATGTTTTCGATAAGATTTTTTATTTTTTATTTTATTTTTTTATCTTATAAGTTCTTTCATTCTCTCTTTTTTAAGAGTCAATAGCCTAACTGAGTACTTGAAATTTCATGGAAGAAAATATTTAAAATAGAGGATAATGTTATTTTAATTCCTTTTGCCTTTCTTATTCACAGCTGGAGGAGATCAAACGGTTCCAATATTTAATGCAATAAGAGGGACTTATTAGTTGGCCGGCCGTACTGTAATTTATTGAATTATTCGGGGAGTATATAAAGATTATGATTAAATAATTAGCAACCATACAAATAATGATGACAACATGAATATGTACCAAATGTGCATTTTTAATTTTTTATTAATTAATTAGAGATCTTGCGTTTTTATATATGTGTGTACTAGCTTCTCTAATTAACTCAATGTAGTTCCTATATTATGTGTTAAATCATATTTCAGTTATTGAATTTTGAATGTCCTAATTAAATTAGTCACAATCTACAAAAGGATTCAATTTTAACTCCTCGATCAACTGTAAGTTACAATTTTTATATTAGAAATGTATCCTAACAAAGTTAACATAAGAAATAGAGGCTAAACAAAGATTATAAATTTTTCAATGAGGACGATCTGAGGTCAAATAAAATTACCACTTTAAGCACTCTTTCGGCCATTGGCACAATGTTTTCTCAATTCAACATATTCTTAACATTCTCTAGTTAGATGGCATCTAATAATCTCTATTTGCATATTTGTATGTCCGAGATGAACAATTGGCATTGATTCAATACATCAAGGACGTTGTTAGCCAATTTGGTTTTAATTTTGAGCGATTTGAAACTGAAATTGCAACTTATCCCAACAAGATCGGCATTGATTCAATACATCAAGTGCATAATTCAGGATAATTAAAGATTTATAAACTTAAAAAAAATCATGTTTCTATAAACCAAGCGAATTAAGAATTTTTTTTAGGAGGGTTAAACCACTAAAGCTTTGTTGATAAAAGAGGCGAGCTTGTTTGCTACACGTTGCTTCCTCATAAATATGAGATACATTTTTTATGTTCAGTTTCTTAGCTAAAAAGAGAGACATCTAATCCATATATATAATTCTGATTTTCCCAAGCACGTTATGAGATTAATTCCTTCTTGAAGAGACAAACTACATAGGATGAGATTGTCTACATAGGACGTTGTTAGTCGAATTAATTTTTTTTTTCTGAGATTTTGTTGTTTATTTACCTTGTAAATTCCTTCCTATACCATTATAATGAATACCTAATTTCTAACACCTTATTTAAATAAATATCTAATCTTTTAAAAAAATATTAAAAATCACACAAGTGATTTAATTACTTACATAGTGGTATAATTAGTGGTAATTAACTGAGTAATAAAAAATGTGTGTAAGTATATTACTGAATTGACTAGTTACTCAATTACTTTAAAGACCTGGATATTTACTTTTATTATTTTACAAATTTTGGACATTTCCCTACTTCACTCGTTACTAAATCTGTAGAGATAAAAAGGGAGAATATTATAATTAGTCCCCTTAAATTAGATATTTACAAATCTAATTTCTATATTATGATTTTTACATTAATATTCTATAAGGTGTGTAATTACTAAAGAGGACTCTAGATCTGGTTTCTAAAAAAAAACCAATTTCAGATATGGATATTACCCAAAAAAATTCAAAACAAAATTCCTATTATTGTCGGATTTAAAAATAAAAAGGTATACTGATTAATAAATAATAGGAATTGATTACTATTCTCGGAATTGATTAATAATAGGAATTGATTAATATTATCACGGAAAAATATTATAGTTACGGTATATGTAATATTTCTTGGTTAATATAATATTTACAGTATTGCTGATATGATATTGCATTTCAAATAACTACTGAATTTGTTGTTTGGAAATATGATATATACCAGTTAATATATTATTTATTGAATACCTCGTTTGCATTGGGATGGAAACTTCACCTACCAAACATTTTTCATTAAATTTGTTGAGTTTAATGTGTGATCTGTAGTAGTTTTGGTTTATATAATATTACCTGGATAATATAATATTTACTATATTGATATTGTTCATATGTGAAACGTGTTTTTTATATTTACAGTATTGACAACATATACATTATAAAATTGACAATATTATATTTACAGCATAATATGTTATTATTTCCTGGTAAATATAAGATTGACTGTAGATTCCTATGTGACAGATGTTTCATAATTAATTGAGAAAGTTTTCTTCGGTAAATGTTATAGTTACAATATATGTAATATTTATTGGTTAATATATTATAGGTTAATATGATATTTACACTTATCATATGAATACAAACGGTAAGGAATAACAAACCAAAGTCAGATATGGGTAATGGGTATTCTTTTTAAGAGTAATG
This sequence comes from Boehmeria nivea var. tenacissima, assembly GCA_018132145.1. NCBI lineage: Eukaryota > Viridiplantae > Streptophyta > Magnoliopsida > Rosales > Urticaceae > Boehmeria > Boehmeria nivea. The sequence goes on from CM030883.1 coordinate 12,189,301, forward strand.
GATATTCCTTTTAAGAGTATAATTAAAGTCAACCAGGCAATGAGTATTCTTTTTAAGGGTACAATTGTAATTAAAAAAAATTTGAAATCTAATAAAGGAATGTTAGAATATTTTTGTAAATTTCTAATTTTGTCAAATATTTTTGTAAATATCATGTCTAAAGAATATAGATGTGTAATTTTTCCCTACATAATAATCCCTTTTAATTATATGGTGTTTTTCACCTGCATTGATCTAATGATCCCTGAAAGCGCCATCTTACCTTCCCAGAAATGTCATCAACATTAAATTATAGTAAATGGAGTAAAAAACAAATGATATGCACGTTAGAAATGAAGCCCAGTGTTAGGATTGCCTGTGAGCTCTATTTGTTTTCTCTTAATGACAGACAAAAGTTAGTGGTTGCGTTTAAATTAATCATCCTTGTTTTGCTCAACCAATTTTGCATAGAAAATAAGGCTCTATCTCTCTTGCATTCACTACCATCACTTGTATAGTATAGTACAAAGAAAAAAAAAAAAAAAGAAAAATATGGACACAAACTCAGGTGAGATTGGGAGAGAAAATCACGTCAAGTATGACCGGCTAAGCGAATTAAAGGCGTTCGACGAGTCAAAAACCGGCGTAAAAGGACTAGTAGAATCTGGGGTTTCGAAAATCCCACGAATTTTTATTGACAAGAATTTGGTTGATGACGATGATCGTGATGATAGGCCAGTTTGTGGAGAGACCAAGTTCTCTATACCAATAATAAGTTTCGAAGGCATCGATGAGAGTGCGACGGTGCGAAAAGAGGCGGTCGAAAAGATTCGAGAGGCGTCGGAGGAGTGGGGTTTCTTTCAAGTGGTCAACCATGGAATTTCATCAAATGTTTTGGATGGAATTATCAATGGAGTTAGGAGATTTCATGAACAAGAGCCTGAGATTAGGAAGAAATACTATACAAGAGAAAATTCAAGAAAGTTTTTGTACAATACAAATACCGATTTCTATAAATCTTCTGCAGCTAATTGGAGAGACACCATTGGTTGTCCTATGGATCCACCTCCTAGCCCGGAAGATTTGCCAGACGTTTGCAGGTATTTGATATATATAAATATGTTTTCTAAATATTAAAAAAAAAAAAAAGCACTGAAACTACACACATTCATAGAACACACATTATGATAGATTTTGTGGATGTTAGACCTAAATTAGTGTAAACATTCTTTTATAGTTTTCGGTACTACTGATATTTTGACATTTTAACTTCTCGCATTTTGATATTTTAACTTTTAAATTTTTCTCTTAAGGGCCGTAACTCAAGCGGTAAGTAGCTAATGTTACAGCATCGCATTTCTGAGTGTGATGACAATCAACTCTTATTGTAAAAGATAAATAAATTTGGAAAAATCTTTGGATAAATATAGGGACTAAATTGTTGAATAAATAGACTTTTTAGAAGTGCCAGAATTTGGAAGTTTAGGGGACATAAATATTCAAAAGAGCCTAATATTTTACCCAAATGATGTAACCTTGACGTTCTACCTTACTATTACACCAAAATAAGATGTAGAAATTAAAAATATAACACAAAATAACAAAAATCAATAGTGGCATTTCACACTAAAATCCAATGATCTCGATGATAGCTAGCGGGCATAGCTTTGCGGTGATCTTTCGATTGACGAACTTTTGGTCAAATCTTTTTTTTTTTTTTTTTTTTTGCTTTTTTTGGGTGCAGAGATGTTATATTTGAATACACTGACAAGATAAGGCAATTGGGGCTTAGTGTGTTGGAATTGATGTCAGAAGCGCTTGGGCTGAATCCAAACCACTTGAGAGACCACATGGAATGTGCTAAGGAACTTTTCTTTGCTGGCCATTATTACCCAGCTTGCCCTGAGCCACACTTGACTTTGGGCATAACAAAACACACTGATTGTGCTTTTGTGAATTTTGTGTTACAAGACCAAATTGGTGGTCTACAAGTCCTCCATCAACACCAATGGGTCAATGTGACCCCAATCCCAACAAGCCTAATTGTAAACATCGGAGACTTCGTACAGGTAAGTTTTAATTTAACGGATCATTCAAATAATTGTAACCAACGAAAATAAATTTATAATGAGAAATGATTCGTTAGAGTTTTATTGAGTAACTATTATATATTGGAAGTTGTGCATGACCAAATAAAATAACTTCCCCTTGATATATTTGTGGTCACATCTGTTGATAATTTGATATGAAATCTTTTGAAGACCGTGTAAATATTTGAGAACATTATAAAATAAATAGAAATCAAAAGAGCACATTATTTGGGATACGAGAGTATTTTTCAAATTATCTTAGACAAGAATAACCTTTATTTTTTACACCTTTTTTTTTGTCTTCAAAATTTCAAAATCGAAAATCAAATATTAAATTTATGGAACTCTCTCTCTAATTCACGAATTTGGTTGGAAATCATCATAAAAAAATGAGAGGTTTTGAAAATGCTCATTTTTTGACACACGTTTAATTTATATTCTTTTGTGTTGTACTTTTAATTTATATCTTTATAATTTCATTATAATGTAGAAATTAAAGGAGTACAGTATTTTGAGGGTATTATTAATGACACATCAATTAAGACATTCTTCAAATACAATATTGGAGGGCGATACTAAGAAATGATGGGAATTGGGAAGTCAAGGGCTACGGCTCATCCTTTTTCCCATCCAACCAATGTTACAGTGTTTTGATTTGTTATCTATTTTTTCCTTTCATTTTGTGCAGCTAATCACCAATGGTAAGTTCAAAAGTGTGTCCCACAGGGTATTAGCACAAAAAATAGGTCCAAGAATCTCTGTGTCAATTGTTTTCAGAAATGATAGTACTCCAAGAGCCTATGGACCAATAAAGGAGTTATTATCAGAAGAAAATCCCCCAATCTACAAAGACACCACTTGGAAAGACTATGCCTCTGTTTCACGCTCAAAAGGGCTTGATGGCGAGTTTCGAGCTCTACAAAATCTCAAGCTGCTCTGAAGAACTTTGGAAACATCTACATGTCAAATTCAACTTTTCTAGCTGCTATTGCAAAATGGTTGTGTTTACTATCTTTAATATAAGCTCTCTAATAATTGCGCCTAGAGTTTCTGTTACTAAATTTGTGTTTTAAAATAAGTTCTGACTTTGTATGATTGTCTTATATATATGAACATCAATGACCTCTTTTTAATAATGTGTGTAAAAATAGTTATATTTGGTGGGCCTAACTAGCTATTAAAATCTTAATTTGAGTTTCATTTTTTACAAAATTTTATTTTAAGACTCTTGGGGATTTAAATGCCAAAAAGTAAACATTGTGACTATTTTGTTTCATTTGTGAAAGGTAAGGGATCTCATTTTACTTAAATCTCATTAAACTTATAATACTATCAATATGCAACAGCACAAACCAAAAATTCTAACTATGAATCACTTTAATCACATAAATAACCATTTGAAAAATTGACGAAACACACTTTAATTACCAAAACCATTTTAAATTATTATTCACACCTAAGTTAACCATATACAACTAACAAATATAAACAAAAGAGGTGCAACATTTCTGCGTAAAACCGCAAGAATAATCTCAAAGGCTAACGAAACTTCAATTATGGTTTTTAATTAGGAAATTATATCATGGCTTTTCAGATTATGTAAGATCAAGGTTGGATTTGTAGATTTACTAGAGTGATCAAACAAAAATCGTGCATTATTAAAAAAATAATGAGTTTTGAAATTTCACGAACATGCTTAGACTAAATTTTAACTGAGACAGATTGAATCAAAAGTCTTAGAGTTCTTACATAGTCTAAAGATCACACCCCTTTTTACTTCTCAAGCGATGTGAGACTTTTTCTTTTCTTTTTATTTTGGCCAAAGCCTAACAATTAGTATCCTGTGGTTCACCACTCTTGAAAAACCCTATCTTCTCGGATGCTCGCTGGATTCCGGCCATTGCTCCGACAAGGTTGCTGACATCAACAACCAGAATTGTTGTCGAATTGCAGGAAATTATGCCGGAGGTTGCATCGCCAGTGAGATCCTCTGGCGGCCGATGAATATTGGAGGAGTTTTAGTAACTTCGACATTGACATGGCCTTTGACACCAGATTGTTGGAGGAGGTTGTTGTTTGTGTAATTGTATAATAGTATAAAAAGAAAGCTTCCTCATTGATCTTTATCACATGATTTGAACGGACTAAAGTGATTCACTTGTTGTCTTAGAGTCTTCAAGATTGTAGTTAGTCAAAGCAAGAAATAAAAAACAAAATTTTGGGCAAAAAGAAATATTTTATTCGCTAGTTAGTTGCACCAAATCAAGAGAGGAAACACATATAATTGTATACACTTATTCCTATGTGACATAAAAACATGGTACTCACTAATACATTTTTCGCTGTAGCGTCTAGAAAATTTGAATTTAATATATGGATGTTTCCAAAATTCTTCAAAGCAGCTTGAGATGTTCTAGGACTCCAGACTTGCCATCAAGCCCCTTTGAGTGTGTAAGAGAGACATAATCTTTCAAAGTGGTTTCTTTGTATATTGGGGGATTTCCTTCTGATAGCAATTCCTTTATTGGTCCATAGCTTCTTGGGCCACTATTTCCCTGTCCCATATTTCTGAAAACAGTTGCCACAGAGATTCTTGGACCCATTTTTTGTGCTAATACCCTGTGGTGCACACTTTTGAACTTCCCATTGGTGATTAGCTGCACATAATGAAAGGAAAATTTAGACAAAAATTGTAACTCTATTACACACAAAACATTGAATTGGATGGAAATTTAAAAAAAAAAAAAAAAAAAAGGAGGAGCCCTTGGATTTCCCATCCTTATCGTTTCATTTATTGATTAAGTTTTATAATATTGGATGGAAAAATTGTCCATAGGATTAAGGAATTCCATGCTAAATGGTAAAAATTAATTATATCTCATCGTAGACAATACCACAATTTTTGTTTTTTAATTTAATTTCCCTTTTGTTAATTACCTGCATAAAATCTCCAATGTTTACAATCAGACTTGTTGGGGTTGGGGTGACATTGACCCATTGGTCTTGATGGAGGACTTGTAGACCACCAATTTGGTCTTGTAAGACCAAAGTCATGAAGGCACTATCAGTGTGTTTTGTTAGACCCAATGTTAGGTCTGGCTCAGGGCAGGCTGGGTAATAATGGCCCACAAAGAAAAGCTCCTTGGCACATTCCATGTCATCTCTCAAGTGGTTTGGACTAAGCCCAAGTGCCTCTGACATTAATTCCAATAGTTTAAGCCCAAATAGTCTTAGCTTGTCAGTGTATTCAAACATAGCATCTCTGCCAAAAAAAAAAAAAAAAAAAGGTTGATTAGATTATCTGAATTGAAACTATGTGAAAGAATATCACACGTTGGTGCATGATCTCTATTATTGTTGGAGTAATTAGAGCTAGTGGTCCATGATTGTATTTTTGACAATTTGGTCATCAAATTACTCAACCCTCTTTAATTCTACCAAATTTCCTAATACTAATAAGGGGTATCAAAATTTGAAAAAAAAAAAAATTCATGTAACATAAAACACTTTTCGGACTTGACACGTTTCTCTCTCTCTCTTTCTCTAATAAATGAAGAGGAATCTAGCAAAAAAAAATGACGAGGAAGACATTCAATAATCAATATCAAAGAAAAAGGAGCATTCTAAACCCGCCCACTCAAACCCCATCCTGTATTCATTTCCATACTCAATATTATTAAAATATAAAGAAAATATTAAAAAAGTCTATAAAACGTACAACTGGAAAAGATGGCAGAAAACTAATCCCTATAAAAAATCTTGGAAAATCGTAAAAAATAACTATTTTATTTAAGTGATTTAAAAATATAATTAATGTTTTTATTTATTAAAGAAATGGTCATCAAGTATTTTTTTTAATGATAAAGTTTTTGTTGCATCTTGAATTATGATTATTTTCTTAAAATTTTAAAATATTGACTAAAATTTAAAAAGTATTTTTCAAAATAGCCTAATAGTTAATTCACCCTAAAATCTTCCCATAGTGCAACGGACGGGCCTCGTTCAAACTTTTTGACCAAAAAAAAGAAAAAAAATTCATCAATAGAAAAAAAAATAAAAAGAAAGGTACATGATCTAATCTAGGAATCAAAGATTTCCAAATCTATAGTACGATAATAAAGGGATAAGAACTCTAGATAGAAGCTTAGCTTGACAGTGACACATTATTCTCTAAAACTCTTTAAATTGTACTACGAATTCTTCAATAATTAGTGTAATTAGTGAGCCAATATTCTAAACTTCAGTTCCAAATTGCCAAAATTAATAAAAGTTTAAAGGGGCGACAAGTTCGATGAAAATTAGTGTGAAAAATCGAACTATTATCAATAATGTGTGTTTATGAATGTAACGTGTGTATAATTATCTTTTTTTTTTTTTTTTTTGGAATACATATGTAAACCAAATACCTGCAAACTTCAGGCAAATCTTCAGGGCTAGGAGGATTTGGAAGCATAAGACAACCAATCGTGTCTCTCCAATTAGCCGTAGAAGCTCTATACAAATCGAAATTTGTGTTATACACAAACTTTTCCGAATCTTGATCTCTTGCATAGTATCTCCTCCGAACCTCAGGCTCTTGTTCATGAAATCTCCTCACTGCATCGATAATTCCATCCAAAACCTCATATGAAATTCCATGGTTGACCACTTGAAAGAAACCCCACTTCTCCGACGCCTCTCGAATCCTTTCGACCGCCTTTTTTCGCATCGTCGCGCTCTCATCGACGCCTTCGAAACTTATTATTGGTATAGAGAGCTTGTTGGTCTCTCCACAAACTGGCCTATTATCATCATCAACCAAACTCTTGTCAATGAAAATTCTAGGGATTTTCGAAACCCCAGCTTCTAGTAGTCCTTTTACGCCTGTTTTTGACTCGTCGAACGCCTTTAATTCGCTTAGCCGGTCGTACTTGACGTGATTTTCTCTCCCAATCTCACCTGAGTTTGTGTCCATTTTTTTATTTTTTATTTTTGCTTTGTACTATGCAGTCTATATATACTATACAAGTGATGGTAGTGAATGCGAGAGAGAGAGAGAGAGACTTATTTTTGTATGCAAAATTGGTTGAGCAAAATAAGGATGATTAATTAAAGACAACAACTACTTATTCTGTCTGTCACTAAGTGTAAACAAATATATATAACATAGGACGGTTTTCGGTGCTTTGTATTCTGACGTGTGTTTCATTTGTTTTTTTTTTTGGTCTATTTACTATAATTAAAATGGTGATGACATTTCTTGGAAGATAAGAATAAGATAAGAGTTTTTCAGAGACCATTAATGCATGTCAAGTACTTGTCAACAAGACCATACAATTCAAAAGGGGTAGTTACATATCTACACACTTGTTAGTCGATCATGCCTTAAATTCTTCGGGGAAATTGCAACCTTTGGATCAGATTTAATATAGATTTGGAAATTGCTTGTCTTTTGATTATACTCTTGATTTGGAAATTGCTTATCCTATGTTATTTTTTTAGATAAGTCAAATTTCATTGTCATTTCGGTTATCCATTAATCCAGATTGATATCGTCCATCAGGGCCCTTGATTGTACATTTTGAACCCCCCCTTACAATCCGGCTTCTAGAACCAGGCCTGAAGAGCTTGTTATCATTTAGAAAACTTTAATTTTTGAAAAATTGTATTTCACAAATTTCAAAATATAGCAAATGATGAGGAAAATAACATTTTTGCATTAAAACAATGGCGTTGATCATAATTTTGTTTTCATTTTCTTTTTTATTGTAAAGTACAAAACGTGAATTGGAGAAGGTATAATTTATGCATAAGTTTTTATTTTATATTTTTGCTGGAAATAACGTATACATAAGTATATATTCTTCACTGGTCCATTAAAAAAATGTATGTATTCCATCACTGGTTATTTGGTCCATAGGATTGTGTCAACTGTCAACTATAACATCTCCATTTTTTTAATTGCAAATATATATAACATAGGCATCGGAGGCGCCGTCTGATCTTTACAATTATATATATATATATCTATATATATATGTATATGTATACAATTATACATAAATATATATATATATATATGTATGTATATATATGTATATGTGCGTGTGTGTGAATGTGTGTGTGGGTGGGGGGTGGTGGGGTGGGGCGGTTGGTGGCCTATTATTATTATGATGATGATGATGATGCTAAAAGTGGGGTTTATTTGTTGATTTGAGGGATAATGATTCCTCCAATGGTCCATAAGCTATAGAATTAAACTCTTGGATGAAATACTTGATTGTTATAAATTATAATCACTCTGTGCCCAATGCTAATTTTTGTTCAGGACAATTTGAGGTAATATTGATTTTTTTAATCCTTTTCATTATCCAGTAAACCATGGACTTATTAATGGAAAATTATCAGATAATTACTCATTTACTTTTTGAACAAAAGTCCAATTGAGTGGGTAAACATCAATATACCAAATATGTAAAAGCAGACACTTAAGAAAACCCGTAGATTGTGAACTTTTTCCATTAAAAAATTCTCAACATTCACGTAAAGTTCTCAATTTGATAATTTTTTTGGGGTATAATTTTGTTATATAAATGAAATTGAAACTTGTTATTTGTCTAATTTTGTGTGTTTTGTACAAATTTAAGTTTTCATATATTTACATTTTTTTAAAAACAACTATTAATTATTATTATTATTATTGATTTAGGTTGACACTAGGTTGTAAAATACATTAAAAAAAATCACTGTAAAAACTGCAGAAACTGAAAAACGACATCTGAGTTTAAAAACGACATAAATAACGAAACGACAGTAAAATGAAAGCGCAGGCCGCAGGGTGTAAAAACGACACAAAATAAGTTTAAAAACGACAGAAAATAAAAAACGACATCTGAGTTTAAAAACGACATAAACACCGAAACGACAGTTAAATGAGTGATAAATGAGAAGAATTTAAGGACATCTGATAGTGTAAAAACGACACAAAAATGAAAACGACATCAGAAGTCCAAAATGAGATAAAATAGAAAAAACGACATCTGAGTTTAAAAACGACATAAACACCGAAACGACAGTAAAATGAAAGAGACAGGGTGTAAAAACGACAGAAACATTAAACGACATCAGAAGTTTATGAACGACAGAAAATAGAAAAAAACGACATCAGAGTGATAAACGAGAAGAATTTAAGGACATCTGATAGTGTAAAAACGACACAAGAATGGAAACGACATTAGAAGTCCAAAACGAGATAAAATAGAAAGGAAAAAAAAACGACATCAGGGTGATAAATGAGAACTTAAGAACATCTGAGCGCGTTAAACGGACAAAACAATGAAAACGAGATAATACATTTAAAACGACAGAAAAAAAAAACAGACAGTAAAGATAACAACGGAGGGACAAACGACAGCAGCATGAAAACGACAAAGAATGTGAAAAACGACAGAAAATAGAAAGAAAGATATGAGAGTGGAAAGTAAAACATTTATAGAACTTGAAAAACGACTTTACAACTTAAAAACCAAAGAAAACTTGACATTTGACATCTGAAATGTGCTAAAAACCACTAATTATTTAGAAACGTACAAAAACAAAATACCAATGTCACCATGGGAGAACGGCGATCACACTCATCAATGTCACTGTAATCTAAACCAATAAATAAAAAGAGCTAGAAGAAAATACCAAAACTACCATGGGCTCTCTTGTCGTACAAAACCTGCTCAATTAAAAAACCTCTTTTTTTAATTTTAATTTTATTTTTTTTAGCCAAAAAATAGTAATAATAATAATAACTTCATTTTATCATATTCTGTAGATATGTGGCCTCTTTGACACTTACCATGCTCAAAGCTGAAACTCGTTCATTGTCCATAAAGCAAACACCCATGTACCAACTGGCAACTTTAAAGTATTCGATTCTTTATTCAGATTATTCTATGGTATGGTTCATTAAATAGAGAGAACTAAATAAATAAAAAATGCTTGCTCTGTATTATTTAGGTACTAAGACGTTCACTTTTGAAGTTTTAATATGACAAATGTATCTTTAATTTGTTAAAAATGTTAAGATTATGCGTTTACTTTGTAAGGTTTATATCCTATGTACTTTCAAATTTTGTTAGCTGAGAATCTAATTACTTCTTTTAGTTGAGGGGCAATAAAAATATGCCGAACAAAAGGAAATGTTCTTTGTTTTTTTGTTTTTTGTTTTTTGTTTTTCGTTTTTTTCATTTTTAAGAATCCATGATGAACATATTTTTGTTATTCTCCCATGTAAATAACACAAATATCCCCTGTATTAAGCCTTTAAATTATATATGCAAGTATTGCCTGTATTAAGCTCAAGGTTGATCAGAGTATGAGATTAGACACAAATAAGAACCTCTTGCATAATTAAAGAGCTTAATTATGCCCAAGAAAGAAGAAGGTTGAAATTATATATATATAGCTAAACATTTGAAGAATATGTGAATTTTTTACCTAGCTAATGCACAAATTTTACTCTTAAACAAGGTACCTAAAGTTTGACACCAAAATAACAATTGAACACTGAGCCCTCATAGCTTGAAGACCTCCAAGGCAGATATCCCATCAAGTCCTTTCAAGTAGTAATGCTCAACGAAGCCCTTCACCGTGGTTTCGCGGTAAACCGCCGGATTTTCTTCCGATATCAACTCCTTGATAGGCCCATAAAGTCTCGAGCTGTTCTCGGGTTCGTGTTGTGTCCTGAAAAAGCTCGCAATCGACACTCGCGGGCCAAGATTGCTTGCCAACACCCTGTGGCTCACGCTTATGAATTTGCCGTTCGAGATTAGCTGCGCAAAAAGCGGGCAACATTTGATTTTATACTCTTCGAGGGTCTTTAATTCTTAAAATGGACAAGTCAAATTTAACACTTGCCTGTAACAGGTCTCCGAGATTTACGACTAGGGCCCCGGGAACGGGTGTGACATCCACCCAATGGTCTTGATGGAGGGCTTGGAGGCCGCCGAGTTGGTCTTGTAGAAGCACCGTGAAGAAGCTACTATCGGTGTGCTCGCTCGTGCCCAACGCGAGCTCTGGCTCGGGGCACGGCGGGTAGTAATGGCCGAAGGAAATTAGTCCCTCCGCGCAGCCCATGTCTTCGAGGTGGCTCGGGTTTAGCCCTAATGCCTCCGAGATCAATCGGAAAAGAGTAGACCCCAATGCTCTCACTTTGTCCGTGTATTCCACTATAATCTCTCTGCAAAAATCCTAGATCCTAATCACTTCACATTCCAAAATAACAATATCCACGTGAAATCAATTAGAGCGACTAATTAGAAAGGACCATCGTAATTTAATTCCAACAAAATCTAATTTGTTGATTTCAGAAACTTCTGGATTTTAGATTACCTTGTTCCATCCAGGTAAAACAGAGAACACGTTCATATGTAATCTATTGATTATTGAATTCAAATTTTTCATTGATCTTTAATTAATAACTCATATGAATACCAACACTTAGCTGAATAAATAGAACTCATTAAAATATAAAAACAAAACATTGTATTATTACAGAATCACATACCTACAAATCTCAGGCAATTCATGAGTAGTGTTGGGAGTGACAACGAAACTGAGAGTGTCTCTCCAGTTTGTGGCCTTCCCAGTGTAGAGATCAAAGTTGGTGTTGTACAGAACCTTCCTGGCCGCGTAATCGCGCGAGTACAGCGCCTTCTTGGCCTCGGGTTCTTGCTCGTGGAACCTCCGAATCCCCGCGATAATTTCGTCCAAAACGTCGCCGTTGATCCCGTGGTTCACCACCTGGAAGAACCCCCAGTTCTCGCAGGCGCGTCGCACGCGGCCAACGGTCTCCGCGCGCCGCCGAGCGTCGTCGTTCATCGCGCCTTCCAAGTCTATCACCGGAACGCTGAACTTTGGCTCGACTTGGCCGGAGGGACAAGGTGATGGGATGTTGTTGCTCTGGAGGAATATCCGGGGGACTTTGGTGATGCCGGAGTCAGCGAGCCCCTTGACGCCGGCTTTGGTGTCGTCTAAGGCCTTCAGTTCGGCTCTCCGGTCGTAACCGGAGTCGGTATCGGCGTGCTTTGTAACGTCTCGGCCGGCCATTTTTGTGTGGTTTTTTTTTTTTTTTTTTTTTTTGGGTGAGAGTTTTAAGGGAATACAACTTTGTCTTTGCTTCTTCGTGACAGAAAAAAAAAAAAAAAGTCTTTCAAAACCAAACGCTATTCTACGTCACTACAGCCAGTGAATGAAAAGTAAGTGCGAGGTTGGTTGTCTTTTATAGAAATTGAAAAACCACAATTATTTTATGTGTAAGGATTAATTTTAAATGTGTTCCTTGAATTACTGATTTGTCCAGTTATAGCACTAAACTTAAAAAAATCCAATTATTCCCTACATAAATAATAGTCTCAATTTTTTTTTTTGTTTATATAGATTTTCTAATGAAACATTTAATAGATATGTGGATAGATGTTTGATGGTCAAGATGTCGTAGAATCATCATAAATCTTAGTTAAAACGAAGATAATAAGTTTTCACCTTATCATTTAAAAAGTAAAACTTATGAGAAATTCTTAACCGCAAAATATTCACTGGTGGAGAACGATTATAAATAGTTAAATTTATCTTTTTAAGTTGCATGGTATAATGAAAAAAAAAATGAAATCTGATAGTTGAGTATTGAAATCTATTTGTGAACGTTCCTCATTAGTTTGAGAAAATCTCCAAAAAATAATGGCTATATTTCAATTGGACTTAATTTAATTTCTCTCTTTTACTTTGAAAAATTATAATATCATTCGAATTATACTTTTCTCTTATAATGTCTTTTTAAAGATTTTCTCTGTGCCTCTCTGATTACATCTCTACAAGCCCTTATTCAATATTTTCGTTGTTAAAGGGAAAGTGGGAACGTGGGAAATTTTTCCATCAGAGAAGAAATAAAAATAAAATGATGGCTATGGATTTTGTTGGTATTTTGCTTCTTTTTTTTTTTTCCTTCATGTTTTTAAAAAATAATTAACGTTTTAAAAAACTAAAAAAATTAGTTATTAGCTCGTAATGATTTAAGGATGCAAGGGTAAAACTACTATTTTCTTAAGAGTAGTGCAAGATATACTAACTTTTAATACAAACTTATGTGTTATATTGTCAATATTGGTGCGTGTTCATCATCTAATTAAAATATGACACTTTAATTATCACATAAATTGGTATTAAAAAGTTGATAAAATAATTAGTATGTCTAACGCTATTTGATTAATAATCTCTATATTTATTTAAAATATATTAGCGTCATAGCGTGTAAGAAGTTGAAGATCGTTGAAGTTTACGAAAGTTATGACTCTACTTTTTTTGGCACAGGAGTGGTGTATGAATTATTCTAGAGTGACTTGTAATGTTATTGTGACATCAGAGTAATTTATGACCCATTTGCTATGCATGTAATTAAGCTACAAAGACGACATAATAAGAGAGAGCAATTATATGAAAACAACAATGCGTAGTTAAAAACGACAAAAAATATGAAAACGACATAGAAAATTAAAAGCGACACCTAATATATTCTACGACATTCAAATCAGAGAGGACAAGAAAACGATAACGACAATATAGTTGGAAACTACAGTAAAATTAGAAACGACAGAATAATTTCAAACGACAAAAGTATTAAAACCGACAATTAAATAAAACAGCAGAAAATTAAAAACGACAATTAAATAAAAACGAAAGAAATATTAAAAACGACAGCAAAGTTGGAAACAACATAAAACAGAAGAGAAATGACAGTCAAATAGAAAAATAACAGTGAAATTGAAAACGACAGTAAATGGCAAAATCAAATAAATCTCCAAAATCTAGTGAATCCTCGATCATGCACTGTTTTAGCCTATCGATGGATTCTATGGGAAGTTATAATTTTTTTTGGTATCCAATTTTATTGAACTTTTAATTGTATTATTTTCTCTATTCTAAATAAAATTATTTAGTAGGGAATGAACATCGGATGGAGAGTTTGGAGGACCAATCTAGTTGTGATAATGTTCCCAGAAGCTCTTGTTGTCGGATGCCGGAAATTAGAATACAACGAGCTTAAAAACCCGCGCTTTGCTGCGGGATAATTTGTTTTTTTCTTAAAAAAAAGTAAAAATTAATAATATTTAGAAAGTCTAAAAATTTATATAAGGTAAAAACCAATTATAAACAATAATATTTATATAGATAGACAATTATATTCAATAATAATGTTTCAATTTGATCATATGATAATAATAATGACATTTTTTTAGCTACCATTATCTGTCTGTCTATCTATCCATAACTATATATATTAGCAAAAAATATTACGATTTTCAAATTTTCTGCTTATTCTTTTCTTCTTTTTATTGATTAAAACATTAAAATGAGAAACTAAAGATATTAAACGTAATTTATTAAAGAAATTATTAAGTAAATAGTTTATTTTTAATTTTAATTTTAAAAAATTAACCTAAGTTTGTTATAATTAAGCTATTAATTTTTAGATAATATGTATTAATTTTTTTACCTTCTAATACATGAGATTAGAAGAAGAGTAATAAAGAATAAAAATAAAATTTTATAAAAATTTAAAACTAATAACTTAATATTTGAATTCTTAAGTTATTTTTTTAAAATATAAACTTCCAAGTGACTATTTAACAAATGAGCCATTTATTAAAATAGTTAGCATAACTTATATTAACGGGGCTATAATGATCTCACACATTTGATGGCAAAAAATCTGTACCACTATTGTTTTAGCTTTTTTATAGGTTGTATCAGAAGGTTTTGTTTTGTTTTGTTTCTTTTTTTGAATATTTATCCCATTTGAATATATTGTTCATAAATTCAAAATTTTTAATAACAATCCAATATTCCAATTCCAATTCCAATTCCAATTCCAATATTATTAACAAATAAAGAATAAACAAACTAACAAACTATCAATTTTTCTAGTTTTTTAAATTTATTTGAGTCATTTTTTACAGTCATATTTTAGAACATCTGTCATAATTCGCTTATAGTTACAAATAAATTTGCCTTTTTATTACTAAGGTGCATTTCTCTATATCATTTTATTCCACAAATGTCATTTTTAGCCTTTTTCCCCCTTCTTTTAATCTTCTTTTAGTTAATTAGAATAGATGCATGCTACAGAAATATCTATCTCTAATTTGTAGAGATATTTCATTTCTAACAAAATCGGCCAAAAATTTCATCCGTTGAACATATTGCCCATAAATTTAAAATTATATAATTACAATGTAACATTCCAATTCTAGAATATTATTAACAAATAGAAAATATCAAAACTAATAAATTATCAAAACACAATATCAAAGCAATATCTTAATAATATTAAGGCTGAAAAAGTTCATGCACTATGAACGAATGTTGAAGTCATAAATTTAAGATTCTAATACTTTGTTTCCTATAATTTAGCAAGTCTATTATTTTTTTTTCCTATTATTAATATGTCTATTTCTTTTCAAATCAAAATCTGGCAAGTCCACCTATGCCACTATATAATTGGATTGCAAAATTGATATAGATAAAACGTATCATCTATTAAATATTAATTCATATTTATGTCTTATTAATTCTGATAATTTTCACTTCTGTCTTTTTTTTTTTAATATTATCTAGATATGGATGAAGCATTTTAATAAATAAATATTAAAAATGTTTGAAACATGCAAATTAGACAATAATACTAAAAATATATTGACTTTAATTGAAAAAGAAGCAATGAAAATAAAAAGTTGAGTCCAGAGCTTACATTTTGTTGTGTACCTGCAGCAACGAAGAAGAGAAATTACGCAAGTAACCTATCTATCTACGAAAGTGATAAATAAAACTAAAAGAGTATCATATATATTTTAACATATCTATCTATCTATCTAATAAAATTTCAATATTCTATTTTAACATATCTATCTATCAAAAAAAAAATGACGTAAAAAATTTCAGCTTAATAAATGAGAGACTGAAACTAATCAGTATGCTAATAAATGAGATATGACACTTAAAACAGTATACAATTAATATTTCAGACTCCACTATTCATGAACAGTAAAAAATAATCATTTATAGTTCATATAAAAAAAATATTTAGCAATCTAATAAGATAACAATGTCGGTGTGAGATCGGCATATAGCTAACTTTTATTAGTTTTTTAGGTTTAAAAGATTTCCAAACATTTTATTAGATTGAGAATTTTTTAATAAACAAATGCTCAGAACACATTAACATCGCAAATAGCATAATAAAAGCAAAAATGACATGCAGTTTTTTAAACAAAAAATTGGCCAGAGAATCAAAAACATCCTTAATATGCATAAGTTAATTGCATATACACAAATAGAACTACATAGATACATGCCTACACAAACACAAAGATATAAAACACCACAAATTTGCCGACGAATGAGGGAAAATAAGCCAAAACAGCCCAAAGATCAAAGGGAAAGAACACCACAAATCAGCCAAAACATTACAAACGCAGAAGGAAAAATATATATATATTGAAATACATTCACAAATACACACCACACACTCAGATTTGTATATACACAAATAAAGCATAAAGGATCAAAATCAATAAACAGATACGAAATAGAACAGAGACTATAAACATACACAAATTATTATAGGACAAAATATTTAACACATAAACATCAGAAATGAAACCAAAATTGAAAAAATGATAGAGGGAGGACTTAGCTATAATTAGCAACTTCCGTAGCTTTAACAAAGCAAGAGCTTGAATCCTTAACAGGGGAGGCGAATAAAGCCTGCAAGACAACAAATCAAAACCTAGATCAGTACAAAACACGACCAGATGAATAAAAAATATCATAATAACAAAATCGAAAACACATAAACAAATCGGAAAAAGAAAAAAAAAAGCCTTAATTTTTTTAAACAAAAAATAAAAACTTTACAAACTCGAGATTTTGGAATTTAACAAATCGAAAAATATGATTTATAATATTTTTAATCCGATTGAAAAGGGAAAATAAAATAAAATAACAAAGAGAAGCTTAAAGGAGTCGGCGAAAACAACGGACAAAACTATCAAACGCAACAAACGGCAGAGTATACAATAGAGTTATAACCAAAAAAATATTAATACAAAAAAGAGTACAAAAGCTGGATGACAAACAGTAGAATAATGGGTATCTAGCTTGTGGGAAGCTATGGGTATCAAGCATTCAAGCTTGTGGGAAACTATTATCCATGATATTTTTGACACGGACGAAAAAGGAAGTAAAGAAAAAAAAAATTAGGGTGACCAAAAGCGCAAGCGGCGCATAAATTGGGAAATGAGAGTGGAAGACAACAAAGTGGTAGTCGAGTAAATGACCAAAGTACCCTGAAGTTCAATGGATTGAAATAAGGGTGTTATAGTAAAATGTTATTATAATGATAAATTGACTGCAAAACCATACACAATTATTCAGGCAACAGAGAGACAGCTAGACAGCTGAGGGGTATTTTTGTAAAAGACCATGACAATGTAGAAACTACAGTGATTCGGGTCTTCATTTTAGTATATTATGAAATAATAACTTCCTCTCCAGTAGGATAATTATGCCAATATATATATATATATATATATATATATATATATATAGAGAGAGGGAATTCTAGAGAATGGGAGAGAAAAATCAAAGGTCCTTGACCTATGTCGGCATCAACTAAAGTGATTGGGAGAGAATCAAATTTTTGTAAAAAACAAAAAAAAAAATGAAAGACAGAAAGTGGTGGAAGGTGCGAGAATGAGCAAGAAGAGAGAGCCACGTCAATACCCTAAACTAAAGCCAAATAAAATCAAATAAAAGCTGAAGTTACCAAAGAGACTTTTAAGTCAGGTTATAATATTAGGATAATATTAGGCTTTATATCTCTACTGAAAAAATCTAGAAAAAAGACAAAAGAAAAATTTTTTTTACTGTAGAGTCTACAGTACTTTGCTCTCACATTCCCCACCTTCCTTTTAGTATATATATATAATATGTAAAAGCTTATAGCAAGCAATAAAAATAAACATTTAAACGAAAAGAGAATGTGTGAAGATCTTAGCAAATCGCTTTAATGCAATAATTCCTCCTTTGTCGTTTCTTTAGAGGCATTTATTTTGTTTTCTTTTTTCTTCTTGGAGTAGTGGTAGGGCCAAAAATCAACTATTGCCACCAAAATTATTGAGCAGTTGTCTGAATCTTCCAGTAATATCATCAACACTTACCTGGAAAAAATATATATATATATATATATAATTACTGCTTTCACTCCTTTTCTTGGGGGAATTCTGTTGTGGATTTTTTTTGGTGGAAAAAATTCAGTAGGCTCTATAGACAATCCAGAATTGTTTTCAATTATAAAATAATCATCAGGGAAATTCCCATTTAAAATAGAGAATCAAGTCAACTTAGTTTATTGTTTTTAATTCAGAACGTACATATTTTTTCAAGATCTTATGATCAATTATTGCAAATTTAATCAGAATCGGAGATTCGCAATCTGATCATCCTACTACTGTCGGTACATGGTAGCTAGTAATTATAAAAAATTTAGCCGAAATACGTACCCTGGTTTCAAGAAATCATCAAAGTATAAACCGCAATCAAAACATCACTAACAGAACATAATATTCATAAACATTTTAATATCTCAGCAAATACATCGGAGAAAATAAATACTTAAAACAAAGAGATATTGAATAATCCATAATGCAGTTTTTTTTTTTCATTATATAATATTTCGGAGGCTTAAATAAAAATTCTTCCAATTTCAGTATTGTCACAGCTTGAAATGTTGTAACGGCGAAATGCCGTCTAGTCTTTTCAAGAGGTATTGTTTCATGTACTCCGCGACACTAGTTTCTCGGTAAATCGGAGGATTTTTCTCTGACAACAATTCTTTTAGGGTTATCTACATAAACACCCCCCAATATTGTGCTATTGTTGCAGTTTGCACCCTAATGTTTAAAAACTATCATTCTTGCCCCCTAAAGTATTAAAAACTTATAGATATGCCCCCTCTGTTACAATTTGTAAAGAAAATAGATTAAATTAATAGCATAATATTATTCTGTTGGCACCTGTACAATTTTTAAAGATCAACTGTTTTCAAATTAAGAAAATTATAGTAATTAATTCTATATTTATTTTCACAAACACCCCCTTATGTCGTCTTTTCTTCACAAAATGCACCTTGATCTTTTAAAATTTTGTATTCATACCCTTAAAAAATTGTACAGGCACCAACAGATTAATATTACGTAATTAATTTAACCCATTTTTGTTACAGATTATGACAGAGGGGGCAAATCTATAAGTTTTTAATACTTTAGGGGGCAAAAATGACAGTTTTTAAACATTAGGGTGCAAACTGCAACAATAGCACAACATTAGGGGGCATTTGTATAGATAATCCATTCTTTTATAGGTCCATAAATTTTTCCGGCACTCCCTGGCTGTGCGTATGGCCCACGAAAAAAGCTCGCAATAGAAATTCTGGGCCCAACTTTCTTTGACAGAACTCTATGATTGACGCTAATAAACTTGTCATTCGTGATTAGCTACATGATCAAGAGGCATAAAAAATCGGTTATACAAATAATTGAGTACTGTCAAACATACGTTAAGAGATGTAAAATTTTTTTACTATATATATTAAAACTTAATAAAAATAGACAGTGGTTAGGTTTTTTAGTTTGTTATATATCATCATGTAAAGAGGAATGCTAAGTAATACACTCTCTTTCTTTCATACTCTCCATTCATGCTACTCTGATCGTCCACATACCCGCTAAAAAATTTTAATAATAAAAAGTATATATTTCAACACTAAAATAGAGAGCGTAAAAGAGAGGACATTTAGCACTCCTCATTATGTAAAACCCTTTTGTAGAAGAAAGAGGCATCTTAAAAAACATTTTGTACATGCCTGAAGGAGATCTCCGGCGTTGACCACCAATGCTCCATGAACCGGCGAGACATCGACCCATTGGCCTTCAAATGACACTTGGAGGCCACCAATTTGGTCTTGTAGAAGCACGGTGATGAAACTACCATCGGTGTGCCTTACGCTACCCATGGTCAGCTCTGGCTCAGGGCACGGCGGGTGATAGTGGCCTAAAAGGCGAAGCCCTTTGGCGCATTCCATGTCTATTAGGTTGCTGCGGTCCAGCCCTAGAGCCTCCGATAGTAACTCGAGCAGCGTCATTCCCAAGCTCATCACTTGTTTTGAGTATTCCTCCACTATTTCTCTACAAAAAAAAAAATTTGAATTATTCATCGATGCAAATCGCTACACATGTGGTAATTATATATTTAGTATTTTCTCATCATAAATTTGTATGTTTTAAACCTACCTGCAAATAAAAGGCAATTCTTCTGGCTCAGGTTGATTAGGAGACATGACACAAACCAATGTGTCCTTCCAAAAGGCTGCTGGAGATTGGTACAAGTCATAGTTAGAAAAGTAAAGAACCTTTCTCTTCGGATCCCGGGAGTAAAACAGCTTCTTCAATTCGGCGTCTTGCTCGTGAAACCTGCGTATCCCTTCTATCATCTCGTCCAAGATCTCGACCGGAATTCCATGGTTGATCACCTGAAAGAAGCCGTATCTCTCACTCGCGCTTTGAATTCTATCGATAACATTGCGGCGCGAAATTGAACCCTCATGGATTCCGTTTAGGTCTATGACCGGAATACTGAATTGGGACCCGCTTTTCGCCTTTGAACTGCCGGTGCGAAGTTCTTCAAGACAGTGGAACATTTGCGGGATTTTCGTCATCCCGGCATCGAAAAGGCCTTTCACGCCGACTTTTGATTCATCAAACTCTCTGAGTTCTCTTAATCGTTCATCGGTTGAGCCTATGTCCACCATTTTTTTCTTCCTAATTTAACAATATATATGTGTATGTATATATGAAAGGAAGGTAATAACTTGCACAAAATACACGCAGGGATGAGAGTATTGGATAGAAATTTTTTTCTTTATAACTTGCTCTTGAAAGATTTGCTATTTTAATTAATAATTTAGAGCTGGGCAAAGCCAAAATGGAGAGTCGGTGAAGCCCTGAAACGCGGGCCCCACGCGGGCCTGGGGCAATTTTTTTAAAAATATTTTCATCTTTTATTATTTATATTATGTTTTAGTCCTTAATTTTTTTTTAAAATTATGCAATACCCTAATATTTATAAAAAAATTTCACTTTAACCCCTAAAAAACGTGTTTTTTTACGAAAAAACCCAAAAAAAGCCCAACGAAACCGCTTTGCTAGAAACGGCCGAAACGCGTGTGGAAAAACGCATTGGCTCTTTTATTGATAGTAAGGATAAGTGTGAGTTGAGGGATAAAACACGTCTATCAGGCGAAATTAATTTCTTTTTTATTTTTACTATTTTTCTTTATTAAATTTCTTAAAAATAATTCAGTTAGACTGAATAACCAATTTCATTCAAAAATAGGGGATTATATAAGATATAACAAAAAACTGTAGGCCGAACTCCTTTACTTGATTTTTTATTCATTGATAAATTAAAAGTTAAAATTTTTTTATAATTAATTGATTTTTTTAATTTAAAATATATATTACATCTAATCCAATCTAATCTAGTGCTCCAAACATATGATAGTATTGAGTACAATCTAGTCCTATCATTTGCAATTTAATCCAATCCGGTGCACCAAACACACTATTAGTGGATGATTATAATATGAAAATCTGAGTTAATTTTTGGGTGCAAGATCACCACAAATATTTATTTTCATGAACGGAGTATTTTTAGATGAGATTTTTTAAAATTCTTTAAACACGCTTATAAAGATTATGCGCAAAGTCACGTGAGAATAACCACAATTATTACCAAATTTAAAGTAGACAATGCATTTATGGAGATTTACCCATTTGAAGCTTGAAATAAACATAATATTCAGCAAATGAACATTGAATTTGCCGTATGCTGCTCCAAGATCTTTCAAGAGATTATAACTCTTTATTACTGAAACATTTCTCTGGACACATCAAGGTCAACATTTTCAATAATATTGCCAATTTGCCATACGAATTACTTTACAAAAAACGAGTACATTCAGATCCTAAAATGCGACAGCGAGGAAGTTCCGTCGAGGCCTTCCGAGTTGTAGTGAGTGATAAATTCCTTCAGTGTGGTGTCTCTATATTTTGGAGGATCTTCAATTCCCTCACTGAACAACTCCTTGATGGGTCCAATTGCTCTCGAAGCCGAATCGTCGTGAAGATCTGTCCTAAAAAAGCACGCGATCGACGCTCTTGGAACTTCTCGGTTCACTAAGACTCTATGCTCAACGCTTTTAAACTTGTCATTGGACATAAGCTGAATAAAAAAAAAAAAAAAAAAACCAAGCATTGTTCAGTAAATTAAGCTAGTCAACAAAGTATTTCCCTGCCGAGGATGACATTATGTTGATTATTGGAAATATTTGCAGTATTTTCTAGTTAGTATAATTTGAAATTTGAAGGGTCAATCACTACGAAAGAACAAATATATATTGCTCTAATGATCATAAGAAATACTTTCCTGCAATAGATCTCCAATGTTAACAACCAAAGCCCCCGAAATAGGGTTTACATCGATCCACCGATTCTGATGAAAAATTTGAAGGCCACCGACGCGATCTTGTAGAAGCACGGTGAGGAAGCAACCGTCGGTGTGCTTCCTTGTGCCCAAAGTTAGCTCGGGCTCGGGGCACGGGGGAGAGTAATGGAAGAGGAAAACATGTCCTTTAGCGCAATCCATGTCTCTCAAGCAGTTTTGGTTAAGCCCAAGAGCCTCGGATAACAGCTCGAATAACAAGATTCCGAGTTTTGTGACTTGCTTCGAGTACTCGAAGAGTATGTCCCTAGCGTGATTTCATTTTGAATCACATTAGGAGGGAAATCAGCGGCATGGTAATAGCATGTCCAAAGTTCATATGATTTTTGTAGAATAGTGCAATGCAATGCTAGTCATCACTAATTTTTAAAGTGTAGTTCGTATGTTGTAAGAGAAAATATGAATATCTTAGCATTTCTCTCTCTCTCTATATATATATCTTCTAGTTTTTAAGATTTTTAGACAATAAATATAGCTATGATCACGATATTACTAGTATAGATTTACAAACATGTAAAGAGAAAAGCATTAAAACTTTGGCGAAGCAATAATCATAAGAAAAGCAGAGTGGTTCTGTATATGAACAGAGTACAAGAAAGAACACTTGAACATACATAAACATCTAAAGCTCAAACATAAAAAGTTCTCATTTCGAAAATGTCAATCTACTATACCATAATCATGTTGATGAAGCAATTTAACATCCACAAAACAGTGATAACAACCATAAGTTACTAATTATAAATTTTTAAATTTCAAAGCACAACAAAGTTATAAGACAAAAAGTATTACACACTCGCGATGACTGCAACTAGTGATAATAAAAATAATAATTTATTTAGTATTTGGTCATTATTCTAAAAAAAATCACTGACAATTTTAAAAACTAAGTTATTAACATTAGCATATAAAAGAATTGAAGACATAAAGCTAAAAATCATCATGTAAATTAAAAACTACTAATTTCTTAATTAATAATAACTTTAATTATTTTCTTAAAATATCATTAAAAAAAAACTATTTATTCAATTATCTTTTCAAGAAAATAAATTTATACATATACATGTGATTTCTTTCCATAAACCTAATTACCTGCACATAACTGGCAAGTCCTCCGGCTTAGGAGGAGTCGGAGCCATGGCACAGAACAAGGTGTCCCTCCAACTCGCCGCCCGAACCCGAAACAGATCGAAGTTGCTATTGTAGCGCACCGGCCTCGCCGGATCGCGCGTGTAGAACCCTCTCTTCGCATCGCTCTCTTGCTCGAAAAAACTCCTCACACCGTCCAACATTTCCTCAACAACACTCGGAGAAACCCCATGATTCACCACTTGAAAGAACCCCCACGTCTCCGAGGCGGCTCGGACTTCGTTCACGGCCTCTTCGCGCCGAGTCGGGTCCACTTCGACGCCTCCGAGGTCTATGGTCGGAACGCCGGCCGGGGTTTCGTCGGGAACCGGAATTGGCGTTGTGGTGTTTTGGTCGTCAATGTTGTGATGGAATATACGTGGGATTTTGGTGACCCCAGAATCCATAAGCCCTTTGACACCGGCTTTGGTGTCGTCAAAAGCCTTTAGTTCTCTTTCTATGTCATACTCATGAACCTCCATTGCCTTGTTATCAAAAGTCTTTTGTTATTGAGAATGGTAGTTGCTTTTTGAGGACATTACAATTAAGTGCACGTTCGAGGAGTACATAGATAATTACATAATGTTGTGTAGCTAATTAATTTGTGGTTGAGATTAGTCTTCGTCAGCCTTCTAATAATTACACCGACAAGACGTACGTTACCTACTTTTTTTTTTTTGCCTATTTGGCCTTGTTGTTATTATTACTTTGCCTATTGTTACAATCGAATGAGTCACGTTTACTCCAAAGGATAAATATTACCAAATAAGGTCAAAAGAGAGAGCTGTTTTTCTGAGGAACTATTTTTCATGTTACAAGCAGACTTGGAGATCTGATGAGCCAAGATAACAGTCTATAATTTTCTATGTACTATAATAAAATCCATCACATTGTGAGTTTTTATAATAGCATAAAAAACTATTCGTCAAACTAACAATATTTTCCTTCTTCAAAGCTTGAAATGATCCAACGTAGAATTGCCACCAAGGCCTTTAGCATTGAAATGGGCAGAGAAGTCCTTCACTGTGGTTTCCCTATACTTTGGTGGATTATGTTCTGACAACAACTCCTTGATGGGTCCATAGAGTTTTTCGGATTCCATCAAATGAGTACTGAAAAAGCACGCAACCGAGACTCTCGGACCTACACGGCTCGCCAATACTTTGTGCTCAACGCTTTTGAATCTGTCGTTCGATATAAGCTGAAATACCAAAGTAATAACAAAAAGCTTGTCCTTAGTTTGATTCAAGCAATGCGAAAGTTTCGCCTTTCGTTTCGCTCTTTGTTCATTAAACTAAAATTATGAAAGTAGTTGTAAACGAGTCCTAATTAGTAGCATTGACGGATCTATGATTTTTTCGTTTAGTATGGGCCTAGAATACTCCACTCTCTAGTGACAACACTTTATTTTTGTTAGACTTAAAGGTTTACGTGACAATTTTATTCATTGTTTCTTGTCCTCGTCAAACAAAAACCAATTTCTGGCTCCGTCACTAGCGGACCAAGTCCGTTTGCCCCCCATTGGAACTGTCTTCTAAGTAGCTCACTACTACAAATTACATAATAGAAGACACTAACATAATTTTAATAAATGATGGTTAGTTTAAGAACCGTCCTCTTGACAAAATCGGGAGTATTTTAGAAGATGGTTTTTAAAAGGCGTCTCTTATATTAAGCACATAAAAGATAGTTTCTAACTAATTATCATCTATAATAAATTATTAAATTGTTTGACTTTCATTAAACCCCGGCCTGCCTAGAAAAAGCATAGTATGAAAGTTTAGACGACATTTTTTGGGAGCCGTCTTCCATTATTGTTAATTAAAACCAAGACGGTTTTCCAACTGTCTTCTGAGATTTTTTTTTCCAAATAAAAAAGAGATATTATTTTTCCCCCATAAAATAAATGAAATATTTTTATTTTTTTGTAAATAAATATTTTATTACTTTTAATTAAGGAAAAAATGAATAGGAATCTATGTTTTTGCGGCAACAATATGACTTCAATTTAGGATTCACGACAATTTGGTCCAATTAGTAAGCTATAATATGTGGGCTTCTTCACTTTGTTAAAGATTTAGGGCTCACCAAGAACACTAAGAACACTTATTTTCAAAGCCAATAACCAGTAACCACCATCGTTCTCGTTCTGTCCCCTGTTTATTTATCTCCTAATCTTAATCCTATTCAATCTCTCTCACCCAATTCACTTTAAAATCAATTGTAACAAATATTGTAGACTTACCTGCAAAAGATCTCCAATGTTGACGACTAGAGCCCCGGGCTGGGGAGGAACGTCGATCCACTTGTTGTCATGCAGAACTTGAAGACCGCCGATGTGATCTTGTAGAAGAATTGTTAGGAAGTCATTATCAGCGTGCCTGGTCGCACCCATAGTTAGTTCTGGCTGCGGGCAGGCAGGATAGTAATGGCACAAAATTTGTAAACCCTCTGTGCAATCCAGTTCTTTTAAGTAATCTGAGCTCAACCCTAGCGCCTCCGACAGCACCTCGAATAATAAAATTCCCAATTCCATTACCTTTTCCGAGTACTCCATAAGGATGTCTCTGCAAGCAAGTTGACCAATCATCTTAATTACTTTATCTTAAGTTTGTTAAATAACTTTCCCTAGGGGACATAGCTCAGGCGGTAAATAGCTAATATTTACAGCTGCACATTTTTTAGTTCTATTTCTAGGGAGGTAAGGGAAAAAAAATGAATTTGGGCCTCGGGCCACTCTCGTACCTTTTTTTTTTTTTTTTTTAAGTTCGTTAAGTAACATGTTCTAATTTAATTGAGTGCGACGATTAAGGTTTTTCTTTTTGTCCAATTCAGTTAAATTCTGGATCAAAATCATGTTAATACATTTTCCAGGGACTATTTGTATTACAAAGTCAAAATAAATAAATAAATTCTCCCAAACAAGAAACTATCAAGCCAAGAGTAAAAGGTAATATTTTCATCTTTTTAAGATAAGGGGCGGGTCAATACCTAAATTAATTATTATTTTCTCCTTGTTTTTCCATTGAATCAAACTAAAAACGTGCAGCTATAAACATTTACTACTTACCATGTGAGCTACCCTCTTGAAGCATGCAATACTTCTAAAGACTCTTCTCATAAATAAATAAACTTCTAACTTCTAAAGACTCTTGATTCTGCATGCATTAGCCTTTGCATGAAAATTACATTTTTCCAATTATTCAAAGTCCTAATGAAGTTTTAATAATAGCCATTTGGGACATGTAATTAGACGACATAATCCAATTAGTTCTCTATAATAAGCTGTACAAAATCACTAAATTGGGCTTAAACTATGGACTTAAATACTAAATACCTCAAAAATTAACAAACAAATACCTGAACACTGAGGGCAAATCTTCAGGATTTGGAGGATTTGGAAACAGAACAGCGAAGAAAGTGTCCCTCCAATTTGTCGAACGTCCAGTATACAGATCAAAGTTGCTGTTGTAGACCACTCGCTTCGCGAGATCTCGAGTGTAGAACTCTCTCTTCGCCTCGCTTTCCTGCTCGTGAAACCGCCGAACCCCGTCCTTCATCTCCCCGAGGACGCTCTCGGGGATTCCATGGTTGACGATCTGGAAGAAACCCCATTTCTCCGACGCTTCTCGCACTCTCTCCACAATCTCCTTTCGCCGGGCTGAGTCTTTGTGACCAAACAGCCCTCCCACGTCCAGGACAGGAATACTAAACTCGGTGTCTCCGAAGACCGAGTTATTCTGCTCCAAGTCTTCGGATTGATGATGGAAGATACGAGGAATCTCCATAACCCCGGCATCAACAAGTCCCTTAACTCCGGCCTTAGTTTCGTCGAAAGCTTTTAGCTCACTTAGCCTATCATATTCTCCGGTAACTACCATTTTCCTAATTTGGGGGCTTCTTTGCCAACTTAATTTAGTATTTTAGTTCTTGGTTAGGCGTGAGACCTCAAAGTTTAGGTATCACAAACATATTTATGTACATGGACTGAGCAAGGATGATTCGGACAATAAAGAAAATGACAGCGAGCAAGAAAGTGATTTTTCAAATGCAGTCATTCAAATTTTATATATTACTAAGATTGCCGAATGTTTTAAAATTTTAAAAATATGTTTGATTTACCGTATTGTAGTGTGCTATGTTGTGGTATGTGTACTAAAAACTCGACTATGTGATTAGAAAATTTATTGCTTTAAATACCGTTTAGTTTTTTAATACTCTAAAAAATGTGAGCCAATAGAAGGTGAGTGTCCTTTGGATTTTATATTCTAATTACGCGTAAAACATCATTGATTTCAAATTTAGTTACTCGTGGCTAATGAGATCTTGGACTTAGTGGGAAGATGTTGAATCTGGACCATCACTAGCATCATTTTCGATCGGTGACGTGACGAAATAAAAGTGGACTTGTTAGCAATTTAACACGTAAAATCCACTGGTTGTAATAATATAGTCTTACGTGGAACAAGTTATCCCATCGAAGACAATTTTTTTTTTTTTTTTGCAAAGACATCGAAGACAATTCGAAGCCGACAAATACAGCTGGTGGTATAGAGATTTCTTGCATCTGTCATTTTTTAAATATTTTATTTTATAGATCCTTGAATTATTTTTTTTCAAGCATTGTGGTCCTTGAATTAGGACAAAGACTAATTAAAATTAGGACTGGCAATTTAGGTGTATAAAAAAAAAAGGAGACCACATGTTATTAACAAGTCTGCGTCATCATTCAATAGGCCGGGTCTAATTGATTCGGCCGGATATAATTAATATGATTAAATAATGAGACATGAACACGATAGCACTATTAAAATCAGATAAGACACGGTTATTAAGTAAGTTATAAATTAAAGTATACACGACAAAGACATCTAATTACCATATACATGTATATTCCAAAAGAGAAATTTGTTTATTTATTATCTCATAATTTTTATCTGCATGAGATATGAATTGCCGTCCCTATTATATACATTGCCAAAACTAGGGGTGGCAATTCGTGTCTCGTGTCGTGTTCGTGTCGTGTCTTATCGTGTTGACCTTTTTTTGGACCCAGACCCGACCCAACCCATTTAGTAGTATTTACTTATCGTGTCGTGTCGTGTTCGTGTCGTGTTACCCATTAACGATCCATTAAGACCCATTTAATAATCGTATCTTAATGATAAACATATATTAATGGTATTACAATCCATATACGACTCATTTAAATTTTAAACTCATTTATGACCTAAATTAAAATAAAAAGATAATTCAACACATAGAAACAACAACAAAACTAACAAGATTGTATGCCCAATAAAGAAAAAAATAACAAAACCAATCAACAAAATATATAACATGACTAAATCAACAAAATATGTTGTTCTATTTTATAAGAATGAATATAAAATTAAAGAAGATATATATAAATATTAAAAATTATTTATTAATCGTGTCTTAACGTTCTTAATCGTGTCTTCGTGTTCGTGTCGTGTTCACCCATTTAATTATCGTGTTAATCGTGTCGACCCGTTTAAGACCCAGACCCATTAAGGGTGGACCCAGACCCGTTTATTTCGTGTCGTGTTCGTGTCGTGTCTCGTGTCCGGACCCAAATTGCCACCCCTAGCCAAAACTAAGCCTTTAGTTGAACTTTTTCATTTTAGATTTACAAAATATTATTAAACTTTTGTTGATTTCAACCCAAATAGAGCTATAATTTGGCCTAAAAAGATCGAGTGTGACACGACTCATTCACACTCATTAGACACAACTTATATATGAGTCGTAATTGGTCGACACTGTAAACACGAGGGAAATTTTGAGGATGTCCCATTTTAGACATATTAATAATCTAAGCCCCTTTTGTGTTGCACTTTTATTTATGCCATCACTTCTACACGACAAACATTGAGTTGAAATTAAAGAAACACATCACTAAATATGATATCAAGTGGTACTTATAATGACATTATTGTGCAATTTCCTCTAAACACGATAATTAATTGGAGTATGTCTTTGTCTAATGTTTAGACACGATATTTAATGAAGGCGGTTCTGAGTCTAGTCTAAATATAATAAACACGATTAAGACACACAAAACACGAACTGTCACTCTAACTAAAACACCTAATTAAATTCTTCATCAGCACATAATATACGGTGCTGAATGATTATTCTAATTCGTTTATTTTTATAAGAGAAATACACATAGATCTCATGATCGACAAACGTTTTGCTAAGTCAATTTGTAGAAATAGAGACAATTATCCAAAGAAAGGCAAAAACAGAACTATATGGCTTTTTCTACATTAATCCATTATATTGCAATTTTTTTATTCATCAAATTGACAATGTGATCCCCTTCAAAGCTTGAAATGTTCCAAGGCAGAAGTGCCATCAAGGCCTTTAGCATTATAATAGACACAATAGTCCCTCACTGTGGTTTCCCTATACTTTGGAGGATTGGTTTCAGATAACAACTCCTTGATGGGTCCATAGACTCTTGTTGATGGCATCAGACTAGAACTGAAAAAGCTCGCAACCGAAACTCTTGGACCTACGCGGTTTGCCAATACTCTGTGCTCAACGCTTTTGAATTTGTCGTTCGATATAAGCTGAAAATCCAAAGTAATTGAAAAAAAAAAAAACGGCTCGTATTAAGTTTGATTGATTTAAGCAATATTTTGAAAAGATATTCGCCTTTCGTGGTTTTTATGTGGCAGAATTTGCGCGAAGGAGATTGTTATTTTCAAAAACTCAAGGATTGACATGTTGTATTTCGATAAAACTCAAGGGATATTTTTATGTTATTTTATAAAAAAATGAGTCTTAGTGACAATTTATAACCAAAAATATCGACTTGCCTGCAATAAATCTCCGATGTTGACAACTAGAGCCCCGGGATGGGGTGGAACGTCGATCCACTTGTTATCGTGTAGAATTTGGAGACCGCCGATGTGATCTTGTTGAAGAATTGTGAGGAAGTCATTGTCGGAGTGCTTAGTGGTGCCCCACGTCAGATGTGGCTGCGGGCACGCGGGATAGTAATGGCCCAAAACCACTAAACCCTCAGCGCAATCGAGTCGTTTCAAGTGGTCTGAGCTCAGCCCTAGCGCCTCAGAAAGCACCTCGAATAGTAAAAGCCCTAATTCCATTACTCTGTCCTTGTACTCTAGAAGAATGTCTCTGCGCCACAAGTTGAAATATCACCTTAATTCTTATCTTAAGTCCATGGTTTTGTTTTGAGCTACGGACTTGTGTGAGGATTAATGTTTTTGATCCATGATTAACAAAACAAAAAAATATATTAAAAAAAAAATTGTCTTAAGTTTTCTAGATCAAGTTATTCAAAGAGCATAGTATAGACTACTGATTCTTCAATTAATTATCCTATAGTCATTAACATAAGCAATTAAAGTACCTCAATACAGAGGGCAAGTCCTCAGGATTGGGAGGATTAGGAGCCATAACTGTGAAAAGACTGTCCCTCCAATTTGCTGAGCTCGCAGAGTACAGATCAAAGTTGCTCATGTAGATCACTCGCTTCGCGAGATCTCGAGTGTAGAACTCCTTCTTCGCCTCGCTTTCCTGCTCGTGAAAGCGCCGAACACCGCCTTTGATCTCCTCGAGAACGCTCTCGGGGATTCCATGGTTGAGTATTTGGAAGAGTCCCCATTTCTCCGACGCCTCTCGCACTCCCTCGACGATCTCGTTTCGTCGGGATGAGCCTTTGTCAAGTAGTCCTCCGAGGTCTATGACTGGAATAGTACTCGTGAAATCGGTATGATCTCCAGAGAGTGAGTCGTCGTCGTGGCATTGGTGATGGAACATGCGAGGAATCTCGGTGACACCGGCATCGACAAGTCCCTTAACTCCGGCCTTTGTTTCGTCGAAAGCTTTTAGCTCACTTAGCCTATCGTATTCGCCTGTAACTACCATTTTTCCTTTGCTGCTCCTTCACGCGTACAATTTCATACATAAATACATATATATAGGTATGTACGTAAAATATAGGTATTTTGATCAGAAAGTAAGATTTTGGTATTGATTAAACAAAAAACGATTTGGTATTTCGTTTTTTTTTTTTTTTGTCAATATTTTAAGAAAATACCTCTCTTTTAGTGGGCCGGTTAAGAAATTAGTCATTTTAAAAGTAAAATTTGAAGGATGTAGACTTAGAATGTCAAAGTTAAAGATTTAACCGTAACATACGTGTAACATAATATGACGTATAATATAAATATAATACACGTATGTTACACATGTAACATATTATGTTACATGTATGGTACTTGTAATATATTATGTTCTACGTATATTACAACTAAATTCTTAATTTCATAAAACTATGGCTAATTTCTAAAAAAATAGCCAAAAGTTTGGTTAAATGTTTAAAAATCTCTATTTTAAAAATTAATTAAGAAACTAGCCATTATTTCATAAAAAATTAAGGCATAAAGATAAAATTACAATATATTACAGTTAATTTTTTTTAATATATTTTTTAGATAATGAAAATGTTTGGTTATTTTTTTTAAAATGCAATTCAAAAAAGAGATTTTTAACTAAATAGCCTGTTTTAAACTTTAGTTTTAAGGAATTGACCTGAGTTTGTCATAATTAAGTTATTAGCCTCCAGGCCTATTCACATACATCAAGACTGCCCAAAATATTCATGTTTGTCCAAATTTTGTTACAATCTGTAATAAATATTGTTACAGACTGTAACAATTTTTGTTACAATAAGTAACAACTTCTGATACACATATATAACAAAATATCTAATGTTTATCACATATTTGTCTGTTACGATTTGTATCAATACTTGTTACATGTCGTAACAAATATTGTTACAACAGATTGTAACAAAATTTGGGAGAAATATCTAATTTTTATCACACATTTGTTTGTTACGATTTGTATCAACATTTGTTACATGTCGTACAGATTGTAACAAAATTTAAGAGAACATGGGTATTTTGGACAGTCCACATAAATCTGGTGGCTAATAACTTAATTTTTGAATAATTTGGTCATTTAACGTGTCATTTTGGTCATTTGGCCATTTTGATAATTTGGTCATTTAATTTTTTTTAAAAATATTATTTTAACAGACTATTTTGCCAATGAGTCCTTCAAAAAATAGATTTGTTTTAATAACATCTTCGAAGAAAGTGGACACTAAAGAAAGTCTTTAAAATTTGTAATTTCTAAATGCAAGTTGGTCAAATTTTATGGGCTGTGTAAGGATAATTATTTGTGGGGCCAATAAGAACATTGACCACTCAAGATAAGATTCGGACAATCAATATGCAAAGATCATGTTGTATGATGAGAGCAATGCTAAAATAGCATGAAAAAATATAAGCATGACAGCGCGACACGCTATAATGATTTTTTTTTTTTTTACATCAATATTGTCCGAACGCGGGTGTTATTTGTTTAATATCTCAACTGATTTAAGCGTTGTTAGACATGCAATAATAGATCTCAAACTTTTGACTCGAGTGAAGTACATAAAAATTTAAATTTACACCATCATAAAAATAAAATTATAAATTTTTAATAACTAATCAATTTATCAATTATTTGCACATATTTCTAACGGTTTAGTTAATTATCATCAATTACCATCATATAAGTATTACTTAAGGTCTTGTGCTTTTGATAACACTTTTATTTTTAATTAATAATTTTTAAACAAAAATTTGGTTAAAATTTTTAAATACACATTTGGTAAATCTGTTTTTGTTTAATATATATATATATATATATATATATATATATATTAATTTGGAAATAGATTTTCAAAAATAGAGGAACAATAATTTTTTATTTTCAAAATTCTTTTAAACCAAAACATCAAATCTTGCAAATTTTAATTTGTGTGTTTTCCCCTCCATACTGCTTGTTCTTACATTTCCTCTCTTTTCACTCTCTTTTTATTAGTTACAAACTATTATTTGTGTTTTTAATTTTTAAAACTAAGTAACAAATAGTTATTGCCAAATAAGATCTGTATTTTTAAAAGTTTGAAAACAAAATAACAAAAATACTTCTAAATTTTTGTTTATAATAACAAAAAATAAAAATGTTACCGTAAATAGATATTTTGTTATTTTTTTTAAGATTGGATGTCTATTTAATTTAAGTGTTAAAAATCAAGTATTTCCTATAATTGCTCTTAAAGTTAATTATTTTTTATACATAGCTAATTCGTTTGGCAACTTTTAGTTAAAAAACTCAAGTATTTCCTTATATAATGTTTTAAATATTATTGTTATAGAACATTTTATTAGACTCCCAATTCAAATTGGTGCAAATTAAATTCCAATCTAAAATTGATTTAAATTAAAACTAAATATAAAACTTTTAGTTTTTTTAACTCAAAAAAAAATTGTCTAATTTTTTTTTTTATCTTAATCGTTTGCCAAGCTACGTTTTAGTATTGTTCCATTTAAAAGTTTCCAAATTCCAGGTTATTAACTAGTAAAAAGCAAATTCAAAACTACACGTCCTTGAAGTGATCCGATATGAATTTGATCATTTTCACTTTGACAGTGCCATTGTGTAAAATCATCATTCATATTAGTTCACAGGGAAATTATATCTATCTATCTATCTATATATATTATTTCAATTTTGGAATGGGAAATTTGTTACCATAGTTTAAACCGAAATAAAGCGCTTGATTGCGGCTATTTAGACTTAGATGTCCTATTGAAGAAAAGTCGAAGCCGCCATCAGTTGGTGGTTTAGAAGTGTCTTCGAGTAAAGCCATTGTAATAACTATTATTCTTATTATTATGTGGTCTTGAGCTCGGACAAAGACTTTTAAGATGATATTTTTTAAAAGGTGAAGTAGGTAAATATCTAGAATTTATATAATAATAAAAATAAATATACAAATTTTAGAAATAATTAAGTTTTTAGTTAATTTGTGAATTATTTGCACATATTTTTGAAAATTAAGTGAATTATCACCACTTATTATTGTGTAAATAATTAAATCATTTGAATAATTAATTACATTTTTAAAAAATTTGAATAATAACTTACATTAAATTTTAAAAATTAAATATTCACTATAATTTCTCTTTTTTTTTTAAGAGAAACTCTATTAATAGAAAAAAAAATATATATATATATAATGATTAGAGGTGTTTGGCCTCACTGCAAAAGACAAAATAGCCCCAGTGAACAACCCGATGTAAATGCTCGATTAGAATTGTGTATCTGACACAACAAAAGTCAAAAGAATACATAAAAAGAAACACGTAATATCGGGCCTACAAAATTATTTTTTGGCATTACCATTATAATGGGTGAAATATTCCAATTGACGGAAACTTAATTTATGTGTGGACAAATTATTTTGTCCATCACATCTTATTAAATAAGATGGTCAAAATAATTTGAAAATAGTTTGAAAAATAAGTTGAATGGTTTGATTTTGCGAATTTCAAAGTGATATAAATAATTGAGATTTAAAAATATTGTATAGAGATTTAGAAAGTTGAAAAAAAAAATAG
This sequence comes from Boehmeria nivea var. tenacissima, assembly GCA_018132145.1. NCBI lineage: Eukaryota > Viridiplantae > Streptophyta > Magnoliopsida > Rosales > Urticaceae > Boehmeria > Boehmeria nivea. The sequence goes on from CM030883.1 coordinate 12,224,657, forward strand.
AATGGAATAGTTTGTAGGATTAGAAAGTTGAATAGTTTGGAATAATATGGAATGAAATGACATGATATGATTTGGATGGTTTGCCCGAACATGGGGTAAATAATCCCCAAATATAATTGATAGATTATATTTAGCAGTAAATTAAACTTAATGAAAAATAGATAACTACCTTCATTGCTATTAGTTTATCACAAAAGAAATTAACAAAAACCAAGGATAACAAAAAATGTCATATCCTGTTAACTACAACAAGATATTGATGAAGAACATTTTGCAAGTATGACAAAAATAAATAATATAAAATAAAGAATCTTGGTGTCTAATAAAAAATTAGGTGTGTAATGGCATAACGGAAGGCAATTTCACAATGGTAGTACAATTAAAAGCTTGGAAGTAATCTTTGACTAAAACCAAAAGTGATAAATGTTAAGGAAAAAAAAAAAAAGAAAAGGGTGTATTTTTTATATTTATTTATTCCTCCATTTTTTTAGTTTATATTTTGTTCTAATTGTGCCTTACTAAACTAAATTTCTCGCTACATAATCAATTGATCCACAAGAACAATTGGAGACAAAGTGAGTCAAAAGAAGAGAAAAATCTTTCAAACTAGGCTCAGATTTTATTCATTCATCAAAACCACAGAGCATATCAGCTCTACATTCACATGATCTTATTAAACGTTTTCGGGAAAGACCCCAAAACGACGCAGTTTAGGGACCAACAGTCCAACACGTACGGCTGATAAAACGCAAACGACATAAAAGAGCATAAACGACAATCAGTAACAACGACATGCAAGGCATGCATGCCCTGCATCACAAACTCAGCCAACGAAGTATACAAGCAGCTACGAATACCATATATGTAGCCTTATTTAATTCATACACGACTCGTTACATACTAAGAGAGCTTTTGATCCTCGTCGATAGCGGATTTCAGACCCGGAAATCATCGATCGTGGACTTGCCTGCGTGGAGCCCTTTCGCGGCGAAGGTGCTTGTATATTCCATCACAGTCGTTTCCCTAAACTTTGGAGGATTGGTCTCTGACAAAAGTTCTTTGATGGGTCCAAAGATTTTGTTGGTCGGAAACATGTAAGTGGTGAAGAAGTTTGCGATCGACACTCGGGCTTCGCGGCCCGCCAGTACTCTGTGCTCAACGCTCTTGAATCTGTCGTTTGATAGAATCTGAAAACCCCCAAGGAGAAAAAAAGCAAGGTTGTAAAACCAAATTGTTATTAGGAAATCCATGTGAATTTTGGCACGATTGCTCTTACTCTGTAGTGTAAGGGTATTGATTTTTGAATTATAGCTCAGTGCTACATGATGAATAATAGAATGATCTATGATCAATCGAAATTTATTTTCTTAGTTTCTGAGTAGCTCTCATAAGAATTTGAAAATAATTTCTAACCTTAGAGGGGGTTAGCCAAATAGCCTAATTTTAGAGTTCATTTGAAAATTATCCACAACTTCTGTTTCTTAAGTGAATGGCCCATTTTTTGTTAGTACATAGTTGGTAGGAAATATACAAGTCAATAATAGCTGATATATTAAGTGAATGGCCCATTTTTTTGTTAGTACATAGTTGGTAGGAAATATACAAGTCAATAATAGCTGATATATTGTTTATCAATTTTAAAAACGGACCATTTACTTAATGAAAAAATTGTGAACATTTTCTTAAATATAATATTTTAAAAATAGTTATGCTACCTACCAAAATTTTCTCCTTTTTTGTGCATTAATATGTAAAATAGTAAATCGATAAGGGGTGTCATGAAAAGAATACTAGAGATTTACTTAAACATAAAACATTTAAAAAAATATAAAAAAAAAAACCCTTGCCTGCACAAGATCTCCAATGTTGATAACTAGGGCGCCGGGATGGGGGGGCACGTTGACCCATTTGTTGGCGTGTAGAACCTGAAGGCCGCCGATGTTATCTTGTAGAAGCACGGTGAGGAAGTCGTTGTCTTTGTGCTTGGACCCGCCTAGTGTTAGTTCTGGCTGCGGGCAAGCAGGGTAGTAATGCCCTAAAACCGACAGACCTTCGGCACAGCCCAACTTGTACATGTGGTTTGGACTCAGCCCTAGAGCCTCCGACAGCAATTCGAATAATAGGATTCCCAATTTCATAACTTGCGCCGAGAACTCTACATATATGTCTCTGTAAAAGCATATTAAGTGAATGTTAATTGTATTGTAGTTTTTAAAGAAAAAAATGTACTCATAACCATTTGTAATTTGGCAGAAGAACAAATAGAGAATTACTTGCATTGGAAGTTAGCTAATTTTGAAAGTTACGGATGATGATTGTTTATAAAACTTCCTAATCCTGTTTGAGAATATTTGCATGTACTGTGTTTTAGGCATTTCTCTATTATATTTTAAAACTTGAAAAAAGAAAACGACAACAATATTGGAAAGACAAGAAGATAATAAAAACGACAGCAAAACCTGATAAACGACATTGAAATCTGATAAACATCAAAGCCTCTATAAACGACATTAAAACCTGATCAACGACATCAAAACCTGATAAACGACATTAAAACTGAAAACGACAGGAAAAATATAACAACAGCAAAAAGAAAAACGACAATTAAACTGAAAAGGGAGGGGGAATAATAGAAAACCTGAATCCACAAAGTGGTAGAAACAACACGAGTGTCAAAAATCGACATGAAATGAAAACAAAGCCAAATAATCAACAATAGAGTTTTAGCTAGTATAGTTGATAAGTTAAATTTTTACGGTACTATAAACATAATGTGAATAGCTGGTGTTTAATAAGAATATAGTTTATACATAATTACATAGTAATCAAATCAAGAAGTTATAAAGAATATGATTAATATAGTAAACACTTATATTTTTGTATTAAACAACTATAATGGCTTGCCCAACTAGTAAAACACATGCTATGAGCAAAACAAAAATTAAAAACTTAAAAACTTAATGAAAGTGAACATCTTAAAGTAATTAAAACACTGATATAAGAAATTTAGTTTTCCATATGAATCAACTAATTAATAAATAAATAATATATCGAAAAATAAAACTAACGATTAATATCAGTGATAACTATAAGCTATTGTGTTTATAAAATTTTCATGAATTATTCATGTACGAATTGATGTATATTCATAAGTAAATACAATAACTATGTAGCACATTTACGTATACTATTTGCATTCCATGCACGTCGCATGCATATTTCATTAAAGCTTGCCTAGAAATCAAGTCCCATTTGGACAGAATTCAAGATCAATTAATGTCAAACATATCTACCTGAGAATTGATGGCAAGTCTTGAGGATTTGCAGAAATAGGAGAATGGACAGCAAAAAAAGTATCCCTCCAATTGGTAAAACTCCCAGTGTAGAGATCAAAGTTGCTGTTAAACCCCGTCAACGCCGACGTATCACGAGTGTAAAACGCTTTCTTCGCCTCGCCATCTTGCTCGTGAAACCGGCGGACACCGTCCTTAAGCTCCTCCAGAACACTCTCCGCGATCCCATGGTTGACTATTTGGAAGAATCCCCATTTCTCCGACGCCTCGCCCACTTTCTCAACTATCTCCCTCCGCCGAGCTGGATCTTTGGTCATTAGTCCTCCGAGGTCTATGACTGGAATACTCATCTCGCCGAGATCTCCAGAAACTGGGCTATAAATCGGGAAATCGTTGGGATTGGTGTTATGAAACATGCGAGGAATCTCGGTAACTCCGGCATCAACTAGCCCTTTGACACCGGCCTTAGTTTCGTCGAACGCCTTTAGCTCGCTTTGCCTGTCGTATTCGGCAGTGTTTGTAGCTTGAAAAGCTTCATTTTTGCTTTGCGCTACCATTTTTTTTTTTTTTTGGTTGTGTGTGTGCTTCTTTGTTGGTGATAGAGTTAAGTGTGAATGAAGTATTAATGAAGGTGTGCAGATTTAGGCCGCAAAGAGGTTACATATTTATAGTTACTAGGTGTAAGGCATAATTTGAATGAGCATGTCTAAAAAATCAGTAATCCAAATTAGAATTTGTTGTCCCGTTGAAAATTTTTGAACTCTAGATAGTGACCGATCAAGTAAAAAGTCAATAATTTTGAACAGAAAAATCGTTACAAGTAAAAAATAAAAAATAAAATATAAATAAAAAAAAAAAAACCGTTACTTTTAGTTACGACAAAAGTTGTGACTGATGGTGAAACATAAATTTGTGACTATTAGTTTAGATCATATCCAATGCAAAAGTGTGTGATGTTGCTATATTTAACATGATATTGCATCAAAGTTTTAAATTTAGCACAACAAAATCATATTGTGCACTAAACTTTTCATGTTAAATGAATCCTATCTTGATTGTTTTTTATTCACATTTTACTCAGAGAAGTACAAACAAACAATCATGGAAAGTACAAATTACGAATAATATATATATGTATATATATATATCATTTTATTAATTTTGTAACGGCAATGTGTAATTTTTTAGTCCATGCTATAATTTAGCATTCTTGATACCAAATTTGACATTTAAGTAGCAAGTGTCATTTTTTTTGCTAAGTTTATCATACCATTGGAATAACATTTTTGCTCAAATTGTACAATTTAGCATTAGTACGGCGTTTAAAATTTTAGTTGCTCTTCAATTTCAAAATTTATCATGACTACAAAAATAATTGTGACTGTGGACAAGCTAGCTTCATTTGGTTCTAATAGTGATTTTCTACTCCTACATGCGTTCAGGACTTGCCAGCTTCAGATATGAGGGATCTACCATATTTTCGAAATAATGTCAGGGCTGCTGGCAAAATATTCATGGCATGATTCATTTGCGTGAGTTCTTTTTCAATACCCAGATATATTCTTTATCTGTCTTTCAGGTTTTTCCATTGGGTATACTGAAGAGGCTTTATAGAATATTCGATTTTTTTGGGTCTTTGCAAGATGTGAGTTTCAGCTTTATTATACGGAAAACGTCCTTATTTGGAGTTTGTTTTTTCTTGTAATTATTTTGTTTATACTGTGTTTTATTTTCCTGGTTTGGAAGTGGATTTTTGTTTGAACCTCATGTATATCGATTTAATTTTTAATAATTTGATGACCGTTTAGTGGAATATCCAAAAGACGAAAATCAACCTAGTTTGGTAAGTGAAAATTAAGGCGTATGTCAATCTTATCGAAATGCGTACATCTATTGTGGTTTCTCTTTATTAAAAAAGTATTTTTAGTCACGATAAATCCCATAATTAAATGAAATTTTTGTGACTCAAAGTATATAAGTGACAAATTATAACGAGTTGTGATTGAAAGTCCAATTTTTTTATTCAGTGATATGAAGTAAATTAAGAGCTTGATTGCGACCATTTCCTACCAAATTGTCCTACTGAAGACAAATATTGAAGCTAAAAATAGTCTTGGCTGAGCAAGTAAAAAATCAATAACCTAATTGAAAATTTGTTACAGTAATTTGAAGTTACAGAGCTTGAATACGACCGTTTTCTACCAAGTTGTCTCATTCATGAAGACAATATTTGATGATGCGACCAATGTGTGTTGTGGTAGAGAGAGAATTTTCTGGCTGATGATCATCAGCAAGTGAAAAGTCTATAATCGAATGGAAAATTCAAGTCAACTTTTGAAGGCGCCGTATAGTTGGTGTATATAGAGCCAGCAACTTGTGAAATGGCACTGTTTAAAGCCTTTTGTCTTCTTAATTGGGCTGATTGCACAGCAATCAAACGGAAATTTTCAAAAAGAAAATAAAATTAAAACAAAACAAAATAAAAAGAACAAAACGTAGCTGAGTGTCTTGCAGTGTCCGCTCGAAGTAATGGCCGCATTGATCAACAATGTGCTTATATGTAAGGAACGGTACGAAAATATAGTACATTTCTTAATTAATTAGAAATGAGATTTAGCACATTATTTAGTTTCATGATGAAATATGCTACGTTTTTATAACTCCTACCCAAATTCATGAGATAATTTCAAGTGCATTGCATGTGTGATACAAGAAACTTTAACATTTGTTTGTGCTCTAATTATGAGATAAGTTGTATTAGTGGAAAATGATATAATTATCATGTGTAAGATTAACTAGTTAAAATACCAACTAAACTAGTAAAAGAAGATGGTATAGCACTATAGCTAGCTATAGATGATTAGTTTATTAATTAGGAGATAAAAAATCCATTTAATTACTTAATGAAAAAAAAAAGACATCTCCTATTATTTTTTATTTTTAAATTGAAAATAAGAAATTGTACAAGGTGAATTTGTGATCTTGCAAGTTCTAGTTGCGCTACTTGGCCTTTATCTAGAAATAGCCAGTCGAATGATTAATAAAAATTTTTGAAAAATCTTGAATTTGCATGAAGCTCTTAGTTGCTAGATTTTACTAGGTAAGTTAACTTAGTTGAATAATCGAGGACTGGCCAGTAGTGCAATTAATATATACTCTCTTCATTTCTCCCATTTCTAGGTAAGTTAACTTAGTTGAATTTGCAAGTTCTCATTCCTCACTCCCTCGATCCGGTCATATATACTCTCTTCATTTCTCCCATTTTTATTTCAATTCGTTTTATTAGTAGCCGAAAGGAATACCAAATACATAGAAAGAAAAGTCATAGTAGTCATGCTTGCAATAATATTTAAAATCGAGATGGTCAGTACTATAAAAATGAGGAGATTATTCAAAGTATCTAGATGGTCAGTACTAAATCTTTTAATATCATAAAATCGAGCATATTATTAAAGTAACAAAATTTATGAATGATTTTTTTTTTTTAATATTGAAACACTGGCATTTTTTTAAATCACACTTAAAAAATGGCTACCACCATAAAAATCTCGCTAAATTATTTGTATTCTATAGTCTTTTTCATATTAGAAAAATACGATATGTAACTTGATTAGGAATCTTACGATTTTCATTTTTTGAAGTTCTGGTTTCAAAGAAAATTATGACATGAGCTTTTGCGTTTTATCAAAATAAATCATAAATATACCTCATTTTCTATAATTACCTAAGGAAACCCCAACTATGTGACCCTCTTGAAATAGTTCATCATGTGGTAATGTGTGAGAAGACAATATACTTTAATTGAAGATACATAGTTTTCTATTAAATCATATAAAGTTCATAAGAAACTTACAAAACTCAGCCAAAACTGAAACAAAAAATACGGAAACTACAAAGTAAACAAACAGGTAGCTTATATCTAGCTAGCTTTTATTCCTTGACGCATGGTATTAAAAATGACACACAAATATTTCCATTTATGTGTTGGCCTTATTATTTCTTCATTGACTCATAACAAATATTCCTTGATATTCTTGATCATCTTGATCGTGTGTTCTTGCCCTTTCCATTCCCAACTTCATATCCTGAAATCATTCAACGCCGAAGTCCCGGGATGGAGGCCTTTCGCGGAGAAATGGGAGCAATAGTCTCTCACAGTTGTTTCCCTAAACTTTGGAGGATTATTCTCAGATAACAATTCCTTGATGGGACCATAGAGTTTGCTGGTTGGGAGGAAGTTTGTGGTGAAGAAGCTTGCGATCGATACTCGGGGAACCTCGTGGCTCGCCAGCACTCTGTGCTCAACGCTTTTGAATCTGTCGTTTGATAGAATCTGAAAAGCCCAATGCCAACGAGAATGAAAAAAGAGAGGGACCAAAAATAATGTAAAGCTAGATAGATTATTATAACGCCTTTGTCAAGCTATACAATAGAAATCAAATTATAAGATATTGTTAAGAAAAGTATGAACAAAAGAATAAGAACAAAAACTTGAATGCCCTTTGTTGGTTAAATAAATAAATTTTGAGTTTCATCCTCTGAACTGGTCAAATTAAGGAAATCCATGTGAAGTTGGGAAAAATTACTCCCATATAGTGTATGAATATTGTTCAAATTTTATTCCAATGCTGCATAATGAAAATGATAGAATTTGATATGACCAAGCACAATTTATTTTAAGTTCTCATAATCAGAACATTTTTTTCTATATAAAAATATGTGACAGAGTAAACAGATGGTTGTGCCATGAAAAAGTTGTTAGAGATTCTCTTAAAACAAACATTTAAAAAAAAAAAAGTAAAAAGTTCTTGCCTGCAGAAGATCTCCAATGTTGATAACTAGAGCGCCGGGATGGGGGGGCACGTCGACCCATTTGTTGGCGCGTAGAACCTGGAGACCGCCGATGTGGTCTTGTAGAAGCACGGTGAGGAAGTCGTTGTCGGCGTGCTTGGACCCGCCCAATGTTAGTTCTGGCTGTGGGCAAGCGGGGTAGTAATGCCCTAAAATCGTTAGACCTTCGGCGCAATCAATATCGCGTAAGTGGTTTGGACTCAGTCCTAGAGCCTCGGACAACAATTCGAATAACAGATGTCCCAATTTTGTAACTTGCTCCGAGAAATCCATAAATATGTCTCTGCAAGATCACAAGTAAGTGAAATTTACGGGCTATTAGCCAAACTTGATTTTTGTAAATGGATTTGTACATTAGCTATTATAAAGAAACAAATGGATCCACACAATCATCTGTTTGGCAGAGGACCAAATAGAGAATTACTTGGGTTGCAAGTTAGCTAATTTTGGGAATTAAGGATGATGATGGTTTGGAAATCTTCTAATCCTGTTTCTAAACTTTTGCATACTATGTTTTAGGAAAATAGAAAATTAAAAAAAAAATGAGTGCATTCCTCGATCATATTTCAAAATATAAGAAAATGGAAATAAAAACGACCATAATACTGGAAAACGACAGTAAAAAGGATAAACGACATTAAAAATGACAGGAAATAATAAAACGACAGTAAAACTTGATAAACGACATAAAAATGACCGGAAAGTAAAAACGACAGGAAAAAAATAAAACGAAAGTAAAACCTCATAAACGACAATAAAAATGACCGGAAAGTAAAAACGACAGTAAAATCTGATAAACGACATTAAAAATGACCGGAAACTAAAAACGACAGAAAAAACAAAAACGATTGAAAACCTGAATCAACTAAAAATACTAATACAAGAATTTAGTTTGTATCTATATTATAAATCAACTTATTCCGTAATAAACAATAGAGTAATACTACAAAGCGAAAAACTTCGGTGAAAAAATAGCCTAAATAATGACGCAATTGTTGAGAATATAAAATAGGGTAGTTAGGTCAATAGCCATTTTGAACTGTGTGTTTTTAAAAAATAGCTACAGTTTTAAAAAATTTAAAAATTAGCCATAAAACTGTAAGAAATTTCTTACAATAACAAAAATACACATAAAAAAAACTGTAAGAAATTTCTTGCATGGCTACACACAAAAAAAAAACCTATCAAAAATTTCTTGCATGACTAGTTTTTAAAATTTTTAAAACTGTGGCTATTTTTTAAAATTATTTTGTAAACAGTGGTTATTTTCTTAAAATTCCTTATAAAATACAACTATCAATGCACTTGTTTTTATTTCATTCAAGAACTAGTTATCACATGATTGTGATCATTTTTTTTTCTCACCAAAATTCTAGACTTATATCATTTTTTATATCAAAAAATCAAAGCAACTAATATAAGTGCTAACTATAAGTAATTGCAATAAAAAAATTTCAAGAGTTACTTATGTATATGCATAAAAATATATAAATAGATATATAGCATAACATTCCCATAAAAAAAAAAAAAAAAAAGCTAGCATAACATTGTCAGGTGGCATATTGCATACGACTTCAGATCTTTGGTTCTTTCTCTATTCTCCAATCACATTTTGATAGCGCGTGAAAACAGTAAAATCTTTTACTAAATAATTATTTTTGTTTTCATATCAATAATATTGTGACGTATATTATACCTGCACACTGCTGGCAACTCTTGAGGATTTGGACGATTAGGAGCCAGGACACAGAAAAAAGTGTCCCTCCAATTGGTGAAACTTCCGGTGTAGAGATCAAAGTTGCTGTTGTAGCCGACCATCACCGCCGGATCTCGGTTGTAGAACGACCTCCTCGTCTCGGGATCCTGCTCGTGAAAGCGGTGCACCCCGGCTTTGAGCTCCTCCAGAACGCTCTCCGGGATGCCATGGTTCACTATCTGGAAGAAACCCCACTTCTCCGAGGCCTCGCCCACTTTCTGGACGATCTCCCTCCGCAGAGCCGGCTCTTCGGGAGACATTAGCCCTGCGAGGTCGATGACTGGGATGCTGAACTCGTCGGGATGATCTCCCGAATCCGGCTCGTGCCTCGGGTAGTCATCGGGATTGTTGTTGTGGAAAATGCGGGGAATTTCGGTGACTCCGGCCTCAACGAGCCCTTTGACACCGATCTTGGTTGCGTCGAAGGCTTTTAGCTCGCTTAGCCGGTCGAAAGCTTGAACATCGTTGCCGTTAGCGACCATTTTCTTTTTTGGTTTATAAAAAATTTGGGTGATACTACTATTTTATTGGTGTTAATAGGGTTTAGTATATACTAACAATGAAGAAGTTGTGTTGTAGTTAAGTGCAAATATAAGCGACGAGGACATCACATATATATAGTTTGATGGGTGAGAGGAGAATTTGAATGACCGTGTGAAAAATCAATTATCAGAATAAACAATTCCCTGTCACGTTGAAAGTTTTTGAAGCCCCGATTATTAAAGTTAGCGGTAGGTGGAGATTTCCTTGACTGAAAAGTAAGGGATGATCTTATCGGAATTAATGGGCATTTTGTCAAATTAATTTTGAAATAAATCTGTCAAGTTAATTTGTCCCATCATCGATCGAAGACGACCCTTTTAAGCCGCCAGAGATTGATGGCAGATAAAGAATTAATTCTTTTGCTGCGCCAGTGAATAAATAATCGTTACCCAATGGAATTTTTTTTTTCTTTGCAGTAATTTAAAGAGTGATGCTGCATAATTAAAAAATAGCCAAAATAATATAACATGTCATTGTTTACATAATACACTCATCAATATATTTTATGTAATAGATAAATGATATGTCATTCTGGTTAATTTTTTTTTTGCCCAAAATTTTGATCATCTAGCATTTTTCTTTGAAATAAAAGAGCTTGATTGCGAGCATTTTCTACATAGTTCTCCTACTGAATCAAAAGTAGGGCTCTAATATTTGGCTAGACTTCGAGAGAAAATACCTTAAAAATCTTGTGATTTTAGAAAAATACCAAATTAAATCTTGTGTTTTCTATAATACTAAATAAAATTATATGTTTATCGAAATATATCATATATATCTATGATTTATTTTGATAAACAGGTGGACATTCCTTATTTAGTTGTTATAAATAAATATATATATACATATATATATTTGATATTTGGACATTATTTGGTCTATATTTTAAGGAAATGATTAAAATTTTCAAAAATTAAGTTATTAGTCACTAATACATAAGAGAACTAAGGGTGTGGAGGTAAATGCACATCATCATGTAATTAAAAAAATGACTAATTTCTTAATTAATCCACATTCACAAAATGATTATTTATTCAATTATCTCTATAAAAAAATAGAGGGTTTAATTTGATATTTTATATATAAAAAAAAACACAAGGTTTTTTAGGTTTTTTCTCATACTTACCATAAGTTTTAGTATGTTTACTTTGTGTTAATTTTCGTACTAAAAATAGCATATCTGATATTTTAACATGAACATAATATTACAATATTAACTAAAATAATCAAATTAAATATATAAATTTATTTTATCTTTTAGTGATTATTTTTTGTTACCTTTTTTTTTTATATAAACCTTGTTTTATTAAAAGTATATAATATTCTTTTAAAACTTTTCTTGGTGTCATCTTCTTTTAATATGTTTGTATGTCTAAATTAAATTAAAAAGTCAATAATATTATTGAAATATTGTAAATATTTATCAACTGAGCGATACATTAAGTTAATAATTGAGAGAAAAAATTACAGATGTATTCTTATTAAACTAAATATTTACAAAAAAATTTAAGAAAATTAGATATTAAATTCTTATCAATATTCCTAGTTTCCTGAATTAATATTTGGGAAGTTTGAATTTTAGCCATTTTTAAGCTCATGTTTTAAAAATTTAACCATAGTTTCAAGAAATTAAGGAATTAATCATTTTCATTGTTTAACAAATATTGTAGCACGTGTAATAAATTTTGTTACACGTGTAATAAATTTTGATATGCCCAGTAACAATTTTTATTACATGTGTAACAAAAATTATTACACAATTAAAATAGCTAATTCCTTAATTTTGTGAAACTATGGCTAATCCTTAAAAAATAACAAAAAATTTGGCTAAATCCTTAAAAATTCCTTAATGTTTTTTTTTTAAATGGCTGCTAATTTTAAAACGATTGGTTTGATATTCCATTAGTTGAATATATTTAGTTCTCAAAATGAAACTCATATATCTATACAGTAATTAATTTTTTCCTGGATTTAAATGATCATTTATGCAATATATATATATATATATATATATATATAACCCTTGTTTTTACTTCGTTAAACTAATGTTTCTACAAATGAAAATATTCTATATATTTCTTTGGAATATTTAAGATATTTCCGAAACATATTTATCTTATATTTAAAAATTAAAATGCATTACAGTATAACATGATTTTTGTGTGATAAATTATCAATCCATGTTCTTACATTGGAAATAAAAGAATCTATAATGTAATATTAAATTTGTGTGCAAATAACAAAATTTGATATTTTGACATAAGAAATATTCTTCAATGTAATGTTAAAATTGGCATTAAATTTGTCAAATGATACACATGGTGTCAAATTTGGCACTAACTAAGTATAAGGCTAAAAAATTAGGATTTGAAGTAAAACATTCATTGGTCAACTTTTATACATTAAATTAAAAATTAATATTCTATTAAAAAAAGTTTCCTCTTATCAATAAGTCATTATGATTATTTGTAGTCTTTTTTATTATTAGTTAGCATTAACTATTTTTTTATTTTTTACAACTAAAAAATAATAAAATAACAAAATAGCATTTCAAATAACATTTGTTAATTGAAGTATCAAATGTCAAATATAGTATTTTTATCTTTTTTAGTGCCAAATTTAACATTGGTATTGGCCTTTGTATTGGAGATGTTCTAATCTCATAATAATATTCATAGTAAACTCAAATTAATTTACAATTCTATTTCGTGCCATCCAGTCAATCATAGTTTAGAATGATTTCTTATAAATTATGTATTCGTTAGACAAACGGGGAAACCCATTTTGAGCCATTCAAATGAATTTATCAATTTAAATCATCGTTTAAGAACTTTTCTTTATCAAATCAAAATAGTCAATTTTGGATCTATTTTCAACAGTATTTTTTTATTCGACAATCTAATAACTCTTTGTTTGGACACTTATTTGAATGAGTCATTTAGATGAAAATCATTTGGGCTAAAAAAATCAAAATAATTCATTATTTAAATAACTTCCAATAATAAAATACGCCCCCTTACACTATTGATATAACTGGTCCCACCTACTCCGCGGGCCCTTCATTGGCATTGTCTATGCTATTAACTGACACGTCATATGGACATGAGTCGGACTAGTACGTTGATTTGCTTGTGCTTTTGCAATTTTTTTTTTAATTTTTGAAGCCGCCAGTACTAAAGAGATATCTTAGAATGAATAAGTGTTAAAAAATCAGTAACCTAATGAAAAATTTGTCACATTAATCTGAATGAAAGAGCTTCATTGCCACAGTTTTTGACCAAGTTGTCCCATCCCAGCCGCCAGTAAATTGGGTGGTAAATAGAGTCATTATTTAAATAATATAATATATATATATATATATATGTATATTGAAGTTCCAGCAATATATATATATATATATTGAAGTACTTCCCTTAAACTTATACAATGGGACACTTGATAGGACTTGACTTGTACAAGCGACAAAATTTTATAAGTATTTTGGTCTCTAACCAAATCAAGTGAAGCCTTGAAGGCAATTTCACTTGCAACAACCAAATCAACGAAGAATCCAAGTAAATGCTTATTATACGAATAAAAAACTAGATGAGTGACCAATTATGGTTTTGTTTGTGGCATTTTCGTTCTAATTTGGCGGAAGTTTTTTATTCATATATTCTTTGTCTAGATAAACAAATATATATATATATATATATATTTACAGTTATAACTTATAACCCAATTTAAATATGGCTTAGTATATCACCATACCAAGTTCTCAACGATAGCAAATAAAAAAATAAAAAAAGGAGAGAGAGAGAGAGAGAGAGAGTTTTGGGTGATATAGGTTACAAATAAGCAACTTTGAAATGGACTTTTAAATAATGTTGAAAAATTTTACCCTAAGAATTAGCTAGAGTAGGGAAAATCCTTCAACAAAGAAGTTTAATCTAAGATTTTAAGCAAATACTTAGGGCTATAGATTAGGGCTTATTGATCACGAGACTAAATAAAAATATTTTAGTGTCTCAGAGGCGCAACCTAGAGCTAAGTAGTTATATTTGCAAGTTGCATATTTTAAGTTTAAATATTAGAGATCATTAAGGGAATAAAAAATAATTTAAATCTTGGCCCACTTTTTATTTTTTAAAATAATACTAATAAATAAATAAAATACTTTTAGTGTAATTTCGATTAAAAATTATAAGAAAATAAATTGCTTTCGTGTTATTTGGATTAAAAAAAAGTTGGTAGTCTTCTAACTGGACTTCTCTAGGCGTATTTAGAATAATAAGAAACACGTGTCCCTACTGTTCTTTCCTTTTTTTGGAATTAAATATAGAGAAGTAAAGTCTTTGAATTCCAAATTTCATTCAAATCTATCCTCTTGAATTGAATTTGACACAACTACCTTTGCTCGTGTAGTAATGTATGAATATTCTATTTAAAAATAAAAGTTTAGTTAACATATGCTAGATGATGATTTACTCATGACAATTTATTTTCTCAGTTTCTAAATAGCTCAAGTAAGAATTTGAAAAAATTTCACAATCTAATCAAGGTTCTTACAGTTTCTCAAAACTTAAAATTTTTATCTATATATTAAAAAACAATTCTAAAAATAATATAGTATATACAGGAGATATTCTTGTGGCCATAAAACATTAAAAAAACAAAGCCGATGTGACCTTCTAGAAGAACGGTGAGGAAGTCATTTTCGGCGTGCTTGGTCAAGGGTCGTGCCCTATATTATAAGGTGAGGTATATTTGTAGGGGAAAAAAGTTGCGGAAACAAGGTACTGGAAAACGACAGTAAAGCTTAATAAACGACAGTTAAAACTGAAAACGATAGCCATATTTAAGAGAGAGCTAAAAGGACAGTGAAATTGAATAAGAGAAAAATTAAGACTACAAAAACTTTAAAAAAACGTCAAAAATCTACAAAAGGGACAAAAAATGGTAAAACCGACAGTAGTCTAAAAAACATGGAACTAAAAATATAAAATAAAATAAAATAAAAAGTACATTTAACCCAAATAAGAAGTGATGATGCTGGAATTTTGTCAACTAGGAAATATCACCCGAAAATTCACCAACTCAAGCTTAAGGCTTGAAAATCGCCCGATTACAGCTGCCTTCTAATCTCGAGTGGCTCGGTCGTCATCGAATACTCAAAACTGTTTGCTTTAAGCGGGATCGAATTAAATTTTAAGTCTTGAATAATTTTGGCGGGAACAATTGTCTAATTCGCATTAGTTGCATGCCATGATTGCAGTCCAATCGTACTGCCAATTGTAAAATACATCGCTCCATTGTCAGGGCGGTTCGGGTACCATGACCGTCCAATTGGAATCTCTTCTTTTATCTCTTCACGACGACGAATCTTGAGGCCGACCTAATTATCTCTTCCTTTATATATATTTATTTAGTTAAATTTCATCTCAACTAACTCTTTCAAAGGAAGAAGATATGGCCGACCTTGATCTTTCACGGGGCGAGAATTTTGGCAAAGAGGACCTTCACGAGGATGCAAACTCGAGGCACCACATCAAGAATATCCAAATCGTCCACCTTGAGGGTCTCGAAATGCTGGCTACATCGGCCATAGTCGTCGAGACTCTTCCTTTTGCTGCGGGGTGGTTGCGGAAGATGATCGAGCAACTCAGGGGCAAAAAGGCTCCCGAGGAGGTCTTTTGCAAGCGTGCCAACACCTCGTAAGCGAAGACGCCACTAGGGGTGTACATCAACCCGAGCAACCCGAAGACCCAACCCAACCCGAAAATACGGGTTCAAAAGTGAAAAATTTTCATTGCGGGTTCATTTAGTTTGAACCCATGAATGACGGGTTGGGTTGAAATTTTAAACTTTCGGACCCGAGCAACCCAACCCAACCCAACCCAAAATTTTAAAATATTTATCTAAAATTTATATATGTTAATATAATATGAAAAATATGAAGACATTAATCTTTTCTTAAAAGTTTTGCTTAAAAAACATCTTTGTTTGATTGATATAACTACTTGTCTATCGACTCACTCTTCATTTTTTAAACCATTTTCTTTCATTCTTTTTACTAAAATCGCGCATCATCTCATTTTGTATTTCCTATATATGTCAATAGGTTGTCTTTTCATCAATTTTTATATTCTCTATTTGATTATAAAGATGTATATATAATTTTCTAATTAATTATTGTTAGACTATATATTTCATCAATTTATGAGAATTTTTTCGAGAATCTAATATAAGCTAAGCACTGTTCAAACATATGAAATATGAATTAATATTATTAGTACCAACCCGACAACCCAACCCAACCCATTCTAGTTTTTATTCGGATGGGTTGTCATTATTATTTTTTTAACATGGATCGTAAAATTTTCAACCCAAAGTTTTTGGGTTGGGTTATAATTATCTTAAACTCAGCCCAACCCAACCCACGTACACCCCTAGACGCCACGTAGCTGGCAATGGCGAGGAGGAACAAACGTAGGACACTCTAGAGGAAATGGCTGAGTCTGCAACTAGGAAGTGCGTGCACAAGGATGCACCCTCTTCTTTTGATCCATCTCAAGGAAGTTGATCATGCCCAAATTGTGCAATGCTAAAGTGGTCGTTGGTAGCACAATGAAAGCAGAGTCGTCTCCACGAGGAGTTGAAAATAAACAACCAAAAACTCGAAACAAACTTTAAGAGGTAAAATAAAAATATTAAAAAGAATAAGAATTTTGAGTTGAAGAAGACGAAATTTTAAGCAATTAATCAATAAGAAAATCCAACGAGGTGTCGAGAATTTCTTAGGAGTGGCTAGTAAAAGTGAAATAAAAAAAATACAAAATTTAGGAAATTAACTAATTATTTTTAGAGATATTTTGATAATTAGATTGGGATAAAATTCGGAGCTTGAATTGGGGAATTCATTATGATTCGCCACATGTCAAAGACTAATTGGCTGCTTGGGTTGCTCAGTGGCGTGGCTAATGGCTTGGTGTTGGCATGAATATTGCAACTTGTGCGTGAAATTGGCCAGTGATGTCAACTACAATATGAGATGTAGTGGAAGCACTCTTGCTACGTGTGTACATGAGATTGTGGGTCCATAGCTTCTCTTTTTGGCGTGCCTTGTATTCCTTTGGCTTGTATATTATTGAATGCATTGGATTATTTCCTTTTTCTTTCTTTCTTTCTTTGACTTTTCAACCTCTGCAAATAAAAATAAATCAAAATTAAATATTTAGAAGTTTGAAGTACATAAAATAAATATTTTTTAATAAATATTACAATCATTACAAATCATGAAAATATTTATTTATATTTTTAATAATTCTAATAAATTTGTACAATTAAGCATATTAAAAACGCACTTTCGTGCACTTATCAGAAGTTTATCAGAAAAAAATCCGGGAGAAAAAGATGCCCGAGAAGACAGTTCCTTTTGAGGGAGTCGCATGCGCGGTTCTTCCCATGGACGTGTTCAAGGTGCTTCCAGAGCAAGTTCCACTCATGATCGCGAGTCTGGTGGATAGTGTCTCTAAGCACGATCGGGAAGATGTCAAAAAGTTGTCCATATCGCCAATCGCCACTCAAATAGTCTCCAAGTTGTTATGGTGGTAAGTGCTTGACTTAGACTTAGTGTTCTCTTCACACCATACTTAGAGCTTTTCGTAGTGTAATTCTTCTTTTTATGCAAGCCTTGATGACCATGCTCGCAAACCAGGTAGGTATCCGTGGTCCTTTTTTCCCTTGAGAATGACTGACTGAAGAACAAAGTCATCGATCTCGAGGGGTTGTGGCCGAAGAAGAAATTAAATGAGGTCACGGCCAAGGAGAAGGACTTGTTAGCCAAGCTATAAAAGGCAACTGAGGACCGTGGAATTGTTGAGAGTTGTGCCTCCGAGGCCGAGCTATCAAGGATCTGAAGGATCAACCTAGCCATCTGATTAAAGCCAAGAAAGAGGTCGACAAACTAGTCAAGGATTTCACCATTCATGTGGAGAACGCGGAGCAAGATACAGTCATCTCTCGAGACCAAATTTGGTCATCTGGACAAAAAATTATCGATCATAATTTATTAATCAGCAACCACATTATCGGCGATCAGTATATACTCATCAGTGACGAGGTATCGTTTTGTGGTTGCTATGTGGTCATCGATACTTATCAGTGACCACATTACGAATTTCAGCGACCCAAAAAGCGGTCAACGATATGTCTGACTCTTCTAGTGTATCAAATAAAGGCATGAGTTTAGTTATAT
Organism: Boehmeria nivea var. tenacissima; assembly: GCA_018132145.1. Taxonomy (NCBI): domain Eukaryota; kingdom Viridiplantae; phylum Streptophyta; class Magnoliopsida; order Rosales; family Urticaceae; genus Boehmeria; species Boehmeria nivea. The sequence continues at coordinate 12,243,336 of CM030883.1, forward strand.
AAGAAAAAAAAATCAACAAAAATATAATATATAGGTAAAAATCTATAAAAATTACTTTAAAAATTAGATTTTAAATTTTTTTAATATACAAATCTTCTCAAACAAAAGGTTACAACATTATTTATTTGAGTATATTAATTCTTTCATAAAAAAATCCGAATTAATTGAAAATATTTCCATAGCTTGTATTGTTAGAAATATTTTTTTCATAGTAATAAAATATTTATGTCATAATATTTTCATAGCTTTTGTTAGAAATATTTTTTTATAAAAAATATGAATTGATTGGAAATTGAAATTTTTTCATAGAAATATTTCTATAACTTGATAGAAAATTCAAATGGGTCAGAAGAAAATAAAAAATATTTCCATAGCTTGATACAAAATCTGAATTAGTTAAAAAAAATTATTCAATAGTAATAAAATATTTTCATACGAAAACTAATAGAAAACACATAACAATAAGTAATAGAGAGCAAAAAAGTATTGAGATTAATAATATTCAATTTGCTATAAAACAAAATTCTTTGATATTGATTACTTTATATCAAAAATAAAAAAATAATTAGTCAAATAATTTGAAGATCTATAGGGTAAAACCATAATAAAAATTTATCTATTATATTTAAAGAAACATAAAATATTGACTGAGTATTTATGAGAATATCCAATTTTCTCGAAATTATTTGTTTGTAATTTTCTCCGAGCATATCTTGCTTCATTCATACATTGTAACAAAATGCCTAGGATTAATCAATTCAATGACATAAATCCTTCTTGATCATCATCTTCATGTGACATTTTTATTCTTTCCATTAATTCCAACTTCAAAGCTTGAAATGATCTAGCGCCGAAGTCCCATCGAGGCCTTTAGCGGAGAAATAAGCGTGATAGTCTCTCACCGTTGTTTCCCTGTACTTTGGCGGATTGGTCTCTGATAACAGTTCTTTGATGGGTCCATAGAGTTTGTTGGTTTGAACCATTCGGGTGGTGAAGAAGCTCGCAACCGATACTCGGTGACTCGCACGGCTCGTCAGTACTACTCTATGCTCACCGCTTTTGAACCTGTCGTTTGATACAAGCTGAAAAGCCAGAGGGAAAAAAAAATTGTAAAGCTCGATCTTGGATCCTACACAATATATTACAATAACATATGGCATTGTTCAACCAAAATGTATGAAAAAAGAGTATTAACAAAAACATGTCACTTTTTTTATCAATAAAGAATTGGTCCTGTGAACTCATCAAATTTTGGAACACACTATGTGAATTTTGATACAGATTAGTCTAACTCTATGATTGATGATGATAATAGAACGTGAAAATTAATCATAATTTACTTTCTAGACTCCTAAAACAAGAACTATAACATTTTTTCTATATATAGATATGTAACATAGTAAATACAGGGGTGCTATATATATATATGGTAAGAGATTGATACACCTTAGCTTCTAAATTATTCTCTTAATTGTTAGCATGGTTCTTTAGTTAGTTAATTAGGTTTATTGAAGTAAAATGCTATTTAATTATACCTATCATTTTGGAGATAATCATGATAAAATGAAATGAATTATTCTATCTTCTCTCCTTCTCTAGTTTTTCTATTCTTAAGAGAAAACAATCGATCGAAGAGTGTTTATCCTCTTGACTAACAGAAAATCACCATAGGACCTTATGGCCCATTTAGGTTATGGAGGTCTGTTGTTTTTGGGCCCAAAAGAGGTTATAGGTCTTGGAGAAATTAACCGTGGGTGTGATTAAAAAGAGTTAAGTTGGCCTAAAAAAAACTTTATTTGGAGGTTTTAGGTGAATTTAGGCTTAAGTTTGATCACCACCTTGAGGACAAAGTGTTTTTGAAGGGTCGGATAATGATACGTCCTAAATTCTATATTATTCTCTTAATTGTTAGCATAATTTGTTAGTTAATTAGGCTTATTGAAGCAAAATACTATGTAACTGTACTAATCTATTTTGGATGGAATCATGACGAAATGAAATGAATTAAATTATGTTGTCTCTCCCTCTCTAATTTCTCTATTATTAGGAACAAACACTTGCTCGAAGATGTTCGAGTGCCTATCTCTTCAACCATCAAAAAATCACTGGATGGTCGTATGATAGATTCTCTTCAACAAAACATTTAAAAGAAAAAAGTTCTTGCCTGCAAAAGATCTCCAATGTTGACAACTAGAGCGCCGGGTTTGGGCGGCACGTCGACCCATTCGTTGGCGTATAGAACCTGGAGGCCGCCGATGTGGTCTTGCAGGAGCACGGTGAGGAAGTCATTGTCAGTGTGCTTAGGCACTCCCAGCGTCAGTTCTGGCTGCGGACAAGCGGGGTAGTAATGCCCCAAAATCGTTAAGCCTTCGGCGCAACCCAATTCGTTCAAGTGGCTTGTGCTCAGCCCTAGCGCCTCCGAAAACAACTCGAATAACACAAGTCCTAATTTCATGACTTGCTTTGAGTACTCCATAAGTATGTCTCTGCAAGTTTGACATATATATTTATATGTGATATATAAGAAGGAAAAATATATGTAAATATTTATATGTATTGTCACACATTTACCTGCATTCTGATGGCAAGTCTTGAGGATTTGGAGGATTAGGAGCTGTGGTGTAGAAAAAAGTGTCCCTCCAATTGGTAAAACTTCCGCTATACAGATCGAAATTGCTGTTATAGGCCACAAGCTTAGCGGGGTCTCGAGAGTAAAACGCTTTCTTCGCCTCAGTTTCTTGCTCGTGAAACCCGCGAACCCCGTCTTTGATCTCCTCTAGAACGCTCTCCGAGATTCCATGGTTGACTATTTGGAAGAAACCCCATTTCTCCGACGCCTCGCGCACTCTCTCAACAATCTCGGCCCTCTGTCGAGGTGAATCTTTGGCAACTAGTCCTCCGAGGTCTATGACTGGGATGCTCAACTCGACATGATCTCCTGAAACAGAATTATGCTCCGAGTGATCATCGGATTGTTTATGGAAGATACGAGGAACCTCGGTGACCCCTGCATCAACAAGCCCTTTAACACCGGCCTTAGTTTCGTCAAAGGCTTTTAGCTCGCTTAGTCTGTCGTATTCGGCCTCAGATCGAGCTCGAACAGCTTCGTCTTTGCCTTCAGCCACCATTTTTCTTTTGTGTGTTTGTGCTAGCAAAGTCCAATTAGTATTGAATTTCTAATATTTTAGGCGTAAAAATTTAGTGGCTGTTTGTAATATATGAAGAAAATGATAACTTGAAAGAAAGAGGAAAGATTTGAGCTTTAGAAACATGTGGTGGTGATATAGCTATATTGAGAAAATTTTTGAATGAGCAAGTGGCGTGAAAGAGACTAATCTAATTAGTTAGATATTTTTCAAAGAGAGGACTTTTGAGTATATCATCCAGATCAATCTCGATCAATCTGAACTGTTAAAGGAAAAGAAAAACAAAATGAGCAATAATATCAGTAATTTCAACCATAGAAAATGGAACAAACTGATTTGTCGAGAAACTTGATTGAGACTGGAGGATCCAAATAATTGCTCAACCCTTGCCTTAACCAACAAGGAATTATATCTGACAAGCATGATACAAAATTTTATCTTTGCATCTAAAGAGTGATATCAGATCTATCATTTTGGGCAGCCAATTTTTCAATGTAGGTGCAATAACCAGAGCAATTTTTTGTTCATTATGATTATGCGGATTTTTGTTTCTTCTTTGTTGAAAATTGTGGTTTTAGCTCCTTATCCTAAGAAACTAAAAATCAAAAAAAAAAAAAAATCCCAAAAATTATAGTAGTTCGAGTTACGTATGAACATGGCAGTCTAAAAAATAATGCTAGATTGAGACTTGACATAAGGCTCATATCTCATTTTGAGATATGGATTGCTATTATCCCATTTCAAGTTTCATGCCATGCATGGTTTGGATTATTAGGTAAGCTAAGAGTTTCCGCAGTGGATTAATTTCGGCGAGGTTTTCGATCAGTCTGGCAAGCAGTGAAAGAGACTTGGCAGCTCCGGTGATGTTGGGGTTAACCAAGTTTGTTCTCTTTTTTTATTAGAAATGAAAAAACTAATTATAACCATTAAAAAAAAAATCACTTTTAAAAACTGGACCAAGTGGACTAAGCCTCAAGTAGAGGAAAAACAGAACAGAAGAAGTATTGTAGCTCACACGTTGAGAATAGAATAAATTGAACCGCTCTAAATTTCTACCATAGAAAAAGAAAATACAATCAAAATTTGTGATTCAAATTTGTGCACTAACCAACAAGGAGTACTGTTGTACAAGCATGACAAAGGCACATATGTGAAAATTTTTAGTTTCTAGCTTCTTATTATTGAAAAAACGTTTAAAAAATAAAAAGAAACAAAGAACAAAACAAACATAATTTGTGCTCACAAAGTAAGATTGAACCATAGAAATCTCTCGTGATGGTTGCTATTTCTGTTTTCTTGCACTAAAACACATCTTTAACAAAGCTAAAACCACATATTGAAAACTCTAGCTCTGCTGGAATCTCTAAATATAAACCGAAGTTCATCGAAAATCATAGAAAATAATTGCATATTACAAATTAGTGGAAGCAGAGAAGTTGCATAAAGGAATAAAAGAATCAAATTCACAACCTAAAACGCTCTAGGGGACTTTCGAGTCCATGTGTAGCGAGGTACGAAACGTATTCATGGACCGTAGTTTCTCTGTAGATCGGAGGACTGTCTTCCGATAAGAGCTCCTTAATAGGTCCGTACAGTCTTGTAGATGGCTGAAAACTGGTGCTGAAAAAGCACGCCACCGATACTCTTGGCCCTACGCGATTCGCCAACACTCTGTGCTCTACACTTTTGAACTTGTCGTTCGATATAAGCTGCAAAGTTTTTAATCCCAAAAAAAAAAAAATATTTGAGTCTTTATCCGAGTGAAAATTACTTATTAACAGTCGGAAATTGTCATGTAAGAATGTGCGCGTATTTCACAAATAAAATAAAAATAAATGTATTTTTATTTATCACTATTCATGATGCATCGTAATAAAAGAACTTGCCTGGAGAAGATCTCCGACATTGATGATTAAGGCTTCGGGAACTGGAGTAACATCGAACCACCGATTATCACGACAGACTTGGAGGCCTCCGACATGGTCTTGTAGAAGCACGGTGAGGAAATCATTATCAAAATGCTTGGTTAACCCCATGGCCCGCTCTGGCTCTGGACATGCCGGGTAGTAATGGCTTATAAACACGAGCCCCTCGGTGCATTCGATGTTCTTGAGGTAGTTCCGGTCTAGCCCCAGAGCCTCGGACAACAACTCGAACAAAGAATTCCCCAGTTTCATCACTTTCTTTGTGTACAATATAATTTCATCTCTAGAATTACAATAAACCAATCATGCAAAAATAAATAAATAAATAATCAACCTCATCACTTCAATCTGAGCAAAGTAAAACAAATGAAGATCAAATTTTGATATCAAAATATTAATGTATAGACCATGTATATACCTGCAAACCTCAGGTAGTTCTTCTGGCTTCGGAGGATTTGGAGCCATGTAAGTGAAAAATGTGTCCCTCCAATTAGCCATAGCAGCATTAAACAGATCAAAATTGCTGTTATAAATGAATTTCTGCGTAACATCTCGGGTGTAGAATTCCTTCTTCTTCTCGTCGTCCTGCTCGTAAAACCGCCGAACTGCGCTCTTCATCTCCTCGAGGACGGCGAGAGGGATTCCATGGTTGACAACTTGGAAGAAACCCCACGTCTCTGCCGCCTCTCTCACTCTTTCGACGACGTCGCTGCGCCGAGCCGGGCCTCCGGTTAGGCCTCCGAGGTCTATAACCGGAATGCTCAACTGGGATTCTTTGGAATTGGCCAAGTTTTTTGTGGTGTCGTTGTTTGTGGGGTTGCAAAAGAAGTGAGGGATCTTTGTTACACCAGAATCAACAAGCCCTTTGACACCAGCTTTTGTGTCATCAAAAGCTTTTAGTTCACTCATTCTATCATAATTGGAATTAGACATTGCTTAGTATTCTTTGCTGTGTTTGTGATCATTATGTTTTTTCTTTTTTTTTTTTTTTTGGTTGTGCCTTTTGTTTATGTAGAGCTTTTAGCAGATATTTGAGCCTATGGACCACAGAGAGAGTCAATTTGCCAATAAAAAAGAGTCAGATTTGTAATGCTGAACATAACAAGAAAGATATATTAAAAAACAGAGATTTTGCGGCCATTATTGAGGCAAGTTGCTCATTTCCAAATTTTATTTTATTTTTTTCTGAGAGAGAGAAAGATTATTTATTTGTGTCAATCATATTTGAACGAGAATAGAGGTGCCGCGAGGCTGAAAAATAGAGGTGCCACAAAATTATAAACATGATAGTTGGATCCTATAAAATGATGTAATAATAATTTTTATATATTGTCGTATATGTGGTGATTTGTATCATCAATAGGGATAGAGACTATTTTTCTACTTTTTAATGTTTATCATTAAGTTCATTGATCGTATCTGTATTAGTGTCAACGTCCATTCTCCTTTTTTACAAGCCATAGCCCATGTGCCCTATAGCAGCCCCAAATAGTAGTGCTTTAACTATTGACATGATCTCGTTCGGATATAAATTTGAACAATCAGTATGTTTTTAAGTTTGATTTTTTATTGGTGTAATTAATGTAGTAATATGTTTTAAATTATAAAAAATAATAATTCGAACTGTAATCCAAATGAGGATATTTTGCATTTGAGTTGGTAAAGGTACGTGATCAGCAGTTGTTGTTTTGGTGCTGTTTTTTAACCAAGCACTTGTTTGATAAAGTACCAAGTGGACTAAGCCTCAAGTAGAGGAAAAAACAGAACAGAAGAAGTATTGTAGCTCACACGTTGAGAATAGAATATATTGAACCGCTCTAAATTTTTACCATAGAAAAAGAAAATACAATCAAAATTTGTACTTCAAATTTTTATACTAACCAACAAGGAGTACTCTTGTACAAGCATGACAAAGGCACATATGTGAAAATTTAGTTTCTAGCTGCTTATTATTGAAAAAACGTTTAAAAAAAAAAAAGAAACAAAGAACAAAACAAACATAGTTTGTGCTTACAAAGTAAGATTGAACCATAGAAATCTCTCGTAATGGTTGTAATTTCTGTTTTCTTGCACTAAAACACATCTTTAACAGAGCTAAAACCACATATTGAAAACTATAGCTCTGCTGGAATCTCTAAATATAAACCAAAGTTCATCGAAAATCATAGAAAATAATTGCATATTACAAATTAGTGGAAGCAGAGAAGTTGCATAAAGGAATAAAAGAATCAAATTCACAACCTAAAACGCTTTAGGGGACTTTCGATTCCTTGTGTATTGAGGTACGAAACGTATTCATGGACCGTAGTTTCTCTGTAGATCGGAGGATTGTCTTCGGATAAGAGCTCCTTAATAGGTCCGTACAGTCTTGTAGATGGCTGAAAACTGGTGCTGAAAAAGCACGCCACCGATACTCTTGGCCCGACGCGATTCGCCAACACTCTGTGCTCTACACTTTTGAACTTGTCGTTCGATATAAGCTGCAAAGTTTTTAATCCAAAAAAAAAATTTTGAGTCTTGATCCGAGTGAAAATTACTTATTAACAGTCGGAAATTGTCATGTAAGAATGTGCGCGTATTTCACAAGTACAAATAAAAATAAATGTATTTTTATTTATCACTATCGATGATGCATCGCAACAAAAGAACTTGCCTGGAGAAGATCTCCGACATTGATGATTAAGGCTTCGGGAACTGGAGGAACATCGAACCACCGATTATCACGACAGATTTGGAGGCCTCCGACATGGTCTTGTAGAAGCACGGTGAGGAAATCATTATCAAAATGCTTGGTTATTCCCATGGTCCGCTCTGGCTCCGGACATGCCGGGTAGTAATTGCCTACAAACACGAGTCCCTCGGCGCATTCTATGTTCGTAAGGTAGTTCCGGTCTAGCCCCAGAGCCTCGGACAACAACTCGAACAAAGAATGTCCCAGTTTCATCACTTCCTTCGTGTACAACATAGTTTCATCTCTAGAATTACAATAAACCAATCATGCAAAACAATTAAATAAATAACCAACCTCATCACTTCAATTTGATCAAAGTAAAACAAATGAAGATCAAAACATAAATATATAGATCGTGTGTATGTATACCTGCAAGCCTCAGGTAGTTCTTCTGGCTTCGGAGGATTTGGAGCCATGTAAGTGGCAAATGTGTCCCTCCAATTAGCCATAGCAGCCTTAAACAGGTCAAAATTGCTGTTATAGATGAATTTCTGCGTAACGTCTCGGGTGTAGAATTCCTTCTTCTTCTCGTCTTCCTGCTCGTAAAACCGCCGAACGCCGCTCTTCATCGCCTCGAGGAGGGCGAGAGGGATTCCATGGTTGACAACTTGGAAGAAACCCCACGTCTCCGCCGCCTTTTTCACTCTTTCGACGACGTCGCTGCGCCGAGCAGGGTCTCCGGTTAGGCCTCCGAGGTCTATAACCGGAATGCTCGGCTGGGATTCTTCGGAATCGGCTAAGTTTTTTGTGGTGTTGTTTGTTGGGTTGCAAAAGAAGCGAGGGATCTTTGTTATACCAGAATCAACAAGCCCTTTGACACCAGCTTTTGTGTCATCAAAAGCTTTTAGTTCACTCATTCTATCGTAATTGGAATTAGACATTGTTTAGTATTCTTTTGCTGTGTTTGTAGTCACAATTTTGTTGAAAAAATGAATGTTGGTTCCGTCCTTTTGTTTACGAAATAAGCTTGGTTGTTTATATAGAGCTTTTAGTAGATATTTGAGCCTATGGACCCCAGAGAGAGTCAATTTGACAATATGAGTCAAATTTGAATGCAGAACATAACAACAAAAATATATTTAAAAAATAGAGATTTTGCGGCCATTATTGACTATTGAGGCAAGTTGCTCATTTCCGAATTTGATTTATTTTTTTATTTTTATTTTTTTGAGAGAGAGAGAGATTATTTATCAAAGTATCATATTTGAATAAAAATAATTATAAAAAAGTCATGCAAAGAAGTTCGTAACCACCTATTTATTTTATGTTAGGGCAAACCATCCAACTCATTCCATTCTATTTTATATTATTCTAAACCATTCAGTTTTCTAATCCTACAAATGATTTCATTTCATTCCATTTTTTTTAACCATTTTTTTTAACTTTCCAAATCCCTATACAATATCTTTAAATCTCAACTATTTATACCACTTCGAAATTCACAAAATCAAACTATTGAATATCATTTTTTTTTCAAACCATTCCAAACCATTCCAAATCATTTTCAAACCATTTTTTCCATCCCAATGAATGGGATGGAATGGGCAAAAATGCCCACCCCAAACATAAGCTTAACTCTAAAATTGACCCCTCCGTTTGAGAAAACCATTCGACTCATCACATCCCATCCCATTCCATTTCATTTTTTTAATCTTCCAAACCATTCCATTACATTTTATTTTTTTTCAATATTTTTTTTTAACTTTCCAAATCCCTATACAATATCTTTAAATTTCAACCATTTATACCACCTCAAAATTCAAAAAGTCAAACCATTCTACTTAAATTTTTCTAACCATTTTCCAAACTATTTTCAAATCATTCTTGAATGGTCAAGGATGAGTAAAATAGTTTTTCCAAACAGAAAACGGATCTATCTGAATCCGCGAGTGGCAAGGTATGAAACATATTGATAATATGTTGTTTTCCTGTAGATTGGAGGATTATCTTATGATAAAAGCTCATTGATAGGTACATACATCCTTCTAGAGACACTTTGATGATAGGAGAGTCAATTATTTAAAAGTATTTAATAAATATATCTGTGCCAAATTTCATATAAATATTCATAATTATAGTTTATATATTTCAAAGTGGTAATTAAATTAGTAATATATTAAAATACATAACGTCTCACTTGTACGTCACGAAAATCATCTATAATTGAATCTATACTATATTTTTTTTTATCAATTTTCTTTTCTATGTACACTAGCAAACAATCAGTCAAAAATGTTTTTTTAATCTTGTTACGAAGTGTAGGCTTTACTATATTCTCTTTTTTTATATATAAATTTAAGATCTCTTAATCTTAATAAGCTTGGGTTTGAGAAATTTCGAAAAATGCTACTTATGGATAGCTTGTTTTGAAATATGCCACTTAAAAAAAAAGTTTGGAGTTCATGTCACGTTTTAGTTGTGAATTTGACCAAATTACCTTTTTTTTTTTTACAAGTAAGAAAGACAAGAAAGTAGAATGAGGGCAACATAGTAATTTACTTATGAAAAAAGTTGCATAACACGTAATAGTGATATAGTTTGTAAACATGAATCCCAAATATGGCATGAGATCAAATTTTCTCCTTGGGTATGGCTTAAAAAAAACTTTTTAATATATATGAATTGTAGATAATTATTGAGTTTGACCAACTTATAACATAAATAAATCAATAATTCAATTAGGACATATTAAACAATAATTATTGAGTTTGACCCACTTACTAAATTATAGGAAGATGCTCTGGTGGGGAACAGTTTTCGTTCCCCACTTCCCCACCGTGGGGAATGTTTTTCATTCCCCTATAACTGCTTAAGATTTTAAATTTTAATTTGCAGTTTTTTCAACATAGTTTCTTAGATTTTTATTTTTTTTTTTACAGTTTTGGTGAAAAAAACGCAATTTTTCTAAGGGCAAAAGTGCAAATATTTTTAAAAAAATTAGGCCTAAATTGTAATACAGTAAAAATAAAGGGCTAAAAAATAAATAAATAAAGTTTTCTGGACGATTCTGGTCCACATATTCGTGCCCTGTGGTAGGGAACGAAAATCGTTCCCCACCACAGCCTCATCCTAAATTATATATATATTTATACATATAGGAAATTTCTCAGGTGGGGAATTCTCCACCACAAGGAACAGTTCTGGATCGTCAAATTTACCTTTTTAAGCTGTGGGACCCACTAAAAGGCAAATTTGACGATTCAAAATCGTTTTCTGTGGTGGGGTATTCCCCACCTAAAACTCTTCCTATATAATAATAATAATAATAATAATAAACTTGTTTTAGTTGTTGAAACATAAATAAATAAATAAAATAAAGGAAACAAAAGCCACCGAATTGTGGCTCATTACTCGAGCATTAGAAACTTGATGTCCAGGTCGTTTATGACTTGTTTGACAACTCCAAAGACTTGGTGGCCAAGTCGGTTAGTGTACAAGTCCAAAAGAACTTGATGAACACGTCTTGCTACTCCTATAGCAAATGCTGCCGAGTCAACGCAACCCACCAACCCATAAGAGAAAGTAAAGCTTCTTAGAGTAAGACAGACGAAGCAAATTTTTGTGTTGTGAGTTGGTGTTTGTTCAAAATAAAAATTAGTGTTGCTGACATATATGCATTAGTCTGTGAAATCACAACGTAATCTATTTGATATTTTGATGGATTTTTCAAATTAGGATAATATCTTCAAAACTTACACTTTGTTTGGGTAAAATATTTTGCTCATTTTTGACAATTTTAGATGGTTTAGAAAATAATTTGAAAAATAGTTAGAAAAATGATTAGAATGGTTTGACTTTACGAATTTCGAAGTGGTATAAATAGTTGAGATTTAAAAATATTGTATATGAATTTAGAAAGTTGAAAAAAAATAAAATAGAATGAAATAATTTGGAAAATTAAGAAAGCTAAAAATAAAAATAAAAAAATTGAATGGAATAGTTAGAATAGGGGGCCAAACGGAGGGTTTCATGACAGACACCAGAGCCACACAGATAATGTGAACTAAAACTAAAATTATTGAAAATTTACATTTGAAAAAAAAAATAAAATTGGGTCCTAGCAGTACTGATCCTAAAAAGGTTCCATAATAATTTTCCCTTTTTTTCTTAAATTGGGACAGGATATAATGATATGTAGCAATGTCCCTAATAATTGCTTTTACTTTAATTTGGGCAGAAGTGAGAATGTTTGGTGAGAAAGAAAAAAAGGCAGTGACTTCGGAGCCGTTAGAATAACAACTAAGCTTGATATGGGACTGAGAGTGAAACCTCTCAAGGAAGATGAGCAATGAATATATATGTTGCAGATAGAGAGAACATTGAAGTGACAAACAGATACAGATTAAAAACACCACAACTCAACTCGGCTATTCATATCGGAGTGTTGCTGTTTCCGTTTGGCTCAACCGAGCCCAACACGGGTGTAAGAACAGCCGGTGTGGGCCCCACAACATGGACCGTGTTGGGCCTGATGGGACCCACACCTGTTCTTTCAACCGTACGAATGACTCGGTGGGGCCCCACCACATGGGGTCCACTACCTCCCGCGTTTGCAATCGTTCAAGGGCTCGGTGGGGCCCCACCGAGCGGGGCCCGCTTCCTCTCTCAAACTCGTGCACGACTCTATACGTTCCTACACCCGGCACGGGTACAAATTTTCCTTCTTGGTGTCTCCTCTTAATTTCCTTTGCCTGGCACTACATAGTTGTGACTGAAAATATAAGAAAGAAGGAAAGTATATATACTATATATGTATATACATGATTTAATGGTCACATGTGCAATCCTCGGAATTGACATCTTAAATCTGTTATCCACTCTGTCGCAATATTTGCAAGCAAAATCTGCTGGACCACTCAACAGTTCTTGTTGCTAGCCCTTTGTAAAGATATGTGTGAACTTTTGGGACTGATCCAAAAACCTGCTATTAGGGTGACATTATGGACCAACACCAAGCATAGGTTTCAAGAGACACAAACAACCAAATTCCTCTATACATTATCCAATTGGCCCACGGATTTCTTCCAAGCAAAGAAAACTTTATACTAATAATGGATTATTGGATTTAGCCTTTTTTATGGCTTTTGTGGCAACAATTTGATTATCCTTCTCTATAAAGCAGTTTAGCACAAGCGAAAGAAAATCAACGTGAAAGGGAAAGCACAAGGAGGGTATTTTTTAAACGTTATACCATGGAACTTGCTAAACCTCAATTCAATGTCTACAAACTGGATCAATTATAACAAAAACCAAAAAGAAAAAACTAAAATAAAAATAAAATCACACCCCAAAACAAGTGAAAGAACCCTCTTTTCCGTCTCCTGATGGATTTCCCTATTTTCTCAAAAAAAGAAAAAAAAAATCCCCATTACAAACATACAAAAGTAGTTCCTGAACTATACTCAGGAAAGCGCCATGAAACCGAACCCCGCCGACCGTCGGTTCGTCTAGACTTTCTTCTTATGTAGTTTTTGCCTTTGGAGCTTTCTTCCTCAGTTGCCGCCTCGGCATGGAGTTTTTCATGCCAATGTAAAAGAGCAAAGCCCCGAACAACGCCAAGTTCTGGAATCAAGGAAGAAAATAAACTCCGGGTTCAAAAACCATTACTCTGCTTTCATTTTCAGTTGAGTTAAGTAAATGATTATGAGCTAAAATAGAAGTCATTTCGTCTCGAAAAGGTATGCAAAGACAGTGTAATGGATAAAAAAGAGTTGAATTGACAGCTAACCTGGGTGAACTTGGGGAAAAGTTTAGCAAATTCCTTCTTTTCAACATCGTAGTTGTAGAAGTCGTACAATATGGGAGTAACGATCGCCTGGTGCAGAAGCTACAACGACAAGATTTATGAAACAAAGTTAACAAGTTAATCCCACATTAAAGAAAAAAAAATAGAGAGAAACAGGTAAACTAAGTAAGCTTACGAACCAGCAAATAAGCTCCAAGTGAGCTGCCAAAAATGAAAAGAAGGCTCCCCAGGCCCTTCAAGACTATGGTGGCAAACACCAAATGTTTAATCTGACAATAACAACATAAACATTATATGTTTAAATCTAAACCTACAAAAACAGATTGCACGAATAGAGTATCGAAAATGTAAGTCGACACAAAGTGAATGCATTGCTCACTCACCTCAACTTCCGGCAATTTGGCCCCGGTATGCGTCGAGAGGTGATTTGCAAAGACATGGAATTTGGGCTTCAGAGACTTCGCTGCCGGTCCACCGTCAGTACCAAACTCGTTGAACCTGCAAGTGGAAACAAAATCGGTTCAACATCAAGAATAACATTCTGTTTGTATAGTATTCTACACCATCCATGTCGTGACTTGCGACAAACAACGAGCTAAATAAACGTATATACCATACAAGCAACCACTAGTCCACGAAAGAAAAATTAAATAAGCTCCGCTCGAAGAGCTTCTCGAGTGAAGTTTGTGACCAATCTCAAAAGCTCCAACCTAGTTAAACTAGGCATCGATTTGGGAAACCTTATTTACTCTAAAATAGCACCTTGTTGCTAGTTTCTACTCATTTGTTTAAAAAAGAACTTACTTGATTAAACCCAACTGCTATACAAACCAAATAGAAAGATTGCTCACACTAAAAGACATATTCAAAATACCAGTAGATATTAATTAAAATAAGGGTTCAAACAAAGGGACTAACTAGCAAACTCAAGCTTTACTCATAGAGCTTCAATCTTTACTATAAACAAATTCAATTAAGCATCACTAACACAAACTTTTGGAAAAGATAATAAGGGAAAAGAGCATAATGAGATGACATCAAGCTCGTCCAAGCAAATATATGTAGATTTATACATAAATATATATATATATATAACTTTTTTGGACATTATCAAGCAATAATGTCAGAACATACTGAAAATTTGTAATAAAAATTCTAAAACCTACCCGTTTCTAAATCTAACTAGAAAAACTTGTGGAACAACGAAAAATGCGGGAAAATAGTGAGAAAATTAAACGAAATATTCACAAAAAGATTAACGAAACAACACACGAAAAGGTATTTTCAAAAATGAAAAGAAAAAAAAAACCTAGTTAGATCTTGAATAAAGCTGCGAAATTGCATGGAATTGTTATACTCTGCGAAGAAAAAAAAAGTTCAAATTTTAAGAAATAATGTCCACCAGCAAAGCAAGTAAAAAACTCGTTCAGAGATTCGAAAGCCCAAAGTAACTAAGACAAGAGAACATCAAACAAGCTAAAAAAAAAAAAAAAAGGAAAAAAAAACTAGTTAGATCTTGAATAAAGCTGCTAAATTGTATGGACTTGTTATACTCTGGGAAGAAGTAACTAAGACAAGAGAACTTCAAACAAGCTAAAAACAAAAAAACAAAAACAAACACTTCGAACCAAGCAAAAACAATCAAATCTTTCAAACTCTCAGATCCGAGTCTTGAAACAAGCACCCGCAAGTCAAAACCTAGTAAAAACTCCGTCTATTCCCCGGCATTTTCTCACCAACCAAACACCATCATTAAGCTAAGAGAAAAGGAAAAATAAAGGGAAAAAAAAAGTCAGATCTGGTCTTCCTTAGAGCTTACTCTTGCCAAGCCGCGAGCGCGAAGACCGAGACGAAGAGGACTCTTCCGACGAAGGACACGAACGCCATGGCTGCGATTCGAAGCCTCGAAACGACACGAGAGACAGAGAGAGAGAGAGAGAGAGAGAGAGAGAGAGAGAGAGAGAGCGAGTTTTTGGTCGTTTGAAATTCGAGTCAGAGTGAATTTATTTACGGAATTGCCAGAGAAACAAGCGGAGAGTGTAAGAGACGAGAGGGGACCGAAACGGCGTCGTAAGACGTGAATGGGCCAAACGCGGAGGGTTTTCTGTTCCTCTCCCAGGCGCTGGGTCTTGGGGGTGTTTTTCACGCGCTAAATGTAGCTGGTGACACGTAGTACGAGCCAATTGCATTTGTTATAGATTATGACGTGGCATTTCATTGAAGCGAGTGTAGTTGTTGTGGCGAGTGAGACTGTGTTGATCGATGGTTGGTCTGTGGAAAAAGGCCCTTGAGAGACGCGTCGTTTTGCTTTTTTGCCCCTATGTTTTTTTTTTTTTTTTGTTAATCCTCTATTTTTAAAGGAAAATGAAAAGATTATTCTTGTGTTTCATTGTTTCTTCGTTGATCTTGATGATATTGCTTGAATCAAGGTGTGATTTTTATGGCTCAAATATTTACGTTGGAGAGGTCAAATCTTGGCCAAATTTATGTATTTTAATAGGCCTCTTTAATTTAAAAGAAAAAGTACCGAATGTGATTATATTTTGCATTTTAATTCGCGTATAGTCAAAACTAGAAGTTAAAATTAATAATGATCGATTACATTATCCTATAATTCAATACTGAAAATTTGTTATGTCACTTTGAAACTTTCAACCTTTCAACAATCTTGTAATGTTCTATTATCTTTGGCGGAAAATAGTTTCATGTATACCAAATTTTCTATTTAAATTTTTAATTAGTGCTAGTTACTCGTTTGGTTAAACATGATTACTAATAGTTATTACAAATTGGCTTTTTTAACACTATTTGAAATAAAATAACATAAAAACTTGGCAGGAAATAAGAAGGTTACTAATTCATAAGATCTGAAAAAATATTTTAAAATAAATCAGTAGGAGAGAAAAGATGGCCAAGTCATGAGCACAATTGCAAAGAATTTGCCAACTTGGAATTATTAAACAAGTCAGTTTTGATATATATATATAAAAACAGCATAAAGTACGAAACTACGAATCAAGATTCAAGACATCTCCATTGCATTTTCCAAACTATGTGCCTAATATTATTCAACCAAGGCTGGCTTTTTTTTAGCAAATATATATATATATATTAATATATATATATATATATATGCTGGCTTTTCATGCAATTAGGCAAGGCTGGATTTTTATTTTTTATTTTTTGCTACTGGACAAGGCTGGATTTAATGTTGTTTATTTATACCGATCCAATTGAAACGTGTCTAAAGCAGAGTTATTATTATTTATATGTTTATCTCTTTCTTTTTTTTTTCATTGAAAAATAATAGATAGACAAAATTTTCTGTTAGAATTCTGAATTCTTAGACAAAATAATTTGGTAATTGCTTGTTAAATAAAATAAAAACATATACATAATTATATTCTATACTCAATAAAAAAATGAATATCATATTATTCTAATAAAAAATTTGTTACTAAAATTTTTAATTATTTAGTCTGCACTTTTCCATTAAGTTTATTTACATGCTAAGGGAGCTTCAAAGATGTAATATTTTAGTAGAGATTTATGAATCCATAGATTTTCTAAGACCCACATGCTTTTTTGAACTTTTACATTCCCTACATAAACTAAGGGGCTATTCATTGGACAGATCATTACAAGCAATCTCAAGTTTGGCACATTTAGATTTGCATTAAACACCAACAGCATTAATCTTTGTTTTAATGCTACGTAGTTTATGGTCTTTATTTAGGTTGGTAATTGCACAAGACACCATTTAATATCAATCCAAATTTATAGGTTTTAGCCATTAAGAAAATATTAATGTTATATATTCCCTACTGCATGCTGTTACTCTCTAACTTCTCTTTTTTTATCATTCAAGGAAGATTCATATGATAAACAAATTAATATATAAAAAGATTAATATAGATAGGATCAAACTTAAAACAATATACAACTTGGGCGTGTAAGGGTGTTTTGTATATCAAACTTAAAACTTAAAACAAACGCTAAAAAATGACTATCATCATCTCACCCCGCCGTTTGTAGATTATTTTATAGCATATCGCATATCAATAAAATATCTTCCAAAGGCCTTTCGAATGGTATATCATTTGCGTGATCCCAATCAATAATGAAAGAGACATGCCCATTCGAAAATTAGTGCACATGGCCTTGCGCGGCCACGCTCCGAAACGACTACTAGCCACTCACCCAACCTTTTTGCAAATTATCTATACAGCATATCACATATCAAAGAAAAAAAATATATATAAAAGGCCTTTACAATGGTATATCACTTGCGTGATTTCCGATGAGAAACGATGCATATATGCATGTTTGAAAATTCGTGCGCATAGCCTCACGCGACCATGCCCGAAACCGATTGCCGGCTACCATCCAACTGCTCTTAGCAGCTATTAACTGTTCCTTAGCACATTCGAGCTGCTCGAAGTGGGTGCCCTACAACTCGTCAAGTGGCTAGCAAACGCCCTCAGTAGCTGGCTGATCGACTACCAACTATTCAGCGTCTTTAAGTACTCGTCCAATTACATTGGGTACATTATGTGTAATTACCATAATTAACGATATTAATGAACGAATTACTGGAAGTTAAAGGTGGACACATAAATTAATCACCACGAGTGATTTACAATGATTTGTCCCTTCATTAATTCGGATAATTCACATCCACAAGCCCACAACGACATCCCAGCATCCATAAAGATTTCTCAAATGCCTTTATAAATACGACTTTTCCAAAGAGGTTAAAGAACGAACTTTACTCACTTAATTCTCTATTATACCCTTCACCATTAACGACTCACTGACTTGAGCATTAGAGAGTCTATGTCGGGGACACCCCTAGCGCCCTCTTCACGCTCCACAAAGTCAAAGTCTGAGTTCGACCATATTAGCACGTGACTTAACACCCGCTAAACGAAATACGCAAGCACGTAACCTCACGTAAAGTTGGTGACAAAAAATTACGTCAAAACACACAATTTCTTTAGAATATGCTAATGCGAGTTGCGCTTTTTTTTTTTTACTATCAACATATAAAATAAAATCACTACCCTTGGGTGAGTGGGTGGCACGTTTTTGCCTTCTTGAAAATTTATAACATATGTTTGGGAAGCTAGAAAGAAAGGAAAGAAAAGGAAAATTTGAATTCCCATTTGCGTGTCCAATAGGCCCATAAATATTCTTCCCCATCTTGGATTCATATCTCCCCAGCTTTCCAATAAATTGACCCATAAAACTCCCAACGACCAATCTCTCTCTCTCTCTCTCTCTCTCTCTCTCCAAAGACGCCATTAAAAGAGAGCAACGAGAGACTTCACTCTCATTACGGTCTCGGAGAGAACTAAACCCCTCTGAATCTCAATCCCAGCTCGAAGAAGAAGAAGAAGAAGAAAAATGGGGTTTTTCTCTTTCCTCGGACGCGTTCTCTTCGCTTCTCTCTTCATCCTCTCCGCTTGGCAAGCGTAAGCTCTCTCTCTCTCTCTCAGATCCGTTTTGCTAGGGTTTTGTTCTTTCTTGGATTCGTGTTTTGCTCAGATTGCAGATTTATTGTTGTTGTTGTTGACTCGGATCGTGTAATTCAATGGCACGGAGAAATGTTTTTTTGTTTTTTTTTGTTTGTGTTTGTGATTCGAATGAGAAAGTTTGGATTTTTATGTCGATTTTGATCTACATAAACACGCATATATATAGTCGATCTAGTTACAATAAGGTCAATCTATGGCTTTTAGGGGTTTTGAAGTCTCTGTCCTTTGTATTGATTGTTCGGCCATCAATGTATTGGAAATGTATTAACACAAGAAAAAAGCTCTAAAAACATGTTTATAGGACTCACAGGCAAATTCACAAACATTGGAGTTTTATTATATGATTTATTTCAAGTCTAGTTTTGTAGGTCAATTCAAATTTTGGTTGAAGTTTGTCACTTTGTTGGGGAAAAGAAGAACAAAATTTTTGTGAATTATGAAAGATTAATTGCTGTTTTAAATCTTATTTAATGTGGGCCTCAAAATCTTATTTAAGAGAGTAAACTCTGCATTAAATAGTTAGAGTGGTTACTTATCTCATATCAAGATGGTCCTTAGTCTCATGGATTTATAGGACAATTACTGCGTTTATGGGTTCTTTGATGTCTTATTTGATTCGTTTCTGGATCAAACGGCTGTGTTCAGATCAATGCAAAGACGATCGACCGAGATCATGTTGTGTTGAAAATAGAAGGCGGTTGTGAAAGTTGTATCTTTTAAGTATTCAGATCCTCCTAACAGTCACGTTTGCGCATTGGAACTTTTGGATCTGTAAAATTTTTATCTTTGACTTTTTTATCTGCATTGTTTGTGGGAGTTTCCGTTATGGATGTAAATGGAAGCCAACTTAATCTTTCATCTAGTTAGCATTGGCTAGTAAATGATACGATCGAAGAATTAATTTCAGTCATTTTATATTTTGGTATTTGGCATTGTATATGAATTTCAATGTTATGTTGACTTCATTTTGACGCGTGATCTATTACATTAGGTTCAATGAATTTGGCACCGACGGTGGGCCTGCTGCGAAGGAGTTGGTTCCTAAATTCACGGCCTTCACAAAAAACCTCTCGGCCAAGCTTGGGGTTGTGGTACCAGAAATTGATGTAAGACCCCCTTTGGAACGGTTTTGTTCTTCTCTTGCTAGCATATTATCGTTGCCCGTGTCTGATTTTGCTGATGTTTCGGAAACATCATTTACAGGCTAGACAGCTAGTGGCAGCTGTAATCACGTCGAAAGCGCTTGGAGGCATCCTTTTTGTATTTGGAAGCTCCTTCGGAGCTTATATCCTTGTAGGAATTTCTGTCTTTTGGGTGTTTTTTTGTTTTTCCTTTTTTTTTGGGTTTCATTCGGTTCGCTTTGAATTTATAGCTGTGCTACTGGAAGTAATCACTCTTTTTTTTCCTTTGCTGTAGCTTTTCCACTTGGCATTGGTCACTCCGATTCTGTATGATTTCTACAACTACAGCCCCGAGAAACGTGCATTCGGTGTTCTTTTGAGTGACTTCTTGCAGGTTTGTGTAAAGATACGTGCACACTTGTTAGTTTTTCAGCTTCTTTTTTTCCATAGCGTCGTTGTAGCTTAGCATGTTTGCAATGCCTTCTTTTCTTCACAGAATGTCGCACTTTTTGGTGCGCTGCTTTTTTTCATCGGAATGAAGAACTCGCTTCCAAAGAGGCAAATGAAGAAGAAGGGTGGTCAGAAATCGAAGACGGTTTAAGCGCGCAAAAGAGGCGGCCGGTTGTCGAGTTGTTCAAGTGGCGCTATGGATTTTAATCTCTTATTTGCTACTTTTTGGAAGTTTTTTATTTTTCCTTTTTAGGACATTACCTTTCTTGCTCCCAGTTTTGGGATGAGATATATGTTCCTTTGATCGGATTATTTTTTTAAGAAGATTCAAAAGAAAGAATTTTTCATTAATAGAAATTTAAAGTCTTTTTGACACAATGTCTTTCTTTGCTTATTTATGGTAACAATGGCATTTAGGTTAGTAGTAGTATATGAACTTTCACAAGGGTTACCAAAAAGTAAAAAAATTACAAACAAAATGTTTTCAGTAAAATCATGATCAATTCCATTGGCGTCGACAATATTGTATACATAATGATAAATTATTGTAGTTGAGATTGTGTTTATGGCATTCTGTAACAAAATTATTAAAGCAACGCTGCCAAGGTTGATTTAGATACAAATTCAAATCACATGTTACTATAACAACATAGTTTAAATTTGACTTTTTATTAGTGTAATTATTGTAGCAACATGGTTTAAATAATAATTATTATTTTTTATTCGGATTGTAATCTAAACAACTCCTAATACTTGTGTCAAACAATATACGTAGGACATAAATGGGTGAAGTGGGATATTAAGCTAATTTAATACCAATTATAATGATTTTTTGACGTTTTAAAATAATTTAATACCAAGAATTCTTGCCCTTTTTATTGGGGCCTTTTTACCATTTATTTATGCTGTTTCTCCCTCGGTGTCGTTTGACTTTGATTTTGATTTTTTTTTTTTTTCGTCATTGTTGTTTGTTGTCGTTTTTTTGTTTTTTTTGTTTACCATATTAGAACTACAATGTCGTTTCTTGTTTACCACCGTTGTTGTCTTGTTATAACGGCATCACTGTTGTTATTTGTTAATGTCGCTTCGTGGCTGTTTCTTTCTGTCTTTTCATTAGTGCCTCTTTCTGTCGTTTCTTGATTAATGTCATTTTTAACTTTTCCGTCGTTTTTCGTTGGATGTCGTTTATCGCTCTTGTAATTGCTGTTTTGATGTCATTTGTACTCTTATTGTCGTTTGATGTACTTGTCGTTTTTCTCCGTTTACGTCGTTTCTAAGTTTCTGTCGTTATTTTTTACCTAGGCAGTTTTTCTTTCGTTCGAGCACTTAGCCGTGTTATTCATCAAAGTGACATTGGTGTCGTTTTCTCGATTGTGTGTAGTTTTTCAGCGTTACTGTTTTGTCTAATTGATAAACACTTAATTTTGCATTTATTCATAAAAAAAATATGTATAAACCACTACATACTAACGTATATTAATATTAAATAATTAAAATAAATATTAAAACCCCTAACAATACTCAAATTAAAAAAAGATTTGTAATCACAATACCTGATTTTTACACAATAACATCAACCTCTCTTTTATTATAGTTTTATATTTTACGACATAATAACGTATCCGTTGAAAGGCAATAACGTATTTAAAAACAAAAATTATTTATGCTTATACTACGTTTGTATTATCTATTGTTTAAGTATAAAAAGCACCTCTATGTTTTATAAGCATATCAAATGAAAAACTTTATTTTTATTGACAATTGACCAAAAAATGTGATTCTATTTAAAACAGGCCAAAAATAGTTTGTGACATCATTATATTTTTGGTATTTTAATAGAAAACACATTTTGGTAAACCGTTAGTAAAATAAGGTATAATTTTTATATACTTTTAAAAATGGATACTTTTTCTATTTCAAAAAATAAAATGTATGAACCTGTTATTTACCATAAATAGAGGGGATATCTATAATATTTAAAAAATAACAATTTCAAAAACTTTTAGGTAATTTCGCATTTACCTAATACTCATGGATAATTACACCACGTCCCCAGTCTCTCATAAAACCTTGCACTAACAAACCAACCAACAGAGCTGAGAAAACTCAAAAAGGGTTTAGCGACTTTCCATTATCTCTCAACTCTGCCAAAATCCCATTTTCATGGTAAGAACAAAGAATCTCCGTTTCTTTCTTAATCAACAATTTTATCTCATTATTATTGCTATTATTTTCACTTTGTTCATTGATTAATTTTTTGTTGCAAAAAAAAAAAAAAATCAATAATTCAGGATTACCTGAAATCAGTGGTTCCTTCACAACTAATATCGGAGCGAGGCTCAAATTTAGTCGTAATCAATCCTGGTATTGAAATTTCTCTTCTCTCACACTTCAAAAAAATCAATACATAATCGAAATTTTTGTCGAATTTAATTCTGGCTTATTTTATTTTTAATTTTCAGGCTCAACGAATGTTAGAATTGGCTTGGCTTCTCAGGATGTCCCTTTTAATATTCCTCACTGTATTGCTCGTTACACCAACCAAGTCCCCAGAAGAAATGTCCAAGATCAGGTTTTTTCTTTTATTAATTTATTTTTGGTACCGTATTTTTTGTGATATTTTTTTTGTCCTTGAGTATGTAGCTAAATTGTCAATTTTTCCACTTTATTTAAGAGAACGCACATGATTTTTGTTGTCTAAGTAAGTAAGCTTTGTGTTAAGTCATTGATATACTACAGTACACATGTAATATCCTAAATTAAAATGGCTGGTTTATCATATGATTACAATCACATGTAACTGATTTACTTTTGGTATAAATATTTACTTAATTACGAAATTTGTTGATAGTTTTTGCAATATGGTTTACAAAATTTTCATGTGGGTTAGCATTATTTTTTATTTTTATTTTTATTTTTTTATAGCAATTCATGTCTTTTGTTGTCTATAATTTTGGTGGTTTTTTTTTTTTTTTTTTTTGGGGTGTCTTAGATGCTCAATTCTCAGGTCACTACAGCGCAGCATGTGGAGAGAGAAAGGGCTTATGATGTTGTGAGTGATTGAGTCGAAATGCGAAATTTGTTGATTGAACCTTTAGATTGTTTCTGCGTCTAGTGTTGCTAAGCAATAAGCACTGTGGATGATTGATTGTCATACTTATTTTGTGCTCGTTTGGAAGATTGCATCGCTGTTGAAGATCCCATTTTTGGATGAAGAAGTTGGAAACAATTCCTTGCCGCGCAAGGTATTTGTTATGTTTGTTTGATTTGTTTAAGCTTTCCGATCATTAATCAGTCTTTGTTGCTTGAAGGGTAATGTGAAATAGTTGGGGTTGATATTATGTCAGTGCTCTTTCGCAGATGGGACGGGTCGATGGTTATAATCCGCAAAACAACAGAAGGGAGACTGCATATACTTGGACAGATGTATATGAGAAGACGCTGAATTCATCTTCAGCAACAGGTCGTAGAAGAATCTTTGTGTATTGCTTGGTTTATGTATCACTTTAATTTGTTGGGTTAGAAATATTTTGGGCGACTCTCGCAAATGGGTTCTTAAACATTGATTTCCAAGTAGTGATGAAACTTGGTTGAATTTGTGTTCGTTTTGCTTGGTTTAGTTTGTAGTTTGTTAAAACATGGAAATTTTTGTACAGAAAGTTTGTCACCCGAGGGCGTGGATGACGAGTCTGCATACCAACATGAAGATGCTGATTCTAAAGGGCCTGGTTCAAGTGGACCAAAATTCAAGCAATCAATTTTTGGAGAGGAAGCATTGAAAATATCCCCTGCCGAGCCCTATTGCTTACGTCGTCCCATACGCAGGGGTCACCTAAATATCTCGCAACATTATCCCATGCAGCAGGTATATCTTCATTTATGAGCTTTAAGATAGAGTTCTACAATAATTAGTTTTAAATATTTACATGCACATGCCAAAAAATACATGTACAAGTCCACTATGATTAATTGTTAGGACACTAAGAAATTAGGGGAAAGGTTAGTAGTTGTGGTGTAGAAGATACAATACAGTTAGGAATTATTACTCTATAAATAGGAGGATTTCGATCATTTCGGGGCAACGAATTTGCATGTTCTTGGATTAGTCCTTGGAAGAGAGCAAGGCCTCTCAAAAAGCCTTACACTTATCTTGTATTTTCCTTTCAAATCAGTGATTTCCTTTAATGAATATGGAGGCCCCTTATGTTATTTGTGCTTTATGTTTCCATGGTTTACTTTTTACATTGATGGCAGGTACTCGAGGACTTGCATGCTATTTGGGAGTGGATTTTGACAGAGAAATTGCATGTCCCTCTATCACAAAGAATTATGTATTCTGCTATTATTGTCATCCCCGAAACATTTGATAATCGAGGTAAACATGTTAAGCATGCTATCTTATTATGACTCTTGAAGGCAAACTCTTATCACTAACATTTCTACACTACTCTTTGTGCCGTATTATAACTTGCTGCTGCTAATTACCTCCTTATACAAAAACTAAAAATTGTGGGCCATGTCAATATATTGATATGTTTGTTGTGTGGTGGTGCATTTATGGCTTTGAGGGCACTATGCTTGTCTTTGTGTTGTTATGTTTTCCCATGATGACTTATTGTTGTACAATTATCAAGTTTTGTCCATTGGGTTGAAGAAGTCGAAATTTTTTTTATTTCATCTTTCCATTCATCATAGCAGAGATAAAGGAGATTTTGACCGTAGTCTTGCGAGACTTGCGATTTAGCTCGGCAGTGGTGCATCAGGTGAGCAACTTTTTGTTGATACTTTTAGATCATGATGTTAGCTAAGCTTTTGAATAGAAGGAAGAAAAAAAAAACCCTTTTTGTATAGTTTCTCACCGTCTTATATAGAATAGTATCTGTCATAGTGTGGAATTTTCTTAAGTTGTTGCTGTTGATGAATTGTGATTATTATATGCGTTGTGTTGCGTGTTGATTGAGACAAGTGCTTAGCAGTTTTCCTGCTGTTTTGCTTTACCATATACAAAGATTATCTTGAAAAAATATTTTGTTATTCATAAACTTTTGTAAATTGGATGATGCAGGAAGGTTTAGCCGCTGTTTTTGGGAACGGGCTATCCACGGCATGTGTTGTCAACATGGGTGCCCAAGTGACATCGGTTATTTGCGTTGAGGTAATGTGGTTCTTATCGCCTTCTTTTGCTCGCCGAATAACATCAAACTTGTTTGAGTGAATATTCACATTTTCCTTCTGAAATAGAAAGAAGAAAAGAAACCATAAGTGCATGTTTTGGTATGTGGCCCAAATAATCTTTGTAATCTGTGAACAAGATTTTTCTAATATGGCGAAAATAAGAACAAGGGACTTATTCCTACTGCCTAACCTCCATTAGCTAAGCTCAATTATTGGAATATTAATTTTAATATGCATAACCATCCTCAAGCTTCAACCCCTCTATTTGCATTGTGTCTTAAATAGGAAGTTCAAAGTTTACACCTAAATGCTGTTCTGTGTATCTTCTCTAATATCAATATTGCCATAATGCCTCCTGCACTACTTATTTATGGATTACTGTGATAACCAGAATCACCATTGGCCATCAATGTAACTGTAACTACGATTATCTTTTAAAAGATCCAATTTTTGGATAGAATGTTTTTAAAGCACTTGATATCTATTATTGTTGTTGCTACCACTATTGTCACACCGCTGCCAGTGTATATCTTTTGTGACACTACATATGCATGTTCCTAGTTTTACATGCTGCAGAGTAAAGTAAAATAAATAAATAAACAGCAACAACATCAACAAACAAATAAATAATAACTCTTTTTTCATGTTCAGGACGGAGTCGCTTTGCCTACTACTGAGAAAACTTTGCCTTTTGGGGGAGAGGTTGGTTTAATATAATCATGTTTCATAGTTCCATCTTTTTTCATGTCGCTAAGTTATGAGTATTGCTATTACAGGATATATCGAGATGCCTTCTTTGGACGCAGAGGCACCATCAAACATGGCCACAGATACGTACCGATGTTTTGTCAAAACCTATCGACCTCTTGATGCTTAACAGACTTAGAGAGTCATATTGTGAAATTAAAGTGAGTTCATCCTTCTGTCTTGCATATAAACCGCTAATGCGCTAACCATGGCACTCTCAACCTTTAATACTCTGATTATGGATTTGGTTTAAATCATGTTAGATAGGATTTTATGATGCTTGTCCTCTACAATAATCAACAAGGATAAATTACCCAAAAAAAAAAAAACCTTCATATATTAGAAATCGTATTACTTAGTACTAAAAGAAGTCTTTGCATTGTCGTATTGTCTAATCTACCATAAAAGATGTCCTTTCTGGAATATAATATTTTGATTCAACATATAACTAAACATTTTTTGTACGAAACTTATACAATCCAATGCCAATCAATATAATGCGGCGCACCAAGCATGCTCTTAGGCACTTGTACTATGCTCTACTCAGTTTTGCTTATTAATTTACCAAACTTCCTATGGCAGGAGGGGGAGCTCGATGCCGTTGCTGTAGTTCATTCGTATGAAGATAATATGTCACCCGGATCTCACAAAACAAGACTGACTGCTCTCAATGTGGGTCTATTATTATGAAAAATATTGTCCTATCTTCCTAAATACACTTTACCAAGTCGAAGAGTAATTCATATTGCACATTGTATAGGTTCCTCCAATGGGTTTGTTCTACCCAACGCTATTGGTTCCAGATGTGTATCCTCCACCACCCCGCTCTTGGTTCGTAAAAATGTTTGCTAATTTATTCTTTTGATGATCAAAGAATCTATTGTAAACCGTGTACGATATATAATTTGGTTCACTCTTCAGGTTCAATGATTCCGAGGATATGCTGGAAGACACGTGGCAAATGGACTTTCACAGGAGACCCGAAATGCCAGATGGTTACTATCCCGGGATTAATGTTGGCTTACCAATGTGGGACAACTATCCAGTTTTCACTACGAAACCAAAGAAAGAAGAGACAGTCGGCCTTGCAGAGGCCATTACAAGTAGCATTCTCTCAACGGGTAAGCAAAGTTTCTCCTCCTTAATTGTTTCGAATATCGATGCTTTATGAATCGCTTGGTGCTCTGATGGCAGGACGTATTGAACTTCAAAGGAAATTGTTCTGTAGCATACAATTGGTAAGTTTTGGCGACAATTTTGAACTCTGGTCTTCAGTGTTTATTAACTACTCTAGAATGTAAGCGGTGACAATTTCTTGCTGTAGATCGGTGGCGTCGCTTTGACCGGTGGTCTTGTTCCTGCTGTGGAGGACAGGTTTGTTCGACAATTGCTTTTAACGGAAAACCGCAATTCTTTTGGCTAAAAGAAAATAAACCAAACAACATCATCATATAATACCAATTTATGTGCATAATTTGTACGCATGGTCTCTTGAATGTTCGAGGAGCCGATCTCCCCATTGTGTATCACATGGTTTCCTTGATACAGATACAGATTCAAAAGTTGGGTTGCGTTTTGAGGAGAAATTATTCAATAGACCAGCCTCATATGCCCATTTCATGAAAAATCACTAGTCCTAAAATGTCGTGTTTTTCTTGTTGCAGGGTCTTACACGCAATTCCGTCAAATGAGGCCATCGATACCGTTGAGGTAATCCTTAACTTTTCTTGTTGTTTTTCTGCCCGAAGAGACTAAGATAGAATTTACTACTACCCAATGCATGTCAAATTAGTATGAAACAGATTTCGGCTATATGAATTTCTCTTCCATTTTTTTCAAATCTTGCATTGTACCGTCTGACCTTCATCTATATTCAATAGGTTTTGCAATCAAGAACCAATCCAAACTTCGTACCGTGGAAAGGCGGCGCGGTAAGTATCACCCCCTCCCCCATCACGCAAATCAAACACCAATGTCGCCGATAATCGTAACAAATCACTCACAGAACTCTCATTTTCTTGCCCTTTCCAGATCATTGGAATCCTCGACTTCGGGCGGGACGCTTGGATCCACAGGGAGGACTGGATCCGCAACGGCATACACATCGGAAGCGGAAGAAAGTACAAGGACTCTTACTACCTCCAAGCACAAGCCATGTGTTATATCAATTCATGATCACATATTTCTATTGAAAGTGAACGATTCTGATCGTTAGATTTATTTAGAATTCGCGCATTATAGTAACACATACATATTTCTTTGCATGTTTTTTTTTTTTTTTTTTTTTTTTTTTTTGCTGGGACTCGTTGTATAATTTGTTAGTATTACATGAATGGGTTTTAGATGTAACTTATTGTCCATATAGTTGGTTCTTTAGTTAATGAGATTTTAGTTAGTCCCACATGGGAAAGAGAAGAGAAAAGCTAAGGGAAAGAGAGAGTATAAAGAGAGAGTGATGTGAGAGAGTGAAGAATTAAAAGGGTCGGTTGGCTAAATATGCCACTCTCACTCTTGTGTTAGTGAGTGCTGTATGGCTATCAAGACATATGGCCGACATAATTTGTGGAAACCCTCTATAGGGTTGGCTCGCTTTGGCCGACCCTCCTCCTTTAGTTTTATATAATTTTTTTAATCATTTTATAAAATATAATAAATGGATGTTTAGGATGGCTTATGAATACATACTCTATAATATGCTATTGGTTGACATTGTGTGGATTAATAATTATATATTCAATGTAGTTATTATTATATAAAAATTTTTGTATTTAGAAATAGTGTTGATTGGTTTATTTTTATACTATATTTAAAAAAATGCTTATATTTTTATGTTTAGTCAGGTGAATAGTACGTTTATATAATGTAGTAATTACTATGTATTAAAAAGAAAAACTAGTCACTTTAAAAAAACGTGGACGTTTTCTTAGGTGAGTTTTATAAAATCAAATTATTTAGCTATTAACCACTTATTAAAATCAAGATGAAAATGATAACTCAATAAACGAGTATTTTTCTTGGAAAAGTCACGGTGAAAAGAAAAGTATTCGAATTTCACTCTTGTATATTGCTAATTTTTGGAAGTTCATCGTTATGTTAATTTATCTAAATTAACTTAAATATCAACTACGTTGTATTCGATATTTTTGGACGTTCATCATTATGATGGTAATTTATTTAAACAATAAAAAAATAATGTGTTAGAAGGAGTGTAAATTAATAGTGTGTTAAAAGAGGGAACTCCATCCAAATCTCTCAAATCATAAATCCCAAAATCAAATAATTATTATCGGTCATTACTTTTTATTTTTCTCCACATTGCTTAAAAAATCAATTACAAGGAAAAAAAAAAAAAACAAATACACAAGCAAAACGACGGCGTTTCTGGCTTTCCTTCGGAAACCATATCACTCATCAGTGCAAATTTGACACTTGTTAAAAATCCAGTTTCACCCTTCGTTTTACCGCCATAAAAAGTAAAATTAAAATTAAAAAAAAAAACCCGCGAATCACAGAAAAAAAAAAAAAAAAAAACTATTTTGGCGCCAAAAATCGATCACAGTATAAAAACCCCACTCCCTTATTTCCCAGTTCATTACTTCATTTCCCTCTCTTTTTCTCTCTTCTCTGCTCAACACTTCAGAGAAGAGAAGCCTTTCAGCTCTCAAACTTCCACAGAAAACCCTAATTTTCAACCCCCAAGCTCTGCGATCTCATAAGCCTCTTCGTTGTGGCGACGGCGATGGATATCGATCGCCGGACGGCAGAGGAGGAGATGACCGAGGAGGCTTGTTCCGTCGTCGGAGCCGAAATCTCGGAACCGAACACTTTCCGAGCGATATCGGTTTCGAAAGAGGCCGTAGAAGCGGCCGATGATCCTTTGCCGGTGACGGTTAAGCGGACTATGACGAGCACCGGGGCTCGGATCACGGCACAAATCGGCGGAGGCTCCGAGGGAGGAAAATCCGTGTCTGGATCGGTGAGTTCAATAATGTCGTTCAAGGATTTTTCGATTGAAGAAGAGGAGGAATGTCTCCGGTCAGGGGCGAAAAAAGACGAGGCGGTGATTGACAAAGTTTGTGAGGGTTCGGCGGAGGGGGGTTCTGTTCCTGGTTTGAAGATCGAGGTTGGAGAGAATGCGGTTGTGGCAGATTCGGGTTCGAGAATGTCATTCGAGGAGTTTCTGAAGGCGACCAATACTAAAGTCATGACGACGGAAGAGTATCTCCGGTTGGAGGCGAAAGAAGAGCCGGTGATTAAGCAGTCCGAAGAGGATCATTCTATGGCAGTTCGGGTAAAGGACGAGCCGGGTGTTTGTTTTGAGAATGACAAAGATGCGTCAATGGAAGATAAGGGATTGAATGATCAAGTAAAGTTTGAAAATGAAGGTGTCGATGCGAAAGAAGAGGAACCAATGGATGTTGAGCCGATTAGCTGCTCGAATCCTGTTGTGCCGGTGAAAGAAGAGCCGATCGAGGCAATACCAATTAGCTGTTCGAGAGCCATTATCCCCGTTAAAGAAGAACCGATTGATGCAATTCCGATTAACTGTTTGAAAGCTGTTGTTCCCGTGAAGGAAGAATCTGATTTAGTTGTTGTGGTGAAGGAGAATCTACCTTCCAAAAAGACAAATGAGACATTCTTGAAGAAGTTCAACAGAATTCCTGCGAAAAAAGGAGGACTGGGCTCACAGAACCCGTCTTCTGATGCGAAAAAGCAAAGGACCGAGGACCCAAATCAGAAGGCTTGTTCGATTCCTGTGGAGGACGGGGAGTTTCCCGATGATCCGGACTGGTTTTTGGTGGGAAGAACGATGGTCAGCGCCATTTCAACCACTAAAGGCAGGAAATTGGCTGACAATGAGATTGTTCATTTCTCTAGTCCCATAGATTGGAGATCTAATACTCATTGGATTGTTCGCTTCTCAACCAAACGTTACGGAGAGGTATATAACTTTCTAATAGCTAAGCATTGAAGAGATGTACATTACATTCATTTTATCTCATTTTACTGGATCTTCATTGTCTTAATTTGTTCATATTTTTTCCCCAGTTTTGTCATATATGTTAAATATTAGATACTTGATTATATTTGAGTTAGTTTTTTATTTAAAAGTTTTCTAGTGATAGTTATGTATAATTTGAATTTTCGTAAACTTAACTACACACAATGGAAACACAGTTTTGGACTCAATTTTAAGAATTGTCCCTGAATTTACAATCAAGAATTGATGGCTCAAATTTGTCCTAATTTTTAGGTTTTGTTACTGAAAACCGTAGAAGGGGAAATAATGTTGATGTGTTGTCTGTTATGTTTTCTCTTGTGATTATGCGTTAGATCGGCCGGCTTCCAATGGATTGGGGAAAATGTATTGTTCCTCTTGCAAATTCTGGTAAGGTCAAGTTGTATGGGCGTTGTGTAGCTGCACCACCATGCCTATCTATAATGCAGGAGATATTGTTGTATGTAAGGTAAAGTTGCAATCTTTTAATCATCATTTTTTTCTACTTGAATTTGACATGGCTAAGTTTTAGTGCTCTAATTGGTTGGCTTATATGGTTTTCCTCTGCAGTTTTTACATTCACCGTTCGATATTTATGGAGGATGATAATTCTTCATGGGGCTGGAAGTTAGAAGCTGTGAACATCGATTCTACAATTTACCCTCTTCTGACTTTGTTCAAATGGCTGAAAATCAAACCTTATCAGAAGGTATTCTCTAACTTTGTCGAGCTATGGTTAATGCTCAATTCAACCAAAACAACTGTGATATCAAGCTGTAGGTTATCCTCAAGTTAAATTTCCACTCAGATCGTACTTTGATTTTGTTCTGAACAGGCTGAATTCACCCCGGAAGAACTTGATTCTCGGAAGCGTCTTTTAAATCTAGAAGTATGTTCTAGTGTGTTTTTGAATTATTGTAGGTGATAAGTGAGCCCCTGTGCATTTATAGATGTAAGGCTAGTTTTAAAGCAGTAATTTTTTTCAACGAAAAAACAGGCTGAACCAGATGAAGCTGGATCAATGCTGCCCATTGTGAAACGAAGAAAAGGTTGTCAGCAGTATCCAGAGCAAGGCAAGGATGAGCAAGCCGTTTCTGAATCATCTTTGTGTAAGCTTGTTGGTGCAGCAGATGCATCTAATTTGCAGGTATATTGAGTTTAACGTTTATTATTTTATGATTGAATTGGTCGCATATTGAGAAAGCTTATTGTGTCTATTCTATCCTAATATTTTAGGAAATGGAACCACCAAGCTCTCTCACGTGTGATCTAAGGTCATACCAGAAGCAAGCTCTTCATTGGATGTCAGAACTAGAGAAGGGAATTGATGTTGAGAAAGCAGCAAGGACTCTCCATCCTTGCTGGGCAGCCTATCGCATAGCTGATGAGTACGTAGCTCTCTTTTAAGCAACAGGAAAAGAAATGAAAGAACTTGTTACATGTTGTTACTTCTCAAATTCCAATAGTTTTCAAGTAACCGATGCACACACTTAATGTCTAGCAGGAGGGCGTCCTCAATCTATGTGAACCTCTTCTCAGGGGAAGCAACAACCAAGTTTCCGACTGCAATGCAGATGGCAAGAGGAGGAGTAAGTGATCTATATTCCCTTTTCATTCTATTTTGGTGTCACGTGCACCGGTCCTTCGTAGCAAACTACAAAGATCTCATTATGCGCTACTGGTTGTGGTTGTTATTTTCATTCTGACTTGCAAATGTATAATCTACAGATCCTAGCAGATGCGATGGGTCTTGGTAAAACTGTGATGACAATTGCACTAATACTTAAAAATCGAGGGCGTGGCACTTCTGATAACCAAGGACATGTAAAAAATGTTTCAGATGGTACAGATATAAGAACAGATTCTCACATGGATACCTCATCTAAGCCAAAGTGTGGTACTCTTATTGTTTGTCCCATGGCTTTGTTAGGCCAATGGAAGGTAAGCGTTCCTTGTTTTGTGATGGTCTAAAAATGAGGATAATACTGAAGTTTCATCCACTTTATGATATATTTACCACTTAATGGTCTCTTGACAATACCAGGATGAGCTTGAAACTCATTCAGAACCGGAAAGCATTTCTGTTTTGGTTCACTATGGTGGGGCAAGAACATATAGCCCCAACGTGTTTGAAAAACATGATGTTGTCTTGACAACATATGGTGTCTTAACTCAAGCTCATAAAAATGTAAGGGTTTATTATTGTTTGTTGTATTAAATCCTTTCCTTTCACTTTTAATTATGATCTCATATGTTATCCTTTTTCATCCCTATCAGGAAGGAGAGGGCAGCATTTTCCACAAGGTAGACTGGTACAGGGTGGTGCTAGACGAAGCTCATACAATCAAATCATGGAAGACTCAAGGTGCTCGGGCGTCTTTTACTTTGTCCTCGCACTGCAGATGGTGTCTCACCGGAACACCAATTCAGGTCTGCGTTAGCTCTCTTGTTAGTAGTGGTAACGAATTAAGAAAATCCAACTTAACTCATGAGATCTACTATTAGTTGGTCAGTGTTAGAGTTCAGGACAATATTTCACCATAACATATCATAGTTGATGAATTTTATTTGCGAATTACTGCAGAATAATCTAGAGGACTTGTACAGCCTTCTATGCTTCTTACATGTTGAACCGTGGTGCAACTGGGCTTGGTATGGCAAAACTTACTAGTTCAGGGGTTTACATACCTTCTCGTTTTGTATTGTAAAGTATGCCTGAAGTGGACTTGTTGGCCTCTTAATTTCTCTATTAATTGATAATATATCTCTACATTTCTACAGGTGGAACAAGTTGATTCAAAAACCTTATGAGAATGGAGACCCTAGAGGTCTGCGTTTGATAAAGGCTATTCTTAGGCCATTAATGTTGAGAAGAACAAAAGAGTCAAAGGATAAAGAAGGGAGGTAATTATATGACATTCTAAGATTCACAGTTGCTTTACAGTACCTTTGACCCTTTTCAACTTAG
The DNA here is from genome assembly GCA_018132145.1 of Boehmeria nivea var. tenacissima. Taxonomy (NCBI): domain Eukaryota; kingdom Viridiplantae; phylum Streptophyta; class Magnoliopsida; order Rosales; family Urticaceae; genus Boehmeria; species Boehmeria nivea. The sequence goes on from CM030883.1 coordinate 12,277,881, forward strand.
CATTTGAATATCTTGTGAATGTGAAACAGGGCCATACTGGTGCTGCCTCCAACCGATATTCAAGTCATCGAATGTGAACAATCAGAGGCAGAGCAAGATTTTTATGATGCCTTGTTTAAGAGATCAAAGGTAAGCTATATCTTTTCCATCTCCGTCACTCTTATGATGACAGAAGTTACGAGTTTAAAACTTTTCTTCAAAATTTAGTCTCATTTTAAACATTATCTTTCATGTCATTTTGGTTTCTTGACAAGCTTCTATAGTACAAGTTTCTGAATAAACCATGAATCTTACACTTTGTGCATAAACAGGTACAATTTGACCAGTTTGTGGCTCAAGGCAAAGTGTTACATAACTATGCTAGCATCCTTGAGCTGCTTTTACGGCTGAGGCAGTGTTGCAACCACCCATTCCTGGTTATGAGGTGAAAGGAATTGCAATCTCTTACAAGTAAAATTTCTCTCCTCCTTTTTCTTGCTTCTCATGTCTCTGGTGCTGAAATAATGCAGTCGTTGTGATTCACAAAAGTTTGCTGACCTAAACAAGCTTGCCAAAAGATTCCTTGAAGCCGATCCTGACTCTGATCACTCAGCGCGAAATTTACCCACCAAAGCCTACGTTGAGGAGGTTGTTGATGGCATTAGACGTGGCGAGAACTCGGAGTGTCCCATATGCTTGGAATCCGCAGACGACCCTGTTCTGACACCCTGTGCGCACAGGATGTGCAGGGAATGTCTTCTCTCAAGCTGGCGGTCGCCTACAGCTGGGATATGCCCAATCTGTCGCCAAGTCCTCCGAAAAACCGACCTCATAACATGCCCATCAGAGAGTCGGTTCCAAGTTGACATTGAGAAGAACTGGAAGGAATCGTCAAAAGTTTCAAGCCTCTTGCAGTGCCTGGAGCGGATTCGCCGTTCTAGTTCGGACGAGAAGAGCATTGTTTTCAGCCAATGGACTACGTTTCTGGACCTTCTGGAGATCCCTCTGAAGAAGAAGGGAATTGGGTATTTGCGCTATGATGGAAGGTTATCACAGTCTCAAAGAGAGAAGGTTTTGTACGAGTTCAATCAAACCAATCACAAGATGGTAAAAAGCACTTCAATCTACTCGTGTTCTTACTTCTTTCTCTCAATCTCTTGTTGCCACAGCTTTTCTTTGACATTTTAACACTTTTCTATGGTTCTGTTGTCTTTTAGGTTTTGTTAATGTCGTTGAGAGCTGGTGGTGTGGGCTTGAATCTAACTGCAGCTTCAAATGTCTTTTTGATGGTACCTTTCTACCTCCATATTTGAATAATCTTGTTTATATTTTTCTTTCAAAAGTTCAAAAAAAGAAAAATCAAATATATGTTCTATATTTTGTCAAATGTCAAAAGGGGTCTTCATTTCTTCTATATTTAGGATCCATGGTGGAATCCAGCAGTTGAAGAGCAAGCAATAATGAGAATCCATCGTATTGGTCAAAAAAGAACAGTTTCTGTGCGTAGATTCATTGTCAAGGTAAGTAAAGTGTTCATGTTTTCTTCTATATTCTATAACTTTTGATTCAGTTCCAGTGTGTCCACGGGCACATCACTTGTGCTCTTTTGGATTCATTGACCCAGTACGGTTCTGTACAGACCCAAATATGAGTATTCCATAAGTTTGGTGTATAAAATGGTCTAATATGGTAATAGCACACCAAAATGTCTGCATATCCCAACAAATAAACTATTGTTCATTAAAAAATATAAGGAAAAACAGCATGAGATATTGGACTCGGAAGGTCACTCGAGTCACAACTTGCATAGGCTTATTCAAAATCTTAGCCAACTTAACCAAAAAAGTAATAAATATTACGTCTTAGTTTTGCCCCACCATAAAGTAATATAGTATTTCTCTCTTTTTGTACACCTAATACCAGCCTTCAATAGACTCTTACCTAGTCATGTAGCAATATACATCGTTACCGCTACAAAAATGCATCAATAGTGGAATAATGATGATAAAAAAATTAAAAAAAAAACTTTTATGAAGCATTTTGTTTTAGTTATAAACTTGTTTCATTTGTAGCAAAAACTAATTAATTGTTGGATAAAATAAATAAACACAAAGCAGGACACAGTGGAGGAGCGAATGCAACAAGTGCAGGCAAGGAAGCAGAGAATGATTGAAGGAGCGCTCACTGATGAGGAAGTCCGATCTGCCAGGATTGAAGAGCTCAAAATGCTCTTCAGATGAATATTTTCAACTTTAATTTCACAAACCATTTTGCTGATATTAAAATCTCATGTTATTGTTTTCTTTTTTTCTTTATTTAATTTCTATGGGTTGGTGGGGGAAACAAGTGAGGATGGAGTTTGTTTATGGTATATATTTATGTACAGCTGGGTTCATCTCATTTTGTCTAGTCTCAAGAATGAGCCCAATTTTGTAAATTTTTGGCATTGCCAATTGCCAAATTGTTAATGGAATTTAGAAGCAGAAATTCTTATACAGAGCATGATGAGCAAAATTCATGTGGCTCGAAATGATTTACCAAAATTTATTACCTAATACGATACACAGAATATTAATAAAAATAATATTAGTACACGTGCATAAATTAATCAGAACAATTTGTGCAAAAAAAAAAAAATTGTAATTTCATGTCAAACAAAATTCTAGAAATTAATATTTATATGGGATTTATAGCTAAATGGCCTAATTTTAGAACTTATTTAAAAAAATGTCAACAACTTTTTAAAATTAGGTAAATGGCCCATTCTTGTTAAGTAGACAAAATACTATGGTAAGTGGATCAAATATCAGCTATTTTTAGCTTGAATTTTGTCTGCTTACCATGGTAATTTATTGGTTTACTCAAAGTTTTTTTAGGGGTATACCGATTATTTACCATGGTAAGTAGACAAAACTCAAGTTAAAAATGACTGGTATTTCATCCGCTTACTATAATATTTTGTTAACTTACCACGAACGGGCCTTTCACCTAATTTTAAAAAGTTGTGGACATTTTTTTAATATGATGTAAAAAATAGACTATTTACCAAAATTTTCCTATTTATATTGGGTTGGTCATGTGGCAAAATCTATCGTCTTGTAGTAGTCTCAAGAAGAACTCACAAACTACAAGCATTAATTCATCCGTATAAGCATATATTTATGATTTATCTACACTTTTGACTACAAACAGTACTTTATTTCCCTCTTCTAAAATAAGAGCAGATTTTTGGAATATTCCAGAAAAAGACGGTTATGCCCTTGACTAGTCTTACGACTTTAGCCGCATCGTGATAAGTTGATTGGTTTATAGGCTTTTGGTCCATGAAATTCTGCTAAAACGACAACAAATAAAAGATAAGCACCACACCAACTCACAGCTTACACGTGTCCACGAAATCTTGGCTCCGAGAGGCTTATCATTGACCACGTAGCAGACACCTCAGCCGTTGGATTTCACCTCCGGAACAGGAACAGGGTAGCCGAGATCCTGCCACGTGGCACTCAAGCTAGTTAAAACGTCGACGTTCGTGACGTCCCTTTTACGAGAAGAGAAACGAACAAACTTTTGATTAGAAGCGTTCGTGTTAATAAAGGGTCAAAAACCGGCGGTGAAAGAGAAAGCAAGAAAGGAATCAGAATGAGTCACAAAAAAGGAAAATTAAATTAAAAAAAAAAACTTTATGTATGTATTGTCCTCGTTTGGAAGAAGAAGTCCCCCACGGGTTGTAATGTGGGACCCACAAAAGGGTAAAAATCATGAACTGTGTGACTCAGCCTTTGACCGGGAATACGAGATATGTGATGCTCTATGTATATGTGTGTGATTGCTTTTCATCAGTTTTTGACAAAGTTGCTGGGCTGTTTTCAAGCTGGCATTTTGGCTCTCCTTTTCTTTCCTGTGCGTTGGCTCGGCTTGAGATGGCTTTTTGGAAAATGCAAATATTTTCCTACAATACGTAATTTCACGATTTTTTTTTTCACTCTCTCTTCATTATATTAAGAATAAAAAAATGTAAAGTTGAAGATTATAATTGCAATGTTGAAAAAAAATAAAAATCAAGATAATATATTCTTACACGTATTTTAAAATTATATTTATCCCATTGATACGTGAACACAGATTAAATTGATTTTCAAAGATTTTTGTTTTAAGTAGGGGTGGCAATTCGTGTCTCGTATTGTGTCTTATCGTGTTGACCTTTTTTTGGACCCAGACCCGACCCAACCCATTTAGTAGTATTTACTTATCGTGTTGTGTCGTGTTCGTATCGTGTCTTGTCGTGTTATCCATTAACGACCCATTAAGACCCATTTAATAATCGTATCTTAATGATAAACAGATATTAATGGTATTACAATCCATATACGACTCATTTAAATTTTAAACTCATTTATGACCTAAATTAAAATAAAAAGATAATTCAATACAAAGAAAAAAATAACAAAACCAATCAACAAAATATATAACATGACTAAATCAACAAAATATGTTGTTCTATTTTATAAAAATGAATATAAAATTAAAGAAGGTATATATAAATATTAAAAATTATTTATTAATGGTGTCTTAACGTTCTTAATCGTGTCTTCGTGTTCGTGTCGTGTTCACCCATTTAATTATCGTGTTAATCGTGTCGACCCGTTTAAGACCCAGACCCATTAAGAGTGGACCCATACCCGTTTATTTCGTGTCGTGTCTCGTGTCCGGACCCAATTTGCCACCCCTAGTTTTAAGTCTATATCAACAACTCACCAAACATAGCAAAACCAAAAACAAGATCGCTCTGCTCGGCGAACCATAAACCCTCTAGTGTTCTTCTTCTTCTTAGTTGTGTTGCTTTTCATCTTCGCTTCCCATACAAGACCATGTGAACAGGACTTGTGGATTGAGATAGAAATTCCCAAAACCAAAATCTCCTTCACTTCCTCTTTGTTCTGTTGAAGAAAACTTCTCACTCTCATCATCGTCGTTGTTGTCAACCAAACTTTCATGCTTTACTAATTTTTTCTCACTCTTCTTCTCATTGTTTAGCCCCAACTCTAACCATTTATTGGTCTTTCTCTCAATCACAGTGCCATCGCCCTTCGATGTGCCACTAAGAAACCTAGTTCGATGGGCTTTCTCTCTCCCACTAGCCTCGCTGAGCTCTCGCGTCGTCGTGATCAAAATCTCTTCGCCGTGAATAAATACTGTTTAGGGCTAGATCTATGTTCGTGGACTATTTCTTTAAATAACGAGCCTCCAAATGGCTAAAAACCAAATGATCCCTACGAAATGGGAAATTTTGAAAAAGTCACTTTTAGACAACTTGTTTTCAAATATACCACTTAAAAAAAAGAGTTTAGAATTGCCCTTCTTTTTCTTACAAGTGATGAAGATAAGAAAGGATAATGGGGGTAACATAATAATTTATATATTAAAAAATGGCATTACATGCAATAGTGATATATAATGTAAACATGAATCTCAAATATGGCATGAGATCAAATTTTCTCATAATATTTTTTATCAGTCTCAATTTGGAGCTAATGCGCTAAGACATTTTACTTCTTTAAAAAATATTATTATTGACACTAATAAATTTCATCAACAAAAAATCTCCAACGAGCACGAACCAACCTAAGCTAGGATTATACAAAACACAAAAACAAAGGTCAGAAGTCAGAGAAGGGCATCGTGTGTGTCGCGTGTTTTGGCTCTTCGATGCTTAAGTCAGCAAAGTTCACAATAGTGTTATTTGGGTTAAGTTGTGATTAGAAAAAAATTACTAATCAAACAACATTTATTTTGAGAGACCCGACCTACCTAACTTCCTCTTTAAGGAGATTGTGTATTTTAGAAAGTATTCTAATTTGAGAGCATTCAAAAATATATCGTAATTATCTCTAAGAGATTTCAAGAATATTTTTTTATTTATTTGAATTTATATTTACCCTAAATGATAAAGTCTTTTCTTGATATGTTTATAAATTTGGAGATGAATCTCGTATTGATTGTGCCTTTGTGAGGAAGGATCCAAAAGATCATGTAGTCAGGAAGATACTTTAAGTTATTGGACTCGAGTGAACTTACAAAAATTACTAGATAATAATTATAATTATCATTAAACATTTTCTCTTAATACCCCATAAAGGGAAAAACAAAAAATAGGTGAAATTTTCAGTCGAAAATTTTATGATAAAAAACGACTGTGAACTATCATATTAGTTTTTTTAAATACGAGACTCACTAAAAAATAAAATAAATTTAATAATTCATAATTATTTTCTGCCGTAAGTATCAAACCCCTATTGAGGATTTTTTTTATAATAAGATTTTTTTTTCAAAGCAAAAATTAAAAAAAAAAGAAAAAAAAAGGGGTGTGCTAGAGCTAGCTATCAGCGTGACTGAGTGAGCCAGCCAAGCCAAGCCAAATAGTGGCGAGAGACAAGTGACAACTCAACCCTACCCCATATTCCACTCATTCCTTCTCAATCTAACATATCTCTCATCATAATATATCATATATAATATATATATATATATATATATATATATATATCTTTCTAAACCATTCCCAATTTCCCAAACACAAACCCGTGCACACCACATGCATTAACTCACAAAACACAAAGCACAAAACCCAAACCCTACTTTCTCATCTCTACAATACATATCATATCAGATATATAATTCTCCCAATCTCTTCCCAAAAACACGCAACACCAAATCCACCCAAACCCAAAAACCTCTCTCTCTCTCTCTCTCTACAAAAAAGCTCACTTTGATTCGACTCAGTCGATACATGGCAGACATAGCGAGGCCGACCCCATCAGTCTCCGGCCGCCACGGCGCCCGCCGGCAGCAGAGCCGCTTGCAGAGCCGCGCGCCGGCGTCGCTGCAGATTAGCCCCGCCGCCGAGTGGAAGGTGGCCATCCCTCTCCTCTCGCCTCTGGTCTCGCCGTCCTCCGAGCCCCATCAGCTGCCCGAGATCGCCTCTCGCCCCGACGATCAGCGCCGCCACGCCGCCGAGCCCGACAAGCCCTCACCGGCGGCGGCGGTGTTCAAGAAGTGGCAGCACCCGGCGGCCCCGTTCTGCTGCGAACCGGCGCCGCCGGTCAGGCCGTTCGTGCCGGTTTAGAGATAATTATTTTTTATTCAAAAAAAAAAAGTGTATATTTGTTGTTGATGAAATCTATATCAGAGAGATTGATTGTTAGTCAGCCATTGAAGATCTAACGGTGTATGCTTGAGCTAGGCTTTTTTTTTAATTTTTATTTTCAATATCTGATCTAACAGTATCTACCAAATGATTTTTTTTTTTTGGGCCAATTGTACACATATTTGAGTTTTTTTTTTTTTTTCCCTCTTTCTATGCATTTTGTGCTTTGGGGTGTTTTTTTTTTTCGCATATGTGTTGAATTATTCATTTAATTAGTCCTAATCTTGCTGAAAACTATTCACATTTTAGTGTAAATTTTATATAGTCATTAAGAGAGAAATGGCTTAGTGATACTGATTAAAAGAGCATAATTTTCAGATGATTACAATGAAAATGGCGTTGCTTTTTCTATATGAATGGAAAATATTCTGAAAATATAGAGGAAAAATTACCATAAAACTCAAAAGACCAAAACTTAGCTGGGGTTAAATGTGAGAAAAGTTTTCAGCAAATGGACTAATGTGAATATTTCAACACGTATAATAATATTCTCAATTATTGGTATTTAATCAAATAACTAATGGTCTCAATTATTATTATTATTATTGATATTATACATTGTCTCATTTTGTTGTGGTCAAACAGTCTACACACACCGACAACGTATATAATTCTCAACAGGATTAGATTTGAACGGTCACACACTCTCATGAGATTCATGTATGCTTTAGGAAAATTAAAATAAAAAAAGGCATAAATTTATTCTAAGTAGAAAAAAATGTATGGTTGAAAAAAAAAACATATAAACGAGTGTAAGAAAATTTAGATGCTTTTCTCAAGAGACAAGACGTCTTATTGATATGCATTTTTATTCCAGTTTTTTTTTATGAATATATATATATATATATATATATATATTCATAAACAAACAGCGAGAAGTGCCCTCGGTCAATGCATTAACTTTTATTCTACGATTAAACAAACAAATAATAAAAGAAATTTTATCGCTTTTTCTCAAGGGATTCCTTTGGAGCAGATTGAACGGCAATAGTAAATAGTCAAATATTCTGTGACGTGAAAAAGTTTTAGAGCTCAGAACTTCTGAGTCAGATTTGAGCTTAGATTAGTTAACAATTGATCCATGGTATTGGGGTCAGTGAATATTGTTGGACCACTTTTTGAAGTTGTAGATAAGAATATATATAAATAACCATCTTACAAATTGTCGTATCTTCACAACATTTTTCATTTTGTCTTCATTTAAACAAAAAAAAAAAATCATATCTGATCTTCAATATTATCATTTCATTATATGGTGGTTGATATATGTTTTTCCATCACATGATGGATTGGTTCTCAGCAAAAGCAAAAGTGTATTTGTATTTGTAGATGTTGATGTTAATGATATCAATGTCATGAAAACTAGAATATATATATATTAAGAGCTAGTTATACTTTTGGCCATATTTGTGGCTTATATTTAAAAAAAAGGCATACATTTTAAAAAATTAAGATATTAGTCATTAGAAATAAAATTCATACATGACTAGACCAAAGTACCATCACTTCACTAAATCTCACCAAAAAAAAAAAAAAATCCCCCGAAATAACCATAGGAGCGTCGACCCTTTCTTCTCTTCCAAAGTCGATCTTTCATTGCCACCATTGAGGGCAACCTCAGAGCTCTATCTCTCCTCTTATTTCCAGCACCACGATTGGCACGCTCTCCTTCGTGAATCAATGCCGCCATGGATGAGTTTGTCGAAATCAACACCGAATCGCTACCATTTGCCCTCGAATCTTGTATATCAGCTGTAGTCTCGCTCAAATTTGGCTGGAACGTATGGGATGGATATTGGCTCTCTCTTTCTCTCTCTTTGATTTTCTTTGATTATTATTATTTTTTGGAATGAATTTAGGTTAGGTTATGGTTTAGGATTATTTAGAATTGTTTTTTGTTGTTTGTTTGAAGCTTTTGTAACTTTTAGTTCAATATAACATAATAAATTTTAGTTCAATATGTAACAAATTTGTTGCAGATCGTAACAAAATGTTACGATCGCCTAAGTATAAAAAAAAATTTCAATGCATGTATCTAAAAAAATAACTAAAAATAAAAATGACAATTTACTTATTTTTAATTCGTTGACTAATTACTTAAAAAGGTGTTTAAAAAAGGGTACAATTACAAAAATGACCATTTAACCAATTTTCTCGACCAAAAAAAAAAAACCTCAATTTATCTATCAAAACTTTAACACACTTTTTTAATTTCACGTTCATCCTTTCTAATAAAAGACATACAAACTTCTTTATAAGAAAAAAATCTCTCCGAGTAATAGTAATAATAACAATATTTCTTGTTGTTGTCATTTTTATTATTATTATAAAAATCACTCCAAATATTTCTGTATAACAATAATCATCACCATCGTCATATATATGGACAGATTTTCTTAATTATAATAATCATAATGCAATTTATTATTGTAATCTGCGATGTTTGGAGGTATATAAAAGTGATCAATATTGTGACTCAACCTAGGCAGCAACATGGTGAGCCAACAGATATATATATATATATATATATATGATTTAGAAGAAAATATTATCTCATATATCTGATAATGCGATATATAATATGTGATCATATATCTCAACCACTGAATGTTGGATCTCACCGAAAACCAAACGTACAAGCCATACCGGAATATATAGCTGTCTGAAGATCCATGTATATTTCAATATTACACACACACACACATATATATATATATATATATGTATATGTAGTTTGACCACTTTGATTGTGTGACAATCTAGAAATTAACTAACTTGTAGATCTAGAAACACCTACATCACAATTATTTTAGGCCATTGAATTCCTTAACCAATATTATGACTCATGAGAGATCTAACTCTCGAAGTTAGGTCACTAACTCATTGGAGCCATTTTTATTTCTTTTGGTAATAAAGATTGATCAGTTGTTTAATTAAATTGTTTCTTCACAAGTTTCAGTGTTGAGTAGTTGTATGTTAGTTAAATAATATGGATAGTATTAATAAGTGCAATAAAGAACTTTGAAAAATCCGTTAGCAATTGATGGGGCTATTTATATATGAATAATGCTATTAATATATATATATATAGCTCTTTTGATTGTACATATGTCTCATACATTCTAGCAATGGACTGAATCTAACGGGGTTTTTTTTTATAATGTTAAAATGTTATTTATTAGGTCTAATAAACGGGTCTTAAACTGTTAAAATAATACTATTATAAATATTTAATTGATAGGTTGGCATGTTGTAATAGGTTGATTAGACAAGATTATGATTAGTAAGTATGCTTACATATCGTGTTTATGTTAAACGGTCAAAATTGATTGTGTTTGAATTTAGTATTTATATATGTATATAAATATGTCATAGTTGAATTTCCGTAAATATTAGAGTTTTGCATATCAGAATGATTTATATTCGTTTGGATACAAATGCAAATCATATTTACTCTAACAACATAGTTTATGTTTGACTTTTTGTTAGTGTAATTATTGTAACAATAATATTTAAACTATTTTTTATTTTTTTTAATTTGGATTTCAATCCAAACAATAATGATTCAAGTGTAATATACATTGTAGTATGTTCAAAATAGGTGTCCAAATTTGATTATTTTTGAAAGAGAGACTTTGAAAAACACATTTTTATGCACTATTAATAATTAAAAAATAATTGAGTAAATAATTATTTTTTGGATGATGTTTCAAGAAAATAGCTAGTATTTCGATTAATTAAGTAATGAGTCATTTTCTTAACTGCTTGATGATGTGCATTTATCTTTATGATATTTGTTATATTATGTAATAGTGACTAATAACTTAATTTTTTGAAACATTGATCATTTCTTTAAAACAATATTGATAAAAAATAGTCAAATACCAAATAATTAAAGTTGTGAATGTGTCATGCCAGTCCAGCTCATTCAGGTTTGTGCTTATCGTGCTTCCGGCTTCGTGCTGTTCCTTTAGTGAAAATTATTCCCAGGTCCAGTCCGTAATTTTTTTTATAATTAAGTCGTGCATTTTGGTCAGTCATGCCAAGCCGTGATTGGGTCATGCCACTATTATGCTTTACAAGCATAAACATTTTTATACTAATTATATACTTATTTTGTGCTCATCGAATAAATTATTATTTAATTTGAATTTAAACATTTGTACGTGCCAAATGATTTTGGCCATTTTTCTAGTTAAGATTTTTTATTTTGTAACATTGCTATTATTAATGGTACATCAATGGACGTCATTCTTCAAATAATCTCTTAACAAATAAGGCATTTTGAGCCAATAATGTATGCCTTTTTACATTGCACTTTTAATCTATGCCTCAAATTTTATACTATAAATATAGAATAAAAATAAATGAAGCACACTACTTAGGACATAGACTATTAAATAACGGCCTTTGTTTTTATTTAGCAATTCTCTTAAAATAAAAAAAATCTATCCTTAGATTGTCCAAAATGGACCTCCAATGAAGGCGCACATCAATAACGTCTATCACTAGAGCTAGTAATGGGCCTACATGCAACTCAAAACCCAGTAGAATGTTGGGTCCCAAGGTTGGCTAGCCAGAAATGGGCCTCTTTGGGCCCATTTGATAAATTTATTAGCAAGCAATACTGCTGTTGCCTGTGAGTGAGTGTAAAGTTTTAATAAAAGTATTGTGGACAATTTTTATTATTATTATAGCATTCATGTGTTGCACATTTAAATTTAACTTAGTTATTACACTAATTAAAACAAATACAAGTTAAGCACTGTATAAGATAAAATGATTGATAACAATTTATCTCATGTATTTTATAAATGATCTCTAATCAGTTGAATTTGTCCATCATATTTGGTTACATGAAAAATACTTTTTATCATCATCGGTCACAATTTATAACAGTAAATTAGAATTATAATCCATTTTCATATCTGTTTTTATTGTATACTATATATCTATTATCTTAACACGCACGACAATGCTTATAGTTTGTAAGTATGGACATTAGTGCTTTAATATTGAACATAGAAAAAGATACCAAATCAATTGATTAACCAAAATTCTAGAGAAAACAACAAAAACAAGCTTCCGTGTAGATTAAGGCCTTGGTTGAGAGGTTACAATCTGTTGAACCAATCCGATGAGAAAAGCCAAAAATGGTCAAAAAAAGGCTAATCAAACACTAATTATAAAACCACCCCCCAAAAACATCACCATTTCTTCAATGAAAGTGACATATGTAATTCAATTACGTTTTCTTAGGAGAGAATATATATTGATCATCATGAGAATTTATTAGTATTAAAGTACAACATCTCTCTAATATTATTATTATTATTCTCCACCATTAAAGTGAATCCAAACACGTACTTACATGCAAACGGAGGGAAATTAAAGTGTTACATCAACTAGCCCAATATTTTGTGCTTTCTTTTTCTACTTTTGTTTTTTCATTTCAACATATCTTCCTCCACATACTCTTAAAAAATGTTATATATATAAGTATATATGTATATATATTCCTTCATGTCTTTGGACTTTACAGTGTGATGTCATATTCACAAATAAGCCAAGTCCCATGCAGACACTACTTTTGCCTTGACAAGGATGATCTCTCTTCTACTTTATTTTTTCTTTTGTATAAATTATTGTATCCACTATACTTTCAACTCTTAAGGACCTCAAATGAAGTTTCTTTTTTTTTTTTTTTTTGCCAATATTGAGAGTCTGCCATTGTGTGGCATTTTTGGCAACAAAGAAGGATCATATTTCTACTTTATTAGGATGAAGAGATTATAGACAATTAATTAATTTTTCTCAATAAAGTGAAAAACCCCTAGTCAATACAAAGAAGATATTCCGTAATGATATTGCAACCTCTTTGCAATCTTACTTGATAATTAAGGTCAAGAAAGGGCATTATATATAGACAACTGACTTATTGGGTCAAGGCAAAATGCACTCAGATATTGCCCAAAAATAATTTTTATTTTTTTTAAGGCACACTGAAATGATGAGGCAAAAATAGGAAAACGTGGTCCTCTATTCCTGCCTAAAGCTCATTTGGTCCCCTAAAACACTTTCCGTATATGGACAAAGTACACACAATTCCACTTACAATATTACATATATATATATATATATATATATATATTCCAATTTTGAAAACTGCAAATTAAGGATAATATTGCAGTGTCGGAAAGGCTTGAAAGAAGTTCAGAAAGAAAGTGCATAAACAATGTCCACTTCACTGCAAGCTTGCGTAGGCAATGGGGCAATCTAGCACCGACTTTGACATACCAACATAAACTTCTTTGGAGGTTTTTTTATTTATTTTATATTTATTTAAAAAATAAATTATTAAAAAAAATAAATCTTACTATCTAATTCTCATTGCAAATAATACACGTCTACATATAAACCATTAAAACATTTCTAAGGCGAGATTTTTATTACCTCGATTTCTAACACATAATTACAATCTCTAACAAAACAATAACAATAAATATAATATTACGTACTATTATATAGATATACATGTGGTATATGTATAACTTGTAGAAAGCTCAAATATAAGTAAAGTGGGTTTTTTCTTTTCCCATGCCCGTTGAATGCTCTACCGACTAGTATAACAATTGTGGCCAATAATTTCTTGCAATTTGACAAATTGAGGTCATGACTTTCACATCATCATCTATATGTGAAGATGGTCAAATTTAAATTTTTAGAACCCTTTTGTTCATTATGGGTCTTATATATATAATATTATATATATTTGCAAGATTGTGCTAAAAATTAATCATTTGAAATACATGTGATCACGAGTTAAAATCTTTGAACTTAGATATATATATATATATATATATATATATATATATACACACACACACCAAAATAAAGGAGTGAGAAAGCATTAACTACTTTTCATATGATCTCATCTCCTTTTTCTATATAATTTAATTAAGTTGCACGGGAGTTCAAGATGAATTAATAAGATTCTCTTTTTAATTTCAATGTCTTAATTACTTGCTCAATAAACCATTATGATTATAAATTTGTTCTAGTTTGAAATTTGAGAATGATATAATGTGAAGACGTATTCTAGTTGCTACAACAAAGTTTGATACAAAATTTGACCGAATAAACTTATACCAACTAGGTTATCACATGTAGCCATTGTCTTGACTTTGTGATGTGTGTATGAAATACAAAAATGAAGTTGATTTCATGATTATAAGTTCATTTTATATCAGGTCGGATCAGAATAGAATTATATATCTTATTATTATATTTTAGTTATGAGAAAGATATTATTTATGTCGTTACGTTCTATTTGTATTTTCGAATTAATATGCGTACGAAAATAGGTGAAATACTCGTTTATTAATCGTGAATTCAGTGAGAGTAAACTTATAAACTTATCAGACTATCAAGAATCACCATTTAAAATAAAATGAAAAACAAACTAATTAGAATGTGTTGTTTACTAAACTACGTAGCCTGAATAAGAATAGTTGTATATTTTGCAGATGCTATTTTTTTTTTAATTGAATAATGTCATATGAAATAAGAATGAAAGAAAGAAAGTAAGAAAAATAATATAGTAATACCCTTATTTTTAGGGAAGGGTTTTAATCACAAGGTCAAAGGTGGGAACTGGGAAGCAATAAGTTACCTATATGGCTATATTGTCGATTTAAAATTACAAAAGTGAAAGTAAACATAGAATTTAAAATTTAATTCTCTCTCCTCTCAACTTACGAGTGGTATTGTAACGAGCAAGCAAATATGTCAAGACTCGAGACAATATAAGAACCAGAAATAAAAACAAAAAATTTACTCGGACAAAACCTTGATTACAAGTTTTTGGAGCTTTTCTTTGTGCCCAGATTAACATTATATCACAAAATATACGATGCGAGCTGTTACAACACTACAAAAAGCAGAAGAAGATAAAAAGACTTAGTTATATATAATAATTAGGTGGCAAAAAAAAAAAAAAAAAGGTAGACTCTATAGGTGGGAGGGCTTAATATTTCTATTCCAGTGTTTTCCAAAGACTATTGTTTATATTACCGATTTTTTATTACTATTCTTCGCAAATGAAGATTATGTTCAAGTACTATTAATTATAAGACATGGCATATAACCTTCTACGTAAAATTATAGTATTAAAATATTAGTATATATAAACAGTGATATGACGTTTGACATTATTCTTTATCAAAACATCACTTTCACTCCTCTTAAAATTATTAATTCGAGTGGGGTAAATCCTTTAATTAGATGTATTTAAAAGTTCAAACTTCGCATTCAAATGAAAGTTAAAATGTGCAAAAAAAAAAAAAACAATAATAATAACTAAACCCGTTTGTAAGCAATTTCCATGCTCTAAGGACTTGAAAATGGCATTTCTCTAAATTCATAGAAAGAAAAAAAAAAAAAAAGAAGAAGCAACAAAGCTTCTTTTCCCACCATGAATTAACCAAACCCAATATCAATCATATTTATGCAAAGCTCGAGAGGTATAATTGGTTGGCCTTCTTTTTCTCTGTCATTATTCGTTTGCTCTTTTGTGGATTGAGTGTCTCATGTGGGGCTGTGGAGAGTCATAGCCCTCAAGTAAGAGTATAGAAATAGTCCCAAATAATGAAAAACAATCCACCAACTCCCACTATATATGTTTTAACTTTTGACTAAATATATAACTAACTTCCACATATCAATACTATTTTGGTCATGTTACATTCTTTAACATCTTTTTTCTCTCACTAATGACAAAATGTAAATCAATTAGAGCACAATTGCAAAGCTAGAGACCTTAGAAAGGAACGTTTGATAAGGGAATTTTTGTTATTTTCTTTCTTTCACATCACATTAAACTATTGCCAACATTTAAAGTCTTCTAACCCTCCAAATTATCTCTCTCTCTCTCTTTTTTTTTTCATGATAAAAGAGTCGGATTGTATACGTTAGAAAAAAAAAAGGGAAGAGAGAGCTAAAGGGAGAGAGTAAAATGTAAATTACGATGATGGCTTACTAATTTTTTTCTCCCTTGTGGAACTAGAGATATAAGTGGCAAGTTCTGAAAAGTTTATTGTAATATAAAGGTTTATATTAAAGAGTAACTTTGTGGTTGAGATTTAATGATTATTTTTCTAATCCATGTAACATGTATTATAGAAAAAAATCTTCAATAAGGTACGCCGTATACTGGAAAATAACTTTTGGATCCTCATATTTAGTGTTTTATCTTTTATTTTTAAAAGATAAATTTAATGGTCTAAGATAGTTCTATATTGTGAAATACCCTATTGAAAATTTTTCATATATTATAAACATGGATTGGTAACATGATGCATGTGATTATCAAATAGTAACATGCTTTATTCTAAAATAGCGATTTTTGTAGTTTTTTTTTTTAAGGTTTCCTTATTCTTATTTTCCGAACACTGGCCACCAAGCCCTTCCAAATTATTAATCATAGGGTGAAGTAGGCAAATACCCAGAATTTATATAACAATAAAAATAAATACCCAAACTTTTGAAGTAATTGAGTTTCTAGTCAATTTGTGAATTACTTGCACATGCTTTTGGTAACAAAGTGAATTACCACCACTTACTACAGTGTAAGTAATTCCATCTTTTGGGTAGTTAGTTACATTTTTTAAAAGATTGGGTAATAACTTACATTAAGTTTTAAAAATTGGGTATTCACTATAATTTCTCTTAATATCATATCTTTTTTAAAAAATCTGAAAAAAAAAAACAAGAAATGGATATTTGCAATCCCAAAAAACAAGAAAAGGATTAGAGGCTTTTCCTATATTTTTTCCCCTAAGGGGTATCAATGTAGTTTTGGCAAAAATAGAAGGTGCTAGTGCAATTGTTGGATTTTGGGTGGATTAGATTTAGATAATAGATGGAGAAGGTTCAACTCACACAAACCGTTATTTTAAAAAAGGGCAACAGACAAGTATCAAATACAAATAAATTAGGTTCTTTGAAAAAAATATAAATCAGGAGCAGGTAAAACCTAATTTAGATTAATATATCCCATTATCATATTTTGCAAGCACAATGACAAATTCATCGACAATGTTCAAATAAATTACAAAAATACATAGCACACAACATATTTTCTTCAAGATATACAAAATCTTGACTTTGGAAAATCTCAACTTGAAATTATAGTTTACCTACCGGTTGACAATAGAATTGCACTTTCACTTCTTTAAGAAGGGTGGACAATATCTAGTGGGCTTTTTTTTTCTTTGGTACAAATGTGAGCACATACGAATATTCATATTTATATATATATATATATATATATATATATATATATATATTCTGCTCTGCATGTGAAAATAGGTGAGGTCAGAGCTGAGAATACTGAGCAGCATAGAAAACATGTCGTTTTTGGTTTCAAGTCAAAACCAAAATACCATATTTTTTTCTTCAAAATGAGACGTTTTGGTTCCTTTTTATGACATAGTAGACCATACCCAACCCCACAATCAATGCCCTTTTAGGCATTTTGAGAACAACAAGACCGTCCTCTCATTTTGGTTTGCCTGTACCACTAAACCTCCCATTCACACCACTCCAATATGAACCAAAGGAAAACCATATTTTGAATACAAAAAGTACGGCCAATTATTTATTTTATCATAGAATTCTCACTCATATAATATAGTATTTTTAATTTGTGGTTGCCGATATAATCCAATGGTAATTTTACAACAATTTTTTGCGAGAAGTCTTGAGTTTGTTTAAATCCACTTTCATCCAATTATAAAAAGATGAAATATAGTTATAAATTGGGCTTCATATTCAGTATATCAACTGCAATTATACACTAAAATAATGAATTGAAAAGAAAAAATAACAAAAATACAACTCATTGTAATAAGGAAAATTAGATGAGTTTTAATGTTTTACAATCATTTTTAATTTTATTATTTTTACTTTATAATGGACTATTACAAGATCGTATAATATATTATAATAATTATATTCATTTGACGCATCGTATTGTCACTGTAGTGTCTAAACTCTGATTGGATATAAAATAAAATCTATGGATGTAATTGCTGTTAATTGAGTAAATCCGATTGAAGTTGGCTACTATAGTAGAATATTCTATTTTTAATTATATTTAACAATAAATCAATATTTTGATTAAGCGATGATATCACTAAGTGACCATATTAATAGTTGCATAACAATTTATTTTTATGCACATTTAAAAAATTAAAGATTCTTAAGCAAATATAAAGGTTTTTTGAACGATGTTTTAAGAATAGCAAATATAAATTTTTTGAATGATGTTTTAAGGCCATCGACAACGGGATGTTATAATAGAGTACATGCCCAAAATTTGCACTCCAACCCAGCGCTATATCATAGCGCTATTTTGACAATTATGAATAGTGGTACGCTATATATAGCGTACCACTGTATAACGCTATTTTTTTTTGTTTTTTAATAATTTTTGTTGTGTGGGGTGAAATTATAAAAAATATAAAATTAATATAAAATATTTTAAAAATGAAGATATAAAGAATGTAAAGAGAATATATTTTTTTAGAGTAAGAAATAGAGTATTGGGTTGGAGATCAAATACTGTTTGATTGTGATATTTACTCTATTTTAGAGTATTATATACTCTATTTTAGAGTATTGGGTTGGAGATGGCCTAAGAATATCTCAAAATTTTCATAATTTGATGTTCTGTTCCTGTTAGAGTTTGACTTTCAATTTGTAGGTTATTTTTCTAAATTCTAAGAATGAAAATAACAATAAAAAAAACGTGGGAGGGAGGATAGTTTTGAAAAACCAAAGAGAAAAAAAAAAAAAAAAAGGTTTCTAAACCAACTAAACAATACACATTCAAAAATCTAAACTCTCTCTCTCTCTGCTCGGTCAGACCACTTTCAAATACCGATCCCCATTTCGAAAATATAATATTAAAATATATACACATACACACATACATACACTGATACACATATATATATACACACACACTATTTACAACAACTACTTAACACAAACTTGCTCAAATCACAACCACAATCCCATTCACAGCCAGAGAGAAACACTCACTCAAACACACACAAAACTCAAAAGCAAAAGTGAGACCCAAAAAAAAAAAAAAAAAAGGTCTCTCTTTTTCCCTCCAATCGATTACGCATTCTCTTCTCTCTCAATTCTCTGCCTCGTGTCTGTGCTTTTTTTTTTTGGCCTCAAAAACCCAACCCCAAAATTCACTGGTAAAAAGAAGAACTCGATTGCTCTGTACAACACTGGACCAAAGCTCAATGATTGTTTCCACTTTCACGCCTAAACGCAATCGATTTCGATTTCTCTCACTGGGCTTTTTGTTTTTTTGTTTTATGTTTTTGCAGATGCGATTGGGCTGTGTGGAATTGGGGTTTGTCTGAGCTCTCTGGTACGGGTTTTGGAGACCCAAATCGTTCAGCAATGGTCGCAGAGCCTTGGATTGTGAAGATGGGAAGTCAGGTGAGCACGAACCTCAAGCAAACCCTAGTCCTCCAGCCTTCGAAGAGGAACAAGAAGAGCCCCAAAACCCTAGACGCCATTGACGAGGGCAAGAGGAGGGAGAGCCAGAGCATCGGGATTCTCTCCTTCGAGGTCGCCAACGTCATGTCCAAGACCGTGTACCTCTACAAGTCCCTCTCCGGCTCCGAGATCTCCAAGCTCCGGTCCGAGATCTCGGCCTCCGAGGGCGTCCGAACCCTCGTCTCGGCCGACATGGACTACCTCCTCGAGCTCGCGCTCGCCGAGAAGCTCGACGACCTCAACCGCGTCGCCGCCGTGGTCGCGCGCCTCGGCAAGCGCTGCTCCGAGCCGGCCCTTCAGGGCTTCGAGCACGTCTACGGCGACATCGTCAATGGCGTCATCGAGGTCTCGGCGCTAGGGTTTCTGGTCAAGGACATGGACGCCATGGTAAGGAAGATGGAGAGGTACATCAACGCGACCTCTAATCTCTACGGAGAAATGGAGGTTCTCAACGAGCTCGAACAAGCCACGAAGAAGTTTCAGAACAACCAGCACGAAGAGAGCAAGAGAGCGTTTGAGCAGAAATTGGCTTGGCAAAGGCAAGACGTGAGACATCTCCGAGAGGTCTCGCTTTGGAACCAGACCTACGACAAGGTCGTCGAGCTCTTGGCGAGGACGGTCTGCACTGTCTACGCTCGGATTTGCGCGGTTTTTGGCGAGGCGGGATTGGCGAAGGACGAGGCTCCGCCGCTGAATCGGTCCCTCAGCAAGAGCAGCGGCGGTACTGTGGCGATCAAGAAGGGCTCGAGTTTTAGGCCCCGGGCTGCGGCGGACTCCAGGAGAGGCGAATTCGGCGTGTTTAGGACCGAGGATTTGGCTCTCCCGTGCGGGGCTAGCCCCGGGAGGCTCTTCATGGAGTGCCTTAGCTTGAGTAGTTCGGTTTCGAGGTTTGACGACGATGAATGTGGCAGCGGCGGCCGCGGCGATTATGATGAGAGGAGCAGCCAGGTTTCGGCCTGTTGCAGCGCTGCGACGGGCGGGTCGAGGAGGGAACCGAGGTATAATTCGAGCTTTTTGAGCCGATCGCAGATCATCGGCGCGAAGTCGGGCACTGCGGGCAACAATCACAGCGCGAGGTTCGGCCCCAATAGCCCGTTAGTTTGCCACGCTCCCCCCACGACGGTGGGAGGCTCGGCGCTGGCGCTGCACTACGCGAACGTCATAATTGTGATCGAGAAGTTGCTTCGGTACCCCCACTTGGTCGGCGAGGAGGCGAGGGACGACTTGTACCAGATGCTGCCGACGAGCCTGAGGCTGGCGCTGAGGACGAGCCTCAAGTCCTACGCGAAGGACCTGGCCATCTACGACGCGCCGTTGGCCCACGATTGGAAGGACACGCTCGACGGGGTGCTCAAGTGGCTGGCCCCGCTCGCGCACAGCATGATCCGGTGGCAGAGCGAGCGCAACTTCGAGCAGCAGCAGATCGTGGCCCGCACGAACGTGCTGCTGCTCCAGACGCTCTACTTCGCCGACCGGGAGAAGACCGAGGCCGCCATTTGCCGCCTCCTCGTCGGGTTGAATTACATTTGCCGCTACGAGCACCAGCAGAACGCGCTGCTGGACTGCGCTAGCAGCTTCGATTTCGAAGACTGTTTGGAGTGGCAATTGCAGTGCAGATCTGCTTATGTTGATTGACAGCATTCTTGGTTCAACTTCTTGAACAATTGTTGGTCGTTTAAGCCCAAAAAAAAAGATAGATTTTTTTCCCTTTTTTCATTACTTCTTCAATACTTACATGGAGAAATAGATTATGATTATGATGATAGTTCAATAGGATGTGAATATTTGAGCTTTGTCACACTGAAGAGTGAACACTTCAGTTGATTATCGTTGTTCCTTGCGAGGTATGGGAAGCTTCAACTTCAGTCCTCACTTCCAACTATTATTTAAAAAAAAAAAAGAAAAAGCTTTTCTTTTTCTTTGCCAAAATTGTATAAAATTTGTTTATGTACAGTTAGTAATTGGGGTTTTTTATTTTCCTTGATTGAAGATCTCAGTGCAATGTAGGGTTTTTTTTTTTGGTTGTTGTCTAAGCAAAGTCAAATAGAAATATAGTATTGGCTAATTTAGAAATGCTGTGTATCAGCAGGTCACATATGACCAAGCCATGAACTCCTCAATCATGATTATTTTGTAGATTAACTCTTGGTCTCTGAAATGATTTCATTTGCAAAAAACTTTAATACAATGTGATACATTCTTATTGGGTAATTTTATAATGCAGTTATGAGATCTGCACATATTTGTGAAAATTTTGTGAACATAAAAAGGTGGGCTATGTGACTTCACTATCTTGTATCAATGACAATGAGAGAGTTGCTTTGGAAATGACAGTGGCATGAAATATCTATCCTCTTAGCTCTAACTTATTAGATCTCTCAAGCAATTCATTGCATTTTTAGAAGATAGAAAACTGCAACAAGCTTTCCAAAGGCTCAGATTTATTCAATTTTATTTGCACAAAGGCCCTTGTATTGTTTTACGTTTTCTTTTTTTCACCACAAGAATTGATCTTCTAAACTATAGGGATACGTGTTGTTTGTTCTCATACTCGTCTATATCGCTTATATTCATACAGATTCTTGTGTCATGGTATTTTATATATTTGAAGAGAGAGCTGACCTAATATTTATGGTGTAATTTGCTTGTTATTTATCCCTTTTTTATGATAGTTTTGAATCTAGAAAGTAATGAGCTTAATTAAAAAAAAAAAAGTCTATTGAGCTTAGTTTAATGTTGATATGTACAATATTTTGTACTCTACTAGCTATTTTTATGCAAAAATGCCATTCAGACACTGACACCAGCTTGGCACACGGCAAAAGTAAGCAATAATTGAGTGCCGTATTTGTTGGGTCAACATTTTGTTGCCAGACTAAAAATAAGCTATAAAAAAATCCATTTTGCCAGGTACAATGAGCTTAAAATCCTTTGAATTATGATTGGAAAACATATCATATGTTTGTGTCTTAAAAGCCTTGAATAATCATGCTTAGTTCTCTAAATACATCACAATGCTTCCCTAATCAAACCATGTCCTTTCTTCTGCCGCTTTTTGTAGCACAAAAATTCACAAACATTCCAAGCAACCAAGTGATTTCATAAGAATTTTTTGATTCTTTTATTTAGGGCCGACTTAAAATTGCACAAATTAAGATTTTGACAAAGCACTTAAAGCGTCATTTCAATTTTCAATTATCAGCATTGTTCAATGTCTTAAGATTTAAAGCTATTGATAACTTGACTGTGTTGAAAATTGGGACTATATGCCTGACTAAAATTGTGGAGACAGTTTAAGAACCATGATGTGTAATAAACAAATAATCACAGAAGTAAAAGTTTTGGTGGCATAAGTTGCTTATGAAGTGAAACTACTCGTGCATTATGAATTATCTTTAATGTCTTTAAAACCATTTTTCAGTTTCTCTTCATTGAGGAAAGGTTGAATTTTGTAGAATTTTTTTTTTTTAAAACTTCCTCTTGCTGCTATTTTTCCTTCCATTTTTCAAGCTGTCAGGACAAAAGCTTAATGTTGCTTGCTTCATTAGTAATTAGTACGATGCTATTAACTACTATTAATACGACATAGTAAAGTACAAGTGTGCATAATAAAAGCCTATTCGGGGACTAGTGGTTTTTTAAAGGGGAAGAGTTTTCCGTATCATATTTTACGACAAAAAATGAATTAGATTTATATTTTAAAAAAATAAGGTTAATCGAAACAATAAATCTAACGATTCAAAATTAATCATGCTACCAGACATATCATGTCGAAGATTTTTCCTTTTAAGATCATACAGAAGGACAAAAGTTGAAAAGTGATATGAGTACTTTATTTATGTCTTTTAAATCCTCTTAGAGCATCTACACTCTTGCGTTATTCCCTTGCTTCAAGCTATTTTAAAGCAAAAAAAAGCTTAACCCTTGCTCTATTTTGGTGCTATATTTTGGAGCAAATGAATAGTATTGCTTCATTTTAATGCAAATGATCAGTGTTTGAGCAAAATTTATATAATCAATTTTTTTATTTCTCATGATATAAGAAAATTATATTTTAATATGTTAGTGTTTTATTTTAATGTATGGTTAAATGTTGTTGTATAATTTATAATATTTTAATGTTAATTTACATTGTTGTTGTGTTTAATTGTGAATGTAATGGATGTTATTAATAATTTAATATAATTATTTATATCTAATTAGCTTCATTAACTTGGAATAGCAATGTTAATTATTTTTATTATCATTTTTTTCAATTGTATTATGAAAATAGTTTTTTAAGAATACAAATTGATTATTATAATAAGAAAAAAAGAATATGAGAAGAGAATATTCTTTATAGAGTAAGATTTGGAATAATGGGGTGGAGATGATTGATAAATTTGGTGCAGAATTTACTCTAAAATAGAGCAAAAATTGCTCTTTTTTAGAATTAGGATTGTGGATGCTCTTAGCCATTATCTTACTGAAATTACAAAGAACACCAATGTCGTGCAAATCCCGTTCAGAAAGTAATGAGTTTACAATACATCATTGAACAAAGCTCAAGACTCTAGATTGAGTAAAGAGAGCAACTTTTTATTAAGTTGATAAGCATAATTCTGACATCAATTATAAGTCGATAATGCATCAACTAAGTTGTTTTTCGTTCTTGCATTTTCAAAAAGTGTCGAGTCTATCTGTACTTCATTTTAAAAGATTGATTAATAAAAATTGTGCAAATATAATATGATCGATTGGTAAGCAGAGTTATTGTTTGGTAAAATTTTGTAATTCAAATTAATATTTGGATAAGAGTTTAGTTATACTATCTGAATTGAGATTGTAAGAAAAAAATTTGCATTAAAAATGTCATATTAGTACTATAAATTGCATTGAATTACAATTTTTGTATCGAAATTGCTTATCAAACAACTCTAAATTTGTGGTGTCGATGTTGAATTTGTATGCTATCAAAGCGAGTGTGTAAGAGAGTGAAGTGATTATTGATAATGGAGAATAGTGTATTGTGAGCATTGGAAACAATGAATATGATTCCACCAAGGAAGACAGGTGATAGCATGTGGGCATTAAAACTTATGGGCACAAACTGGCCATTGTAGATTCAGTGTTGACATTAAATGGCCTTCAATTGTGTTTGTTTTATGGTGGTGTGGTTGGGCATCATTGGACTTAAAAGCTACAATGTGACCTCAAACATAACTCTCTCTTTTATCCATTATTGTCTTTTCACTCATAAAAGTGGCTCTACGTAATTAATTAAACCCTAACAGAGAGCAACCAAACTTTGTACTGTGAAAATTGAAATGAAAATGGCCCCATTTTTGTTTGCTTGTTTTGTAGGTAGGGACTCTTTGCCATGGTCCATTGCCACTCATGATAACACTTCATCACGTGACATAGAGAAAGTTGATAAGAGGCAAAACACAAAATTAAAAAAAATAAATATTTGATATTTGTGATCATAGGTTAGGTGGTTGATAGGTTGTGACTTGTGAGTATTCAAAACAGTGAGATTGGGACTATCGATTTAAATTTTTTGGTGTTATTTTTGGGATGTGATTGTGATAGAACATATTCTATTGTGAGCCATTGTGACTATTCAAAATTTATTTTTTATTTTTTATTTTTGGCTCAAATTTTGTAAAAATACAAAGGTAAGCCATAGTGAGTTAGAAATCTTTATTGGTTCTCACGATAGGTTTTTTTCTCTAAAAAGAAAAAAAAAATTATGCAATTTCAAAATTTTGAGAATATTATAAGAAATAAACGTTTTACTTTGTAGACCTTCTTTTAAGGAATATATAGATTTTACAAGTTTGACAAGCAGTGTGCAACTCCTTTTATTTTCACTCTATGTTTATAGTGTAAATTTTAGGACATAAATTAAAGAACAATGCTACATATACGAATTTTTTTAAGGGAGATTTTGAAGAATATCTCATTCTTGGTACAATAATAACCTATGTCCCATGTATGCTGCACTTTTAATTTATACCCTAAAATTTATACTATAAACATAGAGTAGAAATAAATAGAGCACATAACTTAGGGTATATATTAATAAGTGATATCAATAATGATTTTATTTTGAAAACCTCCATTTGGGGTATTGACGAATGTTTATCATCTTAGTAGAAGGATTTAATATTTAATCTATTAAAATACGACACAATAACTACCACATAAATTTGTATTAAAAATTTATAAAAAAATTAATATATCTAGTAATATTCTAAATTAAAAGTGTAACACACGTAAAGACGTAAAGACATATATTATCGTTATCATAAAAGAGGGCATTCTTCAAAATTACCTTGTATGGCAACTTAAAAGTTTAGGCCCATTAGGCAACTCTATTTGGGCCCAATGAAACACAAGCCTTGGGCTTCTTTATTCACTCTCCCCAACTGAACTGACAATGGCTTTCCCACGTTTTCTCAGCATCCAAACACCCCTTTAACCGTTCGAAAAAATATCAGCTTCACTCTCGTCGTCCTCGCCACCATTTCCCGGCTGATTCCAGACGATTCCTTGCTCGCCGGAACTCAATTCCTCAGAAGATTGAAGCCAAATTCCGAATCTTCTCTATCTGATTTCAAGCTATGAGTTACAGAAGGTAATCGTTCAACTCTTATCAATGTAGGTTTAGAGCTCATGAAAATTAAGATCTTAGTTTCGGATTTTCTTTTTACTTGTCGTGATGATTTCTTCTTCACTTTCTCGTGATCTGAGCTAAGATTTATTTCAAGATTTATCTTTTGTATTTTATTTTTGTGCAATAGTAGTTAAATATGGACAAAGTTTTATTGTTTTTTTATTTTACTTTTTTTTTTTTTGGGAAATTTATGTGTTTTGTGTGTTAATTTGGATTTATTGACGGAAATGGTGTAGTAAGACAATTGCGCGTGGAAGGAAAATGGGAAAGAATTTTATTTTCCATAGGGAAAAAGAAAAAGAAATCAAAGTTTATAATGGTCAAATTTTAGACTTTTTTTCACAACTTCTTTATTACATAAAAGGTTTGTTTTTTGGCATATTGTCTATATAATATGCTAAGTTAGCAAAATACTCATCTAAAATAGCCGGTTTATCAACAATTTAACATGGTATATCGGTGATATACCAAAATGAATTTTTAATTAGAAAACGAAAGTTGTGAACTTTATCTTAAATATAAGGTAAAAATTAGAGTAAGTGGCATCCCGGATTCCATATAATTATTTGTAATGTTTGTGAATTATGAATTTTGTGGAAATTTTTTACTTATCTGCTGGGAAGTTATTATATTGTAATTCTTGGGATTTGGGAGTTCTTAGTTGAACATATGCATTTGTTTGAGTAAGTTTATAAACTTTGTTTTATGTTGGGGAGTTCTTTGTTCTTTACAAATTCGGAATCTTCTTTCACTGTTTAGTCTCATTAGTTGAGGAAAAGTGAGAAGTGTATGCATTTAGATGTTTGTTTTGTATTTTTGGCGGATTATAAAACGAAGAAAAGAGTGGATTTCGTTGATTGCTTGAAGCTTTAGACTGAAGTTTTTCCTTTGCAAATTTTGATTATTTTTAGTAATCCCAATTCCGAAACTGTTTTTGGTCGTTTAACTTTTAATTTGTGTCATGATCATTTTGAGCTCAGAATCTATGCTTGCCCTTCAAAACACAATGACATTGCGCATAGCAGTCATCCAATTTTGGCGTATACGCTGTTTCACATATTGATATGCCAATGGCTCAACTAGATATATACTTGATTTTATTTCTGTTTTTTTTTTTCCCTCTCCAAAAGTTACTAGTCATAGTATTGTCATTGCTAGATAACAATTTATCTTTTTCAGGGACAACCGTTCCTCCAAGGCGGCTCTCTTTAATGACCTTGAGGAAGGTAGTCTTCGGGCTTCTTCCTCGTATTCTCGTGACATTAATGAGCAGGACAATGACAAAGCTGTTGAAAGTTTGCAAGACAGAGTTATATTTCTGAAACGAGTGAGTTTCACATCTAAGATTAACTGAAAAATATAGATTAGCACCTATTCTTTTGAGTTTCAAACGTACTTATATATTTTTACATGTGAATTTAGCTTCTATAAGTTCTCCATTTATGACCATTTTATGTATCTCGGGCCTGGCCATTCTCTAGTGAATTTTCAGGTGTGCGATGAGAGTAGCTCTATACATTCAAATTTATGTGAAAATGAAATTCTTAAAAGTGGCTAAACTGTAGACTAAGCATGCTCTAGGGAACATGAATCCTCTTTTGCCTTTTGTTTTGGGATTTCCCTTCATGGTTCAAATGTTAGGTATTACATTAAGCTGTACTGGCCTATCTTGAGTTCGTACTTACTATGAAGGAGATGGATTCAGATATAATATGTTCTCTCTCGAAAAGTAATTTTTGCTGGTTTGATACTCAATTTGTTGCTGACAGTTAACAGGTGACATACACGAAGAGGTGGAGAACCATAATCGTTTCCTTGACCGAATGGTATGCCAGTTTCAATTGTTAGGACCAACCATTTTTAAAAAAGGAAATACTAGCGTTTCTTTGTATTAATCTCATTATGCTGTAAAATTAGGGGAATGACATGGATGCATCAAGGGGTATAATGTCCGGTACCATGGATCGGTTTAAGATGGTACTACATTTGATCTTTCTACTCTTTATTATTAGTTTGATTTTAAGTTCTCCTTCTACGGCTGTCCAAGTTGGATGCTTGAGGTAATGTTGTTTCTTTGCAGGTATTTGAGAAAAAATCAAGCCGAAGAATGTGTAAACTTGTTGTGGGCTTTGTGGTTTCTTTCTTAATCATTTTCTATCTCATCAAGTAAGTTTTCTTTCAAGTTACTGCTTCCCTACTTAATTTATAATAACCCAATACTAATACTAGGCAATTTGATGTGAATATTCCTTTGACCCCTCGACATATCTAGGCTCGATTTTGTCGAGATTTGATCATTCTCTCTGCAAATTTGTAAATTTTATTTAGGTTATCTATCCATATGCCATGAGCAATATTTCACACGGAGGAGTACTATAGATCAAGTTGATTCCGCTAAATTGCTTGGTTCTGACAAGCTTTTGTTTTCAGGGTCCTCAGATACTTGAAGCATGGTTGATCTTGAAGTAAACAAGCTTGTCTGCTCAAATCTTCAACTACACAACAATTCTTTGTCAACATGTGAAGGAATAAGAAGAAAAAAAAGTGGTCAATGAGATTCACTTATAACTTTATTTTTGCCAAGAAAGCAACATGAAAAACCCCAATATGCTTGCAAAGCAGACCTTGGCAAGAATATAAATCTTATACCATACCAGTCTTAAAAAACTGAAATATTCCTGTTTGAAAAAATGATGTAGTTTTATTTACTCTACTATCAATTTAGTTACTATTTTTTTTATGTTGGTAATTTCAGCCATAATTCCTCACTCGTTACCCTTGTAAAGTTATAGTATGGTGCGTAGTATTTTCTCTTTCTTTATTTCTTTCTGTTGAAAAAGTTTTTGGCTATACTTGAACTGGATTTTCCTAATTTTGCAAATTTTTTTTTTTCAGTGGAAATGTTAGAAGCTCAGAATCTTTAGGCAAAAGGAGGAAAAAAAAATATATTCATAATTAGGTGATTATATTGCAAGATATTTGCTATACTAGAGAGCTAGGATTTATAGTGTCAAAATTAATAAATTATATTCGAGATGACTAAAATAAAGAAGGTTGGTTGGTTTAGTGGTTAGATTTTCTCATGATGCACTTAGGCTCGAGTCTCTCGTTCAGTCATGCGCATTGAGCTTGTAGTGGTCAGAATTTAGTCCATTCTTCGAATAAAATTGATTTTTTTTTTCTTTCAAGTATCATAGATCATAGTGGTTTGTCATGAGATTTGGCGCGGGGTATCAATGATCTCCTTTTTGTCAGGTGTAAAAAAACAAAAAACAAAAAACAAAAAAATGACTAATTTTTTTATTTATTTTTAGTATGACACCGAGAGACAATACCACATATTAATGATTTTGCGTAAAAAAGCATATTCGAGTCACAAAATTAGTTTGTGGACTTAGGTTTATTAGAGCATCTCTTATAATGTCAAAGTTATGTGTCAAAATCAAAATTTAATATTTTAACATAAAAAGTATTTTCTAATGCAATGTCAATATTGGCATTAAATTTGGCAAATATTATACATGATGTCAAATTTAATATCAAATATAACATAATGTCAAATTTTAGTATTTGAAGTAGAGCATTAGTTGGTCAACTTTTAAGTATTTAATTAAAAATTAATATTTTATTCAAAAAATTCCTTCTTACCAAGAAATTATTATGAGTATTTATAATTTTATTTATTATTGGTTAGCATAAATTATTTTTATTAGTTTTTGTAACTAAAAAATAATAAAATAACAAAAAAATATTTAAAATAACATTTGTATATTGAAATATCAAATAATAAATATAATATTTTTATATTTTTGAGTGTCAAATTTGATATTAACATTGGTAATTACATTAGAGATAGTCTTAGCAGGGATGTTGTGCTGCAACTCAGAGCCTTTGAATTTTGCAGCTTCAACATTTAATACGATTATGATGATGAAATTGTGGGTCCCAAATATAAATTTTTTGGTCTCCATTTTGACTATTTAGGCAGCTCATCCAATTAAGGCAATTATCAAATCTCAATCATTTAGACATCAATTAGATCCAAAACTGCGACACAATTGCCTCAAAATTGATTTAAACACGTATTAACTTCTTGGCATATTTGAGCTCTATGCAATAAGTCTCCAACCAAAAACCAATTTCTTCTTGTGTCTCAACTAGCCAACATGTGGGACTTTTCTGTTGCCATATTTATGTTTTAACAATAATGTTTTACCAAAACTTGTATATATTATCAAATAAGAAGCTCAATACTTTCTCCAATAATAGAAAACAAATGTTCACATGTAACACGCAATACTTATATTCAACAATTGAGTTCGCAATTGTGGGCGGTGACAATTGTTGTGTATACGGCGTAAAAATCGTAAGAAATAGTCAAAAATAAAATTTATTTTTAAAATCCAGTCCATGTTTCAAAAAATTAAAACAATAGTCATGTTATAAATTGTATAACAGAAAAGTGTTACACAAAATATAACACATCTGTAAATATTTGTAAAATATTTTGTAACACTTTAAGTTTTACTCATTATTTTTTGAAGTGTTAAATAATATCTTACAAATATTTATAGATTTGTTATATTTGGTGTGACACTTTTCTGTTACACAATTCGTAACATGGCTATTTTTTTTTTTAATTTTTTGAAACATAGACTATCGTTTAAAATAATCATTTAATTTTGGCATATTTTTGCAACTCACCTTAAATAAAAATGCGAACAAATAAGTTCTAATCCAATTCATTACGCGAGTGGTTTAATACAACAAAAAGCTTAAGTGGTGTTTTCCAATATTATAATTTTTAGTTCTAATGTACATTCAAATGCAATTATTGGGTTTTTGAAACTTTTTTTTAATGCAATGGTGGGAAACGCACATGAATTAAAAGGTACTAGAGAGTAGAGTGTATAGACATAAGTTGTACTAGACTATATGACTCGGCACTGATAGTGAACCATCGTTGACGAACTCACTATCCTCAATCCTTCATATTACCAAAAAAAAAAAAAAAAAAACCACTATCCTCATAAGATTGATGTGACACTAGAGAGAGAGAGAGAAGTGAAATGCAAAACTTCTTTATTTTTTGGGTAATTGGCGCCGGAAGTCCCTATACTTTTAGTCTGTATACAGTTTGGTCCTCAATCTTTTTTATTAGGCAGAAATCTCCCTTAATTTTTTTTCTTTTGGCAGTCACAGTCCAATTGGCAAAAAAAGTGTTAAATTTGGATGGAATTTCTCAAACAAACATCATGTGCCTTCTTCTATTATTATCAAAGAGAAAAATTTGGGCTTCCATCGTCAAAAGGCATCTTCAAAAATCGAGTGGCGGTGTGAGGAGGCATAATAAGGCTGGCTTCGTGGCGGCGCGACGGAGATGAGTTTAGTGGCTCTCAACGGCTCACGGCAGAGGCTTCGGGCCTAGCTTGCTTGATTTTCAGTGAGGAAGGAGATAGATAGAGAGAGTTATTTTGAAACGCTTTGAGGATATATATATGGATAGATTGAGAGGGGAAGAAGCAGAGGAGAAGAAGAAGGGGAAGAAAGAGAGGAGGGGAGGAGGGATTTCTCAAACCCTAACCCCACTTCTATTTAATTTCCGTTTTATAATGACATAAGAATATTGGTGAGATTGATAATACTTGTCAGATTTGTGATTTCCTTTGTGTTCTTTTGTGATTTTGGAATCTGAATGTGGCTTTAGGGATTTGATGATTTTGTGAATATGAGATTATGGAGGCAGCTAACCGTTTTGCAAAAAGAAAAAAAACAAAAAACAAAAAACAAAAAAAAAAACCCTTACGATTATTTTGATTATTGGGTTTGGCCATGATTTGGAAAAAATTTCGTCAATTGCAACGTGATGTATATACCATGAGTGGCAACTTAACTGTGCCAGTTTTACATTGGTTTGTTCACAATTTCTTTTTTTGTTTTTTTGTTTTTTTTTTTTGCTGAGAATTATTTTTTTGTTTTTTGTTTTTTTCTGTCACTTTTTTGGGTCTTGGATAAGGGAGGGTATTACGGGAAGTAAATGGACAGGTCACGTGCTGATCATGTGAGTAATTCAGTTAAACTTAACACTCTGTTGGTAATTGACTAATTAGACTGATGTTACCAAAAGAATTTAATTGAGGGAGATTTTTGTCTATTAAAAAAAATCAGGTACCAAAGTGTATACAGACTAAAAATATAGGGACCTCGGGTGCCAATTACCCTTATTTTTTCTTGGGGTACTTCTGACAAATTCAGGTCACAAGATCCTATGTTGATACTTGATACATAGTATAGTCTACTTTGCCTAAAGAGCCTTGATCCGTAAAATTTTGCCATGCATGTAATGCTGCTTTTGGTATCGTATATAGCTTATGCAACGTAAAGAATTTGAATCGGATTCACTGCTATTTACTAAAACTTATATATACATATATGTAGCACAAAACAAAATTTGTGATTGAAACTCTTTGATAAAGATCATTGATGTTGACAGATAGAATTGGTTAGAAATAACTTAGAATGTGAAGGTGTGTGATTGAAGTATATTCAATATGCTCCTTCTAATAATAATAAGATAATTGGTTCCAAGTGTAAAAAGCACAGATAATTGTACCAAATGAAGAAAACTTGGCACCAGTTGCCTTAATTTTTGGCCAACCACTAACAAGTTGGGTAAGATCTCATGCACAAAATTAGGCTTTTAAGGACCCGTTGTTAGCTAAAACCTTTAAGCCTCCAAATCCTGGCTTTTTTTTTTTTTTTTTTGCAGAAATTTTCTGGACTAATTAATGCATTGATGATGATAAGCCCTTATAATTTGAGCACTAATATATACATGTATAATTAATTCTTAGAACCAAACACTTAGATCACTTGATTTTTATTGGACCACTATATATATATATATATTTTGGACCAAACACTACACAACACGATAACGTAATGAGAACAATAATGACTCTCTCCCTCTCTTATAATTGATTAGTTAAACTTTATAAACCATCATTTTTGATTGCTGTCACAATTTCATATCAAACATTTGAAATTGATTAGGAACTTCTCTACGAGGATATAGTTCTATTTAACCAGTCATGAATTAAGTCATCTTGGATTTTATTGTCGTCTCAGTCACAAAATATATATTTTCAGTGTGGGAGAGAGATTCATCGGTAGCTTAATTAAGAACAATGGCATGGACAAAAAAACACCGTCATGTTATAAAATAAAAGTACATTAAAAAATGAAAAATCCCTCTGAATCACTCTGGCTCCTTTAGCTCATTTCTCATTTACACATTGCAAAACTTATCAATAATTAGGAGCCGATCCTGTATACTAATTAATTTAATCAGTCACCCAAAACATGATCTGGAGTTATAGTAAAGGAACTATATAATAATAAGTATATATATATATATATATATATATGCCCCATCTTTTGTGTATGCCTCGATGTAATTAGATTCATGAACTTAATCAAGCACCCTGGGAAACATATATTTGGCTAATGTCATATTAATTGGCATATTATTGATTGTTAATATACAAATGCCTCGAGAGAAGCAAATTACGCTCACCGGTGGTTAACGATTAGAAGTCAAATTACTTTTTTAAGACTACAAAAATAACCCTAGTACGGAATTTTTAAAATCATCACCGGTGATTATGTTGTAACAATTAATAAATAAATGTCACATCATCTAGTTAATTTTTCTGACGCAATAAAGAAAATTAACTAAGTAAGGAAACACTTGTAATTACTTTTAACAATCATTTGAAACTAATAAAATACAAATAAATAATAAAAATTAAGTTTTATTATCACTCAGTACTCAGTACTGGGGGCATGATACATATTCCAAAAGGTTGGAGAAAAGTAAGGTAAAAAAAACCAAAATCATTATTAATAGTGGCCAATAGGGTACAAATAGTAAATTAATAAGTTAAGAGCCAAGTATAAGAAGAAACCAATCAGAAGAAAGGAAATTATCATCCTTAGTTAATGATCTAATCATATTCTATTGGATTCTTATTGACTTGTTAACTTAATCGGAGCACAATATCTAAAGAATCCGAGTTTGATTAGTTCTTTGAATTACATGTGTTTAGACCGCATTTATGGAGCGCTTAATTGATCTCCATATACATATACATATATCTATATATATATATATAATTTGCTGGAGATTAGGACTGAATTTGATGGTTGAATTTCCATTTAATAATGTTAAATGTCATTTCTCTCCGCTAGTATATTGGACCCTCTCATTTTGCTACAAGAATTATGATTACTACACTACACCAAAAGCAAGACTTTTCTTACTAATTTCATTTTTGGAACGCAAAAAAGCAAACAAACTAGAGGAAAAGGGAAAAAAGATAATAAAAAGGAATATTGCTCAAAACTATCAATTGTGTCCGGTAAATATCCATTTCTAGCATTGACTACCATTTAAACTTTTTGAAAAATTTTACTATATGGATTGCTCTGAGATAACTTCTTCCAAGAGATTTCTTCGCTCAAGAGTACAGATGCTTTTGTTCTTCTTTTTACAGACTTGGCCTTTATTGGTAGTTGCACAAATGTAATCCTAAAAGAGTTTACAGTTCAACGGAAATTTTTACCGAAATAATGTGATATATATTTGCTCTTTTTTTTTTTTTTTTTTTTGCTAAGAGATATATATTTGCTTATTTAATTACAAACACGCGCGTAGCAATACGTTTCGACCATTTTTTTCTGATAAAAAAATTCTTATCATTTAGCATTTCTCAATCTTAAATGGAAGCCATCACTCATTGACAAAAAAAAAAAAAAAGAAAATTGTGAGTCATTATGATTTTTGTCCTTTGTTATTAGTTAACGAATCAAAAAACTTAGTAAATAGCTATTCTTCTTTTTAGTTTTTTTTTAGACATTATATATTGATATTTTTGCCTTTAGTTTTGTTATACATCGTAACTATTTGAATTAACAGCCTAATCGAATTACTTCAAAACAACAGTTTTCTTCTTCAATTCTCATATCAAAGTTAAAACAAGAGTGTGAGGTATTGCTCTAGTTTTCTCACACAAAACAAGAGAAGAAAATTCTCTTCTCTTGCTTATAAGACCATCGATTTGGGGAAAAAAAGGAAGGGAAAACGTTTTTTTTTATAAGGCTAATTAAAAAGAATTTTACAGAGTTTTTATACCAAAACTTAAAATTGCAGTGCTCTCAAAGCACAAATAAATAAATAGGGCAAGGGAAAGGGATGGGCGGCATTGGTGTGGGAATTATCCTTGGGAGAAATTTCTCAATTTAAAAAATAAGAAATATCCTACAAATAATTTTTTAAAAATATTATAACTATCTCATAATTATTTTATGGTTCAAATTAGGAACCATGGAAATTAATCCTACTTTAACTTGGACTAGTGTTGCCGCCCAATATGGAGAAAAAATAGGTGAGAATTTCTCCAAAAAATAAATATTTATTTTCTCTTAATTAAGTGTATCAAAAATACACTCAAATTAAGATAACGAGAAACATACGTATTCTTTCTCCTCCATTCACCCATCACTCTTTGGTCAAGGGATTTTATTTTATTTTTTAAAACCCAATCTGATTAGGATTAGGGTCAGTTAGGTAAATAGCCATTTTGAACTGTGTGTTTTCAAAAAATAGTCACAGTTTCAAAAAATTTAAAAACTAGCCATTACACACTGTAAGAAATTTCTGACAATAACAAAATTACACATAAAATATGCTATAAGAAATTTCTGACACCTGTCAAAAATTTCTGAAAGGGCTAGTTTTTAAATTTTTTGAAACTGTGGCTATTTTTTAAAATCATTTTGTAAACAGTGGCTATTTTCTTAAAATTCCCTTAGGATTAATATCAAACTAAAATATCACATATTTAATCTGAATAGACAGTTATCTACTAATTAGATAGTTATAAAGGCACCCCCGAGAGTTAGCTCGGGTGGCAAAGTCCTCAAATATGGAGGTTGATGTCACATGTTCAAATCTAGTGAGTACATTTCCTCTTATATGGAGGTGTATATTATGTGGTTGAGTCTAAGGTGCTTAGTAGTCCATGCGGCTACTTTTTAGGTTACTCGCTAGTGCGCTCCTAAATAGAGATTAAAATCTATGGTGCGGTTTAATATGCAATTACATGTAATTTCTCAAAAAAAAAAAGAAAAAAGAAGATAGTTATAAAGGCTCTAAATAATATTTAAAATTTAAATCTCTTGTAAATATGTTATACTCAACTTATTTATTAATTTATAGTTTTAATAATCAAGTTATAAAATAATAAAATTCATTTAATTTTGTCCCACAAACAGCGCCAATCACAAAGAGGGATATGCTCGTGATATTTTTCATATTCATGGTCTAAAATATAAATATGTGATTAGTCTGAGAAAATATAAAATAATTAGCTCTTAATTATTTATAGAGCATCTTAACTCGACTTACTAAGATGAAGCAGGGACAATAGACCACTGAATATGAGCTCCAACAAACTTGAAAAAATTAACTTAAATTTTTTAATTAATTTTTTTAGTTATTAATCACGTGATTACTCCACTAAAAATCTAAGATTTAACTCTCAAATTTCAGAGATACTATTTATTCAAAGTTGTGCGAATTTTCCATTAATATAATTACTGTATGATTGTCAATCCTTCACTAATGATTCATAATTGTGGTTGGGTGAAGTTATCATTTTACGCATCGATTATTTCTTATTCCTTAATTATCATTGAGTTCATTAGTAAACGGTTTATTCATAATTTAATTACTGATTAGTGCATTCAAATTGTTTAGTCACAGAAGTCAACAGTGATTCACACTCATAGATTTAGAGCCAGTTAATTACGGACCGCCAAAATGCAATTATTAGGATCAGTTGCATTTTGGCCCATAAAAAGCAAATAAAAAAGCTCGTTAATCCAAAAGATGAGTAAGTGAATTACTCATAATTTAAATTAACTTTCATATAATCATCTAATAATATAGCCTTGATTCGGGTCTTTATAACTCGAGAATAAGGTCGGTAAAAGTCGCATATAATTTTAGTTATGTAAAATTTCTTAATTCTATTATCACAAATACTGACAATTCGGATAAAACCGTTACGTTCAAAACATCGTAGACAATATTAATGAATGTCGAATCTTACTCCTTGATCTATCACGGATTTATTTAAATATATCGATTTGTAATTTTAATTCTCTTCTACATAATGTCATTATATACTAAAATTGTAATCTTATGTTAATATATCATGAATTTTTAATAAATATGCAATTTTATAATGAAATAAAATAGACAAAATTCACAAATATATACTTCTTTTATTTATTTTTAAAAAATATTTGATGTTACTAATATTTATTACCTTTCAAAAATTGGTAATAGTTATTATACCGAACTACTTTCCTATATAAACTAAATAATACATACTTTGATGCAATTGCCATTAGCTAAGATTAAATTCAGTCTATGAACACGGTAATCAATATCCTACATTCAAGAATATGCACACGTGGACTAATCTTATACCAAAATATTACCGTGTTTATCTTGCTATGATAAAAAAAAAAAAAAAACCTATGAGCTTCCCGGAAATGACTTTATTTGATTTAATGATCGGGAAATCATTTAAAAGTTATTATAAATATTAAGTACAGAAAAGAGTTAATCGGATAAGAAAAAGACTAGCTAAAACTATTGAGATAACCAAACAAATATATATATATATATATATATATATATATATATATATGAGGAATTCGACAACTAGAAAAGGAAGAAAAAAAAAATTATGAGCACACAAAATATAGAAAGCAAGTAATGGGAAAAAGAAAAAGACCAATATATATTGTGTATGTGTATGTGTGACTTATATATAGTGAGGGTGTGACAAACTAGAAGCAGTAAGTAGTAATACTATGTACTCATAATTCAATTCTTAAACTTGGCTTTCTCTATTTTGTACAGACTGAGACATATTCATAAGCACACACACATATGATACAATCGATTTAATATATAATATATATAAATATATATATTGGGGCCCGAGAAAAGTACGTGCTTCCCACCTGCCCATTCGCACGCGACCCCACGAAACCCTAATTTCCAAAGAACCCTTCCAAAAAAAAAAAAAAAAAAAAGCTTAAAGCAGCAGAAGAGAAAATAAAATAAAACAAAAAGAAATGAGAAAATCCTTAGCATTAGCACTGGTATAGCTCCCCAAATCATAGCAGAGCTCAATTATAAGACCCCAAGGAAAAAAAAAAGAACAAAGAAAAAAGAAAAAAAGAAAGAGCACCAAAAACATTTTGTTCTCTTGTTTCCTCTTGTGTTTTGAGTCTCTCTCTCTCTCTCTTCTCTTCGTTAAATAAAACTGTTGATTCTCTTTCTTAGTGCTTATAAAAATATTCTCTCTCTCTCCTTTCTTTCTTTCTCCGTTTATAGCTTTGAACTTGATTCTATCAAGCAAGGTTTTTTTTTTTTTTTGTTTCCCTCTCTTTTTTCGCATCTTTTCTTTGTTAATCTGTGGGTTGAATTTTGTCCGATCCTTTAGAATCATCATCAGCAAATTAAAATTCCCTCTCTCTGATCATCTTTAGGTTAAACTCTCACTTCAAATCCCCATCACCAAACATTTCTAATCAACCCAATTCTCTACTATGTGTAACTCCGACGAATAACCCTAAAAAACCAAAGCCAAAAGGCTTAATTTCCCTAATAACACAAACCCTTTTGAGTGAGTGAGTATATACAAATATAGACAGTCTGGCGAATCCGTGGTGGACCAATCAGGTGGGGCTGCCGGTGATGGACCTGGCGGCGGCGAACACATCGTCGCCGCTGATCATGGGCAGCAAGCTCCGATCGGACGGCCACGAGCTATCCATGAACGAGAACAGTGGAGGCGGCGGAAGCGGCGGAGACGACGAAAGCCGGGACCAAGGCGACGAGCCGAAGGAGGGCGCCGTGGAGATAGGGAACCGGCGGCCGAGGGGGAGGCCGCCGGGCTCGAAGAACAAGCCGAAGCCGCCGATATTCGTGACGCGGGACAGCCCCAACGCGCTGCGCAGCCACGTCATGGAGGTGGCGGGCGGGGCAGACGTGGCCGAGAGCGTGGCGCAGTTCGCGCGCAGGCGGCAGCGCGGCGTGTGCGTGCTCAGCGGCAGCGGGGCCGTCGCCAACGTCACGCTGCGGCAGCCGGCCGCGCCCGGCTCGGTCGTGGCGCTGCACGGCCGCTTCGAGATCCTGTCCCTCACGGGCGCGTTCCTGCCCGGGCCCGCGCCGCCGGGGGCCACGGGGCTCACCGTGTACCTCGCGGGCGGGCAGGGGCAGGTGGTGGGCGGGAGCGTGGTGGGCTCGCTTGTCGCCGCGGGGCCCGTCATGGTCATCGCCGCCACCTTCGCCAACGCGACGTACGAGCGGCTCCCGCTGGACGAGGAGGACGAGGCCGGGAGCGGCGGAGGCGGAGGAGGAGGAGGGGGCGGCTCGGGAGGCTCCCCGAATGGCGTCGGGGGCGCGGCCGGGGACCAATTGCACCCGGGCGGGGCCGCGCTGCCGGATCCGTCGGCGATCGCGGTTTTCAACCTGCCGCCGAATCTTGTCCCCAACGGAGGGCATATGGGTCACCATGAACCCTATGGTTGGGCTCATGCAAGGCCACCTTACTAGTTCTAAGTGGTCAAACATATAACTTCATGGTGGAAAATTAAGGTAATATCATAGAGTTTGGTTTTTTTTTTTTTTTTTAGTGATAAATTAAATATTTTGTGTTGCATTTTGTTGTACTAAAGTGAAGAACACATAAGGAGAGGGATTGAGGAAAAGGAAAAAAAAAAAAAGGAAGAGTGGATTAGAGAGAATGTGGAACAAAGTCAGTATGAGTAGTGGTGTTCTAGCTATAGAATGTGTAATGTAAATTACAGAGATTGTTTTTTTTTTTTTTTTTTGGCTTGCTTTTGCTTGCTTTTTTCCTCTCAATTTGGAATAAAAGAGAATAATTAGTATTTTGTGCTACTTGATGTTTGACCTCTGATTGATTCAATAATCTGTTGGTTATGTTCACTGATTCTTGTTTTATTTCCTTTTTTCTTGGGGAAACGTTTGGTTTATTCTTTTTAAACTATTAGCCAATAGTATATTATACTATTGGCTAAACCAATATATGTACAAGCTTTTGATAGCTAGACATGTAGTGATTAATTACTCATATGATATGATGGATTAGACATGGAAGCATATATATAGAAATGGTAAGTTAGAGAAAAGATCGTAGCAAAAAGTTACTTTGTATTCTTAATTTTCCTAATTTGAGCTCGAACCTCAATTTCTTTACTCAATGAATGCCTTAGATTTTTAATTATTTATTGCTGTATCATTATAATTTGCTTGATTAGATTTTGAAGACTCCCAGTATTTCTGTTAGGAGGCAGGCCATAATGAATTTGAGTGATAAGCTATATATGTAGTAGAGTGTTTGGTCAAACGACACGTATTATTTTGAAATTCTGCTGATGGAAATCAAAGAAAATCTTATTAAGTGAAAGTAATATGGCCTTTTGAGTGTTGAGAAGCTACATATGCATTAGTTTAACATAATAGTGAGCATGACATTTCATAGAATAATAGCGGTCATATTTCTGCATATGGAAATATTATAATTCGACGTGTTAGCTATAGGAGAAAGAGGAAAGAGGATTTCCTTTGTGAAATACTGTAATTTAATCACTTTTTTATGTTAAAATAAAAGTCCCATTATGTATGATCTGGGCTATATATGTGAGCAACAAATGTAAATTATTGCACAGTTTGTTCTTTTCTTTAATGTTATGGACGATTTGTATGGTGGGGATAATTGTTTTGCAATATTAAAAAGACAAAGTGAGTGGAGCGAAATATTGTAGGGTGACGTGGAGAAATACTTAGAATTTATATAACAATAAAAATAAATACTCAAACTTTTAAAGTAATTGAGTTCTTAGTCAATTCGTTAATTACTTGCACATGTTTTTAGTAACTAAGTTAATTATCACCACTTATCACTATATAAATAATTCAATCACTTAGATATTTTGTTATATTTTTTTCAAAAAATTAGGTATTAATTTAAATTAGGTGATAAAAATTAGATATTCACTATAATTTCTCAATATATATATATATATATATATATAGGAATTTGATATTTAATTGTTAACTTTATATACATATAATATATAGACATTAAAATTGTTTTCTAAAGTTGCTTGTATATTAAATTCCAAGGAAATAGTAGGAGAAACAAAAATGTGACATAATTTATACTTTAATCATGTTCTTCTAATATATAGCTTTCCACCTGACGTTGTATTATAATATCTGTAAGAGTACATTTTTTATGTCTTATTAACTTTTACTCTTTTTTTTTTTTAATTTTAATTTATGCATATAGTGATGAGAATGTAATACTCAATTAGGAAACTCTACAGCAGCAAGCACAATTTTTTTTTTCCACAATTCACAATATATAGAAAGCTCCCTTACTTTTCGCAGGATTGTTTCAGTTATATATATATATATATATATATATATATATATGAACAGTTAAGAAATCAATAATTTTAAAAGTAAAGTTTGAACGATTTAGCCCTCAAATGTCAAAATTAAAAAAGTAGTCATTGAATACCATAATGGACAAAAATATCCATGATAATTACTTAAAAAAACCCTCCAAATCAAATAAAAATATCTCTGAAAATTCGGCACATTCAACTTAAAAAAGCATACCAAACCTATTATTACTAAAATTTTCATCGACTGTGATAAATGAAAAAAATAAAAAAAAAGGCCAATTTCTTAAATTTTTAAAACTATGACTAAATCCTAAAAACTTAGTCTAAAACTTGGCTAAATCCTTAAAAAAATCTCTATAATTATATATTTATGTAAAGCACACACTTTACTTATAATGCGTCACTAATGCAAATTCCATAATTATAAGATAGATAGTACTGTAACAATAAAATATGGGCGACCTCGAAATATGAGATCATTAATGTTGTTAAATACATACATATCTTTAGCATTTGTGGGACGGAACAAATTAATTGGAGAAGAACTAAGGATTCGTTATGTTGCATATAGTTAATACAAAGTAATTTTAAAGCTATATTAATGTAGTAATATATTCGATTTAAGTAAACTATTTTCATAACAAAAATTTATACATATTTTTTTGGTAAAATAAATATTTAGATTTTTTTTTGAATAAGAACTTGAAGTTAGAAATGTATCTCAACCACAAGCCTGAAGAAAGGACAACTTATCAATTAGGTTGGTCATTAGCCATCTAAAATAATATTTAGATTTTTGAATTGCTGAATGACATACAAATTAAATTATGACTATAGTAAAAACTATTTAATATTCTTTTTATTTTTCTAAATACTATCAATAATCTTCTCTGGTAATTCTTATGATGACATGTTGTTGAAATCATGTTCCTAAAAAAATATTTAATTTTCTGATTTAAGAAATAGAAGATTGTTCTAAATTATTTTTCCCGCATTGTAATTATTGATTAACATATCAATAATTAATGTCTGGTCTGGTCTGATGATCCTCTAGAAGTACCAAATCCTAACAAAGGGATATTAGGGAGATTGAAAAAAAAAAAAAAACAGAATTATAAAAATAAGAGTAAGAACTCTCGAATTAATGGAGACGCAGAAAATATGTTTTCAAAACTGAATTTTCACATAAAATATGCATGCCTTCATTAATCGTTGTCTACAAGTTGACTTTATTTTTTAATTAAATATTTCGTCTAGTTATTCTAGAGATAGTTATAATTTATTTGGTCAAAAATACAATTAGTTTATATATAGGAAAACCAAAGACAATGTTATAGTGTAAATCAATTAATTATACACATTCTGGCCAGTAATTTCAAGGAAAGATAAATTTGCACTAGAAATTACAACAATATATAGCTGAATCAATAAAAAGGTATATAATACATAATACGTATATGTACAGATACATAACCAAATAGAAGACTAATTAATTAAAGGGAGACTAATTAATTAAAGGAAGTCTATCGCCCCTCTGGTGTTTTTTTTTATTCATGAAAAATAAATCTATATTTTGTTTTGATTATTAATAACAACATAAAAAATGGCTTAAATGTCGACTTTGATAATCTTTTTTTTTTATATTAGTTATAACCCTTTATCACATAATGTCTTAACTTATTTACTATAATAACTTAACTGATGTCGATGATAAATTTTTTCTTACCTTAATTTAATAAGTTAACTATTGTCACACTATTAAACTATGCAACACATTTTTTTTTTTAGGGTGACCAGGGTCCAGGGGTTACCTTTTGGGAATCTAATTAAAAATCGTTTAGTTGTAAACATTAACTTTACTTACTGCATACGTGATATATATACACCTTAGACTATCGGTAATGCAAATGCTAATACTAATGTCAAATTTGACAACAAAAAAAAAAGATCAAAATGCTATATTTAACATATAATACTCTAATGCACTAGTACTATTTTAAATACTATTTTTTATTATTTTATTGTTATTATTTAGTTGCAAAACTAATAATTAAAGACAAAAAAATGTCAGTCAATAATAAGAAACACTACCTTTTGGCTTGTCACTAAAGGGATTTTCCTAATTTCTTTTTGTCATTGAATTTTGTATTATTTTTCTTTGCTTAATAATATTCGGTCTTCTATAGAGGAGATATTGGTAGAGGATCAATCAACGTAGTTGGAAGTCATCAGTGCCTCAAATGCATGTCAAAATATTAGATATTTAAAAAGTGTGAAAAAGTAAATATGAAATTTTAAACTTTTATATGTATAATGAAAGGGTTATTTATAAGAGATCACGCCGGTGGAGAACAAATTAAGGTGCCTAGCTAGTGCCTAGGACCCATTTTCAATGCATATGTCAAATTTCACACTACAAATGATTAAAATACTATATTTAATATTAGATACTCCAATAGATTAATATCCTTTTGCAAATGATGTTTTTATTGCTGCATTATAATTTAATTATGAGATAATTGAGTAAATGCTCATTTTTTAAATGAGATTTTAAGAAAATTGTCAACGTTTCAATTAATTACGAAATTAGTCATTCTCTTAACTACATAATGATGTGTATTTATCTTTATGTCAGTAGTTTTCTTATGTATTAGTGACTAATAACTTAATTTTTGAATATGCTAGCCATTTTTTTAAAATAGAGACCAAAAAATGACTAAGTACTAAATAGATCCTTTAAACATAAACCTATTAAAGACTAATAAATAGTAAGCCAAATCCTACACCCGTCCATTTGATAGGGTTATGGCTTTTTCTTCTAGCCAATAGAAAAAGAAAAGGAATTAACAGATGTGTCTTTTTCAGGTAGTATTTTGTATTTCATTTGAAAAGAGCTTAATAATAAAAAAA
Source organism: Boehmeria nivea var. tenacissima (assembly GCA_018132145.1). NCBI lineage: Eukaryota > Viridiplantae > Streptophyta > Magnoliopsida > Rosales > Urticaceae > Boehmeria > Boehmeria nivea. Next base: position 12,322,793 of record CM030883.1, read on the forward strand.
AATGATAGTTATAAGCAACAGAAATATTAATATCATGTTTGTAATAATTTTTTGCAAAAGAGCTTTCGAGAGAAGCCACATTTTGTGATTTTGACGGAAAAGTAATTCTACAAGGCCGAAACATTTTTGAAGTATTAGCCAAACAGTACTCCTAAAAGCTTTTTTTTTTTAGTTAATCAAGAAGCTAAAAGTTGTTTCTTGGTAGCTTTGCCAAACAAGTCTGCACAAGTATTATAATAATAGGTTTTTTTTTTTTTTTTGTATATATAAAATAGAGTCTTTTAGAGTATAAAGCTATAGCCATCATAACATTCACAAATAAATGTTGAAAAATTGATCATTTAATTAATGCTCATATCCAAATACCAAATTTTGGTATTATACTATATTGAGTATTAAATTTGGCATCAAAATTTAACATTTTTCAAATTTAACACGTGCAATTAATATTGCATAAGTTCAGACTTTATCAAAATTTGCATATGTTCAGACTTTATCAAAATTTTACGTATAAGTATAAATAACTAGAAATGTAATAATCACGGACTGCTCATCAGTGGGTCGTGATAGAACTTAGAAAATAACTTTTTCACTTAAGAGTGTTTTGACATTGACACTTTAATTCGGTGAAGATACTGATCTAACCGTCCGTAATTAAATAACAATTGATAATATTTGAGCTAAGAAACAACTTATGGATTTGAGGGCATACGTAGATGAATCGTTTGGTAATAAATTCAATTATAAAATTTAGATAATTTTGATTTGAGTTATTGTTTGACAAAATCTTGAATTCAAATCGATTTTTTTTTTTAAAAATAAACGGGGCTAAAAGTAGGAACGTATCCCAACAAAATTTGCACACGTCTGAGTACGAAGAGACTTACCAACTAGGTTGATTCTTCCCTTCATATTCCTTTACTTTAGACCACAATATATTACTAAAAATAAAAGAAATATACAGAGTTCAAAAGAAAAAGACGCAAAAAAAAAAAAAAAGACAATCCTGTGCAGAGGATATAGAAACCAAACTGGACAAGAAAGAACTAAAAGAAAAGAAAAATGATTTAGCCCATCTTTAAGGATCTACCCAAAGTGCGATGGGGCCTCGTTAAAACCTCAAGGAAAAAAAATCCAACGGAAAAATCTCTTTTAGGAAAAAGAGTGCATGATCCAAAGGGGCTTAAAGATTCCTAAATCTATAAAAAAAAAAAAAAAAAATAGAGGAATCATATCTCTATAAGCTAGTCTCATGATATCATCGAGGGAGCCAAACCACCAGTTTTTTGTTCTAGGAATTGTAGGAAGCGATAATTAAAAACGATGTTTGAATAAGAGTTTTGCTGCAGTATTTGAATTGAGATTGTAAGATAAAAGATTTGCTCTGTAAATTGAAAAAGTTATTATATTGTAGCAATAATACTTGAATCAAAAGGTAAATATTTTGCTAAAAGGAAATGGTACCATATCAAAAATACTTTAATCCAATTTTTTTTCATTTAAATTGCTTATCAAACAATCTCTAAATAAACCAACCTCAATAATGACAAATAATAAATATATTCATGTCTCTCAGTTATATGTACTACGTTTTTGTTTATATATATATATATATATATATTCGATAAGAGAGTCAAAAAAGTTTTTTGTTTAGGGGATATCTTTAAGAGCATCAATTTTCTATAGTTGAAGTTTTTGTTTACGATCTTTTCCAATATAGCTCTGATTATAAAAGTAATTAATAAAAAAAAAACTAAGAAGAGGAAAAAAGGAAAGGCAACCATTAATTATATATTTCAACTATTACAGTATAACTGCCATCACTTTTCATCCTCATCAAAGATATGGAATTTGTGAAAGGATATCAGCTTTTTCCTATTCTTATAATCTGAATATAAAAAGTCAAAAGCATAAATAACGGTCGTTTTATCGATTTCATAATGTAGTCATTTGTACTTGTATATTAATTAATTAAAAGTTGGCCTCAAATAATAATTCATGCTTATATATTAATCTATATTATAACCTCTAAATTGGTGTTTAGCCACTTTACCAATAAATGCTTATAGACACGGAGAGAACATTCATAGATTTTTTATACATTTTTTTTCTTCATAAATAGACTAAAGTTAGGAACGTATCTCAACCAAGCTAACACACGTCTGGGAGACTGACAGCTTACCAACTATGTTGATCCTTTGCAAGCCTCCCCTCCAACAAAAGCCTCGCATTTTATAAATCAAACAAAAAAAATTACAAGAGGTTAAAAAACCAGAAGAAATAAAGAACGATAAAACAAAAACAAAAAACACCTAACATATAAGATCTTCCAAAAGTGCAATAGAGCCTCGTTAAAACCTTTAGTAGATAAAACCCAGTGAGAAATTATACTAAAGGGAAAAGAGTGCATAATCCAGAAAAGGCTAAATGTTCCTATACCAATAAAAAGGTAAATGAACCATGTCTCTATAAATTAAACTTGAGATGCTATCAGGAGCGCTAGCATGAGTTAATACTCGGGGATGTAGACAAAGAAGCAAATTTGTCAGCTACACAGTTTCTTTCTATGTAGATGTGAGAGATCTTTACGTTCAGGGTGTCGGCAAGAAGTAATACATTTAGCCATCTGTTTTTGATATTCCAAGGAACATTATAAGGCCTATTCTTTAGCAAAAAAATAATAAATTCAAAATCCGATTCCACCCAGAGATTTGACCAATTAAATTTCGCAGCAAGTTCGATCGCCAAAATTAAACCCATCATCTCTGCTTCAAAGGCAAACTTTATGCCCAAATAGACTGAGAAACAGCCTTTGACAAAACCACGGCAAGTGCGAAAGATTCTAGCACAGCCTGAGTAACCAGGGGAACCTTTTGCAGCTCCATCAATGTTAATTTTTAGCCAAATGATAGAGGGACTGGTTGAGGGTCTTCCTTTAATACTTAGATCATGAAGGATAATGAAGTCTTCCATACTATTGTGCATATTTCCGAAGCAAAGCTTATCTTTGTCTCTCAGCGAGGCTACTAATTAATTAACCAGGTCTTCAGAGAATTTAAATTAGGTTTTTTTTTTCTCGATGACTGTTTGGTTCCGACTACACCATACCTGCCAACAAATCATAAAGATACCAGCATGCCATTGTTTGATTTGCGAGCTAAAATTTTTGCTCATAGCCCGAAGAAGCAAATTCTCAAAGTTGTCGGAGAGATCTAATTTTCTTCTGAAACAGTCACCAAAAAAGCTCCATAGTATTTTGCTAAATGAACAGTGTACAAAAATATGATTCATAGATTCCATATCCACCCCACAATACTGACACTTGCTAGGAAGCTAATTAAACCCACGCTTTTTCAAATTATCGTATGTGGATATACGTTTGTGAAGGACGTTCCAGACATGAATAGAATGTCAAGGGGGGATAAACTTCAGCCATATATACTTACTCCATCTATTTTCTGTGCTGTGACCTGTATAATCTTGAAAAATAGCTTTAGAACAGACATCACTATTGGTGGAAGGTGTCCAGATCAGACGGTCTAAAACCAGCGGTCCCAAAAAATAATTAGAAATTTTACTTAGGAGATTCAGAAATCAATTACGAATTTCTGCAGGGATTACCCATCCGTTATCCCAATAATCAGATAATGTACCTGATAAATGCCTACCATTAATGTCGGGATCTTCAAAGAATCAATCAGAGACTCTCCTAACCAGTTTGAACTCCAGAATTCCAACAACGAATTCTTACCATGAAGCCATAGATTTTTTATACATGAAATTATATATATGTATATATATATATATATATATTTTTTTTTTTCTTGGAAAATTCTGTAGCGGGTTTTTTTTGTGGTGGGAAATAATTTTGAATGGTGAGATTCACAATTTTAAGATGCGGGACCCACGGAAAAGATGAATCTGACGGTCCAGAATTGTTTCCCACCACAAAAAAAACCCATCACAGAAGTACCCTTTTTCTTTATATAACCTTTTCTTTTTATTAAATATATATTTGAGCTTAGATTTAGAGATTCATAATAATAATAAAAAAAAGGATCAATTTATTAGTTGGTAAGCATTTGATACGTGTGTGTCAACTTTTTTTGTGATGCGTTTTTAGTTTTTTGTCTTTTTCATCATTCAATATATATATATATATATATATATATATATTTATTTATTTATTTATTTATTTATTTATTTATTTGTGTGTAGGATGGAAAAGTACAATTTATTATATACGTTTCACGTGTCCAAATTGCAAAAATATTTAAATACTTCAAATGTTGACAGATTATTCAACGTCTTCCTTTAGGTTTCATTAAATTAATGAAATAATTTTGATCTTCTGTATGCTTCAAACCGAGTAATGGAAACATTATGTAAAATTTCATGATTTGACATCAGTTGTCTGTTTTTATTTAATTTGTAGAAGTTGAATATGTTCCCTAGCAATCCAAATTTTGCTCAATATATATGGAACTGTATATATGTATCATTTCTTCTCACATTTCTTATCTTATTTGCTTGATTTTCATAAATAATATATATATATATATAGGAATATTTATAATATACTAGTTGTTAGTGCATGCATATCCATTTTTAGCCATTAAAGGACAACGATAATCATCCAATATGTCAATCATTATTCACATGTTTTTTTTCAAATCATACACTTTGAAATTCTTGAGAAAACCGATCAAGACCTAAACTGATCATTCATTGTTTATGTTTATAGTTTTCCAATAATTGATGGTTTTCGTCGTCTAAACTTTCCAGCTAGCTTGGCCTGGGAGAAGATAATTACAGAGATATCTTTTTCCAACAATGGGAATTTTTATAATATTATATATGTTCCAAATAGTCACTAAAATACAATAAGAAAAATAAAAACACATATATAATGATCAGTATTTATCTAAAACAGATGTGATGTGCTCAGATCTTCCATTGATGAATCAAAGCAGCGGTGACATATATGATCATGAATCAAATTCAAGAGTGCTAGTGCGAGCCATGATTTGTTAAAGTTAATTAAAGTTATGTGAAATTAATTACTTCGATATTTTAATAGTAATTTTTCAAATGGAATTAACCTTTTAAAAAGGATATGTCCTTACCAACACTTAAAGTATATATCCTATACAGAGAGGCTTGTGGCAACAAAGAAGGACCCTCTTCACATGGATTCACGTGTCAGAGTTAAAAGCTCTTAATATAATATTATTACCAACTTTGAATGGACAACTTTGAATCAACAATAACACTTAATTAATTAATTTCTTAACCTCTCATGCTAGACAATTACAACAAGTATATAATTCACACTTTTTTGTTCCATATATAACGTGCCTTTCCAAGTCTAGGCATATATCTTCACCTACAATTGAACCAACATACAGTATAACCTTTGAGACACCAATTGAGAAGCCATTTGATCGTTTGTACCACACTTTAAATTTAAAAAAAAAAAAAGGAAATCAAAGAAAAAGGAGAATCCACTAAGTATACACTAATGAATTAAGACCGCTCATTAGGGAACTTTTGATTGTTAAAGTCAGTGAGAATTTAATATTTATATATTTATTTATTTTTGGGTTTTGGATGGTGGGGGCTGAATTAAATACCATCCAAAAAAGAAATCAAGGAAACATGTTGGTTTGATGCTGAAATTCAATCGTGCCTAGCCGTTGTCGTGGAGTACACGTCAGATTTTCCGATCCAATGAATTGTAAACTTAACCTAATTTTTCAAAAAACCAATATATTTCTGTCACACTACTCTTCTTTTTTTCGTGAGAATGACAGGCAACTTTTACAATAAAGGGATTGGTTAGTTGAATTAATAAGAAAGAAAGACAAAAAAAAAAAGGGTCTCCCTTAATCAAAGCACTATTATTATTATTATTATTGAGAATGTGAAACCCTAGATTTGTTGTCAAAATCATCTAGTCCTCATATATAGCTGGCATGCATCTTATCACTAGGCTATACACTTAATCACTTATTAGTACTTGTAATACTCATTCCTTTGTTTCAAGTTGCCTTGGCTTAAATGTCATTGTTGCCATAATTAATAATTTATAAGACTATACATATGAAAGTACATATCATGATATGTTATTAGTAATATTATTAATAATACTATAGATACATATATACTAATTGTATGCAGTTTGTAATAGTCATGCTAGGCCAGAAGATCGATGAATCTGAACGAATTGTGGGAATATTGTTTAAACCGCTCCTTCTAAATAAATACAAGAGAGTGAAATAAAAATACTAATAGGTTGTCTTGCAAAAAAAAAAAAATACTAATAGGTTGTTTATACGCATTTATTGGGAGCTATGAATCTAGATCCTCTATATATTTTCTGCAACTCCCTTTGTGCCTTCTAATTGTCATGTAATAATATATCTTAAATTCACTCAACTACTCAGCTTCATAGTATCTATTTCTTTTCCTACAATCCTTATCAAACCTATACAAATTAATAACATAATTTTTATTAGATAGATATTTACGCATATGGCATGAGGAAACCACTACTATTTTTACGTGACAAATTCTTGCTAACAATATACAATTGATGGTGTTTTTTATTCTTTATAACTTCAATATAAAGTTTGATTGATTAGAAATAGCACTCATGTTTTGGGTTTTCCCTAGCCAGAATTTTGGACAATATTCCAAAATAAAAATTAAAAAGAAAAAAAAATTGTGACAGACACTTTCTTTTGGCTTAAAGGGATCATGTTAGGCTTGATGTCCCGAATGTCACTTCACATATTATTGCTACATCACAATGATAATAATGCCAAAACAAAGAGTTGCATCACCAATGCATTATATAGAGCCTTGCCATTATTTATTAATGGGCCATACACTAATTAGTAGAGCACATTCTTTTAGGTATGTAAAGACTCAAAGGTTCATAATTCATTAGCGAAATAGGAAATATATATATATATATATATATATATAAATAAAAGGAAGAGAGTGTTAGATAATACTTTTATTTTTTGTTTTTTATTTTTTTAAACAAAAAAATGCACTTTTATTTTTAAAAACGCGTTTAATAAATTTGTTTTCGTTTTTTATTTTTTTAAATTAGAAACATATTTTCAAAAATAGAAGAAATAAAAAATTATTATTTTCAAAATTTTTTTAAACAAAACATCAAATCTTAAGAATTTTTTTGTGTGTTTTCTCAATTTTACACTCCCATCGTACTTCATCTTTATGTTTTTTTATCCTTTCACTCTCTTTTTATCATTTACAAACTATTATTTTGTGGTTTTCGGTTTTAAAAATAAGTAACAAATAATGATTACCAAATATATTTTGTATTTTTAAAAATTTTGAAAACAAAATAACAAAACACTTTCAAATTTTTATTTTTAAAAACAAAAAATAAAAATACTATCAAACATGGCCTAAGTGATCAACTATTATATTTAGCCTTTTCTTTCTCTCGATTTAGTGTCGTTTTGCGTCCATTATTGTAATTGTTATTTTTTAGGAATGTTGCACACGGGGATGTGTGTGGAAATATATATATATATATATATATATATATATATATAATGCACGTGCTTCCAACTATGAGAAGTTCCAAAAGGAAAAATCTAATGAGAAGAACATTAATGCATTTAAGAATTGAAAAACCAATTAATCCTTTAAAAAAAAATCCGGAAGATTACAGTAAAAAATTAATAAGTAGCATCATAATAAAATAATGTATTAATTAGGGTACCGTATAACAATATTATGAAGTGAAACATAATGATTTAGCTCTGAACGTACGAACAGAACAATTGAACAAATATGTTTTGTGAGTTGTGATGCTATTTTTATTGAAATCCATTTTTTTATAGTGCTGTAATTGTTTTGATTTTTTTTTTTTTGGCAATCGTTTTATATGATAGAATAATATTAGACATATTAATTTTTTTATCTACTTTTTAATATCAATATAGTCATTAAAATATTATATTTTAATTGATATTTTTATAATTAAATGATAAATATTTATTTATAATAATATAACATATAAATAAATTAGTATTAAAAAATTAATATGTTTAGCACCTGATGAGATTTATCTTAAGTTTGGACAAATTATTTTATCCATTTTATTTTATTTTTTAGGATGGTCAAAATTATTTTAAAAATAATTTGAAAAATAATTAAAAAAAATAAGTAAAATAGTTTAAATTTGTGAATTTTGAAATAATATAAATAATTGAGATTTAAATATATTGTATAAAGATTTAAAAAATTAAAAAAAAATAAATATTTTTTTTTAATAAAATTAAAAAGTTAAAATTTGAAATAATATGAAATGAGATAGCTTCGGGTTAGATACATTGTTTCTATTTTGAGTTTCCAATATCAAGATACATGGGACCCACTCACTGCCTTCTCCGATCGATGTTTTGTTGACAGCAACACTCTTCCAGTCTTCCTGATGCTGTAAACGTGACGTCACTCTGAAATTTGGGCAAAAAACCATTGGGTTGCACCAGCCGGGAATCGAGCCCGGGTCTGTACCGTGGCAGGGTACTATTCTACCACTAGACCACTGGTGCAACACTGTATTGGTATTATACAAAATATTTTAAACAACTGATTAAAACGATAGTAGTAGAATAACACATTTATACGTACATTAGTGTGTATATGTTTGATGGCATTTTTTTAGACGTGTCAATTTTCAGTAATCCAAATGCGGATACAAGGTCTTGAATTTTTCACCGGTTTTGACTTTTGGGTTGGTAAAATAAATCTTTTTTTATTCTATAGTTTATAATTACTAAATCAAACGAGATCTAGTTTCATTTGTGATTATATATCACTCTTGAAATCAATTGATCAAAAGGGGAACAAAAACTTGGAAATCGATCTCTTCGGTGTTCTATAGGTAGCGTGACGTGTTGAACACTTGTCAAACATGTTTGTGTCAAACTTTCTCACCATATTATTGCAACAAAAGTGTCATGGCTAATTCTTCATTCTTAAAACGAGGGAATCAATACACAAGGTTTAGCTGTACGAATATTATACTAAAGTTGGAAGAGTAGACTAGATAGCATGATCTAGTTGTATTTGAAATGGTAAACAATTAAAGATATATTTTTCAAAAAGAAAGAAAGAATAATAATAGGTCCAACATAGCGCCGGCAATAATTGGCTTTGGTGGGAAATAACACATATATACTTGTGGCTGGGGTGGTTTAGAAACCTTGTGAAATCAACACAATCATAGTTGATTTCCAAGTACTGCTTATGGCCAATTGTCATATGTTTCTTGTGGTTCGCAAACGGTTTATATTACTTTATGTAACTTGTTTTATATAATATATTTATTTATACATATAAAAAAAATTATAATATATTTAGTAACGTCTTGTCTTTCCCTACAGCAAATAATAATGTAATGTTAGGACAAACTTGGTTATGTTCATCTGTTTGTCACTACATGGACCAATAATTGTGATTTAGACGTTGCTCACTAGTCTCTCTCTCTCTCTCTCTCTCTCTCTCTCTATATATATATATATATATATATTTGCCTATATATATATATATGTAAATGTATATATTTATTGATACTTTGTAACTTTACCTTTGGTGGTGGTTTGATTGAGATAGATACAGTTTTTGATGTTTCCATGTTTTTTGCCAATTCTAGGCTTTCATGAATCTGATTGACCATCTTTTTTCAAAGACTTTTTGGTACTGAAATTTGAACAACTACCACCTAATTTAATTGCTTTTTCTCAATTTTCTATATGGCTGGCCTTGCTCAATTTCGCAGCCCTTGCGTCCAAATTTTCTAATTGATAGGCCACATTAAAATATTAAAACAAAAAAAGACTAAAATAAATCATATTTTCTTTAACAAAGTCCTTAACTAAGGCTACTAATAATTCATTATCTTTAAATCACAGAGGTTGGTACTAGGGATGAGAATGATTTATATGGAATAATTAATTAAATAAGAGAAATCCGTGGGGTCAAAATCAAAGGGGACAAAAATGAAAATAAAAATAATTCGTAAGTGCATATATATATATATATACATATATATTATATGAGTTGAGCTTACTTTATTTCATGTTTTTGTATGTAAATATTTGTCCTCTTGCTTATGATTGTATTTATTATACCCATTCGTTCATATCATGTGTAATATTAAACCGTGAGAGGGGATTTCATGTCTCATTCTACAGATCTAAAATTGATCACTTGCACAACTTATTTCATTATTATAAGATAGCTCTTTCTCAACCAATACAATTATTATTCATTTTATTTTGGTGAGAAAAAAAAAAAAAACGAAACAACCAACACTTTTGTTATCATTTAGTTTCGGTCCTTGATTATGATTAGTGTTTCATAATTGCTCAATAATATAGATAATTCAGATCATGCTGGGAAGTACGGTCATATTGATTAATTATGATCTACTTAAATGTCTTTTGGATCAGTCCAAACACCATAGGCCCATTGGAAAAAAAATGCTGTGTGTTAAGTGATTCATGAGAATCAGACTATAAAAATGTCTTTTCAGTGGATTTTTTGCTTCATATATCAGATAAATAAAAACTGATTTGACCCAAATGGCGCTTGTTAAACGCTTCATCAGATAATGGAGATGCCTTTTCAGTGGATTTTTTGATTAAATTGTTAAATTATAAACTGCTTTGAGCAAATGGGGTATTTGGGAACTTCTTTTGGTGGCTTTTTTTTTTTTTTTTGAAAAAAAATTTTAGATAGTTAAATTTATTTTTTTAGGATGTGGTGTTTGTCAAAAAAATAAATCTGATTAAAAAAAACAACCACACATCCCCATTTATCTTAAGGGAATTTTGAGGAATGCCCATTTTTTTGTCACAATATAATTTGTGTTTCATGTGTGCCCTTTAAATTTATGCCTCAAAATTTATATATAATATTTTGAGTAAAAACGAAATGAGCATATTATTTGGGATTAGATTATTAAGTTGCACTAAAAATGATATTTTGCACTCCTTCCTTATTTTATGGTAGCTATTGGATTGGCATCAAGTACTTGAACCCATGCTATTGCTTTCAGTTATGGATCGCTGAGTTGTTTTGGGCTTTAAGTTGATGCCTAGAAAAAGGTTTGGAATTACTAATATTGTATGAAAAGAGAGGAGAGAAATGGAAGAATATAAAAATAAAATAATTCTTGATACCACTTAATAATCTACACCTCAAGTGGTGTGCTCTTTTTATTTTCACTTCATGTTTATAGTATAAATTTTGGGGTATAAATTAAAAGTGCAACACACATAGGCATCGATTATCATTGTGTCAATAATGGCGCTTTCCTCATAATCCCCCGTAATAAAAACGAATGAAATAATATGAAGACTATTGTACCATAAGTCCATAAATAATTTATGTCTCACATGACATGTTTACCTACTTCATATTATAGTGTAAAATAGGGATAAAATAATAAAATAGAGATAATTGAGTAAACAATCATTTTTTGAATGATGTATTAAGATATTAGTCAATGTTTTGATTAACTAATAAATTGAAATTAGTAATTTTCTTAACTACATGATGACATGCATTTAATTTATGCCCTTGATTTCCTTATGTATTAAAGGCTGATAACTTAATTTTCAAAAACGTTGCCCATTTTCTTAACACATGAATCAAAAAATGACTAAATACCAATTAGACCCGTAAAACTAAGGTATTTTTCAAGATATCCTTTATGAAATCAGTTTTCTTCAAAAGCTTAACCAACATAAGAGTTTCTTTAAAAATACTTAACCACTTAGGCCCCATTTGGTAATGCTTCTTGAAAACTGCTTTCAACATCTGCAAGAATGTGCAACCAAATTGGATGTTTGGTTAAAATAACTTTTGACTTCATATTTTAACCATTTGTTATACATAATCTGTTATGAAGAATCAACACAGACTTTGCTTTTGATTCATTCTGTGGCTACCAAAAGGTTAATCTTTTAAAATTTATTTTAGATTATTATATTTTTAAATCTGATTATTATCGCGAGAACTTATTCACATAGCACAACAAACAACAACATTTTCATGCAGCACAATATTACTAAACTAGCCCTTAATCATTTATATCTTAAAAAACCAGCCCCTTTATTACTCTATAATTTTGTAAGGAAGCGGAAAATATGCTTTTATTCCTTATCAATCAGGTAATCTCTCTCTCTCTCTCTGACATGCTTCGATTTCATGCTCTCGTCATTGCTGCGAATCTTCCCCTACAAGCGTCACAATGCCATCACGTTGTCATCAAACCTCCTTACGCTGCAGTGAGCCTTCTTTCTCATTTCGAGCCTCCATGCATTATGCGCTTTTACACCATTGTTGCATATTCAAGCTTCTAAAGAACACAAGGTAACTCGTGTTTGTAGCTAAGGGTATATTTGTCTTTAAAATGTTTTTGTGTCAAAAAACATGGACGAAATAAAAAATGATCGTTTGAATAAGATAGAATCTGAATTAGGGTTCTGCTTTTATATATTTTAAAAGGGAGATTATGATGATTAATGCCCCATTTTTTCTACACTATATCTATGCCCATTTTTGTATTGCACTTATGATTTTTAACACTATTTTTACACCATACACACATACTAGAAATCAATGGAGCATATTATTTGGGGCATATATATAATTAAGTGGTGCACTAATTAAGTCAATTGTGCAATAGGGGATTTTGATGTATGCCCATCTTTTGGTACAATGATAATCTATGCCATGTGCATGTTGCACTTTAATTTAGAGAAAATTTGATCTCATGTCACATTTGACATGCAAGTTTGTAACCTATATCATTATTACATGTCATGCCACTTTTTTCATTGTCAAATTATATGTTGCTGCAATTTCTCTCTCTTGTATCCCTTACTTGTAAAAAAAGAAAGGGCAATTCAGTGAAATTCACTACTAATTAAAAAGTGATATGGACCATAAATTTTCTTTTAAAATTGTATTTTTCAAAACAAGATATCCAGAAGTGGTATTTTTCAAAACAAGATGTCCAAAAGTGACATCTTTCAAAATGTTCCTTTAATTTATGCCATAAATTTTACACTATAAACATAAAGTAAAAATAAAAGGAGCACATCATTTGGCATGGATTTTTAAGTGACGAATGATCTTGTTTTGTAATTCCTCTTTGGGCAATTATCTCTTTCAAAAATCTCCCACCCATATAAAAGCATGGCCCATTTCACTAAGGCCCGTGGACAGTCCTTAACAACACATTCAGACTCATTTTGCTCTCTCAGCAATAAGTAGTCTCTATTCTAAATTGTCTTATTAATTTCTACTGTCAGTAAAAATGGACATAAACAATTTTGAATAAAATTTTAACTATTTTAAGTTATTTTTTTTTCTCATTCTCTTTCTTGCGTGTCAATTTTTTCATTAGCAAATGGTTACGGGCATCGAACAAAATTCTAATTATAATTCTTCTCATAAGGTTTTGACAAGACTATGTTAGATTAACTGAATTCTAATATGTACTAATTTATTCTAATGTATTTCAATATTCAAAATGCACAACGTCGTTTTTGCTAAGTCCAATCCTTCAGAAATAACCATTTGTATTTTCTACGTATTTAATTTGACTTTTGTTCCCAAACGATAAACTCCTCCACAAGCCAGTAGTCAATTTGGAAATAATTCATCTGTTGAACGTTGTCTTTTTTAGAATGATTATATAGCACTATGTCAAAGGCTACCAAATGATATGAAGAAAAAGGACAATTAATCGGATTTGAAGCTACCCAAAATCTGCAGAGGCATTAGAATGGAATGGTCAAAAAATTTCCCCATCACATTGCATATAATATAATGAAATAGAAAATAAAATTTGGCAGCAATTTTTGACCTCTTTGCAAATGCTGGCCGACAGAGAAGATCAATGCTTCCCAAGTTGTATCCATATATATATATATATATAAATATATGTGTGTGTAACCTGATATTAAATTGCCATTTAAACTAGATATAGCCAAATTATCAAATAAGTTTTATTGGGATATATTATCTGAAAACGATGAATATTAAGGTTGTCGACCATATCAAATTAAGTTGAATTCAAAGCTCCAACTTTTTGCATAAGAGGTAGACTAATTATTATTTAACTTGCTTGTTTTCACCAAACAATGAAATTACTGTACAAAATTCGTCATATTTAGCTTTTAAAACTTAAAAGATAAATTTGATAATTTAAAATTATTTCATATCTATTATCGATCACTTCTAACCACAAATGTTTTCATGGAGAACCGCATATTTTTGGCTTCCGCCGTAATGGTTTTGTCCTTTGATTTTTGTCTGAGCGTAGAAGACTCATATTATATTAGAAATGCTTAGACACATGCAAATTAACACATGCAAATTAGTGAAAAATGTTATCAAAATCTACAAAATCTAATTTCAACTTAGACAAATGCGGTTCCCACTTTATATATATATATATATATATATTAATAAAGTGAGACCGATATAGGTATATATTCCAACAAAGTTGGCACACGTCTAAGAATCTAAAGGCTTCCGAACCAAGTTGATTCTTCCTTAGACTCTCCACTAGGATCCCACTTATATTATGTAAGAGTTAAAGCCGGACTTAATTTGAGCTAAATATATTATAGCACTATTTTAAATCCTTGCACATATAACTATCTTTCTCAAACAATGTAAATTAAATTGATCAACTAACGCTATCGGATACAAGACCTTTCCGCTCAAGAAATTGTAGTACCTGAAAAAAAAAATTAATAAAAGAAGAGAGAGAGAAAAAGAAAAATCGTCAACAAAATTCACACAAACTAGGAGCGGTATTAAAATATTAAACCATGTAAACAAACATATTAAAATGGCTATATTAATCAATTCTTAAAATGTGTACAAAATGTCTTTCAAAAATGTGGCTGAATTTAGCTTTTGCTCTCAGGTTTATCCACCGTATATTTTCTACTACTTGTGTGAATATGAGGAAAAAAATTTGAATTATTGTACTTGTAGGTGTTAAAACAATTATTCACAACCACAAACGTGCAGTCACAGAGTTGTACGTATAGCATCAATAATATAGTGGTTTTCTGGCAAATGAGAAGAAAAGTAAATAATATATGTATATATATATATATGTATATATTATGGGTCGTTGTTTTAATGTAAACTTTTGAATTCAAAGATGTCTGAGGCATCAAGTTCTCACCTCATGAATGTAGAAATACATATTTACATATTCCTAATCCAAATTACTCCCAAGTTATAATTAACGTTGGCTCTTATGATATTGTTCAACGCAAATGTATTTGTGGCTAGTCTCTTTTTCTTGCGCTTTTTTCCAAGTTTCCCAACTCTTTTTTTTTTTTTTATTCAGTAAAAATAATTTTCCTATTTTAGACAATATTACTGAACCTGAACATTACATTTCATTTAGAGAATGTTTGGTACATGATTTAACAGGAGCGGAGCCAGAAAATTTTTTAGGAGGACATATTGGAAAAAGGAATACATTAAAATTATTTCATAAAATTTAAAAATAACATGATATAGTTATTATTTTTAGTTTTAAATATGATATTAATCATGGATTATATTTTTTTATGGGGGACGTAAATGAAAATCTTTTTAAAACCTTAAGGTAAAATTTTTAATTTAATAATTCAAGGGGCATAAAGAGGATATAAGTGAAAATTTTTATAAAACCTCTAATATCTCAAAATATTATTTTGTTGTTTTATATATGACATATTAATTCCAAGTTTAAATTGTACAAATATATAGGCCCAGTTAAGGGTTTAGCCATTTTGCAATGTATGTTTTAAAGATATAGCTCACGTTTTAAAATATTAACAAAATAGCCATAAGGCCAACATCTAAAAATCGATGACTAAAAAAATAAAATTTGTGACTAAATAAATAAAATACACAGTCATAAAATTTGTCACTATAGTCACAAAATTTCAGAAAATTTAAAATAAACACAATAAAAAAAATTAAACATCCATTAACAAAATAATCAACTCACAAATAAATGATTGCCTATACAACCAATTTCACAAAATTTATTACTAAATAAAAAATATCTTATAATTAGAAAAAAAAACATGCAGTCAAAGAAGTCATATATTTCATGACTAGAGACACAAAATTTTAGACAATATTGTCTGTAACAAACAATAAAAACAGAATTCAAAAAACTAATTTACTGCAGTCTAAAAAATCTAAACATGAATGTATGACTATTTTACTAATAAAACCAAACATAGGCTAATTGTTATAAACAAACATAAATATATGACTATTTATTAAACAAACCGAAATATATATAATAACGCACGGCAATAAAATATAAATTAAATTAAGATACTACAATACGGTGCATAAAGGAACATCAACATCACTGAGGGTCAATCTTCCCTTGAGAATCCATATTTTAGTTTAGAGATTGTTTGGTATAATTTAAGCTGCCACAAAAAGAATTTCAATGTCATATTCTCTTAATTGTCGTTTTTCCAAAACTTGTTGTCGTTTGGATCAACTTTGGATTCAAAATAATAGATCGTAAAACAACAATTGACGAAGTTTAATGAAAAACTACAAAAAGAACTAAAACAACATTAAATGGAGAGAACAAACATAAAAAAGGCTAAAAAAAAAAAAGCCAAACGCCAAAACTGATTGGCAAGTGGCAACAATACAGAAGAAGATAATGACCAACTAAAACGACAATAAAATAGGAAGACACCGTATATAGTGCAAAACAAAAATGATGAGAACGAGATTGAACAGACGAAATCTGAAATCATTAATAAAAACATCTAAAGTTTAGAAAAATTAGAAACGGCATTTAGTATGCAGAACGACAAATACAAAAAAAGAAAAAGAAAAAACTTCAGAATGAGAAGGAAAACGACAATAATAATTCAAGGAACGAAAGTGGAAAGACAGAAATTAACTAGCAAATGACTTCGGAGAATTAGAAACAGCTGAAGAGCAGTAATAGAGAGGACAAACGGCAGCAACTGAAAACGACAAAAAAGTACATGAGAAAGCTACCGTACAAAATTATCACCAATATAAGAAATTTCGAACGGTAATAAACATAAAATTTACTACAACTATAATAAAATTTATGAATGGCTATTTTCTTAAAATTTTGAAACATTAACTATTTTTTGAAATCACTCTCTAAAAAATGACTATTTTCTTAAAATGTCCTACTTTTTTTAACAAAGTTTACTTACGTGGTTATAAATCTTAAAATTTCTAATCAATGTCAATTTTTTAAAGGACGGAGTAGGAAAATTCCCAAAATTTACACAATAATAAAAATAAATACTTAAACTTTTGAAGTAATTGAGTAACTAGCCAATTCGTTAATTACTTGCTCATGGTTTTGGTAACTAAATTAATTACAACCAGCTACCACTATGTAAGTTATTGAATCACTTGTGTATTTTCTTATATTTTTCAAAAGATTGGATTTTAATTTAAATTGGGTGTTAAAAATTGGGTATTGATCTTGATTCTCTAAAGTTTTAAATGATGTTTGTTTATATTATAATTTTCAATTTTTTATATTTTAGCTTATAGCAGCAAGGAGCTTTCAACGACACTAAATAAGATTATCTATAAATCTTTGATCTTTTAAGAAAGAAAGAAGAAGAAGAAGAAGGAGAAAAAGATGTCAATTATTATTGGAAAAGAATATAAACGAGGGGAAAAAAAATACGGGTATGCATGAACATATATACTTCGATAAAATTGTAATATGTTCCCTACTTATTTGACTTCATTTTTAATTCTGCAATTAATAAGTCGTTATATTCTTTATTAGCTTGTTTGAAAATGTTAATCATTTTGAAGCACTCTAAAATTCTTTTGAATATTACGTGGGAGAAAAAAATCTTTTATGATATTAAAGTAGTAGTTGGAATAGTTAATTAATTCTACGGAGTTAGGCAGCGTGAATCATGAACTGCGTTCCAAGTTCACAGTTTGAAATAAAATAATAAATGTATAATCCTAAACTATATATAACTATAGAAAACTAGTGGGGAATGAATAGCACATCATTAAATACAATAATGTATATCAATTTATTACCATTGCAAAACCCAATAGCCTAGCAATAGATATAGCTAGACAATATTATATAGCTGCACTGATTAATTAGTTTATTAACTCAGCTTTGAAATTTTTTTAACATGTAATTAGACAGCAAAGTCCAAATTACTCAAATAGTGAGCTTTACTTTTTTTGAGATGCTTGTTACCCAAGTTTCAAAGTTCAACATCTATTGAAAATGTGACTTGACTTTGCCTATTTTGGTCTTTTCTAGTTATGGGAAATTTTAGAGGTTTCTTTGGATTCCTTTTACCATTTTTTATTTTATTTTAGAATTGGGATCTGCTTCAATTTTACTTCAGAAAGAAGCCATCTATTTTTACAGTACTTTTTTTTTTTTTGAGGATTTTATTTATTTATTTATTATAAACTGCTTCAGATATATTCGCTCTGTACAAAATCCCATGTATATAGCACATAAAACACTATTTAATTTGACATCATATGCAAATCCAACTTGCCTCATACAGCCACATGGTATATTATATATCCATAAAAATATGTCCAAACACACATTAATTTTAAAAGATATCATCCCAAGTTGGAATTGTTTTAGGGTGACTGAGAACAGACTCCTAGATTCACTTGATGAAAATCCAATGCCATGAAAAGTCCAACTTTATCCTGTAATTATTTCGGATACAGAGCCCTTGGCTCAATAATACACTTCCTAAACAAGAAATAGATTATTAAATAAAGCCAACTAGGTGTCTTTTTTAATAATATATTTTTTTTTTCAAATTTAGGATTAAACTTCTATCGGAGAATTGAATAGCGTCATCCTTAAATTGGAAATATTTTTGACCCCAACTTGTTGCTTTCCAAGAGACAAGAGAGCACCCACTTGTGGACTTTTATCTTTAAGTTTTTTAATTGAGGAGGTTGGATATATAATATAATATATCTATATATATATATAGAATTATAAATATATATATATAGAGAATTGGAGCAGGTTTAATTATCGTCTTACATGTGTATATATTCCTTGCCTAACTCTAAAATCAGGCCTACCAACCACCTCTTTATTATCAATTGTACACATGGTTTCTATGTACATATATTGTTTCATTTAAACTAGTGGGAATTTGAAATTAATTTGAGGTTTTTGGGCTTGCTATGTGATTTGACCATGCAATTTTATGTATTTTTCTCAGGTCTTTGGATGAACTACTTTTTTTTCTTCTTGGATATTGACGTTATTGATATTTAGCTAATTAAAATTTTGGATGTCAATTATTAGATACATAAATTACGAAAGAGAATCTGCATCAATATTCAGATATATAATATATATCTAATTCGATTGAACAATCTAAAATTCTAAAATAATATTTTTTTTATAAATCCGGCACCAATACTTGTCCTATATAGATAGGAAATTCTCTAGCTTTAATTAGAGATTTTTTTTTTAAAGAAAACTTGTTCACACTTCATAGCATGAATAGTGTGTGTAGAGAGAGAAAAGAAAAAAAAATAGTGAAAAATAAAACATAAATTCTCATAGGAATAGGTAAAACTATAAAGTGGAGGAGGTGGGTATTATCCATTGAGAGTGAGATGCCCAAAGGGTCCATTATATAATGTTGACAAGATGACGAACAAACCAAATGATTTTCTTTCCTTTCTTTAATTTTTTTTATTAATTTGTAATTTTATTTTTATTAAATTATTATAGAGCCACCATAGTCCACCTCTCCCCTAAATGCCACTTTCCAAGGAGGAAAAGGAAAAAAGAAAAAAGAAAAAAGAAAAACGTATTTACAAGAAATTGATAGGCATAAAAGCCAAAAGTGATGGGTGACAAATAACAAGAATTTTGTGCACGGAATTTGGTCACAATATTCCCCTTTCTCTCTCTTCCAAACGATCTCAAAGTCAATTTCTTTCTCAATATAATAATTGCCCCACACTAGAAAAAACTACTAGACAAATTTAATCCATTAAAAAAAAAAACTCTATAGTATTTTTTTTTTCCCCGAAGACTTCGATAATAAGGGTCGTATATAGGTGAAAAACGATTTTGTGGATATTTATGTTAACTTATGAATTGAGCTTACATTTAAAAATACAGATTTTACGATTCAATAAATGTTCTCACTATAGACGCCCCACATAATTATTATTTTACTACTATTGTTATTTCTTCTTTTGTACTCGAATATACATATACACACGCACTATATACTATTTATTATAATTATATAAATAATAAAAAAAACCAACAAATTAGTGGGTGGGGTGGGGATAGATAAGGAAAGGGTCCACGTGATATGTATATGATAATGAAAGATAAAAGAAAGAGTCTATGTACGTACTCTCAGATTCATGCATGGTTTTTAAAGCACAAAAAATATGCCCACAACAACAATAAAGCTATTAATTGACCCATTATAGTCACACACACATAACTTTCAAATTCTATATTTCTTCTTCTTCATCGGTATATTATCGTCAATATGACTGAGACACACCATTGCAGTTCTGTCGCTTGTAATTACTACTACATCAATATAATAATGCAGATATATTATAGATAGAGCTCTCGTACTACAACTAGCATACGTGAAATCTTTTATTTATATATTTATTTTATTCATTTTTCATGATCACACATGTCTATGCAAATGATAATACTTGAGTGCAAACATCAATCATATACCATCATTTTTATTTTTATTTTTTGGCTAAATCATATATTATCATCAACTTTTATATTAATTTGTGGACAAATATGATCCTTATGAATATATCATAGACGAAAAGAATAATTTAAAAAAAAAAAAAAACAAACAAACAAACAAACACCTTGCACTAGACAAATACTTGGCACCCAAAATATAAATTAAATAATTTATTATGTATTATGTACAGTTTCTTCTCTCTCTCTCTCTCTCTCTCGCTCTCTTAAATTGTTTGAGTTGTTTTCACCGGAGATTGAGGGTAAAAAAAAAAAAAGAATAAAACTAGTGGCAGACATCTTCAAGATTCCAAACGTTTTTTATTATTAAGAAGGATAATTCTCACATGGGAACCCTTCAGGTGGGATTCAGGTGGGGAACAACAGTATATGGCCCAGAATCATCCAGAAAATTTTGAATTTTAATTTGCAATTTTTTTCAAAACAGTTTGTTGGATTTTTTTTACTGTTTTGGTTAAAAAAACGCATTCATTCTATGGGCAAAAATGCAAATATTTTTAAAAAACTGGGCCTAAATTGTAATACAGTAAAAATAAAGGACTAAAAAATAAATACAGAAAATTTTCTGGATGAATCTGGACCACACGTTTGTCTCCCATTTGTTTCCCATGTGAATGTTTCCCATGGGAGAAGCATCCTATTAAGAATCTATAATTGTCAAAAAATAATAATTTCAAATAATGCCAGTCAAACTATTGCAAGTTTCACTTTGATAGTGCTATTCAAGTACTAGAGCTTTTACAATGGCAGAAGTGGATTGTACCTTTTTTTTTGTTTTTTTTATTTTCCTTTTTTGGTATCAAATGAAAAAAATTGCAAAAGCATTGAATTGATTTTTTGCCAAAGGACTACTTGTTTAATCTACATTTTGTACCTAAAGCTGAAACTTGCACTACATTTTCACATGGCTTCAAGCTCTCAGGTCTCAACAACTTTTTTCCTCTCTCTCTCTCTCTCTCTAGATATTAGAATGGTGTCTGTCTATGACAATTTTGATTACTGTGATTAAATCTGAAACTATTCTATGTAAATAATAACGAAGCTCAAAACACATTAATAGGAAAAAAAAAAAAAAACTAACTTGTATACCATTCAGACTTTGAATGTTTGTTCCGTCAAGAACCCGAAAAGGGTAACGATACGACTCTTGACGCCCAAAATTTACTTACTACACAACCTTGTTTGCCTGCAACAGAACTCTCCGCAGCTCGTTGGCGATTCCTTGCAACAGAGCCGGTTTCCGTACCACCCCGTTGATCCCAATCTGCATACACCTCTCCCACACGTCGTCGTCGTCACTCGCCGCCAACGCAATGATCAACGGCCAGCTGCGGCTTCGGAACTTCCGGATCCGAATCGCCACTTCGTAACCGTCCAACTCGGGCATGTGAAGATCTAGGAGCACGATTTGGATCGACGAGCCAGCCGGGCTAATGGCAGCCAGGCATTCGAACCCGGACGAAAGCGAGGTTACCATACAACCAAGCTTCTCGAGCAGCTTCCTCGTTACAACCCTGTTTACATCGTCATCATCGGCGACTAAGACTTGCAGCCCTCTAAAGAAAGAATTTGAATGTGGGTGTTCCGACGAGCCTCCTGATTCGGAAATTGCCATTGTGATCGACGGTCTCAATTGAAACCTAAGAAGAAGTCCCATGCTTTGAACAGATCCTTGAGGGCTTGGGGCTACCCATATGTTCCCTTGCATCATCTGCCAATAAAATTGGAGATTTAGAGTTTGTAATAAAAGCACTTTTAGCACAAATTAGCAAGCACTAGAGAACAAGAATAGCTTCCAAGTGATTCATTCAATATGAGAAGTTGAAAGGAAAGAGATAAACATTTCATAAAATACCATGTCGATTCTCGGGTTTTACTCAAAATAAGACGTTAACTCACTCCTTAGGGTTAGGACATCGAATCGAACAATGTATGTCCAAATGGATTGAATTTAGTAGCGAAACTTTGTCGAATACACCACAAACTCTTCGCATAGTCGAAGCTTTAGAAAACCGAATTGAAAATATAACAGCAATTCAAGACCACAATGTTCATAAACTACACACCCTTTAGGTACACAAGCAATAATTTCTCTTTCAATATGATCAATTCTACGAATTTCAAGCAATTTAGCACCAGACATTAAAGAAAAATTGACCCCTTTTAACTTATCCAATGAAAATATATATATATATATATATATATCACTACACATTCATGATGAGGGAAAAAAAAGGTCTCTATATCTGTTCATGAAATGTTTCCTATTTCTCAGTTAATGTTTTAACGACTAATACTAACCGAAAGTAATAAAAATAAAAATGAAAATGAAATAAAGCTATTATGAAGAACAATGCATCTATACTATTATCCCAATCTAGATTCTTGCTATACTAAGGTACTTAGTTTTCTCTATTCTATGGCCTAAAACACAAAATTTAATCGTCGTGTATAAAAATAACAAACAAATAACCCAAACCTGCACAAGTTTTTTGCAGACACTGAAGCTCAAGGCCTCCTCGACCCCGTCGTTGCCATATCTCCTACCAACATGTGGCACCGCTGGCACTGAGCCCTCTGATTGCGAGCTCTCGCTCATCTTAATCTCGAATCTGATATATACATCTCCGTCCGAGGAGCTTTGCCTCCGTGCTTGCCATCTTTGGTCATTCCTTCCCTGACTCCCGCTCTCGGGGAAAACACGAAGCACGACCAACCCTCCTTCCTTGTTTCCGTTCAATAGGCTTCCAATCATATGCAAAATCACCTGAAAAACCCGCCGCTCGTCGCCCATAACATGATCAGGCAAAGATTTCTCAACCTCGACTGCAAAACCGAAGCCCTTGTACAGGCACAAGCATTTGGCAAGGCAAGCCGCTTCCTTGATTAGAGAATGTAACCGAAAAGACCTCATCTCCAGTAAGAACCTTCCACTATCTTTCGTAGAACTATCCATCACGTCGCTTATCAACGTCGAAAGCACCTTGCTCGTCCTCACCATCGCATCGACAATAACCCTCTGCTCGCTGCTCAAACTCTCATCCTGCAGCATCGACAATAACCCTAAGATCGAGTGCATCGGCCTTCTCATCCCGTTACTCATCACTTTCTGGAATGAATTCCTTGCCTGGCTTGCCAACATCGCGTTCCTCTTCGCCATCTGCAAGGCCCGGTTCTGCTCCGCCAGCTTCTCCCTCATGAGCTGGGACTCCTCAAGAACCGCAGCATGGGAGAGTGCCACAGCCACCTGATCGGCCACCACCTTCACTATCTCAATCTCCTGGCTGCTCCAAGCCCTCAGCTGCCCGCCGGGCAGAACCAAAAGCAGTATCGAATAACAAGCCTGGATGTGCTCCGGCGTCCCCCCTTTAAAATTACAAACCCGAAGCATCGGCATCCGGATCGCAGCCACGGGACCAGGCTCCCCCATCTCCGCGCTCCTCGCCAAAACCAGCGCCGAATCATGACTGAGAATATTCACCACCTCGCTCCCTTTAATCCTCATAACATCCGGATCCCCAATAGGTATCGAGAAGCTGTACAGATTCGAATAGTTCCGCCCTTTCAACTCGTGCGTCAACACCATCTCGGTCTTATTCTCGTTCGGCATCCAAACCGCGCAGTACTGCAGCCCCAAAGCCTCCGACAGCTCGAACAGCGTCGTGTCCAATATGGTATGCCTATCCAACGATTTCCGAATCTCCTGGGTGAGCATCCGCACGTGCAGCCCGGTCTCCTTCTGCTTCATGATCATCCCGACCTCGCGCCCCAAGTCCCATGTCTTCTTCTTCAACATGAACTCCCTAACCTTCACCTTGAGGAGCAAAGGGATCAGGGTGATCAGGGTGATCGCGGTGGCGCACGACACCAAGGCCGTCAAAATCTTGAACACAGTCAATGCCAGCATGAGCTGAAAGGGGTGGGCGTGGTAGGTCCAGCCGTTGAGCAAGTGGGTCATCCCGCAGAGGACGATGAAGGCGATGAACTGAAACAGGACCCACTTGAAAGGCACATTGGAGCAGCTCACGAAGTAGAGGAGCTCGATGGGGATCGAAAAGTAGGCGACGGCGATCAGGAAGTCGCTCACTCGCTGGCATTCCAGGATGCTGTCGAAGCTCCAGAGGCTTCCCTCGTCGTCGCAGTTGCAGCGCGGGAAGCCCCCGCCCCCGCCCCCGCCAATGCCGCCCCCATCGGAGCCCAACACCGCGGCGGAGGAGACCAGGACGGCCCAAATCAGCACCCAAGATGCCAATGCCTTCAACATTGCATCCAAAAGGGACTAATTCTTTCAATCCATTTGTGTTTGCGTGTGTGTTTGTGTTTGTGGCAATATAGTTGTCAATAATCTCACTCTAAAGCTCAAACCTTATAAAGAAAGATTGAATCTTCAGGAATTGTGATTGTAATTGTGACTGTGATTGTAATTGTAAAAGTGAAACCACCACAAGCTTCAATGCTCATTTCCTGTCAATAGGAAGAGGGAGATGGGAAAAGAACAAAAAACCCACTTAGAGTTTGATGAGATCTAAAGAGAAATCAGAATAATCTTTTAAAAAAAATATATATTTAAAAAAAAAAAGGAATAGCACAGTGACGAAGAAGACGACATTTTTTTTCCCAATACCCAAAATAAAAATAAAAAATAAAAGAGAAGAGAAACAATGCTACACCAAAAGACTCTACCAGAAAATTGAAACGAACCAAACCCGGAAGCTTAGATACACATATATATTTAAATAATAACAATTAAAAAAAAAAA
The DNA here is from genome assembly GCA_018132145.1 of Boehmeria nivea var. tenacissima. NCBI lineage: Eukaryota > Viridiplantae > Streptophyta > Magnoliopsida > Rosales > Urticaceae > Boehmeria > Boehmeria nivea. The sequence goes on from CM030883.1 coordinate 12,348,439, forward strand.
GAATGAAAACCCAAAAAAGTCACCAACTCAACGTCTTCTTGTCTGAGACCCAAAACCAAAAACAGCCCAAATGGAAAAACAAAATAAATAAATAAATGCAGGACGAGAAAGAAAGAAAGAGGTCGTACCTAAAGGAAATCCCAGATTCCAATCATTGTCAAGTGTGAAAAAAAGAAAAGAAAAAAGTCATCTTCTTCGATGAGCCATTACCAGTCCGATCTCACGACAGACATGAACAAAAGCAGAGACCATTTCGTTTCGTATATACTTACAAATACACACACACAAAAACGCGATGAGAGCTTCGAAGCTCAAAAGCCCAAGAGAAGAGAAAAGAGAGAGCACAAGCACAACAACAAGAAGAAGAGAAAAACCCAGCAACGAATCCCAATAAAAAGCTTCGCTTTTTTTTTTTTCCCTCTCTCTCTCGTCTCTTGTTCTGAAAACACTGATGGGTTTTTATTTATTTACAGAAAGAGAGAGAGAGAGAGAACAAACCCATAACCAGAGAGAGAAAGAGAGAGAGATGGGAGGGAAGGTTTTTTTTTTTTTTTTTTTTTTTTTTTGGTTTTGGGTTTGCTTTGCGCCGTTGTTTCGTAGAGAGAGAGAGAGAGAGAGAGGGAATTAAAAGGGAAGGGCTAGAGAGAGAGAGAGGGGGGGTTTTTGTGGGGCCCACAAAACTTACATGAAGAGAACTTAGACGCTCTTTCGCTCCAACCGGTCCACGTCACCCCCCAAAACATTTGTTTTATTCTCTCTCTTTCTTTTCTTTTCTTTTCTTTTTTCTGTTTTTTTTTTCCCCCTTCTTTTCTATTTCTCTAATTCTAAGCTAATCTCTTTCACAACACTATTTGTGTTTTTTTCCTCTCTCTCTTTCCAAGTCTTTTCTCACTAAGATTTTTTCTTCTTCAGCCATCGCCTCATTTTTGGGGCTAAAAGGGTCCTAATCTTAGAACGTCGTCGTGCATTTTCTCGTGACTTATAATTTTTTTTTTCTTCTATTTTTTTTTTGCTTTCGAGAATTCGTGGGTAAAGTTTTATTTTTATTTTTTGGATTGAGAATGTCGGAGCTTCTTATGATGGTGTTTTATAATGACGATGAATTTGTGACTTTGTAAGTGGTGAGAGGCTGATAGTGGCTATTTCGACCTTGGAGAGGTTTGCTTCGTCTTTAGCATTGCTCTGTGTTGTTCGCAGTGCTCAAATAAATATGTGTTATCATCATTTTGGCGATTTAGTATTGTTTTTAGTACTTGTTTTTGTTATGATAGTAAATATGATTTTTCTATTGTTCGATTTAGTTATTATGAATTAGTTTTGTTTCTATGCAAGTTTTTGTTCACGTAAAGTATGTTTGGCTTCTCGATCTTTATGGATTGATTTCCTCTAACAATTAAGAAGAATAATTAAAGAATATTTGTGCTCAATTTAGCGTGCCTTTTAGCCTTTATTGCTTAAATTGGGCACATTCTTTGTCAATTTTATGTTTTTATTCGATTCAGTAAGTGGTACAAGTATTGGTTTGGATTGGAGGTAAATTTTCAATAAGAAAATGGCGTAAATATCATTTGTGTTTTATTGAAATTTTACATTTATATCTTGAGTTTGTAATGATATATACAAATTTTATTTCTTAGTTTTTTAAATTAAAAAAAATGTACCTTATTTTTAATTTTTAGTAAAAAAATGCCCACAAAATTTTTATATTACAATTATATTTTCATGTTTCTCTATTTGGACCTCAAACGCGAATTGAGGCCTTGTTCAAAAAAATTGAAAATTAAGATTTTAGTGTTGTGTACTAAGAAAAAATAAAAAAAAAATTTTTGAGAAGAAGAATAAATCTTTTTTTTATTGAACGTGTTTGTTAACAAAAAGCATAATAAGGATATATATATACTTTGTTCATTTAACGAACATAAACTGTAAATTTTGCATTACTAAAACTTAAAGGATAAATGTAAAATTTTGTTAAAACATATGTATTATTTATTGTAATTACCCGTTTTCAATTTGTATTGAGATGTATCTCTTCCAATTATTTATGATTTTTTTTTCATTTTTGTTTTTTCACATGAAAATTAAAAAAAAAACAAAAAGATAAAAAACAAAAACAAAACAAAACCGTACCTGCTTTCTTTTTCTCTGCCTTATGACATGGAGTTGTTTTTCCTATTTCCCCTCTTTTCCCTTCCTTCCTAAGTAATATGGTTTTCCACTTTTTTTTCCTTTTAAAGGGCAGTGAAGTGAAATAAAGAAAGGGAATTATACTCAGCAAAAAAAAAAAAAAAAAAAAAAGGGAATTAGAAAATGCCACGTGGAATATGTGGAGGCATGGAGCTGCTCTTGTATTTATGCGAAAAAATTGCAGGCCAGAGCAGGCCAGTTCAGTGCACTGTACAAGTTTATTATTTAACAATATGTTCAAATTATGGTATGTATAATAAGAAAAATGCGTTTAATAAAATTTTAGAAAAAAAAGTCTTTGTACTAGACAATATTTTTTACTTTAATATTTAAAACTATTTTCTCATTATCTTATATAATATCTTTTATATATATATAATAGATAAATTATAGTGAATACCCAATTTTTAAAACTTAATGTAAGTTATTACCCAATCTTTTGAAAAATGTAACCAACTACTCAAATAATTCAATTACTTACACAGTGATAAGTTGTGGTAATTCACTTAGTTACCAAAAGCATGTGCAAATAATTCACAAATTGACTAGAAACTCAATTATTTCAAAAGTTTGAATATTTATTTTTATTATTAAATAAATTTTAGATATTTGCCAACTTCACCTTATATTAGACAACACATAATTGTATAAATATATACTATATAATACGATACAATAGCTAAACTAATTGGTCATTCAATCACTGTTGATGTAATTTAGTAAATCCATTAACAGCTCCAGATATGGGAAATTTGGAAAAATATTACTTTTTAAACAATTTGTTTTAAACGTCATTTTTAAAGAAGATAAGAAATTTATGTTACTTTTTAGTTGTAAATTTAACCGAATTATCCATCTTTTATTTTACAAATAAAAAAGATAAGATAAGAGATATGCGGCAATATAGTAATTTATTGGTAAAAAAAAATAACATAACATACTATAATGATATAAATTGTAAAATTGAATGTCTCCGAGCACATGTTATAGAGCAATGAGCCTCAAATTAATATTTTAACTAACCACCAACTTACAAGTGTCTGACATATTCATAAACGATTTTTCACAAAAATAGTGCTACTACGACAAGTCTTGTTATTAACTAATTATCAATCATGACTTTTCATCAACATATCGCATAATCCTGAGAATTGTTGAAAGTTGATTTTTGTGCTAGTAGAACCTTTTAAGCCAAGCGGCCAAGGTCGGTTTTTTTATTTTTTATTTTATTTATTTATTTTAAGAGTAATATCTCCGCCAATGGCATTCGAAAAAGAAAGAGAGAATTACGTATGTGTTTGGAAAACTAGAAAAAACGAGAAATAAAAGCCCACTTAAGAAGAGAATCATTTGGCCATGGCACTGTTTTACTAGTAAGCATGGCGAACTTTTTTACATACCTACGACAAGTCGTATAGGCTCCGATGAGTCAAAAGAGATGTGTTCACCCCTTGGCGATGAACCAACCCAACACCTTTACAGAGTGGAGGCAAGACGTAACATATCTAATTAATCCTCGCCAAACAATGGAGTCCGAGGCAGAAGGGACTACATCCAAGGTGGTTGTTCCATCAAAGTTATATATATATATATATATATATATATATATATATATATATATATTGAGCTTGTGACTCAATTGATATGCGACTTCACAAGTACGAGCTAGTCATTGGTGAGGTCGTATATCCGTCATGACGTACATATGTGGAACCTCAAGGGCACGATGTGAGCTTGCACCCCAATTGAAAATCATTTCAAAATAAATTCATTTTTTTAGTAATATTTAACTTAAGTTTGCATAATTATTATTTGTCTTGAAAAATATGAAAAAAAACACACACACAAAAAAAATAAAAAGTTAATAATGTTAGGCAAGGTAAACTTGGATATGAAATTAGATTTTGGAATCTAATTTTCTTCCAAATAAAAAGGAAATAGTAATCGATAAATTTTCTTGAATGTTACGTGGTGAAGTATGCCATAGTCCGTGTAAAACCCGATATTTTTATTACATGTAACATTTATGAAAATTTTATAAATGTATGAGAATTTTTTTCCTGAAATTTTATATATGTATTTCGTCACATAAAATGATAAATAAAAGTATAGTGCCGGAGCAACTTACAGTCAAAAACGACATGTAGTTTGACTAGAGAAAACTACATGTAGTTTTAGGCAAAAATGGCAATTGTAAGGAAGTTACGGGGCAATAAAATAAAATTAAAATTTTATCCCCCTAGGCTGCAAATGGCGCCAATAACAGTATGAAAAGGGAGGATTTTATTTCCTCAATAAATCTAAGAGAATATCATAAGAAATCACACATGATTTCTGCAGAAATTCAAGATAGGTCAAATGTACACTTTAGGAAACAAAATATTTGACAAATCAAGAGGGAATCAGGAAGATTATGGGTGCAATTTTTAGGCTCTAATGGCTGAGATTTTTAGTCAATAAATACAGAAGAAAGTCAACCAGAATCAACCAAAAAAGGAAATTTCAGAGATTATGGGAATAAGTTAAGGATCAGGGAATTAATGAGATAGAATCTCTCATTTTTCCTTCCCCTTATAGGCGCCACCCTCCACCTATAAATAGAGGCTTAGGCCTCACTCATTCCTCACACTAAAACCTGAGAACTTCAAAGAAAAAGAAAGAAAGAGAGAAAGAGAGAAAGAAAAAGAAGAGTAAAGAAACTCTGAAGAAAATTCGAGAGTGTTCTTAAGGAAGAAGCTGGCTTAGTAGAGAAATTTGAAGGTCACTGTACCAAGGTTAAGATATAACGAAGTCTCGCACGTTTTAAGTTTAACTTTATTTCGATCGAGGCTAACTCGAAATTATTGTTGTAGGATTCGAGCGTTCGTAGAAACTCGAAGAAAAACCAATAACACTCAAAGACGAATTCGAAGGTTTGCATTCTAGTCACTTTGAATTCTAGAATATCGAAGTTAGGATTCTTACGTGTTAGAATTTCAAGATTTAAAATCCGATTTAAATTCTACGTTTATTTTCTTGAAAATCAATATTCTGCAATTTTTAGAAACTTAGAAGCCGAAACTTGATTTTTATCATTAGAGACAAAAACGTATGAAATTTAATTTTAAGAAAATTTCGTGAAATAGTATTTTTCTAAATTCGGTCTCCCTGACCTGATATGATACGATTTTGTTAATTCATTATAATGACTTTATGAAGAAAGTATGTAATTGGTAGGTTTTTCTAAAAAAGCTTATAACTAGAAAGTTTTTTGTTTTTAGAAAATAAGAGGAGTCTCTTCAGAGAATTTTGTCAAATTAGGCCTCTAGATCATTTTACTACGAAATTTTACTAAATGGTTTATTTTATTAATTTCTATTTAAATAAATCTATTTTATTTAAATTATTATTAAAAAACTGGTCTACAACGGGACAATATGAAAAACTGAAACGGCCTGTTCTAGAAAGATTGGTTCTTAAATAAGAGCTGCTTTGTGATTCCCTCCACACTTACCTAAGAACCTCGGGGGGGTTCTATCTAGGTAAGTTGGGCCTAAAACGAGGCTATATATAATACTTTTCCCAGTCGGTCTGAGGACGTTTCAGTAAATACTAACGCATCGTTTTCGACTTGTTATAGATAAAAAAATAATTTTACAAAAGCTCGTTCTTTTTTAAAAGATTTTCGCCCCTTTAGATGAGACGTTAGTACGAGGATGGTTAATTCATGTTTAGATGCTTACAATAAGTTTATGTTTATGTTTGCCCGCTAGCTCTTGACACTATACAGAAAGCTTACGTTATGAACTCTTCACAAGAGGTGAGTACAACCTCACTACAGTACGAAGTAGTTCAAAAGAAAATTCATGATATGAAATATTATGTGACGATTGTTTTATGAAACATGCAATGTTATGTGACGATTGTTTTATGAAACCTGTTATGATGAAACGTTTTATGTGATGCATGTTTTGTTAAAGTATAAAGCAAGTTATGAATGTTGAAATAATGAAATATTTTTATGATGAAAGTTTTAAAGTTTACGACATCATGTTTTCATAAGTTATAAACATGATTATGATGTTTTCAAGTTCAATGTCTTTATGACCATGATGCATGTCACTTAAATAAACAAGTGATAACAAGTTAAAAGCTGTGTCATACCGCCCATTATCCTTGTGTCGACCCAAGGGCATTAAAGAGACGGTATTTTCCATGTTATGTATGTTTTGCCTTACTCACCGAGGACTTGCTACCCTCGCTGACTATTGGTTGAGCGCGCTCCACAAGGTACGACACCATGATGAGGATCATCTAAAAAGAAGTTAAAGTAAGTTAAAGTGAAACTACGTATGATAATGAATAATGAATAATAATTTATCATGTATTGCATAAACTATGTTTTTGTGAGAAAATAGTTGTTTCACTGGGCTTTTAGCTCACAAGTTTTTGTACTGTAGGTAAGAATCCTATAGTGTGATGCTGGATTGTGCAACGACGGTGCAAGGCGAGCGAGGCTGGTTATGGAAAGCCATGAAAATATTTTCGCAAATTTAAGTTATTTTATCAATTAAGTATTTTATTTCTGTTTCAAGATAAGTATTATTTTATGACAATTATGTCATAATATGTTTCTCAATAATAAATTATGTTATTTGAAAGCATTATGATATTCTTTCATGAGTTATATTATACGATAAAAAAAATTATTATGATTTTTTTCACATACGTAAAGTAAAGTTTAAAGTAAAGTAATGGTCCGAAAAGTTTGGTTGTTACAGTATGGAATAATTTTGGATCCTAGATTTTTATTCACTATTTCAATATATGAAACTTAAAAAGTTAATTTTATGATTTAGAATCATTTTATGTAATGGAGCATACTCTGCGACATATTTTTCAAATTTTTTTTATGGAAAAGTAGAGAATTTCATGTTAGAAAAAGAAATTAGAACTATGTGGAATGTCCTTTTAAATGAGGGTTTGACGACCTTAAAATAATAAAGAAAAATTCTTTAATAGTGTATATACTATGATATTATACGATTGTAAATTATCGGATTTATTTTTTAATTCTGTGATTTTTCAAAAAGTTAAAGTTGACAATTTAAAATTTTCATCGTCGTACACTAGTAATTCTGGAGAATCTTCTAATAATAAATATAGAAAAATTAGAGCAAGAGAAAGTCCTTAAGTTATATGCAAACGATGAGTCAATAATGGTATTGAAGTATCTTATTTGTAGCATAATTTATTTATCCGTTGAATTTTAGTTTATTAGTGTGCTTAAGTACATAAATTTTTTTTTTTGAATTTAGCGCTAATTACGAGAAGATGACAAAAAAATAATAATAATAAATTAAATATGACGTTCTAAAATCATTTATCGCTGTGCATTGTGCGTCATTGAATGATATTCCAATAATAAATATAAAAAAATCAAGCAAAAATATTTATAGAGAAACCAATAAATGCCAATTTTAAACGTGGGTAATCTTCATTGGTCCAGTTGATCAAGGTCGTTTTGCTACTTTATGGAGATGACGAATCCTATTGACCAATTACAAATTAGCCTTCACTTTCAGTAGAAAATAACGTGGCATTTTGTACAGAAAAAGACGTCATAATGTTTTCTTATATAAAAAGGACTTCATATTCTCTCATATTTGTTTGCTTTATAGGAGGAAAAAAAATTTATTGTATGCATCACGGTTGCAGTCAATATTGTTATAAATTACTAAAAATACTTGCAAGTAATTAACTAATTATTTAATTATTTTAAAAGATTGTGTATTTATTTTTATTATTGTATAAATTCTGATTATTTTCTTACTTCACGTTTTTATTTGATATAATAGAAGACATAGGATTTAATTTGGTATTTTTAAAAAATGCAAGGTTTTTTTATGGTATTTTCTTATATATATTTTACCCTAAAGTTTGTAGTGGTTAACTTGCTAGCTAGCTAGTTAACGATACGTTGGATAGTTTGCACGTGGTGGGTATAGTGAATTAAAATAAGTTGATTTTCTTGCTTAATAAGCATATAATCATCTACGTATAGCTATATATAGTGAAGAGTCTCAGGTGGGGAATTCTCCACTACAAGGAACGATTCTGGCTCGTCAGATCTACCTTTTCAGTGGGTCCCACTACTTAAAAAGATAAATTTGACGATCCAGAACTGTTTCTTGTGGTGGAAAATTCCCCACCTGAGAATTTTTCCTATATATAGATGATTAATAAATAAAATTGACATGGATAATGTTTCTTGCACCAATCATTTTCAGTTGCTACTTTAGAAGTAGGCTCGATATTTACTGTAGCATTAGAAAGAACTGACAAATAATAAAGGATTAATCGAGTCTGATAATTTATTTAACAATTTAATAGATAGGCTGGAGAATTTTCTTCGTACATTTAAAAAATAGTGACTCACAAAAATAGGTCAAAATTAAATGGATTTTTCAAAAAATTATGTGTTTCAAAAAATTAAGAAAATAATCATAGCTTAATTACAAGATACATATATAAACTTCAATCTTTATAGCTATTTCATGGCTATTTTCTTAATAACTGAAAATATTAGTCATATTTTTAAAAGATTTATTTGGTATTTGGTCATCTTTTGGTTTATATTTTAAGGAAGTAAGTTCTAAAAATTTAAAATTAGCCATTAAATCATAAATAATTAAGAATATATAGGTGAAATTACAAAATTATGTAAGAATCATACAATTACAGAAATGACTGTTTTCTTAATTTTTTTGAAACATTGACTATATTCTTAAAATATTATTTAAAAAATGATTATTTGCGTTCAATAATCTTTTTTTAATCATCTAATATAAATAGTCATTTATTATAATTTTCTTTTAAAAATAACGTTGAACACACACCTTGGACAATCTAGTTATGTTGCTCCTATCACAATAATTTTGTGATTGTGCCTACATTAAAATTGCCTAACATAATCTTTTTTAATAAAGAGAATATGAAAAAACTAAAATATCATTACAATTTTGCGTGACAAACCCACACCAATACAAGAATAAAAACTCCGTCTGTATGTGTCTTTAGCCTATGACGTGGGTTATTGTTTGGGATCTTTATAAAAAATAATTTAGAGAAAAGCATGAAAAAAAATCAAATTTTTGGCAAATATTTTTAGTCATACCTAATTTTTAATACTTAATTTAAATAAATGTTATATTTAAAAATTATAGCAAAAGACCCGAATAAGTTAATTACTTAAATAGTGGTATTGATCGACCATCTTCTTAATTTACGAGTAATTTAAGTAATTTATGAATGAGGAAATCGTAAAAAAAAAAAAAAAACATTTTAACTGCCATTTCTTTTTTTAAGAAAGGTAGGAGGGTGGGTCGAGACCCAAAATAACTTTTATTTTTCTTCCTACCTTTCTAGGAATCGAACAAAAAAATATGCAACTGTAAATATTAGGTACTTACCACCTGAAGTGTCATTTAATAAATTATGCCCCAAAGTGTTGTGCTCTATTGATTTCTATATTATATTTATAGTGTAAAAGTAAGGAAACAAATAAAAAATACAACAAAGAACGAAGCATATATTATTATTGTGTATTAAAAAAAAAGCATTCATCAAAATTTCTTTTTATGAATTGACTATTTTCTCTTATTATTGAAAATATTGAATATATTTTTTAATGGTAGTGTCTAATTTGATTTTTTTTTCAATTTCATTCAAGTTTAGATGTCCCCTAGCGGCAAAGTAAATAAATAAAGAGAAATAATACATAATATTTAAACATGTAACCTCAACCTACTTTGTTACCCGAACTATATCTTTTTTTATCTCGTTTTGTTTAAGAAAATGTAAAAATTTTGAATAAGCAAGTAAAATTAAAAATAAAATGGTGAGTTGTCAATAAATAATTAGAAGGATAGAGTGAGCTATGAAAAAGGGATAGAGGCCAAAAAAAAAGTAAAAGCTAAAGAAGAACATTCTTTATAGCATCCTCTTCTGGCATTGGCCACATCTCTCTCTTAATTTTTTTTGTTAAATAAATATTTTTGGATTTAAGAATTATATAATTAGCCTTTAAAAATGTACTTTTTTTTTTCATTAGTATATTTCTGGATGACAATTATTTATAGAAAATATTAATTATTTCCCTCATTTTAATTAGCTGTCAGTTGATTGTATATTAGGAAATTCACATGAGCTTCCGTTGATTTCGGTTCCAAACGAGGAAAGGGAATTTTGTGACAATCTCTCGATTGCATCTGGTTACCCTTTATTTGTTAGATATATATATGCGCGCGTGTGCGTGATTATGTATGTATATGTATATGTCACTGCCTTGAAACAGCATAAAAAGAAGTTTTAATTTTCGCAAAATGTGAAGGAATATATTATGTTACATTATTGGAGGAGAAAATAAAGTGTGAGTATATTATTGAATGATAAATAATTTTATATATGTGTGTGTATTGGAGATTAACTAAAACTATTTTTTTTCCGGAATATAGATCTACTTGTTGTACTTGAGGAAATATAGTCTTGATACTAATTGTCCCGAAAATTAAAAATGATGTGTAAAAAAAAAAAAAAAAACCACAAATGTCCTTGACGAATGTAATATTATATTTACAAAATTATGTTCATGTTCTACAGAATCTACAGAAAATAAAATACATAAAACTATACCAGTGTTGACAAGAAAGAGGACAAGAGGTTGCAATAAATGGTGAATATATTATCTATTTTTTAATCTAGCTTTACAAGAAAAAAAAAATCCACACCTGATCAATAACCTAATTAGTTATTCTTTTCTTATCCCTAAAAAGAATATATTAATAATTTACCTCCAAAAATCAGAAAGAAAAAAAATACCACATATATTGCGTGTCGTAAGAATTAAGCATAGTGAAAAAGGGGGAAAAAAAAAAAAAAGAAGAAGAAAAAAACATGATTTGTTTTGTGTTTTTAATCATTTAAAGTTGAGTGGAAATATCACGTTATGTGGTTTCTATTCATATTTGTAAATCTATTGGAAAAATGCCCTGATCTGTACTTATCAACTTGAACTACTTCTAAGTGGGATTTGCTTCTTTATATATATATATATATATATATATATATATATATATATATATATATGGATATGCGTCACAAAGAAAAGTGCTTCTTTTTGGGGAGACCAAACAACTACCATGAGCCAAACATGCACAATAGAATTCCATACATAAAAATTTGGCCAAACTTCATATATAATTGTAGTTCAACCTTACATGCTTGATCTAAAAAATTATGTGTGTGCATAGAAAAAAAATAATTCTCACGCTTGTAATAATAATTTGGTCTTTACAACTACGTTAAGTTATTCATCAATAAAAAATCTCAAATAATTAGAAAAGAAAAGGAAAAAAAAAAAGACTTTGATGAATTTGGACTGATGATATTTTGTTTCTTGCCACCAAATCTAGCTAGACTTTAAGAAGTAAGAACGACGCGTTGGCCAAACTTTATGACCAAAATTAAGATAATCAACAAACTCATTTACAAACAGAGAGACATAAAAAAAAAAAAATATATATATATATATATATAATGCTGATATTTCAATAAATAAATATCACCATCTAAAAGATGGCTTTCTTAAATACTGAAAATAAAATAGTAAAAATAAATTGAATAATGATATAGTCAATGTTTTGGCCAAAGACGTCGCCTGCGGCCAAATATATATCCAAAGCCGCTGTACGAGAAAGGAAAGAAAATTCTTTGATTCAAGGAAAACGACATGATGATATTTGCCACTACATTATCATGATTATCCCAAAAATCTGAAAATAAATAATTTACACTCTGATTGTTCTTTGAATCTGTTGCTGTCTATTTTTTTTTTCTTTCTTATTCTTTAAACCAACTTTTTTTATTGATAAATTTTCCAAGCGAACAACATAAAATTCAAAATCCTTTTGGTATCTCTAGCCAAAAGTTAGCATTTATCGTTTTCAATTTCGCATAATTACATTTTTCTTTACTAAATATATCGGTTGAATTTTGATGTATACGCACTATTTAATATTCCAATAATTTTTATTTTAATTATTCGAAGCTAGCTAGATGAGATATAACCCTAGACGCTGCTATATATATATATATACATATATATATATATAAGACATGGTGATTTCTTTTTTTTTTTTTTCAAGTAATATGCTTATCATATTTTTAGAGAAATTATACTAACAATAAATACTCAATTTTAACATCAAATTTAAATACATACTTAATATTTAAAAATTATAATAAATACTTAAATAATTTGTTGTTTAAATTACTTAATGATAATTGATGATAATTAATTAAATAAAAATGTGTGAAAATATTTTGATTTATTGACTATATATTTTTACTATTATTTTAAAATATTGGATATTTATTTAGTTGTAATATATGTAATTTGAGTATCTTCCTCCGCCGCCCATAGTTTTAAGTACATTATCATTTTTGAACTCGTAAATTTCTTTCTGAAAATAAAAAATTAAATACTTATACCTAACAATTATTCGTCAACAATAAACATCATTTTCTGTAAAGAATTAAGTTCTATAATCACTTTTTTTTTTGGCTGACAAATTAGTGCAATTACTTTAGATTATTAGTTATCTACTTTAATAGTCCCTTTGAGAGACAAGACAATGAGGTGAGAAGGAATAAAGATTAGCAGTATCCATAAGTGTTCTCAACTTAAGGTAACAATTCATTCACTTGTTTTAAATATTTTTTTTATAAAAACTTTATTATTAACTTTGCACGTACTAATTATCGAAAAATTAATATTCAAACGAGATGAATGGGTCGTTGTTTTTTCATTTAACGACCCTTGACAACTAAATGAGATAATCAATCTCTATTCAGTGAGAGAAGGCCATGGACAAGATTGTTGAAAAGATGATAAATTAAGAAGATTTATAATCGAAAAAAATGATATGTGACCAGAATTTATTGTCACAATAATGTGACAACTATCACTGCACTTGTTTTTATTTTAACCCATAACGCCTTTCTTTCGAATTTTATGACTCCCTGAAGCACGACTCACTCATAATTGAAAAACAAACATTAATTGAGTGACATTTTTTTTTTGTCTCCAAGATTGAAAGGATATGGAGATCCAAAACAAATCTAACAAAACTCTAGAGATCTAGCTACTATATATTAAAACAAATTAAGGCACCATATACGGATATAACCATTACTTCGTGACTCAGTTGCACATAAAAAACATTAATATCGATAAAACTGTCATGTGCGTAAAATGTTCTCTCTCTCTCTCTCTCTTTATATATATATATCAGTGTCTTTGAGGATATAAGTGCCCATTAAAAATAGGGCGAAGTAGACAAATACCCAGAATTTATATAATAATACAAATAAATACTCAAGCTTTTGAAGTAATTGAGTTTCTAGTCAATTTGTGAATTACTTGCACACGTTTTTGGTAACTAAATAAATTACCATCACTTAACACTGTGTAAGTAATTAAATCATTTGGGTAATTGGTTATATTTTTCAAAAAATTGGGTAATAACTTACATTAAGTTTTAAAAATTGGGTATTCACTATAATTTCTCTTAAAAATATTGTATATTTAAATTTAAAACAGCCAAGTTTCATCGACTATCGTGGCGCCATTATTTTGAAAACTTTATTAGTGAATTAACGCTGTATGTGTTAACGAAACGATTTGGGCTCGTTAACGAATAGATATAATTCAATATAATTGATCAAACTTTTATTTTCCTCATACATAGGCTTAATTATTTGGTTCAAATTAATAACGGGATGACGAAGTTACTTGTTAGGAGATTTTTAATAATTTATGTAGTGATGACCAGGAGTTGTGTGAATTAGCTAGGGTAAATTTGTTCGGCATAAATTTATCCCTCCTAAGCGTAGTTCTCTTAATATTTGAAAATACTTTGTTTCGGCCTTGGATCAATGTTTTGGCTCTCAAGTTTGGGAGCTTTGGGCTACTTTCTTTTTTAGTCTATTTGGTATTTGATTGGTTTTTTTTTTGTCCATATTTTATAAAAATAATCAACATTTTTGAACATAATAGAATTAAGGGTATAAATGTAAAAATACATCATCATGTAATAAAAAAATGCCTAATTTGTTAATAAAAAAAATAAAAATGTTGGCTATTTTCTACATCATCTTGAAAATTACTATTTATTCAATTATCTCCTTCATCTTTTGTGTTTCAGAAAATTGGAGTTGGAATGCTTTTATTTTCAACAATGTTTAAGCCTCTACCATGTCTTCAAGGACTCAATTAGTTATGGCAGCTATGCATGAAAAGAGTTTTCTTTAAGTGGTTCTTCCTCTAGGCTCTAGGTGGGAATCAGAAAGAAAATTGTCATCGTGCTTTGAGTATTTATCCAACCAATTTTTTCTTGCAATCCTGTTATTACTCAAATATTATAGACGGCTTCTCCTCTAAGTTGGATTAAAGTCAATATCGATGGCTCAGCTTGTGGTACGTCTAGTCTTGCAGGTTGTATAGGTGTTTTTAAAAATTCTCGTGGCTCCGTTAGAGGTTGTTGTTTGTTATTTTTATTTTTATTTTTTGGTTTTATTTTTTTTTAATTGATTAATTAGGGTTTGGTCACGAGGCTGAATTGGTTATTTTCGTATAGCTTCGGAAAAGGCCTGGTCGCTAGAATGGGTTCCCTTGTAATTGAATCAAACTCTACTTATGTTGTTTAATTATATATTAATTCTAGATCGTAGAATGTTCATTTGAAATTTTGTAATAGATGGCATTGTGCTCTAAAGTTTTCTCAATCAATGCAACTAAAAAGAAAAAAAATAAAAATAGCATTTAAATAATAATGATAATAAAATAACATTCAAATTGGCACTAGTGCATTGGAATATTCTATGTCAAATGATTATTTTTTGTGCCAAAATTGACAATGGCATTAATATTTGCTTTGGAGATAGTCTTATCTAACTAAATACGAGTATACAAGCGTTATTACATGTTAAAAGTAATTTGTCAAAGGATTAAAAACAACATTTATCAAGGGGGATGAATAATATTTAAACAATTTCCATTTTTAATTTTCTTGTAAGTACCTCCCACAAAGCAAATTCCAAAAGGGTCTATTTGGTATTTGCCCATATCTTAGTCCATGTTTTAAAGAAATGATTTCAAAAATTAAGTTATGAGTCACTAATATATAAGAAAATTAAGGGTAAAAGAGTAAATGCATATCATCATTTAGTTAAGAGAATGACTAATTTTTTAATTAATCGAAACATTGGCTAGTTTCTTAAAATATCATTCAAAAAAAGTTATTTGCTCAATTATTTAATTTCAAAATGACAAAGATATACATGTCTGGTAGAGAGATAGATCCTCTAATATATTTGAGCCAAATATAAGACATTATTGCCTTGCATTTTAATTTTGGGGGTGCATGTGTTCTAAGATCTTTATAATCATTTTAGTTTCTAATTTGGGAAAATAATGTTTGTCTAAAAGTTAAAAGGCTATTATCTCTTCTAGATGTTGCTATGCCATAATGCAATAGTGAGTGATAATATATAATAGTTGGTGGTGGCCACCTTTGTGAACCAAATAATTACATACCATAAACTGATTTGACATGGTGAGGGAATTCATAGGGACATAACTCATCTATAGGTTTATCCAAATATTAATTACAATTACATTCCTCCTAAAAGCTAATAATTCAATTTCCCTTCCACATAATATGAAAACCCCTCTTTTCAATTTCCTCTTAAAAACTAGGGACTGACCCTAATACCGCTTACCCCATTGTTTTTGACTTGGCCCCATGTTTTACATGTGATCTCAATTATACCACTCTTATAAAAGCCATCATAGATTGATAATGATAAGCTTTTAGTCATTGACCTACAAGATTAATGCCCTATTCAACCTCAAAATTGAGAATTCTTTTTCAAATTCATTTCATTGAAACCAAATGGAAAATGTTAGGTTCATGACCCATTTGAATTTGGATAATATATATCTATGGCGGCTAGTTACTCGTAATTTTACGAACAAATTTTGTTGTATCATTTTGGTAATATGTCGCTACTTATTCACCAATCACCACCGAACCACTATAGGTTTTTAGTCTATTTAAGTAAGTGTAAGTATTTTTTTATTTTTTCATTTGTCTAGATAAAGAAACCATATGATCAATAAAACATCAAAATAGTAACAACAACAAAAAAAGATCAAGTGGTATCTCAAATAGTAGTTTAATTTTATCATGTTTGGACGTTTACAATGGGAATTAGTGGTTCGGTTCTCCTAGAACAAACAGATATATAATTACAACATGACTTTGGTGGGACAGAGAGATGGTCAAATCATGGTGTATATTTATTCAAAACACACTATATTATTAACAATATGATCTTGTTCTTTCTGTTGTTTGTACTTTTATCTTAACCCTAGCAAGGCTAATCGTTACCTACAGATTAAGGGTGGTATTAGGTTGAAACGATGTAATTCGTTGTTTTTTATGGGCTATTCATAAATTGTTTACAATCTTATTAGGAGGACCCACAAGAAGAAGGTGAATCAAGTATGAAGAACGTCTGATTAGAATAATTTAATCTCGACAAAAATTTTAGGTTAATTAGTGGCTAATTATACAGTTATAGATTGAGATGTCGACGTAGCTAGGGTTTGTTTGGTATGGATATTAATTGGACATAAGTTTTTGGCTTGTGGATACTGTGATGTAGGAGATTACTATGCGGTTTTGAGAGTCTTGTATTGGTTTTTAGTTAGTTGTTTACTGTGTCATTTTTATTCTCTTTTGGTCTTTATATAAGACAATCCCTTTATAATTGAAATTAGCTTTTGGATCATCAATTTCTCTTTCAGAGAACAAAAGCTCACTCAATTTCTTTTAGTTAATTAAGGATTTGGCTTGATCTATCTCTACCAACCGCATCATACTGCTTTTAAATTTTTTTAAATAATAAATAGTATTTAAATGTTTAGAGTACTGTGCAGAAGAGGTCATAATTAGTCACTAAATACGGCCTTCTCATCAAAGCTATTTTTGAGAAAAATGTTAGAATTTATATAAGAATTCTATCCACTTCTCTTTACTTATCCAAACATTTTATCCTATCAAACACAATGTAAACATGGTATTTAAATTTCACAATTATTTGATGATGATAGTTTCACAATTATTCTACCCTATCAAGAACTTCTTCTCCAAAAAGATGAGGGAGAGAATGGACCAGAGAAGGATTTTATAGTAAGAATAATGCTAAGAGGTCAGAATTTTTTCAACAAAAAATAACTAGAATTGATATATATCCTTTATAGTTATTAGTTATAAATCACAATTATCAATACACATATTTTTAATTTTGTCAGTAAACAAGTCAAATTATTCTGCCACTATGTATTTTGTAGCAAAAAATTAAGATAATTTATCTTCGAATAATGAATTTGATCAAGTGCTTGTCTCTAGAGTATATGGCGCATCTTTGTGGGAAATTGACAGCTCACCAAAGCAATCCTGATTCAAATCAAGAGCTCTGTTGCCTTTTAAAAAATATTATTTTTATTTTCTTGTCAATAAAAAAAAATTAGACCATTAATGATCATTATTAAAAAAATATCTACATAACTGAAAAGAATAATTATAATTCTAGACCGAATTATAAATAATATATAAAAAGTAACCCCAATTTTGTTTAGTGTTACTTTTTTATTTATCATTTGTTTTTAGCATTGGACATATTTGTATTTTTTCTAGTATCAATTGAAATATTGTTAAGATTTATTAACACGTGAATGTTTCATCAATAGGACAACTTTTGGGACTATATATCTAAATACAAGGCAAAAACAAATAAGAGGTGAAAAAAAAATCTATAGTAGACTGGTGCTAGCTGCTACGTATTGATAAAAGATATTTAGCATTTATGGTTGTATATATCAAACCATGAAATTTTAGTACGTTGATAAACCTCCGATGGATACATTTCTTGACAAAATGGTGACCAAATTAAGAAAGAGCAAACTCTCCAAGTAATAGACTACTCAATATTATTTTCAACTTATATATATATATATATGTGTATATATATATATATTACACGCAATTTTCAAATTGTACTTGATGTTTGCTTTGAAGCTAAATTGGTTGATTAACTGAGAAGAGTATGCCATATAGTGGGTCACACACACCAAATTCCTTGTATATATACACACATGTATCAAATTAAAAATTGATATTTACTAATCATATTTTTTGGGCCCTTTTTTTCCGGGTATCAACTAGCCAATTATGCAATGCATTCTTTTAGTACGATTCCTTTCAAGTCACTCATCGAAATTGACTTTGTCATATGGTTTCACTTTTCTTTTCTTTTTTTTTTTAACCCTAGAATTGTAATATTAAAGGATTTATACATCGGCAAAAAGTTGGTGCAAATTGTATCTTATAATAGTATATATACGTAGTCTATTAATACTTAAGGATCCGTTTCGCAGATGACACGATTGAATATGGCTATATATGTGATTGTTAATTGTTATTTAAATTCAGATTAATTGGGGACTTTATTAGATTGAAATAATCTGAGACACACTCGAATAGAGACGTTCATTGTTGGAGAATGAATCTAAATGTCCATATTTACCTTTTTAAGTTGTGTGATTGACAAGATAAATATGATGGTTGAGATTATTGTTTCCAATATTAATGAACATCTCTCACTTGAAAATCTCCCAATAATTCAAATATCATTAGTTTGGACATGGAATAATTGAACAAATAATGAAAAACTACAATAAGCACTTTCTTTTTCCCTATCTTATTTTTTTATTTAACCTTTTTATTTTTTTTTTTCAAAAGGTAGGAGGGTGGGCCGAATTTTTTTAATTAATAAGAAGTAAAAAGATGACAAGAGGGTATAAGTTATAATATAGATGATGAGATATATCGCGTGATCAAAGAGGGGGGAAAAAAAAAGAAGAAGAAGAAGAAGTTATTTGATCATATTAAGTAATGCCCAGTTTCGTCCCATCTCTTTGTATACACCAAATAAAAGGTTAAAGATAATTATCCAATTGAATTACAGATTCCCTTTACCAAAGGGATCTTAATGTATTAACTATTTCTTCTGTTTAGAATAATCATTTAACTGTGGTTAGACTTAAATAATTAAGATTTAATTAGCATTTTATTATGCGATTGAGAAAGTTGAAAATCATTAGTAGAAATCAATACTTGACAGTGCTTTGACTTTGAGCCATGAGATACAAATCTTATTTCGTACTTTGAATATACTCGCTTAATTTCGTATTTTGTATATACAACTTTGTTGCAAAAGATTTTTAATTTACTCGCTCAATTTCGTATTTTAATATACAACTTTGTTGCAAAAGATTTTGAACATGCTCAATTTCGTATTTTTCACCTTCCAAAACGGAGACATGAATTCTTCCTTTTCTCGCTAAAGCCATAATGCTATATATGTCCTTCTATATTTTTTTTTAAAATAACCTTACATTGTTTTTTAAGTAATTATTTGTTAATTTTGTGATTTCTAAAGTGCTCGCCATATGTGATCAGGAAACTCTTGAGTCTTGATAGTCTGCCTTTCAGATTCTGTAAAAATAAACAATTAATCTGGTAAAAATAATTTAAAAAATATATAGTTATTAATACTCATTTTTTAATATTTAATCTAATTAAATACTCAATTTTTAATTTAGAAAATGTAACAAAATATTCAAGTTATTTAGTTACTTATGTATTAGTAATTTGCGCTAATTGACTTAGTGGTCAAAATCATGTGCATGTAGTTAACAAATTGGATATTTACTCAATTATTTTGAAAACTTGGGTATTTATTTTTAGGGTCTTTTTGGTATTTAGCCATTTTCTAACCTATGTTTCAAGAAAATGACCAAAATTTTAAAAAATTAAGAAACTATCCATTAGTCAATATAAAATTAAAGGTATAAATGCATTATGTAGAATGTAGTAATAAAAATGATTATTTTCTTAATTAATTGAAACTATGGCTATTTTCTTAAAATATTCTTAAAAAATGACTATTTAGTTACTAATCTTTTTTTTTTATTGTTGTGTAAATATTGAATATTTCTCTACTTCACCTTAACTTTTAGCATGATTTTTTAAAATAATTTACTGTGCATAAGCTATATTATTTTTCTTCGTCTGATCGGTTTTAGATTCTCGGTTGATTATTTTTAAAAAAAATTATTTGTTACTTTTCTCACAATCATTTATTATTATTGTAATAAATTACACACAAATAACAAGGACATCACTAGTTATGAGAATGACCCTTAAACACTTTTCAGTTTTCATTAATTGAGAAATATCAAATTTTTGCATTAGTTTTTGAAAGACTAACTAAGGTAACGTCTATTTATATAAATACCTATTTCAGACGTGTATTACTAAAAGAACGTCCTACTAGAATTATACCTTGCCAAGTTTTCGGGTATATTTTTGTAGCCTATCAACAAAAGCATCCCAAAAGCTGGTCTCTACTGCAAATAACTGAGCCTATTTTTTTTTTTTAGTTTGACTAATTGACTGGAAATAGCTGCAGTAAAAAGATAATTAGGTTCAATACGAACAAACTATTATTTGTATAGATTTTTGACTTTTTATTGCCTTTTTTTTTTTAAATAAAAAAGGCAATTGAGTAAGGTTCATGAACGCCAAATTTTCAAATGAAATCCCTCTCTCTCTCCGGTCATTTTTTGTTGGCCAAGTACCACACTACCCCTAGGTCACGTAGGAAATGTTCATTACGTTGCTACTTTTTTCTTACTTGATCGTTTGAAAAAAAAAAAAAAAGAGTGACTTTTCAACCAACAAAAAAAAAAAAAAGTTGAAGAAGAATGTTTTTTTTTTTTGGCTTTATTTCAACTGGTATATCTAATATTTCGCAAAAGTTTTCTCCCAAAAACTATGCGCTAGCTAAATTTTTTTTTTCTTTCCGAAAAGAAAGACAGTATGATTATCATTTGCTTGGAAGCCAAAACTCAATAAGTACCCATGTTTTGCTGTAGTGGATCTTAATAGCAAGCTTTGAGTGTTGTGAACTTCAAAATATAAATGCAGTGTGGGTTCTCTGGAAAGAGAGACCCCATGTTACATGTTTTTGCTTGCTTATTATGTGTGTACGTATACATTATATACATTATATATATTTATATATATATCGTCAATGTGTGTCTTCTAAAGAATCGGATCAGGTCATCCAAACGTTGTGACACACGGCATGGGAAATTAAGCAGTTTCTTTGTATTTTTCTAGCTCCCTAGACAATCCCAAGGCATGAAAGCAGCTCATTTTAATTTTCCTATTATTCCATTATCCTCTTTTTTTTTTCTCAATAATAAAAAAATCGATATCAAAGAAGTATAGATAAATTTGTCATCCAATAAGATATAATATTACTATAGTAGAATCAAACGGATAGTATATATACAAAATGAAAGATCTCAAGAAATCTTAAAAAGAAAAAGCAATTAATCGCCACTACAAAATCTCCGAAAAAAGCCTGTTAGCTTAAAAGATCTAAAAAAACAAATATTGGAGGAATATTAAGAGTGCGAGTCTTCGATAAAAATATAAACTAGCTTTATGCAAAGTTAAATGCACATAATCTCTCTATCCATCTATCCATCCATCTATCTATCTATATATATATATATATATATATATATATATATATATATATTATATTATGATGAAGGGAAAAAATATTTAGAATTACTTTATAATAAAAATAAATTTTAATTAATTTATTAATTATTTGCATATATTTTAATAACTCGATTAATTACTATCAATGACTGACAAATAATTGAATCCCTTAAACTGTTTTGTTATATTTTTTAAAAGGTTGAATATTTATTTAACTTATATATTAAAATTTAGATATTTAGTATAAATTTTTCATATACTATCATTAGTAAATTGTCATGGCCAAATATATGTGTGTGCATGTGTGTGTCCATGTGAGTAGGCTTTTGTCGTAACTTATTTTATAATCTAATAGTTGAGGAGATCTATATATATGAATAGATATACATCTTTCAATGAAACAATATGGATATTTGACAATTTAGAAATGAATCTATCATATATATAGACAACTCAAAAACATTTGTTTTTGCGGCTGCGAGCTAGAAAATGTTTTATTTTAATGGGAGATTAGCATTAATATATTAGGTAAATTTTGGAACTAATTAAGACATATTTGTGTGATTTGTAATGTTTAATTAAAAAAATATTAAATTTTGACAGCTTGATTTTGTAGTGATAAGATGCAAGGCTCTTAGAGAACGAATAAGAAATGAGAATCAATATGGAAATCCATCGATGGGTGGTCTGTGGTTTAGGTTTTTAGCCTTTTTTAGGCCCATGTTTTAAGAATTTAACTATAGTTTTATGAAATTAAGAAATTAGTCATTTTTACATTTGATACATGTATATCATACTTCATAACTGATATACACGTGTATAAAAAATATGATACACTTATATCAAATAAGAAAATAATTAATTATTTAATTTCATAAAACTAGGGCTAATTCCTACAAAATTAGCCAAAAGTTTGACTAAACCTATAAAAATCTCTTTACTCTTTATAGTTTATAATAGAAAAGGTTTTAGAATAAATTAGAAACATAATATAAAACAGTTTAAATATCCTAAACAATTGTGAGGTTATTTGGGCGTGGAAGCATTTATTCCTAAATATCCAAAACAAATTCCCATATAATGAATTTTTCAATTAATTAGTGGAGTGAGTGAGAAATTAGCAATGAGGTACATGTATATTATTACAAATTGCCATTATTTTGGGGACACAAGAAGAAGCAATTGGGTTGAGAAAGTCAGATTGAGTACAAAGGCCTTTTCTTTTTTGATTGGGCATCCATGTGCTTTACTATATCTACATGCTTGATAAAGCTGTGGTCAATGGGTCCCCAAATACAATGTGCACATGCTCACACAACACTCCATGTGTCTCAAACAACTATAAGGGTCCATTTTCATACCTTCTCAGCTATATATATATACGTAGCTCTAGCCATAAAATAACTTCATTTAATTTCTACTGTTTGAATTAATGTATGCCTGGTTTTACTACTGCACATCAATATGAACTAACAGTAAAAACAGTGAGAGAAAAAAAAAATTCTTGCATTTCAATTTAAGTCTTAATTTTTAATCCCAAAATATGGAAACTCACGATGTGTGTCTAGAGGTGTCAAAGCGGGCTGGACTTAGTGAACCGGCATGAAGCACGCCATGATTATCAACAGCACATAACGGTAAATCGGTAATAGACTAAATGGAAGCACGCCATGATTATCAACAGCATGACACAATAATTAGATAAACGGGCTCAGGCACTGCACAAAATGTATGTGGATCGGAATTGAATAAGATTTTGAGGTATGAAGCACGATGAGACACGACCGCGATTAATGGAATGTCACAAGTACAATAAGAGTACGACAAAATACATCATAAATTTACTTAAAAAGTAAATTTCTATTACATATTTTGCACATATAGCTCAACTTTAAATCCCCGAAAAATATAATTTTGTCTTCATTATATAAAATATTATATTTTCTTGGTAAGATTATATAATACACTATTATTTTGTTACACTTAACTACTAAATTTCTCTTTACTTTTATGTTAATCTTCAATGATTTATTTCATTTGCATCAAGACAAATTTTAAGATTGTAATTAAATAATAATTTTTTTGGTTGAATTTGAAATAAGTACAAACTTAGTATAAAAAATATGTCTAAAAAATACGATGGGGGTTGGTCTAAGCATGAAATAGTACAACCAAAAGTACGATATATTTATAGATGAACCACTAGACTTAATGCACATTTTGATTCATGGACCGGCACGCACGAACACAATTAATAAATGTACAGGCACAACACATCAAGACTAATAAACCCTTAACGATAATATATTAATATTGTACTCTTGATTCATGGTAGTATTCCTAAACATTAGTCCGCACGACTATAATAGGTTCATTTTCATGAAAAGAAAAAAAAGAAGACATTTTTAACACAAATTTAAAGTTAACAGGAAAGAGGTGATGATTATAAAATTCGACATTGGACGACGGCTCATTTCAAAATGTGTGTGTGTAAATTATGTATGCTCTGTACTTAATTGAATCAAATCAAAACATTTCGTATGTGATTTTTTTTTATTTAAATAATTGATACATAATCCTGTATATAATGAATTTATCATTATTAAGATGCTTCAAAATACTGATTCTTAGTAGAAAAAAAATAAAATACCAATTAAGCCTTAAAACGACACAAATGTCAAAACTTTGATGTTGCTGCCCAGGATCGAACTGGGGACCTTTAGTGTGTAAGACTAACGTGATAACCACTACACCACAGCAACTCATTGGCTAAAGTTTATTTGTACAATATATAAAGTCTAATGTGATATGCCCAAATGGTTTTGGAGTTTAAGTAATTTTAACATTGTTAAATTAATTTGAAAAAAATTGCAGTAAATAACACCATTTTTTTTATGTTTTTAAAATAACACTTATTTCAAAATATTTAAAATAAAGCATCAAATTTGGTAATAAAAAAATCTTAACACATTTTAAATAAATTATTTTACATTTCAAAATTAATCTTAATTGAAATGTTAAACAATTTTTTATAAACGTGTTAAGATTTTTTTGTCATAAAATTCCTAACAAATTCTATTTTTTAATATTTTAAAATATGTATTTTTTTTAAAGACGTATTCAATTTTGATCTATTTTTATAACTCATCCTGAATTAAATTTGCACACACAATTAGTAGCTATATAAAGCAAAGTTTACGTGACATTTTGGTACGACCCCGGTGAATATTCCGGTGGCCGATCCGCATAAACACTCTTCGAGTGAGTGTAGACTCCTAAGAATTAGAAAGGGACTAGAGAGACTAGAGAGATAGAGAGAAAGGGAGAGACTAAATCATTTCCTTCATTAATTGTTCAATCAAAATTACATTAACACATTTATATAGCCTTAGCTTTAATAAGACTAATTAACTAAGTAACCAACTATACCAACAAATAAGAAAATAACTTGAGGTTAGGGTGTATCACATTTCCGAGTCAGTTAACAAAATAACCGTATGAAAAATTTGGGTGCAGTTTGATAATATCTCACTATCTATACATAAAGGTATTTTCGATAGCTAGATTGTTTTATTGTGCTTTCTTTTCTTACTTTGTTGGATTTATTACATGGCTATATGAAGGGGAAAAAAAGTGAAAAGGAAAGAGGGATATTGTGTGACACCAAGATTGTCGTTTTTTTTATTGGAAATTTTAACAAAATAGCCACAGTTTCAAAAAATTTAAAAACTAATTATGTCAGAAATTTCTTACAAAATTTTTGCCTAGTGTCAAAAATTTCTAATAGTATTTTATGTGTAATTTTGTTATTGTAAGAAATTTCTTACAGTTTTATGGCTAGTTTTTAAATTTTTAAAAACTGTGACTATTTTTTAAAAACACACAGTCCAAAATAATTATTTACCTAACTGATATTTTTTAGTTTTTATTTTTTAATGAATCCAAAGATGAGTCCAATGAGTGGTAACAGTGATGTCATCATGATTGATTATCTTTATGCCTGTTTTTTTTTTTAATCCAATTTGAACCATATAATATTGTTATCAAAGTTTTGGGTGGGTTTATAGAGCTCTTTTGTTTGCTCTTCTTTGTGTTTTTAGTTGTCCGCTATATTTGTTCCTGGGCAGGTTTGAGTTTTATGTCTTCAATGACTTTTTAATCAATCTTAGATGTTTTATTTTTAAGAGACGTTATGTTCGATATTTGATATACCTTTTTAGTTTTTCTTTATTGGAGCTTAGTATACGTTATTACTCTTTGAACGTTTAATACGAAATTATTGATGATTTCAAGGTCCATTATATCAAAGTGTACTTAATATCTGTATTAGACTATTAGTTTTGTATTTGTTTGATGATATCAATGGAATTTTCCCAAAAAGAAAAGCATTGCTTTTTGGTTGTGATTTAGAAAATACATTTTGTTTGAACAAATTAAGAGGGAAAAAGTGAATTAAGTTATTGTCATGGATGGCATTGTCAACTACAACTTTAAGTGGGGTTGCATTGACACTTATATGCACACAATGAATTTGGGTTATGTAGAGTGTGGACCAAAAAAGGAACTATCTCTTTTCTTAAAAACGTTGTTCTCGTTTCCATTCAACTCTTCATAGATAATTATATAATTAAATTGAAATGTTATTTTCTCATTTAGTGGGATCCAAAAGCCCCCCTTTTTTTTTTCCTTATGCCATATGACATAGAGAAAATAGGAAAAAAATCTTATTTTTTACGAAAGAGAAGAGAGATTATTAAGTAAATAACTATTTTTTTTAATCATACTTTAAGAATATAACTAACATTTTCATTAATAATTAAGAAATAGTTATTTCTTTAACAATATGATATTAGGATTTCACCATCATGTCCCTGATCTAGTAAAATGCCAAATGTGGTCGTATCATCATGTACTGTGTACAGGTCGTCGAGTCACAAACTGTAAATTGATCAAATGTTATGTTTGTAGTCTAAGTTTGTAATACATATCACAATTGCAAGTCATGTCATTTTTTATATCCGCAAATCACTATTTCACTCTTCTTTAGTCTCTTATTGTCTTTCTTATTTGTAAAAAAAATGTCAATTCGGTCAAATTCACTATTAAAATGTGGCATGGATTGGAACTTTTTTTTTTAGGTGGTAATTTTCAAAACAAGTAATCTAGAACTGGCATCTTTCAAAATTTTCATTAAAAAAAACATTTTTATATTGAGATTATTGAACAAATAACTATTTTTGAATTATATTTTATAAAAAAATAGTCAACATTTCTATTAATTAAGGAAATAGTCATTTCATTATAAACTACGTGATGTATACTGTAATTTTATCTATATGCCCTTAATAATATATAGATTAATTAATAGCTAATATCTTAATTTTTAAAATTATTATTGGGCATTTTCTTAAAATATTCTCTAAAAATGATCAAATACCAAATATATATATATTTTTTATATTTATGATTTGTTTCGATAAATATATGATTTTTTATATTGAGAAAATTTGGCAGATATTTGAAGACTGGACTAGATCATGCGAGCCCATTATTACGATTGTTACTTGATAAGATTGGCCCATTTTTAATAATGCTAGTCTTGTTAAGGTGTTTTTATATGTCAGTTTCCTCCCTAGTTATTGTACTTCTTCATTTGTAAGAAAAAGATAGACAATTCGGCTAAATTCACAACTGAAAAGTGACAAGAATTGTAAACCTTTATCTAAAATAGCATTTTTTTTAAAACAAATTGTCTGTGGCATTTTTCAAAATTCCCCTTGATTTTCCTTTTCGTTGAAAGCTTATACGTAGATGGTCTAAGATGCAGACACAAAAACTATGAAAAAAAAGTGTTAAAAATGACATTAAAAGAGTGTGTTCTTTTTCAAGATGTTATTTGCCTCATAATTATTATTAAAGAGAACAATTAGTTCCAAGAAAATCTATAATACATATCCTAACTAATTAAATTAACAAAACACCCAAAAAACCTGATATTTAATTGGGAGAATTATAAAATAAGGCCATTTTTAATGCCACTTAATAGTCTATACCCTAAATGTGTGCTCTCTTTATTTTCACTCTATGTTTGTAGTGTAAATTTTGGGAAATAAATTACAAATGCAACACACATAAGACATAGATTATCATTATAGTAAAAGATGAGCATTCCTCAAAATTCTCTTATTTAATTATGCTACTGCTCTAGTTTTCATAAACAAATAAGAAAAATACAAAGAAAGAATAGTGAAAAAACTACTACAAAAGAGAGAAGAACTAAAAAAAAAAAAAAATTCTATGTGAATTCTCAAGAGTAGATGGTAATTTTTTTTCTCATGGCCGGGGCAAAGCCGAGCTTTCACTTTTGGGATCACTATCACCAACAATTTTATGTCTCGTCTAGTTTTTTTTTTTCCTTAAAAAGGTAGGAGGGTAGGTCGATACTCAAATTAATTTTTGTTTTTCATCCTATCTTCCTAGGAATCAAACTCAGAAATATACAGCTGTAAACATTAGCTACTTACTGCTTGAGCTACGCCCCTTAAGGTTTTATGTCTCGTCTAATTAATAAATCTTGAGAAGATCAATTCAGTAGTAAGAGTCAGTTAATAATTAAAAACAGAGTGCATAAAATAAACCACAGGCAAACTAAATGCAAAAGCCATAAAAAGGATGACTATATGAATAATCCAAGTCTATAAAACGTATAGCTTGTATGCATTTATAAGTAAGTATGACCAATGATTTTGAGTACTATACTTGCCACTAGCTGGAGTCTTTCTTTTCCTTAATTAGATGGTTGAAAGATAAAAAAATGTGACAGATCAAAGAAAAATATACGATCAATAGGCCCAAATATTTGAAAATCTCATCACGAGATGATCACATGATAGTGGATAATTAATAATTTTTTTACAATAGTATTTATTAAAATATGCTCAAATAAACATACTATGGTACAAGTTCTTATGCTAAACAAGGGCCAAAATATAAATATAACATATATATATATATATATATATTATTGAGTAGCTAGACTTTTGAAGATCAATGGCTAGCAGCTAAGACCTAATAACAGAATTTACGAAGAGCAAAAATTTTATATTATATATATAATATTAATTTCTCTTTTCAAACACTTAAACTATGATCAGAGAAATTATGCGCCTATGTGAATGCAACAACATATTTTCCAAATTATATTAATTTAATGTTTAGCTAAAGAGCCTAGCTATAGAGAGTAGAATTCCTTTATATTGTTTGAATTGATGTTCACAATTTTATGTATGTACTTTGGATATTAATGACACTTAGTTGTCGTAGGTTGTATTGACTGTTCGCTTAATTATTTTGATTTTCAATAGAATCCTTCCTCTTTTAATGAGTCGCATTTAATTAACTCCAAATAAATCATCACCCACATATAAAGGTAGGTAAGGATAAATTACATATGGTTCATGTTATATTTGCATAGCAAAATTAAAGAATTGTAAGAGATGTAGCTCGACATGAAATTCTTATTTGCATGTTGTGAAAATAATACAACTAATTCTATTCGTGATTGTTTCACAGTCATACATGCAATCAATGCATTCATACACATAAACACTTACTCACACACACATATAATCACATATTTCTATATTAACAAATAAGAATAATAGGCGATTGCAATGCAAGCTCAAGAGAACTTTTCTCCTAATTTGGCTAATAGTTAATATTGAGGATGCATAATTGGACGCATAATATTTTGATTATATTTTGTTGCAACATTAATGTTGGCATGTTGCTTTGTTGCACGCAATTGAGAGATTAATTTACCAATATTCAGAAACTCAATATCACACAAAAAAAATTCCTCGAAAAGAAAACTAAAAGAAATACTTATATGCTTATCATTAAATATGAAGTTATATATAAGAATCTTTCTATCATTATAGAGACAATTTATTTAAAAGACCAATTATTTGCTGCTGGTTAGTTAAACAATTAATTTTTGTGGCATTCATCAAACTTTATATTATTTTTTCCATGTGACAAGTAGATCATATCCTTGAGGGATCTAATTAACATATTTATTTTGCTTCCTAGAATTGAACAATACTTTTTTCCTGGATCAGCTGTAGTACTTTATAGATGAAATATTCTAGTGGTCAGTTACATGCAAAACAAACATTAACACAAAAAGGCACGTCAGAAAAGCACCACATACATATAGATCTGCGGGTGTATATTATATGTCTACATAGACAATATATCAGCACTACTTTATACTTATAGCATATAACTAAAAGTATCTTATTGTCAGATTCACCTATATAACATCAGTGTACATAGATTAAATTCATTATTAATCCTTGGACATGAAATATGCACTTTTTTCTTATATAAAAAAAAAAAAAGAGATCACACGCAGTGAGATATATCAAATATATAAGAGATCAGAGAAATCTTGTCATATATAATTGTGACTAGAAATTCTAACCAAATTGGATGAAGATAAATTTTATGTCTACCATTTAATTCTGTTCATCATGTTGTTGCATATACCTGACCTAATCTATTGCATTTCTCTAGATTCTACATTCATGGATAATTACGTAGAGATAAGAGAATTAATGTCATAACATCCATTACAGATATTCATATATAATAAAAATGATCAGACATTAATATATATTGTAGCACAAACAAAAAATTGAGTATAAAGTACAAAGGAAATAGCACTATATATTCATCACAAATATTATACCACTTGAGAAGCTGATCATGATCTAAATTACAATATTAATTTACCCATATATTTCTTCTCACATGACTCAAGTTTACATATAAATATATATAAAACGGCAACAAATAAAAGCCTTAGCGTTAGTACCCTTCTCTCTCTTCATACAAAATAAAACTCAGTTATTAATACTACTTAGTTCTTACGTTAATATATTAACACATAATCATAACAATTATATGCCTCTCTCACACATTTGCAAAATATCTCTTATTTATATAACCAAAGACCAACTTATAATAACTTAGCTAATTAAACAACTGAAACCCTAATTTGCTTTATAGGTTATTCAAATTAAACGATATATAAGATAGGACATACTATAATTCGGATCATCCGTGGCCAAGTCGAAGCTCCAAATCAAGCTCATCACTGACCAATCCCCTCGGCCTCGCTCCCATATTGCCTTGGTCATCGCGCTCAAAGTATCGCGACGAGTCGACCTGTAGGCTCAAATCCGCGCGCATGAGCTCTTCATTCATGGCCAGAGAGTGACTCGTCGCCGCCGAAGTTTCCGAGTTATTAGAATAGCCATAGGGCTGATCGTGGAAATACACGTTGTGGTGGTGATAGTAATTGCTTTGATGATCAACATGGTTGATGTTGTACGTTGGTTGGTACCAACTAGGCAAGCTGTGGTGGCTCGAAAACGGCGACGGAGAGGAGCTTATGGGCGTGATTTCTTGGTCGCCGCTTTGGTGGCTGAAACAGTTGATGTTATTGCTCGAATTCGCGGTGCTTTGCTGCTTCGCTTTGGCTCGGTTTTTCCTGTGGATGTTCATGTGGCCTCCCAGGGCCTGAGCGTTGGTGAAGCCGCGCTTGCAATACGTGCACTCGTAGCTTCGCCTCGCTCCCCCGCCGGCCCTTTGAGTGCTAGTGTCCCCGTTGGCTTGATCGGACCGCGTTTCGTTGTTCTCTTCGCCCGATATCTCGGGACTGATGGTTCCTTGTTTCCCCGATTCCATACCGATCGAGATGTGTATGATCAGCACTGGGACTCTGGACCCAAGATTTTGAGGCCCTTGTTGTGTTGCTATTTCTTTTTGTGACAGAATTATTAGAACACTTTAGTTTGAAAAGTTGAGAAGAGAGAGAGAGAGAGAGAGAAGAGAGAGGTCAAGGGAAGTAGGGTTTTTATGGTATATAGGAGAGATAAATTAAGAGTATGAATGATAAAGGAGATAGAGACAACTATATAGAAGACAAACGCTAATTACCATTGTGACTTTAGTGGATTTGTAATTTAAAAATAAGATCATGAGAGTTTTGGATACATATAGAGAGACGCTTTCCTTTTAGCCGGCTCTCTCCACTACGGATTTTTTTTTTCTTCTACTTCTTCACTATAATATAATGTTGTTTGTTTTAGCTCTAGTTCTCTCTTAATTAAATCCTTAATTCTCTTTATAAATTAATCTTGATTTGTTTTTTCAATGAATCTACATCATCAGTGTTCTAGCTACATAGCTCATGTTGCTTTCTTGAGGTTTAATTGACGCGCTTGTTACTTAATACAGCATATATATACACTCTTGATCAGGTCTACATATATGTATATATATTTTTTGATAAATGATCAGGTCTATATACAATCACACATACGCACACAAATATCTCTCTCTTGCCTGTTTCTGAAGGTGGTTTGCCGTACATATATATACCTCTATAAACTCTAATTGTAGACACCAAAAATTTTGTGTTCACACTAGAAATTGTAACTGAGAAACAGTCGCATTCTATCCTCTTTACAAGCTATATATAGCAAGTCAAGGGTGTATCTATTTTAAATATATACGAATTCCCATTTTGTAATAAATTAATTTGTATGTCATGTATTTATATATATACATATATATATATACACGTATATATACATTTAAAATGTTAACAAAATCTCACGTACAATTAAGAATATCATGGGAGGCTTAGAAATCATTTTCCTAGCTAGGCTTGATTTGATGCATATGAGAGTTGCCAAAAGTGGTTAGTTTGTGCATCATATGCACATGTACAAGCTCCTTTTTGGCCGTATTTGGAGTTATTTGTAAATTGACTAAAATACTGAAAGCATATATTACCATTGTGTGAGCCATTAGCTTGCTTTTTCTAGCTAAGGGGTGTTTTGAGGCCTAATTAGGCCATTAAAGTACTCATTTAGTATTACAATCCTTTGATCCAAGACCGTATAAAGCAAGAGAGCAAAGCTCCAAATTCCTATGCTATATTTATAGTAGATATAATATATATATATAAATATATATAGAGCATCAATAATGTTATAAGGTATGAGAATGGACAACTTGGGAGCAGTTTAAGAAGAATAAATTGATAGTAACCTACAAAAAAAATTTCAATTAAAAAACTAAGGAAAAAAATTGTCTCTTCAATACCATATGTCTCATTGTGTAGTAGTTGTTAATTAATTTGTTCTATTTGGACTGAAGACGGCCAAAAAACGCGTTTGCAATGAAATTCCGGTAATACTTTTGGTTTGACCATGTCGAGTCGGCTCTTTCTTTGTGTTTTATCTAACTTTCCCTCAAGGACTATATATTTTAAATTATAATCTATATATTAAAAAAAAATGAAGCGACCAAACAAATAATCTTGGACAAATGGAAGAAATAATAAAGGTGTCAATGACAACAACGTAAGTGTTGTAATACTAATACTGCTAGCTTGCATTTACCTGTTCATTTTAAACTATTGTGCATGTTCACAACATAAAAAAATAAAATAAAATAAAAAATAAAAATTAGCAGGGTATTGTTTATTTGTTTTGTTTCATATATTTTTCGTATACAATCCAATGCCATGTCTAATCTTCTTGGAATTAGGATTTCCAAACAACACTATGTCCAAACTTAGCTGAAAAATGATGTTTGGTGACAGTCAAAAGGAATGGACTAGATGGGCCCCATAATTTGGAGACATTTTTGGGCCTATAATTTAGGTAATAATTTCAATCTCTATTTTTTTTTTCTACTCTCTGTTAATTAATGTGTCGAAAAAAGTATTAATCAAAATCCCTCATCATCAATTCTGTTCAAAATTGTAATAGAATTCAACGGAGAGGCTAAGAGCATAAAAACTTAGAAAAACATGAAAGAGAATATATTTTGATTTTAGAAGATTGTAATGCGACTCGAAAATAGTACACAACATCAGATATTTGTGCTGAGAACTCTAAATAATAAAAAAAATTCTTTCCATATGTTGTACTTGAAATATTCATTGCATTTTCTATATAAATTAATATAAAATTTTATAAAATAATTTGAATTTTCTTAATAATGCTCATATATGAGAAAACTATTTTTTTAAAAATAATTTTCTCAAAAGGAAGCGTGGTAAAGATTTGCAAATGCATAACGGTAGTTTTTTTTACTCCTCATTTCCTTAAAAAAAAAAAAAAAAAAAAAAAAAAAAAAAAAAGAAACAACAACAACAACAACCGTACCTCTCAAAAATAGAGAGGATTAATGGGAAAAAAAAAATCATATATCCATTGTGACAATGTGAACATTACAATGGGTTTGAAGAGTCACAATCAGAATTAGATGTATCTGCTGATCATGGTAAAGATAGTCTAGACTCTATACCTAGCTTCAACTTAGCTCCCTAATTTATGCTAGTTTCCTCTTTCTTTATCATTAATAATTAATTATTATTGCTTAGAAATTAGGCTTATACTAATTTGACCTGATCAATATTGGAACATCCATATGCTTTCTTTGGAACCATCCTATGTGAAGCCACATCAGCATGATGGTAAAGCTTCTAATTACAACATGATCAGCAAACAGCTCTTATAATTAATCCAAAAGTAAATAAGTAAATTCAAGTCATTGTCAGTTTG
This sequence comes from Boehmeria nivea var. tenacissima, assembly GCA_018132145.1. Taxonomy (NCBI): domain Eukaryota; kingdom Viridiplantae; phylum Streptophyta; class Magnoliopsida; order Rosales; family Urticaceae; genus Boehmeria; species Boehmeria nivea. The sequence goes on from CM030883.1 coordinate 12,383,018, forward strand.
CTATTGTACATGTTTACAACTGGCTCTTTCATCGTTTTAATATCTTGCTGATTGGAGACAATTATAACTGCTAGTTTAATTATAGGCTAGCTGATTAGCTGTACAAATACATATTTAGTAGTTAAATACATATTATATATGAGCTTGGTCAGTGTTCAAAACTGTTAATCCAGACATTGGACATGGTAAACTAATTAAGCAAAACTTGGGTAATTATTTTAATAAGACGTGCCACTTTCACATATATATTAAAAATTTGAGAGAGAGAGAGAGAGAGAGAGAGAGAGAGAGAGAGAGAGAGAGAGAGAGAGAGAGAGATAACGGTGGCAAAAAATGACAGTAATACTGAAGAAAATACATGAAATTTAAAAAATGACAGAAATTAATAAAAACGACATGAAATCTGGAAAACGACAAAATATTTACAAAACGACATGAAATCTGGAAAACGACAAAATATTTACAAAACGACATGAAATCCCAAAACGACAATAACTGTACGACATGTAATCTGGTCATAGACAATATTAAGCAAAACGACAAAGAATCAGTAAACGATAACTATAAACAACAGGAGAAAAATTTGAAACTTATATGAAATTTCCAAATGAAGGCAATTCTGAAAACGACACAAAGCTTCCTTAAAACGACAGATAATCAGAAGACGACAAAAAAAACGACAGGACAGAGAAAAAAAAAAAAACGAAACTCGTCTAATGATACATGAAACCTGTAGATGACACCAAAGCTTAAAAACGACTTAAAATAGAAAAACGACGGAGATTTTTAAAACGACATCTGGGACGATAAAACGACATATAGAATAAGAAGCTCACGTTAGAATTTATAAAGCGACAATAGGATTTCAAAATAAAATAAAAAAAAAAGTTGAAGTAAAGAAATACTCGGAATTCATTATAATAATAAAAATAAATACTCAAAATTTTAAAATAATTGAGTAATTAGTCAATTCGTTAATTACTTGCACATGCTTTTTATAACTAAGTTAATTGCAATCACTTATCATTATGTAAGTAATTTAATCACTTACGTATTTTGTTATATTTTTTTAAAAAATTTGGTATTAATTTAAATTGGGTGGTAAAAATTGAGTATTCACTATTATTTTTTTTAAAAATGAAATTGAATAAATGCAACTTAAAAGAACACAACTATGAAAATATCTTAAATTTGATGAGTAATTTAATTTTTGACAAGTTAAATATATCGATGAATTTACATAAAATGGTTATATAATTTATTTCTTTCTTTTTTTTTTTCCTGCTGAGTTGCTTATTGGCCACCCCCGCCCACTGCTCACTGCTCACCGCTTAACATTTTTGAGAAAGAACAAACCCTGCAATTCACATATTCAAAGATTTGCTACTACTTCTATTCTACAAAGGTTATGCATAAAATAAATCAAACAATATAACTAGCATTACCAAACTAATAAAATTGTCAAATGTATAACTATAACAATATGAAGTTGTAACATTGTTTAAATCATTATACTAGCATCCTAAGAATCAAAGAATTTTTTCTCTTTTTAAAGGGTATTACTCCTTGAGCCTTAGCCCTAAAGCCTTGCCCTCCGCCGACGGCGTCGAGAACGACGAAGTAGATGAAAAAAGCTGTTGGAGTTCGTCGCTCATGAGGAGAGAGATGAGAAGTAGCCCGAAACGATGTGGGCGGCTGGAATTTGAGATGTCGTTCGAGAACAATGTGGGCGCAGTAGCTGCTTGTTTATGTGGAGCTTGAGAGGTGCATCCATGGCTGTTTTTAGGTTTTCATTTTTTAAGAAGAAAAATTTGGGGTTTTAAAAATTTGTGATCATCTGATAAATTTGGGGTTTCAAATTTTGGGGTAAAAAAAAAAAATCGCCAACAAACCCAATGGGCATCGTGGCAGTTAGCAAGGGAGGGGGCGGCTGCTTGTGGAGGAGGTTGTGTTTGTAGAGGGGTTAGTAGATGGCGCCGAAGAACAAAACAGAGAGAGAGAATATTAGTGTTTGTTTGTATTTTTATAAACAATAAATTTGTAGAAAATATATAAAAAGAAAAGTTAATTTTATGAAAGAGTAATATTGTCTTTTTACGTATAAATATTGACTAAAATAGAGTTCGATGCTATATTTAGACTGATCTAAATAAATGACGGATAGATCGTTTTGTAATTATAAAAAATATAAGGATGAAACTAGATTTTCGATAAAACTCAAAAGACTATTTTAGAATTTTTTCTAATAATAATAATAATAATAACATTTGTTGTCATCACTTACTTTTAGTCATTCACAAAAGACGGTCTTTTTTTTCAAAAAAAATAAATAAATAAGTAAAGGATATATACCTTGTTTGGAACATATCTCAACAAAGTTGGCACTAAGAATATACAATCGAAAGCAGTTTACTAACTATGTTGATTGTCCGCTTTCTTTTCCATAAACCAAGAACCCTAAATATTATTAAAAAGACAAAGAAATACAAAAGAGTTAATGATACAACCCATACAAAGGCAAGAGCAAAACATAAACCAATGAAATATAAAATCCTATATATGGTCTACCCACTTAAAGACCATGTCTCATTTAAACTCTTACTTTAGAAAAATCCAAACGAAAAAAATCTAAAGAAAGGAATAAGAGTGCATGACCAAGGATTAGTTATTCTTAAATCTATAAAAGGAAGTCCCACATGATCCACATAAGCGGCAGAGGCTAAAGCAGAAGGCAAGACATTTCACCAACTTTTTGGCAAGATTGAAAGCTCTAGTCCACCTATTACTTACGTGGCAAGGGATTTCACCCGAACCATTGTTAAAAAGATTAAAAATGTAAGTCGAGTGGGTTTCAAATCGGATACGAGTCTAAGAAAACTCATTGTGCCAAAAATGTGGCATTCCTCAAAATCCCCCTTTCAATAGCCAGAATAAAGCCCATCACCTCTTCTTTGAAGGCAGAACAAATCCCTAAGCCCCAAGAGAAGCGACCCTTGGTAAACCCGCGACAAGTTTGGAAAATAACCCCCATAGCCGCTAAGTCCCGGGGCACCAATAGCTGAGCTATCAATGTTATACTTGAGCTATCCTGGTGGAGGAAAACTCCTTCTAACATCCCTGATGGATTCTCCTACTCTAAGGATTGGCTAATGATCGATGAAGTCTATGTGTTGGCCTATGGCTCGCACCACTCAAGCACATATTTTAGACTATTCTAGTTCTCTAGTTCTGTTGCTATGTGGCACTCTCGTTTTGGTCTTCCCTCAAATAAGCTTGCTTCTCATTTAGCATCTATCAATCAAATTTCTATCTGTCTCTCGTACGTAGTTCTCTCAATTTATTTTCTTCATAAGCTTCCTTTTAATTTTATGATTCTACACTTATGATTTCTGCTCCTCTTGATTTAATTTTTCAGATGTATGAACATCTCCTGTTGTTTCAAATGATGGTTTAAAATATTACATCATTTTTGTCGACCACTACTTTACATCATTTTAAGTTTTTTTTTGAGAGGGTTAATCTAGTTGGTAAGTTTTTCGATTCTCACAAGTGTATTAAAAAAAAAAAAAAAAAAAGCTATATGGCTAGAAACTTACCTTATCATTCAAGGAAAAAAAGTTGATTTTAAATTACACTTTCCAGTGCTCAATGGTATAGTATAGTACACATGCACGAACTTAGTAACTGAGGATATAAATCTATGCATGTCATAGTGACACAGTCATGTGATATCACAGTATGTACTTCAAGCTCTTGAAAGCAATATGCACAAAGAAGATTAATTATACGAATGTATTTTTTTTTTCTCTATTTTCCTTTTTTGAAGAAAAAGAAAAAGAAAATTAAAAACATGAAACGAGAATAGTGAATGCTGAATGAAGAAGATTAGGTAGAGAAAGGACTATAGAGGTCATTATGATATTATAGCTAAAGATGTTGATGTAAGTCGAACTGGCTTTTCCTTTATGCCATGCCTAGCTATAAGTTATACCTTATATTAATTAATATTATTCTCTTCACTTTCACTTAAACATACATATTGCAGTCTGCTTCACCATCCTATTTGTCTCCCCAATCTTTCTAAATATTTCACTTCCATACCACGCCCACGTGTGGGACCCTCAACCAAAATTAACTTGCAACATATACTACTTTTTTTTTTTTTTTTTCATTTCTTATACATGGGGATGCGGGCGTAGCCAATATCCGCCGGGGGACATGTGACCACCCTCGAATTTACAAAATTAAATTTCACGTATAAATTTTAAAATTTTCACTATTACATCTATATTTTTGTAAGATATTCATGTAAATAAAGCTATAACATATAGGATGAAGATATAAGACAAATTTTTTAATTTATGAGCGAGAAATTACCGGTGTGATATTATTTTGAATATTCAATATAACATATAGGATGAAGATACAAGATTGAACTTTTTTAATTTCTGTGCGTGAAATTACCGATATGACCTTATTTTGTCTATTCAATAAAAAAATTAACATATCGTTAACAAAACGACATGTAACGCGTTTTTATTGTTTAACATTGGAATGAAAACACCAAAATTAGACAGTCTAGCACTTCTAGCTAGTTTGACCCTTTTGAACTCTGAATAATTGCAATGATTACTTTCTTCCCAAATCTTTATTGTTTGGGGTTTGACGTAAATTAACTCCAATTTAACCTTAATTATATATGGTCAGATAAAGCTCTTCTTAGTTTATCAATCCAGATATATATCCCAAAAGTTAGAACCTCTTACTATAGTATAATGTTAACTTACCAACACAATTGCAAAAAATTAAACTAATAGGAAGTAATTAGCCAAAAATAGTTTTAATAATTTGTCTATATCTATGTGTATGTATACCTTAATTTTCATATTACCACATCAACTAACATTTAAATTAATTAACTTTTTTTTGGGTTTAATGTTAGATCTTTAGATGTTACATTAAAGAAGTCTGTTTGAGCTTTTGTGTGTGAGAGAGAGAGAGATGACAAATTAACTACATGAGTGTCCTGAAGTAGAACTGAGTAGCGGTATATATGGAAAGAGTTTTGGGTGTCTCAAAGTACAGTCCAAAGCATTTTCATTCCGAACAAGAAAATGCCATCATGCCTTTTCTAACACAGACGCTTTTCGAGAACATGCAAAACCTCATTCAGGGTTTTGGGAAAACGCGACGTCCCAATATATATATATATATAATATATATATACATATATGTATATATAGATGACGCACTAAATGTCATTCATTCATAATAATGATCACAAACCCATGCTTAGTCAACACAATGTCTAACCAAAGCCATGAAAATGTGTTCATGATAGAGATTGCCAACATTTATTCCCATCGTTATTGCTCTTTCCTTTTTTATTTTCTGTTTTTAATTTCTAGTACTATAGTACTGACTGTCTTGTGGGTTTTAATTAATTTGTGTTTGTGAAAGATAGATCTGTGATATAATATTGCAGTTGTTGATCATGATCATGTCTTTCCTGCTACAGAGATATATATATATATATATATTTTTTGTATTTTCAAGGTGAAGATGATATATACTTCCTAGTACATGTTCTGATCTTCTCAGTGCAATTATATTTACAAGCACCTAAATTATATATGGAGCTTATGAATGATGAGACTTCATTTGAACTATAGGGTTATAAGCACGATCATTTGGTTTTATTCATTGCTTTTGAAGTTATTAGTGGTCTAAAAAATAGATCTAAATCGGGCAATATTGCACTTAAAATTGACATCAAGAATGCCTTATTTGATACTACAAATTATAATTTTGTCACTGAGATGTTTTTTTTGATAAATGTATGGATTTCTGCTATATTAGGCTTGGCTTGAATTTCTTTTTTACATAATGAAATTCCACGTGGCTTTCTCAATTTTGAAAGAGGCGTCAGACAAGGAGATCCACTCTCTCGGCTTCTTTTTGTAATTGTAGAAGATTTTCTTAATAGATACATTTCTCTGTTGGTTAATTCTAGAGCTATTTCTGCTATGAGTGCTAGCCGCGGGTTATCTTTCCCCTCACATTTGTTTTTTTACAAACGACATTCGTACTTTTTGTAAGGGGCTTAAAGGGAATTTAGAGACTTTTAATCATTTTTTTTCGTGTTCCCGTCTCTCTAGCATATCAAGTGGTTAGCGCTGAAAAGTCTAAAATATTTATTTTAGTGAAGGTTGTTCTCTTGCTAAAATCAATTATTTCCTTGAACATTCTCTGATGGGTCGAGGTTCTTGGGGTCCCTTTGTGAGAACTCCAAAGCGCAAAATTCTTTAGCCCCTTGCTGTTAAAAGTCAGGCAAGATTTTCTCAATGGAAGGGTCAACCTTTAGAAATTCTAGAAGATTTGTAAAAGGTTGTTTCACCAAAAACCTTCATATTGGATTCGCTTTGTAGCTACAGTTATCCTAGAAACCATTGAGAAGCCATTTGCTTTTAATTGAAATCATATTTGGATTGAATGCAATTCAACATATATCATTAGCGTATTCTGCAATAAATCTCACTCGGTTTCATAGAAGCTTCCTAATCGCTTGCTAAATGCCATGACATGATGAAATTACTGAATGTCAAGATATCTCTTATTTTTTTGAGAAGATAACACTGTTGTGGACAAGCTTGCAAACTATTGTATCACCAATACATAAGAACAGTGGTGGTTCCAACCTCTGGATTTTATCTCTAATCTTATTTATCAAGATATGAGCCCTCTTCTATACGACATTTCAAGTAGTGGCAGTCATTAGCTTTCAAGACCCGGGCACTCTTTTTTTTTTTCCCTTTAATGGTTTTCCTACTTGGTTTTCATGAAAGGATTTTACTAAGGCCTAACTACATAACGTATGTTCATTCAAGATGCAAGTTTAGGCTCAACTCTATAAGATACGTCTTGGAGTTTTATTATATTCTTTTCCTATGCCTTTTTGGCTTATTCTTTCTTTTCTCTTTCCAGTTGTATTATTATTTTTTATTTAATGATATTTGGTCTTTGGGGTTAGGGGATTCTTTGGTAGAGGACCAGTGTTGTTGGAAAATCATAAATGAATAAAATATGTGTCACTTTTGTTGAGATGCATTCCTGCTTCTTATAGATTTTTATTAAAAAAAAAAAAACACAAACATTTGATCGTTTATATGATAAAAAAAAATTAGCCAGAATATGAAGCGATAATATTTTCCTAATGATGGTGAAAGAATCATTGAATTCACTTATATATACTCTATTCACTTACCAAAGACATTCTGGTAATTTTTTTATTAAATAAAATAATTGCATGAAAATGGCATTTTCCCTCCTATTATTTACCAATAGCTAAATTCAAAGACTATTATAAGACCAAGTAGCACTTTGGCCTTTGGAGAATCAAAACTGACTGTTTTATGATTTTTACTTCAGTGTATGTTTGGTTGGGTAGGTGGAGTAGAAAAAATGATAAATTATATTGGAAAGATGAAAAATGTGAATGATAAAGATGATTACAATAATCCTTAAGTTAATTAGTTGAAAGGAATGAGAAATTAGTGGATGGATAATAGTTAATTGTATAATTACTATATTGTCTGTTTTATTGTTGGTTATCAATTATTTTATGAGATTTTTAGCTAAATGACCTGTTTTTAGCTTTAGTTTTAAGGAATTGACATGAGTTTGTCATAATTAAGTTATTAGCCTCCATGCCCCTTCACATACATCCTAAAATACCCATGTTCGTCCAAATTTTGTTACAATCTATAACAAATATTGTTACAGACTGTAACATTTTTTGTTACAATAGGTAACAACTTTTGATACACGTATATAATAAAATATCTAATTTTTATCACACATTTGTCTGTTACAATTTGTATCAACATTTGTTATTTGTTGTAACAAATATTGTTACAATCCGTAACAATATTTGTTACAGATTATAACAAAATTTGGGTGAAATATCTCATTTTTATCACACGTTTATTTGTTACGATTTGTATCAACATTTGTTACATGTCGTAACAAGTATTGTTATAATTCGTAACAATATTTGTTACAGATTGTAACAAAATTTGGGCGAATAAGGGTATTTTAGACAGTTCACATGGGCTTGGGGCTAATAACTTAATTTTTGGATAGTTAGGTCATTTTCTTAAAATATGTTATTTTAAGAGGTCATTTTGCTAATGGGCCCTTATTTTAAAGGGCAAAATAGACTTTTTTTTCCTAATATAGAAGAATGAGAAGTTGCATCTTTACGCTTATAAAAATATGCAATTTAGTGGCCCGGATAGGTGTGCTCTCCTTCCACGCTTCTCCTTCCCTCCTCTCATCCTTCTAACCTAACAAGTGGATTCTAACTCTCTTTTATCTTTTCCGTCCGCCACTTCTCCATCCACCAACCACATACACACTTAAAATTTAATTGATTTATCAAAGATCGACGCCTACATAAAGAAAACGAAATAGCTAGCAAATGTGTTTATTTGTATGTATTGCTTTTAATTACTAATTATTTAGTGCCATTTTTATATATGATCATCCATGGACTAATTGGTGCATTATTGCAATATATTCACTTTAGAGAATAAAATCAAACGATTAAAAAGTGTATAGTGTTTAAGCAGCGATTAATTTAGCAATTCCATATCGGTACATAATAATCAATCTCACAATATTAATGGTGTAAATATACTTCAACCAGTTAATTCCCTACTCACGGAGTTCGAGTCATCTATACTCACAGGATGTTCTGTGATTGAATAAAGTTGCTTATGTATGTTGAAAATGACATGAGTTTGATCTCGAAATCTTAATAGAATATGTACATCTATGCCTGAAGATGTACGTGCTATAACAAGAATTTTGGTAGGTTTTTTTTTTTTTTTTTCATATGGCTAATATTGACTGTTAAAATAGTTTCTATAATGTTACTTTACATGCTTGCTGCAAAAGTTACTTCCAAGAGTTATAATCAATAGAGTCTAAACATATTTTGCTAATGTGACAACGTTTTTATACATGTATTTTTACTATGAAAAGAAATAGCATAAATTTGAGATTTTGAGATATAACAATTGGCCGCTATGTGGGGATATATATAGCACTTTTTGTCTTAAACTCTCTATCTCTTCAACTAACAGAAACAATAATTTTAAAATATAATAAAATATAAAATGGTTAAGAGATTTAAAATTTGTTTCTTGTGTGTCAAAAAATTTGACAAAAGAATAGATAAAGTGAAAGAAAAAAAAGGTATCTGATTTGGGCTTTTATTTTTCTTTACTTGTGTAGTAATTAATTTTATACAATTGATAATGAAAATAGTTTTTCATGACAAGAAACTTTAATTAGTTAGTAGACGTAACTTGAGATTTGACTATTGCGCACGTTTTTTTTGCACACAAGAAATTAATTATAATAATTATTTTACTGTTGATAATCAATAGTTTATCTATATATAGAGAGAAATATTGTTATAGAGAAATTCTCAAATAAAGGATATTTACTAGCGGAACGTTTTGGATTGTTAAATTTTACTTTTTAAGCTAGAAGATTAATCAGATAGCTCAAAATCGTTCCTCTGTTGAACTTCCCCGTACTTGAGAACCTCCTATTATTATAATATATTTTGTATATATCTATAATATTCCATCCATATAGCTTAACTAGTATTTGTTTTTGGTGCCTGTTCGTAGTACTAATATAAAGCAACCTCTAAAAGTAGCTGCAAAGTGACCTAATTTGGACAAGTAGACTTGTATATATATGTATTTACTTTTCTTTTCCTATGTCACTTAAGATATATAACTTAATATGAGTGTATATATATATATCTTTATTATATTTACTATTTTCTAAATGCATTCATATACTATAGCAAACATATTTTTTGTAATTAAGTCAAACTGGTAGAGTGGATCATGAATCATAATAAGGAATGAAATTAGCCCGTCCTGCATAAAAAAGAGTTTTACTTTTGCATCAACAATAAACCACCAGTTTTGGTGTCATGTTACAGTTAACCTAACTGGCAAACACACCCAACAACAACTATGACTAGAATTATTATCACAGCAAAACAAATATACATAGGAAAACATTAGGCATATTCTTGGATGATGTATAGTTTATCTCTATAATCTAGAAAGGGAAGAAAAAAAATGAAGAGAGACATATAATATATATAAGGCAGCCAAAACTTACATGGATCCGATTCAGTAATGACGCGACAAGTGCTATTAATTAATTGAAATAATTAATTATGGATTAATTTATTATTTGATCAAACACCATATATATTGGAGGTAGTGAAAAATATGCATAGATTTAAAACATAATTAAAAAAAAAAACCAAAATACTTCTTCATGAAATGACAAAATAGAGTACTGATCAAAATATCTAATTGAAAGAGCCTTGAGAAAACTTGTACCTCATTAATATATAGGCTAATACATATATGGTCACTTACACATTTAAGAGCCTTAACATGATATATATGTTAATATGCCTCTGTAGGAAATTCATTATATATAATGCTCTTCCATTCTTGCAAAGTCCTGATCTAATTAAGCTAATTAATTAGAGTAACCCAACCGAAGCTCCAAATCCAAGTAGTCTCTGCCGATCTCTGGTTCGTGTTCGCGAAGAAGACCGATCTCCAAGTCCAGTCTAACACTTGTCGGCGTCGAGGCTGTCTCGGCCATCATCTTCTTCTTCAAAGCCTTGCAGTGATACACTTGACCTTTCCCTGCCAAACCCTCGTGTAGTTCTTCCGATCCGACCCCACACACAGACATCTTTTTGTCCCTGCCTTTGAGATTGATCAAGGAATATTCATCATCATGATGATCAAGCTCAACATGATATTGATCAGTACTAGTACCGTATTCCACAGGGTTATTATTGGTACTAGTCCATGGCCATTTTTTGCTCTCTATGTCATTAATATCATGAGCCGAATATGGTGAGGGTAATAAAGAAGAAAGAGGTGGTTTTGAATGAGTCAAAGTAGAGCAAAATGGGCTAGCTGTGGAGATATTCATATGAGACGGCGAAAAATTAGGGTTAGGGTTAGGGTTATGATTGAGGTTAAGGTTGAGAAAAGTAGGAGTAGTAGTAGTACTACTACTACTACTTCCGTACCGGCCATATTGATGAATGATATTGTTGTCCCTCGGGGGCAGCGGCGGCGACTGCCTGAGCCTGGCCCGGTCCTTGCGGTGGACGTTCATGTGGCCGCCGAGGGCTTGAGCGGACCGGAATTCCCTCTTGCAAAAGCTACACGTGTAAGACCTCGGCGGCCACGAGAAGGCGTTGATCATGTAGTCCTCTCGGTCTTGATCATCAAAGCCGGTTTGGTTGCTGTTGTTGGTGTTGTAGTAATTCCATGAGTACTCTTTAGGATTAGGGTTGATTTTCTTGTTGTTGTTGTTGGTCGTTTGGCTTTTGATCTTCATCATGTTGTTGTTGTTGTTGTTACAACGATCTTGAGTCTTGGCGATCCTATTGTGGTCTTTCACGTTGATATTGTTGCTCATATCCATGGATTATTGAGTTCTTTTTTCCCCTTCAATTTAGTGATCAGAGACCTATATAAAAGGAAATCAATGAGCCATCAATACATTTGCATATATAAATATGAAAGCAAAGAAACACATAGAATCTCAATAGCTAGCCAGAGAGAGAGAGAGAGAGAGAGAGAGAGAGTACCATTTGAAGCAGGAAAAAATGGGGTGGTGATGTTAGATCTATGGGCTTTGAATGTGAGAGAGAGTAGTGATTAAAGATGTAGTTTTTCTTTTTTTTTTTCTTTTTTTTTTTTTTTTTTTTTTTTTTTTTTGCTACTAGTAGCATTTATTATTAAGGGCATGAAATTTGTAAACAAGAGAACCTGGAAAATGGCATTGAGATATCCCAAAAAATGTGTCTTGATGCTAGGTCATTACTTACTATATATAGAATTCTGGGCCTACAAAGTTCAGAACATGTCATTTAAGCTGAATCTAGCAAAGATCTAGTGGATGTTCTTTTTTACTTCTCTTTTCAATTTCTTTGGTCTCTCATCATGTGTTTGAGCAATTGTAGTTATGACGCTACTGTATATCATTACTCACCATCATAACCACCATTTTCTAAAAGGACTCACCTACAATTAATTACCGTGAATACTTTATTTTTCAACACTCAATTCAAACGCATATATACTCAATCCTATTTCGTAATTAAAAGAACTTTAATAAAACTCTCATATGATAATTGAGTAATGCCAAAAAAAAAAAACCTGAATCATTTAAGTATATTGTTATATTTAAAAATAAATTTAGCATTTATTAAAATTATGTGTTAATAATTGGATATTCACTATAATTTTTCTAATTAAAAATAAAAAAAAAACAATGATTATTTTTTGAATCCATTTGAAACATTAGGTATTTATATAAAGTACATAATAATTTTAGATATTTTCCTAATTCGCTATTGCATAATATATATTTTATAATTATATCTAACATCCTAGTTGAAAATAATTAAAAGGGAATATGGATAACCAAAATAAGTACTCCAGACTACAAATTTGGAGAAGTGAAAAATTAATTATTTCCTTTCAGGTACTTTGATGTTGACATCTTGGAAGTAATAATTAATCACGCAAAATATTTCTACATCTACCTTGCAGAAAAACTTATTCATTTAGTCTATAAGCTTTACTTGTATTAATTAACAAATAAAATATACGTATACCGAAGGCAAAAACTATTAATTAATTAAATATTATTAGTAGTATATATGTGTACGTACTTGTGTGTAAATAATGCCTTAAATTAATTAAGACCTTGTAGGTAAGCAACCTAATTTTGTAATTACACAGTATAGTACTTGAAGCAGGCAACTTAAGAAGCTCATTGATCCAATAAGAGCCACCATGCAGTAACATAGTACAGTACAGCAAAATTTAAATGCCTTTGCCAGTTCAGTGTTCATATATATATAGAACTCAAAACAGTCAAATTCTGATCCAAATTAACACGCATCAATAATTTTTCCTTTTGGTACAAAATATTATCAGTTGCTCTCATTTATCTTTAATGAAGCCACATGTACGTATAAGCAGGGGCGGAGGGACATGAGGCCGAGGGGGCATATGTCTCCCTTGAATTTTTTATTATATTGTAGGTAAATTTTGTTATTAGGAAAAAATTATATGTAGTTTTTCCTCACCTGCCCCCTTCAACACAAATTGTTTAGGTTAGTTGGAAATTTTTCAAAGACCTTATGCCCCCTCATGAAAAATCCTAGCTCCGCTCCTGCATACAAGCCAGAGCTATATATATATATATATATATTATATATATATATATACCTTTATATATGATATTAAAAAATAAATAATAAAATATCTTGGCTTAATTGGTTGCAAAATAGGATCATATTAATGAATATATATGCATGCTTTATTACCTTAACTGCCTTGTAACACTTTTCATACACGTACTATATCACGAAAAATTATAGTATAGTCCAGAATTTTTAATGAAAAATTAATTTAATAATTAGTATAATTAATCGAACAATATAAACGAATGGTGCATTATTATATATTATGTTTTCAATATAGATAAATGCTTCAGCACCATTTTGGTTAGTTTTTTTGACAAATTTTGCACCTAGCAACAAACCGTGTTCCCTTAAAATAATTTATAATTCAAAGAAAATGGCGATGACGGATGAACCATTGGTTCACACTTCACACTCACGCACACTAATATATTGCCATTTCCTTAATCCTTTTTTTTTTAAATTTAAAGTTGCTATATATTTTCATTTTCAAAGACAATAAGGGATCAAAAAAAGAGCAAACGTAACTATATTCAACTTTATTTGACTAGTGTTGTTCACACACTGCTTCTTTTGGTTAAACTTATGTGGTTCAAGCTAAACCTGAGCTTTGTCTTGGTTTTTCACTGACTGTTTACAGTATAACAATCACCTTCTACTAACCGACAAAGATTGGACTAGATATCTAGTTACCACTCGTACAAAAACCCCTCTCTGCCTAGCTATAGCTCTGCCATTAAATTTTGGTGCTATATATATATATCCACAAATACAATACATATATATCTTCATTATTTCAATCTTATCAGAACCCAAAAATTAAAAATTAAAAATAAAAATAAGGGCATTGGTTAACACACCCCTAGATTTGATCATTTCCATTTTCTGGCAAAAAAGGAGTGAAAGTTCCATCAGAGAAAGCGCATGGACAAAAGATCCTTCCCCAGACAAAGAGATATATAATATTATATATTTATAGATATTTAGTGAATGACTAAAGGCCAATCAGTGAAGTCCAATATTGGCATGCCAAAATTGGGCTGTGCTTTTATACGGTTACAAAGCCAAAGTCACAGTGTTTACCTTGAGTGCAACACGGTGCCGTATTTACCACTTCATTGGTTTTTGACAGTACCATGATTCCAATATGGCTTATCAATAGTGCCACTACTCTAATTAGCTCCTAGGTTTTAGCTTTTAATTGCTATAATAATCATCTTCTTTATTCGGATAACATTAATAGTCGCACTCACACACACACCATTATTTTTATCTGGTGGTCAAAAGACTTACTGGTAAACCCTTAATTATTAATTATTTTGCTGACTTATCGATCGGTGAGGGGATTTTGACGAATACCTATTGTGCACAATCGGATATTTCTCGCTTTCTGTCACAGTAAATTGTGAGCCAAACCCCTGGAGGACATTTACTGGGAAAACTGTCACAGAAAGGGACTTATTTGGTGGCTTCTTATTGGCGCAAAAGTGCTTTTGTGAGAAGGTGTGTCAGAACTCAGAAGTCAGAGCTCAGACGTGTCATTAACCAGAACCCCCCATCTTTTTTCTTTGTTAATTATATAATTTCAATTTAGAAAAAAAAAACAATTTTATCCCTTTATTTTGATTAATGATGAGACCATCCCGTAGTTTAATCCATCATAATAATAATAATAATAATAATCAAATTTATGTATTTTCCTAAAAATCTAATTTCATCTATGAGTATTTGAGAATTCCAAATCTATCATTTTATTGTTAAAACCGACCTAAAAGTATACCTTATATGTCAGGTTTATGTTGACGTACAAAATTTTTTAATATGACTAAATTACCCTTCAAATAATTAATTAAAGAAATTAAAAAAAAATCTTTAATTATACATATTCATCCATCTCTTCTTCTGAACAAGATAGAACCCCCACAACTTTTAATTAAACCATTCTAATTTTTTTTAACGTACGAGATTTATTTTTTTCGAAATATATCAATTAAGTACATGCCATCTTTTCAAAGAGCATATCTAATGCAATGTCGAATTTATACATCAATGTTAAAATTTAATATATTGACATAAAAAAAACTCTCTCTCATATATGTAATGTTAAATTTGACATTAAATTTTACAAATCCTAATATGATGCCAAATTTAGCACTAGCTAGTATAGCAAAATGTTAAAATTTTAGCATTTAAAGTTGAGTATTAATTGATTAACTTTTGAACATTTAATTAAAAATAATATTATATTAAAAAAAATTTCTTCTTATTAAGAAGTCATTACGACTATTTGTAGTCTTATTTATTATGAAATAACATTAACTACTTTTTTGGGTTTATTACTAAAAAAATAATAAAATAACAAAAAAAAATATTTATGGTTTGTTCGGTTGGGATATTTCAGTCATCTCATAATTGGAATTCCAAGAACCCAGTAGGAATACCCACGACCGAAACGAAAGCCCGCAGACCACCCTCACGGATTGAAGCCATCAAGCCACACGACGAAAAGGGGGAATTGCAAGAAAAAAAAAATAAATAAATAAAAAATAAAAAATTCTAAGATGGGAAGGTACTTTTGGACTGAAATAATCAAGCTCAAGAGCCCTTGCTTGATATACGTTGTGGGCTATAGTGGCCCAAACCTAGTCCATTTTCAAGTCATCTAGAGACAAACTGCATAGAAGTATCATCCAGCTGGAAGCTTTTTTTTTTTTTCCTCTCTTTAATGGAAAATGTCGTTCTTGAGCTGTTTAATAATCATAATTAGTGATACGCTATATGGTGACAATTAACAACTATTTAGTAACTAACCACTTAGAGAAAAAGGGTGAAAGAGAGAGAGACAGTTACAATATGACAAGTAAGATCTTGTTACAAACCAATTTCAAAATTTGGCTTGATATTTAGTTTAGTTCACTTAAATTCTTAATAGATGAGATATAGACTATCATTTTCTGTACTTGTTCTTTCTTTTTATTATTTTCCGAACTTGTTCTTCTGTTCTTAGTGAAATGGACTATACCAAATTTGAAAAGAACTTGTACAAGGACAACTTATAGTACAATCAACTGGGTATATTATATTGTTCGATGACATAATTTTTGTTTATCAACACAGAGATAAATGGTAGATAGTTCTATGTCAACATATATGATATTATTCACATGGAACAAAAATGCCATTTATCTCTGTGTTGATAAATGCCAAATTATTAGCTTGTCCTCAAAAAGGCCAAAAATGCCAAATTATTAGCAAAAATAATACTCACTACTATAACCACACAATCAGAGAGACAAATACAACAAAACAAAAGCCTTCAATTGATATCATTTATCTGCTTTTACCAGAATTACAACAAATCCATGACGTTACACAAAACTACAATGTCCATTTCCAAAAATTCTAATCCCCCAAAAGAAAAGAAAAAAAAAATTAATCACAAAAAACAGGGACCTAAAACGACATGATAACCAAAGCAAAACGACATCACCAAAGCCATGCAAGCACATGCACATATTATTCAGTAAAAATTGTTCAATTCCAACTGCAGCTCCTCCAGAGCCTGCAAACCAGCGTCCCTCCTCATCTCCGAGCACAGCATCTCCGCATACGCCAACGCCGCGGCCCGTCCCATCTCCGCCGCCTCGATCCTCCGCCCCGCCTCCATTACCGCCTCCCTGTCCTCCTCCTCCTCCAGCTTCCTCCCCACCCTAACCAAGCCTTCCACCAACCTCGCCTCATCAATCGCCGCCGCCGAGGAGCTCATCTCGTCGTCGATAACCGCCCCAAGAAAGCGGTCCAGCGCTTCCCCCACCCTCGCGCTATCGCCCGACGCGGCGGCGGCCTCCAGCGCCTCCGGGAGGCTCGGCTCATCTTCGAAAATCGCCTCGAGAAAGCAGCGGTCCTCGTTGAGCTCCCAGCCGGCGATCCGCCTGTACACGGCGGCTTCGGTCCCCGGCAAGCCTCCTCCGACGAGCTCCGGCTCCGCTATCTCCCTCTTGTCCACGTCAGGCAGGTTCCTCATGGACCACTTGATGTGAAACGCGTCGGGGCGAACGTGGTCTCCGACGTTGATGGAGAAGAAAGGGTGGGCCAGCAATTCCTCGGCGGAGGGTCTCTCCGAAGGGTCTTTCTTCAAGCACAAGGCAACCATGTCGGTGTAGGTTTCCGACAACTCCCAGAGGAAGTTGAACACGGTGTCCTCGTACTCCCACCAGTCGAACCGGTCCCGGATCTTCAGCCGCATCGCCGCCGTAGTCGGGACGCGGCGCGCCAGCGGCGGGCGCCCGTAGGAGAGCTCCAGCGCCGTGACGCCCACCGCCCAGATGTCCGACTTCGGGGTGTAGGCCCCGGGGGAGCGGAGGGCCTCCGGGGCCGTCCAGTAGGGCGCGTCGTCGTCGCCGCCGCAGTCGGTGTTGGCGGCCGGGTGGTGGAAGGACGTCGAGAGGCCGAGGTCGGCGAGGCAGACGGTGTAGTTCCCGTTCTCGCCTTCGGCGCCGTCGCCGCGGACGAGGATGTTCCCGGGCTTGACGTCGCGGTGCGGGATGCCGAGGCGGTGGAGGTGGGCCAGGGCCTTGAGGACTCCTTTGAGGATGGCGGAGACGCCTTCCTCGAAGTAGCCGTAGGTGAAGGAGGCGGCAGTGACGGAGGCGATGGAGCCGCCGGGGGCGAAAGGGAGGACGGCGCATAGGCGGGACGAGGCGGCGTCGAGGAAGAAGTGGCGGGCGAGGACGAGGTTTGGGTGGGGCCGGGCCGAGACCGAGGCCTCGGCGCCGCGGACGAGGGCGGCGAAGGCGGCCGGCGAGTTGGAATCAAACGGGATCGCCTTGATCGCGACGGTTTCCGTCTCGGGATCGGCCTCGCTGCCGCCGGCGGGGAGGTGTTTGGGGAATTCCGCCTTATAAACGACGACGTTGTTTCGCGTGGTCCTGATTGTGGCGACGAGGTTGTAGGATTCGAGGTCTGATGGGAATTGGAGAAGTACTCTTCTTGGACCTTGGTGATCGTGATGATCTTGTTCTTGTCTATCGTCGGCCATTTGAGAGAGAGAGAGAGAGAGAGAGAGTCGATTCTTGGCGTTTTCTTGGAGAGAGGCTGAGAGATTCTTGGAGTTTTACTAGTGTAGAAGTGGGTTTGAGACTGTGAGTGATGAAGAAAGGTTATTGGTTGGTCAACTTGTTTTTATAGGCTTCGAAAATCTAATCTATTGTTTAGTGTGAGACTTTCCAAGCAAGACAGTTAGAGAGACAGAGACCGTTATATCGTTGAAGCTAACTGTTTCATATGTTTATATATATATATATATATATATATATATATAATTATAGTGAATACCTAATTTTTAAAATTTAATGTAAGTTATTACCCAATATTTTGAAAAATGTAACCAATTACCCAAAAATGCAATTACTTACACAGTGGTAAGTCGTGGTAATTCACTTTGTTACCAAAAGCATGTGCAAGTAATTCACAAATTGACTAGAAACTCAATTACTTCAAAAGTTTGGGTATTTATTTTTATTGTTATATAAATTCTGGGTATTTGCCTACTTTACCCATAGAAAGAAATTATATATATATATATATATATATATACACCTTAGAACCTAAAAATCCCACCTCTTTGTTTTTTAAGTGACGTGAGATTTTTTTTTTTTTGGTTTGTAGCAAATGGTCCTATTTAAAAAAAAATATCTATAATTTTTATTTTTTTTATGTGAATGTATATTTTCGGTATATAGATTATTCATCATGATTAATTAGTTGACAAAATATACCAGTTAAAAATTATCGATATTTCGTCCACTTACTATGGTATTTTGTCAAAAAATTATTTTCCGTATTTAGATTATTTACCATGATTAGTTGACTATATATTTGTTCAATTATTATGGTAGTTTGCATATTTACAAAAGAACGAGTCATTCACCTAATTGAAAAAATTAATTATAATTATTTTTTAATATAGCCTAAAAAATAGACTACTAAAATTTCTCTTTTTATTTTGCCAAAATCCAACTATTTCATTGGCGTTTTATTAAATTAGTTCTTTTTTATATTATGTATGTGTGTTTGTATATATATATATATAATATTTGAAATATTTTAAGAGGCAGAATTAACATATATTTATTTTTGCCCAAACATATGACAAACAGTGAGTCTGTGTATCAATTGCATATTTGAACATGCAAACAAAGAGACAGAGGTGTTTATTTTAACAATGTTATTAATTGTTTTGATTTGTGTAATTGAATATATATTGTGCCTGGTTAGAATTTGTGGATTTGTTTTTTAATTTCATGGAAGTGTGATGACTGAAAGTCTGAAACACGGTAGAAAATGACGTCCAATTTGTCAAAAAGGCACTTAAAAAAACTACATTATTAATTTAGTTAAACGTCACATATTTTTGAAAACTGCATAAATATGAAATCAACAAGATATCATAAAATGACAAGAATAATGAAAATGACGTTATTTGTTTGTTGATTTTCCGAGCTAAATTATAGGCCCGTATTTTACATATAATTCAATATACAATATATCTTAATGTTACATATGATGAAATATGATAATTTACAATATTTAATTGATGTTATGCAGGAGTTCGGAGCAAGAACTGAATGAAAGAGAAAAAATGACAAAACAGTGCAAGCTCGGGACCTACAGAACCCCACAGGCGCGCCGCAACTGCACACTGCGCACGAGTGCCCATAGCTGCCCACGAACGTGCACAAGTGCGGAACTAGGGAGCGCATCGGCCCAAGCACACCCAATGCCGTGATGCCCATGCCGCATGGCTACAACGCTGCCCCAACGCCAAGTGCGCCGGCCACCGGGTGCTGCGGTGCCCAGCTTGGGCACACGAGCGCCCTTGTGCCCAGCAACACCCAGTGCCCATCCTGCAGTGCTACTCCGACATCGAGAGCGATCCAATTGCAAAAAGGAACCTAAAACGCAAAAGGAACATAAAACACAAAAAGGAAACATTCTTAGAGCAACTATGAGTGCGTATTGGAGGCGAGACGAGAGGAGTTCTCGCAACACAATCATTCCGAGTTGTCACGAGTTTCTTCTTTTTTGTTTGCTCTTCTTTTTCTTAAATGTGTTTTCTAGGACCTCGACGTAAATTAATTGTTATGTAAAAGTTGTTTTCAATTCGGTTGATATTTTTTTCTACTATATGATAATTATTTTGATTTGCTCTTAACTACTACTTGCATGATCGTGATCAAATTATGCATGATCAATTGGTTTTCAATTAGAGGTCGAGTTCCTCCTTCTCTCAATCTCGAGCTCCGACACACCCTCTCGGCCACCCCTTCCAAACTCCACCGACAATTCAAACCCCACTACCACACAAATGGTGTTCAACATCACTTCAAGCGCACTACGGAAAACAAGTAATGACATGACGACCAGGCACAGATCCAGAACTCTAATCCATTGGGGGCACCAAATTATATGATTATTACAAATAAACTGAAAGAAAAAATTATATTGGGTTAAATTGGAATTTATTACAAAAAATTATAGGTAAAATTATAAATATAGAAAGTTAAATGGGGGTACAAGAAAGATTTATCTGCAAATTTTCTTTAATTATATGGCAATACGTAAATTTGATTAATTTAGGGCGGGCCTATGAAGGATTTCTTTTGAAATTTTTCTTAAATTGTAAGGCTGAAACATAAATTTAAAAAAATTCATGGGAGACCTATGCCCCCGCAGTCCCCACTTAGGTCCATGGTTAATTAGGAGCGTTGCCTATATGGGTGTCATGGTAAGCTCGTACCAAGCGTCATGAAAAAATAGGTTTACATGACACTTGATCATTAGGCATTGTCCTTTAAACCTTCCATGTCATGCATAAAGTGTCATAGAAATTTAACAACTTTCCACCTCACCTTATCAGCGTCATTGAAATCATGTAATCCACGCCAGCACCTGACGTCTCACTTACTATGATGACATGGCAAACATATCATCTGCTTTGTTGAGTGTTATGAAAAAATAAATACATTTTCATGCCACGTGAAATAATTCTCTTTAATGACACCTAAACTGTCAAACGACTTGTTTTATAGCATTTTTATTGGGATTCGTGTTGTGGTGCCCTTATATAAATTTTAGTTCCATTAGATTCACAACCTTCACGAACCAAAATACTTTCAAATCCATTTATGATCAAGATAGTTCTCTTAATCTACGTCGACATCTCCGATCCGGGGCAAGTCGATAATATCGAGACATCCGAGGTTGATGCCGATCATAAGAGTGAAAGCAGTTTGGTGCGGTTTTAGAGAAGAAAAAACCCATTACATTTTTCGGTTTTCCAAAATTCAAAACCAGAAACCGTACCTAATTTTTGACACTAATTATATTTATTTTATTTTCAACTAACCAAATAATTGTAGTAAAAAAATTACTAATTACATGTATAAGAAACAAAAAATAATAATATAATATTTTAAAATATAACTAGTACTAAAATAGCTAATAATAAAAAACTATTAATATTTGGTATAGAAGTAAGTGGATACAAAATGTTAGAAGTAAACAAATTTATAAGTGTTGAAAAAGCAAAATTACTTCATTTTTAAACCATGTGGGACTCTTCATACTCATTCTCGCATCCCAAAAATATGTTATATAATAAATAATATGTAACTTATTTGTAAATAGTACTCATGGCCTATGAAAACCTATGGAAAGATAAGGCTACTCTGAGGGCGGAGCCATGATTTTTTATGAGAGGGGCATAAGGTCTTTGAAAATTTTCTAATTGGCCCAAACAATTTGTGTTTAGGAGAGGGAAGTGAGGAATGACTACATATAATTTTTTCTTAATCACAAAATTTACCTACAATAGCTAAGATTTTTCATGAAGGGTGGCATAAGGTCTTTGAAAAATCCCCAACTGATCCAAACAATTTGTGTTAAGGGGGGCAAGTAAAAAAAAAAAACTACATGTAATTTTTTTCTAATCATAAAATTTATCTACAATATAATAAAAATTAAAAAGTTCTGCCCCCCTCGACCTCATGTCCCTCCGCCCAGTGCTCTCATAGCCTAGTGGCAATTAGTGTAATGTTTTTCAATGCATAAAAAATATGCCAAAATTAGTTACATTATTTTCTTGACACCGAAAATAGCATCACTTTACTTAAACAGGTTCGGTCACCGTACCAAATTTTCAGTACCAAAGAGATGGATATGTGCACCGATCAATAAGACATGGATGTATGCACCGATCAAGAAGATCGGCATGGAGATTCAGGTGCTAGAACTTCATTTCAAGAAACTCAAGATCTTGGAGATCAAGTTTTGAGTCTTAGGTTCATATTAGGAATTCTGCCGTTTTTAGGTTCAAGTTTAATTATTATGTGATCTCTAATTTGGACTAGTTCCAATGAAAATCTTTAGTCGTTCTACTCATCTCTATGATTTTGTGCTTTTTTAGCTGAGTCTTCCTTATTAAATTGGCTTTACTAAATGACATTGTTGATCATCTAAGGTTACTAATTTTTATAAAAGTGGCTTTTTAGTTATATATTATTAAGCCGTTATCAAATGGTGACTAAGTTATGAATATTAAAAACGGGTGAATTAGGTATTTAGTATTTAATTTTTTTGGCCATTTTCTTTAATTGTGAACTAAAAAATGGTCAAATATTAAATAGACTCTTTTTAAGAAACTATTAAATAGATAGCTACTGCA
This sequence comes from Boehmeria nivea var. tenacissima, assembly GCA_018132145.1. NCBI lineage: Eukaryota > Viridiplantae > Streptophyta > Magnoliopsida > Rosales > Urticaceae > Boehmeria > Boehmeria nivea. The sequence goes on from CM030883.1 coordinate 12,406,084, forward strand.
TTAATAATTTGCATATATTTCTAACGACTTAATCAATTATCACTAATTACCACTATCTATGTACGTAATTAAATTATTTAAGTATTTTGTTATCTGTTATAAGGTTAAACATTTATTTAAATTAAGTGTTAAAAATTAAATATTTACAATATTATTTAAAAAACGAGGATATTGTCACCTTTTGTCAACGCTTTCTCATACCTTTTTTAATGATAGTTATATTACCTAAAATCACTTCAATAAAATTACATGTAGCGACTTACCAACAAATAAAATATTTAATGACTTTACTTGTTCATGATATTCTATTTATGATCAGAAAAAGATAAGTACTCATTATGGGAACAGTTCAAATACAAATTCCAAGTCCTACTATCAATAATTGAAAAAAAAAAAAAAAAAAAAAACGACATCAATATCAATATTTCTACTCAATGACACAAACCAAAACGACATGTTCCCAAAGAAAACGACAATTTCACCACTATTACATCAAAACGCCAAAATTTTGCATGCATGTGCATGCATGCAAACCTAAAACTCATTGGAAAACCTAACTACTCATCCCTTTGAAGCTGCATCTTCAGAAACTCAACCTCCAACTCCAACTCTGAGTTTCTTTTCCTCTCGATCTCGAGCTCCGACCGCGCCCTCTCGGCCACCCCTTCCAAGTACACCTCCCTCGTCTGTGGCTCCGCCTGATCCGCCGCCCCGATCAGCCGCAGAATTTCCGACACCGCCGTCCTCTCCGTCTCAATGCTCCTCCTCAGGAAGAGAAGGTCCCGCAATACTCTCTCCCTATCGATCATGCCTTGGGGAATCGGTATTGACTCGCCATGACTCGGCGAACTAGGTGTTGACTCGCCCAACTCGCCCGGCGGCCACTCGGCCGCGTCTTGTGGAATGCCGGCTTGACTCAGTGAACTCGGGTTGGACTCGACCAACTCGCTCGGCATTGGCTCGTCTGACTCACCACCGGCCTGGCCCGGTGAACTCGGACTCGCCTCCATCAACTTGCCGGCATGACTCAGTGAATTCGGATCGGGATCGTAGAGCTCGACGGCTTGAATCGGTGAACTCGGATCATACTGGGCCAACTCGCCAGACTCATCACCAGCCTGAAGATCATCAGGAGAACTCAGACTCAGCCCCGACAACTCGCCGGCCTGAATCAGTAAACTCGGATTCAACTCACCGGAGGCCGACGACTCGCCCTCCTTGGCAACAACAGTTTCTCCGCCGGGACCGGCCTTTTCCGAGGCCGAATCGTCCTCGGACTCCGTCGGAAAAACCGGGTCGAGCTCGAACCCGTCCTCGTTGAAGTTCCACCCACTGATCCTCCTCCTCTTCTCCTTCAATCCACCACCATCATCATCATCATCATCATCATCACAATCAATAAAACCCTCATGATCATCAGAAACAGCACTGTTACTACTACTCTTGAAAACCCTAAACCTCTCTTCCACGCTAGGCAAGCCCTGCAACACGTTCTTGACCAAGAAGTCCAAGCCCTTGTTACAGTTCTTGAAGAACGAGTGCTTCAAGAGCTTCTCGGCGGTGGGTCTCTTGGCCGGCTCTTGGTTCAGACACAGCCCCACCATTTCCTTAAAAGCCCTAGAGAACTTCTTGCCGTCCTTTCTGCCATCCTCGCCGCAGTTTTCGTAGTCCGAAAAGCGGAACCTTTTGGTGATCTTGAGCACCAGAGACTTGGACAGAGGGAGGTGGGACAGTGGCGGCCGGCCGTGGGCGAGCTCGAGGGCGGTGATGCCGAAGGACCAGATGTCGGCCTTGGTGCCGTAGCCGGAGTGGGAGTGGATGACCTCGGGGGCCATCCAGTAGGGAGTTCCGGCGACGTCGGTGAGAGGGGAGGCGCCGAGGCGGGCGGAGCTGGAGTCGTGGAGGGAAGCGGAGACGCCGAAGTCGGCGAGCTTGACGGTGCCGTCGCCGTCGACGAGGATGTTGCCGGCCTTGATGTCGCGGTGGAGGTGGCCCTGGGCGTGGAGGTAGGCGATGGCGCGGAGGATGTCGCGGAGGACGGGGGCGATGGCGGGCTCGGGGAGGCCGCCCGGGGAGGCGGCGGCGATGATGGAGTGGAGGGAGCCGGCGGACATGAAGGGCATCACCACCCAGAGGCGGCGGCCCACGGTGAAGGAGCAGTGGGCCTTGAGGATGTTGGGGTGGGAGAGGAGGGACATGATCTTCGTCTCGCGCCGCGCGTTGTCGAGGACGTCGGCGCAGGTGCCGGCGCCGGAGGAGGAGGAGGCTCGCCGGCGAGGGGGCTTGTCGAGGTCGATAGACTTGATGGCGACGGCGGCGGAGCCGAGGGGCAGGCAGAGGGCCTTGTAGACGACGGCGCTGACGCCGGCGCCGATCTCGGCGACGATCTTGTAGGAGTTGGCGTCCAATGGGAATTGGGGTCTTGATTGGCCTTGGTCTTCTAGTTGAGACATATTGGTGTGGTTTTGGATTTAATTTTTTTTTTCTTCTCAATTGGGGTTTGAATATTAATCTTGTTGATTTGGTCAGTTTGTACTTGTGAGTATGTGAGGGTAATGAAAAAGTTTGGGGTTTGATGGGTTTGGGCAGTATTCTTGTGAAAGGTTTGATCGATGGAGAGAGCGGTTGTTGCTTTTTTGTATTTGTGACGATGCATGTGAATTACAACCGACAAAGAGATAGGAAGCATAAAAAAAAAAAAAAGTTATATAATAGTTTTGATAGTAAAATTAGAATTTTTATTTTTAATTTTTTTGGGTGGCCAAATAATAGTTTTTGTTTGTAAAAGTTGAAAATTTAGTGAACTAGACCTAGTACTGGTTTTGCTTTCACCAAATCTAGTAGAGCTTTAACTATATAGCAAAAGTCGATTTAATTAGTAATAATTTTATTAATTAATTAAAGATGTGAATTTGTAATTAAAATATAATTATGAGTTTGACTAGTATGAATTTTAACTGCAATGGTGCTATTAAATATTAATAGTATGAGTTTTGATATTGATAATGTATTAATATTAATACTTTCGTTGATAGTAGAAATTCTAGTTCTAATAATAGCACGAGTTTTACTGATGAACTCTTTTATGAATAATAATAATAATAATATTGATAGAATTTGAAAAAAGGAACAAAGAAAGACAAAACGACAATGTTGAGAAAATGACAACAGACGATAGAACGAAAAAACGACAAAAAAAGAAAAACGACAACAGATGTGAGAAACGACAACAAAATGAAAAAGATGGGGGACAAAAATGTTGCACGACAAGAAACTTTAAAACATCAAAAAGAGAACAAAAACATGTATAACAACGACAATTCCATGACAATTACAAACATGTAAAACGACAACAGACGATAGAACCAAAAAACGACAAAAACAGAAAAACGACAAAAACAGGAAAACGACAACAGATGTGAGAAAGGGCAGAAAGATGAAAAAGATAGGGACAAAAATGTTGCACGACAAGAAACTTTAAAACGTCAAAAAGCGAACACTAACATGTATAACAATGACAATTACAAACATGTAAAACGACAATGTTGAGAAAACGACAACAAACGATAGAACCAAAAAACGACAAAAACCGAAAAACGACAAGAGATGTGAGAAACGGCAGAAAGATGAAAAAGATGAGGGACAAAAACGTTGCACGACAACAAAAATGGAAGAGAAGCATGAAGCAAAATCAAACCAAACGGGACAATATGAAAAAAAAAAAAAAAAAAAGAAGAAAAAGATTATATATTACAAATGTCGTAAAGTTACGGACTAAATTAATAGCCTCAAATTGAAGTTGCTCAAAGTAAAACCTATCTTTACATTGAAATATATGTTTAAGATTATAGAAACACCAAAAACCTTATAAATCATATGTAATTTAGTACATAATAAATCTAGATCCCACTTGCAAGAAAACTAACATGAAAACTAGTGTAGCAGATATTATGGTGATGGATTTAGGAATACGTCCCTTGTCCTTCCTTAGGACCATCCCTTCAAAGATTGGGTAGTTTATAGCTAAGACATAGAATGACATGAACACTTGCACAAACATCTTGTCCATATCTCTCACAAGAATGGCTCTAGTAATTCCCACAAGGAATGAGACCATGTTCAACATGACTAGGGCAACCATCGGAGCGAGAAACATGGGCGATGTTCGGAAATCGTACAAGCCCTTCTCGTAGAGCTCAACGCGTTCGCCGTCCTCAACTTTGTTGGTGGGCAAGAAGCTTGCTTCCCTCAAACCAAATCTCTTCATGACAGCATCCAAACTTCCATACATGTGGGACGTGGCCGATTTTATCATCCATATCCGTTGCTCGTTTATCAACGAGCGGATTGAGCCCCCGGTTATGAGGACCTCGTAATAATGTTGCGCGAGCGCCGAGACAAAGATGAACAGAAATGCCATGAAAAATGAGTCTGAAACCTGTGTTCGAGAAGAGTGGGATTTATATTTGGGAAAATTATAGCATGAAACAGAGCATTTCTTTTCTATTTCACTAAAATTATAATAAATAGCCATTTTTAACGTTTGATTTTGAAAAATAGCCAACGTTAGAAATTTTAAGAAAATAAACAAGTACATAACTTAATTATGGTAAAATTCTACTTGGCATAATTTACTTGCCAGAAAACCGGCTGTTTTTCATTTTCACGACACGTTGATTATTATTTGAAACTTTATCCACTCACCTTTTTTCATATTAGGCTCCAACTAAAAAGAGTAAGGTAATTAGAACTACATTTTAACAAGAGCTGTTTTGGATTTTTACCTCAGGGTATAAGGGTATGCCATTGAGCAGGCAGAGTTGAGGGACAGTGGCAAAGCACCATATAGGCAAGAAATAGAGAGGGAAAAATGAGAGGTTTGCATAGCACATTCTCTCAGCAAGAGACATTTTCGAAGGACCGTAAGCGAAAGGGCTAAACTTTGAGATGCCAACTTCGACCAACCCGGAGCTCCACCGTGTCCCTTGAGTCAACAGATCATTCAAGCTGGTGACGCCCGAGCCCAAGAACTGCGGCTTCGGTGTGCTGAGGTAGATGGATTTCCAGCCTTTGCACTGCAACACGAACCCCGTCAAGTAATCTTCTGCGACCGAATAATGTAGAAAACCGACCTGATTTTCAAACAAATGAGAGCAAACTACCATGTCAAATATAGTCCATTAATGAAAGACTGAATGGGAATGAATTATATCTCATGGCTAATTACCTCTTGACCCCATTTTGTTTGACTTCCATAGTTGCAAGAAGCTAAGAACTTTGCCTCTTCAAGCAATTCCTTGGAAGTTTCTCTGCTTTTGGTTTCATTGAGATTATTGTTTTGGAGAAGAGATTTGATGAACTCATTGGATGGCCCAAAGTGCTTTTTCATTTCAATTGGATCAGCACCTATTTAAACATAACACAGACAATTTAAACATAACACAAATATATACAACTATGGTATGTATTTATACATGTAAAATCCACATTTATTTACCTTCTTGTACAAAGCTTCCATACAATGACACCCTCTTTATGAAAAAGCCTGTACCAGACAAGACTGGTCCATCAAGCCCATCCAGGCCTTGCCACATTAACTACAATAAGCGAAACCACGAGATTTTTAATAAATTCACAAACATAACTAACTGAGCTATGGTTGAGGATTTCGCTTCGCATACCAAATATGTGGATCTCAACTGACTCTCGTAGATATCATTCCTCGCAATGTTGTGGAATCTCTGAGGGAACTGGACAAAGGCCAGCGACGAAGATATTTTGGGATCGAGGTGGAAGCACATTGCTTGTCTTGCTGAAGTCGGGTCGTTGCAGTACATGTCACAGTCGAGCGCTAGTATGAAAGGAGAATTGCTCATCACTCCGGAGACTCTAAGCTGTGACAGACAAGTACACCAATGTAACATATTAATACATCAAAGCGTTCTCATTTTTCTTTTTGCACTGATTGGATTGACTAAGAAACAGACAGATAGAAGAGCCAAAAAACGTACAAGGGTGTTTATTGCTCCGGCCTTGAAATGGTGAGGACGGGAAGGCCTTTTCTCGCGGGAAACGTAAACAAGGCACGGCAGCATAGCAGCTTCTTCTTCTTGGTCTGTGATGTCATTTAAATTTCCTTGAATCACCTGCCAAAAACATGTCTTATAAGAATTGTCCTCGTTTGGAGTTTGGACCGTGCATTTGAATACAAATTTAAATTTGGTGCTATATCAGTGTTTGAGTTGATAAAAATCCAAACAAAGAACAACAACTTTTTCTACTCCAAATCTTTGAGATAATCAATATTCTAAAAACCATTAAAAGAGAGAGAGACAAAAAGTACCTCAATAACAGAAGGGTGATCTCTAGTATTGAAGCCACTTGAGTCTTCAAATGTCCCTTTGAATCCTTTTACACGCTCCTTAAATTCTTGGTATTTTTCCTGCACCAAATTAAACACACGACCTTAATTAAAATTCAATAAAATTCGACCATTTAGCTCCAAAACTCCATAAATGAGGACAATGAAATCCTCAGTTGAATAATTAAAAAAAAAAAACAGAACATACTTTTAGCTTCTCTCTCTCAGCCAAAAACTCATCAGAACTCCCAAACTCTCCATTGCCATCATCACTCTTCGCCGCCGGAGAGAAATAGGCCTCGGGACACCTCTTCTGGACGCCGAACCGCCGACAGAAAGGAATCCACCAAACGGCGAACCTCCGAGCCTCCCTCGTCCCATTCAGCGTCAGCGCCGAGCCGCCATCGTCCGAGAGGTACACGTGCAGCTTGTCGGGCGGGAAGTCCATCGCCATGGCCGACAGCACAGTGTTCATCACCTGCAGGGTCGGCTCCCTCTCGGGATCCGCCGTGAAAACGAACACATCAACCGACGGTAGCTCGTCGTCCTCCGGCAGCCTCTCGGGAAAGGCGGCACGAGATACGGGACGCCACCGGAAGGCGCGGTCCAGCAGCCATATGGCGAAGAGAATCAGCTCCGAGACAGAGAGGAGAAGCCATGGAAGAGTTGGGACGCTTAGGCCTCTGGTTTTGTTGTCGCTTTGGAGGAAGAAAGTGGCTCTGTAATAGGCCAAGAAAGACACTGCTAAGCAGTGAAGGGAGATGTGGAATCTGTTTATGGTGATTGAAGATTTGTGGACATGGCTTACATGGAGAGGCTTAGAGTCTTCCATTGGAGCTTGTGAGTTTGGTTTGGTCTGCAATAGTTGCACAGGTAATATATAGATATGTACATGTGTGGCTGTGTGCAAATAGTTCGAGTTGTTTAAGGATTGGCTAGTCAAGCACGTTTCTCGCACTTTTTGACTGAGAGAGAATAATCAGACAAACTTTGACAAGCCAAAGAAGTACATCCACGTTGCTAAAAATAAAACTTTGAAAGTCACTGATCCATAGTCCATGCTTGGTAGTGTTTGGCATTAAATCAGAGTGACCAAAGAAGAAAGATAAAGCAAACTTCTTAATCAAGGAAAATAATTCTGTATTCAACAAAATGGTGCCACTCTAAAACGTAAAGCCCAAGGTAAGGTAAGCTAAGCCAAATTGAATTTGAAAATGAAAAACTTGGAGATAATTTCAATCATATTCATACCATTTACAGACCAGAGCTCTGTTTTAAGTACTTCTTGATAAACCATTTTGGAACAATATGCTAAGTCCTAAAACTTACGAACCAATCTCTCTTTTCATTTTTTTCTGCTTTATAAGAGGAACAACATTTGGCCTTGATTAACGGGCGTCTTCCGTAACATGAGCTTCGTCTCGAAGTTTCTATTTCTCAAATGAGGTTTTCTATAACAGCAATGAACTCAAAAACAACCTCTTTGTGTGGCCTTTACTTACATATTTTCCTATGAAATGGGCATTGCGACTGCTGAAAAAAAAATGTTATGATTTAAACAAATTAAGAGTATCATCGTCTCAACCAAATACATAGATCACATAGTTCTGCGCCTAAAATGGTAGAAACAAGCCCATAGTCCAAGTCTCAATTTCCTTAAGAGTCTAAGGTGGTTTATCCCAAATTGCATAGGTGACCATATGCTTCCATTATCCACAGAGAATGTGAATCTTCTGTAAACAGTTCTCTGTGGCAGTCCTAACGAAAAAGCCACCGGAAAGTGCAATGTCAGCAGTTAGATCGTGTTCGTCGCCTACTTCAGAATTCGATGGCAGGTTATACCCCGTCGATGTGCTCCGGTAAGATTGTTCTCTGTGAAAGGATTGAACGAACAAAAGATTAAAAAATCAAAGGCTACGAGTGCACAGATCAACCCGACAATGTATGTCTAGTCTCAAAGGTACCTTAGCCAATATAGAACAAATTTAAAAGAAAAAAAATTCTAAAGCAACAAACTTGTGGCAAAAGGAAAAAAATGTAGAAGCAAGCCAAAAGAAGATTGCATATACTGGTTATATTGTTAGCTTATTAGCTTCCTTGCCAAAAAAGTCTCTATATTTAGCAATTCTCCCATTCAATGCCTCTAATAAGACTCATTGCACGGTAGACATATTTTCACGAGCACTACGTTACATTCAGTTTTATGCTACTCTAGTACAATACAGCGTATAAGCACTTTCATTTCTCGTGACAATTTTTATCACACCAAGGACAATCTCTCAACAAAGCTAAAATTCTCCGTTCATGTCAATACAATACTTCAGAAATTAAAACAAGAAGAGTAAGTAATAATCTAACGAATACACAAAACCAGCAAAATCCAACGGACATTAGTACTTCAGTAACAGTAAAAATCAAATACAATTTAAGATCTTCAACCACTCTAATACGAAAATTCAATACACAAAACCATTCTTAAACATATACAAAGAACTTAAAGGTCCAATCTTGTCACCTTAATCACAAGCTGGTCTTGTCTAGACCACAGCCACACGAGCCTTCTCGTTCTTCTGCTGCGCCGCATACTCGCAAACTCGCTCCGCTTTCGACCTCATGCCCTTTATCATCTCCTCCGTCGCTTCGACTATCTGCTTCCGAAAACCGGCCTCCAAACAATCAAACCACTCCCCGAGTTTCATCTTCTCCAAATCCAAATCCAACTCCTCTCCAACCCCATCCAGGCTCTCCTTCGAGCCCGAGCCACCGGCTTTTTCGAACGCAGCAGAGCTCTCCGCAGCCCCACAAGCATTCCCGTTTTCATTCACATTTTCAATTAGGTCCACGGCTTGATCAACCCGAACATCGGCTTCCGCCGCACTCTCCTCCACAGCATCAATCGGATTCTGCTGCAAATTCTTCCTCCTCCGAGTATTCGGTTTCGCCTTTTTCGCGATCTCGACTTTCTCTTCCCCGCCTTCTAATTCCGAATTCTCCGGAATTTTCCCAAGAACCGAACCGGACACCGCATTCTCCTCATTCTTCCCCCTCCGAGTCCGCCTCGTGCTCGCTCGCTTCACCATTCCCGACGCCGCGACTCCCTCATTCCCCGATCTCTTCGAGCCCCGAATCCGCTCATCTCCTTCGACGATCTCTACCTCCGGCGACCCTCCCTCCTCAACCTTGCAACGCGAAACCCTAGCCCTCCTCGCTGGGTTCCGCCGTGGCGGGGTGGGCTCGGCGGCGCCGGCGCCCGCGCCGGCGATCTCGACGGAGATGGAAGTCTGCTCGCCGAGCTTGACGACGTCGCCGGAGCGGATCTCCACGGCGGCGCTCGGGTCGACTGGCTCGCCGTTGAGGAAAGTGCCGTTGGAAGAGTCGAGGTCCCGGAGGAGCCACTTGCCGGAGTCGGGCTCGAAGGCGAGGTGCTTGGAGGAGATCCCGGAGTCCTTGATGGCGAGGCTGTTGCCGCGGACGAGGCGGCCGATCCGGACGGTGGAGCCCTGAGGGAATTGTAGGGTTTCGCCTTGGCGAGGACCTTGGGTGATGATCAGTCGGAGAGCCATGGCGGTCGGAGAGAGAGAGAGAGAGAGAGAGAGATGAGGGTTTTGACTTTTGACTCTGTAGATTTCGAAATTTCAAAATTTGCCAGTTGGGACTCGAAGAGTTTTGAATTTCTTTACTCTGCGCGGCAACTTTTGGTAATTTCCTAAAAGCCCAAGCCCTTATCAAAAAGCCCAAATATCGAAGCCCATAAACCCAAGAGTCACTAGAAGCCCAGCCCACAAATGTTCTCCATCGTCTTGATGACCGCAAACCCTAAACAACCCTAAAAAGCAGCAAAATGAATTAATAATAAAATATTTTTTTTGTTTATTTAAAAAGAGAAAAGAGAGAAATGAAAAATGAGAAAGTGGTCCCCACGGAAGTGCACGACCAATCTTGAGCGAAAAAGTTGTGCCCTGTTTGGCAATCTCACAAACTAGGCAAGCTTGTGCTGACCCCTCCAACGCTTGTCACCGACCTTGAACAAACGACAACTCTTCCTTCCTCTATTTTATCATTTTCCTTCAACTTCCTTGTCTCCTAATATTTTTTTCTCTCTCTCTCTCTCTTTTCCTTTCAAAAAATTTGTTACTTTAATTAATTTCTCAATTAATTATACTCTTTTAGGCACTTATATAATTATGATTATGATTATTATTCTCTCTAACGTGTGCTCTATAATTTTGGATCATAAATTACACAGAAATCTACTAAATATATAATAATTGAGAAATATTAAATTAAAAATATATATTATTTTGGCTAGCAAAAAAAAAGGAATAATATTCTATTCATAAATTTTATCAAATGATACGATTGTTATTTAATTTTGTTTATGCATTTTTTTCCCAAAGAGAAAAAGACAATCCATGTTTATGCATTCTCCAATATCTTCATTTTTTTTTTTTGTCTTAAGAATACGAGCAGATGAAAGCATCAATCTTCCTTCGAAAATTCACCACATAACATTGCATAAGTTCATTAGGGATTCAGATTTTGATCCTTGTCCATTTCGTATTTATAATTAATTAACCATAACATAACAAAATAAAAATAAAATTTATCGAATTTTTGAAACTTATAACTATTTTTTACACTTAATTAAGATGATGTGGTGTGTTATAATTGATAGGCAAAAGATTAATACTTTTATAAAGATTAATGATCGTAGGGGATTTAATTTTTATCCTTGTCGTGTTTACAATTAATCAATGATAACTCAACAATAATAAAATTTAACGAATTTTTGAATTTTATAACTAATATTTGACACTAAATCATGATAATGTGGTGTGTTATAATCGAGAAATAAAAGGAGTGAAAACCTTTTTATGATGATGTATCTATTTATTTCTTATTTTTACAAGAGTAGATAATACATATAAAATTTTACAAAATACAATTGGAGTATATAAGGAACTGTTACTACATATATTATTTTGAAGAATCATAATAAATAAAAACAAATTAATTAATGACAAAGCCTATCTAAAATTTCATTTTATTCCATCAACTTTATCTATTTATTTTTGAAACAATTTTAAAACTTTATTATGATGGCATAATGGAAAAAAAAAAATTTTTGATACCCAAAAAGCAAACATGCAATCTAGATTCACTTCCTAATTTTTTTTAAAACTTGATTTCCCAATATTGAAATATAAAGTAAGAAAATAAAAGGTAAAAAAACGTGGAAATCATTAATAATGGAAACTTTTTTTATCCTTCTTTTGCTAAATCAAAATGAAAATATTCATTTACAAATTACACACCTATTTTTGTTTTGGGGAAACTAATAAAAGTATAAATAAATAAATAAATAACACACAATTAAATAAGATTTTTTTGTTTTTTTTTTTTTTTTGTTTTTTTGGGCTCCGCCTTTGTTCTCTTTTTCATCTCTCTCTCTCTCTCTTTCTGCTTCTTCTCTCCTTCGACCTATCTCTATATTTTTATTCTCTCTCTCTATCTCTCTCTCTCTCTAGAATCTCAGGGCTTTCGTTGGCCATTGATAATCTCTGCTCTTCCTTCTCCAGGTCCGTATCGCCCACTCGATCTATACGACGTCGTTCGCTCGTTCGTCCCTCTCCTTTTTTTATTATTTATTTTTTAATTTCGCCTTCCTCGTATTGCCGTCTCTGTGTTTCGTAGGGTTTGGCTTTTGATTGTGAGTTTTAAGGGCTTGTTTGGCTCCGATCTTTAGGTTTATTGGGTTCATTCATTGCGGGTTTTCGTTTCGCCTCTGTATCGTCCAATTGGGCTCGATAATATTTTTGTGGTTTTTTTTTTTAGGGTTTTGTTTAATTCTTTTGGGTCTCAATCTGGTCGATTTTTAATCGGGTTCGTTTCGATTGTTTGTTCTCAATTGATGTTTAGTTAATTATTTTGGATGTGGGTTTTTCTGGGTTTGTTTTATTGGAGATAATTGGAACAAGGAAGTGATGTTTAATTTTGATTTTTTTTTAAATTATTATTTGCCTTTTGAGTTTTGTTTAATGAGAAATTAATCCAATTGACTTAGTAGGATCAGTTGAGTGGTTGTGTGATTGGACAATGAAGTGTCATGTATTGTTGTTCTCTTTCAGATTATGTTATTTTCAGATTGGCAAGCTTTGACTTGTGTTGAATTCAGTCATGGAAAGTGAGGCTTAAGAAGTTGGTTATTGATTTCTTTTTGCAGCTGAAAAAAAAAAAAAAAACCGTACTCTCATTCGCGCGACTTGAGTGGAAGGAGTGTGGGGAAAGGAGTTTCGGAGAGGGAAATGGCCGGGATTGCTGGTGAGGAATCTGGAGCGGGAAGGTCTTCAGAGGGGATTTCGAGCGGGCAACGTTGTCAATCAGGGGAGTTGGCAGAGTGGCGGTCTTCTGAGCAGGTGGAGAATGGGACTCCGTCCACTTCGCCGCCTTACTGGGATACCGATGACGACGACGATGGTGGTATGGTTTTGTCTGAAGTATTTGCATTTTCTAGTTTCTTTTGATTCCGTGGGAGGTTTGTGTATGTTACTTTATTCCATCAAGCGCTCGGCCTCCAGTAGTACTCTTCGTCTACTTTGTGCTTTTGGCAATGAGGAGAGGAAAGTCGGCATTTTTCTCGGATGTCAAATGCACCACAATAATGAATCTTGGGTCACCAAAAACATTTCGATGTTAAATGGGGGATTTGTACCTAGCTATTAGTGGTTTATGCTTTTCAGCTAAAAAATGGCTTTGCTTATGAGCTTCGTTCTAGTAACATTTGTAATGACCTCAAGATTGTTTTGGTTACTTTCTGGATGATAACTTGTTTACTGTAACTTATTTGTTGTTGTAGTATTAACCCATCTCATTGTCCTTGCCTTTCCTTATTAATTTTCTTGATCTTCTAAATTTGATTGAAATATTAGGTGCTCAATTGTTCACATTAGTTTATCTTCTTATAGGGCCAAAGCCGTCTGAGTTGTACGGAAAATATACGTGGAAGATAGAGAAATTTTCTCAGATTAACAAAAGGGAACTTCGTAGTAATGCATTTGAGGTCGGGGGCTACAAATGGTACGAGCCTATGAATGTTCTGAGTAATTATACTGCGGGTTACTTTTTTGTTAATAAGTTTTTTTGTTAGGATACCTCTTGGATCTTAAACTATATAACGTGTGGGTAGATGTCTCTTATATGTGCGCCAAATGTCTTCGTTATTATTCTAGAATGGGAGGCATAGGTGGGCCTTCTTGTTATAAATTGTGTCAATGACAGTTAATTTCCATTCCCCATTGGCATTTTGATTTTTTCTTTCTCCCTTTTTTTTTCACCTTCCAACCATTTAAGTATATTGCAGTGTTTGATGTGCGGGTTGATATGAATCATATTGTAACAAAAATCATATTATCGTACTTGTTAGTTTTGACCCAAATTCTTTGTATTGTGGACGGCAGGTATATCTTGATCTATCCCCAAGGCTGTGATGTTTGCAATCATCTCTCCTTGTTTCTCTGTGTTGCTAATCATGACAAACTTCTTCCAGGTTTGACTGTTTAGATATTTGGGTTGCTGGAAGGATAAACGACAGCTTTTGTTGATGCAGTTGTGTAATCTTTTAAAGCTTTGTTGTGAACAGGTTGGAGTCATTTTGCGCAATTTACCATAGCTGTGGTGAATAAAGATCCCAAGAAATCAAAATACTCTGGTTAGTTGACTAGTCATTAAGTTGTTTTGGTGCTGTTTTCAGCATAGCACTTCAAGAGGACTGACCAGATCAAGTGCAAAATTTGCAGATACATTACACCGATTCTGGAAGAAGGAGCACGACTGGGGTTGGAAGAAATTTATGGAGCTTTCAAAAGTGTTGGATGGTTTTATTGATTCTGACACTCTTATAATAAAGGCTCAAGTTCAAGTCATCAGGTGTTTTATGGTTATGGTTACACGAGTCCTTATCCTTATGTCCAATGATAGTGTTTCAGATTATTTCCCTCATTGGTACTTTGTAGCTTTACTCTAAATTTGCAAAGCTAAGAGTAGTGTCAAACTTACCTTTCAGTAGTGACTTTAATTGTGACACTTGTTCAGTTATACTTTGTGATTTCATTTGGCTGAGTATTTTCGTCACCTATGGTTTTGCAGGGAAAAAGCAGACCGACCATTCCGTTGCCTTGATTGCCAGTATAGGAGAGAACTTGTTAGAGTTTACCTGACGAATGTCGAACAAATTTGCCGCCGCTTTGTGGAGGAGAGAAGAAGCAAACTTGGAAAGTTGATTGAAGATAAAACAAGGTGGTCAAGGTATTGTGTCTTTACCTTTTTGAACTTAATATGTTTATCTCGTTTAGAATGTTGAACACAGGATGTTCCAAAGGTTCTTAAAGTGCTCATCTGGTTTCTTGACCAATTAATATGATGATTTTTCCACCGTCTTGTTGCTCCTTTTAACATCCCTAGCCTTATCTTTTCTGTTCCTGTGCTGCATGTGTGATCAGAATTCATTACTCAGTGGATCTTCTATTTGACAACACAATCTGTTTGTAATCATTTTTCAGCTTTTGTTCTTTCTGGTTGGAGATTGACCAAAATTCTCGGCGACGAATGTCAAGGGAGAAGACAGATTCAATTCTGAAAGTTGTCGTCAAGAACTTTTTCATTGAGAAAGAAGTTACGTCTACTTTGGTGATGGACTCATTATATAGTGGACTAAAGGCTCTTGAGGGCCAGACTAAGTCTAAGAAAGCTAGAGTGAAATCGTTGGAAGCTGAAGAAATGCCGGCACCAATTGTTCGTGTAGAAAAAGATATGTTTGTTTTGGTGGATGATATTTTGTTGTTACTCGAGAGAGCTGCCTTGGAACCATTACCTCCTAAAGATGAAAAGGGTCCTCAAAATCGTACCAAGGTGAGTTGTTTTGGTGTCTTTACATTTAAAACACTTTCTTTTGATGGGAGATTGACTAGTAACTTTTCAGCCAAGTAACTCTCTATGTAGTATTTGTGATTTATGGTCAAAGGGATTTCTGTGTAGTGGCTCATACTCATGAGCTATGTTTCATGGATCCTGTTTTTCTAGTCCTTTTTAAAGGCGCTGGGTCATATCCTTTCTTTTCTAATGCAACACATTTTTTTTTTTTTGAACAAGCAACACATATTCTAATGCAACACATATTTGTTTGTTTGCAAATCCGTATGTTTGTATAACAAATGTCAATAATATGCATCACAAAAGCTTTTTAACCAAATCACACACGCCATGGGCAAGACCTATGTATTATCACATAGGGTTTGACTCGCCATGACACGGTAGTTTGTGAATGGTGATATGTAGCCTTTTTTTAAACGTGTTAAAATGATGTTGTAGACTAGTTTAAGCTCGTGATCTGTGATTCAATTATTGATGGTTGAACATCACTTTGACTTATCAGGATGGGAATTCCGGAGAGGACTTCAACAAAGATTCTATTGAGAGAGATGAAAGGCGGCTTACAGAATTAGGTCGTAGGACTGTGGAAATATTTGTCCTTGCCCATATTTTCAGGTACAACTGATCTTTTGCCTCTATTATTGCGAATCTTTGCGTCTTTATTACTACATTTCACTTTTAGTTCTGTTATGATTAGAATTTTTCCTTCACTTTCATTTGCACGATGCCGCTCCTGCAAGCACTTTTTGAATATTTGATCTGCTTATTGTATTATAAATTTAGAAGATATCTCCTGAAAAAGTGTAATTTATATTCAGTGATATATCTCTGTATTATGGTGATCTTTGCAGTTTGATTTGAGGATGAGTGTTTAGTTTCTCTAGCATGTCAAGTGGTTTATAATATGGATATTTTGAACTTTTTTTTTTATATGATTAAGAGTGCTACTGGCTGCATAGTTATTCTGCTAATGGATGTGCTTAATAATATAATATTCTATCCGTTGGTCTGATATTTATTATTTTCAATTGATTTAACTAGTTTAATATCAAAAAGAAAAACATGATTTATTTAATCATAGAATCCCAGTGATTTGTGTATCAATGGTTGTTTGTAGTTGTAGATGCTCTAATACTTTGCCAAATTATTGCAGCAACAAAATTGAAGTTGCCTACCAGGAAGCTGTTGCACTGAAGAGGCAAGAGGAGCTCATCCGCGAAGAAGAAGCTGCATGGCTCGCTGAAAGTGAGCAGAAGGCAAAGCGTACTGAAAAGGAGAAAAAATCAAAGAAAAAACAAGTATGATCTTTTCCCTTTTTGTAAATTTTGAGATGTCGAGGTATCTTGGACTTTTGACTAAAGTAAAATTTTTGAGTGTCAAGGTAAAATTGAGATCATTATAAAAAAAGTTATGTGGAGAGAAATAAAGAACTTTGCTTGTCTAATCTGCATCTTGATGCAATTTTTTGTTTGTGTTATCACACCATGGTTTATAATGCAGATTTCTTATGAATAGCTGGTTTCTTTCTTATTACCATCTTGGTATTATGCTTATGGTTTTGTTCCTTATTAAGATGGTTTTGAAAGTCTCCATCTTTTGTCTGCTATGATTTTGGGTGATTTCTCATGCTACTTTCTCAACAGGGTAAACAGAAACGCAACAACCGTAAAGGGAAGGACAAAGCAAGGGAAGAAAGGGGTGATATTGTAGTACAGGGCAAACACCAAGGGAACCCCAGTGACGAAGGAAAAGACTCTCCACGGATGGCGGAGCAAACTGTACTTGAAAAGCCCGATATGCTGGAAGATGTATCTGATGTGTCTGATTCAGTGGATGGTATTGCTGATGTCCAGCCGGATTCCGAAGACAGAGATGCTAGTCCAGTCAATTGGGATACCGACACATCGGAAGTTCAACCCTCCGTTGACGCCAGTAGCAGTGGCCTGTCATCTGTACAAAACGGAATATCTGATAAAAAGAACCAATCTTTAATGGATGATAGTTCCTCAACATGTTCTACGGATTCAGTCCCGTCATTTGTAATGAATGGGCCTTACAAGGGGAGCAGTTTTCCTAATACGAAAAACCAAAAATCCCCTAGCAGGTTTAATTTTTAAACATGTTTCTTTTAGTGTTAAAAAAAAAAAAAATATTGTATGGTACTGATCTGTTACCCCAAACTTGCAGGGGAAAGAACCGAGGGAAGGCAACATCGGGTGGGAGCAGTTGGGCAAATGAGGTGGATAATCAGTCTTCTGTGCCTGCAACCGAGGCGGGGGAAACAAACGATGTTTCTGGCAGTAGCAAGACTGCTGATTCCTCTGAGTCCGAGACTGTTGTTAGCTCCTTGCAGGATCGTATAAAATGGCTTGAGCTGCATGTGGTCAAGAAGGTCGATCTTTGTTTTTTATTTTGGCACTCCCACTTTAACCCTTTTTATTTTTTATTGTCTTTATTCTTCGTCATCCAATATTTTGCAAATAAGTATGCTAAAAGAGAGATGGTCAGGCGAAAAGAGAGATGGTCAGGCCAAAACGTATTTTTCTAGTTATTCACATGTTACAAAAATTTGCAAGCCTTACTTATCAAGAAGTTAAGGGTTTCTTTCTTATCAAGCCCTACATATTCAGCATATTTTTTAACCTTGTTTATGCCTATCTTAGCAAGCCTTACTTATCAAGAAGTTAAGGGTTTCTTTCTTTAATTTTTAGTTTCTTGTTTGTTCTGATCTGTTTGCTTCTTGTGTAATAGGAAGAGGAAGTTGTTACACTGCAGAAAAGGTTGAATGTCAAAGATCAGGTGGAGATAGAAAGATCCCCAAAAGACAAGGCACAAACGCCGACTCCGACTCCGACACCTACTCCGACACCGACATCAACACGAATGCCAACGTCAACATCCTCTTCAAGTAGCCCGCCTAAAAGTCTTCCATCTACTGCTCAACCGAAGTCTGAGGGCCCGAGTACTGCTAGTGTGGATTCTGCTCAAGTTAAGAAAGTGCCCTTAAATGGCCATCAACAGATCGATAGAGCAGGATCACCTGTGGTCGCTTCGTCATCCCAGATCACTGTCATGTCGAAGCCCGAGACTCAGAAGGCTACAACTCCTAGAACTGAAAAAGCGACCGTGGCACAACAGGTGGCTGTTATATCAAGGCCTTCCAGTGCTCCATTAGTTCCTCCTGGTCCAAGGCCAAGTGCTCCTGTTGTTTCAATGGCTCAGACATCCCCATTACTTGCCCGTTCAGTGAGTGCAGCTGGTCGGTTGGGTCCTGACCCGTCTCCAGCAACCCATAGTTACATTCCACAGTCATATAGAAATGCCATGATGGGTAACCATGTTCCTTCAAGCTCGGCCGGTTTCTCTAGTGCCAACCCTTCAAGTTCTGGAGCGAATCAATCTCCTGCATTTCTGCAGCCACCATCTTTGGTATCTGCTCCGATGTTCATACCACAGAGCTCGGAAAGGGTAGAACCCGTGACTATCAAGTCCGGCTTTCCTTTTGGCAGCATGGTAACAAGGGATGGATTACACAATGGAAAGCAGTGGATGGAGAGTTCTCATAGGGATGCCAACACAAGCATGAACTATGATCCTTCTTTGCTGCTTAATGATATTCAAAACCTGGACTTGTATAGGCCTCAATCTGGTGGATCTCGGGAAAGTTTGTCCTCCGACTTTTCGGCCGGTACATCCGGACGTCAGACACAAGGTTTGTCGGCAGATGAGTTCCCACACCTTGATATTATCAATGACCTACTTGACGATGAAAACTGCACCGGAAATGGAGCTAGCTTAGGCTCCGTCTTCGAGCCCATGAGCAATGGGCCAAACCTATTAAATCGGCAGTACACTTTTCCCGGTGATTTGAGTTTAGCCGGCAACGGGGGACCCTCTACAAGCTCATGTAGGTTTGAGCGAACACGAAGTTATCATGATGATGGGTTCAACAGGAGTTATGGCTCTCCAGGAGGCCACTATGAACCGATCAGGGAATTCATCCCACAGGGTAGTCCTCTACCGTACTCAAACGGGCAGATTGATGGTATGGTTCCAAACCAGTGGCAGATGCCTGGTCCTGATATGTCTCTAGTTGTAATGAGGAACCCAGAAATCGACGGTTATCCATACTATAACCCGGAGTATTCTAACTTGGCATGTGGCGTGAATGGTTACACAATGTTCCGGCCTTCAAATGGGCATTAAAGGAAAGAAGAAAAAAAAAACGGGATTTACCCGTAAATTATAGCGGGCGCATCCGTGTAATAATGTATTGGAGGAGAAAGAAATTGTCGGTTCTCTCATAGATTTGGAGTGAGGTTGTAAGCTTTTCATAAGAAAACATTTTGTAAAGAGTGTTTCTTTTGTTTCCCATCCTTTTTTTCCTAAGTTGCTACAAAATGAGGTTTTGTTTGTCTTTGGGGTTTTGGTCTAATGGTTGACAGGGCATATGATTAAATTTAAACGACCATACTTTTAGCAACATTGTGGTTGCCTCTCGTCTCCTTTTTGTTTGATTTGGTACTGCTGACTGGTAAGTTTTAAACCTAGTCTGCGTCGCCACTGCTACTCTGACTCGGCGCACGGGTGACCATTTAGGCTCCGTTTGGCCACGATATCCTTGTCTGTCACAATCGTTATCCGCGAGGGGAAACTTGCTATTGCCATGGATCTTTGCAGAGGTCGCGACCATGGTAGCCGAGGATCTTAACAAACATTGCAGGTCCTGGAATCTTATGACCATCGTGGATTGCGATTTGTATAGCGAAACTTGTGATAGTTGCTATGGTTATGATAAGCTAGGACTAAGTGAAAGTATAATGTATCATTTAGGCTCTTGCGTGGATGTTAAGTTAAGCAATTTTGTCATTTTAATAGGGGGAAAACGCTGAGGTAAACGATAAGTGTTTAGTGATTCAGGCTATCGCACGTTCTCTTAATGTAAATTAATGTTTATGATGCGCTTAAATACGTATAATACATAAATATGTAATTGTTAAGGAAAGAAGAAAAAACTTTTTTGTTGATCAATTGATATAGTGGAGTATTATTTTAATGTAGTAAAAAATAAGATTTTAGCAATTCTCAAAGCATAACATCAAGTTTGCATTTCAAAATAACACATGATATGCATATTTTCTGTTTATTATTAGCCACATGACCACATTCAAATAAAGTCAATTCTTATGAAAATAAAAAATAAAAACAATCTTTAATATCATGTGGTAGTTGTAATTTTTTAAGAACATTTTTTTACTTGTACAGAATTCTTTTATTTGAAAAAATTTCATAAGCCCTTTTGAATTTAATTTCGAACTCCTCCGTTGAGTTGTTCAAATTGGAAAATTGTAAACAAATAGAACAACAATATCCATTAAGTTTATTATTCTTATATTCTTCTTATTCCCTTTGGTATTCGTCGTTAAGTTTTCTTTTCCTTTCCCATTAAGTATCTATTATCGTTTGTTGTTATTTTTCTACAATACATATATTCTATGTTTTAGTAGGTTGATTTGATAAAGTTAAGTCATAACTAAAGTTATTGGTCATAATAATTTCCAATGAGCTATGCTAATCAAGAACTATGTTACATAAATTTCAAAGAAAGGCCCTTATTTGTTATATATAATTTTATTTTGATTTCTTTTTCTTAGCCACTATTAGTACTAAAAACATATTTTTTTTTCAATTGTAATATTAAATTATCTGCTTTCTGCTGCTATGTGACAATTACATGAGTTTCAGGTTTTACTTATCAAATATTATTCATAAGATCACGCTCTTAGACAGGTGTTATTAAGAGTATTTTAAAGAATTTAATAAAAAAAATTATTTCGGTCCAAATCAATGATGCTATATAATATATTGTGTTTAATTAAGCATCATATACATAGCTCTTGATTTTTATTATTCTCCTTTACGATTATTCAATGGTACGGATCAAAAAGTATATCTTGTCTTGTGATCTAGTTTGAGAACAGAAAAGAAAAAGGAAAACCTTGGTTTTTTATTGCCCAAAAGAAGTACACATAAGCACTACAAATATGATTTTTTGAAAGGACAAGAAATTATTCTGCATGACGTAAATAGAAAAGTTCAAGTCCACTCCCAGAGATGGAAAAAGAAAACTAGCTTTTTTAGCTGTGAATTTATTTGGAAATCAAGGGCAAGAGTAGTGGAGTCAAATTATTCGCTCAAATAATTTAGAACCAATAAATACTCTCAAACTGATAATAATGCCGTCTTTTTTCAGTTGTATATATTTATCCACACACAACTTAATTATATGTGATTCAGTTAAATGTGTCTTTTTGTACACAAATTTCTCTCGTTAAGTGGTACAAAGTTGATTTTATTTCCATTACCATGGTGAATGGGAATTAAATGTCAAACCTTTTGAATAAATCAATGTGCCAAAATCTGGTGCCATATCATAAAATAAGAAAAGAAATTTGACTCGAAATATTTGTATGTAACTGTGTATGTATATATGGAATGAGTATTTGCTCATGTTTTAATGTGGATGACTTGGGCGATGACTAAATAATTTTCAGCTTCGAATTTTAGTTGTAGCGTATACGCAATATTTATTACACATTTTTACATACTAGTTATACAAGATTTTTAGTGGCTCCTCAATGTCATGAAATTTCCTCAAACTATAAATCCCCCCACAAAACCTTTGATGATAATATAATAAATTAAGTTAATAACGTTTGAAGAAAAACTATCAAAATCGTTATCCAAGTACGTACGAACGTACATATTCAAATTATTTAAATCCTATTAATTAATTATATTTAATTAATACACACAGATACAATATGAACCCGGTTTAGTTATTATTGTTGAGAGTATTAGTTTGAAACTTTTACACTAGTTTACAGTTTCCTCCAACTCATTCAATATCGCTAATTTTTTAATGGGAGATAATTAATATGAAAGCAAAATTAAACAAAAAAATCAATCAGTCAACAGTCAAAATCCACCAACAAAAAATATAAATTGCTGAAAAGTACTCCTCAAAAAAAAAAAAAAAATAATAATAATAATAATAGAGTATTGGTCCGTTGTACTACTATAAATATCGAACTCAGTCCCATGAAGTTATTCATCATAATTTTGCACCTATTCTTCTATTACCTAACATATTATGGGGCTAATAATCAATTCTGCTTTGGCAGTTCTACTTCTTTCTCTTCTATATTTCGAGCCAAACCGAGCTACTCGAGTACTATGTGATCACAAACAAGTCCTAATACCAAAGAAGGAATTGGGGCTAGGGTTTCAGTCCCTCCCGAGGGGTCCCGTCCCCCCCTCCGGCCCCTCGGGTTGCACCTACATCCCGGGGAGTGGAGGGCAAAAGTGTCCTCCGCTTGGCGCGAAGCACTACGCGGGAAATTCATTTCCCCACGCGAGCGCTATCCCGCGCCTTGTGGTGCAGTTTGGAATGGCGACCAATCAGAAATGATGAGAAGACGTGGAATATTTATATTCTTTGGAGATATATACGAGCAACTTACTCAGAAGATTAATTATTACCTACCTAATTTTGGGTCATTAATAGTTTAATACAATGTTAGTCACAGCTTCTCTTCATTTTCTTTACAAGTTTCAAACTTTAGTGGGTCCATTTAGTGCATTAGAATTGTAACTTTAGTATTTTAGCCCCTTTTTTTTTTTTCAGGGAGGCTTTTAGCCTTTTTTTTTTTTATATTCTTTTGGATTGATTCATTTCTCTTGTAAGAGAAAGTAACTAAATATACATATATATATATATATATGTGGATGTAATTGGTTTATAAACATATATACATATGTAACTAGTTAGTTAATAGAGATTACTCATCTACGATTCCACATAAAGCAGAGATGAGCAATTTTCAATTATTACATGATTACAACTTACGGCCTGAAAAAATTATACCCCAAGTGCCATATACTAAAAATGAATAAATAAAAAACATTAAATAATTTTTTCTCTTTTTGGGAAATGTTCTCTATCTAGTTGTTACGAATGTAAATATATGCTTTTTCTTTTTTTTTTTAGCTCGACGGAAATTTGCATGAAGTTGCAATTAATTAATAACGTAGATATGCAATGTATAAAGTATAATAAACGGAGAGCAGCTTTTCTTTGACCGGAAAAGTCAAATTATTATTTTATTGAAATTATTGTAAACGAGCTACCAAATTAGCGTTTTTCTGGACTCAACTACCAAATTAGCATTTGAATTAGAACACTGACAGTATAATTTTTAAATATGTCACGTGAATCGGGTTTTAGCTGAAAGTTGCTTGCCGTTTGCGTGAAAGAGTGTCTCGTCTATCCTTAATCCTTGTTAAGTAATAAAATTAAGTAAGGTTTGGGATAAATAATTTTTAAGTCCAAACATAAATATGACACACGTTATACACACAGCATTAGATGAAAAAGAATAAAAAAAAATGAAATAAAAAAAAATGTTTTCATAGAAAATAAAAAGGAAATAAAAAAAATTACTAAGGAGAAGATTTTTACGTAGACAATTACTGTTTATTTTTTAAGTTTCTCTAGTGAGTTTTTTTTGTTTTTTGTTTTTTTTTTATGGTGGGGAATAATTATGGATCGTCAAATTTGCCTTTTTTAAGATACTAAAAAAGTAAATTTGATGATCTAAAATTGTTCCTTACCACCAAAAAAAAAAAACCCTTAAAGAATCCTGGTTTATTTTAAAAATATAGCGAACAAAATTATTGAACTTTATTATTATATTGTTCAAAAGTTATTCACTTCTTTATCAATTTAATATTAGAAGGATAAAAAATTATGTGCCCCATTGATTGTACTTTTACGGCCTTCTATTATTGCCAAATAATCCTATTTTCATCCAATATATTTACTTATTTGTTTCTTTTTTATTTTACACCCCATCATATAGAGTTTGAGTATTCGATTGGAAGGACACATAAAAAAGTAGAGGGAGAGCTCAAATCCCTTGTCTAATTGGAGGAAAATAGAGAAGAGTAAGATGTTTTCTTTCATGCACGAACTCACCGTATCATTATTCTTATTTTAATTGAAAAAAATAAAATTATTTTACCCTCCGTGATCAATTACTAACATAAATTACTGTAATCTTCATCATCTTTCACATTTTTCATCTTTTACATGCTGTTTAATTTTCTGACTCTTTCTTCTCCCCACCAAACATAATTTTAGAAGAGGTGTATCCCTATAAACCACCACAATTATATATGTCACTTCCATTTTAATGTGGTAATAACTTGTCGTGTGGATGAGGCTAAATCATAATATTGGACAGAAACTATATGCAAGTTTAACAACAAAAATGTCGTTAAGAAAGTTCTACTTTTTGACTATCTATATATATATATATATATATATGTTTGGCCTATATAAAATATAGTTGAATTTCGTAGAATTCATAAGTTGAGTTCTTTAAGGTAAGCCCTTGACCTGCGCAAAGTTTGACATTCTATGTTCTTTACACAAAGTATGATAAAAACCAACTAAGATTATCTCTGTCCCCGAAATTCCAACACGAAAGGTCTTTATCTATACAAATTCAGAAAGACGTACTGCTTTGTGACATGAATCGAAATGCTAGTCATGTCAAATGTTAGGCAAAGTCCCATTTTCTAAATCCCCCACTTTTTTTTTTTCTTAAGGGACATCACCTAATTTTATTAATGATAAGATTATTAATGATAAGTAAATAAGATATTAATTTTATTAAATCCCTTTTTACTCCTTGTTGCACAAGTAATATGTAACGAGGGGGCCATCATATTGGCTGGCCTCCACGTCCTCAGATTTGGAAGCTAGAAAGTTTGACCATGGTGGTGGCCACCGTGGCCTTATAGCAACTAATATATATATATATATATATATATATATATATATTGTAAATGATGATTTTTTTTATTTGATTTGTAAGATTTATAAATATTGTTTTGTTATTTTGCAAGCTATGATGAATGTATTAATTTGGGCTAGGTTTTTTTTTTTTTTTTGTTATGAAAGTTTCTAATTGTTGAAAATGTTATTTATGTATTCAGTGTTTGTTAGTGTTCATTGTATACAAAGATATTGAATCTTGGTTCTTAATTTTGACTTTGCATAGAAAACAACAATGTTTTGCAACAAAACGACACTGGACTATGGAAACGACAAGATTCAGGAAAATTAAGGAAATGAAAAACTACAAAAAAAAAAAAACAAGAGAACGACGTACGATTAGAAAAACGATATCAAGCATAAATCAGCACAACACATCCAACGAAATTTAAAAATGCGAAAAAACCAAGAATTAGAAAAACTGTGAAAAACGACAACAAAACAAGCAAACGACATAAACTTTTAAAAAAGGCTTCAATCATAAAACTAAACAACTTTCAATACGATATTTAAAATGCAAAAATGACAATAATCAGGAAAAACACTGAAAACGACAAAATTGTGAAAAACGACAACAAAAAAATAAAAAACGATATTAAGAGTAAAACAACGCAAAACAGAAAAAGACGTAAGTTATGAAATCGACGAGAATCAGCAAGAAATGTGAAAAACGACATAAATTAGAAAAAACTATGGAAACGACAAGTATCAAGAAAAACGACAAGAACATTAAAAACGAGAGGAATATGAATAAACGACAAAAAAATAAAACAACAGTATTTCCGTGAACTACTTATAAATAATAATTGAAACATCGTGATAAAAGAAAAAGGCCAAACACTTGCATCGTCGTAAAAAATGAAAAATGACAAAAAAAAAAGACACAAAACAATTAAACGACATTTCTTTGATTTTGTGTAATTAAATATTAAAGAATAAATACTAAAACAACTATTAAAACGAATTTGAAACACGAAAACGACAAGAATCAGGAAAAACAATTAAAAAACGACAAGATCAAGAAAAACGACCAGAATTAGAAAAACGACAAAAAAAAAACAACATAAAACCATAGAAACGATATAAAGCATAAAACAACACAAAATTTACAATGACATTAAAGTATGAAACCGACAACAAAATAAGAAAACGACAAAATTTTAAAAATAGTATCAATCATAAAACAAAACAACTCTTAATATGATATTTCAGAAACAAAAATGATAATAATCCGGAAATACACTGAAAACGACAAAATTGTGAATAAACGACATGGAAAAAAGAAAACGACAAAAAATCAAAGAAACTATATTAAGCGTAAAACAACGCGAAAAAGAAAACCACATGTAAAGTATGAAATCGACGAGAATCAGGAAGAAATGTGAGAAACGACAGGAATTAGGAAAATATGGAAACGACAAGTATCAAGAAAAACGACAAGAACATTAAAAACGAGAGGAATATGAATAAACGATAAACAAATAAAACGAAAGTATTTCCGAGTACTACTTAAAAATAATAATTAAAAAATCGTGATAAAAGAAAAAGGAAAAACACTTCCATCGTCATAAAAAATGAAAAACGACAAAAAAAGACGCAAAACAGTTAAACGTCATTCGTTTGATTTTGTGTAATTAAATATTAAAGAATAAATAAGTTAAATTCACAAAACATGGTGTTGTTATTAAGATATCAATCGTAAAACAAAACAACTCTTAAAACGAATTTGAAATACGAAAACGACAAGAATCAGGAAAAAAAACGACAAGATCAAGTAAAACGACAAGAATTAAAAAAACGACAAAAAAAGAAAACAACATAAAACCATAGAAACGATATAAAGCATAACTTAACACAAAACTTACAATGACACGTAAAGTGCGAAAACGACAAGAATCAGGAAAAGTTTCGAAAAACGACAAGAATCAAGAACTGTGGAAACTACAAAAATGAGAAGGATATGAAAGACGACAAGCACTAGAAAACACGTGAAGAATATGAAAAAATGTCAGAAAACAACAACGAAGACAGTTTTTCCGTGAACTCAATAATAGTAATAATAACAATAATATTAATAATAATAAAGAAAATATAAAAGAAAACGACACAACAATTACATCGTCATTTTTTTTAAAAGAGAAATACATTTATCATTAAAATTGAAATACGACACAAAACAAATGACACAAAAATTTTAAGGAATAAATAAGTAGGTAATTCATAAACCAGTGTAATTGTCTAAAATATGAAAACAACTAGCATCAGATAACTGTGGAAAACAAGTTTAGGAAAAACGACAATACAACAAGAAAACGACATAAAATTTTGAAAAAAAAATCAATCATGAGACAAAACAACACTTCAAACGATATTCAAAATTTGAAATTAACAAGAATCAAGAAAAAACAGAAAAACGACAGGAATATGAAAAAGCGACAACAAAACAAGAAAACATCATAAAATCAAAGAAATTAGTGTGAAAACGACAAGAATCGGGAACATCTATCATAAGCGACAAGAATCAGGAAACAATGTGGCGACAAGAATCAGGAAACAATGTGGAAACGACAAGAACAGGAAAAACGAGAAGAATATGAAAAAACGACAGTTTTTCCGTGAACTACATACAAATAATAAAAATAATAATAAAAGAAAATGTTATAAAAGAAAACGACACAACAGTTACATCGTCATTAAAAATGAGAAACAATAAGAACATAAATTACATAATTTTTTATGTTTTTTTAATTAAATTTTAAAGAATAAATAAGGTAATTCATGAAATATCCTTTCCTAAAACAACGTGTTGTTTAAATAATACCACAAAACTTTAACACGATTCGCAAGTTACACTCTAACTTTTTAATTTTGACAATTAACTCCTTAATTCTAATATCAGTAATGATCTACTCCAAATCAATAGTAATTCATAATGAAAAAAAAAAAAAGGCTCTTTATATCAAATATCAAAGGAACATAAATAAATTCATTCTCTTCGGAATATGACATTTAAGTACTATTATTACAAAGGTAGCGGAAGATACTCATATCATTGCTAATTATTAATTAAACTTGCTAAATCATCATATTAGAGTCCTAATTAATTAACCAGTTTTAGGAACCTTGGTCACAAAGCCTTTCTCGTCGACCCAAACTCGAACCCTATCGCAGCGAAACTCGAGAGTGACGAACGAGCCTTCAGCCACAATCACTGTCGATTTAACCGAAGGATTTTCCTCTTTCACTTTCTTCTCAGCAACCTCACCTTTCACTCCCACAAGCTCTGGCCATGAACTCTTACCTAATAAAAATGTTAAACATGCATAGAAGCAAATTATTGGTAGATTTATAATATATATTATTAGGTTAATGAATTTCCAAATTAAGGAAGAAAAAATTTATAAATTCTTTTTACCTTCACATGAATTTGAAGCCATGATGATGTTTCCTTTTGTGTGCTTTTTCTCTTCCTACACTATTGACATTTATTAGAGAAGATGTGTATTCATAGCTCAATAAATAATACATAAAACGCTATTACCGAGAGAATTCTGGCCCTGCACTAATAAATAATAAATAAACCTATCTACAGTCCGAATAAATCAAAATGAAGAAAAGAATAGTCTCATAATTATTTTCTGTCTTTGTCAATTGAGAAGTGAATACTGAATACATATAAATTAAGTCCAGAAATTGGCATATATATAAGGGTATTCTTCGTTATTTAGTTCTGCTCTAGATAGATATATAGTAAAAATAATTCAAGTCGTGACTCATATATTATATATATGTATGTGTTTGTATCTATCATTTGGAATATAACGGAAGGCCGGCTGGGTTGTAAAGAGCCCTCAATCGTCATACATATCTCTATGCATAATATATATTGCGGCAAATTATTCAGCTTTTTCGGAGAGTCTGTTTGGTAAATCGTCAATTTACTAGTGTATTTTTAAAAAATAATCACAATTTTAGAATATTAAAAAAAGCCATACAAATTTTATTACCAAAATTAAAAAAAAATTATTCAGTAAATAGTCATTTTTTAGATGATATTTTAAGGAAAATACTCAATATTTTTATGAGATTTTTAAGAATTTAGCTAAATTTTTTGTTAATTTTTTAAGGATTAGCCATAATTCACGAAATTAAAAAATTAGTCATTTTCATCGTGTAACAAATTTTGTTACACGTATATAAAATTTTGTTACACAATGAAAATGACTAATACTTAATTTTGTGAAACTATCGCTAAATTATTGAAACATGAGCCTAAAAATGGTCAAAAGCTAAATCTTTCCTATTTTTATTAATTAAGAAAATAATCATTTTCTCAATTACATAATCATGTGATGTTACATTTATGCCCTTAGTAAAGAGCTAATTGCTAGTTTCCCAATTTTTGAACGATTAAAAAAAAAAAAAAAAAAAACTCATACATTCATGTAAAACCCATTTGTACTAGTATATATGGATGCGAACCTCGCTAAGAGTAATGAGACTCGGCATCAGAAAAGAATTCAAGATCGTTCTATGATCATATTTGGGTGAAAACCTCGACCTGATGCTTATATAAAGCGTAGACCTCGGTATAAGGTAAACGCCACAACATTGATGGAAAAATCATTTATAAGTCATGGATCGAATGACGCCACAAATAGTTGTGAAAATCCGTTTGAAGTCAAGGGTGAACGCTACAAGATGTTAATCTTGATAAGTTTGATAAAGTTCTAATAAAGAGAATCACTCTCTAATTTTTGAATCAATTCAACTTTGATTATTTTATTAACATGTAAGCCTTTTAAATAGGCTGAAAATATATATAATGTTAACCGTAATTGATGTTCATAACCCTAAAGAAAATATAATGGCTGATTTTAATAGCCATAGTGATAAAATAATACAAGGAAAGTTGACTAGTGAAGGAACAAAAAAGGAAATTGCCTAAACACACTAACTTATTTGGCTAACAAATAAAATAAACTAATCTAAATTAACCTATTATAAATAAATTAAATAAATAAATATAACATATTTAATCAATAATAGACTTGGTCCACATTCATATTGACTGGCCATTCATATGGGCTCTTTTAGACCGAATCGAACTATCTTTGACTTATCGTGCCAATTCTTGTTAAAACCCAACTCTTCTTCAGCCTTTTTCATTAAGTTCATAAATTCTTCAATAACTTGTTGAAGTCTATCATGCTCACATCATTCTCGTCCTCTTTAAAGGGATTTGTAATCAAATCCAACATGATGACTAACAAATGAACTTGTAAAGTGAGGAGATAGAAGTTATTCTCTGTTTTCTTCATATTCTCAAACCTACTTAGATCTTCATTGCTCACGGCAATTGGCTTGCTATCTTCTAGTAGGGTTAGTGAATTTATGCAACAAGAATGAGATGAATCCCATTTTTTTGTACCCAAAAAAATTGGGAGTTGTTATGATTTAATAGTTTTATATGTGAGGTATGGATACGTTTTCTTGTCCTGTAAATTCTAATAAATTTCTCTAATTTAAATCCCACAAAATCAGCTGATTATATCTACCAACAAATATTTGAGTACAAATTGAATAAGTTTATTTATGGGCTTTGTTGCTCTTGAGTTTTGATTCTCTTTATATTCTGTAATACTTTAAAGGGGACATCTTTAAATATAATTTATATTCTGGGCTTGTTGCTTGTTATTCTAAAGCTCTTATTCTTTTTTTACATTCTAGAATATTATAATAACCCCATTGTATATAATTTATATTTGAGGTTGTTGTTGTTCTAGAGCTCCGATTCTTCATTATATTTTGGATATAGTTTATATTCTAGGCTTGAATTTTATTTTTTTTTAATTTTTTTTGGGCACCGATCAAGAGTATGAAACCAAAAAATGAGAATAAATGATATAAGAGGTCTTTTAGGGATTTAATATAAAAACAATCAATTGAGATATATGTAATTTGAATTAATTTTGGTACAACAAATTAAATTGTTTTTTAGTTAAACAACAAAAAAGGATATTAATTTTATTTTATATATGCAATGCTTAGATTATTAAAAAAATAATAATCCTCTCCAAAGTCCCTCATATACATACTTTTCCCCATACGGAGAGCCTAAAGAATGCCCAATAATGAAGGAGAATTTTAAAATAAAATCATTCTTAATATAACTTGATAATCTATACTTCAAATTATGTGTTTTTTTTATTTTCACACTATGTTTGTAACGTAAATTTTAGAATGTAAATTAAAAATACGATATTCCTCAAAAATAAATTATCATTGTGCTAAAATGGGCATTCCTCGAAATCCCCCGTAATCGGTTTTGGGCTTTTTTCGAGCTGGGTTGATTCTGCTTTAGTACATGGAGTTTTGTGTCTTTTGTAATCAATTGATACGTCACTGATAGTTTTGTACTTATGGATTTATAAATTTGATATAGAGTAATATCTCAAAAAATTGCCATTTTTACGCACCCTTGTGAAATTAAACACTGTTATGGAGGTATGCAATGCAGATCATCTGAAGCAATTGTGCCTTAAGAATCCAAAACATATTGTACATAATTTGTTCTGTATTTCTATATTTTATATAGTTAATCCGTTTATATGTAATATATCATTTAAGACTGAAAAAAATAGTTATTTTGAATTATTATTCATGTTATATACGTGTCTATTTCTACCGAATAACATTATATATATGAGCATTATTTTCTAATTCCAAAACCATGTACATAGAAGCTGACAAAACTCGTATAGATAAGTATACACCTTAGATCGAAGTTTATCCAACCACAGACCAAAAATAAATAATAATAATATTAGAGAAGAACGACAAAAAAGGAAAAGAAAATAGAGAGAGAATGAGTTGTGAGTATCTAAAAACAATTTATTTCTGATCGTGTAGGAGAAAAGTTGGAAAAAAAAAAAATCTTACCTTAATTGGTAATACAATTAATAAATAAATAAAAAGTAAAGAAAAAAAAAAAGAGAACACATTCAACAAAGATCTCTGATCTGAAACACAAAAAATGGCCAAAATTATGCAAGTTTTAGAAAAGGTCTTTCGCTTTCAAAAGAAAAAAAAAAGTTCATTCAACAAAAAGACAAAACACACAAGTACATACGTGTTTAGATAGCAGAAAATAAATCTAAAGATAGATCTAGATATTGTTGTGACTTGTGACTCATAAAATAAAATCACAAACCAGTTTCAAAATAAACATAAAAATTAAATTAAAAATAAAAAACAGCACAAGAGGACTGGATTTTCAAAGTGGGAAGAGATGTTCCTTTAGTGGATCCAATACATCTCCTTGTATAAAGAAAGACAACAGAGAATAGTTGAAACAACGTTGATTTCTCAAACATATATATACATACACACATATATATTGGTTGTTCTTGATCTCTGTTGTCATTTCTTTAGACAGAGAAATGGACTGAACCCTTATTTGCTCTGAGATATCGCCGCCACGAGAAGCTAAGGCTAAGCCGAGAAGGGTTTGGGAAAAGAGAGGGTTTTGAGATTTAGGTTAAAAGTTTAATGTGATCTATTTATAGGCAGACAATTGAATTAGGGTTGTTATGGATTTGGAATAGGCTCTGATCCCACGGCGCATGTTTCGCGTCATCAATCTGACGGTACGGATTTTTTCTTTACTTTGCTTATTGGATCGCTATTTCTTCGGGAATTGCGTTTATGGCCCTCGATTCTGTTGCCTTTAGCAGTTTGACGCCCTATGAAAGCATTTTAAGAGCATCTCTAATGTAATTATCAATATCATGTCAAAATTAGCACAAAACAAATAAAGTGTTATGTTTAATATAGAATACTCAAATGTACTAAGTCATTTTCAATGTTATTTTAATTGTTTTGCTATTATTCAGTTAGAACTCCTTACAGTATCAATAATTTCTTATCGATAAAAGTGAATTTTTTAAAATATAAAATTATAATCATAATTACTTTTAAATTAAATATTTAAAATATTAAAATTAAGCATTATGTTATATTTAGTGTCGAGTAATTGCTAATATTTGTCAAATTTAGCATTCAAAATAACATTGTATGGGAGAATAATTATTCCACTTAAATGCCAAACTTTAGTTTATAACAAAAAAATATATTAAGCTTTAGTATTAGCACATGAATTTTAATATTGGAGATGCTCTAAGCAGTATTAGTTTCGCATTAGTTTTACTTATTTTGCTAAATGAAGGTAAAATGTTACTATGAGGTTCAAAGGTTGTTTTTTTTTTTTTTTAAATTGTTGAAAATAATGTGCAATTTGTTTGACATTATAGAATGTTGCTAGTTTTTAAATTAAAATAACATGAAGGTTTATTTGAAAAAAAAAAATGAAAGGTCTGAGTATATTTGTTTATCAGATATATGTGCGAGTGAAAGAGCTAGACATGTATTTATTTGAGTTATTGATCAATCACAAATTATGAAGTATTTTTGAAGCCATTAATAGAGCCATTTTTTTGTTATCCTGCCGGTGACCTAAAAGCTTGCATATTAGTGTACGTATTTCTTTGATTTGAAATATAATTTTTGCAATAAAAAAGAGCATACATGTTTAACAATTTGTTTGTAATTTGATTTGCAATTGTTATTTGAGTGAATTATATTTTGTATAAACATTAGATAAGTATTCTTGTTTAAAACACAAACTTATTGAACTCTTCATTTCTCTTGTCATTAAATAAATTAGAAAATAGTGGTAATATTTTGGTTTTTCATTGATCTTTTTTAGCTGTCAAAATATATGGGCTTAGGACTTCGGTGATAATCAATTTGAGTAGTAACTGCTAATGACCAAATTGCCAAACTCTTGAGGACCAATGTGCAAATAAACAAGACAAGTTCAAAGTATACAAGTTCTGAAAAGCCTATAATAGATTGCTGCGGACTTGGAATCTGTATCAATATTTACCATTTTACCCTTACTAAAATATAAAAAGGAAGTCAATTTCATTTTTTCTTTTCTACCTTTTAATTATTGGTCGAATTTAATTCCATTTTGAGCAAACTCATGATACATAATGCAACAAAAGGAAAAAAGAAAAAAAGAAAAAAGAAAAGTTACAGATCCACAGATCAAAAATCACAAGTCAAGAATATCATTGAATTGGGAAAGCATTTGAAAAAAATAAATAATAATAAACAAAAATTCTCACCTTATTAGTTATTACTGGTGCTATTCGTATATTAAAATAAAAGGTGAGAAATTAAATCTAATCACATATAATAAATCACAAAACAGAACACTCTCGTGTGTTTGGCTGGCAGAACATAAATCCAGCATAGATAATTAAATTGATAAACCATTTTCAAGCTCTTGCAAATCCAGTTTTATATTACAAAAAACAACAACAGAAAAACCAAAGGAAAAAAAAAATGAATACCACAAGTCACGAGAGGAAGAGATTGATAGGGTTCAATACACTCTCTTGTACAAAGAAAGACAGCTGAGCTTTGAGCCACTTATTTGATCAAACATATACACACATACACACACACACATATATATATATATATATAATATATGTATGTGTGTGTATAGTATATAAAGAGCAAATAAAAGCTCTTTGATCTCGGCTGTCATTTCTTTGTACAAAAAAATGAAATGAACCATTTTTTTCTTCATTGATCCACAAATATTCTCATTATTGTGTGTGTGTGTGTGTGTGTGAGAAGATTTGAAATTCTCAGCCGTGAATTCTTCATATAAAGGAAGGAAGATCAGACCAAAATAGTTTGAGTCAGATCTTTAGAAAAAGAGTACTGAGAGTCGGTGTTGTTTAGTTTACAAGTATTTATAGACAAAAAAACAGTACACAGTGATGAGAAACCCTAGTAAATCCAACGGTTAGACTAAGAGCTTTAGAGTGTAGAGATGATTGGACGGTACAAGATTGTTTCATTTTTTTTTTAAATACTGATTTAATCGTGTCCTTCTCTTTGGCCTTATATGGAAATGAAAAATGATACCTTTTAAAACAATCCAAAGGGTTGTTGCCAAAAATAAGAAAATATAAACTACCAAAGGCGTAACCAAGAAAGACTAGGAATATTCTCCTATAGTCTTTTCAAGTCCGATATTTTTTTTCCCCTTTTAACCTTTTTCTATTTTAAGGAAATTAAAATATGGCAAAATCCTATTAATCAATTAGAGTGAGTATCTAAAATATTAAATTTAAGGGAATTTTTATTTTATCTGCATCTCTCTCTCTCTCTCTCTTTCTCTCTCATTTATTGACAAATATTTCTCTCTTTTGCCTGATTTTATCTGCACTGTTAGATTAACTAATGACAAAAATGAATTTTTTTAAGAAAATTGAAGTGCTAATAAATTATTATTCTTATGAAAACCTCCCTTGTTCAGAAAGATAATTTCATAGAAACTTTATAGAAACATCGCATGAAATTCAAAACTGTTATGAAATACAAAGTCATATTAGCAAATAATAATATACAAAATGCATGTTTTTAAAACGCCAAGTTCAAGCCTATATGAAGAGTGAAGACTCATCCGTTCAAATAAAGCCTAACTATGAAATGTAATAACTAATAATCTCTTCAAAATCAACTACAAAAATATTACAACAACCTCTTCAAAACTAAACAGAACTGCTTCAAAATCGTCACGATTCGTCACGCAACTGTTTCGTCCAGTCAAACAACGCCCAATCACGAGTGAAACTCTGAACTGCTTGTTTCTGTTCCTCGGTCGAAGCGTATCTCCGGCGGCGGTACATATCTTCCTCAGGAAGCTTCAGAATTCCTCTTACCACATTCAGGCCGAAGTTACTCGTGAACTCTTTCTCATCGTCGATTGGATGGAGAAATCCTGATTTTAGGCCAAACTCAACGTGGAAGTACGGGATGTTCTCAGCAATAGATCCACGCAATCCTTTCACGTCGGAGCGGATAAGCTTCTTGGCGTTGTGTTGGCTCCATTCGCTTTCAGCTTCCTCTATTTCCTGAAAATGAAATTATTTTCAGACACTTGAAACATAATTAATGATTTAAGATGGAAGTTAACCACTTATCTTAGCAAGACTAAAGGATTTATAAGTATAAAAAGGCACATGACTGACCATTTTGAAGTAGTGAGGGGCCTCTTCGGCGATTTCTCGGGGCAAAGGGATACACTCGATCATACAATGACGGCGTTGTTTCGCCAAACCCATGGCCGTTTCGAGAAACACTACATCTTTATCTTGCTTTCCAAACATCATAATGAGGCATTTCTTGAAGTTTCGAATTTCTTCCCATACGTAATCATCGACGTTTCTGGTGGACGGTACATGCTGTTGAACAACGTTACCGTCAAAATCTCCTCAACAGAAAGTCATTCAAATTAAAATATGATAATTGAAGTACGATTAGGAACAAGGCATTTCGTTACATGTTGGGACGGTAAGAAAAAAGGGGGTTAACAATTGCCACGTTGTTACTCCTGTCGTTCACAATTCCACCGTGATTTAGTGACAACATGGTAAAAGAAATAGACAATAAGATTACACTCACCTGCATCGGTAGAATACAGCAATGGCCGGGCACAACAGGCTCCCGTTGTGGCAACATCAAATATGTGAAATTCGCCACTGCCACAACAAGATGTTTCGGCCTCTTTTGGCTTTCGAAGCAAAAAATGCACTCTTCTTGCCTAGCGGTGAACCGATTTGCAGCAGTATTTCTCTCACCAGCCTGATCGTTACCTCCTCGTTTCTTCCTTGACTTTCTGCTCGGTCCATCATCAAAGTCATACTCGTCATCCGCCTGACCTGATACACTAAATCTTTTGTTCTGCGCTATCTTTTGAGCTAGATGCATATCGCCATCGTCCTCGTTCTTCTTCCTTCGAAGAGATACGTCATGTGTAACATGTCTAGACAAAGATAGCAATCTAATCAGATTAGAAATTCCAACAATTAGACATTTATGAATTATTTACAGAAAAGAACTTCATATAAACGTGATACAAAAAAAAAAAAAAAAAAAAGGAAAAGGTCGATAATAAGAAATTGCAAGATTACCGGCTTGAGCCTTCCGCTCGTCGTGGTTTAACCTGATTATCAATTGTATCCTGATTTGCCCTGATATCCTCCACTTGTTGCTTTTATATAGAAAAAATAAATTAAAAACTAGAAACTTAAACAGGTCACTTAATTGAAAAGGGAAAATCAGCAGGCATTTGTTGTTTTCCTATCTGTGAAGGAAAAAACAATTCGAATTAATCTTACCATAAGCTTCTCGGCTTCTTCATGTTTTCCTTTAAGACGAAGCTGTAAAGCCTTAGCTGCAAGCTGATTAGCACTCAATTGTTCATTAACTGGCAAGAGAGACTCAGGTTCTGATTTAGCATTTTCCCTCACGGGACTGCGAGAATTATCATTCTGCTTTTCAAGAATTTCACGCATAAAGCTTCCATCATTAGAAAACCTATTTATGCTAGACACAGCATCAGAAACGAGACGAGCGTCCTGGTTAGCGATGAGTTCACTTCTTCGTTTCATTCCCCATGATAAAGAATCTCGAGATTTAGGCGCCTTCATCTTAGGTACCTTGACAGATATGTCCTTCAGGTAGTCCCGTCCGGTGTTCTGATGATTAGAAGTTAGAACCATGTAAAACTTAAGCAAGTGCTTTATATATGTACGTATATAATACACACACGCGCGCGCGCGCGTTATCACAGAAACGGCTACAGCTTACATTAAGAAATTCAAAAGCCATTCGAAAAAGGAACAATCATAAAGAACGCGCTAATACTCAATCTCATTGTCAAGTACCTTTTCCATATCCTTCTGGTTTTGCCTTCCCGAACCCGATTGGGTTTCCTCGGTGGATCCTCTTTTTCTACTATTTATAGCATGTAGATGAGCTCGAGCTGGGGCGGCTTTATGAGATGATACTGATACAGCCAGTTGACCAACAGAACCCCACCGCTCTTCAACAATCTGTATAGATAAATTGCTTAAAGTACATTGAAAAGCTAACGGTCATGCATGGAAAGATATAAAGAGAGACCGAATACCTCCTCAAATTTCCGTCCTTCTCGAGCTGCCTGCTCTTGTGCACGCTTCAAGGCTTTCAATCTCCAGCTTGCACCTCCATCGCCAACAACAGAGGAAGATAAAAGATGGCTGCTTCCGGTTGCATCTTTCTCTTCTGGATAGCCACTACCATTATCTTTCAAATATGGATTCAATTCCTTAGGATTTACTTTCTGTACCTGGGTTCAAAGACAAAACTGTATAAATAGTAAAAACCCACAAAACCTTAACGACTAAAACAGATGCAAAAAGGTGAATAAGCTCCAAAAATTTAAAACAGAAAAACAAATCTAGTGCCCCTGCCTATCATTTCAACAATTCTCCAGAAGAAAACCATAAAAGAGGTTTTCTATGCGTACAGCTAACTAGAAAAATAGTATTGATGACAATGAATGATGGCATATCTAATGAGAGTTTAAACAGTACAATATGCTTGTGCCTGGAGAAAACTCAGAAAGAAAAACGTAAAAACAACAAATCGCCCAACATAACAACATCTGTGTTCAGAGCCATAGTGAGCATACCTCCTCATTCGTAGTTGCCTCAGGCTCAATTTCGACAGGTATTTCTTCTCTCTTTGCTTCAGGTCTAAGCATCCACTCTAATCCCATTTCCTTCCTTACAATTTCCTTCTCTTTCAAAGAATTATCTCCATCACTACCATCTATACGAAGCATAAGAAAAAAATATTATTCATATTTTAAATTAGCATATATCATAGACAAGATTCTCTTGATACAGAACATAAACTTACCAGCCATGTCATGTTTAGAAATGTCTCCTCTACTGCTCTTCTTTTCCGTATTTCTTCTATCTTTCTTACCTCCTTTTGTAGACTTTTTTCCCCGTCCGTAATTAGCTGCACCGTCATCCAATTCGGAAGACTCGTCGCCAGAGCTATCATCATTCCTTCGTTTACCCTTCTTTCTACTACGATGCATCCTTTTATCTCCCGATGAAGATGACGAGTACTCCTCCGACGAGTACCACTTCTTTTTAGAGCTTCTCTTCACTCTCTCAAGTTCTTCATCCGAACTACTATACCGGGAAGAACTCTTCTTCTTACTCTTATGCTTCTCTTCCCGACGCCTCGATTTCCTTTGACCTTTCTTCGAACCATCCGAGCTATTATCCTGTAACCCAATTACATAAAACTTCCCATTAGGGCATCAAAGTTTTTTTAATTTCATTTTAAACTAAATACAAAATGATACAATGCATTACCTCGTCAATATGGTCACGAGGTATGAACTTCACTCCTTCAAACATACTTTCCAAAAAAGATGGTATCACTGTCCTGTGAGATCTGAACATACGTTGATTTGTAAAGTTCTTACAAACAAGAATGGTTAAGTATTAAAAAAAAAGCCCAGAAATGTGATCCCTTGTTATTATTTGATAACTGAGAAGAAATACTTCATGTTATTTCTCTAATACCATTTATTTTTAAGAACCCAAACCCCTCGTCAAATGCCAAATTGTTAGATTAACATAATTAAGTTAAAAAAAAAAATCATTTAATGGAACAAAGGAGGACAAAATCTGATATGAAAAACGCAAACCCAAGAGCTACAGTAACAAACACTAATTTGAATTGAATTCCAAAGAAAAAAAAAATCTCACTTAAAAACAGATTAACTATGAATTGAAATAGAGAAACTCGTGAGACGTGTGTACGTGACTGAGCTTGACATGGCCCAAAAAAAAAAAAAAACTCTAACCCCAGAGGGAATAGTAAATTCAAGTTCTTTCTATAATACCAGTTATCTTCAAGAAAAATTCAAATAAAAAAAGACAAACAAACAGAGAAAGAAGAAAGAACATAAACGAAAAAAAAAAAAAAAAAGATACGAAAAGCGGAGAGCTAAAACAACTAGACTCTCAATGAAAAAAAAAATCTAAAAAGGATTAAAAAAAAATACTTGAATTGTGATAGAGAAAATTTCGTACCTGAAACTTGAAATTGGGGTTTGTGATTGAAACTCAGAAGGTTAAGTTTAGCAGAGCTTAGAGGAAATGGAGACTGAAGAGAGAAACACAAGACGGTGTCGTTTTATCAATTTGTTGATAAATGGGCTTGGTGTGCGAAGTCTGATGGATGAGTCGAAAGGAACGACGGCCCAAATAGAGGACACAAACGACAGACGATGAAACGGCGATGAAAGATGGAAACGACGAGTACGGACAAAGGGCGGGAGTGAGAAAACGACATCGAATGAAAAACTTCGGATATCAAATTAAATACCATACTACCATATTAGCAAAATATATTCTACAAAATCTTTTACAACTTATTATTTCCAATTAACTTGGCACATAAGTTATAACACTACCATGTCACGTGGGCCCATATATATTTGTGGCTTTGTGCATATATTTGAAAATTGAAACTCTATTCAGCAAAAAAATAAAAATAAAAATAAAAATAAAAATAAAAATAAAAGAATAAATTTGAAAACTCCCGACTTTTGTGCTTTTGAAAAATTAAATTAAAATACACATATTTCAAATATATGTATATATACACGAACATAATATATATATATATATTTAAATTTTTGATAAGTTCACAAATATGAAATAATTTTGAATTTGTTAGATTTTTTTTTTAATCAACTTTAGATTATAATTTTTTTTATAATTCCCGTTTACTAACCATACACTTGAGTTCGTTTTAAAAAGATAATTAATTTATTGATACATTTAGTAGTCCCACTGTTCAACATCCTCAGATGATGCATTGCTCAGTTCCATTTTGTTCTCAAGCAAATCAATTTCTTTTCTTTTTTTTTAATACACTTTAAACATGGGCAGTTTGTAACAATCCATGGCAAAGAAAGCAATATCTTCAGACAAAAATACATTTTGATTGCGTAAACAACAATAAAACGAGCCTTTTTTTAATGTGAAAACCTACCAAGAAAATATTCACAAGGTACGAAAAGGAACTAGTAGACAGTAGTACAGAGACTCAAATAAGTGCAGCAAAGAAGTTGCAAGCTTCAGCGTAAAATGCTACTCACGCAATGTCCTCTTACGACCGTGGGATCTACTTGTTGCCTTTGAAGTGCCGGTCACATTTTCCGAGGATTCTTCTTCGCTCTTCAAGTCATCACTTTTCTCGTCAAAACTTTCAGTTTTGTCCGTGGACTCTTCCTCTTCTTGTGGCAACTTCCCGGCTGCAGTACCCTGTTTTGCAAGCTGATCTCGCAACTCTCTGAGCTTTGCTTTCTTGGAATTCAAGACTCCAAGAAACTAAAAGCATAGAAAGGCACAAGTCATGATGTTTGGGATGGAAAAATTGAATGCAAAGAACACTGTCCAATGCTGAAAAACCACTAAAACAAATGTTCGAAGATTCAAGCTTCATTGGATGATTTGAATCAAATTTGGAGGCTCATTAAGAAAATAATAACAGAGTTAATAAACTTATCTGAAATCAAAAGCATTAGGGAAAACAATGTATGTCTAGTTCCAACATCTAGCTTTTCTTCTTAAATTTATGTGAATATATGCCGCAAATGTTTTCAGTCTTTCACACTTGACCCTAATAAAATGGCTGATTATTATTGAACTTGGTTTATTGGAATACGTATACATTAGATGAAAAAAAAAGATTATGATACAACTATGGCATTTGAGTCGTGCATCTTAATGTGGATTGTCAAGAAAGTGGAAAAGTTAAGCGCACACCTTTACATATAACGCAGATTCAAACTCGACTTTCTCATTGCTGATCTTTTCACTCTGTTCTAAACACTTCTCAGCTTCAGCTTTTAGCCTCTCAACTGATTGAGTTTTATAAACAACTTCTTCCTACACAAAGGTATACACATTAGTAAGACTACCAACTTAGAAACAAGTGCTATAATACATCTAAGAATCTTCTAACAAATTTAACCCGGAAAGCTCCCAATTTATGCCAATCACACGGAACATTGTGAAGCACAAGTCACACTTGATTGCTGCCCAATATTCGTTCCTGTGTCTATTCCATGTTGCAATTTGAATGAACTTGGTCCTATTTCAATATTGATGATCTCAAATAGTTCAGACACCGCATTTCAGCTGGTGCATTTTAAAATTGCCATAGTGATAATCTTTAAATTGGCTTAAAGTTATCATGTGATTTAATCCTCAAGACCAAGAGACTGAGATTGCATTTACTCACACTTAGCCTTATGTTAGCATCCATGAGAAAATCCAATATGCCAGCTGTAGTTTTTTTACTATCTGGTGCTGGTTGACATTTCCATCGCCATTGTAGCTTTGTCCCTTCCTTCTCAAAAGTCCACGATAACTGTGAATCATGACATGAAAGGGTAACCAACTTACACATAACACTTATCAATGAGCATTCAACAATTAAAAGAAGACTAGTTCAGTCTTAAACACACCAAGTTCAGCCCTTTTTCCCTACATTTCCGGCTTCCACCAAATCTTTAATAGTTCAACACACGAATAGGGTGTTCAAGGAAAAAAAAACCCTCATGAAGAGAGTATAGCTCCTTGGAAAATCAACAACCACCCATTGTATTGATATCTTTTTTATTATAATTCTTTTCTTATTATGAGCTTCAATCTTCCATAAGACAGATATAAACAACCCAAACAAGCTTACTTATTTCAGGAACTCTAAGAACCCATGAAACACAACACTAAAAATCACTAAACTGCTACAAAATTTCATCCATTTTTCAGCCCATTAAACTCTCCAAATTACAAAAGCAAGCTTATCAACGTCACAAACAAATGCCACAATTCAGTCCATTTTTCAACCTAAACACTACAAATTACAAAAACAAGC
Organism: Boehmeria nivea var. tenacissima; assembly: GCA_018132145.1. Classification (NCBI taxonomy): domain Eukaryota; kingdom Viridiplantae; phylum Streptophyta; class Magnoliopsida; order Rosales; family Urticaceae; genus Boehmeria; species Boehmeria nivea. Next base: position 12,449,157 of record CM030883.1, read on the forward strand.
TTATCAAATATACAATGAAGAGCTCCAAACTACAAAAGCAAGCTCATCGAAAACACAATCAGAGCTTCAAAAAACTCACCAAAATGATACAGATTCCATCCATTTTCCAATTATAAACACTACAAATTTCACAAGCAAGCTTATTCAAGACACAATCAAAAGTTAAAAAAATCACTACAACGCTCCAAATTTCATCCATTTTTCAACCTAATCACAACCAATTACTCAAGCAAGCTTATCAAAAACACAATCAAGAGTTCAAACAATCACTACACCGCTACAAATCTCATCCATTTTTTTTTCTCACATACAACAAAAAGAAACACACAAACAAATAAATCACATACCCTTTTAAACCCGTCGCCGGCGTCGGCGAAACCGTAGAGAGACTCCGGCTGCTGAAACCCCAAATGCCTCTCGGCGAGCGCCACGTACTCCGACGCCGGCTGGTCCCACTGAGCCGCCCGATCTCTGACCTCCTCTTCCGTCGCTTTCCCGCCGAAAAAAACAACAAAAATCCCCAAATCAGAACCCCAAAAAAAAAAACCCCTAAATTATCGAATCTAATTTGGGCGATTACCGTGGCAAACCCAGGCGTCGCGACCGTCGGTGACGGAGAGGTCGAAGCGAGAGTGGAACCAAGAGCCTTTGACGAAGATCGTTGGGTCGTCGCTTCTGGGAAGCTCGAGCTTCAAGCAAGTGTGTCTCGTTGTCGGTTCTTCCATGGAGTTTGGGATTTTGAGGAATCGCTTCCTTGAGAAGCTTGTTTGGGGTTTTTGTTGGACTGCTTTTTGTATTATTATTATTATTATTATTAATATATGAGTGTTGGAGTTTGGGTACGTTGGTTCTTCTGAAACTTCCCGCCCAAATAGCTTATGCCATGAGTCGTTATTAACTTTATTATATCAAAATGTAAGTTAAAATTTTATATTGTTTGGATAGCAGTTTTGAATCACCAATAATTCATATATTTTTACTACATTATAAATATTTTTAGTTAAAATAAAAAAAATGAATTTATATATTGTTGTTAACTTTTTCAATTCGCAATACAAATTTTGGCTTAAAATCTCAAATTAAAAATCAAATCAAATTCATATCTAAACATAAATTTGCACTCAAGATTTTGCCAATAATAAAACCAATAGTTCAAAATGAAATGTGAGCCAAGAAAAACGACAAGGATGCAAAAAGGTAGATAAGTGGAAAAACGACAACAAAACAAGGATGTAAAAAGGTAGATAAGTGAAAAACGACAACAAAAGAGAACTACGGTGGTATCAACAACAAGAAGGGAGAAACGAGTGTAAGCGAGAAAGGACGTTAAAGGAAAGAGGAAAATGAGAAACGACAGGAATTTGAGAGAAGGACAAGAAACTATAAAGGATAAGAGAGTGAAAACGACAGCAGGTCATAAACGACAGGATAAAAAAACGACAATAAAGGGGAGTGAGCGACGGGAAAACAGCAGCAGTGTGAAGAAAGAGTCAAAGACAAACGAATTTAAAAAGACGAAAAAAAAAAAACACGACAGCAATGGATAAACGACATGAAATGAGAAAATAAAACGACAGTAGAGGGCAAGACAAGAATAACAGTAGAAAACATAAATGTCTGTGAAAATGACAGGTCTAAACTCTAAAGATAGATTATATGAAATTTAAAACGACAAAGAAAACAAAAGCTGAGAAACGACAATAGAGGAGCACGTACAACAAAATAGATAGTGCGACACAAAGTATAAAAACGACAACAAAGTGAACCAACAGAATAGAGAAAGTAGACCGAGCGGGCATTTCCGTCACTTTTTGAAATTAGAGGGGCGAGGATGATATTTTAAAAACATCAGGGAACAACAACTTATTAAAATGTTACAAAATCAAGGGGTAAATATAAAATAAAACAAGTTTATCCTTGTTTGTTTCTGAGAATAACACCAAACACAGGTCATAGCGCAAAGCCACGAACTGAACAACGTCAGACTCGCACTCACCAACAAATACAATATCATTTTCCTCAAATATAAAAATAAAAAATAAAAAACGCCATTGTTGAGCCAAAAACCAAGCCACTCTCTCAGTCCTGCTCTGGACACTAGGCTAAGCAAAAAAATAATTAAAAAAAACCATGTCTCTGAGATTCACAAACTTTGCTATTCTTTTGCTCTCTCTCTTCTTCTTCGAATTCAATGCAACGACATTATTAGAAGGCAATAACCATGAAGACCCAACAACCAAAACCATGGAAGATTTCTCAGGCTACCCAATTCATGAGTCTCACTCTTTCATCTCCAACGCTCTCTCTTCACTCTCTGTTGATGCTCAGACTTTGCAGAACCAGGTAATCAAGACCCAATTTTTTTTTTATTTTTTTTCCATTTTTAGTATTATCAAGTGTCAAGCTTTTTCATTGGGTTAATGGGTTTGTTTCTTATTTTGAGATATTTTGTTAGATTGATGAGCTTTCAAGGCTTTCAGATACACCTGCCCCTTCAGTTACCAGGATTCTCTACACAGACAAGGATGTTTTAGCGAGAAGGTTTGTGGTTAAATCTCTACTTAGCTCTTTATTATTAAAAACAAGAAAAACAAAAACAAAATAACGATTTTGTTTTTTTTTTTTCCTTTCTTTCTCTGGATTGTAATTTTCGGTCATTGGCTAACTTGGAACTCTAGAAAAGTTGCTTACTTTTGTGTATTGGTCATCACTTTTTGTTTATCAGAAAATTCATATGCTTTAAGTGTTTTAATAAATTCCAAAATTTGGATTGGATTTGAGTTGAATCTGTAATACTTTAGCCTTTAGATGTAGTTTTATCAGTCCAAGCAGGCAATTTATTTGAAAGTGTGAAACATTGATTTATTTTGAACTCCTTTAAAATGATAAATTTAAGCCTCAAAAGTCACAAATATGCATAAATAATACTAAAATCTTGTTAGCTCTGTCTTGATTATTCTTTTTTGTACTTTAAATTTCAGATTCGTCAAAAACTTGATGAGACTCGCTGGTCTATATGTTAGAGAGGATGCTGTTGGCAACATATTCGGCCGATGGTGAGTGTTTAAGGTTTGTTTGTTATTCAATTTTATGTTGCATCAAAAATTTGTGATGTCACATTTTCATTTAGCTGTGGTGTCACATTTTCCTTGTATTGTATCTTCCTTTCTGGAGCGGCTTTGGGCACAAATTCTCTTGCTTTTGATGTCAGGGAAGGTGATCTGCCGGAACTTGATGCAGTGGCAACAGGTTCTCACATCGATGCGATTCCATACTCCGGAAAGTATGATGGGGTCGTGGGTGTTTTAGGCGCGATAGAAGCCATAAATGTGCTAAAAAGGTTTGAAAATTACCTTATTGACATTAAATTGAATAAAAAACCTGCATTTTCATTTTTGTGTATATTTTTGCCTTACATACAACAATTATAAGCAATTTTCTGTTTATGTTATGGTATTGGGATATTCGCAGGTCCGGCTTCAAACCTAAAAGGTCTCTTGAAGTTATTTTATTCACCTCAGAAGAGCCTACACGCTTTGGAATCGGCTGCCTCGGAAGGTTAGTGCTTAGTACCTCAATCAAACCTATTGATTAGGAAAATACATTGCTTTAAAGAGATGTTGGTACTGTTGTTATATCCTACTACAGTTCTATCACAATTCTAGAGCCATTAGATGTTTCCAATTCTTTACTTGTTTAACATATAAGGATTAACTTAATTTTCGCTTTTAATAGCATTCTTGTTCGTTCTTGAAAATGCGCAGCCGCTTATTGGCCGGGAGTGAGACACTTGCAAAAGCTCTGAAGACGACAGTCGACGGTCAGAACATATCCTTCTTCGATGCCGCAAGATCGGCTGGCTATGCCAACGATCAAGACGACTTATCCAGCGTCTTTCTAAAGAAAGGAACCTACTCGGCCTTTGTGGAGTTGCACATCGAGCAAGGGCCTATTCTAGAAGAAGAAGGTCGGCTTTTTTCTTTCGCTTTTATGTCAAAAGTGGGCTCAAAATTTTCAACTCTCAAAATTCATTGTTATTTTCCTATCTAGGTATATCAATTGGGATAGTAACTGCCATCGCAGCCCCAGCAAGTACAAAGGTGGAATTTGAAGGCAACGGTGGCCATGCCGGTGCTGTCTTAATGCCAAAGAGGTGAATGTTTGTCTATTACTGATTTTGTTACTTTCGAGATCTGGCCTTAATAATAAATAATCAAATCATGTACTGTTCCTGTTCGATAGAGAAAAGTACTAATTTTTGGCTGCATGATTTTGAACAGAAACGACGCTGGCCTGGCAGCTGCGGAATTAGCGCTAGCTGTTGAAAGACACGTGTTGGAATCTGGATCCATCGACAGTGTTGGTACAGTTGGTAAGTTGTATTACTCAAGATGTTGTTTCGCTCCTTGGCTTGTCTTTTCAAATTTTGGCATCTCTTATAAATCAAGAACTCCTTTCTTTTTATTTAAGGTATTTTGGATCTTCATCCCGGAGCAATCAACAGCATTCCGAGCAAATCACATCTTGAAATCGGTACACTTGCTTATTAGATAATTGTGCTTTGTGCTCCTAATTTCTACATATTAGTCACTACGAAACTGACATCATCACTCGTTGTTTGACAGACACAAGAGACATTGATGAAGAACGGAGAAACATCATAATAGAGAAAATCCGTCAATCTGCAAGCACCATAGCCAAAAATCGCGGGGTTAAGCTATCGGAATTTAAAATCATAAATCAGGATCCGCCGGCACTTTCCGAGAAGTCGATAATTCAGGCAATGGAGGCTGCATCTAAAGAGCTAAATCTTACTCACAAGTTGATGATTAGCCGAGCATACCATGATTCATTGTTTATGGCAAGGTAAAGATATTTGTTTTCCACATGACCAGCTTGCCTTGGACCCTATTTTAGCTAAGTAGACTTTAGTATTAACAAATTAACTCTAATACTTCTTTAAGTAGACTTTATCACAAGTACAAGTTGATGATGCAATTTTAACTCTCTTGCAGAGTATCTCCAATGGGAATGATCTTCATTCCATGTTACAAAGGTTCGCCGCTCTCTTTTTCAACAGTCAACAATCCAAAATCTTCATTTACTATTCTTAGTAAACTCTTAATTAGGTTTGCTTAAATAACTCTAAAGACCTTGAATTTGGTTTTACAGGTTACAGTCATAAACCCGAAGAATTTTCCTCCATTGATGACATATCAAACGGTGTCAAGGTATTAGCACTTACCCTTGCTAAGTTGTCTCTCAAATGATACAACCTCTGTAATTAACTAGCGACACCTACTTTTCAGAAGGATTATCTTTTTAACCCCTTGTGTTTAGTGATTTGCTGTATAGACACCCAAGTATTCTGCTTTTGTCATTTACATGAAATAAAAATCAGAGAAACTAATCACTACCCTGTTTTGTGCATCTTTTTGTGCTCAGTTGTTTGCTTTGCTAATTCTGAAAGAAGCAAATTGAATTTCCAGTAGAATCATATGTTGAATTCAAAGTTTTCAACCAATATGATAACTGTGGTTTTACATGTTTTTGTGTGTGTTTGTGCAAGTCCATATATATATATATATATATATATATATATAGAGAGAGAGAGAGAGAGAGAGAGAGAGAGAGATCTGAACAGACTTGGCATTTTATTTATTTATTGACATGCCAACAAGAAATGGCAAAACAACATGTCTTATCAGAACAGAGCTAGGAGGTTCATACAATAGCCCATATGGTCTATACTACAAGTAATACCTCTAATTGCTGTTCAAAATCCACAAGAAAATCATTACAGAGGAAAGAAAAAGACAAAATTCAGAGACCAGAAGCTTTGGTTCCAAGGATAGAACTATGAAACCTTGTCTCATAGGGTTTTCAGTTCACTGACAACTCAGTCGAAACCTCCTCCAGCTTATCACGCGGTCCCAGCACAATCTCGATCTGTTAGAATCGGAAAGTTAGAAAGTTTTAAATGATAAAAGTTACATAGACATTGAGCAGAACAGCTAGCAAAGAGAACTCTGGGTAATAATTAGCACAATAAGAAGGCTCAGAGAAGCAACCTGAGCCTTCACGATCGCCCTGCCCTTCTCCTCGTTGATCTTGGTGATGGTGGATGTGCATATATCTATTCCATTTCACAAAACAACACCACTTGTATTAGATTTTAGACACAATGAGACCATTTGTTCGAAGTAGATCCAAATATGTATGACAAATGTTTTAATGTACTTACTCTTTTCAACCCCCAGTCCATTGCCTTTCAGAACCTCAGAAACTGTTATCACAGTTGGAATAGCTGTATGAAATAAGTAAAAGAGTGAGCCAATTTTGTGAACATTAACCAACAAGTAATATCATTTTATCAACATCCTTGTTATGAGGTTGTTTCTCAAATTTTTTACTTGGAAAATCCAAACCAAACAAACAGATTTTATATTCACTTGGAAGTTACAGAAGTTCCAAAAGAAGAGACTGGTATAGTTGCTACAAATGGGTAAAAAATAGAGTCAGAGAAGTTGTACCCATGCCCAGAGCAGAGAGTTCAACATCATAGGACTTGTTCAAGAACTTCTGCACAAACAAAGATGACTTTACATTAGCCAAAATGCCTTGATTCTGAACAACCCAAAATCAATCAAACTCAAGAAAGAGCTAAATGAAATCAAGAACAACATAGACAAGATTACAGAAAAAAAAACATGGAGATAAATGAATGAATTATGGTCTTGAATCTACGAAGAGTCACAACAAGAGATCTCCAACATCAAAGTACTATGACTACGAAAAGCTAGACGTCCCGAAAAACCAAAACTACTGATGCAATATTACAGTAGAAACAACAAAGAAAATATTTTCTTTTTCTATTTTTTGTTTCTTTTTTCTTCACAATGAATTAGAAATCAGTTAATACAATATTACAGAAGAAACAACAAAAACATATGGTGAATTCTTCTTTCTTATAGTCCTAAAGCTATCAAGACATATCACATTTTATCAGATCCTAACATCAAAGTACAGAATTATGAAAGAAATCACAAAGAAAGCATTCCAATCAAGAAATTTTCCAGCTTCTTAGAATTTTCTTCTTTTTTCTTCTTCTTTGAGAGTGAATTAGAAACCAATTCAATTGAATGTCTATAGTCCTAAACGCTACAGAGACTCACGACCAAGAAAATATTTAATCTTTATTGGATTCTAACATCAAATTCCAGGTTTACTACCAAAATATGTATAAAATGAATAGAAATATGGACTGAAAATAGGAAAAATAAATCCAAAAAGCAATATCAAAAAGAAAACCTTCAAACTAACCAAACAAGAAGATTTTCTCACAAAACAAAGAGAGAGAGAAAAAAGAGAATTTGTATATACCTTGGCCAAATTGATGTAGAAGTAGAGAGGCTTCTTTCTGCCAGAGACCAGAATCCGAATCTTTCTCCTGTCCGGCTCCGGATCATCGGAGCTGTTCGAGCCGGTCTTGCTGCCGCTTCCGACGCTTCCACCGCTATCGTCGCCACCGCTGTGGACGCCATCGGCGCGGCCGCCATTGTCGTCACCGTCGACCTCGCCGCTGCAGAGCTTGCTCGGCGCTTCCTTCGGCTCCTCCCGATCCTCCGAGCCGCCCAGCACAACCGCAACGTCGCTCTCGACCGTCATTGACGATGATTGAAGCTCCGAATCTCTCTCGATCGATCGAATCGTCGAAGCTTCGGTTAGAGAAAAAAAAAAAGTGGCGCGAAAAGTTCTTGTTGATCGGAAACAGAGAAAGCTTTTTGTGAGTAATGAATGAGAGTGAAGACTGTGAGAGAGTCGAGGCTTGCTTTATATAGGCTGGTTTATGTACGGACTCGGCCAATGGGAGTCCTACACGTGTCTTTCTTTGATTGGGTCCAAGATTTTGGCGGTTATATGGTCTAACGGTATTGCTAGGCTAGTTGTAATAGGCGGGTTTGTTTGTTAGTTTTTTTTTTTTTTTTCCCGGATTTTCAGGAGTATTGATTAGTTATTGCGTGTTTGCGAAATGACATATTTGCCCTTGGCACTTCGTTAGGGTTTTTGTTATTTTGCTATCAAATTAGTCATTACCTATATAGCCAATTTTTTAATATTATTTAAAAATAAAAAATAGTCAATATTTTGAGTCAATTTATAAATTAGTCATTTTTTTAATTACATAACATGCTTTTATTTTTATTTCTTTAGTTCTTTTATATACTAAAGGCTAATAACTTAATTTTATAAACGTTGGCTATTTTATTAAAATACGGACTAAGAAATAGTCAAATACCAAATAGATCCTTTTATATTTTGGAGAGAGAAAATGTGTGAATCAAAATTCCAAAAAAAAATAATAATAATCACAGTGAAATGAGACACAAATACAAATCAATTTCATGACTTGTAACTTTAGGTTTGAAGTGCCTGGGGAATTTTGAGGAATGTGCCTCTTTATACTAAAATCATAGAGTGAAAATAAAAAAAAAAAAAAAAAGTACACTATTTGGGGCATAAATTATTTTGTGGCACTAAAAATGGTCCTGTTTTACAATTTCTCCTATGAGATTGGTAAGAATAAAACTAGAACGAAATCACCTCGGGCCCAGTGGGAGGGGCTCCAGCACCACCACCACCCCCCCCCCCCCCCCCCCCCCCCCCCCCCGGTCGCCCAAGGGGGCCCATTGTAATTTATGGTATAAAATTTGAATTTTTTTAATTTTTTTAATTTTTCTTTGAATAGCCCCCCCCTAAATTTTTTAATTTTTACCTTAATACCACTCTTGTTAAAATATATTACTATAAACCCCTCCTAATCTTAATTGCTGGCTATGTTCGTATTTAATTTTCCCTTCTCAAGTTAATGTTTACATAAAATGAAGTTTCATTCATTTATCATATTTCTAATCTAGGCAAGAAGGAAATGCTAATTCTTATATGATTAGAGCATTCTTGTTTTCTTAGAATATTTTCTTAATTGTTTACCAAATGTATTCCTTCGTAACTCTTTTTTTCTTTGGGAGAATTTCAAAATAAAGTCATTCTTGATGCCACTTAACCATCTATACCACATGTGGTGTGCTTCCTTCATTTTCACTATATGTTTATAGTGTAAATTTTAGGGTATAAATTAAAAGTGCAACACACATAAGGTATAGATATTATTGTATTAAGAATGAGGTATTCCTCAAAATCTCCCTTTTTCTTTTTCTTTTTTTGGAAAACACTGTTTAAGTACAAGCTTAATAGTTAGTACAGTTGATTAAGCCCAAACTGTCATGTAGGGCTTTTAACTTAATATAGATTACGAGAGACATTTCAAACTTATTTCTCTTAAGTTCACATCGACCCAAATAAAATAAGAGTAGGAGATTTTGAGGAATGACATTATTTGTCAAAATGATAATCTAAGTCTCATGTGTATTATACTTTTAATTTAGAGAAGTGCTAAGGACAGACATGTCAATTTGAGCCATCAATGTGCGATTGCACGTTTATGTATAATACATTTATTTTCAGTTGACTTGAACAGTTTTGAACCATTGCGACTGTTGGTGAACCGTCACAATTATATTAAATAAACCAAAATGTTTTTCCAATTTTTCAGTACGTTTTTACTAGTTGTTCTGACAATGCATAAGAATGCTACTTGTAAGATTGTGTTTGAGGGATGAATCTTGGGAGGTAATTTGCTACTAATTCGTAGCATTAAATGAGGGCAAATAACACCTTAAGAAAAATAGTTCATACGCCTCTGCTCACAAACTATTCCCCAAACACTCTGTCATTTCTACCTATTTCATCAACATAAAATGATGAGCTCTTTTTGAGTGTTGTTGCGAAGAGTAGAGTAGAGAGACTTGCCAAATCCCAGAAGGCAAATGGAGCAAGAATTTTGTTGAATATTGGGGCTTTAATTAAGATGACCGAAATCGAAGCAGCTATAGAATGTTGGAGGGGCTGAATTTGAAGGACATTGCTTGCCATATTTGAAATATAGAGACTGTACATTCTTATCAATTATAGATAATTGATGGGAAAAGTATATATATATATATATATATATATATAATATAGTTTGAGAAAAAAAATGATATAAGGATAATTTATAAAATTTTACTAATCTAAAAAATGCAAAATAAAATGACCATATTATTCTTGTTTGTTGTTTGGTAAAAAAAAAAACAATTTAATTTGTTTTACTAAAATTAATTCAAATTACATATATCCCAATTGAATATTTTATATTCAAATTATTGTTTGAATAACTAGGCTCGACTTCTATTAAATAAATGTTGATCATAAGTACACCAAAGAAATTCTATTGCCAGTCATCAAGTAACCATGGCTAATATACCTTGTCTTAATCAGACTTTAAATAACTCTTGGATATTTTGGTTTGTTCCTAATAACTAGCTCTATTAAATCAGATACTTTGGTTTTACTTTTCAATTAATCGAATTTAAAGATAACATATTAACATACAATGTTAATATGGTCACGCGTTCGTTTGATGTTATCATTGGTTTTAATTTTCAATTGACTTTGGCGACCACAACAAAAACTTAATACATTGAGAAACTGAAACCTAAAAAAGAAAAAAATTCGAAGTACTTGAAATCTCAATCAGTTATTAACTACATGTGTTTCATATGTTTTTATATCACTTTGAAAATCTATAGAAGTTCTTTATGCTTTGTAATTGTACTTGGCATATTAATAAATTATGATATATTGTTCGATAAAAGATAGGCAATGCTTTATAGGTAAAACTCAAAAAGTATCTCCTTTGTTACTTGTATGTATGGTATATAGGAAAACTAAGGAAAGTGCCCAAAAAAGAGAAAAAAAAAAAAAAAAGTGATCATAAGAGTGATATATAACAGCTATCACAAAAAAATGTTGCTATAATTGTGACAAGAAATGCAACACTACTCACGAATACATTTGAAAATTATTTTTCAAGGAAATCAAACACACTATAAAAGTAATTTAGAAAACGGGTAAATCAGAAACGCTGTAATATTTAAAAAAATAATAATATTGTACAACTAATGGTTAACTAGTAACTCCTAAGCATGGAGTCTTATACACATGAAGAATAAAATATATAATGATTCAAAAAGTGTAATTTTGTATCAAGTGTTGCGAAAAACTTAATGATCTAAACATATTAATGTTACTTTGTTGGATTTAACAAGAAGCTCTATATGAGGGGGGAAAAAACTTATGAAAACTTATCCAAATAATGTTAGACGTAGCTTTGTCCAAACTTATCTAAAATTATTGTGTAAGAAAGTACTTCATATTATTGTTGTTACTACCATTCAAGCTCCTTAGGCCAATCACTATGTGAGCAACATTTTTCTTACAAGTCACATTCGACCTTGAGTTAAAAACAAACACCAAACAAACAAGCACATCAAATCACTAAAGATAAGCATAGGTTTGTACCAAAACTTTTAGACATCAAATCAAGTTTTTGGAACTTGTCTCTCCTATTGCAGGACAAAGAGAAAGAGCTCACAAGTTCACAACTTACAAGAGCCATCATGGCAAAAGCCTTCTAAAGAGGCCTTTTTTTCTTTCTCACTTGGCCACAAAACTTCCATGGGACAATCACACAATACGACCTTAGCCAAAATAGGGTTATGATCATCATATTGATATTGACCCCAACCCAATCACGTTTGTTGGCATGTACAATCTCCTATAGTGGGGCCCCAAGACCCTTCACTTCTTCAGGTTGAATGATCAAGGGCTTGATGTTGTGACAAGTGGCAATTTAGGGACCCACTACATTATAATTTTCTTTTTTTATTTTTTCCCATATATTTGTTTCTTTGTTATTATATATGCCTTAAGTGCTACCCTTTCTCCTACTCCACTCAGCAGAGTAGTTCTCCTCCAACCAAAGTCATTGCAAAACAGCTCACATACATAACCCACAAGGACACACCATGTCCTCTATTATATATTTATTATTATTATATGTCCCCATAATCCTTTATTAACCCTAATTGCCCTTCAATAACCTCCTAAATATCATATATGCCCTTTGAGGTGATTAGTGCATGCATGATATATATGTTATGTGCATGGCCAATAATTAAGGGTTTTTAATTCCATTTCCTATCATTTAAGTTTTCCTACTTTTTTATATTCATTCTTAGTTAGAGAATTGCACGGTGTGGGGTTAGAAAAAGTACCTTATCGACGTTTAATGTTTATGAGTCGATGAAACTTTCATTGGATTGAATTATGCTGATTTTGTACATTATTTGACTATAACATATGATGAAATTTAGAAGCATTTTAACAAGTTACGGTATTTTATTTTTAAAAATGGAAGGAGATCTATAGTAATTCCTTTAACATTATCATTTTTTTTCTAAAAAAAATTATTGATTTTCTCTCTTTAATTATACATGATAAAGTACTAGTATTTATTATGTGGCGCAATCAAAAGAACAATTAAAGGAAACAATAAATCTTTTTAATAGTAGATGTTAACATAAAAATTTTTAAAAAAAAATAAAAACAAGCCCTCCTAATCATAAAACAAGGTACTATATAACTTTCTCTTTCTCAAAATATTAGGTGATGAGATATTTGATTATTTTAGATTATAAGATTAATAAGAAGGTGATTATACCAGCTTAACTAGTTAACATCTATAGTTAATCTTTTGTTTAAAGTAATTCTTAAATTTAGTTTAAAGAAATGGACAATTTTGACATTGGAATGCCCTAGTTATACAACTCAAGTGTGTGTATGTGATTTAATTTTGATCCGATACTAACATGTTTTATTGTAATCAAGGTAATCGATGAAGGGTAAAATGGGAATTCAATGAAAGGAAAGGGAGTTGTTAATTAATTAAATTAATTAATTTAGATGGTGTTAAGGCTTTATCAAAAGGGTTAAGCGAGAGTAATCAAAGATGGGACCTAAGCAATAATTTGGATTGGAACGTCCTCTCTCTCTTTCTTTTATTGCTTTTTGGTTAAGATATGAACATCTTTTCTTGACCATATAAATTCCCATTTGGTTTTATGGAGCAAAAAAAAAAAAAAATCATATGTGGTGAAGGTGTCTAAAAAAGTCACGTTTAATTCCCCATATAAGGTTTTCTTAATTATTAAAAAATTTGAATCTTAAAAGCGGGACTAGTAAAATAATTAAATGCAAGTTTCTTTTGTAATGTGAATTGGTTTGCAATCATACGCTTTTTGTTGGACATTATTTGGGATTTTTTTTTTTTTGGGTGTGAGCGGTGGATCTGAATCCATTGTAAGCATTTGATATATATAGCTTAATTATTTTTGGCAAAAAAAAAAAGGAAAAATAAGAAATACAATTCAATATGGTGGAATATACCATTTCTACAAAAGATAAGATTTTCTTTGACAGTACGGTTTTTTAGACGTATCTGATTTCTTTTTTTCAATTTGAGATTTTAAGGGGACAATTTCTTAACATGAGTGAACTATTTCACTTGCTTATCTAACTTTTATTTATTTATTTTTTCGGAAGGGGCTTTGCTTATGTAACTTTAATGGCACAAGTTGTAATCTTTGAAACAAATAAGGTAGAATATAGCCATATACCATATTTACACATGATATAGGGATATTTGCTTAATTAATGGTCACAATTTTGGATTATGTTCTCAAAAAATCTATCCTTTCCAAAATGGTCATAAAGTCAAAATAAATGTGTGTATATAACTATATATATTTTGTAATAGTGTTAGAAAAAGGACATTTATCAAAGTTTTTTTTTTTCCCTTATAATTTGAGAAGAATAAAACGAAAAACAGACAAAAGGCTTTCATTTCGATAAGAAAGATAGCTCATCCATTAGAAGAGAAAAGACTAGTACACTTTTCTTTTCTTTTTTTTAATTGAAAAATGATTTCACCAACAACAAAATAGGGAACATGAAATCTTTTCTATTTATTGGAGGGGCAAAAATAATAATGAAAGGGATTAGGGAAAATGACTTCGATATGAGGTTAGATAATGATTTGACATTGCTAGCTTTAATTCGAGTTTGACATGCTAATTTATGTGCCTTCTTTTGCTTGAAAACAAACTACATTATAAGGCCCTTTTTCTTATGTGTATTTTTTAATGAAATGCAAATATCAATTAGAAAAATTTCAATTGCAACTACTTAAAATTAACATTGCTGAGCCAGATAAACTCCACAAATGCCACCCAACATACCCAAATTTTTTTATTAAAAAAATTATTGTGATATAGATTAATAAATACTTGATTGGTATTGGAATAACATGTGAAGTTAGAGCATGAAAATGATAATACAGAAGAAAGATCAGTGGTATAACTTGCGATAATATAATTCTCTTTACCTAATCCCCTAAAAGAACTATGTATTTTCTTTATAAAAGAACAATAAAAGATAATAAGGATTTGATAGGAAAAATCTTCAAATGTTTCCACTTTGAAGAAGCTACAGACTCATACGACAACAAAAATATAATATTTTTCTTACCAACTAGGATTTTGAAACCAATAAATAAAAGGGGCCCAATTTTGTTGCAAAAAAAAAAAAAGGCATATATTTGAACCCAACCAAAGCATACAGAATATATTGCTTTTTAGTAATGAAGCTGCTGATACACATTGAACATATATAAATGTGTGTATATGGGTGTGTGACAAAGAAAGAGAGTAATTAAAAATCCAACTCCATCTAAAAATATTAAAATCCAATTAATTAGTGGATTAGTGGACTTATTAGTACTTACCAAAAGAAAATTTTAAGAAAATAGCCACGCTTTACAAAATGATTTTAAAAAATAGCCATAGTTTCAAAAAATTTAAAAACTAACAACGTAAGAAATTTCTGACAAAATTTTTGCCTCAGAAATTTATGGCAATTTTTTTATTTGTATTTTTGTTATTGTCAGAAAGTTCTTATAGTTTATGGCTAGTTTTTAAAATTTTTAAAATTGTGGCTATTTTTTAAAACCATACAGTCCAAAATAATTATTTATCTAACTGACAAAAAAAAAAAAAACCACTTACACCCACTCTTTTTGCGATATATTATTAAAATAGTAGGGTTTGTAGTCAAATGACTTAATATTAAAATTTACTTCAAAAAAATATCAATAACATTTATTTTTTGGATGAACAATATGTTTTTAGTATATAAATTATTTATCTTAGTATGCAATTTTAGTATTTGTAATTAATATTTTATTTACTAATAGTGTCTTTTTATTTGTCTATATAATAAAAACAGAATATTCACGTGACATTTTTTTAGGTATGAAAGAACTAATTATCAAAATTTTCGGAAATAGTTTTTAATTAAAGAAAAAAGGAAGTAATAAAAAGAAAAAACATAATTGATAACGGCGTTAAGAAACGGCGTTACTTGCCGACGAGTCACTGCGCATGTATAAAAACCAAGCAACAGAACTACGCACACAAATTAAAGGCGCAAAAAACAAAACAAAACAAAACTTCTCAAATATTTGAAAACTCTCTCTCTCTGGCAGAGAAAGCCTTCAAATTACTTTGCAGATCAGACCAAAACTGTGAGTAATTTCCCACATTCGCCCCGTGCAATTCCGATTCTTTCTTTTTCGTCACTCTGCTCTCTGTCTTCTCGTCTTCTTCTTCTTCTTCTTCAAATTTCTCTGCGTGCATGAAAAGAGAATGTACTGACTTTTGTAAAAGCTCACGTCAATGCGATTCCTAGATTTTTCGATTTTCTTTTTTCCGCTGGGTGCTTGGATTGTTTGGTTGCTGAGAAAATGTAGGAAATGAAAAGCCTTTTTTTTTTTTTTTTTCTGTTCGTTAATTTTTATTGCGGCGTTTGATTTGTCATTTGTGCATTGGAATTCAGAGAAGAAAGACATGTGATTTTGATGTTTTTGTATCAGCTTCAATTGACTCAAAATCGAGAAAGAAAAACGATGAGATGAGTGAATCTGAGTTTGACAAACCTTTGGTTTGTCATCATATAAAAGACATACCTTTGTCATAGTTGTGTGTGTGTGTGTGTGTGTGTGTACATATATTGTTCTTTTCATTTGTATTTATGGTTTTGGTAAGTCAAATGATTCTGTTTTTTAATATTGGATTAGTCTAAATACATAACTTTGTTATAATTGTTGTGTGTGTGTGTGTGTGTGTGTGTATTTATTTAAGTGTTTCTATAGTGTTCTTTCCATTTGTAGTTGTGGTTGTTGGAAAGTCAAATGAAGTAATGAACCTATTTTTTGGTATCCCAGTTTAGTTCATCATGTTGCATAGGATCTATGGTTGTTTTGATTGCTTGTTGTTTTCATTAGTTTCCTATTATATTTGTTGAAATGTTTGGCCAAGCATTGTTTTCTTTTGTTATAAGAATATATATTATTGGTCGTTCTAGATTAAAAAAAAAAAAAAAAAGACATAACTTTTGGTTACTTGTGTGATACACATTGTTTATCCATTATTGAATAGATGACAGTATTGTCTTAGGTTAGGGTGATGGAGTTATGTACATCTACCGAGTAAAAAATTTATGTGCTTTAATCATTTTAATAATGCAGATAGTTTGATATTTCAATAGAAGAGAAAGGCTATATAGATGGGGGATTTTCCTTGTTCCTGCGAAGAAAACCCGGTACAGAGACCATTTAGATATGAGAAATATGGTCTAAGAAAGACTTTCATTATTCATTTTTCGACGAAAAAACATAATGAAAGAATGGCTATAGATGGGGGGAATTTGTTATGAGTTTTGATGTTTTATGATGTCAGACCTTGAAAATAGCATAACAAGAATCATATTCTTTGTGTAGAGTAAATATTTGTCCCGTATTTTTGAGCCTCGCATGTTTGAGATGCAATTATGTGGTGTTTGTATGACCAAGAATCTTATTGAGATAGTAAACTGAATCATTAAAATGGTTGCTCATATATGGATGCAAAGCTAAGATTTTCAATGAAAGCGCAATATTGGGATTCTGTATTGCAGTGTAATGGGAATGGAGGTTACGGATATTTGCATGGACAAGGAGTCGGATTGCGTCATAGTTTATCCAAAAGATGTTTCCCAGGATTCAGACCATGAATCAATCCCCAGTGACAATGCTACTTCAGAGTCATATGAGCATGTCGATGGGGATCATGAGCTCAAGAATTCGGAAGAGAGCAGTGAAGGAAAAGAATACGAAGTGAAGGAATGTACTGATGAAAACAAACCTACCCCATGTAACAATGAAACATCTTATGGTGAACCAAACATTGTAAGCTCTGATTTAGGAGATGGCCTAGCTGCCGAGAAAGTCCCTCAGGACTCTGAGAAGGCAAACGATCAAAACCAGTTGCCATTACCCGCGAATCATGTAACAAAACATGCTGCTGGAAATGTAAAGACAAAACTGACTGTTCCACAGCCATTTGCCTTGGCCACTGAGAAACGCGCTTCATGTGGACCTCGTCCAGTCGGTGCTGCAGCAGATGCTGGCAATGGTCTTAATAGGTCTCCAAACGCAAACAATCTTCAAAATCTTACTACTGCCAAGAAGACTCAGGTAACAGTTTTAGTTGAGCTTAATATTTTGTATGTTAGTCCTTTTTTCTTTTCTGATAGGTTGTCTTATATTTCTGGAAGTCCTTTTTGTAATAGCACAGCAAAGTTTCTTTTAATTCAATGATTTTCAATGTCAAAGTCATAACAGCTTTTGATGTCATTGTTGTTTTTTTTTTTTTCCAACAAATATATGCAGCCAACATTGGCTTCGATACCAAGAAAGCCATTGCATCCCAATAACAAGAAGCATCCTGATGAGGAAGATTCCTGTTCTGTCGTTTCCCCGTATCCTTGTATCTATTATAGTATAATATAATATCAGCTTGTTTTACTATCTATGTTCTTCTATCGAACTGATTTCCTCTTTTTCCCGAAAAGAAATCCCTTGACTGTGCAAAGGACAGCGGTCTCTGCACGGAAATTCCGGTCAATGGTTGCAGCAGCTCCAGTATTTAGATGTACCCAACGTGCAGAAAAAAGAAAAGAGGTAAAAGCTAATAAGTATTTATTATGTGTAATTCTTTCCATTAATAGATTTTTATGATTATCGTTGTCTGTAAAACGCGGTATGAATTAGTTTGATCATTGATGCCCTATGATGTGGCTCTATTATAGTTTTATTCAAAGTTGGAGGAGAAAAACCAAGCATTAGAGGCTGAGAAATCTCAAAGTGAAGCAAGGACCAAGGTTTGACACAATTTCTTGTTCGGATACTTAAGATTACCTTGTTCCTCTCCCGTTCTCTTACCAAAACAGAGTGATTAAAATTGCTTCTCTTGCATTTCTTATGTCTGTTGATGATAATTTCTCTGAGATAAAGCAATGGGTTATCCATTTATTTTAATATGTTGTTGATCTTTAGGAAGAGAGTGAGGCGGCTATAAAGCAACTAAGGAAGAGTTTAACGTTCAAGGCAAATCCTATGCCAAGCTTCTACCATGAGGGTCCTCCACCAAAGATTGAACTTAAAAAGGTCTTACAAAGATTTATTTCTTCCATGTTCTTGTGCTGTTATATATAGCAGTAGATGATTTTTCAGATGCTATATGAAATATCAACTTTCAAAGTAAATGGTTGACATAAATCACAATTTCGGCTTTGTTTCCAACCAGCTTCCTCCTACTCGTGCAAAATCTCCTAAACTTGGCCGGAGAAAAAGCTTCAGCGATACCACAAATAGAGTCAAAGGGACTTATGCTCGGGGAAATCGCCACAGTACCGGTAGTTACAAAGAAGAAACTACTATTGCTGGTGATATTAATGCAAAGGACAATAGCAACTTTCATAATGTTAATAATGGTAATGTTGTTCGCAATTTCAACAACGAGACTCAGCAATTGGCCGAGACAAACAATGTGATCCCAGCCATGGACATTCCTGTCCGTTCTTGAGTTTGCCGGTGAGTTTTACTTAATTTATAAGAAGAGAAAGTGTCTTGATTTCTCTTATAGCCTTGTCACTGGTCAAAGTAACTGCTACTACTGGTTGCTATGCTGTGTGTAATTTATGAGTGTAAATGGTCTGTAATTTATATGTTTTATGTGTACAAAAGAATTTATCTTTTCTTATTTATCTGCCTAGTTATTAAAGAAGTCTCTTTGTACTCTTTTTTTAATCTCTTGAAATAATTGATCTACTAATAAGATCAATCTGTTTTAGAATCCCATCTTTGTTATCGAATGCATAGAAAAACGACCATAGATAATTAAAAGAAATTGAAATACAGCTTTGTTGTTTGAGATTCCACAAAGATAGCACTTTAATAACAAGGCTTTTTATTCATAGCCCAGCTGTATTTGTAAGCTAAATAAAAAAAATAAAAAAAATCATTGTAACAAGATATATTAAATATGTTTTAAATTTGTTACCACTACTTTTGATTTTACTATTTTTGCTTTATGATAGACCAATACACCAGCTGTACTGAATGAAACCCTAATAACAACTGCTACAATTCGTTCCTTTGTTTTCATGGAGATTAGTGCACTTGAGAACTATATAAATGTGCTAGCTAATCCATTTTTAAAAAACAAAAAACAAGATTTTTTAGTATTTGGTCATTTCTTGAGCTATGTTTGAAAGAAATGTTCAACGTTTCAAAAAATTAAAGAATTAGTCATTAGTCCATAAAAAATTAAGGATATAAAGATAAAATCATAACATCATGTAATTAACAAATGACTATTTTTTAATACATTGACTATTCTTTAAAAAATATTATTCAAAAAATGATTATTTACTTATTAATCTCAAACGAAAGTTTTAGATATTTTCTCAAGAACTTTTAGAATTAAACCATTTAGCTGTAAACCTCTACAATTAAGAAGTTTTTCTTGGTAGTGTGTGAGGAAGTGATGCACTGATGTGAAACCATGATTTTAGAGATCAAAAGTGGTCCCATGGAGCTATGCTTTTTAAGGGTAGAAATTATGCTTGACTTCTTGTTTTGCTTATTTATGGTAAGCTTCATTATGAAAAGCTCTTAAAGCAAAAGAGAGAAAAGATGGCCATGGATAGTAAAGCGCTTCATTGTTGATTGAAGGTGTTTTCACAATTAAATTGCAAAAGATGACTTTTTATGCAAACCGTGTCCCATCAGTGAAGCAAAAATTTGCTAGTCAAAAGGACTCTAACTTTAGATTATGGCTCTGGGAATTTTGATACATGTTTTTTTTCACATATTAATTTTTTATGTTCCGTTTTTATTACAGTTTTAATTTATACTCTTATTTTCATACTATATAGAGTAGAAATCAATAGAGCATACTACTTGGGTGCATAAATGATTTAAGTAACTTAAAATGATATTCTTTTGTAATTCTCCCTTCCTTTAATTTAGCCCAATACACTCTCTTTTTATATTATTATGATATGGGCTAATAGTACGTTGGTCAAGTATATACAAAAGAGAAAATTTGAAATATGTCACTTAAAAAAAATTACATCTATGTCATCTTTTAATATTGAATTGACCGAATTATTATTATTATTATTATTTTTACAAACGACAAAGACAAGAAAAGAAAGGGAGCAACATAGTAATTTGATAACGAAAAAATGACATGACATGCAATAATGAATGTAAAATGCGACATGAGATCAAATTTTCTCAATAAAAAAATTCACAAAGCAAATAAATTTATATTTATATAATCTTTTTGGTAAAATCCCTAAAACAAAAAAACAAAAAAAAAAACAAAACCCTTGTGTATAACGAAGCTTTAATTTCGTCATGCGATTTTGGGAGTTCTCAAATTATCTCACAGTTTAACGAAAACTTTTAAAAGTATACCTTTCATCACATTTTAGGGAATGACTCCTAACACTAGGTTTGCTGAAAAAAAATAAAAAAAAAATAAAAAAGAAAGAAAGAAAGAAAGAAGCGTTTGTAATGTAATTATAAATTGAAATTTTCTTACATAGTTTTGTACTAAAATGCAACGAAAGGTATATATTTAAATTTTTTTTTGATGAACCGAGAGATAATTTAGGCATCATGAAAAATCTAAAGACAAAATTAGAATTTTGCTATAACACAAGGATTTTTTTAAGAATCTTCCCTCATTGATCTAAAATGGTCTAAAATAACTTTTTGACCAACATGTTAGTTGGAATTTTTAAAATATGGTCTAAAATGACTTCTTCTTCGTTTTGTTGTTGTGATTTCACCTAAAACATAACTAAGCAAAATTTTTTGGGAAGGGTTTCAAATATTAAACTTATTATGCATATACCCCAAATTTACCAAAAACTTAAATTGGATTTAGAGTTTTAAGAGGTCATTATTTCTCGATCGTTTAGGGTGTGTCTATGTACATTGGCAAATACAATTTGTCCCCTTTTGTATTTACTCTCAACCCATGTTTTTGTGACACAATACAATACATGTTTTTAAGAACCAAATGCAATTTAAACACTAAAAACTAATTTGAAAAATGATACATATTTAGAATTTCTGGCATTAAAAAAATAGCCAAAATAGCCATAATAATGTGCTAATTGTATATTGGATGAAATAAAAGTATATACATTGATAGTTGTATTCTATAACTAATAAATATATATATATATATATATATATATTATATCATTTTGGTTATTTTTTTTTGTCTAAAATTTCTGATTGCGTAACATTGTTCAATTAAGTATTGAATTTGTAGGTGATTGTGATTTGCTCATTATCATCTTTATGCCCTTAACAACTTTAAACATTGAAGCGTGTAATATGAGCTTAGCTAAGGCCAATGACCTTCTATGAACCAAAATGACAAAAAAGTTAGACAGCCTAACATGTAATTGCCGTCAAGCAATCATATACCATCAAACTATTTAGACCCACATTGGTACGTAGTGTAGGGACATTTTACACTTTTTAAAATTTAACTTTTACATATCTATACCTATATATACACTCACACTATAATGTATAATTCAAATTGTTACTCACGCATCGTTTACATTATAACAATATAATGTTTAGGGCTTTTTGGCCTCTATATATATATATATATATATATATATATATATATATATATATATATATATATCAACAAGCCTATTGCTATACAAATACTAGGCAGTAATTAAAGTGATGTAAGAGTAGAAATGGTTTAATAACACCAAAAAAAAAAATAGAAATAGCCACAGTGTATTTATTATGATCATCTATGATTTATCACTAGATTCGTGTTAATAATGCATATCTTATAAAACAAAAATATATGATATATGGGTCTCACTATGTGACGAAACCATTTGGTTGCGTAAACAAAATATATCTATATATATATATATATATATATATATAACAAAAAGTGTTATATATATAATATACTAAGGGCATATTTTGTTGAACGTAGTTAATTATGTATTGTATTATATTTTGTTATGTTATATACTTATATCATAAACGCATATAACTTATATAATTTTTGTGTTGTCTAAAAATATTGTGTAAAATAATAAGAAAATAATCTTAAATATTATTATAGATAATACGGTTTAATGCAAATAAATATTTCTTTTTGTATCAAATAAGATAATTTGTATCGTTTTAAGTATATTTTGTATATTATATAATATTATAGCTTGAGAATATTATTTCTATTGAATTCTCTAATACCATACGTTGTGTATCAACGTACCCTAAACAAAAGTTTCATGCTTTTCTCATCTGATGATGTAAAAGTAGTGTTACATGCAAAAACCGTTGTTAAGTTAATTAACTCATTATAATCAAGGTCTCAATAAAAAATAATTTAAAAAAATCTTAAATCAACATTCAACCGTACTTGGTGGACTTTTTACATATATAGTGCGCAGATAGACACATGTAGCCAAACAATCTTTTTGTCTTGTCTTATCTGTTCCCATGTGAGACACTAGTGATTCTTCAGAAAAAGGAAAGTCTATATGTTTCTGTTGGCCTAATGTTTGTGATCATCTTCTATCTATCACCATATAGGCTAGATGTAAGGAAGGGTTTTTTGTTAATTAGGACCACTAAATTATTTCCAAACCCAATAGGCTTTTGCATGTGTTGCACATTCGGACCACTGTATATATTTTTCACCGCAACATGATTATATATCATACATTATTATACAATCTCAAAAAGGTAAAATTGATTTACTTCACATACATTGGTGAATTAAAAAAAATCCACATTTTAAAACTATATGTTTAGTAAATATCATATGATAATTTAAGAATAATTATTTCATATTTACCTTATATAAATCATCTTTGCTATTTTTTAAATTTAATTAATGCACCATAACAGAGTTTCATCATGATAGTTATTATCAAGCAATTCAATTACTTGAATATATTGTTAATATTTTAAATATGTCACATGCTTATTTAAATTCAGTGTTAAAAAGTTAATGCCATTTCTATACTAAAAATTAAGTAAAGTATGTAACGAGATTTATACATATATTTATATGTATATGTATATATAAGTAATTTATATATATATATATATATATATGTTTGGTTTGGAGTTAAATTAAAGCAGATAACTTATAATTGAATAAAGATAGTAAAAACTAGTGTGTTAAGCACTACAAGATCCAATCACTACTTGATGAGTTAATATGATCTTCTTCTTCCTTTCTTTCTTTTTTTTTTTTAACCTCTTTTACATGCTTTTTTATTTTTTTTTCCCTACCAACTATGCTGTAATGAGTAAGTCTCTTTTTCTTTTGTTTTCTTTTCTTTTCTTTCCAATCTTTATTAGTTTGCCCAAGCTTTAACAGGCCAACCTGTATTTCTTTCCATTTAAGCTTGGAATCACACAATTTAGGCCACATGCACTTCATCAATGAAGGCTATTTCACTACAAATTCAGATCTTTTTTTTTTTTTTGAAAAATGATCTTTACAAATTACTATAAACCAAAATAGCCCCATAGACTCAATTATTGCCATATTTATCATGCCACATTTGCTTTGCTGTTAATTGCATGCACTAATATAGAATTCAATTGAGTCATATTTATCATACCACATTTGTTTAGCTGTTACTTGTACTAGTAATGTATCACCAATATATGACAATAAAAAATAACACTTTTTTTTTTCTTTCCCTTTTTAACGCGCTAATAAATAGAAAACAAAGAATAAGAGACAATCTTCGAACACTCATGCTCTGACAATATCAACACTATATATGACCAGATTTATCTTATTTGAGTGTTGATATTTCTTGAACAACTTGGTGTTATAAAATCAAAATTATGTAATGTATAAATGTTAATGTCACTCATTGGAAATTATATAAACTACAGCAAGAGATAGGGTAGGCAGATATTGGCTGGAGAGAGCAAATATAGCTTTTTTGCAAGTCTTTATTATCAACTTGCTATGCTTAAAGAAGCTTGTTTTGACCTGAATTCTGATCCAATCCTTTACCTTTATCTCAAGTAATCTATTAATAAATAATTTTCAATATTGACTACACATGGTGTTGATTTTCTCCACCAAAATATACATTAAGTT
The DNA here is from genome assembly GCA_018132145.1 of Boehmeria nivea var. tenacissima. Taxonomy (NCBI): domain Eukaryota; kingdom Viridiplantae; phylum Streptophyta; class Magnoliopsida; order Rosales; family Urticaceae; genus Boehmeria; species Boehmeria nivea. The sequence continues at coordinate 12,473,726 of CM030883.1, forward strand.
TCTATTGATCTTTTGACATTTTGGAAACTTCCTTTGTTGTTCTAATTGAACGTACTAGCTACTAGTAATATTTAATGGTAATTGTGTGTGACAAATTTTCTCTAAATGCATGTAGGTAGTGACAAATATTGGTGGTCATATGTACTGTAAGAAACCCATTTTTCTTCTCTCTTATTACAAAAAGCAAATATATTAGGTAGGGAAAATCAGAGATTAATTTCCTTTTCCTTGTTTTTTTAATAATATTAATCAGTCATTTTTATCTTTCAAATTCCATGCAGTGCCTATTCCTACTATTACGCCAAACAAAGCTCAAAAAAGAACTTCCAACACGGTGTGGAAAGTAAGAGCGACAGAGATTAACCTTGGCAAAGTAGCTCTATGACATAGACATATATACATATTTTATATATATATATATATATATATAAGGTGTTTGTCATGTGAGCCCACAAGACTAGACTTAATTCCTCATCCAGCTCACGTATATATATAAGGGCCCATGTAAACCAATATTGCATGGCTAAATCATAAATCAGAAATCATACAGTCTCTTCTCTCTCTCTCTCTCTCTCTCTCTCTCTCTCTCTCTCTCTCTCTCTCTCTCTCCCTCATGGACCAGTGTTGTTGAGGGGAATGCTGTCTGGTTCGAGGCCATTCGACCTCAGAATTATAAGTCGAAACATGCGCCGACTTGGTGATATGTTATTAAGTCTTGAATGATCTCGGACCAGGCTTCATTCCCCTCAACTAGATCCAACAGATTATCAGTCAGCTTTGATAATCATTGATCTTTGAAAGCAATATATATATAGTGCCATCTGTGTGTTTATTCCCAAGTAAGTTGATAATATCTTGGTCTCTTTCTAACTAGTTAATTAATTTCTCAGTTACTAGTATCTGTATGTGTAATTTGTTTTATATTACATTTTGCAGCCAAAAGGAAACCTTGAAGTATAGTAGAAAAACACAAGCATTAATTTTTTTTTTTTATTTGATGTTTCAAATTGAACAAGAAAGTTTATGTATATGAGAAATATTCTTGGCCAAGTAAGGAGGGCTAACACACACACACACACACACACACACACACACACACACACACATATATATATATAACAAAATAAGTGAATGTTTGTAATGCTAGATTCAGTATCTACCTTTTTGGTCATATGAATGAATAAGGAGTTCGTGATCATCAATAATCATCGTCGCTTATATATTAGTGAAACATATATATACATACATACCAAAAGACACATTTATTATATATGTCGTTATTATTTTTTTATATATATAAATAAGAAGCTACGAAGATGGACTAGAGCATATGATTTTCTAGAATTCATATATATATATATATATATATATATATTCACTATTTCAGATTCATAGTCACGTTTACACTTTTGAAAATGGACTTGGACATTGTTTCAAAAAAAAAAAAAAAAAAGGACTTGGACAAAGCACTGAAATAAAAGCAACCAGTTATCTAGGAGTTGGAGTTGATCTATAGTCACACATTAGTTCTTTCACTTTATTTCTTTTTTTTTTCCTTTGTTTCACCAAATTCGTTGAAAAGTTGGGATTGTGTTAGTGTGAAATCGTGACAATTGAAAAGTAAATAAAAAACAGAAAACAAAAGTTCAGTTTTTTTAATCTTTTTTTTTCTGCTTTTTTTTTTTTTTTTGATTTTTTTGATTTTATTTTTGTCTTTGCTTGTGAAGAGTTACAAGGAATAATTTGTAAGCCTTGTGAGGAAATCATGATCTCATGAGAGATTGTGTTAGCTTTCACTTTATTATTTGTTGCATGAGTGACGGATCTAATTTGTGAAAACATACACTTCAAAGTTGAGCTAATTTGAATTCAATATATTTTTTTCTTTAAAAAAAATAATAATTCTCTTGCATACAAGACCGTCATCATAACCATTTCACCACTTTTTAAAACCCTTGTGGGTCAGATTTAATCCCATATATTGAAAACCCTATACACTTGAGACATTTTTGAATCTGCTCAACACAAGCTCTTTTAGTGTATGTTTGTGTGTGTGTCCCAATAATTAGCACATACTATTATTATGTGGCTCTAATTACTTTCCTCCATATGTGACAATTATAATGACTTTTGCAAATTGCAAGTACAACCTCAGAATTATTTGGTGATGATTCCACATTTGGTTGGTGTTTTACCCATATATGTGTACAATTAGTGACCATTTATAATAATTTCCAGAGTGTTGAACTTTGGGATGGAAATATAATTGAATGAGGAAGTCAATGTTTGGTCTAATAGGACAATATTAGCACCAAAAAAGGCCTTTATCATTACTCTCCTATTATACTCTTCTGCTAGCGGTCTTTGGTGATGCATTATCTAGCATGAAATTAATTATTAATTGTGTATTGTGTATCTTGTTCAATTTAGGGCAATATATGTCAAAAGGTCAACATTTTACTACATAAATTTGTCAAATGGACGGCAGTACTACTTTTAAATACTGGGCACAAAAGCATTTTTTTAATTTAATAATTCCAAGAAAAGTTATTTGCAAGTTGCTTATTTTCAAACTTAATTTAATAAATACTCAATTTAAATTTTTTTAAGAAAATAGATAATAATTTAATAATTTGTTGGACAATTGAATTTCACTGCTGAAGGATACTCCTACAGTAATTACATTACTAATCAGACAATTTATATCCTATAATAATAATAATAAAAAAGTATGCTGAATATTTATTTAAAACATACTACAAAATTTAGTTTTTTTAATTTCAATTAGTAGCTAAATAAATTAAAATAACCTTCGTTTTATTGGCTTTGACTATAGGAAATGATCACAATGTTCAATTCCTTTGCCTAAAAAAGAGGCAAACTGGTGATTTCATATATATATATATATATATATATATATATATATATATGTAGACACACACACACACATAATTTGAAGTTCCAAGAGATAATGCAAATTTATCATAGCATAGCTTGAGAGAGATCCAAACATACATATCATTGCTTTAGCCTTTTCATTGGTTTTGAGGACTATAAACAATCCGTACAATAATCATCATATACAGTTATACATATAGGGAAATGAGACCATGTTTGTGGAGAATTCTTAGAATATTGTGTGTGACTGTGTGTGTGTGTGTGTGTGTGTGTGTGTGTGTTGGTTATTATGTTAGTATTTATAACTTTGTAATCCCCAGGGGATAATGAGTCAAAAGAGAAGAGAGACACATTGAGTGTGTAAGAGCAAAAAGCAATTGCCATGCTCGATAAAGCCCCATTTGGAATTCCATCTCAATAAGTGGAATATTGATTGCCCTAAATACTTTTGAGCACTTTTAGTGACTTTGACCATTTTTGTAAATTCTATAAAGTGTTTCAACAGCTTATTGTTCAAAAAAAAAAAAAAAAAAAAGCCTCGGAAAGTCCATTTTGAAGGAGTGAAAGAGAGATGATTTTGTGATGGCGGGGCATCACACAATCACAACCAAAAAAAAAAAATCTTGCAACAACACAAAGTTGGTCTTTGGCCCAAAATCTCCTCTCAAAAGTTTACATGTACATGTTTAGTTATACACACCATTTATATGTGTGTGTGTGTGCGCGCTTGTGCATATTTACATGGATATAGCTATCTATCTTCCGATATTTGTTTGAAAGGAGACATGGAGCTCTATAAATTGTTTAGGCTCAAATTAATAATACTTCTATACCAATTATCAAATTACAGAAAGTGTTTCAAGTACTTAATTGAATAGTGAGATATGATTTAGTAAAAACACTTAAAAAAAAAAAGATATGAAGTTTCGTTGATAACATTGGATATCTTGATATTAATGATATATAAATATTTTAAATCGAACACATATTCTTGAAGAGAATAAAATAAACCAAAAAGAAAAAACTAATTTGTTTACAACTATAAGGACAATTATTGTTACAAGTGGACATATATAATTGAGTTGTCACGTCACGCACCAATTAAAAGCTAAAAATCTATAGTTTATTTAGAATAATTTAAAATGTTATTTTCCAACTTCCATTAACTTTCTAAATACACATACAGAATTCATGTGCCACGAACATTTAACAACCACAATAATGCAATATGAATACTTTCCAAAAAAATGTAAAACAATATGACTATATGAATAAACACACACATATGCACTTGCTTTTGAGATATTACACTTACATCTTCGAAAATATGACAAAGAAAGTATATGTTGCGAATTTCTTTCTTTGCTTGTGACTCACTCCATTAGTATGAGAACTAACTTTGGCTATTAGATAGGAATCTTCAATAACTTATATTGATCAGTACATAACTTCTAAAAATTTTAGTAATTGGTACTTATGAAATTACTTAATAATTAAATATTATTATTGTAAAACACCTATAATAAAATTTACTAATTACTAAATAGTGATAATTATCGATTATTTACTTATAAATATAGGAAATTTTAAGAAAATAGCCACTGTTTACAAAATAATTTTAAAAAATAGCTATAATTTTAAAAAATTTAAAAACTAGCAATGTCAAAATATTTTGTCAAATTTTTTACTAGTGTCAAAAATTTTTAACAATAATTTTATATATATTTTTGTTATTGTCAAAAATTTCTTACATATTTTATGACTAACTTTTAAATTTTTTAAAACTGTTATTATTTTTTAAAAACATACTATCCAAAATAAATATTTACCTATTCCTTCACCAACTTATCTCCTTTTATAAGGGCTCAAGCAGTTCCCCATAATAATGTTTCATTTGGGCCGATGCCCAATCCACATGTAATTACCAAACTACCCTCCAATGGTCCCTACCCGACCAAGAGAATATCTTTCAACAGTATAAACGACATGCTCACAAAACGAACGATACAAAATCCCAATTTTATCTTGTAATTTCTCACTTTTAACTATTTAACCATTCACCTTTAAACACGTGTAAAACTAAATAAACCAAAAAAAAAACCCCTCTCTCTCTCCAACATAACTCTGCCACGTCAGCTTCTCTTTGTCAGAAAGTCTTCTCCGACTTTCTCTCTCCGATTTTTCCAATTCTGGATCTTCCTCAGGGACGATCCATGTAGTTCTTCTTTTTTCCGTCACTTTCTCGGGAAAATATATTTTCTCGGAAAAAAGAAAAAGTTTTGTCCCATTTATTTTCTTCTTCGATCGCCGGAAGAAAAGATGGAGGAGCCGTTCTTCGATCTCGTGGAGTTTCTGCGGAGGCCTTCCATGACCGAGACATTCGTCGACATTTTGCTCTGCGCGGTTCCGATTTGGCTCGCCGTGATGATCGGCCTCGTGATCGGCTGGTCGTGGCGGCCTCGGTGGACGGGGCTGGTCTTCCTCGGCCTGCGCAGCAAGTTCCGGTTCCTCTGGACCGCGCCGCCGGGCTTCGGCGCTCGCCGCCTCTGGCTCGCCTTCACGGCGCTCTCGGCGTTCTCTCTCTGCCGCAAGATGTGGTCTGATTTCAGGAGCAAGGGCAAAGGATCGGCGGCCAACGCGCCGGAATCGGCTGCCTCGGCGGAATCGGCCAAGAATCCGGCGGAGAACGGCGGCGATGCCGTTAGGTCAGTGCTGTTTGAGCCTCTCGCAGACATTTTCCGTTTTCTCTGTTTTTCTATTTCGGTAGTTTTGAAATTTTGCTGGTTTGCGTTAGGGTTTGGTGTTGAGACAATGGTTTGGTCTAGTTTTGGTGTTTTATCTGCAACGAGTTTTTGGTTGACTCTTTTTTTATGTGTAAAGATGGAAACTTTCAGAGTGTAGTTAGTAATTAGGATCGCTAAGAGTCCGGTTTGAGCCTCTCGTCCTTGAACATTGATTGTCTTGAAGTTGGAATTTTCACAATGGTTGTGTTATGTGTGTTGAATTGCTTTAGGATTTATGTTAAGTTTATGTTGTAATTGCATTGCGGTTATTTGTTAAATATCGAGTTGTCTTGTTATTTTCGTATTTTGTGCTTTAGTTTTCTCGTGATTAAGAAATTATTTGCAGCGCACTGATGGAATTTTTCCTGTAAAGGAGGAATTTTGCTGAATGTAGTTAGGGATTGGGATAGGCGAGGCTGAGTAAAGATATCCAAGTGCGCTTGCCATGAAGCTTAAGATTTTTTTATGGTGTGTAGATGGCAAATGTGTTGATCGTGTATGTCAGAGAATGTACTAGTAGGCGATTTTTTTTAATTTTTTTTATGTAACTGGGGAGGAAGATTCAAACTCTGCACCTCTTGATAGAGTCGGGTGTGGAATTACTAGTAGGCTATTCCCACAACCACCGAGTAGGCGATTTTTTATGAAAGCATATGAGAGAATTAGCTAGTTCTCTATTTTAACAGTGGTCTGTAGTCGGTTAAAGGATATTTATGGCATCTATTGCACTATGGTTAGTTCTTAGTCGGTTTGACTTTCGTTTCAAAGATTGGTCTACGAAAATATCATCACCAGTGTGTAGTATCTACTATTTGGAACTACTCATTCGCATTCCTCTTTCTTGTTTTTTTTTTAAAACCTGTCCTGTTAGTTAAAACTCGTTACATGTTATGCATGTTCTGAAAGCAAATGTTTGCATTTACTCTACCTTTGATTTTGAGATCTCTGTGACAGATATGAGGAAGTATGGTCCATAATGGTTTCTCATATCTGAGAATCACCTTTCAGCAGTAATTGTGTTGTAATACCGACACCCTTTTGCAGTCCCAGGGCTATATCTCGCGAGGGAGAGCAGGATGTAGTCACAGAGAATGATTTAGAGCACCTACTACGTTTTCTTGAAGGGAGAGATGGAGAAATGGAGTGGCAAAATATGATGGAGAAATCCACCATGAACATGTCATACCAAGCATGGCGACATGAGCCTGAGGTAGACACCAAAACTCTCGAGTCTTGACATCTCTTACAAGCTCCTTTACCCTCCCTTTCATCTGCTAAAATTAGATTGTTAAGTTTTAGAACTAACGGCATTTAAATTGGTTTCTCGTCGTTGAAGAATGTATCTAGTCTGTCCGGCTTATGTCCTCGTTTATTCCTTGTTATTTTTCTTAAATTTTACTGTTTCCTACACATATGGATAAACTATTTTTCCTAGCAAACAATTTGTTTTTTCGTGTCTAAGGACATCATGATGTCAGGTGGATAGGTCCTCATTGCCTGATACAATGTAGATGCTATACTTGATACTACCATGTCTCTAATATTTCTCCGTTCAATAATCAATCATATCCTTTGCAATCCATCTTGCCTTTCTTATTCCGTTGTAGCTTGTTGGTTAGACCTCGTTTTGTACCTGATGATGATTTCGGTTATCAGACAGGTCCTACAGTTTATCGCAGTAGGACAGTCTTTGAGGATGCAACCCCAGAGCTGGTGAGAGATTTCTTTTGGGACGACGAGTTTCGACCCAAATGGGATCCTATGCTTGCATATTTCAAAATATTAGATGAATGCCCTCATACAGGGATGATGGTTGTTCACTGGATTAAAAAGGTTGGTGGAACATTCAATCTATGCTATATGTATGTTAAGTTACTGTCTCCGTGCTTCCGCTTATTACTTGCTATCCAACAATTCGTGGGATTAATTCTTCTTTTCCTTGTTTATGCAGTTCCCCTTCTTCTGTAGCGATCGAGAATACATCATTGGTCGAAAAATATGGGAGGCTGGAAAATCTTATTATTGTGTGACAAAGGTACGATTTGATCTAAGTGTCTAATTAATCGCCTTTGACAATCAAAGTTGTCAATGTATTATGTGTGTCTTCTCCTGTCTACAAAAGGTGGTATGTTTCCAAAGTATGAACAGTGAGTCTTATTCTTTTTGTTGAACTGTTGCAGTCTGTGCCATATCCAGGATTACCGAAGCGTGTTAAACCTAGACGTGTAGAGCTTTACTTCTCAAGCTGGATTATTAGAGCCGGTAAGAATTTTCGATTAGTAAATCAATGCTTTTGCAACATTTGGAGACGGTTATTTGGTCTGACATTCATGTTTGCTGAATAATTGAAAATGAACGGTTGGCAGTTGAGTCTCGCAAAGGAGACGGGCAGTTGTCTGCCTGCGAGGTCACCCTTTTACACTACGAAGACATGGGGATCCCCAAAGACGTGGCGAAGTTGGGGGTTCGTCATGGCATGTGGGGCGCCGTGAAGAAACTGCATTCAGGCGTGAGAGCATACCTGAATGCGAGGAAATCCGAGGCCTCTTTGTCCCGAAGCACCTTGATGGCCAGAATCACCACAAAGATACCCAGCGACGAAAACATGGATTCCTTGGAGCTAATATCCAGCGAAGAGAAAAACGAACGCGTGGACGATAAGAAACAAAAAGATCACGGGCTCGATTGGAAATGGTTAGTTTTAGGCGGAACTGTGGCTTTGGTTTGTGGACTTCACTCAGGCGTGATAGGAAAAGCACTGTTACTTGGTGCAGGGAACAGAATTGCAAGAAGGTGAGGAATAAATGTTAGTATAGTGAGAGAACTTGTACGAGTAATGAATCCATATATGCTTTTATCATGAAAATTTAATGGGCTTATTGACATATCTTGGTTATTGATTGAGGTCAATGCTTATTATTATTATTTTTTGTTTGCTTGTCTTGCTGTACAATATTTGCTATTCAGCAAAATGTCCGAATTTGTGTTGGGTAATGAATCTCTATCTGCTTTTTGTCATGGAAAATTAATTTGCGTATTGACATATCTTGATTATTAAGGATTTGAGGTTAATATCACCAGGTTAAAGTTTCCAATCTTCTTTTGCATCTCTAGTCTCTACAATTTATGCTGTCTCAGCAAAATGTCAATTTTATTCTAAGATGCAAACTACATGTCGTTTTTTTCTAACAGTGGTTATTTTCTCAAATTTTATACTTGCTATTTTTTTTCGTCGACAATTTTTGCTATCTAAGCAAAATGTCTTTTTCAGTCTGAAGATGCAAATTACATGTCGTTTTTGTTAAGTAACAGCGTAGTTGAAAAGGTATGTCGTTTTTCGTACAAACTGAGTGTCGTTTTCTTTCAGACATTAGCAAATTATTGTCTAGCTGATGTGTCGTTTTTCGAACTGAATTTATGAAAAACGACATTTTTTTTTCAACTCAGATAGCAAACTATACGGCCGTGTCGTTTTTTCAGTTATATGATATATGATAGCATATTTTTATATGTAAATGAGATGTCGTTTTTCCTATTTAACAAGGGAAGTTTGATAGTTTTATATGTCCGTTTAAGCCAACGTTTCTTGCTTAGTTCCCAATGAAAACGGAATGACCGATTAATATATGCCAAGAAATTCAAAGTTGTGTCTACGAAAAATTACTTTTCACTTGAGATATTTAATTACAATTTATACCTTTGTTTGTTTTCTTTGGTTTTGTTGGTTGTTCAAACTGTAGCTCCGATATGTTCACAATTAATCAGTGGTTGCAATTGCTACTAGTTGCACGATTAAAATCTCTCATTTTTTCAAAGCCTTGCGATTCAAGAAAAATTACGACCACACATCCTTACACCGGCTTGGTTTTATCTCAAAATTATTATTATTTTTTATTTGTTACGGTTACAAAAATATTCTAAAATTAAAAATCATATTATTGCTAAAATATAGCATTAAAAAAAAGGCACATTTGCAAATTGGCATGTTAAAATAACATCTTTTAAGAAAATGACTTAATTATTCAAAAATTAAGTTATTAGCTTAGTTATATCCAGATTACCCAAAATACCATTGTTCGCCCAAATTTGTTACAGATTGTAACAAATATTGTGGCGGACTGTAACAATATTTATTACGACATGTAACAAATATTGATATAAATCGTAATAGACAAATGTGTAATAAAAATTAGATTTTTTTTTACATATGTTTATCAAAATTTGTCTGTGACGGTCTATATCAAAAATTGTTACCTATTGACAAAAATTGTTACAATCTGTAACATTTGTTACTTTTCATAACAAAAGATAAAACATTCAATGCATAATGCCTAAAAAAATAGCAAAAAAAGAAAAATTACTAATAACTTAATTATGACAAACTCAGATCAATTCCTTAAAACTAAAGCTAAAAACATGTCATTTAGCTAAAAATCTCTTAAAAAAAATAAAAAATAAAAAAACCTCCAATGTTAAGCTAAATGTCAATGTTGAATTTGACACTAAAAAAGAAAGTAAAAATGTTATGTTTGGCATTTGATACTTTAATACAATAATATTATTTTAAATGTTATTTTATTATTTTAATAGTAAAATCCAATAAGAGTAATTAATGTTAACTAACCGTAAATAAAACTACAAATAGAAATATTAACTTACTGGTAAAATAAAACTTTCTCAAAAACTAATCAATCAATATTCAATTTTTTATGCCAATTTTGGTATTTTGCTATAGTTGGTGTCAAATTTGACACCAAATATAACATTTATCAAATTTAGAACCAAGCATTGCATTTGAGAATATTTTTTGTAAAATTTAACATTAGCACACAAATTTAATATTGCATTAGAGATGCTCTATTTAATATTGCATTATAGATGCTCATGATGCCAATTTTGACATAAAATATAACATATGTGAACTATAAAATGAACGTGAAATTATAACACTGCCACTATAAAATTAATAAAATGATATATCTTGTTTCTTATTTGTATTTTTTATGATTGGTTGTACTTCTTTGAATAGTTTGGATTAAAAAAAAATCAACGTAACATTTACTTTAACGTAATTGCATTACAACATAGTTTGAGTGTGCTAAATTTAACATTGTACTACTTTTAATATTTTAGTAATATAGCGTTATGGTGTTAGAGAAAGTGATCTCAATGCCAAATTTGAATGTCCTTGGCCAAAACTTTTCTTGTAAATGTGTTGACAAGCTTTGAAGTAGACAATTCCACACTTCCTATAGGATTGTAACAAGAGCATATAATTAATTGAGTGGTGTTAAATGGTCATAGCCTATAGAGTCCCTAGGTTAGGTTGGCACTTATCAGATGGACCATGACACCTATCCCCAATATTAATAATTAAAAACGACCTATTGTTGAAATTTGGAGCCCACTTTGGACAATCATGTCTTTGGACCAATTTCATCCAAGTGGTCAAATTGTTTCTCATCTCTTTTTCTTATCATCTTCCTCTCTTGTATTAAAGCTTTAACTACATACAATTAAGGTCAAATCTCATATGATATATCAGCAAAAAAGAAAACAAGTTCAAATCATATCTAAGATTTTGCCACCTAAAATGATTGTATAATTCTAGGTCCTTTTTTTTTTAACCCTTTACCTTTTTCCACTTCCTCTTTGTTTTGTTTCTTCACCTTTTATTTTGCACATGCTTGGTGGGAATTTGAAATTGAAAGTCTACCTAAATTTCATAAAACAAAAGTCTAATTTTTTGACCTAACAAAAGTCTAATTTTTTGACCTAACAAAACTTTTAGTGGATGAGAAGTGGTTATATTCTTATGGTTTTGTCATAGTAATGTAGGTGATTGGTAATTGGGTTTCTGAATTAATTAGTTTTTTGTGGCTTAATTGCCCATTAAGTAGGGATCTGCCATCCAAGCCTTATCCTCTTTGCTAGTTGCTTATTGGTGGGCCTTTTTTATTATTTTTATTATTATTTGTGGCAAGAACTTAAAAGCAGTTGTCCCTCAATAATAGAAGTTTGGCTAATGAAACTATGCAATGACTATTTATTGGTCATTCTAGTAAATTATTTAAATAGTTTAAGACTATTCTAATCATAACAACAATAATTTATTATTAATAGTCAAAATGATTCATTTAAAATAACCGATAACAAACGAGGTTCATTTTTATCATTTAGCCTTCATGCATTTGTGTGCTAATTAAATTCATAATCAAATTAATAAAAGATCTCGTCTTCTTTATAAATTGATTGATATCGATGGAGACTTGAAAGGGATTATTCTAATATAAATAATTCTATCCTTATAGATTTTTCCCCCTAAACTCTAAGGTCTTAATCACTATCAATTAGATATTTTAAAAGTAGCTATTTCAGAAGAAGAAAAATCTGCTTAAGGGATAAATCACTGTGATCATAGATTTCTCTCCAATTCTAATTGTTCAGACTCAAAGCTTTTATGATAGTAACACATATGGCCATGACAAGAACACATGTAAAGTGTTTGAAAAAAAGAAAAGAACAGATGTAAGTATTATCATAAGCTAAAGTAAACATGTTTGTTTGTTTTTTAAAGGAAGCAAATGTACATTATCATGCCTTTGAAATTGATAACGTACTAATCATCAATCATTAATTACTAAAATTTGAAGGCGATATCAAGTTAATCAGTACAAAACATCGCCTACTCTTTAGTCGCCCTTTGACTTAAAGTAAAGTAAAATGGTTACATTTAAATTATATGTCAATTCTCACTTTATAAGTACCGATTTTTAAAATGTATATGCAAATTAGTCATCTTTTGATACTGTCCTTTTTTCTTTGGAATAGGGAAATTGCATTTTAAATTTTAAAAATAAACATAATAATTCAAACACGTAATAGATCTATTCATAAAGACAATTAACTCAGACCACAAATTGATTTTATTAAAAAAATATATAGCAATTTAATCCTTAAAAAATTAGATTAATATACCCTTAAACTCAAATATATTTTTGCTATAATAAAAAACAACGTTTTCAATTTTTAATATTCTTTATTATAATCTCAATTCAAATATTAAATCAAATTTATATTCAAACATTACTTCGAACTTCAAATTTTATCAAATATTAATTCAAATCAAAATGATGTCATTTGAGATCGTTAATTAACCAAGTGAACCATGATGATTTAGAAAATGTTCTTCGCCTATGAGATATTTTCTAGCGGAATCAAAGATTCTATGTTAAATTCAATCTATATAGAAAAAGAAGTAAAATAAAACTGCAAATCTTGTCCGCAACACACATTCAACATTCCTCCAACACCACTCGCAAGTTGCAACGTAACCCAAAATGCAAAAAAGCAAAAACACTTTTATTTTTTTCCTCTCATTTCCAAATTCCCACCCAATGGAATCACTTTTTTCTTCTTTATTGTCCTTTTCTTTTTTTTCCTTTTAAGCTAAGAAAACCTTTTTTCTATCATCATTGATATCAATTTTCTTTCTGGAATTATCCTCTTTGGACATCAATATGACGATTGAGCTTTCCATTTCCATTTCACTTCACAGCGTTACACGCATGCTTTTAATTATGGAAAATTGTGTCCTTACCTATTTTTTGCAAAAGGATAAAACGACTAATAATCAATTTTTATATTTTTGGAAAATATTAATAAGGAAAAATTATTAAATAATTCATGAGTTATTGGCTTATTGCATAACTTTAATTTTGTCCATGTATTTTTCAAAATTTTTAAATAATCTCTTTTGTCTCAAATTTGGTCAAAATTAAGTGTAAAAGGTTAGATCAGCTCCACAACGCCTTTGAGCTTTATTTATTAATTTTATTTTTGTCTTCGTTTCATTTGCTGGTTTGTTTATTTGAAGTCTTGTGTTTTTGTTTATAGATTGATTTATTTAGTTATTTATTTTTCAGAAATTAAAAAAAATTATTTAACTTTAGTGTCGTATGTCTTGTGTTTGGACTTTAATTTATTTTTTATTTGAAAACAGAGCACCGTGTTTTTTTTTTTTTTTGTTTTTTTTTTTAGAGCTTGAAGAGAACGACAAATTGCTTCAGTGCCTTGAGGTTGTTTGGTCATTGCTTGTCTTTTGCTTTTTTGGGTTTTGGTTTTCGAAGACTGTTTAAGTACAATTCTTAGCTTCTGTTTAAGTAGTTCTCTATGTGTTCAAAAAATATAAACTTTGACCCCATCAGAACAAAAAAAAAAGACAACCGAAAAAAAAAAAAAAACTAAAGATTATGGCCAAACAGACTTGAAGGGTAGATCAGAGACAATGGAATATTATTTATTTATTTTTCTGAAATGTATAAAGATTGAAGATGATAACATGGAAGTAGATGATTGATCAGCTCAAAGAATCATACTATGCTTGGATTGATTTTAGTATTCGATTTTGAGTGTTCTTTTTAATAAAAAAAAATTGTAGTATTTTTTTAATCAAAAGAGGCTATTTTAGAAAAAAAAAAAATAACACATTGGTCAACGAAAATATTTTACTAAGAATAATCTTATACTGAATTGAAATTAACAGAGAAATTATTTTAAAAAGTTTGAAAAATATTGGGACAAAACTAGAATTCTGCAATAGTTCAGGGGATAAATTTTATGAATGGCCCCTATAATAAGGCACTGTCCATATTTGGCCCCTAAAATATAAAACTTCTCAAATAGCCCCTCAAAATATAGTCGCAGCAGATTTGTGGCCCTCCCGTTACCTATTTTTGACGGAGATAACAGATCTTGGGGCAAAAAAATAATTTTGTCTTTGTGAGTTAACGCAAACTCCATTTCGGGTTTGATTGAGTTAGAGGATTGTGGAGATGCGATTTCGTGTTTGAGGGACTGCAATTTGTGGTTGAATGTAGTGAAATTTAAAGGGCTTTTGTTTACGGTGATATAAGCTTCCATCACAATGGCTATAGGAGATGACCCTGACAAAGTTGAAATCCCCGACTATGGTAAGTCGTTTTTGTTCTTTGATTTGGTTCATGGGTTTCTCATTTGTGGGTGTTTTTAGGTAATTTTGTAAGTGGAATAGATGGAAAGAGTATATTCTGTTGTTTATGGTTTGGAAGACTGTTGTTTGGGACCACTTGAATTGTTTAAGGGTTTGGGACCACTTGAATTGTTTAAGGTGAAATACACTGTTGTTTGGGACCACTTGAATTGTTTAAGGGTTTGGGACGACTATTGTCGTTATGTGTGTTCGGAAAAGCTTTTGGCCGACAGTCCTCACATGCATTCCTTTATCCCATTGGTCATTTAATTTAAATGAGAAAAAATTTGTTTTGTTCCAGATATGGATATTTATGAGTTGGCTTGCCTGTTTATGCCTTTTGTCCATTCTATTGTATGCAGATCCAACATCGACTCTTTACACAATGAAGTTGTGGCATAATGGCCAAGTAGTGAGTCAGAATGGTGTTTTGGAGTATTGGGGTGGTGAGTGGATAGTGATTGATAATTGTGACTACGATAGAATGTCTATAGTTGAGTTAGATGCTATTATAAAGGATATGTTGCATTATAAGGTAGCTGCTGTTTATTATGTAAAGGTACCTGGAATGGAGGATTTACAATATGTTGAGGCTGATGAGCAATTGCTCAAATGTTTAGACTACTGCTTGCTTTGTTCTAGGCTGGTGGAGGTGTTTTGTGACCATCCTATTAATCCTCCAGTAGGACCTCAAGTTTCATTGCAATGTGAGAATGCTCGTTTAGAATGGACAGTTGAAGAGGAAGAAGAACAAGTTGAGAGCCATGAAAATATGGAAGCAGATCCAGATGAACAAGCTGAAGAGGAAGAAGAAACAAACTTTAGAGACTCTCCTTACGATCAATCAGGGGAAGACGAGTCTGCAAATGAGATGCCATGTGAGAACTTAGATGGTATCCGAAGAAAGATGAAGGGTATGAATGTCAATCTGGATTTTGAAGAAGGTTTTGTAGTTGACGATTCCGAATCAGATCCTGAGGTAGAATTTGGTTGTAAGAAGTTTACTCGTGAAGCTGACAGTGATTCCGAGCAAGAGGATCAAGTGCCAGTAGCTGAACCTGAAGGGAGTAGCAGTAGGAGAAGACGGAGTAGGAAGGTACTAGATAACCTTCCTGAGTTTAATCCTGCCACAGACATGAAGCATCCGACATTTCAGCTTGGTTTGCTGTTTCCAGATGGGAATACTTTGAAACTCGCAATAAAAGAATATGCCATCCAAAATGGCAAAGACATTTACTTCAAAAGGAATGAGCCAGGAAGAATTAGAGCACAATGCAGTAAGGGTAAGGCGTGTCCTTGGGTGTGCTATGCTACGAAGAGAGATGACACGGAAGATTTCATCATCAAGACATACAACCCCGTCCACAAATGCTCCAGGTCAACTAAGAATCGATTTGCGACGGCAGACTGGTTAGCTAGCAACTATGCCACCAACTTGAAATCCAGGAAAGGATGGAACGTGGAGGATTTTATGAGTCAAGTAAAGAAGGATCATGTCAACAAACATTCACAGAAATACCTCCTACAAATAACCAACAGCCCAGGGTTACTATCAGCTTCATAACCATTCCTTTCTTTTTGTTTATGATGACTGTTATAAGTGTAACTGATAATTAATCTGTTTGTAGGTATCTCCAAGATTCAAATATCCGGCCATGAGAAATGTGTCACCGAGGTTCAAGTCTGCAGCAACAAAGAAGACTCCTGCTCTAAGTGCAAGAAGGTTGTTCCCTCATAATACTACCAACAATGAAGATCCTTCACAAGCGTCCCAAATCACTCAAGACAAATAGCATCTTCTAATAGCAAGACTCTTTTTTTTTATAAACTGATCATTGCAAGGGCAAACTAATATATGTAATATTGTGGTATTAGACAGGGTATATGTAATATTTTTGGCCCTAGACAGGGTATATGTAATATTGTGATATTAGACATGGCATGTTGTCATTTTGATCTAATGAAAGACATATTTATCTCACTGAATATCAAAGTTCAGATAAACATATTTGTTAAAAGCAAAGTTTAATAAACGAACACAACAGTTAATAGTTAATAAGGAAAATTTAATAGTACAGACAGTTAATAGTACAGACATATTTATCCTCAAAATAGTTAATAATTAAGCAAAGTTTAATACATCCATCCGGCTGTACATTACTACATTGTAAAAGTAGCTGAAACATAGTTCAACTATACATCAACAGATAGCCAATTATAACAACAGCCATTATCAAACACCATAAAAGCATTCTTGATCTTCCTGCTAACATTATTATCTCATCGTTCTTGTACTCAATAACACATTCAAGTCTACCCTTCACAGTCAATAAATTTCTGATCTCCTCTTCCTTCTCCATTAATTTAACATACATGGCCGGTGGTATCTCTTCATCTGGTACACGATCAGGTAGAGGCATAAAAGGTGATTCATCAAGAAAGAGGCAAAACCCACATCCACGATCCAAATCATCCTACCAACAAACAATATAGAATCAAAAAATAATAATAATCAGATTGCAGAGTCTAGTACAAATAGTTCAACATATCTTCACAATATTAGGCCTTACTATACCTTGTAATTAGTGCAGCCCCAAAATATTCTTCCTAAGTTCTTAGGCGTCTTCGCAGTCTTCTCCACCGTCGACAACCCACAACCGCAGATTGGTCTCCCACTTGCGTCATACCTAATAACTCTTCTAGATGAAGAACGCTTGACGCAACTTGAAGAGCAGTTAGACTTTGAAGAAGAAGAAGCCATAAACTCTCTAATGGCGTCTTTCCACAAAAAAAAAAAATATTAGGGATTTAGGGATTTGAGAGTGGAAAGGGTGCTATATACAGAATTTGCCCAAAGATCTGTTATCTCCGTCAAAAATAGGTAACGGAAGGGCCACATTTCTGCTGTGACGATATATTGAGGGGCTATTTGAGAAGTTTTATATTTTAGGGGCCAAATATGGACAGTGCCTTATTATAGGGGCCATTTAAAAAAATTTTCCTAGTTCAGGAGAGGATATAAAAGTCGTGACCCTTTGTAAGTGCATGGCATGGAATGTGTCCACGTGGTGCACTCTTGTCCTTATAATACTTTTTTGAGAATCCAAAAAAAAAAAAAAAAAATGAGGCCTTTCTTCGCAAGTGCTTGTTGGGTCGGCTTAATGTCAAAAGACACTCTAAATTACACTCAGCTTAAAAGCCAAACTCTCTGTCTCTCTCTAGAATCTCTCTCTCCTCTCTCTCTCTCTCTCTGTCCTCTTGTTGTTATGTGCTATAGATTCCAGGAGTGGTGGTTCACTGTGAAAGGAGAAGAAAAGAAGATAAACAAAGCTGTAGATACACACAATACATAAATACGTACATACAAAAACACACACACAAATAAAAAGTTAATTTCTTGATCGCTTGATCATCAAAGGACAACCGAAGCGGTTTGTGGGTCTCACAGCTATATACTCTTTTTTTCCTCTAATGGGGTATCTCTGATTTTTTTTTTTTTTTTTGCTTTGCTTTTGAATTCTTGATGGATATATGAGTTTTTGTTTGTGATGTTTTTGTGATGTATATAATGTATTTGTGTGCATTATATTGTTTTTCTGTTGTTGGTGAAGTAATTAATTTCTTTTTTGTGTGCTATGAAATGATAATCATATTATTCAAGAATTGTTGATTATTGCATGTGAATAATTTTGTGTGGGAAGCATAAAAGGAAGTTTAAATGTGTTTGTTTAGTATAATTGCCATGCTTTTGTGATGTGAACACCTATTATAAGCTATCTTGAATCTGGTAATTATAAAACTTGGGTAGAGAATAATATAGTTCCCATATAATTCTTGTTTCTATTCATATCAATTTCTGTTTAGATAAAAAAAAAAAATTATACACAAACCATTAATAGTGCATATAAATTTCAATTAGCTTTATAGTTTTCCCAATTGGTATAGTTTAATTTTGAAGGAAAAACCAACAAATTGGACTATTATAAGAACATGAATTATTATAAGATGAGGGGTGTTTTTTGTCTCTGTTTAGAGTCTCCTAAGGCATTTCTTTTTAATGATATATCAAAACGTGGGCTCAAGGCTTAATTCTTCTTAATAATGTTAAGTAATTAGTGTTTTTTTTTGGGTTCAAAGTTCTCTTTACTGAATTAAAAGCATATGCTTGGAACTAGTGGGAATAATGAATTCTTGGCAGTGAATTATTGACAAGAGACTTGTGACTACTCAATGAATTGTTGCTTCACTTTAATCTCTCTTTAAAAAGTTTGAAGAGACTTAAACTAATTAAGATGCATATATAGGCATTAGGGTATATTGATGTGGTTACTGATTAAGCATTAATATCTTTGCTCAGAGTAATATATATATATATATATATATATATATATATACACACACTTAATGTATGTTCTATATTGGATTCTGAGTCATATCCATCTACTGATTATATTTTCACTCTTCATCTATAATTAGAGGTGCAGATGATTTTGGGTTTTACAACATGCTCTCTTAGCTAAGACCCACAATTTATTTTTGGTTTCTCTATAGAAAGGCACGGTAAGGTATATTATGTATATATGTTTTTAGAGTAAAATGGAAGAAAAAGAAATCCAATACTTTTATAGAAAAACTTGTGTTAATTCTTGTTTTTAGTAGTCTGTTATGCTTAATCAGCCCGGCGGAGAGTACTAATCCGACGACTTTTGGCCGATGCAGGATTCGCTCGCATAAGAATTTGTCGGTCGAAAATGAACATAGACAATGAGAACATAGAGCCCGGGATCGAATTAGGCCTTGCTCTGGGTTATTCCAATCAGCGGATCGAGAGAAGATTCATGAGCAATGATTCAGGTGCAGGTGCAAATGCAGGCTCGGGAATACACATGACATTTGTGACCACCAACCCGTTGTCCGAACTCGTTTGGTCTCCACTTAAAGGTTTGAGTTTTACACTGTCGAGCTGATTCCACACAAGTAGCAGAAGAAAAAAAAAAAAAAGCACCACTCACTTTTCTGGACTGCAGGTCCGAGTAATGTTGCTCTTTTACCAGCACAAAGCATTACAGGCCAGAAGTTCCCCGCTCATAGCAAACGTGTAGACTCAGAGGATTTCCTAACGCTGAGTACGCATACGCCGTTTCAGATGAAGGGTCAGGGTGTTGGCAAAGACGCCTCGGATACATCTCCTGGGAGCGCTACTGCTTGTGTCATGTCTGTCCGTGGACCGAGCCATCAAGTTGAGGCAGGTGAGGAACGGTTTCCCGAGGTGTGTTAAGTTTTTAGGCTTGCGTGGTCTTAGCCTGATTAGCTCTTTTTCGGAGGATTTGAGATAAAAATAAAAAATAAAATAAAATTATTTGTATATATGAGTTGCGGTTGTTTCGATTGATTAAGATACTGATTAAAGTTTCCAGGGTCTGAGGAACTTGTTTGTGGCAGGAACTGGCGGTGAGGTCGGAGAAACAAATAAAGTGGGTGGAGTATCGGTGTCACGTACGAAACAAATCGAAGAGGTAGGTGAAGTAAAAGGGGATAGTGTTTCTGACAGCGTCGAACTTCAAATGCTTACAATAAACGACCCCCGAGAAAATCAACTTCCAAACTTTCCAGGTGAATTCTCTATTAGACTAAGCTCTTCTCATAAATGAGGAATTAATCGAGAAAGCTCTGTCGGGTTTTTCTGGAATGTATTGAACTGTTAATTATTGTTTGTTTCTTGCTTTTCGTTGCTTGGCAAAGAAATGGAGCTTTTGAAAGCAAAAGAAATCTCTTAGGCAATATTTTCACCGTGCAAATTGTAATATATGATCATGATTGAAGAACCATTTTTGGGCCTTTCTTTTATTTGATTTGATTTGATCACCAATGATAGTCCAATTATTTTCTTGGTACTTTCTCAAAGCACAATGTTGATATGCTGATTTTTTTTGCAGGTCAACTTAATAGAAAAAGGGCTGATGTCTCATCGGCAAAATTGGATCAGCCTAAACCCGACGATATGCAAATGGAAGAAATTGCAGAGGATCCTGTTGGCAAAGATAGAAATGCCGAGAGTAGCAACCCCACACTGCAGCTAGGTTTCGTTTTGACCCCCGAAACGCACTGTTATAAAGAAACCAAAGCTCGTAAAGAAAAGCGTTTAGAGAAAATGGAGTCAACTTCGGAGAATGACTTGCACAAACAGCTTCAAGGTGCGGGAAATGAAGCGGTAGCTTTGGAACTTTCACGTAAAGTCAAAGGCAGTTCTCGGCTGGCTGAAGAGACGCCTCCGACGAGCAAGACTGTTCTGGCTAAACGCTGCCCGAGTAGTGGTGGGGTCCAGATGATCAGAAGGAAAGGCAAGGAGAAGGCCTTGTCCGACGGAGATCTTAACAGAATGATGTCGAAAGATGAAGACGACAGCCATGAGAGCGTCGAGAGCTGCAACAGCGCCAGATCATTTGCAGCAGGCAAGAGAAGGCGAGACTTTGAAGAGGATATGGTCGACGAGAGTAAAGGTTTCAAGAAGCAAATGCATTGCGTGCATGGTTCGATGTCCGTCGGCAAACAGGATAGCTCCTTCATGAATTGGATATCAAACATGATGAAGGGATTTTCGCAGTCGGTCCGGGACGAGGCGCCTATTCCTCTCAACGTGGTTCATCCGGACGACGGCCAGGAAAATGCAGACAAGAGACTTGTTGCGTTCGACAAGAGTCAAGAACCGGGGACAAAAGCTATTGGCTTCCAGTCGATATTTCAGTCCCTGTATTGCACAAAGGCAGAGGCTCAAGAAACCCGGATGGTGAATGTTGAGTTTCAAGTTGGAGAAGCATCGCAAGAATTTGAATCATCGAATAAAACAAGTAATAATTCCACTCCTGTGGCATATCTCGGTGAGAATAGTAACTTAGGCAAACAAGTTCTTCAATTGAATGAGAGGTTCAACGATTCTTCGTCCGGGAATGAGGAAGATTCAGCTATTCAGCCAAAGATTCTATTAGATAAATTGGCTTCTAGTCGAGAAAAAGGGAACTCTAACTTGGAAGACGACAATACTAAGGGCCAATTGGCCCTTGGCGGCAAAGGAAAACAGATAACGAGCTCCAATTCCTCTTTCGGTAAGCAAAAGTCGAAGAGCGCTGAACAAGTTGATTCTGAGCCGCCATCTGCGGGGAATACAACTTCCAAGTTCTGTCACAGAAACGACTCTCTAGGAAGCTTTTGGATAACCCGATTTTCCCCCAAAATGCCCAGTCCCTCGTCCAATCCGGATCATCTGAACCAGAGTCCTGATCCAAGTCTTAAGCCTTCCGCTGAATGCCTAAATCTTGTTCCTCAGCCTCAGAGTCATGTCGGTGTTCGCATTGATGGCGCAGCTTCAGAGGGTAGGGAGCATTCTGCGGAAGATCCACTTCCTGTCTCCGATCCAATGTCGCTGAATAAGTTAATTCCAGCCTTGCCTTTTCCTGTTGTGAAACCTTCAGGCGCAATGGCTTCCGTCTTTGCAAGGAGATTGGATGCTTTTAAGCATATTACTTCACCGAGAGTAACAAGCGATGTGGCATGTTTCTTCTGCGGCGTGAAAGGTCATAATCTACGGGATTGTTCGGAGATAGCAGAGATTGAGCTCGAGGAACTAGTGAGGAATTTCAATACATATAGCGGCGCGGAAGAACTTCATTGTTTGTGCATCAGATGCTTCCAACATAATCATTGGGCCGTTGCATGCCCTAAAGCATCGTCAACGAAACGTCTTCTAATGGAGTCTAACGCCTCTTTCTGTCAAATGCATATTAGTTCAGGAAACAAAGAGAACTCAACTCTCCAAACCAATAAAGGTGGAATCTGCGAAGGCGGTGACTTGAGAACCAAGGCACTTTTCAACTGGAAAGTGGATGAAACGATGCCACTTAAGAGTACGAGATGTTCTACAAGTCCGTTTAAGAATCACGTTGCTTTGAACCCCGCTGAGAACACTTTGAAAGAAAATCCAATAGTTCCTTTGTCGTTGTTTGTCACCGAGCAAAATTCAGATGTTCCAAAAGGACTCTTCGATGCTGTGAGAGGGCTTCGTTTGTCTCGGGGTGATATTCTGAAGTAAGTATTGGCTTATCACATGCAAAATAAATTTTTTAGAAGATATTTGATAATTAGGCTTAGGTTGCATATATCACAAAGTTTGTGAACCATATTTCATAAGAGCTCGGATAATTTGCAACCTGAAGCACACAAATTCAGAGATGTTTAGGGTTTTTTTTTTTTTTTTTAGTCTTCACATAGTATACATTTGAATTATCACATTGTTAGTGTTCTTTCATTTTGACCAACGAAAGATGTGTCACTATTTATAATACTTCTCAAGCCTGATTAATAATTGATGTTGTGTCACTATTTCTGTGGCCAAAATGCATATGTATCACTGTCATATCCTTTTTATAGTTCATGAAATCTCTTCCATTGCGGTTCTTTTGTCTATTTTTATGGGCCGTGCTAAAGATCCCAAGTGGTTCATCCATACTAAGTGATGTGCATAAGAGTTGTACAGTTTTGGTTGGAAAATTACAAGTGTTTTTGAATAGAAAATTGGCGATTCGTATTACTAGATCGCTTTGTGTAAAGAAGAAATAGATCAGTCGGGATTCGTAGAGCGCTTAAAAGTTCAAAACACATAGGCTTTTACATCAGTAGAGCTGAGAATATATTAATTACAGGGGTGTGGAGATTTAGACTCATTTAGTGGTGCTATTGTTTGTATTAAAAACACAAAACAGTCTAAAGGAAAGAACGACAAAAGAAAATCGATTATTACTTCTCATGGGACTAGAAAATCGTTGTTATATGCTTTCTTTCTAATATCACTTGCAATTCATAGGTGGACGAATTCTCAAATGTCGGTCTCACACATCGAGGGTTTCTTCCTACGTCTACGGCTCGGGAAATGGGAAGAAGGACTCGGGGGAACCGGCTACCATGTGGCTCGTATAATAGGTTTATACAGTTATAAATACTTTGTGCTTGGTAGCTTGTTTCATGTCAAATCTATTTTGTTGAGATGAATTGGAATCTCATAAACTATAGTACATTGCGTAATATTTCTATTCGATACCTAATATTTCCGACGAGGCTTGTCTTCTTTTTTACATATTTTTTCCTTTCGTCGAATATTCAGGAACACAAAACGAAAACAAAGAGCAAGATACCAAATGCTCAATACTTGT
This sequence comes from Boehmeria nivea var. tenacissima, assembly GCA_018132145.1. NCBI lineage: Eukaryota > Viridiplantae > Streptophyta > Magnoliopsida > Rosales > Urticaceae > Boehmeria > Boehmeria nivea. The sequence goes on from CM030883.1 coordinate 12,497,620, forward strand.
GCATGTGGGAGGAATGAAATGCTTGGTCGAGAGTCGATACGTCTCAAACAGCGATTTCCTTGAGGTAAGTATCTTAACTATCCGATTTATTGTATTATCTTGAGTCAACTAATCACTTCCATCTATTCTATGTGTGATTTCAAGTTTTGGATTTAGCTTTTATTGTTATCTTGTATCTATCAATATTTTCCAAGTACATGCTTTGGAGTCTTATCACTTGGAAGGGATAATCTTATGACCCGTGGGGCCGTGGAGCAATCCACATCGACCCGGTAGGGCCGGCCTCCGAAGTTGACCTTTTGACCTTTGATACTTTGATTCCTTGTCGGTCTTTTATTATTTCCTAAACAAAGACAACAATTATTTTGTATCAAAGTAGGGGATCATACTTTTTGATTACTTAATTAAGAACTAATCTGTAGTTTAAACTTGGACTAATTAAAGGCTTACACACTAGATATTTGGGATAACTTCTTTGAAAAGGTGCTTGCGAGTGCTATGTAGTGCTTTTCATTTTACTTTTAATTAACGCGCGTGCAATGAAAGCTAATTAAAGGACTTGAAATCTCTTAACCCATTGGAAATAATTGCATTACTTTTTCTTTTGGAAATTCTGGATTTTGATTGTTGTACTTGTCTCCCGTATTCAGGACAGAGTTAGACTAGTTCTTAATAGGGTGAAGTAGGCAAATACCCATAATTTATATAATAGTAAAAATAAATACCCAAACTTTTGAAGTAATTGAGTTTCTAGTCAATTTGTGAATTACTTGCACATGCTTTTGGTAACTAAGTGAATTACCACCACTTACCACTGTGTAAGTAATTAATTGATTATTTGGGTAATTGATCATTCACTATAATTTCTCTTCTTTTAATATATATCTATTTTTGCTCTCAAGAGAGCCCACCCTAATCTTCTCCCAAATAAGTTTAATCTAATTACTAATACTTACTTTATCTAAGTAGTGAACCTTTGCTCAAATTAAGACTTGGAAAGTGAAATTGGAAAAATGTAGTTATGCCTTTTCATTCAAGACCGATAATTCGCACGTGCCAAATTATCGCTTAAAGGCTTTTTTTTTTCTTTTTTTTGGAATTCTGCATATTGATTATTGTCCCATTTTATACTACATTCTGTTAAGGAATGGAGTTATTGTCTTCAAGGCGAAGGACAAATATTGCTTTCTTTTTTTTTTTTACTTGGTGTAAAATTTTTGCATATTTATTTTATACTCCAATCGCTTGTTGTCCCATTTTGATTATTGTCTCCATTATTATAGGATGAGCTTATGGCATGGTGGTCTATTACCTCAAGAAATGGTGACAAAATTCCTTCGGAAGAGGAGTTGAGAACAAAGGTAAAGAGTAAAAGAATGTTAGGATTTTAACACCAATTATTTATTAAATTTCAAGCCCATATACATTTAAGTTAGTTTCAATTACTACAGAGTGATTAAGAAAATAATATATATATATATATATATTTAAAAAAAAAAAAGCTTAGCTGATTGATAAATTGTACATTACTTCTGATTATTTTTACTATTTTTTTTTACTCTCTCTATTTTGCGGATTCGAAAGTTTTCTATGTAACACTAAGAAACGAATTGCAACTACTGTGAGTGAGTTTTCTATTTTGTGAGTGAGTTTGGAAGAATTCTTTAATTGCGGTTGCCATTTGTTTACTGCTTAGGAAGGTTAATTAGTTTCAGCAAAGTTGATATTTTATAGTGAAAACAAAGATATTACAATTTGAAAAGTGTGAATGCCTCTTTCCATTTCAGATTTACGACTATATCACAATCAAATACCAAAAGCAACAAACGACATTGAGTTTAGCAACTAGAAGAAAATAACGAAAACGACGTGGTCTAGGCTCTGATTCCAAACGACACCCAAACTGATAAACGACACAAATAGCATCTAATTGCTATTGCCTTATTTTGAATTGATAAACGGGCTCAACCCTAACACAACAAACTAACATTGCTATTTGGTAAATGAGACAAGGAGTGGAATTTGATTTTATAATTTGGTTGGTTAGTAAAGGGAGTAGGATTTGATTAGACAATCTTTGTTTCATGTTTGGTGTGTGAAATTGAATAAGATAGTACTTTCTTGACAAAATAATTGTATTTGGATTATTTAACCTTGAAAAGGTGGGATATTATGTGATAAAGTTAAAAAGGTTATCTCACTCTATTGATAGTGGTTAGTGGTTGTTTCCTTTATCATTAAAAGTGAAACCCAAACCCAAAGTAAAGTTCTCAATATTTTGGAATGGTCTAATTATATATACAGAGAGAGAATCATTGATGAAAAAAAAATACCGAAATTTTGGTTTTCTTGAACTACCGAAACAAAATTACATGTTATTTAATCTTTGTGTAAAATATCAAAAAATATATATTTCGATAGAGTTTTGGTCGTTTTGATTTCAGTGAAAGTTTAGTTGTTTTTGTAGAAAATACGAGTAAATTTTAGTGAAAGTTCATAATTTGTTTTCTTTTTTTTTTTTAAACAAAATTATTCCTTTTTTTTTCATGTTTAAATTGTTGATCATTTTATTCGGTGTTAAAAAGATCATTTTATTATAATATATATTAGGGTTATCTACATAAACGCCCCCCAATGTTGTGCTATTGTTGCAGTTTGCACCCTAATGTTTAAAAACTATCATTCTTGCCCCCTAAAGTATTAAAAACTTATAGATATGCCCCCTCTGTTACAATTTGTAAAAAAAATAGATTAAATTAATAGCATAACATTATTCTGTTGGCACCTGTATAATTTTTAAAGATCAACTGCCTTCAAATTAAGAAAATTATAGTAATTAATTCTATATTTATTTTCACAAACACCCCCTTATGTCGTCTTTTCTTCTCAAAATGCACCTCGATCTTTTAAAATTTTGTATTCATACCCTTAAAAAATTGTACAGGCACCAACAGATTAATATTACGTAATTAATTTAACCCATTTTTGTTACAGATTATGACAGAGGGGGCAAATCTATAAGTTTTTAATACTTTAGGGGGCAAAAATGACAGTTTTTAAACATTAGGGTGCAAACTGCAACAATAGCACAACATTGGGGGGCATTTATATAGATAACCCTATATATTATGACATCAATATGGCTTGAATCAAACTAGAACTCCCACATAGAATTTTTCTTCATTTGTGTGTTAATAAATTAATTGTAATGTAATTTATCGTATTTGTTAATATATTACATTTGTTGTGTGGCTTGTTCTTTCAGTTGATGTTGTATAATTGTATTTAATTAGCATTATCTTGAAGTTTGAATAAAATCTCTATTAAAAAAAAAACATGATTTCATTTTTTTTTTTTACCTATAATTCTACCGAGATCAATAATATCTCACTATTAATTCTAAAGGACCAATATTTTTAATGTATTAATATTGGCCCATATATAATTCAAAAGTATTTCAACCATAAAAAGAGTTGCAATTTTAAATACAAGATCATATTAAATGGTCGTTCAATCTTGAGCAGAAATTTATCCAATTTTATTCTAGAATCATGCCCACAAAGTAATAGGTCTGCTTTATACATACCCGAAAACTTTTTCTTTATTTTTGTTCTCTGAATGTGAAAAATTCTACAGGTCCTTAACTAAAATCAAAGCATCAAATGATGTTAAGTTTCATTTGAACATAAAATGAATGGTTATCACTTAAAACTCAACTAAATATATATAAAGTGCAAGTCAAGTTATCAAAGCATTAAATTTATAAAATTTTGTATGTGCACTATATATAAGGGTGAAGTAGGCAAATATCCAGAATTTATATAACAATAAAAATAAATACCCAAACTTTTGAAGTAATTGAGTTTCTAGTCAATTTGTGAATTACTTGCACATGCTTTTGGTAACAAAGTGAATTACCACCACTTATCACTGTGTAAGTAATTGCATCTTTTGGGTAGTTAGATACATTTTTCAAAAAATTGGGTAATAACTTACATTAAGTTTTAAAAATTGGGTATTCACTATAATTTCTCTATATATAATGAGAGAATATTATACAGGTTTTCTTGCTGGATGATTATATCATACAGGTTGATGTTAGATTAAAAAAAAATGATGGCGATGTTGCTCACAGTAGATTATCTAAAGCACATATATCCTAATATATATACCTTGCTCTTCAAATCAATTTCAACAATTTAAACCCTTTTTGTTGTAAATATCTAAATGATCTATTTCAAATATATATATATATATATATATATATTTAAATGATCTAACCAGGCTGGCAATTCGTGTCACGTGTCGTGTCTTAATTGTGTCTAATAAACTTTGGGTGGACCCAGACACGATCTATTTATTAATCATGTCTGAAGAGAAGACTCAGACACGGCCTATTTAAATATCGTATTAATTGTGTCACCAAATTACGACTCATTTATAAGTCGTGTCTAATTGGGTTTAAATAGTTCGTGTCACTCTTGTGCCTATTGACTCAATTAACTATATTCGAGTTTAAATCAACAAATTTTTAATGGTTTTTTGTAAATCTTTTTTTTTTAATAAAGACCTAATCTTGATAATGTATTTAATTATGACAATAATTCTTATGTCATGCGGGTGAAAATTATTAAATAATAAATGAATAATTTTAAATACATGTAAATGGGTGTTTATTTATTTATAATTAATTTAATAATTGTGTCTTAGCGGGTCTTATCGTGTTATCGTGTTCATGTCGTGTTTATTGATTATTTAATCGTGTTAATCGTGTCCGACCCGTTAAGACCCAGACGCATTAAAAGAGGACTTCGACCCGCTAACTTCCTGTTGTGTTCGTGTCGTGTCTCGTGTTTGGACCCAAATTACCAGCCCTAGGTCTGACACTATATTTAAAATCATTATGACCATTAATATTATTAGTAGTGATAATAGTTACTCTAAATAGGGCCAGTTAAGCAATTAGCTATTTTAAATGAAAAATTTGAAGGATTTAACCATAGTTTTACGAAATTAAAGATTTAATCATAACATGTAACATTTTATGTTACATATGTAACATATATACGTGTAAAAAGACATTACATGTAATGTTACACTTTTACACGTATATATGTAACATGTAACATAAAATGTTACATGTTATGACTAAATCCTTAATTTCGATATTTTAGGGCTAAATCCTAAAAAATTACCCAAAATTTTGGTTAAATGCCTAAAAAACTCCTCTAAATAAGGGATTAATAGTTAAAATAATTTTAAATAATTCCAAATCATACAAAGACAATAAAATATTGAGAAATTATAGTGAATTCTCAATTTTTAAAACTTAATGTAAGTTATTACTCAATCTTTTAAAAAATATAACCAACTACTCAAGTAATTCAATTACTTACATAGTGAGAAATTGTGATAATTCACTTAATTATCAAAAATATGTACAAATAATTCACGAATTGACTAAAAACTCAATTATTTCAAAAATTTAGATATATATTTTTATTGTTATATAAATTTCAGGTATTTCCTTACTTCATCCTAAAATATTCTAGTAATCATTCCGTGGCATTACAAACCCCAATATTGGATACATCAATTAATTCCACTAGTAGTACTATTACTTGTGTGAACACACCCGTAATTATGAAGAGTTAAGACGAATAAGAGCAAGTCTGAGAAAGGAAAAAACAAATCCCAAGTCAATGAATTAATAAGCATTACTGATCAAGACTTCATGGCAAAGTATGTCGCTGATTATTATTCATTTAAACTACTTTTTTTTTTTTGGTTAATAAAGCACATGGCCTTTATGACAAGAACATGCAGGCCTAATTAAATTAACTCATCATGCGAAAAGCAAGATTTTAGGAAATGAAGCATGATTCGTAATATATACATATTAATTGTGTAAACAGCCAAAAAAAAAAAAGAAAAAAAAAGGTGCTTGGTAATATAAGATAGATGCCCCTAAATTATTTATATGCATATAGAAAATTATAATAAATGGCCAAGTGTTTTAAATTATAAGAAAATAGTCTTATAAGATATTATGTTTAAAATATGATTATTTTCTTAACTTTTTAAAACATAAAGACTTATTCAATTCGACCTATTTTTATAACTCATATATATATATATATATATTTGGCCAAATCTACTCTTTTATGCTCTAATATAATAAGATAAAAGGGTGGTGTAACAATATAAAAGAGTGATACAACTAATTTGAAATAATCTTACATAATCCATATATATATATTACTAGTTACTGCATTGACATACCAATTATTATGAACCGGCTGCCATATAAATATTTTGTAGTAAAAATATTGTCAGAAGATGATCGTCAGTTTCACTTTTTAAAGTTTTAATCCGTCGGTATAGAATTAATTAATATAAAAACGTACGTTCCCACATAAAACTATTCATATTGTAGATACAGGTACTAGTGTTTAATCGTATTAAATCGAACAAGTGGATATAATAAATAAGTAACAAATATCGTGCATGCATTCACAGCTGATACACCCAACTCATTTATTTTATTTTTTAATTGTTTAGGTTCAATGAGAGGATGGGCATGACATATTATTATATTATGTATCATATTTAATTGGTTGTAGGGCCTCCATAGACGGATGATCTACTTATTAAGAAAATAATCAGTGTTTACAAAATAATTTTAAAAAATAGCAACAGTTTTAAAAAAATTTAAAAATTAGTCATTTCAGAAATTTTTTACAGAATTTCTGACACGTGTCAGAAATTTTTAACAATAATTTTATGTATAATTTTGTTATTGTTAGAAATTTCTTACATATATTATGGTTAGTTTTTAAATTTTTTAAAACTGTGGCTATTTTTTAAAAATGCACAGTCCAAAATGGTTATTTACCTAACTGACCCTTATAATAATTGAAGAAGACTTTCAAATAAATTATTCACATGCTCCTTTGAATTTATAAGATTTTATTTTGTACCTATAATTGAAGAAAATTTTCAAATAAATCTTTATTTGTCCTATTAAACTCTTTAATTATATTTATGATTTTGCCTAAAATTTTTTATAAAAATTTTCAATTTCATCCAATATAATTTATAATATAAGGTATTAGTTTTTTTTCAATTTATCTCGATAATTTTTATATAATTTTTTGCTCCCGTTGGGTTAGAATTCTAGATCTGTCCCCGGTGGCTACAAAAAGTTAGCTAAATATAATATATTATTAATGTGCCAAAAGAGGGGGATTCCTAAAAACTCCCCTATTTCATAATTCTTTTATGTGCGAGCAATCATTTCTTACTGTTGTGGATAAGAAGCTATAATTAAAATTTTCAGAACAATTTAATTCCGGTCTCTCGAAAGAAACATGCTACATAATAATAAATTATAAAAGATTATTTAACAAGTAGTCATTTTTAAGGAAATTTTAAGAAAATATAGCCACTTTTTAGAAAATTATTTTAAAAAGATAGTCACAGTTTTCAAAGTTTAAGGAAATATCAATTTCAGAAATTTATTACCTTGGTGAGAAAATTTCTTATAAAAATTTTATGTGTAATTTTATTATGGTAAGAAATTTCTTACCTGTGTAAAAAAAAAAAAAAAAAACTTTTTATGAGTAGTTTTTAAATTTTTTGAAACTGTGACTATTTTTTTAAAACACACCATTCAGAATAACTATTTACTTAACTGGCTTTTTTTTAATGATATTTAAGCAAAAAAAAATATTTTTTATAATTAAGAAAAAAGTCATTCCTTAATTACGTAATTATGTAATTTTATTTTTATATTTTTTATTCTTAAACTAATGACTAATTTCTTAACTTTAAAAAAACATTGACTATTTTCTTAACTTTTTCAAAACAAATATCAAAATGACAAGACGAAGAACAATTGTGTCAATTGAATTCACTATTTCTTTAGTTACTTTCATTTGGTAAAACAAAACATTTAACAACTTACCTTGTTTTTAGTAGGCAACTCTGTCAAAGGCGTATTTAAAACAAAAAACAAACAAAAAGAACACTTTAATGATACCATTATGAATTGCTTTATTACCTTTGAAAAGAAAACACTCGAATAATTGTGTACTATCTATTTGATGATATCATGTTTTTAAATAGGATATTTAGCACCTATGATCACTATACTTTAAGACTTTATACACTTTGGTCCCTTAGTTATTTTTATAGGCTTTTAAGGTCCTAACTTTTTAATTTTTAGTAAATTTAATTTGTACTCATCTATTTTAATTAAATTACTAACAAAATAACACATATATCACTTGAATTAGGTTGTACAGAAATTATAGTGAATTCCTAATTTTTAACATCTAATTTGAATAATTATCCAATTTTTTGAAAAATATAACAAAATACTCAAGTGATTCAACTACTTACATAGTGATAGCTGATGGTAATTGACTTAGTGACCAAAAATATGTATAAGTAATTAACAAATTAACTAGTTACTCGATTACTTTAAAAAATTTGGTATTTTTTATTATTGTATAAATTTTGAGTATTTTTCTATTTTACCCAAGTTCTAATAACATGAAATAAAATTAGATAGATCAAACTCACATTAAATTTTACAATTAAATGAAAATTTTCTAAGCCTTTTGAAATGTATTCTTCAATTAAATAAGTAATTATGTAATCTTGACTCATATTACTTATTTTCATCTAATTAGAAACTAATAAAAATGATATATGTTCAATTTTGATAGTAATTTAATTAAAATTGACGGATAAAAACTAAAGTTATCAAAGCTTAAAAATTAATTTAAAGACTATAAGTGTCTATAAAAATAACTCAGGGATCAAGGTATATAATGTCCAAAAGTTCAAACATATAGATGTCAATTCCCTTTAAAAATCATTTTTATACGTTGTTAAAAAAAATCAACAACCTTGCATTTTTTTTAGTAAAATATCTAGTGATAAGTTGATTTCTTTTATTTCGAACTTTGTTAAAATTCATCAACTAACCAAACGAGACATAAAAAGATGAACCAGAAAAAAACTATCCAAAAAAATCAAGAATCTAACCATCAACCACTCTATTACTAGATCGAAAGATTGTTTGACAAACACTATTTTTGAGCTAGTTTGGAATTTGTTGTAACTCTTGTAAAAATTGATGTTAATCATGCTATAAGAAATATAATGTATACGGTAAAATTAGATTTTGTAGCAAAAAATATGAAAAAGAGATTTTTAGAAATAAGAGATTGGAAGTACAGTCTAAATGTTAAATCTTAATTAATTCTACATAATTAATATTTAAAAATAAATAAATAAGTAAAATGTAGAATTTGAATTGTGAAACATTAATCAAAGTTTCATTTGAAGTGCTATAATTTTATTATAATATAAGAAGGGCTAGTGATCTGAACTCTTTTAAATATTTTTCAATTAAATGGTGACAATTTATTTGCCGTTTAAAGATGATATAAAACTATGATTTCTTAACTAATATTATCTCTATTATTTTATCCAATCAATAGTAGTAAAACACTAAATTCACTTTTGATTATTCCATCTTTTAACGCCTTGTTTGATACTCATCCAAATGTTCTCATTCTCTTTTTTTTTTTTTATCTTAATTCCAATGTAATATTATTAAAATCTCAACAAATTAAACTATTTCAAAATTTAAAAAATCAACAACCATTCTAAATAACTCATTTGGATGGTTTTTCCAAACAAGATGTTAATACTACTAAAAGTGCATCTTTCATGTCTTACCGTTTTTATTTGTCATTACTTTAAAATAAATTTGGCTATTGAACTAACCATAGAAGAAAAAGGGAACTTCTTTAGTAGTTTTTTTTTTGGGTGAGTTGCAAAAATAGGCCAAAATTAAATGTTTATTTTAAATGATAGCCTGTGTTTTAAAAAATTAAAAAAATAGCCATGTTACGAATTGTATAACAGAAAAGTGTCACACAAAATATAACAGATCTATAAATATTTGTAAAATATTATTTAACACTTTAAAAAATAATGAGTAAAACTTAAAGTGTTACAAAATATCTTACAAATATTTATAAATGTGTTATAGTTTGTGTGACATTTTTCTGTTATACAATTTGTAACATGGCTAATTTTTAATTTTTTGAAACATGGGTTGGACTTTAAGATGTGAGGCCCACTAAAAAGGTAAATTTGACGATCCAGAACGATTTTTCTCATCATAAAAAAACCCACCACATATTTCTCCAAGAAAAGAGCCAATAGCCAAGCGAAAAATTAAAATAAAAAATCCTTACAATACGGAAAGCGGAAACACTTCAAACGGATCTGGTAACCATTAGTGTATCTGTTTTGTGCGAAAACGATTTTATCCATTGATACTGTTTGAAACCAAGTTTTTTTTTTTGGTGAATTTTAGGAACCGTTGGATGGCTAATCCAATAGCCCACAGATAAATAAATAAATACAAATGAACAACAACTCTTCCCTTTCTCCTCTCTTTTTTCCTATTTAACCCCATTCCCACCCTATTTTTTCCTGCACATCAAAATTCTCTACAATTTACAATTTCATTTTAAGAATTCTCTATATAATATTAGTAATATTATACAAATATTTATATAGTACTTAAATTATTATCAATTATTTAGTTAATTATCTACATATTATTATTTATAGATAATATGGATCAAGAGCAAACTCTGATGTCTCGACGATGTCACATAAGGTGGGAGACCTTCTCGACCTGACTATATGGAGACAAATTTAATGAAGGCATCACTATCTCTGGCCCAAACTCTGGTGGATGACTGAAGAGCTGCTCCTGATGCAGACGAATGTGGCATCGAGTACTTGTTTGATTCTGCCCTCACAGTATCTTTATCACGTCCAAAGAGAAAGAAACTAACTGACGAGGTGTTAAAATCCTGCCATCATACGTACGAAGACCTCAGGGATGGGACGTTTTTGTGTTGTGCGTATTGCTAGATATGCAAGAAGAAGTTCAATGTAGTTTCAACTCATAGGACGTTGAGTCTTAGGAAACACGATAGATGGTGTCAAAGGGAACATGCGACCGTCGCGACAACACAAGCACGAATGGAGCAAGCACAAATGTTTCATATTCTCGCGGTGATGAGGAGCACACAATTGTCGAGATTATCCAGGACCTCTTCAAGTCCTAGCTCCCAAAATATAGAAGTTGAGAAATATCTTAAAACTACTTAGGTCCAGATGTTCGTAACCAATTCTGATGTTCTCAAGTGATGGAAGGAAAACCAAGCAACATTTCTGATTCGATCACGTTTCACCTGCGTATGTACTAAGTGTGTTCGTTTCGACAGTGTTATTAGAGGCAGCCTTTAGTTCGTTCAGAAGAAAATCATAAATGAATGATCCTTTGCTGAGCCATCATTGAAAATAGTAGAATGATGTTTTTTTTTTTTTTTTTATATTCCTTAATTTTTATATTATTTTATATTAAAAGACCTAGAGCTTATATCATTCCTTAATTTATTTAATTTCTATAATTAATTAACTAATCACATTAACTTATAGTAAATATAAAAACATTATAATAAAGGCAAAAATATTTTATTTTAAACCGTACAAAACATACTTTTAATTTTATTAAAAAATATTTTACAAAAAAAAAAAGTAAATGGAAAACGGGTTTTGTATCCGTTTCATATTGTAACTATTTTTAGCGAGTACAAATAACTAGTCCTGTAAAAACAATGACAATTACCTTTTTTTTTTTTTGTACCAGTTAGCTTTTTATTATTTTTTTTCTTATGGTTTATGTTGAAAAATATTTGCGATAAATGACATTTCCATTATTGCATTAAAGGTTATACAGTTACCGCAAATTTCAATAACGATAAATATAGCTATTTTTTACCAAATTTTTAAGACTACAAATAACCGTTTATTTGTTATTGTTAAAAACCGGATACGAAACTCATGTTTTCGGGCGACAAGTCGCCTATTGAAAGAGTTCTTGAGCTATTGCGAATATTTAAACTTTCAATTAAAATAAAAATAAAAGAAAATTTCTTTTCTGGATTTTTTTTTTTGTGAAAATAATTTTGGATCGTCAAATACTTTTTGAATAGACCATTTTTATTTTATTTTATTCAAAATGTGGACGTTATATTTAAAAAAGACAGTTATTTTTCAAAAACAAAAACAAAAACTCATTGGAAAATAAAAATAAAATATGATTGAAGAAAAGCACAAATTCTTCGTTCTGGCGGGACCCACTTTACTTTTTTAATATTAAAAAAGGACAGTATTCATAAAATATTACAGGCATTGACCCTCCAACTTCGCTAATTTTCACGACTCATCCTCCAGTCTGGCAGTCTCTCACCATTGCTCTGCTATATAGCTCAGCTCAGCTTCTCTCTCTGCGACCGAGCTTCGCTTCTCGTTTCCTTCGATGCACACGACTGACGACACGCATATATACACCTATACATACACACATACAACCTCTCGACCGCGTTGACGAAGAAAGAAGATGCATCAACATGGTAATAAACGAACCAACGAAACTCAAAGACCTCCATTCTCTCTCTCTCTATGTCTCTCTCATAACGATTTTCCTTGTAGATGGTACAGCCAGAGCGACGAAGCTTCTGGCTGCGTCGCTCGTTGGATTCGCCGCCGCGACGGTCGCCGTCGCCGCGTGTAGCCGGCGGCGCCGGAAAATCGCGCCGCCGGAGAGGGAGGATCGCCGGCGCACTCTCACGCCGAAGCTCGACCAGACGGAGTCCGGCCGCCACCAGCTCGAGAGGTTTTCGCATTTCGTCGGTGGGTCCCGATGTTCTGTAAATCCCTGCCAAATGACTCGATGTTTCTCGTGATTGATTTTCCATGGATTATACACGAGTTTGTTTGTTTTTTTGTTTTTTTTTTTTGTCTTTTTTAGTCAATAATCTCGAGGACGATTTTCGTTTTTTAAAATCTTTTTGGGGGTCGAAATCGAGGGGCAAAATAGTCAGTTGGAAAGCCTAAGCATGCATTTTGTTTCCTGGCATCAAACAGGTCTGCTTGGATTTTCAATTTTATGCTATTAATACAAGAAGAGAAGAAAAGAGAGAAAAAAAAAAAGAGATATAAAATAAAAGCTAGACGATGTATAACCAGATCTTGAAAATTAAAATCATAATCATGAAATTTTTTTTTTTTGGCTCTGAATCGAAGTGGGTTTTGGCATATTTTCTTTTGTTGATTTTTTTTTTCTTTTCTGGATTGCTTGGTTTTTTTCTCGAGGTGTTGAACAAATCTTGAAATAAAACCGTAACTGGGTTTTTGTTTGTTTGTTTTTGTTTGTTTTTTTTTTTTTTTTGGCTGCTCTGAATCAAGAAGGGTTTGGTTTATTTACTTATGTATTTATTTGTTGTGACTGGACAGCTAGGCAAGTGGGATTTTCAGATGGGAGTGAGTGCGTAGAGCTGTGCAAATTAGCAATTGAGTATTTGAAAAATCCCAAAGCGTGTGAAGAGAAGATATGTGAATTATTTGCTGATGAAGAAGATGTCAAGTCTCTCTATGTCATGTTGGTTGAAGAGTTTGAGACTTGTATTCTTAGTTACTTTGCATTTCATTGGTCCCAAGCTTCCATTATGATTACTCAGGTAATAATATTTCTCAAGTTTATCAATGGGTCTGCTGTTTAAGAAGGGAAAATTTTATACAAAAGAAGAAAACTATGTATTTAGGGGAAAAAAAAAGAGAGAGAGAGAGAGAGAGAGAGAGAGAGAGAGAGAGGGTCTGCCGATTGCAATTTATGGACTTTTTTTTTTTTTTTTTGGGTTTATAGAGTAGAGGGATATGTATCTGTAAATATGATTAAGAATCTGTAAATATGATTGTGTGTGGATAAGTATGTATTTGTTTATAATATTATTATAATCGAAATTTAATACTGATATTTATTTGGCTGAGCACGTGCAGATTCTTAATGAAGAGTCCGAAAAGAAAACAAAGCTCAAGGACTTGGTTTTAGCTGCTACTAGGTAGAGTTTATTTTTCTCCTCATTTATTTCATATCTCATGGTAATATACTAATATGCATATAAATAGTTTGGAGGATTATTTAGCGGGGGTCGTTGGGGAATAATTTTATATCGTCAAAATTATTTGTTTAATGACCTCATATTTATAAAATTTAAATGTGATGATCCAACAACGTTTTTCACCAAAGTAGACGGGTCACACACCTGTTTTTAGGGTTTTTCTTTTTTATTTTTCTTTACTAGAAATGCATTTTATAACCCATTGCATAAGAATCCAAATCACAAGTCTTAGTACCGTAAGAGAATATAAAGTAAAAAAAATTTGATTATCCAAATAGGCCCTTAGTTTACTTAAAAGGTAACAATTGTCAAGCCAAAAAGGCTAAAAAATAAAGATAACATAGATAGTGGCTATTTTGATAGTTGGTTACAATTTTTTTTTTTTTTTTTTTGCAAATTGATAATTGCTTGGTACCACTGTTTTTAGTGCTCATGTGTTCACTCGCTCTAATACAAATTGCTTAATGGCATTTGTCCACTAACAAGTTGACGTAACAGCTCATGAAAAAAAGACAAAAACAAACAAACTTGTACCACGAGCAAAAAAAAAAAAAAAAGATAAATAAATCTTGTACCAGTGACTTCCAATTAAATGCCAAGGGTAGTTGGAATTGCAATTTGAATAAATTTTTTATTGGGTGAAATAGGTAAATACTTTGAATTTATATAATAATAAAAATAAATACTTAAATTTTTGAAATAATTGAGTTCCTAGTCAATTCGTTATTTATTTGCATATATTTTTTATAACTAAGTTAATTACTATTATTTATCATTGTGTAAGTAATTGAATAACTTGGGTAATTGATTATATTTTTTAGAAGATTGGGTAATAATTTAAATTATGTGCTAAAAATTAAGCATTCACTATAATTTCTCTTTTTTATTTTATTTATATCAGGTTGTTAGTAATTATACTAATAAAAAGTCAAATTTTAGCTAAGTTTTTATATAGTAAACTGTGGTTTAAATTTATATCTAAATGAGCCCTATACTATTATTTTCAACTATTTCGCTTGGGCTAATGAAAGCATTGTAGCGAAGATTAGAGAAATTTTGCTCCGGAATAGAGATTGGCATCAAAACATTGCAAGCCCAACCAAATGGTGTAGACTCTGGAGAAATTTAACGAACTCTTACTAAAGAGAGATATTTATATAATACGCAAGAGCTAAAGCTCAGGAGTGAAAAGTCACGTGACCAAACGAAAATCATATTTAGTTAGACGACAAAAAAACTTAAAAAACTTGTGGATTTTGAAAATACCAAATTAAACCATTTGTTTTTTCTTAATACTTAGAAAACCCTATGTTTATTAATGTGGATCATTAATATACCCTTTTAGGAAAAACTTTCAATAAATTCACATAAATTGTCTAAAATAACTTGAAGTCTGTTTCCAAGAGATGAACTCTGCTTTGCCAATGGACTTGTTTCCGAGTCAAGCAAGTCAGATTTCACCCCCATAACTCAGAAGAAGAAACATCATGAGATTTCATTTGAATAGCTATATAATTATTATGCTCTCAACCATTGTGCTTTTTGTTATTTTGATAATTTTGCAGTGGTATTGGTAACGTAACTAACTTCATGTAGCATACCGTCTACGTCCAAAACTAAGGAAATGTTTGGTTATTTTGAAGACTTTGTACATGGTTGTATATTCTATTAAATTTTCTAATTTTTTTTTAGATTTTGTTTTTGTTTCGTTGAAATATTTAATTAACTGCTTGAAATAAAATATTAGATAATTTTTTTTGGATGCAGAGATTGTTAGTCTGTGTCATGAATGGTAATATTGTCATTTATAATAAAATTATACCTTTGATCTAATTAAATTCATCACTTGGGTTTATTATTATTATTATTTTTTTTTTTATCTATTTAAAAAAAATATAAGGTTTCATCATGGAGGGTTTAATTTGGTGTTGTAAAAATGAAACATGGATTTTTTTAAGTTTTTTTCTCTAAAGTTAGATCATAGAGACCCTTAAATTAGTAATTAGTGCACAAAACAAAGGAGGCGTGGGAAAGAAGAAAGAAATACCTTAATGTTTTCAAGAACCTTTCTGGGGCTTAAAATTGGTGAGGCAATGAGAAGATACAGACTTGATTTGGATTGTCCAAGGCAGACATTGTTCTGGATTGATGAATTGCTTGGGGGTTATGTTTTGCCAGGAAACAGAGATTTGAGAGAGTGACCAAAGACCTAAAGGTGACAAGGGCGTTCTCTACATTGGTTGAGGAAATGAAGGCAATTGGCGGCAGCAGCAGGGGAGAATCCGAGTGCACGGATGTGATGGTGCCCGCAGCCCTTAGCGAGAGGAGCCCGGTGCTACTCCTTATGGGTGGTGGGATGGGGGCTGGCAAGAGCACTGTCCTTAAAGACATTCTGAAAGAGTACTCTATATCATTTATTTAGTCATAAGATGTTCTGAAATAACTTCAAGATGTTTCATATATTGTACTTGATTCTAACATTCACTTTTTTTTTTTTAATTCTAACATCCACTTATTGGTTAATTAACTTTATTGTCTTTGGCAGGCCATTTTGGGTAGGAGCTGAAGCAAATGCAGTGGTTGTAGAGGCAGATGCTTTCAAAGAGAGTGACGTTATTTATAGAGCCCTTAGCTCTATGGGTCACCACAATGACATGCTTCAAACTGCTGAACTGGTAAAATACATACATACATATGTATAGATATAGTTGCAACAAATTTGGAAGCAAGTTTATCGGCCTTTCCTTCTGCAAGATTTGCCCATGTAATTTAAAGATGTTTGAAGAAAATGCTCGATATCAAGTGGTTTTTATTGATGATCTAACACGTGAATTTATGATGGCGCTTGATATCTTAGGTGCATCAATCGTCCACCGATGCTGCATCATCGTTGCTAGTAACGGCACTGAACGAAGGACGGGATGTTATAATGGACGGTACACTTTCCTGGGCACCATTTGTGGAGCAGACAATTGCAATGGCAAGGAATGTTCACAAGCACCGGTATCGTATGGGGGTAGGCTACAAGGTGGCTGAGGACGGAACCGTTAGTGAAATGTACTGGGAGCAATTGAGCAAAGAAGAAGAACAAAAGGAAAATGGATCGGAGGCACAGAAGAGAAAGCCATACAGAATTGAGCTGGTTGGAGTGGTTTGTGATGCTTACATGGCTGTAGTTAGAGGAATCAGGTTTATCTATGCTTTATCCAAATTTCGACCAAACAATTACAACTAACTCTATTTTTTTGTTCCTTTCCAATTGCTAATGTTTGTTGAATGGAAACAGGAGAGCCATAATGGTTCATAGGGCAGTGAGAGTGAATTCCCAATTGAAATCCCACCAGAGATTTGCAAGCTTATTCACTAAATATTGCCAGCTTGTGGATAATGCAAGGCTTTACTCTACCAATTCTGTGGGAAGCCCACCAAAGGTAAATGCAAATCCCATCCCTATAGCTTCATTTGGTATCTGTCAGACTGTCACAACTTAGTGATAAGTTATGGGCATTAGCCAATAAATTTTATGAAAAACTCTGATGGTGATGTGTGAAAACATGTGTGGTAATGAAATAGATAATAAAACATATGTTATCCAGATATAAATTGTCAATATATCTTATATCACCACTTGTAGGTCCATCCATCTAGCTCGGCCAAGTTAGATAACACTTTTCTTTTCAAAGGTTAAATGGAAAAATATAGATTTCAACATTTGTGGAGAGTGAGTGAATAGTAATGAAAAATATTCCGGAAATAGATGCAATCTATCTCTAATTTTGACAGCGGAAAGAGAGTGATATGAGGCTAGAAATCTATAGAGCTCTCCCTCTATGAGATGGCCCCACAACTCTTGCTCCAGCAACAGGCTAATTATCACTTGAAAAATGCCTTTTGGCATCACCAAACTAAGCTCGGGTGCCTCGCAACAGGTGGATCTATCACTAAAAGAGTGTGAATAAGTCCGCCTGCTGAGCTCGATGATTCTGAATAGTTTTGCACTCATCAAATACTGACAAGATTGTTCCCACGAAAAAAAAAAAATTTTGTTCAACTAGCTAGTGTGCGTATGTCATGTCATTAGAAATTTAAAGTACTTGATCATTTCAAGATTTTAAGGAAATATAAATACAGAACTTGAGTTCAAATTAGCGGTTTTTTAATGATACAATGCTTTTCATGCAAAACCTATCCAAGGAAGATTGTTTCAACTACATATGTTGTTGATGTGTTTGTTTATGCACATTTTCTATATCTGTATAATTAGCGTTGGCAGTGTTACGTGAAACATGTCATGGATTGTAACATTACCAATATAATAAGCCTGGATTTCCTTTATAGATACTTGCAATTTTTGAAATATTGAGGTTTGTTTGTTTTTGTTTGTTTTTGTTTTTGTTTTTTTTTTTGTTTTTTCTTAAATTCAGCTAATAGGATGGAAAGATGGAGCTAACAAGCTACTAGTTGACCCTGAAGAAATCGAATGTTTGGAAGTGATAAGCAGTTTGAACCCCGACGCAGAGTCCATTTACGAGCTCTACGCAGATCCAGAAACAATTTTCCGACCGGGTTCCATTTGGAGTGATCTCGTGTTGTCCCCTTTGAGGCCAATGCACCAGCAAGCTCTAAAGGCTGCAATTCAAAAAATCCAACTAAAAGCCTCTTGAGGTTTTGGATCATGGTTGAAAATCACATACATTTCTTTCTTCACTTTTTTTTTCTTCTCTCTCTTTTTATTTGTTTGTTGTTGTATTTGTGAAGACAACCTGGATTTTTGACTTGTAAAAAAAAATTGGCAATAAATGAGAATAAAATCAAATGCTACTCATACGCCGTTCATCGTTACAAAGTTACAATTCCATTCTATAACGAAAATAATTAGTACAATTTCACTTATAACTTCATGATAATTGTGTTTACTGTTCATTATAGTAACAGATATTTTTTGAATTTCTATAATCTTATGATTTACTGAATTAAAAAAATAAAATATCCATTTAATTGAATTTCTGTTGTTCTTCTAATCTCATCCCCATTATATCATGGAGAAGATTGAACTTCTTTTCTTGGTCATAGATTGTGTTAAAGTATATCAGAGTGGAAAAAAAATAAGCAAAGCATTAGAAGGGACTACAATCTACAATGCAGAAAATGAAACAACAAACGGAAAACGACGGGAGATAATTAAACGACAAGGAACGAGAGCAATGGTCAAACAATAATCAAGGAAAAATAAAAAATAAAAAACAACAATAGCCAGGCGAATAAAACAACGATATAGAAACGACAAGGAGTGAGTAGAAAAGTAAAATAAACAACTGTATTGAACTTAGATGAGAAAGCATTTAAGGAAACGGGGAAAAAAAGGAAAACAGAAGCGAAAAACGATGAAAAGTCTTTTTTGCAGAGAAAAAATATGGCATGAAAAAAGAAAAAGTGAATTAAGCTTAAAATCGTCCAAAATGTCGTTTTCAGCTTAGACGTCGTTTTGACATTTTATGTCGTTTTTAAGAATTGGTGCCGTTGACAGATTTCCATGTTCGGTGTTTACATTGCTGACGTTTTCTGATTTCATGTCGTTTTTGTACGTTGATGTCGTTTTTCGTATTTCATGTTGTTATTTTAGTATTCTTGTCGTTTAAAGAACTTATGTCGTTTTCAGATTTCATGTTGCTTTTGTGGTTTGCCCATTCGGGATTTCGTGTCGTTTTCTCGTATTGTTGTCGTTTTCAGATATTATGTCGTTTGTCTATATTTGTCGTTTTCCAGATTTCATGTCGTTTTTAGGCATTATTGTTGTTTTCAAATTTTTGTCGTTTATAGAATCGCTGTCAATTTATGTCACCGTTGTCGTTCTTTTTTATTTTATTTTATTTTAATATTGGAAACATTATAAAATATTATGTCGTATTGTTGACTTTTTATGTCGTTTGTCTATATATTTGTCGTTGTCCAGATTTCATGTCGTTTTTAGGCATTGTTGTTGTTTTCAAATTTTTGTCGTTTTTAGAATCGCTGTCAATTTATGTCACAGTTGTCGTCCCTTTTTTTTTTTTTTTTGATATTGAAAACATTATAAAATATCATGTCGTATTGTTGTCGTTTTCAGATATTATGTCGTTTTTCTATATTTTTGTCGTTTTTAGGCATTGTTGTTGTTTTCAAATTTTTGTCGTTTTTAGAATCGATGTCAATTTATGTCACAGTTGTTGTTTTTTTTTTTCTTTCTTCTTTTTTAATATTGGAAACATTCTAAAATATAGTTGCTTTTTTTTTTTTCGAATCTATTTTCTAGTAGCCTATCCAGCATAAAACAAAAACCCAAAAAATAAATTATTTTAATCATCTTAACAATAAATTCAAAAAAAAAAAAAAAAGAACAGTTCATCTAAACTACACCTTATTTACAAAAGAATTAAGAATCAGTAAGATAAATAGTTATTTTGAATTATGTGTTTAAAAAAATAGTCACAATTTCAAAAAATTTAAAAATTTGTCATAAAAAGTTTCTTACACATGTAAAAAATTTATGTCAATAATAAAGTTATACATAAAAATTACTTTTAGAAAATTGTTTACACGTGTAACAATTTTTGAAAGAGTTAGTTTTTAAATTTTTTGAATCTGTGATTATTTTTTAAATCAATTTCTAAAAAATGATAATTTTCTTAAAATTCTCGAGAACTAACAACAAATTATGGTATTTATTAGCCAGAGCATACACAAACAATATTAGGAAGAAGAAGAAAAAGACCACTACCCATTGGAGTCCAAATACATGAATTAAACACATACGTAGATATTATAGTATTATACATATATCATTGAGAAGGCGAAATTACAAACTAACAATTTTAGACTCATATATTTACATAACTACTGAGCTAAAAATTTATCAAATATTTTAATCAACTATAAATCTTGAATTAAAAGTATTAAAAATTCATTTA
Source organism: Boehmeria nivea var. tenacissima (assembly GCA_018132145.1). Lineage (NCBI taxonomy): Eukaryota > Viridiplantae > Streptophyta > Magnoliopsida > Rosales > Urticaceae > Boehmeria > Boehmeria nivea. The sequence continues at coordinate 12,518,630 of CM030883.1, forward strand.
ACGCACTTCTGGCTCTTTCATTTGCAATTTTAATATTACGAAATATTTTTTTTAATGTATAAAAAATTGTGCTGTTTCAACTTCCCTATATAACAATAGATTATTACTCGGGGTTATATAACTCATAAGTCATAACACATGAGAGAGATTTTGTCAGAAAAAAAATTTTGAGAGAGAGGGAATCCAAACTCTACACCTTTTGGTGATGACATGTTTGATGCGGATATGTGGATGTTCTTGCTCTTTTTTGACTTGAAAAAAAAAAAAAGAAAAGAAAAAGAAAAGAGAAAACGACACAAATATAATACGACAGCGAATCAGAAGACGACGAAAGAAATTATAAACAACAACTTAACTAAACGACACGGGAACAAATAAGTAGCAAACCGCAATGAAACAATTGGGCTAAACTGAGCACTGAGCCATAGAAATCATGGGCCCAAAAAATAGGCCCAATTCTTGATATCAAAGCCCATAGATACGTCGTCTTCAATCTTCACCACCTATATATATATATTCTAGGGTTTCTTTTCATAAAAACCCTCACAGCCGCGGCAAAATCGCACACAGATCTTCGTTCGTCACCGAAGCTAGGGTTTTCAAAGCTCTCAGCCGCAACAACAACAACAACAACAACCATGGTGAGACCAGAACCGAGTCAGATTTAGGTTTTCGTTTTCGCTCTCTCTTTCGCTTAACTTGTGTGTATCTATCGGTGTATCGCAGGCTGAGGTAGAGACCGATGTGGCCGTCGCCGTGCCAAAGAAGAGAACGTTCAAGAAGTTCAGCTTCAGAGGAGTCGATTTGGACGCTCTTCTCGACATGTCCACCGATGACCTTGTCAAGCTCTTCACTGCTCGTGCTCGCAGAAGGTAATTCGAAATTGTCCAAAAGAAAAAAAAGAAGTTATCTTTGGTTTTTCTTTTTTTGTTTTGTTTTGAATTTGGATTGAGAATGTTGTTTTTGGTTTGTGATTGAGAAGGTTTCAGAGGGGTTTGAAGCGCAAGCCCATGGCTTTGATCAAGAAGCTCCGCAAGGCGGTATTTTTCTGTGTCCTTTTGCTTCCTTTTTCTTTTAATAGATGTTTTATAGCATTAGTCTTTTTTCCCGCTAGATCTTGAACTTATTTTGGTGTGTTTTGTTTTATGTGTACTCTGTTGGTTAGGTTAAATGTGAATGGTAGTGAGCTTGTGATGAATTAGTTTTAGATTTTCACCTAAATTTATGGGATTTGAATTTGGAACCCTGTTTTCTGAATGTGGATATTTTGAATGTATCTGATAAGTTAAAATGTTAAAAAAATTTGTGATAGTGAAATTTTTTAAGAATATTTGTTTGTCAGTGAACATGTTAATAGTAGTTACTTGAGCCTGTAATTTCTCCCATATGTTTTGAGGTTCGTTTTTTTTGCAGACTGTTGTACTCATTGGATCTTGATATTGGTGTTAAATTCTCGTCAATGATATAATTATGCTCCTACAGGATCTCAAGTGCATAATCTTTCCAAGACTATGCTAAGTTGGTTGAATAGTTACATACTGTTTAGAAATCATCAGAATTAGATGAATATTTTTCTTTGCTTTATCTCATGATGGGCGATGCCTTTCTGTTTATGGGTTGTAACTAGGTCTCCTGTTTGTGATTTACTGGAAAATATAAATACTATCCTGAGGTTTAAGGATTGTCGCATGATACTTGATAACCACTTGGTTTGCTTGTCCTCATTTGATTTCTAGATTGGCACGCAGGACATGGTCCTTGTATTTTCGTTGTTGTACCCTTTTTTTGTTTTTCCTGAGAATTTCTTCCCATTTATATACCGTGGCTGCTTCTTTTTGGTAGGTTTAATCCGCTAATTAGTGATAAATACTAGAAACCTAAGCAACAAATTTCCCTGTTTGGTTGGATTTTCTATTTTAATCATTGCATATTGATGATATACCAATTCTTGTGCTGTCAGTCAAACTTGTTATTATCTGTGCTTGCGATTTCCAAAAGGTAGTTGTTGAGACTCTGCTACTGAATACATGTAGAGTAGTAGTTTGTTTGATGTGTAAATATATATGTATAAATGTTTATGTTTGTGTATATTAATTCTGTTATGTATAAATGTCTATGTTTATGTATATTAATTTTGTCAGGATCAATCAATATTTGTTCTTGTTGACAAATTAGCATGTTTTATATTCTGAAATCGCCTTTTTGTGGAATTATACTTATGCTTTCTCATAATATTTTAACTTTGGAACAGAAAAGGGAGGCCCCACCTGGTGAGAAGCCAGAGCCAGTGCGAACTCACCTCCGCAACATGATCATTGTACCAGAAATGATCGGAAGCATCATCGGTGTCTACAATGGCAAGACCTTCAACCAGGTTGAGATCAAGCCTGAGATGATTGGTCATTATCTTGCTGAGTTCTCGATCTCATACAAGCCCGTCAAGCACGGTAGGCCCGGTATTGGTGCCACCCACTCATCCAGGTTCATTCCTCTCAAGTGAAGGCCATTCCTGCAGTCTAGATGTTTAGTCTTTGTTATTTCCCGAGGACTTCCGATATCAACCCAGTTTTTGTTTTTATCTTTCGAGTTGCTTGATTAATGTTCCAATACTATTTACTCTTCATTTTTAGACTATGGAACCTGAAGTTTTATAGTTTGAGATTATGCTTTGATTGAGTCATTCTGGTTTTTCCATGGCAAAGATGTTTTGATGATAATTGTTCTGCTAGCTATATGGTATTCATCCAAAACTAAGAAAAAATCATTTTTTTTGTTCCGCTTGCTATCGGCCATGTTTTGGCTTGGTTGTTATGGATCGCTTCGTTACCTGTCAAGTAGAATGCAAGGAACAAGCCCCATTTCTCACCGGTATCGCTCTGTTGAAACAGTTGGAATGATCAGTGAAGGAGATTTAATTTAGTTGGCTTTCGTTCTAGGATCACCTGTTTGGATGTGAAAGGTTGTAATGAGCGTTTTTGTAAAGCGTTATACAGGCAATGCAATCTAAAACAATTGTAGTCTAGAAGTTTGAGACAAAATTCTCCAGGTAATTCATATTTAAGCAATTAAATTGCCTAAATTGAGTTGCTAGAACGTTCTGTCAAGTGCTATAAAACCCTTTTATAACTGAGGGGTGATTAAAAAAAATAAAAAATAAAAAAAAAACCTTGTGTCTTGTGCCGGTGTGCGTTAGTTACTACAATTCTGGTAGTAGAATTGGGAAGTTGGGAAAATGATTGACCTTGGTCGGTGATAGAAAGTCATAATCGAAATCGAGGTCCATTGTAATTAAGAACTAAATTTAAATCGTAAGATTTAACTTTTCAAACTTTTTAAGATGAATAAAATGATTCAAGATAGTTTCCAATAAAAAAGTCGTCTTTACAAAGGAAGTTTCAGTGACTAAAAGGTGAACAATTTTCATTTATAAGTGGATCTTAATGTTGAGTGGCACTACTATTTAAGTAACAAATATTTTTTTTTTTTTTTTGCTAAGAATTCTATTTAAGTGACAATTGTTATAAAAAGTTGTAAGATACAAAAGCCTAGACTTCGACGTGCTCGAAAAAAAAGTTTCGTTCTAAAGAAAATACAACAGAGAGCTCTAAACATATTAAAATTTTATAATGTATAAACAATTTGCTTCGAAGTGATTCATCGTAGATAAATTTAGATAAATCTTTTCAACGAAATATTTCGTGAGTTTTTACTGCCTAGTAGTAAATGAAGTTGTGATACACGTATTATTTTATTAGATTTTAGCGCAATACTTTTATTTTCTAACAAGCATATGTCTATAATCCTTTTTTCCTTGTTGGGGTGAGAAAGCTCAAAGCCCGACCCCGGTCTGAAAACTTGAGCATGAAGTCTAAAGTCCGGTCTAATTTCGAGCTCGAAATCTTGAAATCCGGTATAATTTTGAGCTCGAAGTCCGGTTTTATGAATTCAAGCCTGATTTGTTTGTTAACGAAATTTTGAAAATACCCGAACTATCAAACCCATGGCCAACCAAACTCAATTTTCGGGTTTGGGTAACCCGAATTAACAGCCCCAACATTTACTTTTTTATGTATCAAACATGACCAAGTCAAAAAAATTCCAGCTTAAGCACTACAGTGGTTAGCCCTTTACTTGATGGAGATCCTCGCTATCCATTATCCGAGCACTCAACGGTTGTTTGACTTATTTGGCTTATTGCGTAATTTTCGTTGCTCAAAATTTATCATCACAACCTATGTTACTTTTTATTTTTTAAATCTACCCCATATTTGGGCAAATCATCCCACTCATCCCATTCTATTCCATACTATTTCAAACCATTTCTAATCCTACAAATCATTCCATTCAATTTTATTTTTTTTCAATCATTTTTTTCAACTTTCCAAATCCCTACACAATATCTTTAAATCTCAACCATTTATACCACCTTAAAATTTGCAAAATCAAACCATTCAACATCATTTTTTTCAAATTATTCCAAATTATTTTTAATTTTCCATCACAAAAAATAAGATGGAATGAGCAAAATAACCAACCTAAACAAGGGCATTGCCATATCTAAAGAGATGACATATAGTGCAGAAGAAAAAAAAAAGGCAAAAAATTTAAACAGGATCCTCAAAAGTGAGATTTACAATCATGAAATAATCATATATATTATTATGGTAGTTTTGGTATGTAATTCATAAAACAAAATTTATATTATTTTGATTTGATTTATTGTTTGACAAAATCTTATAATTCACATTAATAGTTATATAGGAGTTTGATTATAGTATTTGAATTAAGATTGTAAGACAAGATTTGCATTGAAATTTGAAAAAGTTACTTCTTATTATAACATGAATATTAAAACACTGTAAAATGAGTGTTAAGTTAAAAATTTAGGTAGTTTATAAAAAATATTGTTACTCTAATTAGGATACTTGAATCAAAATTTTTCATGTATGAATTGCTCACTTATCTAATTTTATTGTAGAAATTTTTGGGATAACCTCTTAATAATAACTTTTTTGTATCGTTTTTTATTAAGTTGTTAGCTATTGTTTTAGACCGGTCTTCTTTCTTTGGTCAAACCTCCCGTTTTCCTCCAATGGGTTAAATCAAGGTATTAATTTTACGTCGCCAGTTTGTACCTATCTCCAATTAAGAAAACCAACCATTTGATGACAACAAAGTTTACCTCATATTTGGGCAAATCATCCCATTCATTTCATATTATTACAAATCATTTAACTTTTTAATCCTACAAATCATTTCATTTTTTTTAACTATTTTTTTTCAACTTTCCAAATCCCTATATAATATCTTTAACTCTAAATCATTTATACTATCTCAAAAATCACAAAATCAAACCATCCAACATTATTTTTTTTTTCAAATTATTCTAAATCATTTTCAACTATTTTTTCCATCCAAAAAAATAGAATGGGATGGGCCAAATAATTTTGCCCAAACACAAGCTTTAATGTTTACTCTTCCTACGCATTTCCCTCGTGCTAAAATGAATTAAAAGTTTGTAAAACAAACCAGCCAATCCAAGTGCAATGAAAAAAGGTCGTATCGCATTTGGCAACCGGTCAATTGTATGTTCAAAATACACACACGGTTGAAAGGAAAAATAAAAAATAAAAATCACGCCAATTGAAAGCAATCTGACTCGAATATCCTCTACGCTACTAAGAAACTTCCACTATATTTAGTAGACTGAACCATATTATTATAATAATTTACATAGTTTTAGCCAAAATATTTGGTCAAAACTTGAGTTTGATGCCGAAGTGGAGTATTTCACCATTGCCACGTAGTTCGTTCTTTCTTAATTTCTTTCTTTTTTAGTCAAATAAAGAGACTCCATTTTCAATCCTTTGAGCGTTTGGTATTTCAGATTGAATTGGTTAAAATTTGTTAAATTAGATTAAATTGAACTGTATTTAATATTATAATATATTTATTGTGGTATTTTGATTGAATTGTGATAATGTTTTTAAAAGTTTGAAAATAAATAACAAGACGTACAAAAAATATTAAACAATATAAATTGTTTGTCCCACCCATTTCAACCATTCTATTTCATTTTATTTTTTTATTTTTTTCAACTTTCTTAATCCTCCAAACCATTCCATTCCATTTTTTTTTTTTTCAATCATTTTTTCAACTTTTCAAATCCTTATATAATATCTTTAAATCTCAACTATTCATACCACCTCAAAATTAGCAAAGTCAAACCATTATTACATTATTTTTCCAAACTATTTTCAAACTATTCCAAACCATTTTCAAACTATTTTTTCCATCCCCCCAAACAAAGGGTTGACATTTATAATTTTTATTTAAATTTAATTCACAAAAGAATTTTGCTTGGTGGGATTTATATTGTTTAGACATGAGATTAGTAATTTCACTCTTTTTCGTGGGATTAAACTAATCCCACAAGAGTGAGATTATACTAATGGATCCCACTATCATTAATCCTATCCAACTATACCACAAACATGAGATTAAGATTAATATTAGCCCAGTTCTGTCTAATTCTCCTTTGACCCACGCACCGAACGCACTTTATGCTTCCTAGAAATGAGAAAGAAGCTTCAAATCTGCTTCATATAGTTTTAATTGTATAGCCTCTTTTATCTCCGCAGCTTTCATCTGAAATTAAAAAAAAAAAAAAAAAAGAGACCCTTTTAGTGGTATTAGTATCTATAGTTTTTTATCTAATGCATTAGTATTATAATTAAAAAATTGGAAAACCATATATTACTCGTGCGCATTTTTAAATAATAACAAAAAAAGAAGTTTTAAGAGTTTGGACTTGTTCACTTTTTTCCCCTACTATCTTTCAACAAGTTGTTCATTACCTAAGCAAGACCTTTATGCTTAAACTTAGTTTTCACTCCAAAATGTCTTATTGGTAGTTTTTTTTAGAATTCTACAAGGAATAAGGCTAACCCTCTAGGCCTCTACCATAGGTGATAAATATTAAATTGTGGGTCCAAGAGAAGAGTCAAGTGAAGTGTTAGGTTTGGAATAGAGACATGCTAGGCGTAAATTACATAATTAACTATTTACCTTAATTTTTTCCGTACGAAATTGGATCAGTGACGTTACATGAAGGTGGTAGTTTTGAGGCCAAAATTTGAGCGCATTTTGAATTAGTCCTTTTGTTTCCATTTGAGTCATTGGGTTTAAACAAAGAACAAATGTTTGTTTACATCTAGGATTTACCACATCTAAGTGAACCAGCAAATTCGTTTAATAGTTCCAATAAGTAAATTTTAAATATGATTAGTCAAAATTGAAGAACAAGCAATTGCTTTGGCCAAGATCAAGACCTATTCATTCATTACCTTATTTTCAATCTCTAGCTCAGCTGAGAACTCGTCTTCTGCGAAAACCGAGCGGATATTTCTACTCTTCAATCCCAATCTCTTCAAGCAATTAAGCACTTCAATCATAGAATCAACACCAGAAGTTGGATCAGCCAATCTCACTTTCACTTCAGTCCACTTTTCACTCTCCTTCTCGCCGCTCTTCTGATCCGCCAAAGCCGCCTCAAGCTCCGTCCTTCGCCGCCTCAGCCTCCCCCTGCAGCTCTCCAGCTGCCTAATCTTCTCCGCCGCGGTACTGACGATCGAGTTCTTATCATTCTGCGAAAACACAAAACACAAAAATCTATCAAAAAGGAAAAAAAAAAAACTAAAAAAAAGGCCAATATAACATTAGTGAAGTTGTGATAAATGAGAGTACTTTTGTTCCCATTGGCAACAGAGAGTGAAGAGTCAAGTAGCTCTGCTTCTGCTTTTCCCTTCTCATTCTCTCGCTCATCATGTGCCTGAAACACTTCTCTCTCTCGTGCTCGGTTTCGCTCCGATTCGATTGGAGGTTTCCCAAGCCTCTTCTCAAGAACATAATCACTCTCTTGTTCATGTTGTTGGAGCCATTAATGGGATGATCAAAAGCACTTTTGGGTGTACATTGAAACGGCTTAAAAGCACTTCTCTTCGCAGCTGGTTGAGACTCATTGTACCAGAAGATGTCCCCGGGAAAATCCGCTGTGAAACAATTCACGTCCATTTTTGCTTTCTTTTTTTTTTTTTTTTTTTTTTTGGGCTTTTGGGTTGTTTTCTAGGGAATTTGAAAATTCTGTTTTGAGCGGTTATATAGTGTGTGTGTAAATATAATATATATAACGGTCTCTTGTTTATCGAAGTGGATTTTGAGCTCATGGAAAAACTAGAAAAACATAGTAAACATTAAACACGTGGTCAAACGTGGGTTTTTTTTAGATGATTTCTTAACTTTTGTTTTTAAAATATTTGTTTAGGGACTTTTTCAAGGTCAAAATAGGACATAATTTGTATCAAAGGTTTCTCGGTTGGCAACTTCCAAGTCTTCATGACTCGCCAAGGGAAAAAAAGTCATTAGTTATAGTGGGACCCATTAATTTAGCTTTTAGTGCTTCAAATAACCACAGTTATAATAAATTTGTAGACACTTCTATAATTTGAGATAATAATCCTCTAAGTTAAGTCTTAGAAACCTAAGAAGGTGGAGTTTTTTTTTTTTTTTTTTTTTTTTTTTTTTTTTTCGGTTTTTTCAATAAATAGCCGTATTTTTATATATGTTTTTAACAATTAGCCTATGTTTGTTTTTATTAGCAAAATAGCTATACATTCGTGTCTAGATTTTTGAGATTGCAGTCACTAATTTTTTGAATTCTGTTTATGTTGTTTGTTGCAGACAATATTGTCTAAAATTTTGTGTCTCTAGTCATGAAATTTGTGACTTCTTTGATTGCATATTTTTTTTGCTATTTATAAGATATTTTTTATTTAGTAATAAGTTTTATGAAATTGGTTGTATAGGCAATCATTTATTTGTGAATTGGTTATTTTGTTAATGGATGTTTAAATTTTTTATTGCGTTTATTTCAAATTTTCTGAAATTTGGTAACTATAGTCACAAATTTTATGACTGTGTATTTTATTTATTTTGTCACAAATTTTATTTCTTTAGTCATAGATTTTTAGATGTTGACTTGATGGCTATTTTGCTAATATTTTAAAACGTAAGCTATATCTTTAAAACATAAATTACAAAATGACTAAGTCCTTAACTGACTTTTTTTTTTTTTAGTAAATAAGGCCTTTTTGTCAAAGTCACAAGACAATTTCTGTTTCTTATTTTATGGGGAAAAGAAAAAAAAAATTCTTTGGGAACCTTGAGGTTGACTGTGCTTTGCTGCTCTTCCTTATAGATTTTCTTGTTTTTTTGGATGAAATTTGTTAACAAATATATATATATATATATATATATTACATATATATTATTTTTATATGAACCGTATTGTAAATACCCTTTAATGTGCTTTGATAATTGATATAAATCACACGAGGTCAGGAGATTCCAAAATGAACTCAATTATGTGAACAATTCGGTTAATACTATATATGTGAGGGGGTTTAAAAAAAAATTTGTGTCACTTAATAATTTATGCACCAATTAATACGCTCTTTTAATTTTTATTCTATGCTTATAATGTAAAAGTAGATGTATAAATTAAAAGTGCAACACAAACATAATATATATTATTAATATATCCCCCTTCATATTATATAGTCTTTATTAATTAATGAGAAGATTTGGCTTTTAGCTATTTTTAAACTCATATTTCAAGAATTTAGCCATAGTTTCACAAAATTAAGAAATTAGCTCATGTAACAAAATTTGATACATGTGTAATAAATTTCGATACACGTGTAACAAAATTTTGATACACGTGTAACAATTTTTTATACATGTGTAATAAATTTTGATGCACGATGAAAATGAGTAATTTTTTAATTTCGTGAAATTATGGCTAATACTTAAAAAATAACCTAAAATTTGGCTAAATGCTTAAAAATCTCTTAATTAATTATTTAGGAGGGAAAAGGCAAATGAAAACACAAAACAAAAAAAAAAGGTTTAAGCTTGATAAGTTGTTTTATGAGTGAGAGCTACAGGTACCAAGAGGCACGATCTATAGAAGCCAACTTTGAAGCTCATTGTGAGGCCTAGACACCAAGTCGGGATTATATATTAGGACAACAAAAAAACAACTTAAATGCCAACCAAACAGTCCATTTCCCTCTCATTTGTTTTGAGGCCACTTATTGTTCCTTTTTTATTTTTTTTTTGGTTTTGTCGTCTTGTAATACACGAAAACGTATAAATTATTTTATGGTCGAAAAATATATATTTTTTAAAACTCCATTTATTTTACGCGTACTATTGATTTATGTAATAATATGGTCCAAATAGTCGAGTAAGATACTCTATTATTTGACGCGTTCTAAACATATGATTATTTGCAGGCCTAATATGGTCTAAAGTGAGTGCTTAATTACATATCAATTAATCAATTTTATAAATCATTATTAGATTCACGTATTGAACGACATTAAGTATGTCATTTTAAAGATTTGCGCTACTTATAATTTATAAGATACCGCATAAAAGAACAAATCTTATTTTATCATAAAATGAACAATAAAAGAAAAATATTCATTTTGTTTAGGACGCAAACTCTTTCTAAATAACTAATAAAGTCAATGTTCTATCAAATTACAAAAAATTAATGCCTTATCCAAAAACAACAAATCCAATGCCTTAATCCAAATTAAAATAAATCCTAATAAATAATAATAATTTCCTACAAATAGTCTACTTTCTTTGATTATCACAAATGCATGTCGTATAATTAGTCACCCATATATCGCTCATTAACTCCTACCACAGTTTGTGATAATTTTTCTCTCTGTAGAAATCGTGTAAATAAAGGAATACAAAAAGTATGATACAGAGACATTAATCAATTATCAACAAATTCAATTATATTCGAAATATACAAAGGCCTGCCCAAGAATTTGTACATTGTGACCAGAGACCAGAAATTTCATTGAAACAAAACTCTTGTTGACAATCTTCAAATTCTATCATGTTAATAATTCACGACTCGTTTTGATTCGTATAAGCGGAATCGGTAGTGTAATCATTATGTTCTTCCTCTGATTCTTCATCTCCGATGAGAGAGCCGTTTCCCGAATGCAAATCTGGAGTTTCTGGTTCCGATTCGAGCTCAAAGTTTTGGTCATCGAAAGGGGAATCCGTTTCTTCATAGAGATTGCGAATTAAGACGTCGTTTTCGTCTTCACCATTGTCTTCGTCTCCATAGGTCTTGAGATAAGCCTCATCATCTTCTTCCTAGAGTAAAAGAAAACAAAACAAATGGGATTAGGTTTTTGATCAGTGGACAAGTAGTAGAGTATCTAGAAGGTGATGAAAATGACACAGACCTCTGATTGATCATCAAACTCCTCGTCCGAAGTGGGATAGGCCGAATCTAATTTGTCGTACAGCGCTTCATCTCCCCGGTCCTTGATCATGTCCATTTGCTCCTGCAAAACATCAAACGACACCGAATCAAGATATGTATTTTTTCCGTTGCAGTGTCATCTTGAAATAGTATAACAGCGAAGCGAGAGAAAGTCCGTACGAGTTCAGATCTGAGTTTGTCGACTTTATTCTGCACTGCTGAAATATGTCTAAGAAGAGCCTGTTTGACAAAGAGGAAAACCAGTCAACATGAAATCACCTTTCGCTTTATAATATTCACTTCTGAAAGAGCACGAGCTTCGCTGGTAATGGTGTTAAAAAGCTTTGGAGATAGATAGATACCTGCTGCCTCTGAATCTCGATTGATCGCGCCAAAGCCTTCCTCTTCGTTAAAAGATTCTTTGGCCTCAATGTGGAAGGTCGCTTATAGTCCCTTCCCCGGAATACAACTATGGCAAATTTCTTTTTCGAAATTCTATCTACTGAAACCAGGACACCTCCGCTCTCGGCCTCGAGCGCTAATGCAACTTTTTTGACCTGTTCGAAAGTTCTAGCGTTGATGACTACCTTAACCAATTCCCGGTACTTCCAATGCAAATGCATGTTCTCCACAGTACCGTCAAAAACCCCACGTCGACCTGAATAGAAAATCAATAACCCATGAATGACTTATATTCAAGAAGAATAGTCCTAAGACCTAGATAGCTTCGCGCATGCTTCTTTGAGTTAAGAGTTAAAGTTGGCTTTGAAAGAAAAAAAAAAATTAAAGTTTGTATTGAATGTTATTTTTACCAAGAAGTAAGAAGGCTTTCATCCTTAACCCAAGCTTACGGAACATAAACCTCTCCTCATCGGTTATGCTTTCTGGATCGGCTTGCCGGTTTGATGGCTGCAAAGAGACTTCTACCTTAGCCAAGGCTCGCTCGGCTTTCATTACCTTCCGTTCAGCCTGATAGAAAACATTATTAAGTTAATGAAGGGATACTCTAGCTTCGAAGCCATGTAAAATAAATGTGAGACATTACAGCAACTGAATCTAATTCTTGGAATTTATTAATAGAGATAAAGACACGAATCTAACAAATTATGACTACAAGTTCACTCAGAACCTCAAGCAGAAATTAACGACACCAAAAATAGTAGTTTCGAGCTGACTATTAACACAGTTTTCGTGTACGTATGGTTATTAAAAAATTGTAAGAAAATGATCCTTAGTTTGAGGAACTTACGAAATCAAGGTTCTCTTCCAGCTTTCTGACCAATTCAGCATGCCTCGTTATTTCTGCTTGTCGCATCACTTTCTCCTTGTGACCGTCGTCCAACTTCATTCCCCACTTAGCATCTGCATCCAGCGTTTCTCCAAGCGTACCAGCAGTTGTAGATTGTTCGGGTAACTCGATCTGAGGTGTGATTATGGCCGATGCTCTCAGACGAGCTTGCTCCTCCTTGTCTTGCATGGACTTTGCCAATCTTTCCCGCTCCATTAATGCCTCGGTGACTTCTGTAGACAAAAAATTCTTACCCCTGTAGAAGACCAGGAAGTCCTTGTTTCTAGAGAGAAGAACACCTCCAGTCAATCTCTACACACGATAACGAGAGTTTTGTTATCATTTAATAAACAATAAACGTCCAAGATATTATGAAGCATCGATAAAATTTTCCAGATACAAACTAATCTATGTAGTCCATACCATCACCGTTTTACAGATATAATGGATTGAGCAACTAATTAGAAATGTATCCAATAGCAATACAGTGGAAAATTAGACTTGCTGTTTCTCAAGTTTAAATACTCTCACAAACAAATGAGCCCATCAAAGATGGAGCAATGTTACTTTTTTCCTCATGCTAACTAACTGTTGATCGTTGCTTGTCTGACTCTTGTGTTACAATGGAGAGCTCTATAAAAAATTTTCAAAATTTGATAAGAAATCAAGCTCACTAAGTTTATCTTGTAGATTAAACTGCAAGAAAAATCATGACATAAAATCACCAAAAACCAAGTTCCATTACCTTGATTTCTTCAGCCATTCGCTCACTCGTAGTCAACTGTACACCCCGTTTGAGTGCAATCTTTGCAATCGAACTTTTCTCCCATAACTTAATAATGGCCACCGCAAGGCCTTGGAGCTGTCTGCTTCTACCTGCAGCAAAATTTTGTTGGTGAAATAAGTACATACGTAACTGAAAGAGCTATGAAGAAACTATGCATACCTATGGCAAAGTGCGGTGGAAGGACCCTAGCAAGTCTTCGTAATGACGTTGCCTCCTTCTGACCAAGAGAACGTCTCACTCCATAAGGAAGTATTCTGAACGGAGGTTGGTAATTAGGAACTATTCCCGGGAGCAGATCCGCATCTACAGGTAATGGATCGGGGCCTGGCCAATCTTGAAATCTAGGACCGAGGCTGTTCAAAATTTTTTCCATTTCAGCTTCATAATGCACTTCGGGCGGCTTTTCGGTGTCTTTATTCTCCTCGGAAGTAGATTCTAACTTCTCTAGGGTTGTATCAGTATTCCTAACTGAAGAAAACTCGGCTATCTCCCTGATAGGTGTAGTACTAACTGTCTGTGGTGATGATATATCAGTTCTACCGAATATTCTCTTGTTCAAATGCAACACGGGAACCTCGTAGCTCACACCTCTGTATAAAGAAAGAGATGTGCCGGATCTCCAAACCACCAAACCACCAGTTTTTCGCTGAAGATAGTATGAAAGAAAATGTGAACGATAAATTCAACAACATCTGTTAATGTAGCAAATCCATAGTTGTTCTAAAGCATAGAACTCATAAAATTGATCTATCCTATCAAACCATGAAAATAAATGCTAAGCATTAAAATCGAAAACTAAATTCGCAAGTAGCAAACCTCTAGTATCTCATGCATCCTCTTCATGTTAAGCGCGGGAGGACCTTCAATTTTCAATCTCACAATCTCCGACGTCTTCCACTTCCCGTGAATCATGTTCACAACTTCTTGCGTGACGCCGGCACCCCCGATCCGGGTCTTGTGCTTCTTCTGAAACGTCAAGCTCCTCAGCCTCCTCAACTCCGACTCGGGGAGGGTCAGCTCCGCCAACGAAGTCCTCCCCCTCCTCCTCGCCGCACCCTCTTCGCCCTCGTCCTTCTCCCTCGGCTTCTCCCACGGAAACCTCACCTCACCGCCATCGCCACCTCCACCTCCAAACAAACTCCCATCTCCCAACAGAGACTCCCCCGAAAACCCGCCTCTCGCATTAGGCAACATCCCTTCCTCAACATAGAAAATATCCTCCACAGACCCTTTCTCAATCACTCTCTCTACCTTGCCCGTTTTACTCTCTCTCTCACCATCCATGTACCCAAATTTCTTCAACTTCTCCACAATCTTCTCCATTGTAGTACCACCACTATTCCTATCTCTATCACCATGGTTCAAACCAGCCTCATTCTCAATCTCACTCTCACCAGTCTCATAATCCACCACAGCCCTGGGCTGTTTCGGCCGATTCGGCTGGTGGGTCTCGCTCCATTTCTCTATCCAATTACCGCTAGACAAGTCCTTATCAGCTTTATATTGGGTATTTCTCTGGTTATTTCTCACAGAGCTTCTGTATCTCCTTCGCGACTCGGCACTGTACTGTTGTTGTTGTTGGTGCTGTGTGACATAGAAAGTGTGTTTTTTGAAAGTAATTGACGAACCGTACCTGAAGAACCGGACTTTCGAGCCCCGGAACGAGTCGAAGAGGCTCGCTGGGTAGAGCTGACGAGTGGGTACGAGAGCCATTAAGAGTTTATGAAGCGATAGTTCATGGAATGTCAGAGAGGTAATAGAAATGATAATTAAAGAGGGAATAAAGCAGAACCCAGATGGTGAAATTGAAAAAGTTGGGACTTTGAATGGGGTTTTAGGGGATTAAACGGCTACAAAGTTGAGGGAAATAAAAAATCGAAGGCTTCTCTAATGGCTGTTTTCTGTGGCTCTGTTGTTTATCCATGGCGGGGGAGAGTGATATCTAACGGTCTGTTTGGATGTTAGAGGTTTTGTGTTCCGCATTTGTGTTTGGGGGATCGCTGAATCCTAATTACTAGAATGTAAAGATATTTCTCTCTCTCTCTCTTGGTTGTTAATCGAGATTATGAAATAAATAGATATTTTTTAAAGAGATTATTAAGTAAATGGCATGTTTTTAACTTTAGTTTTAAAGAATTGACCTAAGTTTGTTATAATTAAGTTATTAGCCTTTAGACAATATGTATTGACTTTTTTGCCCTTTGATACATGAGGTTGAATGAAGAGTGATAATGGGTAAAAATGAGATTTCATAGGAATTTGAGGCTAATAACTTAATATTTGAATTCTTAGGCCATTTTCTTAAAACATAGACTTTCAAGTGGCTATTTAACAAATGAGCCCATTTTTTAAATGATATTTAAGAAAATAATTAACATTTTTATTAATTAAGAAAATAGTCTTTTTTTTAGGGTGAGTTGCAAAAATAGGCCAAAATTAAATATTTGTTTTAAATGAAAGTATGTGTTTCAAAAAATTAAAAAAATAGCCATATTACGAATTGTATAACAGAAAAGTGTCATACAAAATATAACAGATCTATAAATATTTGTAAAATATTATTTAATACTTCAAAAAATAATGAGTAAAACTTAAAGTGTTACAAAATATCTTACAAATATTTACAAGTATGTTATATTTTGTGTGACACTTTTCTGTTATACAATTCGTAACATTTCTATTTTTTTTAATTTTTTAAAACATGAGCTGGACTTTAAAAACGAAATTTTTTTTTTGGATATTTTCTACGATTTCCCTTTTTTTAATTATATGATGTGTGATGTTATTTTTAGGCTCTTAATTTGTAAGAAATTAGTGACTAGTTTATTGATTTTTAAAAACGTAAGTTATCTCTTTAAAATAGTGTAGAAAATGACTAAATAGTAAATACTAGATATGTCCCTATATTATTTTACCCACTTTCTTGTAAAATATACCTACCTAGAAATTGATCTTTTTTTATTTTTATTTTTATACGAAATAGAGTGATAATTAGATAAAGAAGAAAGCTGAGTACAAAATAAGGCAAGAGTTGAAAATAAACTTATTCACACTCTTTATGAATAATTGTCTTACAAGTCCATAGGGCTAAATCAAAAGCAGTGTTGTTAAGGAATCTATCTAACTTAACAACAACTCAGGCTTCTAAAACACCAGCAAAATTCTTGATCTCTCGAAGAATATCTTTAACGGAAGAGCTTCAAGTTGAAGGGTCTGCACATATCTGATTCAAAATCAGTTGATTAGCAGTCTCTAACACACAGTTTTGAGCCCGAAGTTGAACCGCTAACTTAAAACCAAGTAGCATGCTATGAGCCGCCGTGCGATCACCTTGAAATTGATCTTAATTTATGATATAATTCAACTTTAATCTTTGTTAAACTTTCAATAAAATTATCTGATATAACACTTATTAGAATATATGTAATGACATGAATTTAATATCACTGTGCTAATTAATTAATTTGTATTTCTACCTCAGTTGTGGCCAATTTTACAAATTGGTCAGTTTCGTTAAATCTGATAAATTGGAACTATGAGAGAAATTATGAAATTAGCATGGTTATATTACAATTTTAAAAGTTAGACGTGTTAGGAATTTATGTTTGATTCGAAAATGATATTTAAATTCCTAAGTTTACGTTTTTAAATAACGTGTGCAATTTTAAAATTTCTCGGAAAAAATTTATTGCATTTTCGTGGTCCATTTTTCGGCCATTTTGGGCCCAATTAGCCCAAGCCAATTAGGGCATTTCTTTCTCCCTTTCTTTTCCCCCCACAGCCGACCAAGCCCCCCCCCCCCCTTCATCACAAATTTTTTCTTCTTCTTCTTCTTTCCTTTCCTCTCTCTCTCTCTCTCTCCACGCCGGCCACCAGCTCTCCCCCGCCGGTGCTGCCGTCCCTCCGCCCAGCTCCGCCAGCGCCGCTCGGCCCCGAGCTCCAGCCCCGCTCGGCCCCGAGTTCCAGCCCGCGCGCACAGCTCCGCCAGCGCGAGCTCCGCGCGCCCTTCCCTCCCTTTCGCGCTGCGCGTGCTCCCTCCGCACGCCGAGCAGCAGCGCGCCACTCCGCCGAGCTCGCCCAGCCTCCGCGCGCGCTGCCGGCGTCGACCCAAGCCTCCCCTTCGCGCCCGCGTGCGTCCCCGAGCAGCAGCGCGCCTCTCCGTCGCGCGCAGCCCAGCCGGAGCGCCGATCTCCTCCGCGCCGAGCTCCGCCGCGCCGACCCAGCCTCCGAGCACCTCGGTCCGAGCTCCTCCGCGCGAGATCTGCCCGTCGCCGGCAACCCCAGGTCCGGCCACCGCCGCACAACGCCGGCCAGCCCCTCCCGCTCGGCCGCGTAACCACGCCGACCCTCGTCGCGTCGTGGTCTCCTCCGGGCAGCAGCCGTGCCCTTTTCGCGTTGAACTCGTCTCGTCCGTCGTCGTCGAAGCTGACGACTCTCCCTCGCTCCGCCATTGTTTGAGTTGTCGCGTTACCAAGCCGACACCGAGGTAAGCTTCGTGTCCGCCGCGTTGACGTTGAATGTTCAACTTGGATCTTTAAATTTTAGCGGGTTAATTCCTTGTTTCCGTTGTAGTTTAGAGTTGTCGTCGCTTCGCGCCGTTGCCGGGTTAATTTGTTAGCCGTTGCGTGCTTCCTCGAGCCGTAATTACTCAAGTTTGGTGAGCCTCGTTTCCTTTTTGTGGTTGTTGTTAGATACTCGATTTTTCGTTGATTGCGTTGTTAACAAAATTCTATCTTAGTCGAGGCTTGTTTTTGTAAAACATTGTATTGAGAATTACGTTATTGTCGTAGTGGGTGATTGATATTAGTTTGCGTTCAAGAATCGTGTTATGGTGGGCTTGAACTTGTTAGACGCCTAGAGGCCGTCTTTAATTCGGTTTACCTTGAACTTTTGACACCTTAAAGTGTGCTATTTTAGTAACGAACAAGTTGGGAATTCGTTTTTGTGCGGCAAACTTCACGCGCTTAAATGTTTATTTTTCGCACTATATTTGTAATTGTTGAAATCCCGATTTATCCGTGCTTAGACGAGCGGGAACTAAATTTTCTCTTTTAGACGCGGTTTTGGAAAAAAAAAATAAAAATAAGAATAAAATTTCCAAGTGATATTATTTTGAAAGTTTGATTTGGAGATTTGGTTGTCTAAAATCAAATAGTGAAAAAAGAGAAAATTATGCACGTTATTGGTTATTTAACCGTGTGAAGTTGTATTTTGGCAAGTAGACCATTCAAATGTGAATGAGTTATAAATTGGGTCACAATTCCGAATGTTTCCCATCGTGTTGCTTTTAGTTCGAAAATTTATTCGATCATTTTATTATGCCAAATTGTGCAGGATCACCACCGAAGTGTTTAAGGACGCACGACCCCTCACCGTCGTATACTAAAGGTATAACCAAGCGGCCAAAAATCGAGTTCTTGTTGTAAAATGATACGATATTGGAAGCGTGACTTGAGCTAGGATATTGTTGGAATCCTTGAGAATTATGCTACGAGTTTAGCCTTTGAGACTCGAGAATAATTGTTGTTATGAAATTTTGGAAATGTCTTGATATTATGTTTATTGACTCTAGTTGTTGATATGTTGGATTGTGACCGAAATTAGTTCGGTGCTGGGTTGATATTAGGTGAAGGCTTCGGCCGGGATATCCGAAAAACAGGGGAAACTCTGCCGGATTTCCGGCTCGAAGCCTAGGCACTTTTATTGATTTAATCATTGTACGAGTAAGGCTAAGAACCTATTCCTCACATAAACAAATCCAATGACAACAGTTAGGACGGAAACAAACTTAGATGGGCATTTTTTCATAAATTATTAACCGTTCCACTAACTAGAGTCACATTCTTCGAGTCCACCAATTCCAAGTTCTTCCTCTCCTGTATTTAGTGGTAAACCTTGGCGTTGATCATTAATTGCTCGTGTGGAACAGAAGCATCTCACACAAAGCACGAGAAGAGACGCCCCTAGGGAAAGGATTTCGAGGACCGAAGCGAGGAGCTTAGGACCTCAAGTAAGTGGATCTCCTCTGTAACACGAGTAGGCTTTACCTTGTTTGATTGTTTCTCTTTCTTGTGATGTTTAGTTTCCTAGGTGCGTGAGTATGGGCTCACGTGCTTATACCCTGTCTTCTAACTCGCAATTATGGGGTTGCGAGTCTGCATATATTTTAAGTACATGTGTGATTGCGTGCATGAGTCTCCTGTCTGTGGGTATGGGACCACAGACATAAAACTATTTCTGTTATTGTTGAGAACTTATTGCAGGTAAGAGAGAAACTCTAAGACAAGCTAAGAGGGGTGAATACACTGTATGTGTGCGGGTAGGGCCTGACGAGGCCGCAAGTCATGATCGGTCCCGAAATAGCCCGACGGGGTCACTTATCATATTTCGGGGCGGCCTGAGAGCCTAGGGGAGGTCGGTGGACGACCTTCCTCTGTGTGAGTACCTTGCTCATTTGGGTGGGGCCCGACGGGGCCGCGATCATGATTTGGTTCCGAAATAGCCCGACGGGGCCAGCAGCCATGATAGATTTCGGAACGACCCGAAGGACCTAGTGGAGGTCAGCGAGCTATTTTTCGGCATAATTCAGCGGGCCCAGTAAGAGTTAATAAGGATCCTTTAAACACGAAAGTCGTGTGCACACGTAACTCAATCAGGGAGATTGAATTCTAGAGTCTTGTGTTGCATCCAACATTGGATGTTCTTGAGGTATAATCATGATCGAGCCGCCGGAGGCTCGATTTTAGAGGAGGGTAGACTTATTTCTGACTCAGTTATAAATTATATGCGCGTATATGTAAATAAGTCTTGATGTAAAATTATTATACATCTTTAATCCACTTATTGGGCTATTAGCTCACTAGTGTGCTCGTGTTGCAGGTAGGTTGAAGGGAAAGCTGGAAAACTAGGCGACATGGAAGGATAACGGCGAGTGCATACGGGACCGACCTTGGGAGCGTCGGGTATACCGCCGGCTAGCCGTTGGCAACTATTTTGGGAGTTGACGTTTTTGTTTTGAAAATCCCACGTGAAAATTCTTTTGAGGGTCGTGTGGTCACGGTTACATCCCGTGTTAGGCATTTAAATGTATTTTCTTATGGTTATGAAAAAAGTTTCAAATTCTACCGTATTTTTGGGACTTGGATATTGTTAAACTTCGTATGTTTATTACGAATTATATTTCCTTTTACGTGTTAGTTTTTGGGTCGTTACAAAGTTGGTATCAGAGCCAAGGTTTAGCCGGTTCTGCAGACAATCCCGTATGCACAACTGTGATTCCCTCATTGTCGCCACTGTGAGTGCCTTTCCTTTAACTTCACGAGCTATACCTTGTTGATTTGGGTTGAAATACTTGCAGGATTTTACTCTACGATGGCAGGACGAGGAGAGAGAGATGAGTCTCAGAACTCTAGCCAGCCCACGAGAGAGCGCAGTCGCTCAGGCGGTAGGCCCCCGGTTCCACCATCCTCTCCAGGCGAGGGCCACAGCCAACAGCCGCATTCTTCCATCAGCGCGACCCGCCAATTTATGGCTGACATCACTAATCTCCTGCGTAGGGAGCGATTTCCAGCTCTAACACAGGATGCCTCCATGACCGTTCGTGATTGGATCAATATGTTCGAGATTAGGATGGAGGAATATGGAGTCTCCCGTGACCTTTGGATTTCTATTGCAGTCGGGTTCTTGAGGGACGAACCACTTAGTTGGTGGAGGACTGTCATTAGGAGGCCAGGAGGAGCCGCGGGCTACAATTGGCATTCGTTCTGTCAGGCGTTGCAGCAGTCATTCGACCCTCTCAGTCGCCGCCGAGTGTGGGACGAAGCGGTGAGGACGTGGGGCCAGAAGCAGGGGGAGCGTGTGTCCAAGTACCATAGGCGTTTCATGCGTGAGATAGTGGAGGATAGCCCTACGGTCCTGTCGCAGTCCCGGCTGCACGAGATTTATTATCGAGGCCTGATGGCCCCTTTTCGTCCTCATGGTTCGCCTGCCACTTTTGAGGACCTGACTTCCATTAGAGATGTAGCGATGCGCCTGGAGCGTCAGTATATCGACGAGATGGGCGCGTACGTGGACAACTTCCGAGCCGGCAGCGATACGCCGACGATGGAGGACACTTCTGAGGAGGAGGATGACCCCGACGAGGATGATAGTTAGATCGTATTGGTGGAGACACTAACCCCAACTTCGTAGCCTAGGGTAGCCGTATGTGTATGAATTTTAAAGTAGTTTAGCTTTGTACCTAGTTGGAGCAGAAATGACGCTAGTAGTAATTATAGTTAGCACTCTTATTTTGACTAATGGTAGTAGAGACTAAGTTTTACTAGCTATGTGTTGTGTCATCCTCTATGAAGGATTTTTATGCTTGTAGTGATGTTTATATAGCTCCTTTTGCATTGCAATTATGTATGGTTAATTAGTATTTGTTAGTGCTATGTGATGATAACATGACTCATCTCTGATTCTATTGTGATGATTGTCTTGTACCTTGCTTTCTTTTGTCTGGTCATGTAGTGATTTTAACCTTAGTGCGTTGACTCAGGTCGCTTGCCTTTCTCTTTCTCTTTGGCTATGACGAGACCAAATCTGTCGAGGGCGGTGGCCGATCTTCGTGAGGCCATGGAACGCCAAGCTGAAATCCAGCGGCAGCAAACAGAGGTCCTAAATCGCCTAATGGAGCACATGGGACGTGGGGCCTTACCCCTCCCTCCCCCACCTCCGATTGATGCCCAAGGACAGGTTGAGGGCGAGGGACTGCCCGAGTATCCAGACCCGGTTCCGGAAGCCGAGGCAGTCCATCCGGGGGCAGCGGCGATTCCCGCGGAAGGCCCTCCAGTGCAAGACAGGGCAGCAGTGTACCCTAACCCTGCAATGAACGCCCCTCACCCCGCGGGTCATCATATTCCGGGCATGCCACAACATCCCCCGATGATGCATGCTCATGCTCCGGCGATTCGACCTCCAGCGCCTGGTTTGGCACCACCCGTTTATGCCCAAGGAATGCCGGTGCCACATATGACTTTGGAGGCGGTCTACGAGAGGTTTCGTAGGGCCCAACCTCCATCATTCGATGGTACTCCGGACCCTCTCGCTGCTGAAGAATGGATAAGCCGCGTAGAACTTATCTTTGACATGATGCAAATATCAGACCATGAGAAGGTTTCGTGCGCCGTCTTTATGCTCAATAAAGACGCGCGTTATTGGTGGAGTGTGGTGAAGCAGACTCGGGATGTCAGTACCATGACTTGGGCTGATTTCCAGCAAGTCTTCCATGAGAAGTACTTCAGCGAGGCCGTTCAAAATAGCAAGATGAACGAGTTTATCAATTTGCGTCAAGGAAAGCTGAGCGTAGCAGACTATGTCTTGAAATTCGATCAGTTGGCCAGATTTGCGCCGGACATTGTAGCTACCGATACGAGTCGTAAGAACAAGTTCATGAGGGGCTTGAACTCCGACATAGCCCGTTTCGTTGATACGGGCAGAGAGGGACCCGCTAGCTACGCGGATGCTGTCCAACGAGCCCTGCGCTCAGAGTCTTGGGTGACCAAGCAAGAGGAGAAACCTAAGTCGGAGCTGCCCCGATCCGATAATACTCAGAATAAATCTCACTTTGGCCGCTCGTATCGCGGTAACTACCCACCGCGACGCTCTAGCGATGATCAGCGATCGGGCCACAATCAACGTTCCAATCAGTCTGGAAGGAACAACTCTGGTGGTAAACGCAAGTCGGGACCTAACCCTCCTGATCGGGCCGTTCAAGCAAAGAGGCATGATGCTAATGTGCCCCTTTGTCCCAAATGCGGCAAACACCACCGTGGAGAGTGCCGGAGTAATGACCGGGGATGTTACAACTGTGGCAAGTTGGGACACTTTGCAAGGGAGTGCAGAGAACCAAGTGCCCAAGATCGAGGTCAACGAGGCCAGGGTGAGAATCAAGCGAAGCCGAATGCTCGGGTTTTTGCTATTTCTGAAGGGGAGGTGGCTGCAGGACCTTCAACTGTTGTCACAGGTCAGATCTCTATAGCTAACACTACTGCTTATGTCCTTATAGACTCGGGGGCATCCCACTCTTTTATTGCGGGTGGCTTTGTAAAGAAGCTAGATAGGAAACCAGATGATTTGGCCCAGCCTTTTGTGACGGCTACACCGTCGGGTGAGACCATGCAGTCTAGGTTTTGGTTCCGAGATGTCCCCATCTTTTTGAGTGGTCGCGAGTTAGCTGTGAATCTAGTAGTCCTCGAGATGCGGGACTTTGATATCATTCTAGGCATGGATTGGTTATCCAAGTACCATGCTACTATTGACTGTAAGAGAAAGAGCGTACTTTTTCGACCCCCTGGATCAGAAAGTTTTGAGTTTAAAGGGTCACCTAAGGGGTTAACCATACCCTTGGTCTCTGCTCTTCAAGCACGGAAGATGCTTGAAGGTGGTTGTCAGGGCTTCCTCGCCCACATCGTAGATCTGTCTCAAGAGGACACGCGTCAAGCTTCGGATATCCCGGTCGTGAAGGATTTCCTCCACGTCTTTCCCGAAGACCTTCCAGGGTTACCTCCTGACCGTGAAATTGAGTTCGTCATCGAACTATTACCCGGTACCGCCCCTGTGTCCAAGTCGCCATATCGAATGGCCCCGGCAGAATTGAAAGAATTGAAGATCCAACTACAGGAGTTGTTGGACAAGGGCTTCATAAGACCCAGTTATTCACCGTGGGGGGCACCGGTGCTTTTTGTCAGGAAGAAGGATGGATCTATGCGTTTATGCATAGATTATCGGGAATTGAACAAGCTAACCATAAAGAACAAATACCCCCTTCCCAGGATCGAGGACTTGTTCGACCAACTTCAAGGATCGTCAGTGTTCTCGAAGATCGATCTACGATCGGGATATCACCAGCTAAAGATACGCGAGGAAGATGTACCCAAAACCGCTTTCCGCACTCGTTATGGCCACTATGAATTCTTGGTGATGTCCTTTGGGCTCACTAACGCTCCGGCAGCGTTCATGGATCTGATGAACCGTGTCTTCGAAGACTATCTTGACAAGTTCGTCATAGTCTTTATTGACGATATTCTCGTCTATTCGAAGACGAAAGAGGAGCACGAGGAGCACTTGAAAGCTGTTTTGCTTAGGTTAGCGGAGAAAAAGCTTTACGCAAAGTTCAAGAAGTGCGAATTTTGGCTGGAGAAGGTCTCATTTTTGGGACACATGGTCTCTAAAGAGGGGATTTCGGTGGATCCGTCCAAGATCGAAGCCGTGAGTTCATGGAAACAGCCCACAACTGTCACAGAAGTCCGTAGCTTCTTGGGCCTAGCAGGGTATTATAGGCGTTTCGTTGAGGGATTTTCTAAAATCGCTCTACCTTTGACTCGCCTAACGAGGAAGAATACCAAATTTTCTTGGACTCCGGCGTGCGAAGAGAGCTTTCAAGAGCTCAAGAGGCGTCTCACATCGGCTCCAGTCTTGACAATTCCCACGGGAACTACTGGGTTTGCGCTTTATTGTGATGCCTCAAAACTGGGATTGGGTGCGGTGTTGATGCAGCATGGTAAAGTGATAGCTTACGCATCAAGACAACTTAAGGATTACGAGACCCGCTACCCTACCCATGACTTGGAATTGGCGGCGGTTGTGTTCGCACTGAAGATTTGGAGACATTACCTTTATGGGATTCACTGCGACATCTTTACAGACCACAAAAGCCTGAAATACATTTTCACCCAAAGAGACCTTAATGTGCGCCAAGGGAGGTGGTTAGAGCTCGTCAAGGATTATGACTGTGACATTCATTATCACCCTGGAAAAGCTAACAAGGTAGCGGACGCCTTAAGCCGGAAGAGCACGGGTACGCTCATGTCACTTCAAGCAATACCCTCAGAGTTAGCCAAAGAAATTAAAGATATGGGCTTGGAGATCATAGTAGGTAGCCTTTCAACTCTTATCGTCCAACCCATTTT
Source organism: Boehmeria nivea var. tenacissima (assembly GCA_018132145.1). NCBI lineage: Eukaryota > Viridiplantae > Streptophyta > Magnoliopsida > Rosales > Urticaceae > Boehmeria > Boehmeria nivea. The sequence goes on from CM030883.1 coordinate 12,544,012, forward strand.
GTACGACCAGATTAAGGAGGAACAACGTTCCGATCCGTACTTAGAGGAAATTCGTCATGAAATCGTCAAGGAACGGAGGGAAGACTTCCAGATAGCGGAGGACGGTGCTCTCCGCTTGAACGGAAGATTGTGCGTTCCGAACAATGGAGACCTAAGGTACCAAATCCTTAAAGAAGCCCACACAGCACCTTATGCGATGCATCCTGGTGCTACCAAGATGTATCACGACCTAAAGGAACATTACTGGTGGGCAGGCCTAAAGAGAGATGTGGTGGAGTTCGTGGGAAGGTGTCTCACCTGTCAACAGGTAAAAGCTGAACACCAGAAACCCGCCGGGTTGCTCCAACCCCTTGATATCCCAGAGTGGAAATGGGAACACGTGTCTATGGACTTTGTGAGCGGTCTACCTAAGACTAGTAAAGGGCACGACTCTATCTGGGTGATTGTAGATAGACTCACAAAGTCAGCACATTTTCTTCCAGTGCGGAAGACGTACTCCATGGATAGGTTGGCAGAGATTTACATACAGGAGGTGGTTAGGCTTCACGGAGTACCCGTTTCTCTAGTCTCTGATAGAGATACCAGATTCACCTCCGCGTTTTGGAAAAGCTTGCATCGGGCCATGGGAACTCAGTTGAAGTTTAGCACAGCGTTCCATCCACAGACTGACGGTCAGACAGAGCGTACCAACCAAACGCTCGAAGACATGCTTCGTGCCTGTATCTTGGATTTTCAAGGTTCGTGGAGCACGTACCTGCCTTTGATCGAGTTTGCTTACAACAACAGTTACCAAGCGACGATCCAAATGGCTCCGTACGAGGCTCTCTATGGCCGCAAGTGTCGTTCCCCTCTCCATTGGCACGAAGTTGGAGAGAGGAAGTTTCTAGGTCCTGAACTTGTGGATCTCACCTCTTCAGCCATCGAGAAGATTCGGGATCGCATGAAAACCGCTCAGAGTAGGCAGAAGAGCTATGCGGACGTCAGACGTCGTCCGTTGGAGTTTGAGATTGGCGATCATGTGTTCTTGAAGATAGCACCCATGAAAGGCGTCATGCGATTCGGGAAGAAGGGCAAGCTTAGCCCTCGGTATATAGGACCTTTCGAAGTCCTAGATAAGGTAGGTGAGGTTGCTTATCGTTTGGCCTTACCGCCTAGCTTGGCCTCGGTCCACAACGTATTCCACGTCTCAATGCTGAGGAAGTATGTGCCCGATCCAAGTCACGTTCTACGTCATGAGGTCCTAGATATCGATCCGGAAGCCACTTACGAGGAGAAGCCATCGCGGATCTTAGATCGCAGGGACAAACAATTGAGGAACAGGACCATTCCGATGGTCAAGGTTCAATGGGGAAACCATGCCGAGGAAGAGGCAACTTGGGAACTCGAGAGTGCCATGAGAGAGAAATACCCTCACTTGTTCTAAGTTTCGAGGACGAAACTTTTGTAAGGGGGTAGGATTGTAATGACATGAATTTAATATCACTGTGCTAATTAATTAATTTGTATTTCTACCTCAGTTGTGGCCAATTTTACAAATTGGTCAGTTTCGTTAAATCTGATAAATTGGAACTATGAGAGAAATTATGAAATTAGCATGGTTATATTACAATTTTAAAAGTTAGACGTGTTAGGAATTTATGTTTGATTCGAAAATGATATTTAAATTCCTAAGTTTACGTTTTTAAATAACGTGTGCAATTTTAAAATTTCTCGGAAAAAATTTATTGCATTTTCGTGGTCCATTTTTCGGCCATTTTGGGCCCAATTAGCCCAAGCCCATTAGGGCATTTCTTTCTCCCTTTCTTTTCCCCCCACAGCCGACCAAGCCCCCCCCCCCCCCCCCCCCCCCTTCATCACAAATTTTTTCTTCTTCTTCTTCTTTCCTTTCCTCTCTCTCTCTCTCTCTCCACGCCGGCCACCAGCTCTCCCCCGCCGGTGCTGCCGTCCCTCCGCCCAGCTCCGCCAGCGCCGCTCGGCCCCGAGCTCCAGCCCCGCTCGGCCCCGAGTTCCAGCCCGCGCGCACAGCTCCGCCAGCGCGAGCTCCGCGCGCCCTTCCCTCCCTTTCGCGCTGCGCGTGCTCCCTCCGCACGCCGAGCAGCAGCGCGCCACTCCGCCGAGCTCGCCCAGCCTCCGCGCGCGCTGCCGGCGTCGACCCAAGCCTCCCCTTCGCGCCCGCGTGCGTCCCCGAGCAGCAGCGCGCCTCTCCGTCGCGCGCAGCCCAGCCGGAGCGCCGATCTCCTCCGCGCCGAGCTCCGCCGCGCCGACCCAGCCTCCGAGCACCTCGGTCCGAGCTCCTCCGCGCGAGATCTGCCCGTCGCCGGCAACCCCAGGTCCGGCCACCGCCGCACAACGCCGGCCAGCCCCTCCCGCTCGGCCGCGTAACCACGCCGACCCTCGTCGCGTCGTGGTCTCCTCCGGGCAGCAGCCGTGCCCTTTTCGCGTTGAACTCGTCTCGTCCGTCGTCGTCGAAGCTGACGACTCTCCCTCGCTCCGCCATTGTTTGAGTTGTCGCGTTACCAAGCCGACACCGAGGTAAGCTTCGTGTCCGCCGCGTTGACGTTGAATGTTCAACTTGGATCTTTAAATTTTAGCGGGTTAATTCCTTGTTTCCGTTGTAGTTTAGAGTTGTCGTCGCTTCGCGCCGTTGCCGGGTTAATTTGTTAGCCGTTGCGTGCTTCCTCGAGCCGTAATTACTCAAGTTTGGTGAGCCTCGTTTCCTTTTTGTGGTTGTTGTTAGATACTCGATTTTTCGTTGATTGCGTTGTTAACAAAATTCTATCTTAGTCGAGGCTTGTTTTTGTAAAACATTGTATTGAGAATTACGTTATTGTCGTAGTGGGTGATTGATATTAGTTTGCGTTCAAGAATCGTGTTATGGTGGGCTTGAACTTGTTAGACGCCTAGAGGCCGTCTTTAATTCGGTTTACCTTGAACTTTTGACACCTTAAAGTGTGCTATTTTAGTAACGAACAAGTTGGGAATTCGTTTTTGTGCGGCAAACTTCACGCGCTTAAATGTTTATTTTTCGCACTATATTTGTAATTGTTGAAATCCCGATTTATCCGTGCTTAGACGAGCGGGAACTAAATTTTCTCTTTTAGACGCGGTTTTGGAAAAAAAAAATAAAAATAAGAATAAAATTTCCAAGTGATATTATTTTGAAAGTTTGATTTGGAGATTTGGTTGTCTAAAATCAAATAGTGAAAAAAGAGAAAATTATGCACGTTATTGGTTATTTAACCGTGTGAAGTTGTATTTTGGCAAGTAGACCATTCAAATGTGAATGAGTTATAAATTGGGTCACAATTCCGAATGTTTCCCATCGTGTTGCTTTTAGTTCGAAAATTTATTCGATCATTTTATTATGCCAAATTGTGCAGGATCACCACCGAAGTGTTTAAGGACGCACGACCCCTCACCGTCGTATACTAAAGGTATAACCAAGCGGCCAAAAATCGAGTTCTTGTTGTAAAATGATACGATATTGGAAGCGTGACTTGAGCTAGGATATTGTTGGAATCCTTGAGAATTATGCTACGAGTTTAGCCTTTGAGACTCGAGAATAATTGTTGTTATGAAATTTTGGAAATGTCTTGATATTATGTTTATTGACTCTAGTTGTTGATATGTTGGATTGTGACCGAAATTAGTTCGGTGCTGGGTTGATATTAGGTGAAGGCTTCGGCCGGGATATCCGAAAAACAGGGGAAACTCTGCTGGATTTCCGGCTCGAAGCCTAGGCACTTTTATTGATTTAATCATTGTACGAGTAAGGCTAAGAACCTATTCCTCACATAAACAAATCCAATGACAACAGTTAGGACGGAAACAAACTTAGATGGGCATTTTTTCATAAATTATTAACCGTTCCACTAACTAGAGTCACATTCTTCGAGTCCACCAATTCCAAGTTCTTCCTCTCCTGTATTTAGTGGTAAACCTTGGCGTTGATCATTAATTGCTCGTGTGGAACAGAAGCATCTCACACAAAGCACGAGAAGAGACGCCCCTAGGGAAAGGATTTCGAGGACCGAAGCGAGGAGCTTAGGACCTCAAGTAAGTGGATCTCCTCTGTAACACGAGTAGGCTTTACCTTGTTTGATTGTTTCTCTTTCTTGTGATGTTTAGTTTCCTAGGTGCGTGAGTATGGGCTCACGTGCTTATACCCTGTCTTCTAACTCGCAATTATGGGGTTGCGAGTCTGCATATATTTTAAGTACATGTGTGATTGCGTGCATGAGTCTCCTGTCTGTGGGTATGGGACCACAGACATAAAACTATTTCTGTTATTGTTGAGAACTTATTGCAGGTAAGAGAGAAACTCTAAGACAAGCTAAGAGGGGTGAATACACTGTATGTGTGCGGGTAGGGCCTGACGAGGCCGCAAGTCATGATCGGTCCCGAAATAGCCCGACGGGGTCACTTATCATATTTCGGGGCGGCCTGAGAGCCTAGGGGAGGTCGGTGGACGACCTTCCTCTGTGTGAGTACCTTGCTCATTTGGGTGGGGCCCGACGGGGCCGCGATCATGATTTGGTTCCGAAATAGCCCGACGGGGCCAGCAGCCATGATAGATTTCGGAACGACCCGAAGGACCTAGTGGAGGTCAGCGAGCTATTTTTCGGCATAATTCAGCGGGCCCAGTAAGAGTTAATAAGGATCCTTTAAACACGAAAGTCGTGTGCACACGTAACTCAATCAGGGAGATTGAATTCTAGAGTCTTGTGTTGCATCCAACATTGGATGTTCTTGAGGTATAATCATGATCGAGCCGCCGGAGGCTCGATTTTAGAGGAGGGTAGACTTATTTCTGACTCAGTTATAAATTATATACGCGTATATGTAAATAAGTCTTGATGTAAAATTATTATACATCTTTAATCCACTTATTGGGCTATTAGCTCACTAGTGTGCTCGTGTTGCAGGTAAGTTGAAGGGAAAGCTGGAAAACTAGGCGACATGGAAGGATAACGGCGAGTGCATACGGGACCGACCTTGGGAGCGTCGGGTATACCGCCGGCTAGCCGTTGGCAACTATTTTGGGAGTTGACGTTTTTGTTTTGAAAATCCCACGTGAAAATTCTTTTGAGGGTCGTGTGGTCACGGTTACATCCCGTGTTAGGCATTTAAATGTATTTTCTTATGGTTATGAAAAAAGTTTCAAATTCTACCGTATTTTTGGGACTTGGATATTGTTAAACTTCGTATGTTTATTACGAATTATATTTCCTTTTACGTGTTAGTTTTTGGGTCGTTACAATATAACTATTGAAACTAACATTATAACTGTTGATTTATTATGAAGTTATAAATTTTTTTATGAAATAAAAGTTATTGTATGAGATATTAGTTAAGAAAGTTAAGTAAATATTCACATATAGTATTTTTCTTTAAAAAAAATTAGTTATTTTTAATTAGTTTTTGAAAACGCAAAATTCAAAAGTATAATCTAAAAATACTTATGTATAATGTATATTAATATATACAATTATTAACTAGTGATCTGGTGCACAATTATTATTATTATTATTTTTTCTGGGAGGATCACGTGCACAATTGATTATGAAAGATTTGTATTTTCAAAGTGAACTTTTCAATAACAGCCAAAATTTTATAAAATATAAAGGAATCAACTATTGATAAGAAAATTTATTATTATGCTATAAAAAAATTACAATGATAAAATCAACTACCAAATTAAAAGATTTATTAAACAAACTCTAAAGATAATTATTATTAGGGAATTTTAAGAAAATAGCCACTGTTTACAAAATGATTTTAAAAAATAGCCACAGTTTCAAAAAATTTAAAAACTAGCCCTTTCAGAAATTTCTGACACGTGTCAGAAATTTCTTACAGTACATTTTATGTGTAATTTTGTTACTGTCAGAAATTTCTTACAGTGTGTAATGGCTAGTTTTTAAATTTTTTGAAACTGTGGCTATTTTTTGAAAATACACAGTTCAAAATGGCTATTTACCTAACTGACCCTTATTATTAAGGAAATTTATAAAAATAACCATTATTTAAAAGGTGATTTTATTTAATAGCTAATATTTCAAAATTAAAAAAAAAATAATTATTTATAAATTTTATTATCTTGATAAAAAATTTATTACAATAAATTTTATGTATAATTCTATTATGTTAAAAAATTTCTTAACTGTTTTTCAAAACTCGCCTTAAGTATGATTATTTAACTAACTGAACCAATTATTTATTTCAATCTCTTTGAGAAACTCACAGATTTGCCAGCCAAACCATCACCGGGTTATGATATCCGAGTCCCCAAACAGCCCCCAAACTGGTGTCGCAGAGAAAGACGAAGAGACAGAGAGAGAGAGAGACAGAGCGAGCAATGCGCAGTGTCTCGGCGTCCGTACGAATCGTATCTTTCGACTCTGGCCAACCAGTCAGCTCTTCCATTCTCTTCTTTTCTCTGTCGCTCGTTCTGCTCGATATCTCAACCAGGTTTGTTTCTAATCGAAACTCTATTTTTCTCGCGTTTCGAATGATTTCGATTTCGATTTCGTTTTGTGTCTTAGGTTTCGTAAATCTCTTACCTTTGGCTTTGAATTTGTGCGTTTATGAGATTCAGATTCTATTAATTTAAAATTTTGGAAATTTTTTTAAAATTTTTAGTTTATAATGTGTGAATTTTGAGACAGATAAGAGATGAGAAAAGGAATTTTTTCGTTTGGTTTTATTTTATTTATTTATTTATTTTTGTTATTTGGGATATGATTTGTCAAAAAAACCGTAGGTTAGGATTTTGTTTGTTGGCGAACTCATAGTTTATAGTTAAGTTCTTGAAGCGAAGTCAAAATACATGCTATAGAGCAAAGTACAGATTTGAATGAAAACAAGAAGTAGATTATAGTGCAAGAAATTAAAGCCCAAAGTTGGGTTAAAAAAAATGGTGAAACTTGTAATTGAGCAACATTGTTTGATTGAAGGTCGGATTTCGTGCTCATGTGTTCTTGGTGTTTGATTTCAAGTACAAATGCTTTTAAGTCTAGATGTCTTAGTATAGTTTGATAATGTAACCATGGCATTACTTGTATTCCTTTTTTAGATGAGTGTATTTCATTGAAGCACTTGTTAATTACTTTCAAAATGTGGCTTTATGTTCAGATTCTCTGCACCAAAGTGGTGTTGGGTTCCAAAAAAAAAAAGTCACCGAATTGGAAGTTACGATATCTTCTTCACTTTAGGTGTTAAATTGTTAGTTTATATTGATTTTATAGAGAGTGTTTTCCAAAGAGGTCCATGGACGGGAGCTGTTAAGCCAAAATTTTTGAACTTCTGGCATTACATAAAATGAGTTGCCCAATCCAATGTTTTCGATTATGGGTTGCAAAAAACCCGTTGGTTTCTTGTTACGGTTGGAGAAAGGAATGTGCATTACTTATTGATAGAGAAGCAAAAGTATATTCTACGGTAACTCGTTGATCTGCAATTCCTGCACAAAGTTGTCCACTGACTCCTTCGTACGGGAGGTTTATGGCCAAAATGAGTTTTGCATATTTCAACCTGCTAGGTTTTTCCTCTTTCTTCGTATTTTCCGATTATTCAAGATTCGTGTTGGAAGAACAATGATTCTGATTTTCATATGTGTGTTTGGTCGATTGGGTTTGTTGAGAAATGATTTGTTTGTTTGGTGATTTGGATTTTGGATGCTTTCCTTTTGTTTGGTCTCCTAAAAATATGGTTTTATTGTTAGCTGTTTTATTGACGTGAAAAGTTGGAATTAGCTGCAGGTATGATCTCTGAAGTGACTCTGCAAAGAACTGTGACAACTCGTGCTGAAAACTTAAAGACGGATAGATGTACTTCTTATCCCCGGGGCTTGATTATGACGAGGCTTTTGGAGGACTTGTTGAGTGAGAGGGTAAGCAAGGATCATGGTTACTATCTCGGAGTAACAAGTTTGCAGCAGATATGCAAAGGAGAGATCGTGGAGGAGTCCGGAGATGTGTCGTTTCCCGTAGTCTTCAAATGCCGCACGTTTCTCCCATGCGAAGGGGAGATCTTACAGGGAGTTGTTTACCAGGTTCTTAACCTCGGGGTTCTCCTAAGGTGTGGACCTATCAAATATGCTTACCTCTCTGCTCTAAAAATGCCCGGCTACCGATACGTTTCCTCTCGAAAGAAGCTCGGCCCTGGTAGAAATCGCCGCTTTGTTAGTGAGGAGCATGGAACGATAGAGAATGGCGTTGTAGTTTGTTTCACGGTGCTGGCAGTTAGATGGGAAGATGAGATCGGACCTGTCAAGAATGAATTTCAGATGCTAGTCAGTTTGGAAGGTGATTTCCTTGGTCCCATCTCCTTGCCTGGCTCTGATGATTTGGATTTGTAAATATTTGAACCTACTATAAAAATGCTTTCTTTTCCCCCAACTTTCCATTGCCAAAACAAGTTCATTTTACCATCATTTGAGTCACTGGGGATGTGAAAGCTACGGCACCAAGATTGCCTTGTTCATGGTTTTTATTCCCAAATTCTAGTTAGTATGTAAATTACACCACTCTCTTGGGCTATACATATTTTGCAGTTCTGTCTTATATATGCAGTTTTATGGCATGTTTTTACCAATGTTAATTTACTAGCTTTATGGGTTGGGTTGGTAAAGGAGTTTCTACTACGTTCCTTGGACTCGAAAAAAGAAACTATAAGCCCTTGGTTGGCCTAGCACGACACCATTAGAATCCGGGATGGGATGCCTAAGAGCGCGATTCTTTCTTTATCAAGAATGCAAATATTTCTTATATTTGGCCGAAAAAATAAATTTTAAAGTTAGAGAAATTTCTTCCTCTATATAATCACGGTTTAATGCATTTACATAGTGTGGTCAGACGCGAATTTACGTTAGAGCTATTTGGGTATGTGTTTCATGTATTTTTTTTTGGGTAGTGCTAGACATATAAATTTTTTTTATCAATTTTTTAGTACAAATTCATGTGTCATACTATCATTGGTGAGTGTTTATCATCTAATTAGAATGATGTCAATTAAAATATGATACTTTAATTACCACAAAAGTTGGTATTAAAAAGTTGATAAAAGAGTTAGTATGTCTAGCATTATTCATATTCTTTAGTTTGATTCTTCTAATCATAGATATACTTATTTTATTTTATCGTACTTAAAAAGACCCAATATTTTCTAAAATGAGTTATAAATATACTTTTTGTAGAATTTTATGAAACAGAAGGCGTAATTTTATGTAAGAATGATAGTATGTTACTATGTTTTTAGACGAAGCCACAAATAAATTAATTTTCATGTTTTTTATTTGAAAATATATTCAAAATAAAAGAGTTTAAATTTAAAATACTGTGATGTTTTGTACATTAATAAATTGATCTATTTTGAATAGAAAACGCATGATTTAATTTGTTATTTTTATTTTTAAATACATTAGATCAATTAGGTAAATAATCATTTTGAAGATGTATTTTTAAAAAATAGTTACAATTTTAAAAAAATTTAAAAAATATTCATAAAAAAATTATATAGAAAATTTCTTAATATAACAAAATTACACATAAAATTAATTGTATTAATTTTTTTTACAAAGATGAACAAATTTATAAATAGATATTTAAAAAAAATTACAACATTAATTATTTTTTAAAATAACCCTATTTTCGAAAATTTTCCTTTTTTTTTATAATGATATTTTCTCATAGAAACAGCATTTTTTTTCTTTCAAACCAAAAAGAGCACAGACGGCCACGGACCCTTGAACGACTCGCTCTAACTCAGTCTCCGTGCTACTCTTTCGCCGAGTTAGCATCGACTCGCCGGACGAGTCAAGACTTCGAAGACTCTTCATTTTGCCCCAAAACCCATTTTCGACCAATTCAGTGTCAGTTTCTCTCTCTACTACTCATTACTCTGCTATGAAACCACACCATGTTGTATGGTTTCTTAGAAAATAACTCCGAGAAAAGTCTGATAATATTGATTTCATGTCCTGATTTTGCTGATTTCCGAAACATCTCGGCCTTTTATTTTCTGGGTTTTAGTGTGTTTTTGTTTTTGCATGGTCACTGAATGTTTTAGTGTATTTTGGTGTCTAATTTGTAATCAGTACTGGTTTTTTTTTTTTTTTTTTTCTTCATTGCCTGAATTTAATTTTTCTTTTTTGAATATATGTCCTTTGGTATTTGATGGTGAGATTATTTGAATGCTTTGGATTTTTTGTGACTGTTAATTTCATGAACTGCTTTTGGATATACAGAGATTGGGGTTTCAGAAAGGGGTTTCAGGGGGCGTTACTTTGTTTTATTTTTATGCAGATATGATTATTCTGAATAACTTGATTTGACATGAAAGCAATGTTCTTCTATGTTTATGATAAAATGTCTTTTAGTCAACAAAGTTAAGTGCTTTCTATTGTCCGAAATTTGTGGGGTTTGTTTTTGGGGCAAAGTTGGGTTGTAGTTTCAGGTGGAGATGCCAATAAATGGCTATGGATCGAATCAGATCAGTTCTTATGTTTATTCAAATATATTATGGGGCAAAGTTTTTTTTTCTTAGCCCTTATAAAATGAAAAGCCGAATAAGCAAAGTAAGCCTGTTTGAAAGTGTTGTCCATTTTGATGTCTCTTGAGCTAGTTCTATCGAAGGAAAGCGAAAATACAAAAGTTTCGATCTTTGTTGAACTCGTTTACTTTCAGCGCCGCTTCGTCTTGTTTGATTGGGCCAGTTTATTCCTGATGAGTGCTCTAATTGCTAGCATTTTCTTGTTCTCTGCTGTGATTCGTACTAATTTTGCCTCTTTTGGTCCAAATTCTGTTAGGGAAAGGAACAGATGTTTCTACAAGTACAGCTGCCGTGGAACGTTGTGATCCCAGCTGAGGACCTGGACACAAACGGATTGGCGCTCCAAAAGTCGATCATCATCAATCTTCTTGATGAATTCGCAGCTAAAAGGGCAACCAAAGATCTTGGATACTTTCTCTCTGTGACCAATCTCGAAAATGTAGGAGTCGGAAAAGTCAGGCAGCAGACTGGGGACGTGCTGTTCCCAATCGTCTTCAGCGGGATCACCTTCAAGATCTTCAGGGGAGAGGTGCTCGAAGGGGTCGTCCACAAGGTGCTGAAGCACGGAGTATTCCTGAAATGTGGGCCGATCGAGAACATCTACCTTTCCTGCATTAAGATGCCCGGTTATACCTATTCTGGCGGTGATAACCCAATCTTCCACAGCGAGAAGATGCCCAAAGTCGAGAAAGATGTGGTGGTTCGTGTGATGGTCATCGCAACGAAGTGGCTTGAAGCCGCGAGGGAGTTGCAAGCGCTGGTTAGCATGGATGGTGACTATCTCGGACCACTCGGTCCAGTTTCTTCCTAAGCTTCTTCCCTTGTGCTTGGCTATGACTTCGGAAACATGACAATATTTTGTGCACCTGTAAAAAGTGGATCTTGGACTATTTTTCTTTTTCAGGATCTTTTACTAACTTTGAGTACTCTTAACCTTTTGAAGTGTCTGCACTTGGGTATGTTATTATGATGAACAACTTCTTATAGAATTGTCTCTTAACAATTGACCTTTTATTTTATATAAAGAATTCATGAACTGGGCGTGCCGTAGTATTTTGCTTGCTACTCTTTTTCTATCTCGACGCTCTTAGTTTTTTGAGGCAAAATCCGGGGTTTGAAACACAACTGTGTCACAAACTATGGCCTGTGTGGAATGTGAATGATTGAATGAACTTAATCCTCTTGAACAACAAGCTCTCTGAATAATATATCAGGACTGGACTTTAGTTGTATTTCCGAATAAGAAAAGTATTTTATTCTAGCGTGGCGTTATATATCTGATAATCAAACCTGAAATTCTAGGCTTTACAGTGTAGCATTTTTCCATCAGCAACGTTTGGAACCAAAGTCACTGATTCAGTGCTAATAAAAATCAGAAGCCATAGAAATTTTGAATAACATTACTGAAAAGCAGATTCTTTTATTGAAATTATATGTAAAACAGGTGTTCTATGCTACTTGACAAAATGGGCACTTAAAAGATCATAATCAAAATTTGAGCCTCCAATTAAGGAAGATAAACAAGATTACAAGATGTAGTAAAGCAAATCAAATGAAATATTGTTGTCAACTAATGAGGAAACAAACGGACGGGAAGGCCTTTGGCGGGCATGGGCATGGGGTCCACAACAATGGGCTCGTCCTTGAGAACCTTCTCCCACTTGTAGCGCTTCACAAGGTTGTGCATGAACACCAGGATCTCGAGCCTGGCGTACTCCTTGCCCGGGCACATCCGGGGCCCGCCGCCGAAGGGGACGAAGGTGTAAGGCGCGGGGCCGGCCCCGTCGAAGCGGGACGGGTCGAACCTGTCCGGCTCCGGGAAGTAGGCGGCGTTCTTGTGGGTGGAGTTGGCGCTCCAGTAGAGCTTCCAGCCCTTGGGGATGGAGAAGCCGTTGAACACGAAGTCCGCCACGGCCTCTCGGAACGCCCCCTGCAGCGGCGGCGCCAGCCGGAGCACCTCCTGCGCCACGCTCCACGAGTACTTCATCTTCTGAAGGTCGTCCCAATTCAGCAACTCTCCCTCCGCCTTCGACCCCGCGATCTCCGCTTGCTCTCTGTACACTGCCTCGTACACGTGAGGGAGCTCCGCCAGATACTTGACGACGAAAGTGCAGGCCGCGCTGGCCGTGTCGTGGCCGCCGATGAGCAGCCCCAGGATCTTGTCGGCGATGTCGAGCTCGCTCATGTGGAGACCCTCGTCGTCGCATGCGAGAAGCATGTGCGACAGGATGTCCTTAGTAGGGCTGGCCTTGCCTTCCGCCAACTCCGCCTTCCTCCGCTTGATGATCTTCCTCAGCTCCTTTCTTATGAACTCCGACGCCTTTATCGCGCGGTGGAAGGGCGTCCCGGGGAGGTCTATCGGCATCGAGATGATGCCGCTGGCCAGGGCCTGGAAGGGCTCCTCGAAGACGGCGATGTCCGCGGGGTCGTCGAGGCTCACAAACAGCTTGGCGGCCAGCCAGAAGGTGTAACGCTTGGCCAGGGGGAACGTCAAGACCTCTCTGCGGCCATCCCACTCGGCGGAAAAGTGGCGGCGGGCGATGCCATCCATGATGCCGACGTAGCGGCGCAGGGCCTCGGGCTTCATGAAGGCCGGGAGGAGCTTGCGCATCTTCTTGGCCTCGGACTGGGCATCAGTAGTCTGCGTGGAGGAAGGGAAGATCTTGTTGACGGAGGCCGGCCACCACGCCGCCACGAGCTTGTTCTCGTTGGAGAAGAGGAACTTGTTGCACGCCGCGCCGCAGAACACGGCGGCCGGCTCCCCCAGCAGGGACGTCTTGAAGACGTCGGAGGAGAAGGCCGCCATGCGGTCGAAGATGAACTTCTCCGGGTGGCCCTTCCAGCCGGTGGAGAGGAACTCGAGGGTCTCGCCGATCACCGGGTAGCCGACGGTGCCGGGCGGGAGGCCGGGGGCGGCGAAGTTGGAGCGGTGCCTGTAGAAGAGGAGGGAGAGGGAGAGGGAGACCAAGGAGACAAAGAGCAAAAGGAGGGATAGGAATAAGTGTTCCATTTCTTGTTGCTGCTAATTAAGCTAAATTATTAGCCTAATAATAATTGGGCCTTTTGTGTCTTTGAGTGGATATGTGTTTGTGTTTGAAGAGGTGAATTTGGTGGGAGTGGAAAATGGGGTTATATAGGTTTAGGCTAAGTAAGAGGTTTTAGTTTTGAGTGCTCACAACGCGTCAAAATCATATAGATTAAGCAAGTTGGCCATTTTAGTATTAGTTTGATAGTGTTACAATACTTACTTGTGAGTGCATGTAAAAGTCAAATATTGCTAGCTTAGTCATATAAATATTATATCATCCTCATTCATGAATATTGTATCTTATTGGCGCAAGGTTTTGTTGTGTTACTATATGTGGTTTGGGCTTGGCATGTGGAAATTGTGTATGTGATGGTTAGAAAGTACGTGCTTATTTAAATAAGGAAGATAGTACGTGTTGGATAGTTTATTCAATAGGAAAGAATGTAGTTGGAACTAGTCTTGCTCAATATGTGGTCAATATGACGCTAGTTCAACTTTGTCTTGCTCAGTCACTTTCTTTCTTGGGGGAAAAAAAATAGTTTACCACATATTTTGTGATTAACATTTGTGTATACTTTTAATCACCTTTCCGATGCAAAATGTATTTTATTTCCTTTTCTTTTCCCTTATTCTAGCTTTTTTCTGTTCTCAACTTATGCTACTTTTTCTTGTGGTGATTTAAGTGCTATATCAGCGGTATTTAATGAGAAAAGAAAGAAACTGTATGTGTGATTCTCAAAACAAAGTGACGAAAATTTCAATATCGGTAAAAATATTGGTCCTTCAAATTTACGAAAAATATAGGAAATATTATCAATGTCGATAGAAATATGGATAAAAATATATAAATTATGATTCTTTTATATTTTTAAATAAAAAATTTTATTCAAATTTTTTTGCACTAATTAAACATAACTATACATCAAGTACTACAACGAGACTCTCAGCAAAAAAAAAAAAAAAAAAGTACTACAACGAGACAATACAACAAACGTAGTACAGTAAGTTACATTGCACATAATATATTAACACCAGAAAGAGGACTTGCCAAATATGCTTCGATTTCTAACTTGATTCAATCAATATGATGCAGTGACATGAAAGTTGAATAATGTTGATCAGCATAATTATAAATGTGCCACATATAAGCCTATTGATTTCTTCCTACCATCTTTTAATGAATAGGGAATTTTACTATTTCAAAGGATTTTTTTTTTATACTTTTATTAACTTAGCAAAAGTAAGAAAATAAAAATAAATTTTTTTAGTAATTTGTACCGACATTTACCGATATTATATAGAGTTAAGATTATGCTTCGGTTAACCGAAACGATACAACCGAAATATTACTGATATTTCAAATATTTTGCAACAAATTTGCACACCATGAAAATTTTACTTTGGTATCCTAAGAAAACAGAAATTTCGATGAAACTTTCTGTACGTCAACGCAAGTTATCGTCGTTGCTCAAAAGCACTCGTTGAAACAAATAATGGCAAGAAAAGTCCAAAGATAAAATGCTAATTTGTTTTGTTCTTTTACTATTGAAGTGAGGAAGCAGCACACTGTACAAGCTTTATTCTACAAATCTAATGATCAAAGAATCCATTGGCCTCTCTTAAAAAAAAAAAAACCCTTAATTCGTTTAAAGTTTAAATATAGGCACATATTAGTTGAAGTGGATGTTCGCTCGAAAACACACGCGAATTTGTAACCGCAAGTGCACGGGTCATTCAAGTAATAAAGTGGACAGAAGAGTCCGAATATCGTCCCACGGAGAACAAATGCCTATATCTAATTACTACTATTACTAAAGAACAATTTTGTCTAGAAATCGAATTTAGATGAATGTTATAAATTAAAATAAACAAAACAATTAAACTAAAATTGACAAGAACTAAATTTTCACGGATTCACTCAATTAACTAAATACTAGGTTCGATTGGCTTCCCTCGATGCTTCCTCAATTCAATCCTTTACTAACTCATTACCACAATTTTCAGTTCTATACTAGTCTAAGAGATTATTGATTACGTCGCAGCTTTCGCTTATTGACCTAATTGTGTGTTTCCGTTTGTTAGAATTAACTACAATTATGCTCAACTCTTATAGTTCTAAATCGATCACCTCTCGGTCCTTACGATTTATAGCTAGACTACCTAGACTATCAATCACCTCTCGGTCCTTATGATGTCTAAGTTGTGTTCTTACTATTCCCGATTCAACTCAATTTCCTCTCTCGAGTTTAATTAAATTAAACCTAAATTCTTCTATTCAATCTTTCAATTGCAACAGAAAATAAAATAAACCAGCAAGAATCACAAGCATATAAACTGAATATTGCAGAAATTTATTGCTCATAATTGAAAAGAGTCTACATCGAGTTCAGCCAATCTCTCCTAGACAGAGAGATTTAGCCTCTCATAATTATGTACAGCAAATAATGAATTCTAGAGTTCATGAATAACATAGAATTAGAAGGGAAGAAGATACGAAGAGAATAAGAGTAAGAAAAACTCTGAAAATCGATGATCTTCGCGAATTCTTCAGCTCCGATGAATGCCCAATCTTCTTCTTCTTGTTCTCTTGAGTTTCTCCTTGTCAAAGTCTTTCTTTTTCGTCCAAGTCTTTTTTTCTTCGTCCAAGTAATGTTCTATTTATAGAGCACAAGGTTTGACCTAATTTTGGAGGAATTTCGGAACCTTTTACGCTTGGAAAACGACGTCGTACTGCTTCAGGAGGTCTGGCCGATCGATCGGCGCTTAACTTGCGATCGATCGGCGCTTACGCGTTCTCAGGAATTGTGGCTCCCGATCGATCGGCTTGAATCTCACGATCGATCGGAGTTGCTTCTGGTTGACTCGCGTAGTTGAGCCGATCGATCGGCTAGTTTAGCGCGATCGATCGGCATTCCTTCTGGCTTCTTGCGTATTCTTTTGAAACTGCGGCCGATCGATCGGCTAATGAGCCGCGATCGATCGGCACGTCCTCTGCCTTTTGTGGCTCGTTTTTGCAACTTCTGCCGATCGATCGGCTGCTATGCCGCGATCGATCGGCGATGCCTCTGTCTTTGTCCTCATGTTTTCCTTTGCTCCAAAATGTTCCATTTTTTGTACTTTTTCACCTCGGTTTCCGTACTTGTGCTTAAATCACCTGTACACTCACAAAACTCATTAAATAACATAAACTTGAGGAATTTAACAACAATTCAAGCCTGAATTTGTGATATATAAGTGAGTATTTTGCTCGCTTATCAGTGGACAATCACACATTTCATATTTCCACATGGAAAATGAAATACACTAACATATAACAAAGGCTAACATGACGTTCCACAATGCCATTGCTTTTTGTTGACCAGCTTTGACGCGTTGTGAGCACTCAAAACTAAAACCTCTTACTAATTACTAATTAGCATAAACCTATAAAACCCCATTTTCCACTCCCACCAATTCACCTCTTCAAACACACACATTCACTCAAAGACACAAAAGCCAATTATTATTGCATTGGCCTAATTTAGCAGCACCAAGAAATGGAACACTTATTCCTATCCCTCCTTTTGCTCTTTGTCTCCTTGGTCTCCCTCTCCCTCTCCCTCCTCTTCTACCGGCACCGCTCCAACTTCGCCGCCCCCGGCCTCCCGCCCGGCACGGTGGGCTACCCGGTGATCGGCGAGACCCTCGAGTTCCTCTCCGCCGGCTGGAAGGGCCACCCGGAGAAGTTCATCTTCGACCGCATGGCCGCCTTCTCGTCTGACGTCTTCAAGACGTCCCTGCTGGGGGAGCCGGCTGCCGTGTTCTGCGGTGCGGCGTGCAACAAGTTCCTCTTCTCCAACGAGAACAAGCTCGTGGCGGTGTGGTGGCCGGCCTCCGTCAACAAGGTCTTTCCGTCCTCCACGCAGAGTACTGATGCCCAGTCCGAGGCCAAGAAGATGCGCAAGCTCTTCCCGGCCTTCATGAAGCCCGAGGCCTTGCGCCGCTACGTAGGCATCATGGACGACATCGCCCGCCGCCACTTTTCCGCCGAGTGGAACGGCCGCAAAGAGGTCCTGACGTTCCCCCTGGCCAAGCGTTACACCTTCTGGCTGGCCGCCAAGCTGTTTGTGAGCCTCGACGACCCCGCATACATCGCCGTCTTCGAGGAGCCCTTCCAGGCCCTGGCCAGCGGCATCATCTCGATGCCGATAGACCTCCCCGGGACGCCCTTCCACCGCGCGATAAAGGCGTCGGAGTTCATAAGAAAGGAGCTGCGAAAGATCATCAAGCGGAGGAAGGCGGAGTTGGCGGAAGGCAAGGCCAGCCCTACTCAGGACATCCTATCGCACATGCTTCTCGCGTGCGACGACGAGGGTCTCCACATGAGCGAGCTCAACATCGCCGACAAGATCCTCGGGCTTCTCATCGGCGGCCACGACACGGTCAGCGCGGCCTGCACTTTCGTCGTCAAGTATCTAGCGGAGCTCCCTCACGTGTACGAGGCAGTGTACAGAGAGCAAGCGGAGATCGCGGGGTCGAAGGCAGAGGGAGAGTTGCTGAATTGGGACGACCTTCAGAAGATGAAGTACTCGTGGAGCGTGGCGCAGGAGGTGCTCCGGTTGGCGCCGCCACTGCAGGGGGCGTTCAGAGAGGCCGTGGCGGACTTCGTGTTCAACGGCTTCTCCATCCCCAAGGGCTGGAAGCTCTACTGGAGCGCCAACTCCACCCACAAGAACGCCGCCTACTTCCCGGAGCCGGACAGGTTCGACCCATCCCGCTTCGACGGGGCCGGCCCCGCGCCTTACACCTTCGTCCCCTTCGGCGGCGGGCCCCGGATGTGCCCGGGCAAGGAGTACGCCAGGCTCAAGATCCTGGTGTTCATGCACAACCTTGTGAGGCGCTACAAGTGGGACAAGGTTCTCAAGGACGAGACCATCGTTGTGGACCCCACGCCCATGCCCGCCAAAGGCCTTCCCGTCCGTCTGTATCCTCACACACATCACTGATCTCATCAAGCAACCTTATATGAATTTATGTATTTGTTAAAGACTTGAAGTTTTTTGAAGTTTGTTGTTTTGTTGCTTGTTATAATTACTGTTTAAGTAAAAAGTGGAAGCCTGATTTGCTAATTGTCTTGTTTGATCGCGTATTTTTTTTGGGTTAAATTGTGCCGTAAGGCAATATATATATATATATATATATATTTATATATACCAAAATGTTTTTTAATTGATGCGGGTAAGTTTAGTATTAGTGTAGACTCGATCTTTCCACAAAATGACTGACAAAGATATATCATATAGTTCCTTATTTTCTACCAACTAACAAGACCGGGTATGCCCTTGTTATAATGAGGAATATAGATCTATTGCGCCTAAAAGTCTCGTTAATGGAAAAATGACATGTTGGTATTTCTAAACAAATATTAAATTATTCAAAAATATTTAGTTATAATAAAATACGTTCTTACAATGATTTATTTTTATCTTATTTTATCTTTTCAAATCATTACTTCTGCTGTACATAAAAAAAGTCATAAATATATATTCAATTAAGGATGAAAATCATTTATATATAAAAGGGATAACACGTGCCACAGTTTACTCAAAGATTTAGTGAAAAATAAAATTATATATACAAACATTATTTCCTTATATTAAGAACTTTGTTGTGATTGACAAACATTAATGTACTGAAAATTGGAGAAATTTAAGCAGTGATGTAGAATACAAAACATGATATTATCAGTCCGGAGAAAAAGACCGAGTACACAAGGCTCTTTTTTAATTATTTTTGTAGTATATTCGATTTCTTATCTTTGTGATTTTAGACTTGCATTCATTCTGATAAGCTGCGACACCGAAGAAGACGAAGAAGGACAAGCCGAGAACACACGTCGCGCTAGCAAGCAGGTCGAAACGCTCCAACACGGCGTAAGTGCCGGTGACGAACGCGACGATCATCGCCGCGATGGCGAGCGTCGTTAGCATGAGAGCCGCCTGGAAGTTGTCCTCCAGCCTCCGCTTGTTGGAGCCGCTCATGGCCGCGTAGAGGTGGAGGAACACGGCGAGGCTCGAGAGCACGAAGGCGGCGGTGTCGGTCACCATGAACGCCTTGAACGCCGCGTTGTGCCTCAGCACCGCGGAGCCTGGCGACGGGCCGTCGGAGCCCGCGTAGCCCCCGGGCAGCGTGAAGCCCGCGGTGAAGGTCACGGTGGCGATGAGCGTGGCCGCGATCATGCTGGCTTCCCTGGCCTTTTCGAGCACGGGAAGTGCAGGGTCGTCCTTCCCCTGCTGCTTGCCCTCTTCCCTGCGAGGGTCGTGCTCGTCTAGTTGCCAATTGACGTCTTGATCTTTACGGTCCAGTATTCGGCGACCGAATTTCGTTGCGAAAAACAAAGCAAACGACCATCTTATAACAGTCTGCGATTAGATTATGGCAAGTTGGTGAGATTGTATAAAATAATATCTGTGTAAAATCTGATGTTCATACACTTACTCTGATCAGCTTTGAGTAGTAGGAGAATATTGAATAATCATAATGTCAAACGCATATATTGTCCAAGGTAATATGTGAAGAGAAAAATATTTTAAAATGTAATTATGCCAGTCCATCTCCTGACTAACCCGTACTAAAAAAAAAAAAAAAATCAAACCGCAACGTATGTATCTTACTCAAAGAACAGAAGGCATATATCTTGACAAATTAAAGAGAAAAAGGTTAGAATATTCAAGGCAAGTTTTGTAAAATCACAAAATAATAATTAAAAAAAAAAATTCTACCATACACCCCTATAACAAAAAAAAAGAGAAAAAAGAAAAGGTTAAACTGTGGGTAGTTCTGTACATAATCAAGCAATAATCGGTTAACATTGCTTGTCTTTAAAAGTAAATACTAGATAATTTAGGTTATTAAAATAAATCCAAGCTTGTTGCGTTGTTAACGAATTTATAACTTTCTTTCGGCAATCAAAAAGACATATAAGTCTCGTACCTTCTCAGAACAAAGCCTGTCATCAGTAAAAACAATGTCGCGGACGTTCTTGTTTTCGCGGTTGAATGCCTCCTTATCCACTCTGGCGTAGCGCGGGCTGCTCATGAGCGCTCCCAGAGAGCCCGGCCGGTGAAGAGCCGCCGCGTGGTGCAGCGGCGTGTTCCCGTCTCTGTTCTTCTCGTAAAGGAGGTGGCTCAGCAGATACTCCTTCAAGATGAGCGTCACCGCTTCGGGCGAATTGCTCTCCACGGCTAAGTGAAGAATGTTGCAGCCTCGGTCGTCGACCAGCTCGCAGCAGCCCGGGCGCCACGTTGCGAGCTCTCTCAGTATCTGGTGGTGGCCGCAGAGAGCCGCGATATGGTGGGCTGTTCTGCCTTGTGCGTCTGCAATGTAGGCTGCGTCCGCGTCCGAATCCAGCAATGCCTTTACGATCGAAACGTAGTTGAGATCCGCGGCGTAGTGTAGCGGAGTCCACCCGTTGTCGTCTGTTGTTCTTGTTAGACTCGGCATTTTTTCCAAGATCTTTCTCGTCGACGCTGTGGGAGATCAAACGTAGTTATCACACGCAAAGTTGAAAGTAATGCTTTCGACTGCGAATTAAGGCGAAATTATATTGCTTTAGGCAAAACTGTTGGAATTTTTATATAATTTGGGGCCACACATGTAATTAATAAATGTATTTGTGGTCATCATTAAATAAGTCAAAATTAATGTGGTCTAATTTAGAATAAAGTTTGTGACTTAAGGGCATGACTGTCATGATATTATTGTGTGGATACCATATGGGTAATTTCTAATTTGATGAGGGGCCAAATTAGAAATAGCAAATAGTTATTAGTAACTGTAATTAGCAGTTACTTAAGGGGTTATGGTCCCCAATTAGCAGTACGTAGAATTCTTGCTCTTGAATCCTCATCATCAAGGCTCTAAGGTTCCTAAGGTGTACTGCATGATTGGAAGAGCATAATCTTTCAATGACTCGATCTTATGATTAAGGTACGCTTCCGCATATTTTGTATATTGATTCTTAATGATTAAACATGAACGATTCTAGGGTTTGAAGGTGATGATTTTCACCAATAAAGTTAATTTATGTTCTAACAAGTGGTATCAGAGCAGTTATGTTTGATCATTAAGGATTGATTTTGCTTTGGGTTTAATTGAACGATTTTATATATACGGTATTTGTTCTTTAAATCCTTAATTTTGGTTATGGATTTCAATCTGTACATACTATCTAGGACTCCGATTCAAAATTCTATATTTGGGTCAGTTTAATTATGTATTTCGGTATACACATATACAGTATATACCATTCGGTGTGTTTATGGAATCGCAGTTTTGGTTATAAAATTGGATTCAATTTTGTGAATTATAGAGTCAATAGTGAATGAGTTTGGGATAGGCTTAGATCTTTGTGCATTCCCAAAATTAAAGTTTAAGGTGGGATATCCCACGTCTAACGTATTTGGAGAAGTGGTTTTTTGTTTTCAACCACGTACTGTTTCTTTTTCTTTGAACCTATTAGCCCACGTTCTTCGGTGAAATTTTTTGCTCAGTTTGATGAATTCCGTTGATTCAATTTTGAGACTATTTGATTCCGTCATAGGGAATTATTGGAATTCTATGAATCTGTGCAATATTCATGGTTACCTTTTTTTTATTATTATTAAAAAAAAAAAAAAAAGGCTTTTGCAGTTTGTTTTGGGCAACCCACGGTTATGCATGATAGGAACAATGAAAAGTTTCTTTTTCTTCCATGTATATTCGTGATTGGTTTCAAAATCTTGGGATAATTTTGGGTTTGCCTTCGTTATATATGCTTGATCGTTTGGTATATATATATATATATGTTCGGCAATATCTCTTAGTTGAGAAAATCATGTTTTATGCCTCTGTTTTCAATACATATTTATTATTGACGGGGGTCACTAAAGTTATTCATATCTGTGAATTTGTTATATGGCTTTGGCATACTAAAGATTTTGTTTCACCGTTAAAAAAGAAAAGTGGTTATCAACACGTAAGGATTTGTTGTTTTTTTGCGTTTACAAACATCAATTTTTTGGTTCAGTATTCATTTACGTGGTTTTAGTCTTTTATGGTTTCTTTGGATTTCCACGTTTAATGAATGATGGAAGGTTGTTAACCACTGGCAGATTTGAGTTTTGCATTTTTATTTAAATAGAGGTAAAATATGTGGGCTAAGGTTTTGTTGTTTGAATAAGGTTTAAAGTCCAATAATTTTACAAGTGCAATTAGATTTAAAGTCTTTAAGGTATTATGAATGCTTAATTATTTGGACACATTTTGGGTTTAAGGTTTGAGTTTTGTGGGTCATATTTGGTTTTGGGTTCTTTAACTCAGTAAATATTGACTCAACTAGAGTTGATTTTGACCCAAATTATGGTATAATTTTAAATTCGAATATTGGTGTGTTTATATATATTTTAAGATAGATTAATTGAAGCAACATACCACCAAAGTGGTCCCTCTTGTGGAAATTAATTTATTTTGAAATATAAAAGTTGTGTGCTTGTAACTTATGTGAATATTTAACCGGCCCAAAGGAAGGTTAATATTTAACAGAATTGCAAATACACTTGTGGTAATAAACGCGTGATAATTGTTTGGTATTACATATGAGCAATAAATTGACCCAAAGGAAGATTTATTGTTTGATATGTTCTTATTGTCAGTGTTTGATTATTACACCAAGATATCACTTAGTAGTTAATGTTTTGTCTAAAGATAAAATATTAATGAACTGCCCGGTATCTTGAGATGGGAGTTACCTTTATTTGAATTTATTATTATTATAATTATTGTGTTATTATGGCATCCCATCACATGGAATATGGTTACAGAATTTTGTCACAAGTGTGCATCTTATAAGGAATTAAAAGACCACTAAAGTTATTTTGTGACAATGAATCAGCTGCATTGTATTCCAACAATAATTTGAGATTATAAAGGAAAGAGTACAGAGTGGTCAGTTTTTTTATAAAACACATAAAAACGAACTCCATGATTGCAAACCCTCTTACAAAAGGTCTGTCACCCAAGGTCTTTCTTGATGATATTCAGATTCAGTGGGAGTTCGTATCATTTGTATTTTATGCTTTATGCTTGATTGTGTACGTGTTTATGTATTTGGATACTTTCTGATCAGAAATGAGGCTATTAAGTTCAGTACACTATGTACACTTATGTTTAAAGTTTGGTTTCACTAAAGATTAAGGTGGACCAGTTGAAAATTGACATGAACGGATCACCTTGCATGTAATTTTCATGCCACACATTCATGATTGATCTGTGTCATTTGACTATATTGATATATGTGACCATTGATGGGTTTAGTTGTGACAGATACAATGAAGACCGCTTTGATCCTATGTTAATATAGTCAACGGACGAGATTGTTCATGCCCTATGGTTATGATGACAAAGTTTTTGAGCTCATTAAGGTTAAAGTTAACACATTTATAAAATACATATATGGCTCAGTGGGAGATTGTTGGAATTTTTATATAATTTGGGGCCACACATGTAATTAATAAATGTATTTGTGGTCATCATTAAATAAGTCAAAATTAATGTGGTCTAATTTAGAATAAAGTTTGTGACTTAAGGGCATGACTGTCATGATATTATTGTGTGGATACCATATGGGTAATTTCTAATTTGATGAGGGGCCAAATTAGAAATAGCAAATAGTTATTAGTAACTGTAATTAGCAGTTACTTAAGGGGTTATGGTCCCCAATTAGCAGTACGTAGAATTCTTGCTCTTGAATCCTCATCATCAAGGCTCTAAGGTTCCTAAGGTGTACTGCATGATTGGAAGAGCATAATCTTTCAATGACTCGATCTTATGATTAAGGTACGCTTCCGCATATTTTGTATATTGATTCTTAATGATTAAACATGAACGATTCTAGGGTTTGAAGGTGATGATTTTCACCAATAAAGTTAATTTATGTTCTAACAAAAACCTCAATAAGGGATTTTAGTAAGGAAATAAATACTAAAAGAAGATGTTTGTGTCTATGAATTCTAAAGCGATCTCAATTGATAACGGTTGTGATTACCTTCGTCTTTCGCGATAGTCGCAGCATGAAGCGCGGTCCTGCCACAAGCCCCATCAGCGGCTGGCGAAGCGCAGTTGTCTAAAATCTCAGCTACCAGCTCGCTGTAATT
Organism: Boehmeria nivea var. tenacissima; assembly: GCA_018132145.1. Lineage (NCBI taxonomy): Eukaryota > Viridiplantae > Streptophyta > Magnoliopsida > Rosales > Urticaceae > Boehmeria > Boehmeria nivea. Next base: position 12,568,762 of record CM030883.1, read on the forward strand.
TCTCTCGGCAGCTATGTAAAGCGGAGTCTCGCCCGCCTTATTAGCCGGGTACAAAAACTCGGGATCTTCTTTAGTCAACAGCTGCACAATCGGGAGATGCCGAAAGCGCACAGCCTCGTGCAACGGCGTGTCCTTCTCCTCGCTCGTCGCCCTCAGCATCTGCTTCGCAGCCTCGTTGCCGCCGACCTCAAGGTCGCCCGCACGGCCAGCTTTCGCGCGCGCAATGAGCAGCTCAACCAGGCGTGCGTGGCCGTACCTCGCCGCCAAATGCAGGGGGGTTTCGCCTTTCGCGTTGGCCTGCACCGACAGTGCGGGGCACAGCTCGAGGATGTCTTTGACAAAGGTGGCGTGGACGGCCGAGGAGGCTGCGATGTGGAGATGGAGGACTGTGTTCCTGTTTGGGGTCAAGAAGTTGATGAGATCTTGCCTTCTTTCCTTGAAGACGTCCATGATCACGCCGCTCGCCGCAGCGGCGTACACTCTAGTGTCGACGTCTGTGTAGGTCGTTGTAACGAGATCATGATGATGGGAATCAGATTGCTGAGACTGATCAACCAGACTTGGGGAAGCCATTGTTGAATGAATATATGAACTGATATTATATCTAAAGTCGCTTTTTCACACAAGTTACTAGTGAAAAGTCTGCATGGCTTTTGATCCTTGCTTGCTATATTTGAAACAGTTTATTGGCCCTAGATTTGTTTGGATAATTTATTCTTAATTTGCTCGTCTTTTCACGAGGGTATTTGTGCTTTGCCCTTTGGTTTGGACACTCGGATATTTATTCTTTGCTTTGCTTGCTCTCAATATATAATAATCGCCTGAATACTTTGCTTTATTTGGCAGTTATAATGAATTTAGAAACTAAACAATTTTGTAATTACTTTTTAAAAGCAATGTTGTAGTTATGGAGTAAGCAATTATGAAAAAAAATAAAATTAATATAAAGGGGAAGAGAATGACTCGATAGATATATCAAATTCAAAAAGCCTATGTTTGTAAAAGATTTAAGGAAACGAGAAAACGACAAGAAGCGTGAAAACGACAAGATATCTTTAAAACGACTAGACTAAAGTTATGTTATAAACGACATTAATGCTGAAAACGACATGAAACTTGTAAACTACAATAATGACAAAGAATGACATAACAGTGTTAAACGACCAAAGTTTCAAAAAAAACGACATTAATGCTGAAAACGACACAAAACCTGCAAACGACATTAATGACAAAGAACGACATAACAGTGGTAAACGACAAAAATTTCAAAAAACGACATCAAACCATGACAAAGATCTAAAAACGACATGACACAACCCAAAACCGACATCTGATCTAAAAAAAGACATTTGGGTAATTAAGCGTTAACAAAATTCAGCAAAATCATGTTTAGACTGTGAAGCGACAATTGATTTAAACAACGACAACAAACAATAAGAAATTAAATACAAGCTATTTAAAATGACAACACTTGGAAAGCATACTACTTTTTGATAAATAATTCAGTTTGTAACATACAATCTAAAATCATATTAATAAAATATAATCACCATTAATAAGTGAAAACGGATAATAATCATATCATTAATTCATGTAATATAATTATACTTAGTAATGATAGAAATAAATTTAACCAATCACATTATTAGTAAATAAATTAATATGTCTTACATAAATAAATTAATCAAGTGCTTCTTCACTCGTCTAGTCTCAACTCTAAAATGTACGACAAATGTTGAAACAACGTTGAACACTAAGCAAAGAATCAATCATTACCCTACTTGCGTACAATTCCCTGCAAGTCAACAGCCATTTATTTATAAATGATATGATTTGACATTAAAAATGCACAGTGACCGATATATATTTATTATTAATTACCATGACGCATTTTGGTTTTTTAGGCTGTACTTGTACGTAGGCTTTCCATTTGCGGGTGCAAATGAGAGTGAGAGATGGATCGAATTGATTACGAGCAAGAACTTAATATTATTTTTGGATTTCATTTTTCCTTATACAGGGTTGTAATTTGTGAAATTACTATATTATTATTATTTTTGTTTATATTGTTGATACAGAAATTCGTACCAACTAACACGTGCAAAGTACGTGAGAATAAAATAGACAAAAAGCAAAGATACTCAGAGGAAATAATAATTCTCAGAGAGAAATTGACATCCTTCTTCCTTATTCGATTATCATTAGCTATTTATAGCTATACAAGATCACGTAATTAATATACGCGTTTATCTATTTTTGGAAGTTTGACGTCGGAAATTAATGATTATTGAAACGAGCGTATTAAAAAATATCCGAGTATCCGTCTGTCGCCCGCAACAATTGGGCGACCACCGCTCGCCCGCAACAATTGGGCGACCACCGCTCGCCCGCAACGAGAGCCGGGCGACCACCGCTCGCCCACAATGAGAGCCGGGCGACCACCGCTCGCCCACAATGAGAGCCGGGCGACCACCTGTCGCCCACGATGAGTCGGGCGACCACCTGTCGCCCACGATGCACGTCGGGTGGTCTCTCGTCGCTCATTTGCGTACGGGCTTGGTTAGTGGGCCGGCCCACTTTGAGTCCGCGGATTCCAACGTCGTTTGGGCCTACACGCTTTATGCCAAATCATGGCCCAACATTAGCCCCCCAGTTTCTGTGTGTCGCTTGTCGCACTAAGGAAACTAAGAGAAGGAGGAGGAGTGAATTTATTTTTATTTTTATTTTTTTTTTATTTTTTTATTTTTTACTCGGTCTATTGTAGTAGATTTTTTGTTACCTACCCGTAGTAGGTTTTTTTTTTTTTTTTGTACCTTCCCGTAGAAGGTCTTTGTTGCCTACCCGTAGGAGGTCTTTTCACGCCTACCCGTAGTAGGTCTTTGTTGTGCCTTCCCGTAGAAGGTCTTTGTTGCCTACCCGTAGGAGGTCTTTATTGTGCCTACCCGTAGGAGGTCTTTGTTGCCTACCCGTAGGAGGTCTTTTCACGCCTACCCGTAGTAGGTCTTTGTTGTGCCTTCCCGTAGAAGGTCTTTGTTGTGCCTACCCGTAGGAGTCTTTGTTGTGCCTACCCGTAGGAGGTCTTTGTTGCCTACTCGTAGTAGGTCTTTGTTGCCTACCCGTAGTAGGTCGTTGTTGCCTACCCGTAGGAGGTCTTTGTTGTGCCTACCCGTAGGAGGTCTTTGTTGCCTACTCGTAGTAGGTCTTTGTTGCCTACCCGTAGTAGGTCTTTGTTGCCTACCCGTAGGAGGTCTTTGTTGCCTACCCGTAGTAGGTCTTTTATTGCCTACAAGTAGTAGGTCTTTTTTCTTTTCTTTTCTTTTCTTTTTTTTTTAATTATTATTATTATATATATATATATTTTTTTTTTTTTTGCGACGGCGCACGTAGGCACGCGGCAGAACTCTGCAGCCTGCAGCGGCCCATGGCGGCATGCGACGGCACAAGGTGCTCAAGGCGGCACGCAGCGGCACATGGCGGCACGCAATAGCATGCGGCGGCATATGGCGGCATGCGGCGGCACAAGGTGCTCATGGCGGCACGCAGCGGCACATGGCGGCACGCAATGGCATACGGCGGCATATGGCGGATGGCGGCACGCGGCGACTCGTAGTGGCACGCGGCGGCAAGCGGCTCGCGGCGGCTCATAGCGGCACGCGGCGGCTCATAGCAGCACGCGGCGGCAAGCGGCTCGCGGTGGCTCATAGCGGCACGCGGCGGCGGCTCATTGCGGCATGCGGCGGCTTGTAGTGGCACACGGCGGATAGCGGCACGTGGCGGCAAGCGGCTCGCGGCGGCACGCGGCGGCAAGCGGCTCGCGGCGGCTCATAGCAGCACGCGGTGGCTCGTAGCGGCACGCGGCGGCAATCGGCTCGCAGCGTTTTTTTTTTTTTTTTTTTTTTTTTTTTTTTTTTTTTTTTTTTTTACGATAGCGGGCGTCGCGGTGTCTTATGCGAATTCGGCATTACTTTTTTGTTTCTTGGTTTCTTCCGTCTCGGTTTCGCTTGTCCGTTTCTTTTCACCTTTGTGTTCTTGTCGGGTCTGAAGGTAGTCGTCGACTTTAATGTATTCATGCGCGCGGGCGAAGCTCATTCCTTGCGCTTGGAGAACGAGATTGAAACAACCGAGACCACAGCACCACCCGTCCCCCGAGGAAGAGGCCGACCACGGCGTCCGCGGACATCGACGAACCCCCAGCTCGTCGCCCAACGGATCAACAGGTTAGAAGGCGCAGTGTTTACATGCAGCGGCTTACGGCGGCAGGCGGCGGCACAAGGCGGCATGTGGCGGCACACGGCGTCTCTAGGCGCTCATGGCGGCTCATCGCGGCTCAAGACGGCACAAGGCGACACGCGGCGGCACACGGCGGCTCAAGGCGGTCATGGCGGCTCACAGCGGCTTATGGCGGCACAAGACGGCTCACGGCGGTACCCGGCGGCACAGGGCAGCTCAAGGTGGCACACGGCGGCTCAAGGTAGCGCATGGCGGCACATGGCGGCGCGCGGCGGCTCAAGATGGCACAAGGCTGCATGTGGCGGCACACGACGGCTCTAGGCGCTCATGGCGGCTCACAACGGCTCAAGGCGGCACAAGGCTGCATGTGGCAGCACACAGCGGCTCTAGGTGCTCATGGCGGCTCACAGCGGCTCATGGCGGCACAAGGCGGCTCACGGCGGCACACGGCGGCTCAAGGCACTCATGGCGGCACACGGTAGCTCAAGGCACTCATGACGGCTCACAGCAGCTCAAGGTGGCACACGGCGGCTCAAGGCGCTCATGGCAGCACACGGCGGCTCATGGCGGCACAAGGCAGCTCACGGCGGTACCCGGCGCGCAGCGGCTCTAGGCGCTCATGGCGGCTCACAGCGGCTCATGGCGGCACAAGGCGGCTCACGGCAGCACACGGCGGCTCAAGGCGCTCATGGCGGCAGGCGGCAGCTCAAGGCAGTGCATGGCGGCACATGGCGGCACAAGGCGCACGGGCGGCGGACTGGGCTACTGCACGGGCGGTCGCCTGCGCGCACCAATTTTTAAATCTTCATATCTCCCTCGTTGTTCATCGGAATTGCGCATATGGCATACCGTTGGAAAGAATTTTCAAAGATCTTTCATATGGTATGTAATATGCCATATAAAAAGTTGATGGAGAATGTATGGGCGACCGCATGGCGCACGGGCGGCGGAGTGGGCGACCACACGGGCGGTCTCTTGCGCGCACCAATTTTTAAATCTTCATATCTCCCTCGTTATTCATCGGAATTGCGCATATGGCATACCGTTGGAAAGAATTTTCAAAGATCTTTCATATGATATGTAATATTCCATATAAAAAGTTGATGGAGAATATACGGGCGACCGCAAGGCGCACGGACGACGGACTGGGCGACCACACGGGCGGTCGCTTGCGCGCACCAATTTTTAAATCTTCATATCTCCCTCGTTGTTCATCGGAATTGCACATATGGCATACTGTTGGAAAGAATTTTCAAAGATCTTTCATATGATATGTAATATTCCATATAAAAAGTTGATGGAGAATATACGGGCGACCGCAAGGCGTACGGGCGACGGAATGGGCGACCACACGGGCGGTCGCTTGCGCGCACCAATTTTTGAATCTTCATATCTCCCTCGTTGTTCCTCGGAATTGCACATATGGCATACCGTTGGAAACAATTTTCGAAGATCTTTCATATGGTATGTAATATACCATATAAAAAGTTGATGGAGAATGTACGGGGTGGGCGGCGTCTTCCATATGTACGGTGTCGGCCTCGTCCGCCATTGCTCTCGAGTCGGTTGTGATTGATGTGAACGAAATTGCTGGTTGAACCTCATGTCTGTTGATTGCACAAGGCCCTCCTTCTAGCGCCAAAAATGTTGATACAGAAATTCGTACCAACTAACACGTGCAAAGTACGTGAGAATAAAATAGACAAAAAGCAAAGATACTCAGAGGAAATAATAATTCTCAGAGAGAAATTGACATCCTTCTTCCTTATTCGATTATCATTAGCTATTTATAGCTATACAAGATCACGTAATTAATATACGCGTTTATCTATTTTTGGAAGTTTGACATCGGAAATTAATGATTATTGAAACGAGCGTATTAAAAAATATCCGAGTATCCGTCTGTCGCCCGCAACAATTGGGCGACCACCGCTCGCCCGCAACAATTGGGCGACCACCGCTCGCCCGCAACGAGAGCCGGGCGACCACCGCTCGCCCACAATGAGAGCCGGGCGACCACCGCTCGCCCACAATGAGAGCCGGGCGACCACCTGTCGCCCACGATGAGTCGGGCGACCACCTGTCGCCCACGATGCACGTCGGGTGGTCTCTCGTCGCTCATTTGCGTACGGGCTTGGTTAGTGGGCCGGCCCACTTTGAGTCCGCGGATTCCAACGTCGTTTGGGCCTACACGCTTTATGCCAAATCATGGCCCAACATATATATTACGGCCAAATTAGTGGAGTGTCTAGAGTAAGACAAATTTAGTTGGAAAATTTAGTCACTCAAGCGTGTGTTAGCATGTGTTCCTAATTAGTATTATTTGTTAAAAAAAAAAGTGATTGAAAAAAATAGTCAATTATCAAAATTTTTTTTATCATATTAGAACATTGAAGTTTATTTGGTATTTTGTTTTTTTTTTTGTTTGTTCATATTTTAAAAAAAATGACAACGTTTCAAAAAATTAAGGCTATGTTTGATAACATTTTTGTTTTTTGTTTTTAAAACAAAAATTTGGAAGTGTTTTTGCTATTTTGTTTTCAAAATTTTTAAAAGCACAAAACATGTTTGGTAATCACTATTTGTTATTTGTTTTTAAAAACGAAAAGCACAAAATGATAATTTCTAACTAATAAAAATGGAGTGAAAAGATAAAAAAAAAACATAAAGATGAAATATGGTGAGAGTTTAGAATTGAAAACACACACAAAAAAGTTCTTAAAATTTAATGTTTTGTTTAAAAAAATTTTGAAAACAAAAGTTTTTTGTTTTCTCTATTTTTGAAAATATGTTTCCAATTAAAAAAAAAACAGAAAACGAAAACAATTTTACCAAACGCGTTTTTAAAAATAAAATTGCAATTTTTTGTTTAAAAAAACAAAAAACAAGAAATGAAAGTGTTATCAAACGCACCCTAAATTATCAGCCATTAAAGGCATAAAAGTAAATGCACCTCATCATGCAGTAAAAATGACTAATTATTTAATTAATTGAACCGTTGACTATTTTCTTAAAATATCATCAAGAAAAAGCGAAATTATAGTGAATATCAAATTTTCAACACATAATTTAAATAAAATACCTAATATTTATTTATAAGATACCATAGAGAGTTTTAGATAAAATAATAAGTGAGATACATCTCCCAACTACCAATTTAATAAAATACATCTCTCATTAAGTACAGAATTCTAGAAACTCTAGTAAATATAATATGAATCTAGACACTAAAAAATATTACAGGCAGTTATTAATAAATCAACTTTATTATTTCAACACACTCACATAACACATAAGGCTTGGCTTTTAAGTTGTTTCAAGCATTTTTTTTTTCTATTCTCTTCTATGTCTTCTTAATTATATTTTGACACGGTAAGTAAATAAATTTTTTTTTTATAAATGTCATAAAATAGAAGGCGACAAAGAATTCAAGAAAAGAGAAAGGAACACGCGATCTTGACTCATTTTCAAGTTTGTTTGTAGTATATTCGCTTCCTTATTTTTCTGATTCTAGACTTGCTTTCATTTCGATAGGACAAGAGACCAAAGAAGACGAAGAAGGACAAACCAAGAACACACGTCGCACTAGCAAGCAGATCAAAATGCTCCAACACCGCGTAAGTGCCGGTGACAAACGCGACGATCATCGCGGCGATGGCGACCATTGTTAGGCGAAAAGCCGTCCGTAAGTTGCTCTCAAGCTTCTGCTTGTTAGGCCCGATCATCGCGAGGTAAAGGTGGAGGAAAACCGCGAGGCTGGAGAGCACCATGGCGATGGTGTCTGTTACCATGAATGCCTTGAACGCCGTGCTGTGCCTTAGCACCGCGGCGCCTTGGAATTGGCCGCCATTACTGTCGCCGCTTACGTAGCCACCAGGCAGCGTGAAACCCGCGGTGAAGGTCACGGTCGCGATCAGTGTTGCCACAAGAACGTTGGCTTCCTTGGCCTTTTCAAGCACAAGAAGGATAGGGTCGTCAATTTCCTTGCCTTCTTCCTTGCGAGGATCGGCGTGATCGTGTAATAGACAATTACCTTCTTGAACTTTATGGTCCAGAATCCGGCGGCCGAATTTTATTTCGTCAAATAAAGAGAAAGCAAATTTCATGGCATTCTGCAATTAGATTATAAGAAGTTGGTGATCATCAGTTATGTACTTTCTTTTGTGAGATAATTATAGAATCACTCATTATTTCTTTATTTTACTTGGTAGAAATAATATTTGAGTATAAAATACAAGGGGATCTTGAATTTTACATATTGATCTGTCACGTTTTGAATTTTTTTATATTTAGGCTTATATATAAGATGGATGAACTAGTTTTTGGAATGAAAAATCACCAAAAAAAAAAAGAAAACAATCTTTAACATCTACTACTATAATAAGATTTTGACATCTAACAAAAATAATTATTATAAAATGTAATAAAATAGAAGGGATTAAAAATTTAATTGTTTTTGCTTATGTGTTAAAAACTGATTTTTTTTTTTTTTTGCTGAATATGTTAAAAACTAATTTGGATGACAGAAAAAGAGACAAGAGAGAGGAAAAAGACTCTGTAAAATGAATAGTCAAATTGTGTGATATTTTGTACATAATCAAATAATTGGCTTGCTTGATTTTAAAAGTAAATATAACGAATTTAAAACTATCTTAACTAAACAAAAAGACATATAAGTCTCGTACCTTCTCAGAACAAAGCCTGTCATCCGTAAAAACAATGTCGCGGACGTTCTTGTTTTCGTCGTTGAATGCCTCCTTATCCACTCTGGCGTAGTGCTGCCTAAATACGAGCGCATGTAGAGACTCCGACCGATGAAGAGCAGCAGCATGGTGCTGCGGCGTGTTGCCGTCTTTGTTCTTTTCGTAGAGGAGATTACTGAGTAGGCATTCGTTCAAGATGAGCTTCACCGCTTTGGGCGAATCGCTCTCCACGGCTAAGTGAAGAATGTTGCAGCCTCGATCGTCGGCCAATTCGCAGCAACCCGGGTGCCACGTTATGAGTTCTTTCAGTGTCTCGTGGTGGCCGCTGAGAGCTGCGACGTGGTGGGCCGTTCTGCCTTGTGTATCTGTGATGTACACTGCCAATGCGTCGAATTTGAGCAATATCTTTACAATCGAAATGTAGTTCAGATCCACAGCATAGTGTAGCGGAATCCATCCATTGTCATCTCTTATTCTGGTTAAGTCTGGCATTTTTTGCAAGATCATTTCCGTCAACGCTGTAAGACCAGATCAAACATAGTTATCAAATGCAAGTAAAAATCAAATAAATAAGCTTCTAAATGAGAAGATCGATGAAACTAATCATAATAACTGCTGTATTTTTTTAAAGCAAATCGTCAAGGGGCACGGGAGAAATCATAAAAAATAGCTATTTTACTTAACTGATTCAAGATATGACCAATGTTTTCATTTATTAAGAAAATGGTCATTAAGTAGTTATGGATGATAAGTTCATCTATGAATCTTGTACTAACTATGGTTATTTTCTTAATTTTTTAAAATAAATAGTTATGGATGATAAGTTCATCTATGAATCTTGTACTAACTATGGTTATTTTCCTAATTTTTTTAAACATTAGCTAAAATTTAAAAGGTATTTTTTCAGAATAGCCAATTTAGCTAATTTGTCCAAACCTCAATGAGGGATTTTATGAAAGGGAAAAAATACAAAATATTAGAGAAGCAAAACATAGGACTACTATACGAACTTACTCTATACAATGATATCTGATAGAACCAGATAACGGCTATAATTGATAATCCGGTATTTTCTCATACCTCACCATAGAATTTTTCGATACACAAGCTATAAGTACATGTTTGTGTGTACATACCTTCATTTTTCACAATAGTTGCCGCATGAAGCGCAGTTCTGCCGCAAGGCCCACCAGCGGCCGGCGAAGTGCAATTGTCTAAAATTTCAGACACCAACTGACTGTAATTTCTCTCGGCAGCTATGTAAAGCGGAGTCTCGCCCACTTTACTAGCCGGGTACGAAAACTCAGGATCTTCTTTAGTCAACAGCTGCACAATCGCGAGACGCCGAAAGCGCACAGCCTCGTGCAGCGCCGTGTCTCTCTCTACATTCGTTGCCCTCAGCATCTGCTGCTTCGCAGCTTCGCCAGTACCGCTGATCTCAAGGTCGCCCGCACGACCCGCTTTCGCGCGCTCGACAAGCAACTTAGCTACACGCGCGTGGCCGAACCTGGCCGCCAGATGCAGGGGGGTTTCACCTTTCGCGTTGGCCTGAGACAACAGCGCGGGGCACAGCTCGAGGATGTCTTCGACAAAGCTGGTGTCGTTGGCCGGGGAGGCTGTGATGTGGAGATGGAGGAGTGTGTTCCTGTTTGGGGTCAAGAAGTTGATGAGATCATGCCTTCTTTCCTTAAAAACGTCGATGATCGCGCCGCTTATTGCGGCGGCATAAACGCTAATGTGGACGTCTGTGTAGGTCCTTATTACGAGATCATCATCGGAAATGGAATCAGATGGCTGAGACTGATCAACCAGACTACTTGGAGAAGCCATTGTTGAATGAATATGAACTGATATTATATATCTGAAGCTGCTTTTTCACACAAGTTACTAGCGAAAAAGTCTCTGCAATACTTAGTTTGATCCTTGCTTTCTATATTTGAAATTGTATAGTTTATTGGCCCTAGATGGCTAGATTTTCTTGTTTAATTTATTCTTTGCTTATCTTTTCTCGAGGGTATTTGTGCTTTGCCCTTTGGTTTTGACACTCAGATATTTATTCTTTGCTTTGCTTGCTCAAAATATGTAATTCGCCTGCATTCTTTGCTTTATTTGGCAGTTGTATAATTTGAGTTTAGAAAATGTACAATTTTATAATTATTTTTTAAAAGCAATGTTGTAGTTATGGAGTAAGCAATTACGAAAAAAATATTTTAATGTAAAGGGGAAGAGAATGACTTTATAGATATATCAGATTCAAAAAGTATATGTTTGTAAAAGTTTAAGGAAACGTGAAAACGACAAGAAATGTGAAAACGACAAGATATATAATAAACGACATTAATGCTGAAAACGACACAAAACATGTAAACGACAATAATGACAAAGAACGACATAACAGTGGTAAAAGACAAAAGTTAAAAAAACGACATTAATGCTGAAAACGACACAAAACCTGTAAACGACAATAATAACAATGAGCGACATAACAATGGTAAACGACAAAAGTTTCAAAAAACGACATCAAACCAAGACACCGATTCTAAAAACGACATGACACGAACCCAAAAGCATCTGATAAAAAATAATAAAAAAAAAAAAGACATTTGGGTAATCAAGCATGAACAAAATTAAGCAAAATCATGCTTAGACCATTGAACGACGATTGATTTCAAAAGCGACAACAAACAATAAGAAATTAAAATCTAAAATCATATTAATATATTACTATTTGATAAATAATTCAGTTTGTAACATATAATCTAAAATCATATTAATAAAATATAGGGAAGATTTGGATTTTAGAAATTTTTAAGCTCATGTTTCAAGAATTTAGTCATAGTTTTACGAAATTAAGGAATTAGCCATTTTCATCGTATAACAAATTTTGTTACCCGTGTAATAAATTTTGATACACCTACACGATGAAAATGACTAATTCTTTAATTTCGTTAAAGTATGGCTAATCCTTAAAAAAATAACTAAAAATTTGGTTAAATTCTTATAAATCTCTAAAATATAATCACCATTAATAAGTGAAAACAGATAATAATCATATTATCAATGGATATGAATCATGTAATATAATTATGAGTTTTTTAGGTATTTAAACAAATTTTTGGATAATTTTTTAGGATTCAGCCATAAAATGTCGAAATTAAGGATTTAGCCATAACGTGTAATATTTTATATTACATGTAACATATATACTTGTAAACGTGTAACATTACATAAAATGTTGCGTAAAAGTGTAACATAAAATATAACGTTACATTTTATGTTACACTTTTTACACGTATATATATGTAACATAAATTATGACTAAATTCTTAATTTCGTAAAATTATGACTAAATCATTTAAATTTTACTTTTAAAATGACTAATTGCTTAACTAACCCTATAATTATACTAGGCATTGATAGAATTCAATTTACCAATCACATTATTAGTAAATAAATTAATGTCTTACATTAAATTACTCAAGTGCTTCTTCACTCGTCTATTCTCAACTCTAAAATTGTACGACAATTGTTGAAACAACGTTGAACTTGAACTCTAAGCAAAGAATCACTCAGTACCGTACTTGCATAATCTCCTGCAAGTCAACAGCCGTTTATTTTATAAATAATTGATTATGATATGATTTGACATTCAAAAATACACAGTGACCGATATATATTATTATTAATTACCGCTTGTGAGTTCTGATTTAAACATGATAATGTCCATGGCATTTTGGTATTTTAGGTTTGTACTTGTACGTAGGCTTTCCATTTGCTGGTGCCAAATGAGAGAGACCCTCCAATGGAGCGAATTGACTACGAGCAATAACTTATTATTATTATTTTTATAATTTTGGGTTTCATTTTTCCTTTTACAGGGTTGTAATTTGTGAACCTACTGTATAATTCGGGGTTTATACCTAATTATATATAGATCTATTAATTCCATGCGTACAAACATAAATTTGGACCCAGGACAATCTGAAAAGCCATAAATATCAGTAACATAAAACTCGATTGCCATATATAGGAAAAAGCAGAAGGAAAATTCACATACAAACTGAATTTACAAGAGAAAACACAAACTAAACATTTATGACAATTTATTCAAACTAAAACACCAAACTCACAACCATTTACACACTCACTCGCAATGCAAATGCCTTAACAACTCAACAAGAACTAATAAACACACAAAACTTAACCATTCCCTCCAAAGCCTTCTCAATTAGTACTAACATATGTGCACGGTCAATGATGTGCGCTTTCCGGGCCGTCCATGTGGCAGCACTTGAAGCTCACGAACGTCGCCATCTCGCGGGGGCAATCGGGGCAACGCATGGCCTCGGGCACCTTCCCCGCAACGCTCGGGATGTCCACGCGGCAGCAGGGGCGCGCAGACTGCACCGAGGCCTTGTTGAGGTACTCCTTGAACACAACCTCGAACCCCTTCCCCTTCACGAACTCCTTCCACTTCTCCACCTCCTCCACGGCTCTCAGGACGGTGGAGCCCTGGCCCGACGCCACCACAGCCGAGCCCTTGCTCAGCACGGCCCACCCGCTCTCGTTCTTGTAGGAGAGCAGCCTCTGGATCTCCCGCGTCGCCGGGTCGGCCTCTCTGTGAGCCTTGGTGAGAAAGAGGCTCTCAATGCCGCTCCAAAAAGCGCCAAAGATCGTGAAATCCTCCCCGCCTTTGTGATTCTTCCCGACGCAAAAAGGCTCTATGGGGATCTTCTCCGCCTTGATGACGGGATCGTTGAGAAGAACGGTTACTTTCTTCGCAAACTGTTTGATCCACTCGCCGTCCTTTCCGCCGTAAAAGAAAATGTACTTCTCCTCTTGTATCTGATCAATCAAGATTTTTGTCACAAAAAGGTGAATCTAAAACAACATGCTCATGTAAAATTTGATGACAAAGTGACTATATATCTACCCAGGCGTCAATGCTTGGGTCTATGTTGGTGACAACAGGACCGATCCAATTCTTCTCCTTGGAGATTCTCTCCTCGGCCGCCTTGTCAAAAGGGAAGGCGGTCTTTCCCCAGACCCGAATGAGAGGGAGAGCGTCGTAATTCTCGACTTTTCCTTGCGGATTCATCGCCACCACCATCGGCTTGCCCTTGAAATGCCACTCCTCCTTGATGAACTTGGTGGCGGCCGCAACGGGTGAGAAGTACTGCACGCTGCACCACGGCATCTTGGAGCGAAGAGCGGCGAACTTCTCCCTCAGCTCGTCGGTCCAGTTTTCGACAATCGGGATCCACACGATCTTGTACTGGCCGTCCTTTTTCGTTTCGGCGTAAATCGGCCTCAGGGCCGCAATGTCTTCATCGGTGAGGCCGAGGGTAGAAATGAGACACAGCACATTTTTCTTCCTCAGGACATCAGTGGCAACCTGAACAAATCAATCAACAAAGTAACAGAAAAAATACACAGAACCTTGTTGATTGGAATATGTTTAAGAAATGATACCTCATTCACAATAATGTTTAAATGTTGCTATTGTGCTATAGGGCAATTAATAATAGTATATGCTTTAAAAAAAAATTTTAATGTGACAAATTTTGATCTAACCGGTTTGTTGGTTGAACCATCAATAATAGGCTGTTGACCATCCTTGCTAAAAGTCAAGGCCTTGAAGATCTCCATGATTTCGGTTGGGGTCTGAAAAAGCTTCCTCAGCTTTCTATAGTTCTCTGCTTCCTCTGCATTTAAGAAAATATGTTTCATTAATTTTGATCTAGTACTAGATTTAATTATATATGATCTAATATCTATGAGATAAAGATAAAATTACATACCAATTTGCTTATTGCAAGTTGTCAGTTGTATCTTAAGTTTGTTGAGAGTGTAGTGGATTTTCTGAGCATAGGGAGTCAGATCATGTGGCTTCTCCCTGAAACAAAACGTAATATCGGTCCGTATATATAAAATATATTTGGGCAATAATATATGTTGATTGAAATTTTAGTAATTTTATCAACGAATAACTAGTACGTGTAAAATATTCCAAACAGTCCAAAGTTAAATGGCCTTATTTTGATACTGCAATCTCGAATAAAAACGATTAAAATGACTTTATATTTTACATTTTAAATGTATTTTTTATTTTACAAAATTGTACCTTCTAGTCTGAAAATTTCATGTTTGATATATTTATGACCCACTCAAAAAAAAAAGAAAAAAGAAGACAATTATTTATTTATTTTTTAGTAAATAGCCAAAGTTTGGTTTAATTAGCAAAATAGCCATTTCCTTCTTCAGAGGTGTTTTAGATAGTCCAGAATTATTTAATGATTGAATGGGTAAGAATTTGATTAATTTATTAATTCATGTACTAAACATCTAATGTACATACTAAAAAATGCCTAGATGCCAAGCTATATATATATAGAAAAAAAGATACCAAGTCCAATAAGTGTATTTTAGGTGTTATAAAATAAGAAAGAACTTAATTAAAAATTACTTACTCTTGGCTAGTGAGAATATTGATCTTAGTTGAGCAAGCAGCGACGGAAAGGATAGCCCAATACACATCGACCGGAAAATGGTCCATAACTTTAGCCAAACCCGGGACATCTTTCGGATCATAGCTAGTACTGAGCTTGTCAAACTCATAGATGAGCTCAATCACTTGAAGTGTGGCCTTGATCAAGTCGCTGACCTCGGAAACTACCCGGCGGCGTTTCGGCTGCTCGCCGGGCTTCAGGAGGAGGACGGGGACTCGCCTTAGGATGGCCAGTGACTTTGCGAGTTCGTCTGTTTCCCGGTGTCGTGCGAGCAGCCAGAACTCGCCGTAGTCTAAGGCGAAGGCCGCCAAGGCGAGCACTGCTTTCGTCTCCCACGAGTAGCCCGACAGCTTGCCGAGGATCGCGAGGGTTGAACTGTGCGCCAAGTCCTCCCCCGGAGGCTTGCAACACAGCTGAGAGTTTCGGTATTTCGGAAGGAACGTCATGTTACGTACGTGCATTTTGATTGCAATTCACAGTTAGTACAAAAGCATAATAAAGTCGTGTTGAAATAATTGAGTAAACAGTCATTATTTGAATGATGTTTAAAAAAAAATAATCAGTATTTTGATTAATTAAGAAATTAATTAATTTTTTTAATTACATTATGATGTGTTTTTACCTTTAATTATGTCTTTAATTTTTTTTTTATTTTATGTATTGGTGACTAATAACTTAATTTTTAAAAACGTTGATTATTTCTTTAAAACATGACCAATAAATGATCAAATACCAAATAGACTCTAAAGTGTTCTACCCGACTAATCATGAGGAGATTAGATAATAATTTTACTGTGATTAAGGATACATATTAAGAGTATAGTGTGAGAGAGATTAACCTCAGTGCCAATGGACTTGAGAGTGCACAGTGGTGAGATAAAGCTGGCTTTTGGGACCTTTGTATGTACGGTCTCAGCCTGGACTTGGTTTCCCTGCAAGTCATGATCAAGACTATATTAAATGAAGGGAATTTTAAGAAAATAGTAACTTTTAAAAAATAATTTTAAAAAATTACTACAGTTTTAAAAAAATTAAAAATTAACCCTTTTAGAAATTTTTGACACGTGTCAGAAATTTTCTGACAGCAATTTTTATGTGTAATTTTATTAATGTGTAATTTTATTATTGTTTTAAAATTTTTGATATGTGTGATGACTAATTTTTAAATTTTTTGAAACAATGACTATTTTTTTAAAACATACAGTCCAAAATGGTTAATTACCTAACCGATCCCTAAATGAATAATTATTCTAAAGAATTGTGGCAAAATTCGCTAAATTATTGTATTCCAAATTTTGGTGCATTCACTTCCGTTTCCCCTTTTGTTTAATTTGTTTCTTTGCCAAGGTTTTTAATAGTAATTTTTTTTAGCTCTAATTTGTTTTTCTCAATTTCTAATTTCTTGCAAATTTTAAATATCATGAATGCTTATTTTCAGATATAGGTTTAGAAGGGGGAAGGGGGGGAAAATAAACGAAAAAAGAGCTATAGCTAAAATTACACACACACACACACAAAGTGAAAACAAACAAGAAGTGTAAAAAAAAAAAAAAACAATTGGTTGAAGATGCAACTACTGCGGAAATGATAGCTTGCATGCATGTTAATAATATTACATTTTTTTTGAAAGGATAATAATATTACATTACAAGCATAGATATATTACAAGAAATATGTTAATAATATTACATATTTCTATGCTAATAATATTACATTACAAGCATAGACCTCTCTCCATGTAAATATATACAAAACAGATAGAATATTGTTATAAAGGGATCACTGTTATAGTAGCTTTTTTATAACATTACCTTTTCTTTTTATAATTTAAAGAAAGGCTATATGTATATATATAAAATATTATAAAGGGCAAGTTAGATAACTAATTATTTTAAAAGATCAGTTAAGTAATTAGTTATTTTAAAGGTAAGGTTGAAGAATTTAGCCATGGTTTCACGAAATTAAAGAATTTGCCAAAACATGTAATATTTAATGTTATATGTAACATATATATGTATAAAAAGTATAATATTAAATATAACATTACATGTACATGTAATGTTACATTTTTATACTTATATATGTTACATGCATGAAACATAAAATGTTACATGTTATGGCTAAATTCTTAATTTTGATATTTTAGGACTAAATCCTAAAAAATTACCCAAAAATTTGATTAAATGCCTAAAATTTCTATTTTAAATGATGTATTTTTAAAAATTAGTTATACTTTAAAAAATTTAAATATTAGTCATAAAAACTTTTTTACACATGTAAAAAAAATTATCATAAATTTACTAAATTTGCTATAAAAAATTTCTTAGAAAAATAATAAATTTATAAAATTATTATTATTATTTAAATTTAAAATTATAACTATTTTTTTAAATCATTTTTCAAAAAGTGACTATTTTCTTAAAATTTCTTATCATAAGACGAGTTTGACGTGCATTTAACTAAATTAACACCCGTCTACCATTCTCTGTCAATCGCTCAAAATTCATTAATAAAAAAGAATGTAATAAAAGCGAAAAACAAACAACTGTGTAACAACAAATAAAAAAGGCATAGTGCATTCAAAAAATAAAATAAAAAATAAAAAAGGCATAGAAAGATATAAAACTCCAATCCCATGCCATGCATACATGAGCTATTGAGCTGCAAAGTAAAGCCAAAATTCTAGTTTTGCTAAAACATCGAAAGATCAGCCAAACCTCATTAAACTTCATTTAGAAAAAAATCCCCACGTACACACACACATATATATATATATATAATGTATTTTATATGTATTCTAGTAATATAAATACAAATAAACAACTACCGTAGCTCTTTTAAGAGAAGAGAGAGTGATCTCTAGCAGTTAATACTAATAGTAATTACATATACATATATATAGATATTTATACCAGCACAATGGCGTCAACAGCTTGTGTGGAGTAGTTGATGATGTTCTGAGCAACAAGAAACATGGACTCAGTGTCAAAGGCGGTCTGGTCAACTTCATGGACATGAGTCGAGTAAACGAGCTCCATGATTTTCTCGTCGGACTCCGCGAAGAGCCTCAACATGGTAGCCATTGATCGGAGGGCTTTCAAATGAAAGAAAAAAAAAAAGAATAAAAAAGAGACACTATATAGAGAATATTAGAGATAAAGAACAATTTTGGTGTAGATTCATGTGAAGCTTTGATAGCCTACTTATAGCCAATATTGAGCTTCTTTGGAATCTCCGCTTTGGGGTCATGTAAAATGCACTTATTAACTACTCCCAAAATAGCTCTTTGGTCCCTTAGCTTTCAAATTATCTAGTCTCTGTCCCTTCGACCGTCATGTTGTATTTAACTACTAGCCCTCCAATTTTTAACTTATAAAAGGGTTGAGGTATTCTTTGAGCTTGGAAATATTAATTGCTTGAGCTTAATTTTGATTGGTACTTGAGAAAATAAATCAAAAGAAATTGGGCTTTGCATTGTATGTTTATATATCTCAAATGCATTTTCTACACTATATTTAATATAGAAAACTCCAACTTAATTGGTAAGTCTCAAAAGTGTATCAATATTGTTGAGATACGTTCTTAACTGTTGTTTTTGTTCAAAAAAAAATTGTTAAGGGGATGTTTGATTTAAATAATGTGGCTATAATAATTATACAAATAAAAATTTAAACTATATTGTTACAGTAAAATGTGGTTTACATTTTTACCCTTACGAGCCCTCTACTCTAACCGCGCACAGTAACCAACACGTAAAATGTGGTTTACATTTTTACCCTTACGAGCCCTCTGCTCTAACCGCGCACAGTAACCAACACGTAAAATGTGGTTTACATTTTTACCCTTACGAGCCCTCTACTCTAACCGCACACAGTAACCAACACGTTTCCCTTGGGAAAAGTGACATTAAAGTCTTTCATATCGATTCTTGTTCCGTGACATGAAAAGTTGCAAGGCCTCATGAGAAAAATTTACACGTGGAGCTGTAAAGCATTAATTAATGTCTAAAAAGTATTTTCACTTCGAAGCATGAGTCTAATTTTTAACCGCAACCTATTTTAAGTAGCGATTCAAGTAGCGATTCAAAATTACTCCATTAGTTCTAATGACCATCATTAATAAAACTTAATTCCATTTCCATTCTATTGTAAAAAAGTTGTGTATGGAATTAAAATTGGCTGTTGAATTTGACTGTGCCCATATGTATTCTCAAATAAAAATATGACAACTCGTCTGTTTATTTTTTATTATTAACTTTACACATACTAATTATACAAAAATATTATTAAAAAAAAATAGATGAGTTGTCACATTTTGATTTGAGGATATTTATGGACACAGCCAAATGAAACAACCAGTTTTCATTCGTGTGTATGATATGGAACATTATAACTTTCGTTTTCTTCATTAGTCCCCGAGATCATCTTCTAATTTTGCATTGAAATTCTGTAGTTTAATATATAACGTCTAACAGTAATATTACGTAATAACATAATATATAACGTCTAACAGTAATGTCTAACCATTGACCGCTAAATACATATAAAACTCCGCCCTAAATGTATAACACTAAATTTGCTTAATTTGGTAGTAAGTAGTAACATATTTGGAATGCTTCTAATTTTAATGATACATATTGAATGCCTTATCCCTTCAGTTATTGAAAAAAAAAAAAAAAACCACAGAAAAAATATGGATATGAAACATCATAAATATTATGCTTTAATAATTTCTCAAACATTGCAGATTACACACTTCAACTCATGATATATAGCTAGTGCCATTATAATTATTGCATAATCAACAAATCAAGATCACTCACGATTTGTAAAACCATCCAAATCCAATGCTTTCACATAACAAAGCTTATTTAGTGGCACCAAAATATCACCCTAAAAACTCAAATAGTAGAGAGCAATAGAGCTAGGGCAACAACAAAAGAACCAATCTCCTCTTATCATCACTGATGTGCGTTTGTGGGACCATCAACGTGGCAACACTTGTAAGTGATGAAAGTCTCCATAACCCTAGGGCACTCGGGGCAGCTCATGGTCTCGGGGACGTTCCCGGCCGCCATAGGGACGTCGAGGCGAGAGCAGTAGTGGAGGGACTGAGCCACCATGTTGAAATGCTCGACGAAAGCGAGCTCGAACCCGTTCTCCTTCGCAAGCTCCTTCCACTTGTCGAACTCCTCGACGACTCTCAGGATCGTCAAGCCGTGGCCCGCCGCGACCGCGGTGGACCCTTTGGTCAGCAAAGCCCACCCGGCCTCGTCCTTGTAGGAGAGAAGCTTTTGGATCTCTCTTGTGATTAGGTCAATTTGTTTGTGAAGCTTGGTTAGGAATAAGTTCTCTATTCCTGTCCAGAATTTGCCAAGGATGTCCAGATCTTCGCCGCCTTTGGGGGTCTTTCCCACACAGTATAGCTCTATTGAGATCTTTGCTTCCTTGATGATTGGCTCGTTTATGGCGAGAGAAGTCACTTTCTTGCTGAAATTTTGGATCCACTCGTTGTCTTTTCCTCCATAGAAAAATATGTACTTCTCTTCCTTGATCTATACATATATTCAATAGAATAATTAAATGTTTATGTTGATTTAACGTTATGTTCTTCCTGGTAAGATTAAATATTGACACTTAAGAAATATTCATTTTTGACTATCATTCCATGCTATGGAAATTCTAAAGTATGTATGTTTTGGCCACACTTGCAATAAGAGAGTCATCGCTCAAGTCTATTGAAGCATTCTAGAGAAGTTTTAAAAAAATCCAATTTTTTTTAATACTTTTTGGAGAAATTTTTTAGTGGAAAGCGTTTACCGGTGAGAAGTGATTTTGGATGTGATATAGTTTATCTTTCTAAATTGTAACATCTGCTGAAATTCTAGGGTGATCTATGTAGAAAGGTATATATTTGATGTGACTCCAAATTGTTCTCCATCGGTGATCGTTCCAGACTTTAATATTTTTGAGATTTTTGAAATTGAACATCACATCTCTCTTTCATTAATTTACTTAAAAATATAAGGCTTGATATTAATAGAAATCCGTACCCAAGTTTGAATGATTGGATCAATGTTGTTGACCACAGGACCGATCCAGTTCTTCTCTTTGGAAATAATTTCTTCAATAGTCTTATCGAAAGGAAAGGCTTTCACTCCCCACACCTTAATGAGATACAGAGCATTAGGGTTTTCGACTTTTCCTTGAGGGCTCAGTCCTACGACGATCGGCTTGCCCTTGAACTGCCATTCCTCCTTGATGAATCTGATCCCGGAAATCGGTGAGAAATATTGGACAATGTACCATGGCATCTTTGAACAAAGGGTCTCGAACTTCGCCTTCAGTTCATCAGTCCACTGATCCACAATGGGAATCCAGACAATGGTGTACTGGTTGTTCTTTTTCGTTTCTTCGTAAATTGGCCGAAGAATGCTTATGTCGTCGTCGGTGATGTCAAGGCTTGTGATTAACAAAAACACATTCTTCTTCCTCACAACTTCAATGGTAACCTGTCATCCAAAATTGTATGCATAATAACGGATGAAGTAGGAAAATATTCAAATTTTCTATGATAATTAAAATAAATACCGAACGGAGCGCAATTTAAAAATGTCTATTCATGATCAAGTACGTAATTCATTTACTTTAGTTGTGATCACAAAGTAACCAATTACTAATTTCTTATTAGTTGTGATCACAAAGTAACTACTTAATTTAAAACAAGGCAGAGAAAGATTTAGTTACCGTTTGATTGGTTGAACCATCAAGAATAGGTTGTGCATTGTCCTTGGGGAAAATTAGAGCCTTAAATATCTCCATAATCTCTGTTGGGGTCTGGAAAAGTTTCCTTAGCTTTCTATAGCTCTCTGCCTCCTCTGCATCATCGAAGTTAACATATTCTCTTGAAATTATATTTCATGGCCAATAGATATAATCTATACTTTCATGAATCACGCTTAAAGAAACATCATACCAATTTGCTTTTTACAAGTTATGAGCTGTATATTGAGATTGTTGAGTATGTAGTGGATTTTCTGAGCATAGGGGGCTAGATCAAGTGGCTTTTCCCTGAAACATAATTAATAAGCATTTGATATTACTATTTTGTTCATTAAGATAGAGAAAATAGCATAATTATGCGTTGTGTTTTATTCCAATACCACATTCAACCCTTCAGATTTTGGTAATACAAAATTTATCATAGATCAAAAAGGTTATGTATCTTATATTTTTTATTTTCGGTCAAACATTTTATTTAGGTTTTAAATACTCTACTTGAATATAGTTTATAGGCCAACGAAAAATTTGGACAATTCAAAGAATATCATGTTATTTGGTCAAAAGAAAGATATATAAAGCAATTATATATTTCAAAAACATGCCAGTACATAAATTTTGTAGTATTAAAAATTCCAGAGAAGAACGTGGTACTTTTCAATGAAACTAACACATGAGATAACTAGCTAGGACATTTTTTTTTTACTAAAAGAATGAATCAACGTATTTGAGTAGAAAATAAAAATAATAGACTTGAACCTTATAGTTATCAAGACAAAAAAATTATATTATTTGACGGGGAAAAAGAAATAAATATCACTCACTCTTCATTGGTGAGGAAATTGATCTTAGTTGAGCAAGCCACAACAGTGACTATAGTCCAATAGACATCAACTGGGGAATGGTCCATTGCCTTTGCCAATGCTGGGACATCCTTTGGCTCATAGCTAGTGAGCTTCTCCAACTCAAAGAGGATCTCAATCACTTGAAATGTGGCCTTAATCAAGTTGTTGAGTTCCACGATCGCTTGTCGCTTCTTTTGCAGGTCCTCGGGCTTGAGAAGGACGGTGACTCGCCTTAGGATCGCCAACGATTTGGTGAGCTGGCCGGGTTGGTTCAGCGCCTGAGCGAGAAGCCAGAAATCACCATAGTCCAATGCAAAAGCCGCCAGGGCCAACAATGCTTTCGTGTCCCACGAGTATTTTGAGAGCTTGTTGAGTATTTCGAGCGCTGATTTGTGTGCAATCTCCTCGCCCGCCGGCTTGCAGAACAGCTGTGGTTCCATTTTCGTTACATAATTATGAACAATAAGTTAATTTCACTCGAGAGTGTTGTCTATCCAATAAACTAGTTGTGTTGAATATGTTTTAAAGTATGTAGTGTTAAGGAGAAGAATATACAGTAGAAAGATGTGACTGTGTCATGGATCGTTAAATTTATTTATTTATTTTTAAATTGACAAGATAAATTTGACAATTCATAATTATTTTCTATCATAATTATTTTGTAAATAATTTTTTAAAGCGGAAAAATGTGAGAACCTCAAAGCAAATCGACTCGAGAGTGCACAATGGTGAGGTGAAACTAGCTTTGGGGGTTTTATCATCAATAGATCCCACATGGACTTGGTTTCCCTGCAATTAAAATGTCACAAGCAATTATAAATTAGTGAATTGAATTTTTGACTCAAGCCTATAGTATATAATTAAGCTGGGCATCAATATTCATGTTATTACAACACATAATTATAAAAAGAGAAATTATAGTGAATACCCAATTTTTAAAACTTAATGTAAGTTATTACCCAATCTTTTGAAAAATATAACTAACTACCTAAAAGATGTAATTACTTACACAGTGATAAGTGGTGGTAATTCACTTTGTTACCAAAAGCATATGCAAGTAATTCACAAATTGACTACAAACTCAATTACTTCAAAAGTTTGGATATTTATTTTTGTTATTATATAAATTCTGGTATTTGTCGACTTCACCCTTATAAAAAAGAAAAAAAAATTAAAACAGTGTCATTAAACAATTGATCAATTATATTTTGTGTGCTAATTATGTTTTCATTCAGATTTATAATGAATAGGTTAAGAAAAAGTGCAACACAAGATATATTAAAAAAAAGGTCTCATGCAGTATTTCTAGCATACCATAATCCCTGAGCTCCCTATTAATTTGTTCAAAATATTTACCAAGATATTGTCCTTTGTTTTTCGAACTATAAAAGTACCCGTGATTTTTTTAACCAAACATGTACTTTGTATTGATCGAAAGGCATGATTTTTTTTTTTCAAGAATAACTTAAGTTGTTTCGTTGATTACTCTTATTAAAAATTGTCACTAGATAGAATACGAATATAGAAATATTAAAAATTGTCACTAGATAGAATAAGAATATAAAAATATTAAAAAAATTATATTAGGTCAATAGAAACTAGGTCATTTAACTATATATCCCATAAAATAAAATAAAAAAGATTATTTAATAAATAGTCACTTTTTAGATGACGTTTTAAGAAAATAGTCAACGTTTTCATTAATTAAGAAAATGATTATTTTCTCAACTACGTGACGGGGTAATGTTATATTTTTGCCCTTTATTTTTTAAGGGGCCAATGACTAGCTTTTTAATTTTACAAACATTGATTATTTCATTAAAACATTTTAAGATTAAAAAATGCCAAATATTAAATACAAAAAAAAAAAAAAAAAACTAGCATTTGGTAGCTAGATATATTACATCATTTTATATATATCTATACCTGAACAAGATTATCGACGATCTGGTTAGATCTCTTGATGATGCTCTCAACGACGACGAACATCGAGTCAGCATCAAAGTTGCTATCGTCATGGACGTGCGTGGCGTAGACGAGGTCCAAAATCTCGCCGTCGGACAACGTAAATATGCTCGGCTTGCTTTCGGCGGCGGCCGGTGGCGCCGCTGTTGAGAGCGGTCCCGCGGCTTTCGGGACTGAAGCGGCCGCGGCCGCGGCGACTGATGAGCCAACTTTGCCCAGTGCCATAGCATTGTTTGCGAGTTGGCTAAGCATGGCCGGAAAAATATTTAATATATATATATATATATATATATATATATATATGGACTGACTTAGACTGAGGGAATAAAGGCTAATTTGGTGTGTTTATTTTGGATGTGTTGTGTAATGAGCGGTGGTTTAGTAGCTATTTATAGGGCAGTTTTGCATTTATAGCTTTGTAAAAGCTATCCATATGTATTTTATTATTTTCTAGTACATATTTTTAAAAAATGACCGATGTTTGTAAAAATTAACAAACTAGTCATTTGTTTCTTGAAGAATTAAAGAATAAATAAAGATAACATCACACTATAGTATGAATTTAAGAAAATGACTAATTTTTTAATTAATAAATCAATGCTTGCTATTTTCTTCAAACATTATTTTGAAAATGACTATTTTGTTTAATATATAATCTCTAGTAAAAGTAATTTTTGGCTAGTTCATAAATTACTTCTAAATTATTGCCTATTATTGTAGAAGACTTTAATTTTTACCAATCAAATTCAAAACTACAAAATGCGACTTTTCTAAGGGAAATAGTAGGAAATAGCCAAAAAAAAAATTCGTTTTTAAAATTCAACACATGTTTCAAAAAATTAAAAAAATAGTCATATTACGAATTATACAACAGAAAAATGTCACACAAAATATTACATATCTATAAATATTTGTAAGATATTTTGTAACACTTCAAGTTTTACTAATTATTTTTTGAAGTGTTAAATAATATCTTACAAATGTTTACAGATGTGTAAATATTTGTTTGACAGTTTTTGTTACAAAATTATTTACAGTGACTATTTTTTTAATTTTTCAAAACGTAGGCTATCACTTAAAAGATACATTTAATTTTGGCCTATTTTTGCAACTCACCCTTTTCTAATAAGCTAGATTTTTATTTTTGACTTTATGTTAGAGTCTCAAAATCCCATTATATATAAATATAACATTAATATTTTTGTTGCTTATAACTATCAATTTTAGAACATTTAGAATCTTTTTAAAATAATATTAAGCTCTTTTTAAATGTAGTGCAAAATGCTTATTAAAAGAGTCATAATTTTCACTTTTTCTCTTGTATTCTTTAAAACAAGTTAAAACTCTGCAAGGTTTCCTTTGTCATCCTTTATAGCATCGTTGGATCTCGGCGCTCTTCACTGAAGGAGTCTTGGCAATTTTTTCCCTTTCTAATGTTTTTTAAGTTTATTATTTTCTTTCCATTTCAGTTTTTAATTTGCTTTATCTTAGGAGTAGTTTTTCCATTTTGATATGCATTTTGTCTACTCAAATCTAGCACAAGATATATTTTTTAAGAACTGACGGATAAATTGTATATTATGAAAAATTAATGAATCATGAATAAAAAATTTCACTTAAACACAGCGATTATTTAAGGTTCTTTTCTTGCAAAAATATGTGTTACCGTACGTTTCTTTCTTATCACTTTTTTCTTACCTTTTGATCATTGCTTGAACGTACATGATTGATCTCATAATTTACACATGTGGAGACTTTAAGAGCTGGATATATAATTGATCAATTTTCTTTTTGATATCTTTTTTCCTATTTTTTATAATTTTTAGAGAAATAAATACTAGAATTATCTCTGTGTTTTATTAAAATACCACATTTTATCTTGAAATTTTTATAGTTTTTTTTATAATACAATATATATATATCTTTATTTAAAAAATAAAAATAAAAGTGCCTCTAGTTCAATCTGATGATTTGAGCGTAAAATTATTTTATAAAATGATTAAAGTTCTTTTAGGTATAATAAAGTTACTAAAAACAAAATAAACAGATAATAATCAACATATTTTTCTTCTTATTCTTTCTTCTTTCGTCCGTCTTCCTCCGATACCAAATTTAAAGCATAACAAATTCGACAAACAGACCAGAATAAATTAATACCAAAATAATTTTAAAAAAAACCTAACAGTAAGGTACATCTGGATTAGGCAACAAAATACGTTAATTTATTAACTTTGATCAAAGATTCATCCAGATTTCATGAACTAAATCAGCGTAAGGTACAAAAAGAAAAGAAATATGTGCTTATTAGATGTTAGTCTTCTTGGATTGATTTCGCTTCTTTTACTAAATTATCTCATCTAAATATGTTGCTTAGTCTGATATCAATCGCAATTGATCATCAACCCTTTACTTTCGCCGAAATTACAAATTAGAAGTTGGTTTGCTTAGAAGCCCTGGAAAATCCGGCCGAAGCATATTAGAAATTAAGTTTTGGGATTTATATAAGTACATATACCCTTTTTTTTTGTTTTTTAATCCAATCCTTCTTACATGTCTTTTTTCTATTTTAGGGTTTAGGATATCCGGATTATTTTTCTTTTGCATGTGGAACCCGATCAATCTTATTAGCAAACCAGCGCATACAAACTTTTATTAATATTAATAGCACAGACAAGAAGTTAAATTATTGTCCAAAATGTTGCTAGTTTGAAGGCAAAATGGTTATATTGGTCTACATATTATCTGGTTAGGACTAGAAGATCAACTTAGTTTTTAAGAAACCTTTGATTGGGCCCATCAAGGAAGAAAAACTTCATCCTACAGTCCTACTCTTCAATGATGCAAAACATGAGGGACCCGGTGGAGCTGTTGAGCTCGGAGTCAGACCTACCGGTGCACCAAGTGCGAAGGCGGGGCAGGCTGGCAGCCATACGTACCCATGGCTCTCCTAGCTAGCTCGGAGCGAGGCCACATAGCCTCCTCTGTTTCAAGTCTAACGTTGGAAATCCTTTTTAGTAGGCATGTACATGAGTTTGGTCGGACTGAGTTTGAGATATTTACATACACTAATTAACATTAATCTTGATTTATATATCATATTTTTTTGACACTATTAAGCGATCCACAAAATAGTTTCAAAAAGTGATGACCGAATAGCTAAAAAATAATTAGTTAAGAAAATCATATTTTTTTTACATTTTTATAATCAAATAGAGGTAAAAATAATAATGAAAAACAAAATTATGACTGACGACACATGGGAATTGAAAAGAAAGATAGATGAAGAAGAGTGAGTCGTATAATTAGAGAATGGAAGACAAGGAATGATATCAAACTAGGAGCAGTATTTTAAAGAAAAGAATTGTCCATACAAATTTTAAATAAAAGTTTTTAAATGGAGGGATTTTGATGAATTTTTGTTGACACTTAATAATTTATGTCCCGTTTGTGTTGTACTTTTAATTTATACTCATATTTTTACACTAGAAATCAAGTGAGTACACCACATGGAACATAAATTATTAAGTGACACTTAGAAGTAGGCATGTAAATATTGAAAGTATAGTAACCGGGTAAAATTTTGCCCGGTGGAATTGCCGGGTAAAATCCGGGTATTACCCGGAAATTACCCGGATGATAAATCCGGGTATATACCCGAAAATACCCGGAATAAAAAAAAATTGGAATGCTTTTTACCCGGAAAAAATTTTGGAATGCTTTTTGCCCGGCTTTTACCAGGATAAATTATACATGCCACAATATTTTTTAGTCATGGTAAAAAAAAAACTTCAATTTTTTTTAAATATGGGTACCGGTTATTCCATGGATTCATTCTATGGAATTCTATGGAATAAATAGTGCATTCTATGGAATTCCATGGAATGTACCATTTATTCCATGGAATTCCAAAATTGCACCCCTACTTAGAAGGGTCTTTTTGTACTGTTCTCCCTTTAAGATATTTGGGTTTTTTTGGGTTCAAAAGTCCATAACTTGCAACCTAACCCACCATTTATAGGTTAAATATAAATAAGAAGAAATTACACAATCATTCAAATTATAACAACATATTACACACTACGGCAAAAATAAAAGTATTATCACAGTAATTCAATGAGCTTATGTGGCGATTTTTATTGGACTATAATACCCCTTAATTTGTTGTTTTGGATCAACACAATCGGGTTTGTATTTGTTTATGGATATTATTTTTCTTATTTAATGTACTAAACAAAAACAAATAAGGGATGTTCATGAAAAATCGGTGGAAAAAAAGGAATATCAGATGAAAAACCTGAATATCATATTCAAAAGTGAATAACACATATTTACTGAAAATGAAAAACCGGACAGTTTGATATGCTAAAAAAATAATACTGGAATATCATATTCAAAATTGAATATGTGTATTGCTTTGATATTTCATATTCAAACACTGGACATGCTTTTTTTTTTCTATAATTAATTTACAAATACTCTTATATATAAAATACGTATCTTTATCTCAATAAATAAAATTCTTCACATATTACCGGATTTACAGGATCTATTATATTTGAATATTCAAAATTAGAATATTTGTACATATTGGATTATTTGGTATTATACATGAAAATATTGTAATATGATATTCAATATTGAATATGTTTATTGCTTTGAAATTTCATACGTATAGAAACACTGATTTTTTTTTTTCATACGTGTAGTGATAGGTGTAGAGATACGTGTAGAATATGCGGAGTGATTTAAAAAAAAAAATTGAAATCGCTCAATTAATTCTGAAAAAAAAAAGAAGGAATTTTTTTTTGTTCACCCTTTCCGTTTATAGATCCGGATTGTTTAGCTTATTAGCTCATCAAGGGTACCACTGGTACTGCCAATAGTGTTTGAACTGATTTAAAATATCTTACAAATCTTGAATTAATATGTAATATCTAGTCATATCTTGAATATATATGTAAATAACCCTATAAATAAACCCAAAATTGACTTTTTAAATTTTTGAACTCATAGATTCAGATTGGGTTGAGTTTGGTTGGATATATTGGGTCTTCGGTTACTAGGATTTTTATATACCCTGCTTCTTAGTGTTTTAGTGAGAAAGAGAGATCGCTTTGTATAAAGAAAATGAAAATAATTTCTTTTTAGAGCAAAGAGGATTAGATTTGGTTCGACAGAGAGGAATCAGATCAAGTTGACTTTGAAGAGATTTTGATAATATAAGTGATAATTGGGTTGTTTGGGGTAAACATCTAAATTATTTTATTTTGGAGTAGTTTAATTTTGTGAATTTCGATGTGGTATAAATGGTTAAGATTTAAAGATATTGCATTGAGATTACGAGAGTTGAAAAAAAAATGTGAAATGAGCGGGATGTTGGCCCCAAACAAGGCAGACCATATATTCATATAGTACTAATCGGTTATCAGAATTTTAGATTTTCACATATTGTAGATGTTTAAAGGTAGAGAATGAGTTGGGTTTTTTTTTTTTTTTTTTGCCAACAACAATTATTCAATTACAAAAATACCTTCATAAATGACTTTCTTGTCCAGTTCGATTAACGGAAGATTATTTATAATAACGTTATAGACAATAAGGGCTTATCTGTCCATAAAAAAAAAAAGAAAAAAGACAAGGGCTTATTTGATATGTTTTTTACTTTAAGAACTAACTTGAGACATGAGTATAACAACAGGGAGCTGTTTATAAAATTTATCCTTTCTTGGGTGATATTGGAATTTTTTATAAAAAGCAAGGTAATATAAAAAAAAAATTAGCATGCTTACAAAATTATAAATAATATTAAAAATTAGTGCAATTTTTTTTTTGAAGAATAGATAAAATATGTAAATATAAAAAAGTTGAGAAGTGGAAAGCACACATTAAAGAAGATTATTGACGAAAAGATTATTTAGTGCGAAAATGTAGAATAATAAATAAAATCCCGGCAAGATCACATGGATCCATTGAATCAAATTCTGATTAAACTAGGATGGTTTTAGGCGATCTAATGTTAGATTAATTGTTGTAAAATCTTTAGAAGTTACATAACTCGTTCGTGAACGAACAGTTGTAGTGTGTATTAACAACCTCTAAAAAAAAAAAAAAAAATCAACCTTACAAAAACGACATTTCTCTTGTCATGATCCATCAACATGCCTTATTCCCTCTACACACAAATGGCGCCAAGTCAGGCCTATCGACATTGCGAGGCTGCCATGTCGTGTGCCCCAAATTCTCGCCGATCTTACCGCTCTGCTGCCCCGACGACGACGATGCCGACCTACCGCTTACCCCGCCTCCCCCGCCCCCGCCGCCGCCTTGCTGGACCACGAGAATCCACGCATTGGCCGCGAAACTCGAGCACACCAACGTGTCCCCCAACACGCCCAGCTCCGGAAACTCGCTCCACTCGGCCGATCCCATCGCGAGCCGTGAATCCCTGCCCTTCCCTCGCCCCACGATGATCAGGTCGAACCCGTCGCCTTCCATTGCGTTCACCGCTCTCACTACCTCGTCGCCGTCTCTCACCGCCACTTCGGTGAAGCTCACCGACTTGTTCGACCCCGTCCTGTGCCGGAACTCCTCCATTGACCTTTCATCGAGCACTTTCTCGATGCCTTCGCCGTCGGTGCCGAGCTCGACGTGGTCTTCGCTCACCGTGACGAAGCGCATGACGGTCAGGCTCACGCCGGGGTTGCCCGACATCCTCCCGGCGTAGGCCAGGGCCTCGCGGTCGTCCGGCCCGCCGACGAAGAGCATGAAGAAGCTGCGGTGGCGGGCGCCGAGGCTGTTCAGCCTGGCGAGCGTGGCCGGGGGCCGGTGGCCGCGGTCCACGAGCACCGCCACCGAGCACCGCGCGCTCTCCATGACGCTCTTGTTGACGCCGCGGAGCGGGTCGTGGCTGGAGCCGTCCACGCCCCCGTCCGCGGCGGGCTTCAGCTGGAACGGGAGGATCACGAGGCTCGCGTGCTTCTCCAGCGCCAGGCTGCAGATGTCCTCGTGCATCGTCGCGTAGGCCGACACCGCGGTGAGCGCCTCGACGGAGATGGTGCCGTCCTCGCGGCCCGCCTTCAGGCCCTCGAAGGCGGAAGCGGCGGCGGAGAGCTCGAGCTGCTCCTTGTCGTCGCCGCCCGCGCCGCCCGTCTTGCACGTGTCGTGCACGATGAGCATGGCGGAGGCGCGGCCGACGTTCTCGACAAGGTGGACGGCGGAGATGAGGACGGGGGAGTTGCGTGTGGGGTTGGAGGCGTCGAGGAGGTTGATAACGCCGGTGACCTCGCGGGAGGACTGGAAGCACGTCAGGATTCGGAACTCCGAGTGCGGCTCCAGGCTGGCGATGGTCCGGCGCTTGCCTTCGCCGGTGGGCTTGGCGGATCTGTGAGTCAGGGACAGAATGGGCCCCACTGCCACCGTCATCAGCCACATAGCGGTGTTGATCATTGTGAAAGTTTCGTTTGTCAAAACCTGTAAATTGATTATGTACGTTTGAGATTAGTCATTATAGTAATTCATATTCATGCCAATGACATTAGTCATGTTATGGTTTGATATAAAGGAAGTGTAATATTCAAATCCAACTACATAATTGTGTGTTTTTTAGGGGTAATTTACCAGTTAGAACCATATCTTTGCAACAGAAAGGAAGGATATAACAGTGATGCATGGATTAGAAGTACTTAATTTGGGGGGTGTTTTGTTTTTTGTTTTTGTTCTAATCCGTAAAATTGCTTTTTTTTTTTCATGCAAAGTACTTGATGGGGATATGGGGATAAAGTTTTTTTGATAAATTTTCTAGTGAATAGAATATATTTTCTGAAAACAACATGAAATATAATACTACATAAAAATGACAAAAATCTCAAAAACGACATCAATCAAAATAGAAACAACAAATGGAAAAGCACATTAAATTTGTTAACATCAATTCTAAAAACATGAAATCTGTAAGCCGTACCAATTCTGAAAACGACATGAAATTTAAAAAACGACAAAAATGAGATACGACATGAAATTTAAAAAACGACAAAAATGAGATACGACATTAAATTGAAAAACGACACCAAGCTGAAAGGATATGAAATCTCTAAATAACACCAATCTAAAAACAACACAAAAAGATTCTAACTACACCTATGTGTAAAAGCGACGTGAAATCCAGAAACGACATTGAATTATAAAACGACATATTATCCAAAAAACGACATCTAGTCTGATAAGCGACCTTTGAGCTGATAAAACGACAAAAAGAATCAGAAAATAACGTAAGCTGCTATAAACTGCAGTAAAATTTCTAAATAAAAAACGACACTGAAATCACAAAGAGATCTAAACAACATTTTTGTATAAAAGTGACGTAAAATCCAAAAACCGACAGTGAATCATAAAAACGACATATGCTTCAAAAAACGACATTTAATCTGATGAACGACCTATGAGCTGATAAAACGCCGAAAAGAATCAGCAAATAACGTAAGCCACTATAACACGACTGTAGAATCTCAAAACAAAAAATGACAGTGAAATCACAAAGAGATTTAAACGACATAAATGTTAAAAAACGACGTAAACTCCAAAAACGACAGTGAAACATAAAAACGACATCTAATCTTGTAAACGACCTATGAGCTGATAAAAAGACAAAAAAAAAAAAAAAAAAAAAAGAATCATAAAATAACGTAAGCCGCCACAAGACAAGAACAAAATTTCAAAACAAAAAAAATAATAATAATAAACTCATTTGAAATAACACAACTGCGAAAATATATCAATTTTGGGCTATATATCAAAATTTTGTTCAACATTGTTTCTCTTGACGAACTCCTAAACCAAAGAGTGCTGAAACGAAACGAAACCTCAAATTAAAAGAGCATAAATAATTAAATATTGCGTACCTTGAAGTCCCTTGCGGAGCTAATGACAATGAGAGCTAGCAAACCCTTTGTGTTCATAAGCACCCCAAGAGCCAGCCCGTCTCGAGGCTTCATCTTGTTGACGAAAACCGCCGTGACGAAAGTGCCGAAGATCTTGGCGACGAAGGCGATCCCCAAAATGGCGGCGATCGTCCCGGCCCCGAACTGGCCGGCGAAGACCTCGGTGTGGTTGGTCCGGAGGCCGATGATGACGAAGAAGATGGGCATCATGAGGCCCGAGATGAAGTCCTCGACCTTCTCCATGAGCCGCTCCTTGAGCTCGCCCTTGGGCATGATGAGGCCGAGCATGAAGCCCCCGAAGATGGAGTGGCAGCCGCAGGCGTCGGTGGCGTAGCCGAAGACGACGACAAGCGCGAGGAGGAAGCTGAGGTGGTAGTCGTTGTAGCCGCCCGCCGCGTCCACCGCGTGGCTCGCGCGGCGGACGGCCCACGCCAGGGCCGGGCGGAGGACGAGGAGGGAGAAGGCCACGAAGGCGGCTGCGAACACTATGGTGTAGACCTGGCTGTTGTTCACGATGGCCATCGAGACGACGAGGAGGAGCCACGAGAAGAAGTCGGTGATGACCGCGGCGGAGAGCGCCGTGCGTCCCACCTGAATAGTCATTTTTTTTTTTAAAGTTTGATTTTTTTAAAAACATAACTAAATATAGTTTAAAATGTTTAAGAAAATAATATAAAGACTAATTCTGTAGTGCTCTGTATCTTATTAGTGTTATATATAGCGTTATATTAGGAAGATGTAACTTTATAAAAGACTATTGTAATTATCGAGTCTTGATTATATAATGTTACATATAACACTGATCCAAAAAAGGCCTAATTTTCTAAGACGTACACTGATATTTAAAAATGCACCCTGGACTATTTTTCTAAATCTTTATGTCTAAAAAAAGGACTCAACTCTAAACCTAAAAAGACTGTGACGAACACAATCACAAAACGAAATATAATAGTAAATTATGAGCACCTCGGAGCGGAGAAGCTTGCGGTCGGAGAGGATCTGGGCGAGGTCGGGGAAGTTGGTGGTGGAGAGGGCGACGCCCCAGAAGATAGGGCCGTGCCGGGTGGGGTAGCCCTTCGTTACGACGTCGAAATTCTTGACCATCAAGTAGTGCAAGGCGTAGCCGACGGGGAACGGGATTGCGAACCCGGCGAAGGCGGTGGTGAAGGCCTTCTTTGGGGCTTGCATGATTGGCTTCATGTCAACCTCTAGCCCCACAAGGAACATGTAATAAACAAGGCTTAGATTGGCCAATGTTTCTAAGGTCATTAGGCTTCTATACGGATATAAATAGTCTTGGCCAAACAATGTGTGAGCAACTCCACCAGCTCCTAGTAGTACACCTCCCTGAAACATATTATACATAATTAATTCATGACTATTTTAACCTTAATTATCATTTACCGATTATCAAGTAAATATGCAAGTAACATAATTAAGTTTTGTAATTCACTTGATTATCAAGTAAATCAAATATTAATGTCCCTCCAAACCAACATACGTACAAGTATCTCAGCCGCGATACGTGGGAGACGTAAGGCCCTGAAGGCGACCATGAGAAGGCGATTGACGCAAATAATAATAATAAGTTGGTATAAAAAAGTTGGCACAGACAAATTGGTCGCATTCTCTGCCCGCCAAAGCCCTTCTGTCTGTGTCAATGTCTGCTTGTAACACATCACGACGTGATTCAATTGCATGGACTTCACGCACCATTCCCTCGCGGGATTAGCGCTTGTGCTGTTACAAATAAAACGAGGATCCATAATTAGTTAATTAATTAATTACTAGATGGTGGAGCCGCGACAACAATTGCAACCACGCCTGTCACGATCCTCGCCCCTCTCCGCGGCCTCTTGCAACCTCTCTCGGCGACCCTGCTGCGCGCCGTTAGAGGAGCAAAGGCTTTTTTTTTTTTGGTGAGAGGATTGAGAAGGTTAGGGCGTCGTTGCCGCTGCGATGGATTGGACAAAAAATGGATAAAAATAATTAGGTTTGTTTTGAGACATATATATTGACTTAGAAGGAAAATTCCTAGTTTTGTGGAATGTTTCACTCACGGTGTGGGGTTGAACGCTCAATTTGGATGGAATTTCCTAATTTTTGTGCATTATCACTGCACCAAATTGCCTACGGCCCTCCTTAAGCTCAGGCCTACATAAAAAGCTACAAAAGCTACATTTTAGGAAAATATCTGGTGTTTTGATCTTTTTAGGAGTATGGGAAAAAACATATTGATTCTGGAATGAGGAAGAAAAAATTTAATAAGACAACTAGAAATACTTCGTTATTCAAATTTAATTAATTTGACTTATTTTTATATAATTAGATAGTTAGAAGAATAGAATGGATTAAAATCTCGTATATGGTTTGAATGTTCTCTCCCTCTTTTTTAGCTTCCTAAAAGACTTTTTTTTTAATATATAAAAAAGTGAAGATTGCATTTCAAATCAAAGAAATACACACATTAATTTGGACATGACAGACCTTAATACATAAAGACAATTAATCACGACCATAAATCGATTTCACTAGTAAATTCTAATGAAATATTATAGGAGATGAAACGTGCATCAAACTCTGAAAACAAGTTTTCAGGTACACCGATGACAACGAAGTGCGATAATATTGAACACCTAAATTTTTGTCTTTTTAGTTTTCTGTAGTTTCTAATTTTCCTGTCGTATCGTATGCTGTCGTTTTCCTGTCCTATGTGTATGCTGTCGTTTAGCATAACTAGTGTCGTTTTTGTACTTACTGTCGTTTTTTAAAATATTGTCGTTTTTAAAATAAAGTGTTATTTAAGGCCATAAACATGTTCAATTCTGGATTAACTATAAATTGACCAAAAAATTGCAAAATATAATTATTTTTAACAAATTAATGTAAAAATATAAAATATATAAAACAATTAAATTTGTAAAAAGTACTAATAATTCATAATCAAATCAAACTTTTTGTAACCATATGAACGATCCGGAGGGAGCCATGGTTATCTAAAGTCATTTTCAAGGGGGGCTTTTGGAATTAACAAGATAAAGTAATATTAAATTTTCTTTATTAAAAAAAAATTGAGAAGAGTAAACTTAAAGGTGAGAACGAAATTATTAAAATTAGTTGTCATAAATATTATTGGATGAAACTTTCCATTAACTTGAATCTATTGTGAAACAACTCGTACGATACAACACAATGAAACATGGTTCCAAAGAAAAAAAAAAAAGCAACAAGAAAAGAAAGTATCGAAATCATATATTAAGAAATGTGTCAAGCTCGTGTCATGTGCAATCACGTAAGACTCCTTAATTAATTAAGCTCTGCAATGTCTTTGAAATATGAAATTTGTGGGGAAAGAGAGCAAAGAGATTTGTTAAAGTTGTTACTTTAAACAATGGAACTCAAATGTCAACTTTTTGTTGCTTAATATATTTGTTTTCTTAACATAAACGATGAATTATCAACGGTGATTTGTTTCCGAATTCTCCATGTATTTCACATATGTTTTTCCTGACTCTAATTAAATCAAGATCTTAATTAAGTTGCTTCCGATTCCATTTTTGAAGACCTGATCATACAAAGATGACGTTCCAAAGAAATTATAATTTGATGAGATTGAATGGGTCGTTGTGGATTTCTGACAGCGTTATCATGATCATCAAATATAAAGACACGCGTATTGAAAAAATAAAAACAAATTAAAAGTTGAATTTAACGACTGATTCAATCTTTTCTACAAAGGCATTCATTGCTATGTCCTTTTCTTTCTTTTTTCTCCGTTTAAAAAAAAAAAAAAAAAACCTTGCTTTTGCCAATTGAGAACTGACAATGCTCTTGTGAATACTGAATAGTAACACTCACTAAATATTTCCCCAGTAAGAACTGATGATTTTGCTTTTTGTTTTTGGCTCATAAATTAACAACACATATTCATATAAAGTCCTCAACAGGCTCGAAAAGGACAGCCCAATGCATTGGTCCAGATGATATATAGTGCGTGAAGTACCGCGTGAGACAATATTTTTAGACCAAAAAAAATATATATATCATGTACTAAAAAGAAACCTTTATAAGAAAGTGAGTGGTCCTAGTAAATATATTATATATATACATATATATGCCTTAAATATATACGCTAAAATTGGTTAACTAGGATCAGCGAAATTATCTAATTACTCTACGTGCCAACAAATTTTCAGATTTTTGGCAAAAATCTAACAAGAACACTGTGTGTAATATGAGACGACTAGATATGATATTACTAAATGGATATGTAATGGAGATTTATTTTTATTATAATATATTGATATTCTAGGAGTTTCTGTCAAATTTTTTTTGACAATTGCTTGGAGGAAATAATAATCAAACAGTTGCATAGATCGGATACAAGTCTGAGGATATTTCAAAGTTACTAAAAATAAAGGCTTAGCCTATAATTTGAATGGTACAAGAGTAAGCAAAAAAAAAAAAAAAAAAAAAAAAAACAAAAAACACTTTAAGCCAACTTTAATATTGCAACGACAAAGAAGTTAGGTATATGTGATCATATGCAAAGCATGCATGTAGAGTACCGTTCCAATAGTTTTTGCTGGTTGTTTCAAATGAACGAAAGATTAATACAAATGACAAAAGAAAAAGATTAATGATATTTGTGGTGTATATATATACATATCCAAACTGAAGTGGACATCTTAGTTTTTCTCTCGGGTTGGAAAAATGTCAAATAATATTATATATCAGCCTTTTCTTTATGCTTATGATTATTGCATTCCTTTCTTTTATTCAAATTCAAAAAAAAAAAAGAAAAAGTTATGGGAGTCTTAGAATATAATCGCAACCTTTATGTCCAAAAAACAAAAAGCAAAGAAAGAGTAATTTATTATAGTTAATTTTTCATATATAAACTAGCTAGTTGAAAAATATTAAAATCATGATATTAATTTATTGAGTAAATCATATAGGATACAAATAAAACTTATTTTTCTGTCGGATAATTGATAGCTAGCCCTTACCTAGAAATCAAGGAAACGACAATCTGGCTTATACATAAAAACATGTCTGATCAAGACAAAGAAGACAAGTAGAGTACTAGTGCTGGTCTCATGATCTAATAGAGTTTTATTATTATTACTATTATTATTATTATTATTATAATGCAACACAAAATATTGATGACTAAGATGTGAAAGTGAGATAACAAGGAGATATCTTATTTACTTGCTAACTTTTGTTGGTTTTGAACTTTCGTCTCCGCATGCGTGCTTTCAAACCTCTATATATGGGAATTTCGAGGAATGCCCTCTTTTATCATAATGATAATCTATGTCCTATGTATGTTGTATTTTTAATTTATGACTCAAAATTTACATTACAAATACAAGTTGAAAACAAATGAAGACACTACTTAGGGCATAGATTATTAAGTGAAACAATTAAGTTGAGAAACCTTTAGTCCCTCAGGCGCGTGCCAACCTCATTGGGATGCGTTCCTATGCCGGTTTTCTCCCTTTTATTAAGTGACACTAAGAATGACATTCTTTTGCAATGTCCCTTTATATATATGTATTGTTGGACCAAATTTGGACTGCGTCCAAAGGCCCACCAATCAGATTGGGTCTAACCCTGACCCAATGAACCGCACACGGACCGGCTCATCGCCACCTCATTGACACCACGTTGGCTCAGCTCATAGGCACCACGTCGGTTTGGCTTATGGCACCCCACGGCCCAACATAACCGGCACTACGCTGACCCGACGTAACCGGCACCATACCAGCCCGACACACCAGCGTCCATCGGACCGGTATACCGGTACCCGCCAGACCCGTAAACTAGCGCCCACCGGCATGACACACCGACACCCGTTGGCCCGACAAATCAGCGCCTACCGACCTAATTCGACTCATCGGTCAAAGGAGAAAACCACCAGAAACATGCCTACTCATTCAAGTACGAGAAAATTGAAACATTTTCCCTCCCACGAAGTACGAACAACCACTTCTGACAGTTATACCCACATTTCATACAAATTGCTAATAATGTGGACGAACGTGAGTGGGAAATAGGGTTATGATCCTCTGTAAATCCTTATGACCACTGAATCCCAAGGTACGAAAATTTTTGCCCAAACTTCATAATTTTAAATATATTTTCTGGTTCACCCTAATTGGTTTGACCATCAGAGCGCTCGCACTGGGAAGAAAAATTCCAATGTCCCTCGTCACACTTTTTTGTGTGTTTTACAGAACCAAAACTCACCGTCAACCACCATAAAATACATTACAGTACGAGGTTCGATGCTGATCCGAACTGAGAGAGTCGGCCCCGTGCTCATCGCAAAGAAAACTATGTTGTGGATAATCTAACTTTAAAGGCTACGGTCCCTGGTGTGAAGAATTGGAAATTCAACGCACCTGATAATATTCAGAAACTTATTTATCGAGACATGGTTCCCTTACCTTCTGTAGGTTGAGGAATACATAGCCTCTCTTGGATCATGCATTCTTTTTCTCCTAGTAGATTTTCCCTCTGAATTTTTTCTACTAGATGTTTTAGCAAGACCTCATTGCACTTCGAGTAGATCCCACATGAGTTTCTATTTCATTTATTAGATCTGTTATTTTGCTTCGATCTTTCAGATTGTGTTGAATTCTTTGTATCATTTCTTTTTATTATTAATAATATTTGGGCTCTTGTTGGAGTGGTTGTGTTCGAGGCCAATTTAACTGGTAAACTATCCAAAAATATACCAAAGCGTGTGTCAATCTCGTTGAGATACGTTGCCAACTTGTGCCTCTTTGATTAAAAAAGTTCACATCTCAGTCATAAATATTTTGTGTGGCGTAAAAAACCCCAAGATGAGACATAGTACCATACTTGTTTTCTTTGTCTTGATCAGATATGTTTTCATCTATCAGCCAGTTTGTCGTTTCCTTAATTCCGTCGTAAGGGCAATCAATTATCCGGTAGGAAAATAAGTTTTTTTTTTTTTTTTGAATTTGAATAAAGAAAGGAATCCAATAGTCATAAGCATAAAGAAAAGGCTGATATATAATATTATTTGACATTTTTCCAACCCGAGAGAAAAACTGAGATGTCCGTTTCAGTTTGGATATGTATATATATACACCACAAACAATATCATTAATCTTTTCTGTTTTATCATTTGTATTAATCTTTCGTTCATTTGAAACAACCAGAAAAAAACTATTGGACCAGTACTCTACATGCATGCTTTGCATATGATCGCATATATATGCCTAACTTCTTTGTCGTTGCTTTAAAGTTGGCTTAAAGTCTTTTGATTTTTTTCTTACTTCTATAGCATTCAAATTATAGGCTAAGCCTTAACTTTGAAATATCCTCAGATTTTTAGTCTATAACTGTTAACCATTACCGAATTACCAGATCTAATCCGATCTATGCAATTGTTTGATTTATTATTTCCCCCAAACAACTGTTAAAACATTGACAGCAAAACTCATAGAATTTCAATATATAATGATAGAAATAAATTTGGGTCAGTTAAGGATTTAGTCATTTTGCAATCTATGTTTTAAAGATATAGCCCACGTTTTGAAATATTAGCAAAATAGCTATCAGATCAACATATAAAAATCTATGACTAAAGAAATAAAATTTGTGACTAAATAAATAAAAGACACAGTCATAAAACTTGTGACTGTAGTCACAAAATTTCAGAAAATTTGAAATAAACACAATAAAAAATTTAAACATCCATTAACAAAATAATCAACTCATAAATAAATGATTGCATATTCAACCAATTTCATAAAA
Organism: Boehmeria nivea var. tenacissima; assembly: GCA_018132145.1. Lineage (NCBI taxonomy): Eukaryota > Viridiplantae > Streptophyta > Magnoliopsida > Rosales > Urticaceae > Boehmeria > Boehmeria nivea. Next base: position 12,610,523 of record CM030883.1, read on the forward strand.
CTTATTATTAAATAAAAAAATATCTTATAAATAGCAAAAAAAAAATATGCTGCCAAAGAAGTCACAAATTTCATGACTAGAGACACAAAATTTTAGACAATATTGTCTGCACCAACAACAAAAACAGAATTCAAAAAACTAATGACTGCAGTGACAAAAATCTAGACACGAATGTATGACTACTTTGCTACTAAAAGCAAACATAGGCTAATTGTTAAAAACATACATAAAAATATGGCTCTTTATCCAAAAAACCGAATAAATTTGGATTACATATCCATTTAAATTTAGTAATTTCATATCTAGTTGTCTCATATTATCAACCTTGCTTGTCAGTTTTCACACCCAAGTAATGTGTTTCACGTTATGAAATGGAAATAGATGGACCACCCAGAACCTATTGGCTCTATGCTACTGAACATACCACATGTTATCCATGTCATGATCATCAGTTTGTCACAGAGAATAAGTCTATAAATAGGGAAAATCCTCATTGCTTTGTTGCAACAAACCCATAAGTCAGTACCTCTCTCTTCTTTCTAAGCCAAATTATCTCTCTTTCTCAAACGCCAAAAAAAAAAAAAAAAATGCTGGGTGTGGCACAGAGTGTGGTCTCCAATGTGACCAAGGTTGTGTCAAGTACTACTACTAGTATTAGCACAGCCGTTGAGCAACACATTGAGGGTGAGCTTAGCCTATTCACCATGTCGGACCACAAGGTGTTGGACCTCATTTTAGCCACTCATGTCCATTCTGATGAATCCTTTGATGAGGACTCTCTTTTTCTCATCGTCGAGAACATCCTTAAGCGTGCCACTCAAATTGTTGACAAGATTGTCCAGGTATATATACTAATATTAATAAAGAAACAAGACTAATTTTTTTATTTTTATTTTTTATTTTCCTTTCACAAGTCTTGGAGCTCACTTATATGCTTAGTTAATAACATCTACATATAACAATATTATTAACAGGGTACCCAAGTCCACGTGGATGGCATAGAGGAAAAGGCCCCTAAACCAAATTTCAGCGTGCCTTTATGCACACTTAAGCAGATTGGCAGCGAGGTGATTAGATTAAGGATATTATATATTCTCAATTATAAATGAATATTGGTTATTTTTTTAATCCTTTCTGATCTTGCCCGAACATTAGGTTTAACAAGCTAACTAATATTTGAATTATGTGGGTAATTCATTACATGTATAGCTCACATGCAAGGCTCAAGGAGAAGAAACTGCACACAAAACAACACTCTCAATCCTCAACAAGCTCTCAAACTACTCATGGGAAGCCAAGGCAGTGCTGACCTTGGCGGCTTTCGCCCTCGAATTCGGCGACTTCTGGCTCCTGGCGCAGCAGCAGCAGACAGACCAGCTCGCCAAGGCGCTCGCAGTCCTCAAGAGAGTGCCAGTTCTCCTGAAGCCCTCCGAGCTCCAGAAGCGCCGCCAGGCACTCGTGGAGCTCAATGGCCTTGTGAAGACCGCCATGCAAGTCATTGCGATCTTTGACGAGTTTGAGAAACTCTCGGTTTATGATCCCAAGGAAGTCACCGGATTGTCAATCGCTCTCGATCACCTCCCGGTCGATGCGTACTGGTCCATCCTAACCATCGTAGCTTGCTCTGCTAAGATCTGTGCTCTTACGAGCGATGACCCGTAAGTTTAATGAAAATCAATTGTGAGAGTCACGACTATACTTAAAAAAAGTCCTTATAAAATATTAAAAACGCATCTCAACAGTTTTCAAGAATACTTCTATTGATTGCAGGGAAAAGGGACATGATCTAGCCCCATATGGTCAAAAAATCCACTACATCTTCAACAAGCTTAAGATACAGCTCATATTTTGCAAGAAACAGATAGGTTTGGCTGCTTATAATAACTAAATGAGGATGAAGATATATTGGAGCAAGTGTTCATATATATATAAATAAACCTTCCTCTTTTGTAATTAATATTTTTTTATTTAATTATTCCAGAGGAGGCAGAGACTTATAGGAGAATTAGGAAAACCTTGCAAACTCCCACAGAGATAATGGAGGTTTTCAAAGCCCTCATTTTTACAAAGGACAATGTTCAGCCTCTCATTGATGGTTCCACCAACAAAAAGGTTTGCTTTTACTTTTGCTCTCTTGCTAAAGAACCGACCTAATTACAATAATGAAATTAACTATATACTATTCTTCAATATATTTAGTTCTATTTGGCAGAACCATTTTACCTTTTACCCATAACAACTATCTGTCTTTTAAGTGTTCAACAGTACTATATTAAAAAAAATAACGGTCTTAAATGATAACTAATATTATCAAAAAAACATAACAGTGATATTAATATTATATTTATAATATTTTTTTTGAGATTTTGATATGTAAGTTTCAAAATTTTTTCAAAACAATTCTTCTATAAAGTCAAGTCGAAGTATTTTTAAAATGGTAAAGTAAAAAAATACTCAAAATTTGACTCAGTAATAAAAAGAAATACTCAAGTTTTAATTAATAGAGCAACTAGTCAATTTATTAATAACTTGTACATAGTTTTGACTACTAGGGAAGATTTGGGTTTTAGCTATTTTTAAGCGCATGTTTCAAAAATTTAGCCATAGTTTCACGAATTTAAGGAATTAGCCATTTTCGTCATGTAACAATTTTTGTTACACGTGTAACAAATTTTGTTACCCGTGTAACAAATTTTGTTACTCACTATTTTAGTAATTAAATCAGTTGAGTATTTTGTTATATTTTTCAAAAAATTAAATATTTATTTAAATTAGATGTCAAAAATTGAGTATTCATTAGATTCTCTCTTTTAAAAATAATATTCAAATAGTCTCATAGGTTATTTCTCAAACTCCGAGGAAAAAAAATGTATTGCTTACAAAAAAGCATACGAATTATACATATATAAGCCTTGAAAAGAAGAAAAAAAAAAAAAAAGTCATACTTAAAACTGTTTAGCAATAATTAGAAGCCATGAGATAGTGAATTGTGTTAGTCAAAGAATTAATAATGTTTTCTCATGACAGGTCACCATAGAAGTTCTAAGGAAAAAAACCGTGTTGCTCTTCATATCCGGTTTGGACATATCAGACGACGACGTTTCGGTCCTCAGGCCGATCCACGAGTCAACGAAGAAAGACGAGCGGTACAAGATCGTGTGGGTCCCGATCGTAGAGCAATGGACGGACGAGATGAAGAAGAAGTTCGAGATCCTACGGTCGAAGATGCCGTGGTACGTGGTGCAGCAGTACTCGGTAATTGCCGGTATCAGGTTCTTGAAGGAGCAGTGGGAGTATAAGGGGAAGCCCACGGTAGTTGTGATGAGCCCTCAGGGCAGAGTAGAGAACCCCAACGCTCTTCATCTGATTAGGGTTTGGGGAATGAAAGCGTTTCCGTTTGATAAGAGCGCACAAGACAATATCTCAAGGGAGCTCAATTGGATTGGTCCTGTGGTCAACAATATCCACCCAACAATACAGACTTGGGTATGTGTTAATTGTTCATGCTTTTATTTATAAATCATTTACTTGCTATAGTTATTATTGTTCGTGTGAATTTTTAGAAGATGATTGAATAAATAATCATTTTCTGAATGATGTTTTAAAAAAATAGTTAACGTTTTTATTAATTAAGAAATTATTTATTTTCTTACCTGCATGATAATGTATTTTTACTTTCATGCCTTTAATTATTTTATGTACTAAATTACTAATAGGTAATAATTTAATTTTTAAAAACGTTAATCATTTTTTTAAAATATGAACAAAAATAGTCAAATGTCAGATAAATCATATTTTTAGTATATAAATCATGTGAGTTTGGGGTTAGACGATAATCAGTTAGTGTTTAACTTTAAAAGGGCTTGATGTTTAAAGAGTTGGGAGATTAAAAAAATTAATTTTATTATTGTCGTACCTCCTATTTAGGGAAAAAAAAAAAGAAGAAAAAATGGTTAGACAATTATTTGTTTGTTTTCAGTTAAATTTTTAATAATCCAGTTCAAATGCTTATAGTGAGATAAGTATTAGAAAAAGAGTCAATAAATATTTGGTTTTATTTCTTGATTGATTGATTTGTTACACTTTATGTACGGAGTAAAAGTATATTTGAAGAATAATATATGAGAGAAATTTTTAGTGAGGTTCACAATTAGATTATATATATATACTTATAGTTGGTTCCTTTTTCGAAAATTAAAAAAAAACATTAAATAGCATTCATTAGTCTGTTATATATATAAATCTTGGCAGGCGACAATTCATAAAAGTGGTCACATAGTGGTGTAAACTGGAACAGATTGCATAGTTAAAGGGATCTTTCAAAAAGAAAATTAGTGGAAAAATTAACCCCCCACGTCCTGCATAGTTCATAACATAGTTGAAGTAGTCTTTATTCCTTAGGAATATTTTTATGAGAATTTTAAGTAATTTCAAAAAATTTAAAAACCAGCTATTTCAGAAATTTTTTATAAAATTTCTGACACGTGTCATAAAATTTTTGACAGCAATTTTATGTGTAATTTTGTTATTTTAAAAAATTTCTTACATGTATTATGAATAATTTTTAAATTTTTTGAAACTGTGGTTATTTTTAAAAACACACAGTCTAAAATGGTTATTTACCTAACTGATATTATTTTTATTTCTATTTTATATATTAAAGGGTTATTTTGTACCTCGCTTTTCGCTTTTGTTGCCATCAAGGATGGCTAGGTGCTTATATGATAATGTTGACTTAACATGGCTTAAATATTCCAATTTACTTTTCCTCAAGAAAACAAACAAACAAACAAACTTTGTTCCATTTCATTTTATACAAATGACGAGACTTTATCCAGCAATCAATGTATTAATTCGCAATAAAACAAAAATGATAAAATTGAAAATGATTGTAACAAATTTAAAATACATTTAATAAAAATGATTAGCTACTATTTTGTTATTTTATCTTTTCAATTCATTGTTTTGACTAATACAGCTAGTATATTGAATAAAAAAACATATAATAATGGGTTAGTTAGGTAAATAGTCATTTTAGACTGTGTTTTTAAAAAATAGTCACAGTTTTAAAAATTTAAAAACTAGCCATAAAACTGTAAGAAATTTCTGATAATAACAAAAATACACATAAAAATACTGTAAAAAATTTCTACACTAGGCAAAAATTTTGTAAGAAATTTCTTACATGTCTAGTTTTTAAATTTTTTGAATCTGTGGCTATTTTTCAAAATCATTTTGTAAACAGTGGCTATTTTCTTAAAATTTCCTATAATAATTTGTGTTTGTCCTTTTTTTAAGAAAAATTGTATGAAATAATTCAAGGTTGCATCTAAACATTCTTAAATTGGTTTTATTTATTTGAACATCATCAGATCAAAGAGGAGAAATACATATTCTTCTACGGAGGAAAGGACAACGAGTGGGTCCAACAGTTCACAAAGAGAGCAAGCGCACTAGCAAACGACACAACCATCAAAGAAACCCTAAAAATCAACATAGAGCTATTCTGCGTTGGAAAGACCGCCAAAGGAGGCGAAGATCATGGCATACTCGGCAAGTTTTGGACCTCAATTGAGAGCCTATTCTTCACCAAAGTCCACCAAAAAGAGCCCGACCCGGTGACCCTAGAGATCCAGAAGCTCCTCTCCTACAAGAACGAGGACGGCTGGGCCGTGCTCAGCAAGGGCCAGACAGTGGTCGTTGCCAGCCACGGCTTCACCATAATTAGGGTTTTGGAGGAGTTCGACAAGTGGAAGGACTCGATGAAGGAGGCCGGCTTCGAGGCCGCCTTCAAAGCGTACCATGCCAAGGTGGTGCAGTCGGTGCGCCACTGCTGCCGCCTTGACATCCCCGGCGTCGAGGGGAAGGCCCCCGAGACCATGCGCTGCCCCGAGTGCCCGCGCATTATGGAGACTTTCATTAGCTATAAGTGTTGTCACGTTGATGGGGCAGTGAACGGACACCATTGACGATGATGATGATGTATCATGATCAAGTGTGCGTGTGCATGATTGTTTTCAAGGGTATCACTTTAGTACTTGTTATTGTCCCAAAATAATTATGTATTTGTGTGTGTGTCTTTTTTTTTTTTTTTAATAATTTTGATGTGTGTGTTTTGTGCGTTGATGAGTGCCTGTGTACTAGGCTAGGTATACAAGCCCTAGTTTACTAGTACTAATGCTAAGTTGTTTGTGTTGTGAAATAAATGGCAACTCTTATTAAGTTACCATGAGTTTATGACCCGTGGTAATTTTATTTGCCAAAATATATGTATTGCACTAATTTTATTCTTATGTTTAGAATTAAGACTTAATAAAATAATATACGTAATTATACGTAGAAAAATGCTAAATGAGACTTAATTAAAAAACATAGTTCCTTAACAAACATTGGATTTGACCAGATTTAAAAATCAGATTTTTTACTAGCTTTCAAACAAACTGAAACTTAAAACTAGAAAGTTGTTCCTTTTTTAACATCCTAAAATTTCTATTTATACAATTTACCTAATTCGGCTTCTAAGATTTTCAAAATTAAGAAAAATATTTATGTTTTGAATTGAAATTTTGGTATCAACGGTTATCTCCGAAAATTTTGATTTTAAAATGGATCTAAACATAACTGAAATATTCCATAAAAACCCAAAACTGTTTTTAACTTGATAATGATTCACCCACCGAAAATTTAGGCTCAAATAAATTCGTTTACGTATTTAATGAAAATTTCAAGATTAGAAGTTTTGAAATAGACCATTACTGAAAATCTCAATGCGTAGTCTGTACTGAAAAATTTCTAAAGAAAAATCTACACACTGAAATAATCGAAACTAATCTGAAACGTTTTTGTGCATAATGGGGCTTTCACAAATTTTCTCTGATTTAATTTATCCATATAAGCCCATGAAATTTGTTACTCAAATCAGACAGAAATTGTTCAAGATTTTCAGCATGGAAACATACAAAAATTGCACCAAGATCCTAATTCTTGATTGCTTGATTAAAGATATACATATACAACGTCATGACATCCTAATTAAGAGTGTTGGGGAGGGTTTTTATCTCTGATCTTGGCGATGGATTTGCGAGATACGCCGTACGATTTGATTCTACACAAACCGGACGCTGCATAGGTTAGGATTTGTCTATTCTAGATTGAATTGCACCAAGGATATAGAAATTTACCTTAGATGAAAAATAAAACTTCTTATAATCCTCTCTATGTTGGCCGGTCTTGATTTCGACTTTTCTTTCCTCTTTTATTTTTAGCATCCAGGGTTTGCTAAAAGGGAAAATTGAAAATTTTCTAGCTTTTGCTAATTTTTTATCTAACTATGTGTGTGACAGAGAGAGAAAAAGAAAAGAATATGTATACTAGCTCTAAAATCCTAACCCTAATTATATTTAATATTGGATATATATACATATTAAAATATCAACATTTAAAAAAAAAAAATATATATATATATTATAGGGCGAGTTGCAAAAATATGACAAAATTGAATGAGTCTTTTTAAAAAATAGCACATGTTTTAACATATTAAAATAATAGTCAAAGTCAAGAATTTTGTGATAAAAAATAACAAAAAAGAATATTTACATTTTTGTAAAAAAAGTTTTAACGCTTCAAATTTTAAAAAGAAAAGAAGATATTGTCCGTCAGATATTCACCAAAGCCATGGCCGCGACTACATCGTCCCGATCCTCCGATCACCTACTCTGAATCCAAGCTCGACTCTAGCCCTAACCCTAACCCTACTCCTTCCAACGCCAACATCCACTCCGGCCCTGCTGTCTGCCTCCTCGGCTTCGTCGGCAACTCCGCAGCCGGCGCTTTCGTGGGCTCCGTATTCGGCCATGGGTCAGGGCTGCTTAAGAAAAAAGGGGTGTAAGGATCTTTTGCGGAAATCGGACCATCTACCAAGACATTTGCGGTTCTTTCCGGAGTGCATAGTTTGGTGATTTACGGAAATAAAAAAGGATGACGTTATTAATGCACGGGTAGCTGGATGTTGCACTGGTCTCGCTCTTAATCTGTAAATAATTAAGAGTGGTAATATTAATAATTACTACATATGAAGGGCTCGCTCAATACATATAAGAGTAGGGCTAGAATAAGAAATTTTGGCTATAAAAAATTATCAAAATGACGTTGTTATCACTTAGTGATTATAAAACATGCACTTATTTCTATTTTATTGAATAAAAATTAACTTAACGAATCATTCTAAGTTTTTCTAACTAAAATTTCAAGTCATTCAGTATTTTTCTACGTATAATTACGTATATTATTTTATTATGTCTTAATTCTAAACATAAGACAATAAAATTAGTGCAATACATATATTTTGTCAAATAAAATTACCAAGACTCATAAACTCATGGTAACTTAATAAAAGTTGCCATTTATTTTACAACCCAAACAACTTAGCATTAGTACTAGTAAACTAGGGTTAGCACACCTAGCCTAGTACACAGACAACCATCAACAAACAAAACACACACATCAAAATACATAATTATTTTGGGACAATAGCAAGTACTAAAGTGATACACTTAAAAACAACCATGCATGCACACACAAAAACACAATCACAATTACGTACGTACGCACACTTCATCATGATACATCATCATCGTCAATGGTGTCCGTTCACTGCCCCATCAACGTGACAACACTTGTAGCTAATGAAAGTCTCCATAATGCGCGGGCACTCGGGACAGTGCATGGTCTCGGGGGCCTTCCCCGCGACGCCGGGGATGTCGAGGCGGGAGCAGTGGCGCACCGACTGCACCACCTTGGTGTGGTACGCTTTGAAGGCGGCCTCGAAGCCGGCCTCCTTCACCGAGTCCTTCCACTTGTCGAACTCCTCCAAAACCCTAATTATGGTGAAGCCGTGGCTGGCCACGACCACTGTCTGGCCCTTGCTGAGCACGGCCCAGCCGCCCTCGTTCTTGTAGGAGAGGAGCTTCTGGATTTCTAGGGTCACTGGGTCGGGCTCTTTTTGGTGGACTTTGGTGAAGAATAGGCTCTCAATTGAGGTCCAAAACTTGCCGAGTATGCCATGATCTTCGCCTCCTTTGGCGGTCTTTCCAACGCAGAATAGCTCTATATTGATTTTTAGGGTTTCTTTGATGGTAGCGTCGTTTGCTAGTGCGCTTGCTCTCTTTGTGAACTGTTGGACCCACTCGTTGTCCTTTCCTCCGTAGAAGAATATGTATTTCTCCTCTTTGATCTGGTTGATGTCGAAAAAAAAAACGATTTAATGTTTAGATGTATTTCCATTAATATATATATTGAATCATTTCATAACTAAGAATGTGGATGGTTGCCTTATAACAAATTTTTCTTAAAGAAGGACAAACACAAATCGTTATATTAAATGAAATGTAACAAAAGTTTGTTCCTTTTATTTTTGGCTCTACGAAAATTATATTGGAATATTTTACAACACCACTATAATAGTTTCACTCTAATTTTACTTCTGAAAGATCCCTACAATACTACTGTATGACCACTTTTATGAATTGTCGCATGTCAAGATGACTATATATAACTGTATTAAAAAAAAAAAGATTTCATACATAACTAATTAATGAATGCTGTTTAACGTTTTTCTTATTTTCTAATAAAGAACCAACTATAAGTATACATAAATATAATTTATATATAATCTAATTGTGAACCTCACTAAAAATTTCTCTCGATATATAACACATACCCAAGTCTGTATTGTGGGGTGGATATTGTTGACCACAGGACCAATCCAGTTGAGCTCTTTTGAGATATTGTCTTGTGCACTCTTATCAAATGGAAACGCCTTCATTCCCCAAACCCTAATCAGATGAAGAGCGTTGGGGTTCTCTACTCTGCCCTGAGGGCTCATCACAACTACCGTAGGCTTCCCCTTATACTCCCACTGCTCCTTCATGAACCTGATCCCGGCGATCGCCGAGTAGTTCTGCACCACGTACCATGGCATCTTCGACCGTACGATCTCGAACTTCTTCTTCATCTCGTCCGTCCATTGCTCCACGATCGGGACCCACACGATCTTGTACCGCTTGTCTTTCTTCGTGGACTCGTGGACCGGCATTAGGACCGAAGCGTCGTCGTCTGAGATGTCCAGACCGGATATGAAGAGCATCACGGTTTTTTTCCTTAGAACTTCTATGGTGACCTGTCATGAGAAAACATTAACATTAATGCTGCTTTTAATTACCTTTGATTAACAATTAAGTACTATCTGATGGCTTCTAATTATTGCTAAAACAGTTTTAAGAATGACTTTCTTTTTCTTTTCTTCTTTTCAAGGCTTATGTATGTTTAGTATGCTTTTTTTGGAAGTATTTTTTTTTTCTTGGAGCTTGAGAAATTACCTATGAGACTATTTGAATATTATTTTTAAAAGAGAAATTGTAGCGAATATTCAATTTATAACACTTAATTTAAATAAATTTTTTAATCTGTTAAAAAATTTAATAAAATACTAAAGTGATTCAATTACTTATATAGTGATAATTTCTGATAATTAACTTAGTCGTCAAAATTATGTGCAAGTAATTAATAAATTAACTAGTTGTTCGATTACTTAAAACTTGAGTATTTATTTTATTGTTGTATCAAATTTTGAGTATTTTCCTATTTTACCATTTTAAAAAAACTTCGACTCGACGGTATAGAAGAATTGTTTTGAAAAACTTTTGAAACTTATATATCAAAATCTCAAAACAAATATTATAAATAAAATATTAATATTTCTGTTATGTTTTTTGATAATATTAGTTATCATTTTAGACCGTTATTTTTTTTTTTTTAAATATAGTACTGTTGAACACTTAAAAGACAGGTAGTTATTACTTATTAGGGGAAAAAGAGGTAAAATGGTTCTGCCAAATAGAATTAAATATATTGAAGAATAGTATAAAGTTCTTATTTTATTTTAAAATAGTACTAAATATATAAATATTTTTGACAATTTTAATGACACCCTTAGTCTAGTGCTTTTCACATTAATCTCGATTTTACCATTGACAGTACCGTAGTAATTTGTGAGTATCCATAATCCAATGTATTTCTTTGGTTTGTCGCGCGCTTATTATATGGGTGTGGGTTTTTGTGGTCCTTTTCATTATCATTTTTGCTTGTTTGAAAAAGTTGTATAATTAATTAGTTAATTTCATTATTGTAATTACGTCGGTTCTTTCGAAAATTAGTAGAAGTAGCAATAGAGCAAAAGTAAAAGCAAACCTTTTTGTTAGTGGAACCATCAATGAGAGGCTGAACATTGTCCTTTGTAAAAATGAGGGCTTTGAAAACCTCCATTATCTCTGTGGGGGTTTGCATGGTTTTCCTAATCCTCCTATAAGTCTCCGCCTCCTCTGAAATAATTAAATAAAAAAATGTTAATTAAAAAATAGGAAGGCTAATTATTATTTACATATATGAACACTAGCTCCAATACGTCTTCATCCACATTTAGTTATTATAAGCAACCAAACCTATCTGCTTCTTGCAAAATATGAGCTGTATCTTGAGCTTGTTGAAGATGTAGTGTATTTTTTGACCATATGGTGCTAGATCATGTCCCTTTTCCCTGCAATAAATACCAGTATTCTTGAAGACTATTGAGATGCGTTTTTAATATTTTTTTAATATATTTTTAAGGGTTTTTTTTTTTCTTTAAGTATAGTTGTGACTTTCACAATTAATTTTCATTAAACTTACGGGTCATCACTCGTTAGAGCGCAGATTTTAGCAGAGCAAGCTACGATGGTCAGGATGGACCAGTACGCGTCAACCGGGAGGTGATTGAGGGCGATTGACAATCCGGTGACTTCCTTGGGATCATAAACCGAGAGTTTCTCGAACTCGTCAAAGATTGCAATGACTTGCATGGCGGTCTTCACAAGGCCATTGAGCTCCACGAGAGCCTGGCGGCGCTTCTGGAGCTCGGAGGGCTTCAGGAGGACTGGCACTCTCTTGAGGACAGCGAGCGCCTTGGCGAGCTGGTCCGTCTGCTGCTGCTGCGCCAGGAGCCAGAAGTCGCCGAATTCGAGGGCGAAAGCCGCCAGGGTCAGCACTGCCTTGGCTTCCCATGAGTAGTTTGAGAGCTTGTTGAGGATTGAGAGTGTTGTTTTGTGTGCAGTTTCTTCTCCTTGAGCCTTGCATGTGAGCTATACATGTAATAAATTCCCCACATAATTCAAATATTAGTTAGCTTGTTAAACCTAATGTTCGGGCAAGATCAGGAAAAAAAATAAATAAAAATAAAAACCAATATTCATTTATAGTTGAGAATATATAATATTCTTAATCTAATCACCTCGCTGCCAATCTGCTTAAGTGTGCATAAAGGCACGCTGAAATTTGGTTTAGGGGTCTTTTCCTCTATGCCATCCACGTGGACTTGGGTACCCTATAAGTAGGTTACAAATATTGTTATGTATAGGTTATTAACTAAGCATATAAACGAGCTCCAAGACTTGTGAAAGGAAAAAATAAATAAATTAGTCTTGTTTCTTTATTAATGTTAGTATATATACCTGGACAATCTTGTCAACAATTTGTGTGGCACGCTTAAGGATGTTTTCAACGATGAGAAAAAGAGAGTCCTCATCAAAGGATTCATCAGAATGGACATGAGTGGCTAAAATGAGGTCCAACACCTTGTGGTCCGACATGGTGAATAGGCTAAGCTCACCCTCAATGTGTTGCTCAATGGCTGTGCTAATACTAGTAGTAGTACTTGACACAACCTTGGTCACATTGGAGACCACACTCTGTGCCACACCCAGCATTTTTTTTTTTTTTTGGCGTTTGAGAAAGAGATATAATTTGGCTTAGAAAGAAGAGAGAGGTACTGACTTATGGGTTTGTTGCAACAAAGCAATGAGGATTTTCCCTATTTATAGACTTATTCTTTGTGATAAACTGATGATAATAATATGCATAATATGTGGTATGTTCAGTAGCATAGAGCCAATAGGTTCTGGGTGGTCCATCTATTTCCATTTCATAACGTGAAACACATTAATTGGGTGTGAAAACTGACAAGCAAGGTTGATAATATGAGACAACTAGATATGAAATTACTAAATTTAAATGGATACGTAATCCAAATTTATCTCTATCATTATATATTGAAATTCTATGAGTTTTGCTGTCAACGTTTTAACACTTGTTTGGGGGAAATAATAAATTAAACAATTTCATAGATCGGATTAAACCTGGTAATTTGGTAACGGTTAACAGTTATAGACTAAAAATCTGAGGATATTTCAAAGTTATAGGCCAAAACTTAAGGCTTAGGCTATAACTTGAATGGTATAAAAGTAAGAAAAAAATCAAAAGACTTTAAGCCAACTTGAAAGCAACGACAAAGAAGTTAGGCATATGTGATCATATGCAAAGAATGCATGTAGAGTACTGGTACAATAGAAAATTTTTTTTTCCTGGTTGTTTCAAATGAACGAAAGAATACAAGGATAAAAGAAAAAGATTAATTATATTTTTGGTACATAATAACATATCCAAACTGAAGTGGACATGTTCAGTTTTTCTCTCGATCAGGCATGGAAAAATGTCATATAATACTATCAGCCTTTTATTTATGCTTTTGGCCATTGCACTCCTTTCTTTTATTCAAATTCAAAAAAAGAATAAGAAAAAAAAATAAAATAAAACGATTGAAGACCTGAGTACTCTTTTTTCCTTGGTTAGTTTTTTCCATTGGGTTTACTTTTAAGATTTTTAATGAGGTTTAATATTCTTGCAAGATGCGAGTTGAGACTTAATTCTATAAAAGACATTTAGGAGATTTTTTCTTCTTTTATCTATTTCTTCTTTTTTTTTTTTTTTTTTTTTTGTCCCTTGTTTAAGGGTTGTTCTATTTTTATCAATTTCTTACGCTTTGTATTTTCTGTTTATTTAAAAATATTGAGCATCGTTTTAGTGGAGGATTTAAAAGGAGAATCAACCTAGTTGGTAAGCCTCCTAAAAATCAAACGGGTGCAGTTCTTAAATCGACTTCTCTTTATTTAAAAAAAAAGTTATCGAGTAAAATTACTTATTTTCTTATAGGATAATTGATTGTCCTTGCGAAGGAATAAAGGAAACGACAAATTGGCTGATACATGAAAACATATATGATCAAGACAAAGAAAACAAGTATGGTTGTATGTCTCATATAGGGTTTTTTTTACGCCACACAAAATATTGATGACTGAGATGTAAATCTTTTTTTAGAATTTTAAGAAAATAACCATTTTTTAGAAAATGATTTTAAAAAATAGCTACAGTTTTAAAAAATTTAAAAACCAACCCTTTAAGAAATTTTTTACATGTGTCAGAAATTTTTTTACACCAATTTTTATGTGTAATTTTGTTATTGTCAGAAATTTCTTACATGTGTTATGGTTAGTTTTTAAATTTTTTTAAAACTGTAGCTATTTTTTTAACATACAGTTCAAAATGACTATTTACCTAACTAACCCATTTTTTTTACAGTAAAAATCAAAGAAGCAGAAGTTAGGAACGTATTTCAATGAAGTTGATACTCGCCTAGGTTGCGGACAACTTACCAACTAGGTTGGCCTTCCTAACACAACCACTCCAACAAGAGCCCAAATATTATTAATAGAAAGAGAAAATGATACAAGGAATTCGATACAATCTGAAAGATAAGGAAAAAAAAACAGATCTAATAAATGAAGAATCTCTTGTGGGATCTATCCAAAGTGCAATGAGGTCTCGTTAAAAGCTCTAGTAGAAAAAACCCAGTAGGAAATCTACTAGGAAAAAAAGAGTGCATGATCTAGGAGAAGCTATGTGTTATTGAACTTATAGAAAGGTAAAGGAACCATGTCTTAATAAACAAGTCTCTGAATATTATCAGATGCGTTGAATTGCCACAGTTATGCGCACCAGGGGCTGTAGACTTCGAAGTCAGATTATCCGCAACATAGTTTCTTTCGCGATAGATGTGTAAGATCATAACATTCAATTGATTCGCAAGGAGAAGGGTGCCCTTTTGGGTTGTATATATTTTTGGACACCTTGTAATTTTTTTCTTTTATTTTAATGAAATTGGGTCTAGTGATAGTGGAAAGGGGGTTGAAAGATCAACTTAGTTAGGATGTCGGCTCCCTTCTAGGCGTGTGTCAACTTTGTTGAGATGCGTTCATATTCTAATCTCAAACTATTTATATATATATATATAAAAAAAAAGAGAAGGGAATTCATCCATCTGTTCAGAGAGTCCGTAAGAACTTCTGAGTCCTATATTTGAGAGAATTCATCGCAAATTCAGAGTTTGATTCCACCCATATATTATTCCAATAGAATTTTGAGGCCAATATTAAGCCTATGATTTCTTCTTTATAAGCAAATTTAATTCCCAAATAAACTGAGAAAGTGCCTAAAAAGAAGAACATAAAAACTTTAAGCTAGCTTTATTAATGCAACGACAAAGAAGTTAGGCATATGTGATCATATGCAAAGCATGCATGTAGTGTGCTGGTCCAATAGTTTGTGTTTGTTGTTTCAAGTGAACCAAAGAATACAAATGATAAAAGAAAAATATTAATGATATTTGTGGTATATCTAAACATATCCAAACTGAAGTGGAAATCTCAGTTTTTCTCTCGGGTTGGAAAAATGTCAAATAATATTATCAGCCTTTTCTTTATGCTTTTGGCTATTTCATTCCTTTCTTTTATTCAAATTTAAAAATATATATATATATTTGTGGGAGTCTTTGAATATCATCGCAACCTTTATGTTAAAAAAAAAACATATATAATAAAAGTTTATTATAGTTAATGAGTTGTATATATATAAACTAGTTGAAACTATTAAAATTCTAATACTAATTTATCGAGTAAAATTCATATAGTTAGGTTAAAAATATAACTTATTTTCCTATCGGATAATTGATTACCCTTACGAAGGAATCAAGGACAAACTAGTTGATACATAAAAACATATCTGATCTAGACAAAGAAAACAAGTATGGTATGTCTCATCTAGAGTTTTTTTACGCCACAGAAAATATTGATGACTGAGATGTGAAACTGAGATAACAAAGAGATAGAAGATAACTTTTTTAAAATAATATTGTCATCATTACTTCTTCATAAAAAGGTGAAGAGCTAACCAATCAATGATTAATATCAAATGCTAAATTTATGACATAATACTATATACTTGATGCCAAATTTGATACCAATAACAACATTTGTCAAATTTGGTATAAAAATTGACATTGCATTGGATAACACTTTTTATATGAAAAATATTAAAATTTGATATTGGCACTTGATGAGTGTGCAAATTATACACTCATCGTACGTAATTTCTGACTTAACTTTGCATAAATCCTTAATTTTTATGTCTACTTAATTTCTGACTTAACTTTGCATAAATCCTTAATTTTTATGTCTACTTAATCTTATTTTGAGTGGGTGTAGGTATAAGATGATTTTTGGATAAATAAGGATAAAAATGAAGAAACTGGAGCGATCTAAGGCAAGTTAAAAGTAATTGTTAATTTTTGGCTGAATTCTGTGAAGATTTGTAGACTTTTTATATAACTATTGCATATCAAATTAAAAATCATCGAACGAGCTTTCTAATGGTGTATCATTTACCCAATTCCGACTAGTAACTAAGAAGTTATGGCTTTTTGAAAATCGCTGCGCAAAGGAAGCCGCCCAGCGCACCCACGTGCCGCCCAGCGCGCCTCACCGAGTCCCTAGCGCACGCCCGTGTGCCGCATCATTGCGACGCGACCAAGAAAAAAACCTAGGCAGAGCCCATATGCGCGGGCTGGTCGCACCGCGACCATGAAGGCCCAAATACACTACCAAACGCCCCAAATGCGCCCCAAATGTGCCCAAACGTACCAAACTCGAATTTGAGCCTATTTTCAATCCTTGGATGAGAAATCAAAGGCCAAGATTGTTCAAATACACTAGGCCAACATAACAAAAAGGGGAGAAGGCCATATTTGGGGATTTAACTTGGAGACACAAGAGGAAGCTTGGGGAGAAGACTTCAATGGAGCTTGGAAGCTTGGGAACCACCATTTTTATGAGCTCTTGAGCTCATTAGTGTTTGATTTTATTGTTCTCCCTCTACTATTTTATTTTCATTGAATTGTATGTGTTGGATTTGTATTTTGTGAATATTAGTGTGCTAAATTAGTGGTGAAGTTTGTGGTTCAAGGGATGAGGTAATCTGTCCCTTGACCTTGTGATGGAACTCTTAACTAGTTGAAGTTAATTTTCTACACTCTTATTTGGATATTGATTGAGATTAATGCTTTCATTTTCATTACGACTTTTTTTAAAACACCATAATGCATTCAATTGTCATTAGTTTGGGTTGCAATATATTTGATTGATGTAGTTTGTGTGAGTAAGCCCGAGAGGGTTACAAACCAAATTGGCATGATTAATGTGTGATTTAGCATTCGTGAGTCCAAAGGAGATCGAGTGCTTCACGGCCAACAATAAGGGTATTAATGCATGTTATTTCAATATGTTAGATAGATATATTGACCTAATTGAGTAGCATAGGATCCGTTCAACGCCCGAGAAGGGTAACGGGTGATTTTAGAGCTTTAGGGCGACAAGAGTGTGAAAGTTAATCAAAATGGTTGATGAGCGAAGTCACGAGGGACAGAAAAGTAGCCGAACCCTTGAACCCACATTTATTTATTATTTTTCCGTCAATTTAATTTATTGCCTAGTTAAAGTTACTCTTAGTTTTAATTTAATATATCGCATTCGCCTTATTAGTCTAGATAGCAAGTAGGATGAGCGAGGCAATATTCGATTCCTATTTCCAATCCAATCAATCTCTGTGGAGACGATATCCGAACTCACGTCCACTTTATTACTTGTGCGATCCGTATACTTGCGGTACCTGTTTACTTGCGGTAAAATCGCTATCAGCACTCCAAAATATCATTCCAATCGAGATGCTCTTAGGCTATATAGAGAAATGAGTTTGGTAGAAAAGCGTAATGATGTTAAGGATCGCATGGTGGAAATAAATAAAGGGTATTTTTGTAAATGACACATTTAAATTTTAGAAATTTAATAAAAAAAATCAAAAAGATGAAAAAAAAGAGGAAAGAGCAAAATGATAATAATAATAATAGTAAAAAACGGTGCCAATACCCTAAATCCTAAACCCTAAACCCATAAACAATCTAATGTTTAGTTTATAGAGACATGGTTCCTTTATCTTTTTACAGATCTAGGAACCCGCTTTATTACTCCTAGATCATGCACTCTTTTTCCTTTAAAAGTCTTTCCCACTGGATTTTTGGCTTCTAGAGGTTTTAACAAGGCCCCATTTCTTTTTTGAAAGATCCTATGGGACTTTTTTTTTCTATTTTTATTTTGCTTTGTTGCCCTATCCTTGGTGGGATCCATATGAAGTTGTTTTGTTTTTATTTATATATTTGGCTGCGGGTTAGAGGATTCTTTAGCAGAGGATCAACATAATTGGTAAGCTATTAAAGGTCAGGCGTGTGTCAACTTTGTTAAGATACGTTTCTAATTCGTAGTCCATACCTTTTATTTAAATATATATATATATATATATATATATATATATATGTGTGTGTGTGTGTGTGTGTGTGTGTGTATTTATATAAGAGTAGTCAGGCACGGATCCAGGATTTGATCTCAGTGGGGGCACAATTATAAACGAAGCTTAATTATTACATAATAAAAAACACTTCATATCTGTAGAAAGATCTACTAAATTAATGTCAGTGTAATTTTTTTTAGCATCATCATCACATTTTTCTTGAGAAAAATAGTGACTACAACTTTCTTTTAAGTAAATACTTATCCATAACTGTTTAAATTTAATAAATACATTAAAACAATATACGAAATTAAAAATAAATAATATATACTCAAACAAAAACCACAAATAATACAAAAAAGGAAAATTTTAATCGCACACCCGAACTATTTTTGATCGCAATGAAAATTTTATTAAATGTTAGACTTACACGGTTTCTATTTCATGTACATTACTTTTTAAGTTTAATTAATATTAAACATTTTTAGGCAGAGAAACAATTATAAGCAATATAATATATATAAATATAGTACAAATTCTCTTGAGTTGGGCAAATTCAATACAGGTACAAATTCTTTTGACTTGGGCAAATTCAATTATAAGCAATATTAATATATATATATATATATATATATATATATATATATATTAAGGAGGCTGGAGGCTGGAGGCTGGAGTGAATTTCCTTCGTCTTGGAGGCTGGAGGAGAGGCTTCCCAATTTTCAATTAAGGAAAATAAAGTAGGAAAAATAAATTTATGGGCCTTTTAAGCCTTGAAAAAAGGCCTTTTTAGATTAGATGGCCATATTAATATATATATATATATATATATATATATATATATAAAAGAATACACGTGAATTAAGTTCGGCTTGGTGAAGGCACTCAATCAGTGGGGGCACAAAAAAAAAATCTGTGGGGGCACATTAACAAATATTAAAAATTTTAAAGGCTAAAATGCACAATTTTTTTTTGGCAGTGGGGGCCTGTGCCCCCTGTGGCCCTATGCTGCATCCGTCCTTGAGAGTAGTGCTAAAGAATAAGAAATTTCGGCAAAAAAAAAAATGAACAAAATGATATGATTATCACTTAGTGATTATAAAACATGCACTTAATTTTATTTTATTCAATAAAAACTTGACACGTCATTCTAACCAAGTTATTCTGAACAAAATTTATGGTCATTTAGCAATTTGTTAAGTATAATTACCTATATTATTTTATTAAGTCTTAATTCTAAACATAAGACAATAAAATTAGTGCAATACATATATTTTGGCAATCAAAATTACCATGGGTCATAAACCCATAGTAACTGAATAAAAGTTGCCATTTATTTCAATACAGAAACAACATAGCATTAGTACTAGTAAACTAGGGCTAGTATACCTAGCTAGCCTAGTAGACAGACACTCATCAACGCACAAAACATACACACATCCAAATAAATAAATAAAAGACACGCACACACAAACACATAATTATTTTGGGACAATCATAAGTGCTAAAGTGATGCCCTTAAAAACAACCATGCATGCACACACACAAACACAATCACAATTACGTACGTACGCACACTTGATCCTGATACATCATCAATGGTGTCCGGTCAGTGCCCCATCAACGTGACAACACTTGTAGCTAATGAAAGTCTCCATAATGCGCGGGCACTCGGGGCAGCGCATGGTCTCGGGGGCCTTCCCCGCGACGCCGGGGATGTCGAGGCGGCAGCAGTGGCGCACCGACTGCACCACCTTGGCGTGGTACGCTTTGAAGGCGGCCTCGAAGCCGGCCTCCTTCACCGAGTCCTTCCACTTCTCGAACTCCTCCAAAACCCTAATTATGGTGAGGCCGTGGCCTGCCACGACCACTGTCTGGCCCTTGCTGAGCACGGCCCAGCCGCCCTCGTTCTTGTAGGAGAGGAGCTTCTGGATCTCTAGGGTCACCGGGTCGGCCTCTTTTTGGTGGACTTTGGTGAAGAATAGGCTCTCAATTGAGGTCCAAAACTTGCCGAGTATGCCATGATCTTCCCCTCCTTTGGCGGTCTTTCCAACGCAGAATAGTTCTATGTTGATTTTCAGGGTTTCTTTGATGATTGTGTCGTTTGCTAGTGCGTTGGCTCTATTTGTGAATTGTTGGACCCACTCGCTGTCCTTTCCTCCGTAAAAAAATATGTATTTCTCCTCTTTGATCTGATTGATGTTTAAAAAAAAAAAAAGATTTGAGAATGTTTAGATGTATTTCCAATCTTGAATCATTTCATACAATTTTTAATTTCTTAATTATAAAAAGAAACTCAAATCATTATAGGCTTTTTATTCAGTATACATAAGTCAAAGTAATGATTAATCAAAATACAGTAATAAAAAATATATTATGATAATAAAATATATTACATGTAATTTAAATTTGTGTTGCAATTATTTTGATTTTATTACTTTTATTTTATTGTGAATCAATATACCGAATGTACCCACCATCATTACATAAATGAAATGGAAAGTTTTTTTTTTTTTTTCTCTGGGAAAAGTAAATTAATTGGAATATTTAAGCAATGTTAATAGTCAACATTATCATGAAAGCACCTAGACATCCTTGATGACAACAAGAGCGAAAAGAGAGGTACAAAATAACCCTTTAATAAATAAAGTAGAAATAAAAAGATTCCTAAAGAATAAAGGTTACTCCAACAAAGGACGTGGGGGTTCCACTCTAATTTTCTTTTTGAAAGATCCTTTTAACTATGTAATTTGTCCCAGTTTAAACCACTATATGAGTACTTTAATGAATCGTCACGTGTCAAAATTTATATATAGAGTAGTACTAGATATGTTAATTTTTTTACTAATTTTTTTAATACTATTTTACGTGTTATATTTTTATTAGCGAGTGTTTATTACTTAATTAGAAAGATTTGATATTCAATCAATCAAAACATGACATTTCAATTATCACATAAATTTGTATTAAAAAGTTAGTAAAAAAGTTGGCATGTCTAGCCTTATTCTTATATATATAACTGCATTAAAAAAAGGTGAAGTAGGAAAATATCCAGAATTTATATAGCAATAAAAATAAATACACAAACTTTTGAATTAATTGAATACTTAGTCAATTCGTTAATTACTTAAACATACTTTTAGTAACTAAGTTAATTACCACCACTTATCATTATGTAAGTAATTCAATCACTTGTGTATTTTGTTATATTTTTCAAAAGATTGAGTATTAATTTAAATTAAATGATAAAAATTAGGTATTCACTATAGTTTCTCTAAAAAAAAATTTTCATATATGACAGATTAATGAATGCTATTTAATGTTTTTCTTATTTTCCAAAAAGGAACCAACTATATGAGTATATATAATCTAAGGATATTTAAGAAAATAGTCACTGTTTACAAAATAATTTTAAAAAATAGCTACAATTTCAAAAAATTTAAAACTAGCCATGTCAGAAATTTTTGATAAATTTTTTTACTAGAGTCAGAAATTTCTGACAGTAATTTTATGTGTATTTTTGTTATTGTCAAAAATTTCTTACATGTTTTATAGCTAATTTTTAAAATTTTTAAAACTGTGACAATTTTTTAAAAACACACAACATAAAATAACTATTTACCTAACTGACCCATAGTCTAATTGTGAACCTCTCACAAAAAATTTATCTCATTTATTATTCTTCAAATACTTTTACTCTGTTCCTAAAGTGTAACAAATCAATAAAGTAATATAACAAAAATTTTCATTGACTCGATCTTTTTCTAATGCTTATCTGACTGTCAGCATTTGAACTTGGAATATTAAACATTTAAGAGAAATTATATGTTTGCTTAGGACATGAAAGTAAAAGCACATTATTATCATGCAGTTAAAAAAATGGTCAAAACGTTAGTTATTTTTTTAAAATATCACTAAAAAAAGTTATTTACTCAATTATTTTCTTTTAAAAAAGCCCTAAAAATCACATATAGCAAAGTAATTATTATTATTATTTTATTTTATAAATAAAAATATCAAAAAAACATACCCAAGTCTGTATTGTGGGGTGAATATTGTTGACCACAGGTCCAATCCAATTGAGCTCCTTTGAAATATTGTCTTGTGCGCTCTTATCAAACGGAAACGCCTTCATTCCCCAAACCCTAATCAGATGAAGAGCGTTGGGGTTCTCTACTTTGCCCTGAGGGCTCAGCACAACTACCGTGGGCTTCCCCTTATACTCCCACTGCTCCTTCATGAACCTGATACCGGCAACCGGCGAATAGTTCTTCACCACGTACCACGGCATCTTCGACCGTACGATCTCCAACTTCTTCTTCATCTCCTCCGTCCATTGATCCACGATCGGGACCCACACGATCTTGTACCGCTCATCTTTCCTCGTTGACTCATAGACCGGCATGAGGACTGAAACGTCGTCGTCTGAGATGTCCAGACCGGATATGAATAGCAACACTGTTTTTTTCCTTAGAACGTCTATGGTGACCTGTCATGAGGAAACATTATTAATTCTTTGACTAACAATTATTCACTATCTCATGGCTTCTAATTATTGCTAAAACAGTTTTAAGTATGATTTTTTTTTTCGCGCGTTTATTATTGTATGGGCTTGCGTTTTTGTTTATTATCATTTTTGCTTATTTGAAAAAGCTATTTAATTAATTAGTTAATTTCACTATTGTAATTAGGTCAGTTATTTCTAAAATTACTAGAAATAGCAAGAGAGCAAAAGAAAAAGCAAACCATTTTGTTAGTGGAACCATCAATGAGAGGCTGAACATTGTCCTTTGTAAAAATGAGGGCCTTGAAAACCTCCATTATCTCTGTGGGAGTTTGCAAGGTTTTCCTAATCCTCCTATAAGTCTCTGCCTCCTCTGGAATAATTAAACTAAAAAAATTAATTACAAAATGGGAAGATTGTTTATTATTCATAGCTCATCCAATATATCTTCATCCACATTTAGTTATTATAAGCAGCCAAACCTATCTGCTTCCTGCAAAATATGAGCTGTATCTTAAGCTTGTTGAAGATGTAGTGGATTTTTTGACCATATGGTGCTAGATCATGTGCCTTTTCCCTGCAATAAATGCAAGTAATCTTCAAGTTGAGATGAGTTTCTAACATTATTTTTTTAAATATATTCTTTAATTATGGGGTTTTTTTTTTTAAGCACAGTTGTGTCTGTTGCAACTGATTTTTATTAAACTTACGAGTCATCGCTTGTAAGAGTGCAGATCTTAGCAGAGCAAGCTACGATGGTCAGGATGGACCAGTACACGTCAACCGGGAGGTGATCTAGGGCGATTGACAACCCGGGGACTTCCTTGGGATCATAAACCGAGAGCTTCTCGAACTCATCAAAGATCGCGATGACTTGCATGGTGGTCTTCACAAGGCCATTGAGCTCCAGGAGCGCCTGGCGTTGCTTCTGGAGCTCGGAGGGCTTCAGGAGGACTGGCACTCTCTTGAGGACAGCGAGCGCCTTGGCGAGCTGGTCCGTCTGCTGCTGCTGCGCCAGGAGCCAGAAGTCGCCGAATTCGAGGGCGAAAGCCGCCAGGGTCAGCACTGCCTTGGCTTCCCATGAGTAGTTTGAGAGCTTGTTGAGGATTGAGAGTGTTGTTTTGTGTGCAGTTTCTTCTCCTTGAGCCTTGCATGTGAGCTATACATGTAATGAATTACCCACATAATTCAAATATTAGTTAGCTTGTTAAACCTAATGTTCGGGCAAGATCAGAAAGGAGTAAAAAAATAACCAATATTCATTTATAGTTGAGAATATATAATATTCTTAATCTAATCACCTCGCTGCCAATCTGCTTAAGTGTGCATAAAGGCACGCTGAAATTTGGTTTAGGGGTCTTTTCCTCTATGCCATCCACGTGGACTTGGGTACCCTATAAGTAGGTTACAAATATTGTTATATGTATAGGTTATTAACTAAGCATATAAACGAGCTCCAAGACTTGTGAAAGGAAAAAAATAAATAAATTAGTCTTGTTTCTTTACTAATATTAGTATATATACCTGGACAATCTTGTCAACAATTTGTGTGGCACGCTTAAGGATGTTTTCAACGATGAGAAAAAGAGAGTCCTCATCAAAGGATTCATCAGAATGGACATGAGTGGCTAAAATGAGGTCCAACACCTTGTGGTCCGACATGGTGAATAGGCTAAGCTCACCCTCAACGGCTGTGCTACTACTACTACTTGACACCACCTTGACCACATTGGATACCACACTCTGTGCCACACCGGCCAGCATTTTTTTTTTTCTAATTTCTGAAGGATGTTTTTTTTTTTTTTTAATAAAAAAGAGAGACAATTTGGCCTAGAAAGAAGAGAGAAGTGACTAATGGATTTGTTGCAACAAAGCAATGAGGATTTCTCCTATTTATAGCCATATTCTTTGTGATGAACTGATCATGATGTGTATACGTGGTATGTTTAGTAGCCGTAGAGCCTAAAGGTTCTTGGGGGGTCCATCTATTTCCATTTCATTTGCATATATTTATATCTTGTCACGTGAAACACATTGGGTGAAAAGTGAAAAGCAGCGATGATATTCCGGGTATTGTTATTCACTGTGTTAGAAAAATTTAGATTCCAATCTGGTTGTTCCAAGTATTCAAAATTTCTCTTTTGAATGATCATTATTATTATTTTTATTTTGTATTATTTTAAGGTGAAATGCATAGATTTTAGAGGTCGTTTATAAATAATTCAAATACAAAAAATCAGATTCAAGTATCTTTATTAGAGTGCAAAATTTTTTAGTAAATATCCAAATTTTGTTTTAAATATTTTTTTACAGTAAGAAAACAACGTTTTCAATTATGCTAATACAAATCTTTTACAATCTCAATTCTAATACTAGAACTAAATTCGTATCCAAATATCAAATTGAATTCAAAATTATGCCAAATAATAACTTAAATCAAATGATTTAACAACAAAAAATTTTTAAATAACGAACAAATAAGCTATAGTCATTAAGTCATTATTGTTCTTACTCAAGACCAACACCTCTCTAAATTCTAATTCCACTACATCTCTCCTTTATGTACGGTTAACATTTGTCGTATATCAAGTCTGTAAGGGGTTGATATATGTCGTTTGTCAACTCACTGTCGTCTCAATATGGCTTGACAAACGACACATATGTAATTGGTTAACATTAGTGCAAGTTGTTGTTTATCAAGCCATTGCCGTTTTCATTAATCGTTGTCGTTTGCGAAGCCCATCATCCTCCAATTTCCCTACTCTCTTACTTATGTAATTGGTTAATATTTGTCGTTTTCATAAAGTGTTGTCGTTTCTCAAGCCCAGACACCTTCAACTTTCCACTTCCCCTATCGCATGTGAAATTGGTCAATATCTGTCGTTTACCAAGCCAGTGTACTTGGTCAATATATGTCGTTTACCAAATCATTTTCCTTTTCATCGATCATCGTCGTTTCTCAAGCCCCATACCTCTAACTCCACCCCCTATCACGTGTAATTGGTCAATCCTTATCGTTTACCAAGTCAATGTAATTGCTGTCAATCCTTGTCGTTTACCAAGTCAATGTAATTGCTTAATATTTGTCATTTATCAAGTCAGTCTCATTTTCATTAATCGTGTCGTTTCTCAAGCCCATCTCTCCAATTCCACGCTCTAACACAGGGAGCAGCAAACTAAAAGCTCAGCCAAATCCATGGCCGATAAATCGTAAAGTGGATTACAAAAGCTGATTTGATTTTTCAGGTCCAAAGAGATTGTTTAATAATAAGATAAACAAATAAACTAAAAACCACTACAACACTCATAAAAACGACATTGTACACTCCTACATCACCCTATGTCGTTTCCAAAAGTCACCGTCGTTTATCCACCCATCGTCGTTTCAGTAACTAGTTGTCGTTTTTCCCAGGCCAAAAATCTCCACTCTCTCTAACAGTAACTCCAATCCCACAACTCTCTCTCTCTCTCAAACCAAACCCTCAAAAAACTCTCTCTCTCTCTCTTCAATGTCCTCCGGCGAGACCACAGGCGCCGGAACCGCCTCCTTCTCCGCTATGTCGACCCTCCGGCCCTGGCCGGAGCTCCTCTCCCCCGCCGCTCTCTCCCTCCCGGCCTCCTTCTCCGACGCCACCGTCCGCCTTCTCCAGAACCTCGACCACTTCCGCGCCAACTACGCCGCCATGGCCCTCCTCGTCCTCGTCCTCGGCCTAATCGTCCACCCGCTCGCCCTCATCGTGCTCCTCTTCGTCCTCGCCGCCTGGTTCTTCCTCTACCTCGGCCGCGCCGGCGACGAGCCCCTCGTCGTTGCTGGCTTCGCCGTATCCGACGGCGTCGTCCTGGCGGCCCTGGGGCTCCTTACGGTTGTGGCTGTGGCGGCGACTAAGGTTTGGAGGAACGTCGTCGTTTCGGTGGCGATCGGCGCGGTGGTGGTGTGTCTCCACGCGGTGCTGAGGAGTACTGACGATCTGGTGTCCGACGACCGGCGGTCTCCGTATGGACAGCTCGCGGCGGAGGACGATCCTCAGGGGACTTATACCATCATTTGACTTTTTGGGTCAACGGGCCTTGTTCGGTGATTCCGAGGTTTTTACAGGTGGTTTTTTTTTTTTTTTGCGTTTGTTTTGTTTATTTAAATGATAGTGCTTTATGTCATTTGAGTCGAAATTGAGTGAAAGATTGTTTCGTTTGCTATTTTGTTGTTTTGTATAAGCAAATTAGGAGATCTATCTGTCTCTGATTGGTAATTTTAAGCAATAGAAATGCTAATTAGTGTTTAGAAATTTGTGTAGTGCTTTATTTTTTCACCATTTGAGTTAAAATACAGGTGAGAGATTGGTTCTTTTGCTAGTTTATTGGTTTTGCTTAGGTGTGTTTTCATCAGAAAATTAAGAACTGGAATCCAATAGGATTAGGATGTTTAGCTTTTTCTGCATAATAATTTATAAGTAATTGGAACTAATCCAATAGGGTTAGTGGTTAGCAATTTTTGCTTTTTTCCAATTGAGCTAAAAACCCAAGTGAAAGATTGGTCCTTTTGATTGTTTTTAGTTTTTTGGTGGGTTGGTATCAGCAAATTAAGAAATGCAATCATATAGGATTAGGATATCTATTGGTATCTGCATACATAATTGTAAGCAGTGGAACTAGTATTTAGCGTTCAGCAATTTTTATTGTGCCTTTTTTTTAACCATTAAAGTGAAAAATTCAAGTGAGAGATAGGTTCTTTTACTAGTTATTAATTTGATTGTGGGTTTGTATGAGCAAATTTAGAACTGCATTCCAATAGGATTAGGATATCTAACTGCATCTGCCTAGTGATTGTAAGTAATGGAACTATTAGTGTTTAGCAATTTTTATAGTAAAAAACTGGTTCTTTTGCTGGTTTATTAGTTTTTGGTTGGGTTTTGGTGTCAGCAAAATTTGGAATATGCAATCCAATAGAATTTCTGTGCGCCTAATTGAGTGGAAAGCCAAGTGAAATTTGCTTCTATCTAACAATAAGTAAATGAGATTTGGGTGATGGACAAGTTGAACTTTTATATTCCAAATCGTCCAACTCTTGCTTGCGCATATCCGTATTGAAGGTCTTGTGTATTGAACCATTGAAATGTCAATACTGAGTAATTATAAATTTAGAATCAGCTACATTCATGAACATAATGGCCCTATTTCGGTTTCATTGCTTTTGCTCTGCTTCTACTTTGTCTAAGTTAACTAACACAAGTTTGGCTCTTTTGGCTCTTTATGTGTTTTTAACCAACTTTATGATCTGATCTTTACTTTTTGGTACTTGGAAATGAATGAACTAAAGATATTTCTTTGTTCAGGTCTTCATTTAAAGAGGTGGGGGATTTTCAAACAAAGTTAAATATCTTGAAGTTCTTTGATCTGAAGTCAGCAATTGTGATTCGCTCCAATTTATGGTTCCGATTTTCCAGCTTTCGCAACAATTCAAACTGGTCTCGTAGGCTTTGCAGATAAGTTTCGGACATTGTCGGACATTTTTGTTTTTCTGTATCACACTCTGGATTGAGCTTGGGGAAAGTTTGAAAAGGTCACACTTGATTGACTCGTTTCACTGCCTCTTGTATAGCTACTCATTCGCTTTAGTGGATTTGTTTTCGGCTAGTGGTTTTCTGGTTTGAATTACTCGCGGAAAAGTAAGCATATTCATGTGTTTTTCTTGTCTCATTCATGTACAGACAGTTTCTATGGTTAATCCAAGCTTATTTTCAAAATTCTCTGTATTGACTTTTATTGATGGGAAAAAAATGTTGTCAATCATCTATGCTGTATTAAATTCACTAATTTAACAAATGTGATGATACTGATGTAACAAATCAGTTGAGTTTCGTTTGGGATAAATCTCCTAGTCTCAACAATGGAAGATTGATAGCCTGACAGGCTTGCTTGACTGAAACAGAATGTAAGCTGTGAGAAAAATTTTCATCACTAATTAGTCCAAGCATTTCAAGTAAATTGATATGTTATAAGCAAATCCTATGACGAAAAAAAAAAAAAAAAAGGGAAAAAGAAAACAATTCTAAACTCTTCAAACTAAAAACACCGCTCAACATGCGTTTTCGGGGCTTTGGCATGAGAGGGTTGCAATGGAGAATGGGAAGAAATGTCGATCCTGAAAACACTGAAGATGATCATATGGCGGTTTGGAGAGGTTTGCCATGTCGGTGTGAAGGACGAGCTTTGCGGCCATAAGAGAGAACCAGCACGAAGTCCTTACCCGAGCTTCCTGCAGATGGCTGGAACACCTCTGATGCCGGCGCTGTTCTTATCCACAAGTCCAGTAGGTTGTGCAGCCGCAGCGTCGAGATCAGAGGCTGACCTCGCAGCGTTATCTCGACCTA
Organism: Boehmeria nivea var. tenacissima; assembly: GCA_018132145.1. Classification (NCBI taxonomy): domain Eukaryota; kingdom Viridiplantae; phylum Streptophyta; class Magnoliopsida; order Rosales; family Urticaceae; genus Boehmeria; species Boehmeria nivea. The sequence continues at coordinate 12,639,995 of CM030883.1, forward strand.
TAAGATGTGAAAATCTTGTAAAATAATCTTGACGGTCTTAGTACTAGATTATCACAGGGACAAGATAAAAATACCTCAGCATCGCTTGCGAGATCAAGCTTTTTCACGAGGTACTTCTTCACCAATGACACTGTCAAACTGCCATCTCTGCAATAATATGGAGAAAGAATGAACAAAATATTAAAAAACTGTGGTCAAAGAAATATGCAACTAGAGAAATTAAAAAGTTTGTCGGAAAACATATTTTAGACTTTTAATTATGTTAATAATTTATTTAAATGTAGAGCTTAACCGATTAAATAAGGGATAAGTTAGTGCATTTATCTAAATTGAAGAGTTATTGTTAATTTGCTTTATTTAAATTTTAGTCAATAATTATCCAATTGGATATTTAGGAATTAAAGTGGTTAAGTTTATCTTTTAAACATAGTTATCTTATAATATAGGAAGTTAGGGGCCGTTTGGTACGTGGTAATCCCCAATAGTAAAATACTAAAGAATATTTTTAAAGTAATCATATTCAGATATCTTAAATTATAACGTTTTGTTTTAAATAAGATTCCTTGAATATATTATTTGATTAAACATATGAATATAATGTGATTTTATCACTGGACAAATATACCCTCAAATTAATGTATTTTATAACAATACTAGGAACGAAACCAAAATGTATATAAAAACATCCAATTCTACAAAAAAAAAAATCTCATGTGTATTAAAAGAGTAAACAAGTAGCGATACAAAATGAAGAAACAACTAGGTTGATTGTTTTTTTTTTTTTTTTCCTTATAAGCGTATAATATAATAATAGAAGTGAACCAAAAATCTCAGCAAACATAAATAACAAAATCCATAACCACATAATGTAATAATTGGTAATGAGAGATCCTCCAAAAAAAAAAAATGTTGCTCTCACGAGAAAAAAAAAATTTCCTGATGCAGGGTGATATTTTATTATAAGATTTGTGAGAATTTTTAGGTTAAAAAATAAATGATAATTAAGTCTAATTTAAATTTTTAAAGATTACCATAATTATCAGATAAAGGGTAATCTAAAACCCTCATCTTTTTATGGTATGCAGATTATCGATTTTTAAGGTAATTTCATACCCACAAGAATTAGAATCTTTAATCAAAATAAACACATAATAAACAAGGTAATCTTAGGATTATCATTCTCTTGATGAAGATACTCGCGTACCAAATAGCCCCTTAGAATCATGTTAGGTTTCTTATGATTTACAAGTTTGTTACTTTTAGTCTTAGACTTGTATTATAAATATTGGTTTATGCCATAGTAACAAATAATTCAACCAATTCTACAAAGATGTAATCAATAAAGTTTTCTTCTTCTTCATCTTCTCAACTTTTCTCTCACTACTTCCACTTATTATTTTCTTTCGTAATTCTCTCTTTTCTCTATAAATCACTGTTCCACAATTTTATTCTTCTCAATTTTCCTTTTTTAAAAACTCACAAAGTTACTAGTGTACATAGATAGACGCCTAGCAAATGCTTAACACTGAGAAAATTAGAGTTAATGAAACTCACTTAACCCTCAAGTAGCATGAAGATATCTGAGGCAAAGGTTCATTTCCTTCCCTGCAAAGTACAAGACCATCAATAATACCAATTCAAACACTTGAAAATCACCATCTTAATATATGTTATGTGACAAAAGAAAAGAGGGTCTCACTGGTGATTGGAAGCGATCAAGGAGAACCAAATCGGATTACATTGTCCAGCGAATTTGCTATCCACGTCGCCCATATTCTGTGCCACAACAGTACTATTTGAGGAGTTGCCCTGTCGGACCACGGTTTCTCTTCTTTCTCTCCGGCGCTGCATCTTTCTACGTGTCACAGGACCTGACTGTGAAGGAGTCGATTCGTTTCCATCACCATGAACTCTTGATCTCTTGCTTCGCCTCCTGACTTTTGCTTCAGCCTCATGCTCTTGATCTCGAATACTTGGGCCGTTGAGCGAAACAGGCTCAACAACAGCCTCTCGTTCCTTCTCGCTATCGTTATTAGCCTTTGTTCTCTCAATTGTAGCTTCGACTATGAGATTCGGGGGTTTCAACAGATCAGTTGAAACATTGTCCTCTACTGCATTGCTCGGAACTTGTTGCTTAGGTGACTCATTAGTAGTAGACTTCTGTATCTGTAAAGTATGTAAACATGTTAAGGACACGTTTATTCCATTGTATAAACTCATCGTATCGCATTAGAGAATATAATATTGCATTCAACATGTTCAAACTACGTTAGCGTATGTATACAATATAAATTGTATTATCTAGAACCCCAAAAAAATTGTATCAGACTATATTATCTATCTAATATCATATTTTAAGACAACACACAAATTATATACGCTTATATTATATAATACGAAAAATACAACAAAATGCAGTATATGAAATGTACTGTTAGAAGAAAAATGCAATATTAGTAGTGTTGATAAGTATAAGCAGAAATTTATCCATAGTTTTACCTTCTGATTTTCATTGACTGAAACTCCTTTAGTTGAAGTCTCCTGCGAGCTAAAAGTTTTTGGAGAGTCTTCTGCTTTCTTAGAGGCTTCCTCGGGGGGAGGAGCGGGTTGTCGTGGAACGACAAGGCTCTTACTTGTTGGGTATTTACTTGTTCCATTCATACTAGGTTGGGGTGATGGTTTAGGAGAACTGACCACCAATGAAGATAGAGATCGCTCTTTTTGCTTGGCTGGTGAGGGAACCGTGGGCGCTGGTTCAGGCTCTGCCATGTGCTTTTCGAGCTCGGGAGGGAAGAGTTTGGTCCTTAGATCTTGCAAATTATGGTCAGCCCTGAAAGAGACCCCCAAAGGAAAAAGAAAAGAAACATAAACAAAGAAAAAGAATTTTGATCTTGTCAAATTCAACAAATTCCGGACTTCTCTAAAGCTAAAAGCAAACACATTGGATAAAATACAATAATACTTTGCTTTGTCATGAAATGACACAAATGTAAATGAATATTCACATTTACAATGTTGAAAGCAAAGAGTCATAGAAAAAGGACTTCTAGTAATTGAGACAACCTGAAATATATAACTAGAGGTAATAGCAAATGGAAATCCAAGTACAAACAGAATAGACCAAACCTAAACAATTGATAGAATAGAGAACAAAGAAAAAGAACCAATCTTTCCTTGGTTAAATTTCACATCATGTGTAACAACAGAGAATATACCCTGCAACTACACACCTTTGCAACAAACCAAACAATAATCCGATATCGCAACGGCCTAGCTGATCAAAGCATTCGGATTCTCAGCCTCGCACGAACACGCAATACCATTTAAAACAAAAAGACTGAAATACACTAAATACTAAAACACAAGCAAAAAGTTTTTGGTCCAATGTATAATCTGGTATGGCATAGAGTTACAATATGCGATTAGCATTCGTAATTTTGGTTGAATACCTAAGCTTATCGAGCGGAGCGCCGCCCAAATCTGTGTTGCACATAGGACAACAGTCCAAATCTTCATCCTCTATTTTGTCATAAATGCATTGCCTGCAAACTATTTCCCATAGCAGAGATATAAGTACTATATTATATTAGTGATAATATATAGTTAGGCAAAAGTACAGAAGTGAAAAAACAAGTTCAAAGAACCAGAAAATTGTTTGGCTCAAGTAAAGAATAAAAGGAAAAAAAAAAGCCCACAAGGCACACAAACACAATCCGGTGACATTGCTTAATTTTGCTAGTAATCTAGCAGAATTAAGTGCTCTCTTTCTATGGATAAGATTTATTAGTCTCAATAAAAACAGACATTTTAGACCAAGGTACAAAAATATCGTCATTAATGAGAGGTTATCAATGTGACAGATTTTCTAAAGGTGCCGGTTTTCACTACTGTTTTAACAATTCATCTGCTTTGGATTAAAGTAGAATTAATCTCACCATTGCAAACAAAGATCTATTCCTTTCCCCAAAATAAAAAAATAAAAAAAATATCAATAAACAATTATAAAAGTAGTTCCAAAGGCCAACATCACTAATTCACTAGCACATAATTATAAAAAAAATAAAAACTAAATCAAGCACATTGATTTAGTGGACAAACAAACAAACCCACACACAAAAGACAAATGGGAATTGAAATTAAAGATTAAAGAATAATCTCAGACCAAATAACTTCTTCGAAATTGTATATAGATAGACTCACAGGTGTGAAGGCACTCGGAGATAGTTGTGGCGTCAGAGAAAAGGTTAAGGCAAAGAGGACATGTTAAACACTGCAAAAGCTTTTCCTTTCCCAGCTTCACTACTTGCCTCGTATCGCCGTCTTCGTCGTCGTCGTCGTCGTTATTATAATTACAATAATAATTATTATTATTACTCATCATCATCATTATTGATCTTCTCTACAGTCTCTCAAACTCTCAAACACTACACAGAGAAAATATATATATATATATAAATAAAAAGAGCACAAAACCAACGCTACATATTCTCGTTAATGCTCACGTATTTAATCCACATTGTGCATGTCGCCAAATAATTATACCATGAAATAATCCACAATAAATTTTCTAAGTGCCCAGATAAACAAAACCCAATAATAATATTAATCAATCGAGCCGAAAAGAAGAAGGAAATTAAAGCCAATGAGCTCATCACCTGCGATTGCGTCGTGTTTGGCGGGCGAGAAAAAGATCGGGAAACTGTGTGCTTAAAAATTAATGGGGTTATTTGGACAATGGCTTTTTGATTATATATAAACAGATTCAAGGCTTGGATTAATATAGGGCACACTAATAATAATAATAACAATGTTAACGATTATTATTATTATTATTAAAAGAGAGAGTGAACGAAAGAGACACAACCATGAGAAACAAAAACTACTACTACAAAACTCTTTATATTAATACTATTGCGTTACTGATTTACGAGACGCAAAACAGAAACTGTGTATTTTAGGGATGCTTGATAAGATGAGCCGGTGGTGTTTACGTGCTTATCCTACGCCCACTCTTATATCTTGTGTAATTCTTGTGTGATATTTTCTTTTTCTTTTTTTCTTTTAATTTTTAATTAATTAGATTATTTAGCGTTCTTCTCGTGTTTAAAGCTTTTGTTTTATTTTATTTTATTTTTTCTGTTTCATTTTGAATATTGGTGTTTGCCGTTATAAATGGTACATTATTAAACGTGATGACTGATAAAATTGAAGTTTTGTTTTTACATCATCAAAATCCTATCAAATAAAGTAACATATTTATTGGAATGAATACATTAATTTGTATGTGTAAATTATTTCTCCACATTTCTTTTGACTATCCTCGCATCCATAAAGCTTTTGTTCCTTTGATTTTTTTTTCATTCTTTTTATTTTGACTACTCTTTTTTTGCTAAATAATTTTTAACTATTCTTATAAATGATACATTAGATATATATATATATATATATATATATACAATTGATATGTGTATTTTGATTATTTGCATGAAAAAGGCATGTCTCTTAGTCCTGCTTGGGGCCCTTTCTTTTGCATTCAGGGGGTTACACTCTAACGGCGCACGCGGTAACGCAAGAGGCAGGCGGCGCACGTTAGCTGTCCCATGTGAATGGCACGTGATAATGCTTTTTTTTTTTTCTTTTTTGAAGAGAAGCACGTGATAATGCTTGCATGATAGTCAATTGGTATTTGCTTAGGTGGCAAAGTCAAACTCTATCAGATTGTCTGCCAAGTGGAAGTGGGTTTGTGCGCTTTGCTCTCTACATAACATCCAATCATGATGTCGTTTTAATTTAATTAAACCTGTATATATAGCTTTAGAACTTGTTTTCAAAAATATTATTATAATTTTATCTTTACTTGAAAATTTAATGTTTATACGTAACAAATATATTATGATACGAAGACGACGTACTATTGTTTTTAATTTTGTATCGCTAACTTATAATGATATATATGCGACGTACCAAAAACAAGTACTTTATTATTTAAAAAGAAGGAAATTTTGGATATTTATTTGATTATACTCTAAATAATAGATTAATTACAAAAAAAATTCCAAGAAGAAAAAGGTCCTTGAAGTTGAACAAGACGTGCATCATCTGAGCTTCATTAAACGTATTAATGGAGTAAAAATATAGATAACGGAGTCCTAAACAAAGAAGATTAAATAGTAGCCACAAAAACAAACAAACAAACGAAATTAAACACAGAATTGAAAAGTAGAAGTCTTTCGCATTTTTAGACTTCGTAGAGGCCTTTCGTCTAGGCTGTGTCGTTTTATCTCAAATCTCACTTACTAACACTAATCAGTTGTCGTTTTACTGAGATGTGATCCTTGTTAAAAAACTCACTTCATACTTCTAAAAAATATATCTGTTGATTTGATTTGGTCTTCATGTGTTGCGTCACTTAATATCGTTTGAAACAACTTGTAATTTTGCAATTTTCACTGCGCAAGAGACGACACGTCGTTTTGGGTCAAAAAGGTCCCGCCCTTACAGGGATGGAAACGACACGGTAACGTAGTTAATACTTAATTCATTATTGCATAAATCAAATCAGAAAAACAACCACAATAATAAACCATCAATTCAATACCCAAAAAAAAAAAAACCACGACATTGAAGATATAACAGACCAAAAAGACTTGCGACCGAACTCAAAAGGAAATATATATAATTTTGTAGACTGTATTTCAATTTTGTGTTAATAGTAAACCTGGCAATCTGGCTGTTTGACAATGTATTTAAAACCAGCCATGTTTCTTTGAGATGAAATATACTGCCAGACTATCTATTTCCAAGATAAAAATTCTTATGTAAAAGAAGAGGTTTGTGTCTTGACACTCTTCAATAATCAACCCCAAAAGGCTAATAAGGGCTACCCTTCTGGGAGAAGAAATCGCCGAATCGGGCAGTCGCTCACGAATACCGAGCAAGAGCATTGAGAGTCTGACTGTTTTTCGTCCCCATGGAAGGAACGTCCATGGCGGCGTTCAATCTGAATTTCTTTTTTCAAGTATGAAATGCTATAGTTCTATAAGATTCAGGATCCAACCAAACCCTTGTACCGGGCATAGGTGATTATTATTATGAACAAAAAGGCACAAGCCAGTCCAGTCAAAATGATAACCTACAGGTAACAGAAAAGATCATTTATTGGCTGAGATCAATTTCAAGAAGAAATTAGAGCGGAATTTACAGACTGAAACAATTTGCATACCCATTTGAAAATGTATCCGTGGTTGTCGTTCCATGTATATGGTATATTCATGCCAAATATTCCAGCCACCAAAGAATATATGGACAAACATACAGTTCCCGAACTAAGAAGGAGCTCTAACTGCAGTTACAATAATATAAATTACAAGCACGAACCCTACATAATTACACAAAATCATAAAAGGAAGAGAAGTCGGACAGTCTTTAAAATTAACGTACCTGAATCAGCTGATTTCGATGATTATCAAGCTGTAAAAGTCAAAGCCAAGTCTGATCAGACACAATGTATTTGCAGTAACCCGATCGCTGGAAGTTCATGTACCAAGCAATTTACCTGAATGTTAATGTAGTCCTCTGTATCATCGATGTATTCTCGCAGCTGCAAATTTATAGATTTATAAGGTAAAGTAAATAGCTGGTAGAGCATTATTTGGGTGGAAAATACATATTATTCTTAACTTTTTATACAATAATTTGTTAGCATACCACTAGACTTGACACATAAAAGAAAATACAGCGGGTTTAGAGTTCAGCATTGCAAAAATGATGAAACAGAACTAGTTGCATGAAAAAACTCCGAACTAGAATTAACAAACTGCATGAGAAACTATTTATGCATTGAGCCTATAATTTTGGATTATCAGACAGAAAGGACATCAGTAAAAACAATGAATAATAACTTCAACAAATTTGAGATATAGTTGTTAAAAACCTAACAGAATAAAACTTTCTCAAAATCCAGGCTATGAATTCAACTCAGTAAAAATTCTGCATAGAACATATGTTTATCAAGCCCTGATTTAATGACGAAAGCTACAAAATGCTTTATCTATTTCACGTGATGAGTGTGCCGCATTTGAGCATGCAACCAGAAAAACAATAAACTCTATCAATGAAAAGCCGTACCGTGGTTAATTTGTTCAATGTACCATCAACTTGCATGAAGTAAGCCTGCAAGATTACTATACAAGCTTTAGAAAGTCTTGACAAAACAAGAAATGAGAAGCAAATCAACCGTACAACCTCAAGCAACATTTCAAGCTCCTCAACATCATTTTCATCCCCACGGACAGTTGCAATGCTTGCTCTACTTGCTCTTGATATCTTTGAGCCTATTGTCGGAGAGGCGGGATACCAATTTGGAGGACCTGAGCCACTAACAGGCGAAGATGCACCAGCCAACTTTCTTGACAAGTAAAGATCAGCCATATCATCATCATCATCTAGTAGTTGTTCAAGCTCATCTCTAACCTGGTTTAGCAAGAAGCACGCAGTTATGTCTCGACGTAATTTGCACTAGTAAAGCGGTAAAATGTCTTTATATATTTACTACAACCACACACAACTGTTTCAGACCGTATGCTGAATTACAGGATATCTTATCATTCCTCCTAAATCTCAAGTATAAGCCCACCACAAAATTAACTATTTTATTCTCATGCATGTACAACACCAAACATTGTCAACTCAAATATAAATAACAACGAGTAAATAAAGCATAGTCAAGAAATGTAGAAGTCAGCCAAATTACAACTTCACTTCTATGTTTCATGCATTTAACAAGAGTGTTGGGATAAGTTTCTGGGACGATCCATTTAACAAATCACAGTTAACAGATTAAATTAGAAAAGTTCAAAAAATTTAAGGTCACTATCACCTTCACCAACTACCAACACGGGATCGAAGACATTGCAATTGGTAGTAATTATAATCATAATACAACAAGAAGCAAGTATACCTTTTGAACTCGAGCTGTCAACCTAGTCATGGCACTCTTCAATTTACGAACCCTATCCAAGTTGCGGCTACTAATCTGAAGAAATTATATATAAAGAAGACAATAACAACAAAGCCGAGAAAATTACAAAGCATGCAAAAGTAGACAGCTGAAAAGTTATGGACCTATAGTTCCAACTGAAAAGAAACGAGCAAAAAATGAAAAAGCTGAGTACATACCTTAGAGGTAAGCTCGTCTAAAGCAGGATAAGCAGCAGTCTCCAATTCCGTTGTACGCGCAGCAAGGTAACTACAAATGGCTTCCAAAGCTACCTCCAATGCTCGGAATTCAAATGGAGATTCTACAACACAAAACTCAAATCATATCAAACAAATAAAAGCACAAGTCTAGTCTTTTCAAACATCCGAATCACAAGCCTTAATCTTTCATTTATTAAACAAATTGACCATAACACCATCAAAACACCATGTACATACCATCTTCTTCGCCGTCCACATCATTTTGACCGCCGCCATCCTCTCTCCCGTCCCTCTCAACATCCCGTATCGCATTCACCGGTGGCAATCGCCGCTGAAGCTCCTCGATAACCGGAACCACATCCTCGTCCGATGGATCCCGAAGCAATACCTATTATCCCATTAGAACCAAAAAATAAAATAAAAATCTACAATCCACACTCAATTACACTCTACCCTACCTCTCAAAAATAAAATAAATAACAAAAACAAAAAACAACCAAACTAACCTCTTCAGCTGTGATTATTGCTTTAATATGCTGCAACAAGAAAAACAATTTCAATCAATCAATCTAAAAACCATCTCGAAAATCCCCAAATCAAACTCAAAACACAAAATTCAAAAGCAAAATCACACGCTTGACAATCTTTTTTTTTTTTTTCCATTTCCTCGAAACTACCTCCAAATTGAGAACAATGGCCTTTTCTCGGCCGAGGATCGTCGAGGGATACGAGAGCAGAGGATCGAGAATCCGAAGGTCGCGAGCGTGAATCTGGACTCTGTGCATGATCGCGTACTTGTCGACATCGAGGACCGTTGACTCGCCCGTACAATCGACCATAACCCAGCTCCGCGACGACTGAGGCTTCTTCTTCTTCGCCGCCGCAACCACGGCCTGTGGGTCCAGAGGCACCACGTACCCGTCCCGAGTCATCTCTGACCATATCCCCCAAAAACCTCCAAACCCTAACCCTACTCAAAGTCACATCGCTATCAGCAAGCCCTCCGATCCCAAAAATGCCAAACCCTAATTTCCGACCCCATTGATTAAAAAAATATATCAATCGGTCGATTAATTGCGATTGTGTCAACGTAATTGCTCGGTAATCAAGATTAATTCGTTTGGTTTAGTGTTGATTGGCTTGGTTTTTGGGTGACGTGAATTGGATTTGCGGTTTTCTTTTTTCTTTTTTCTTTTTTGGGTGAGAAACAGCGATCGGAAAATGGAAGCAGAGAGAGAGGAAGAGAGAGAGAGGTTGTAACTGTACGTTACAGTTGGGAGAGGAACCGGAGGCGAATAGGGTTGTGCCACGGAAGCGAAAGCGAAAGAGAAGGTTCGTTTTTTTTTTTTTTTGTGGTCTTTTGTCATAGATTGCACAGACCTGTGACTTACGTGAACAATGAACTGTGGTGTACTATCTTAATTTATGCTCTGTTTGTATTATATTTTTAATTTCTACAGCTATTTTTATATTATAAATATATAATAAAACATCAAATAGCAGATTATAAACTATTAAATGTTACTTATACATATAATAAATTTTAATATGCGTATTAAAAGATGATTAATTTTTTAATTTTGTAAAATTATAATTAAATTCTTAAAATATGAATCTAAAAAGACTAAAAACCAAAATCTTCTATATTTTAAAAACTTAATAATATTTTATTATTGAAAAATTTTAAATATTTTCTCACTTCACCTCAAAATGAAACAAGTGTGGAATCAGTATTATTCTGTGCAGTAGAGATGGTCGGTTTCATATGCCTTATTCTAAAGCTCAAAGGACTTACAGTTCGTTTGGTAAGAGTGAAAACTGGGAAGAAGGAAAAGATATGATGGAAATTTGGATAGAAATTGAAAAAATGTGATGTTTGGTAAGAGAGAATTTTGAGGGGAAGGAAAAGGCAATGGATAAAATTTAAGAGTGGGACCCACTAAAAATTTCCTCTCCAAGCATGGACGGATTATGGCGTGGAAAAAAATAACAAGATGATAAAAGTGATAAAATTACCACAAAAGCGCCAAAAACTCTGTTTTTGGCGGGTATTTTTATTTTGGCAAATACAAAGACTATTTTTTCTGTCAGACTTCACCTATTTTTTTTATATATATCATTTCTTAATACACTTCGAACTCCACTGTCAAACTAAGCAGAAAGCATTTGTTATGGCAAACTAAGCAAAAAGCATTCCATTGTTCTCCATTTGTGTTCTATCTTTCAAGAATTAAAAAAAGGTAAAGTAAATACAAATCTCCTTATGAATACATGTCTTTTATTTGCATCCACCGCTTCATTTTCTTTGAATATTTTCTTGTGCTTTATATGGATTGTGGTTCTGAAATTATTTTTTTCCTTCTAATATAAAAAGATTAACTAGAGGCTCATTTCACTTATGATTAACTAGAGATTGATTCTTTCCTAGCCCAAATTCCTCATCTCAGTTTTTTATTTTCTTCTGGAATAAAAAAAAAGATTTTCTTGAAAAGGGATATGAGCATTTCAACTATTTACTGCAAGACCCTGTTAGAAAGAAATTTTTTGTATTTTCTCATTTATTTTGCTTGATTCTTGAAAAAAAATGAGAAATTTTCATATCCCAACTTTATTTACTATTGCATAGATAGAAAAATATATATGGGTCCCAAATATTTTGATGCTATGTTCACGAAATATGTGATTAGCATAATTATCAAGTTTTGTGTATTACAGTTTGTCTCCTATATGATTTTTACACAGGCTAAAAAGATGTTTATTATATGCTTTTGATTCTAATGTTTTGGATTTTTAAATCTGTATGCAATATTCTATTAGTTTTTATCATAGTTTTATGACTAGACTTACTTCAAAATAGATTGAAAATGGAGAAATATACAGAGTGGAGTTCAGAGGAAGGTGAAGGTGAAGGGGATGATAATTTAACAGAAAATTTAGAGAATAGAACAAGTGAAGAAACCGCTATTCGACTTTTGAGAGATTGGGAAAGACGTAAGAGTATGGCTGCGGTGCAACTTGTTTGCTATGTCGTGCACATGACACATATAATGAAATTGTACCACTGTTCACATTATATTGATAGAGATCTTGCAAATAAAAGTAGATTGAGCGAAAGTGTGAGAAGAGAACTGATGAGTAGGATTAGTATGGATGAGAAATGTCGTGACATTATTCGAATGGGGCCTGATGCATTTGCAAGATTGTGTGAATTACTTCGAGGCACTGGGCGACTTAAGGATAACAAAAATTCTGTTGTGGAGGAACAAGTTGCCAAGTTTCTATATTTATTAGCGCATAATGCCACAAATCGAGCTACTTGTTTCTTTTTTTGTCGGTCTAATGAAACAATTAGTCGACATTTCCATGAGGTGTTACGTGCAATCATTACTTTAGAAGACCAATTCTTAAACCAACCAAATGGGAGGGAGGTTCCTGAACAAATACTTAGTAGTACCAGATTCTATCCATACTTTAAGGTAATAAAAAAATATTGCCCTTTAGTCTATATTATTTTAGGATGGTGTAATCTTACATATATTCATTTATAATCTTACATATAAAAGTTAACTCTAGTCTATATTATTTCAGGATTGTGTAGGAGCAATTGATGGGACACATGTTCGAGTTAGTGTATCTAAGAAAGAGGCACCACGATATCGTGGCAGGAAAGATTATCCTACACAAAATGTTATGGCAGTTTGTGGATTTGATATGAGATTTACCTATGTGTTACCTGGGTGGGAAGGAACTGCATCTGATTCAAGAATAATAAAAAATGCTTTAGCAAGAGAAGACAAACTGATAATTCCTAAAGGTAGCATAAATTGTATTTAATTTTTTTAATATATATATATATATATATAAGAAATTCCAAATCTTAAGATTGATATTAATTTTATTTTATTAGGAAAATATTACTTGGTTGATGCGGGCTATATGTTGCGAAGTGGACTAATCACACCATATAGAGGAGTGCGTTACCACTTGAAAGAGTATTCTAAGCGTGGCCCTGAAAATTGTCAAGAGTTATTTAATCTTCGTCATGCATCATTGAGGAATGTCATAGAAAGAAGCTTTGGTGTACTTAAAAAACGATTCCCCATAATTTCCACTACTGCAGAACATCATTACTCGATTACAACAGCTACGGAAATTGTGCTAGCTTGTTGTATTATACACAACTATCTGATGGGTGTAGATCCTGATCAACAAATTATTGATGCAGTTGACCTTGAGATTTTAGAGAGAACTCCTGAAATAGAAGAAGCTTACCCAAGAGAGAGAGATAATGAAGATGCTAAAAAGGGTGCAGCTATTAGAAATGATATAGCAAACACTATGTGGCAAGATTATGTCCAAAAAAACATTATAAATCAATAGTTTACATGTTTAGTATAATGTATTGTAAAAGAACATCTATGAACATGAAGTGGTTCTGTGTTTATTTTTTGGTTAGTTTTTTAGCTACAGCAGTATGTATATATGAGTGTTGTGTTAATGTTTTGAAATCAAGGTTGTTTACATTTGTTGAGTTATATCATCACCTTGTAATCTATTTGTGCTACAACTGCTATAAAAATTTTCTTTATATAATATGGCAATATATATATATATATATATCACGTATATTGATTGTGTTTTGAATGAAAGCATTTCTCTGTCTGAATCATGCAGTTTGGATATATGGCAAAGAAATCAAAGAAAGATCAGTTGGATGGTCATGAAGATTCAAGGAAAGATAACATAAGGTGGTCAGAGGAGATGGATGTGGTATTGATTGATGCATTGTTAGAGCAACAAGTCAATGGAAATAGAATTGATGGAACTTTCACAACTACAGCATATAACAATGTTCTAAAAATCTGTCAAGATGAGCTCAAATACCCTTTTGATAAAGACCATTTGAAAAATCGACTTAAAACTTTGAAAACTAAATTTAACACATGTCATGACCTTTTCAAAGGCTTAAGTGGTTTTGCTTGGAGCCCAATAACAAAGATGTTTGAAGCAGAGCCTGAGGTGTGGAAGACTCTCATTGAGGTTTGTTTTTAGTGGAATCAATTTTCTATTTTTATTTCATGTGTTATAACAATGTGTTTTATATATATTAATACTTGTGAGAATAAGAATTTAAGGATTATGCAGGCTAAACCAAATGCAAAAAAATGGAGGTATACAGAGATCCATAATTATGACAAATTAAGTGAGCTTTTTGCAAATGATAGAGCTAATGGTGAGGCAGCCGCTAGTGCGAAAGAGAAAGCTCGACAATGGCAAAGGGAAGGAAACTCTAGTCAATTTGTGGATCTCGAACAATCTGATGAGGTAACTATTGATGATATTGGATTGTTATCTCAACAAAAGAAATCACAAGTTGCAAAGTCATCAAAAGGTATAAAAAGAAAAGCCTCAATGATTGATTCTCTTGATAAGCATGTAGAGATACTAAAATCTGGCATGAGTAATGTTGCTGATGCAATTAGGGAAGGCAATGCTATTGTGGAGAAAGCTCAACCACGCATCTATTCTGAAGAAGAAGTTTATTCTGAATTATTGAACATTGGTGTGTCTGAGAATATGCAGTTAGATGCCTTTCTATTTCTAATCAAAAGGGCTTCACAAAAGCGAGCATTTTTTGCAGTTCCAAGCGATCGTCGCTATGAGCTACTTTTGAAGATGATGTGTAACAATGAAGAATGAAAATCTATGGAATATGAGCTGTGTCTGTTTTGTAAATTGTTTTGGTAAAATAGTTGAATGCATTCACATGCAGAGAAGGAAGCAATGAAGATAAGAAGGTTTACTACCTAATACTTTCTTGTGAAGATGGGTAATAGTAGATATTGGAAAATATTACTTAGTTTTTTTGTTGATATATAGTGGCAACAGTTTTTTTGTTGATATATAGTGGCAACAGTTTTTTTGTTGATATATAGTGGCAACCGTTACTTAGGTTTTTTGTTGATATATAGTTGCAACCATTTGGTGCATTTGTGATAAATATGACTACATATTACAAGTTTATGCAATATATTTTGTTTATTCACATGCTTGAACTTAAATACATGATTTTTTTTTTATCTCAGTTGACTATGTCTCTAATCTTGTCAAAATTTTGCATTATATTTTATGACAATATGTATATGTCATTTCTTCCTTATATGCGAGAAATTAGTTCTTATTATGAGTTAAATATAACATGGATTTAATGAATAAATGTTTCTATTTTGATTTTTTTATCCTAGTAACCAAATTTATTATTTTGACCATGGTGAAAATTTTTAACAAAATATAACTTTTCTTAATAAAAATTCTTTAATTACACAAATATAAACAATAGTATAATTATATGATGTTCTTTAACATTGTATATTTTAAAATATTACCATGAGTATAATGGTAATTACACATACAAATAGTTTTTTATCAGTCCACTTTTCCTTTCAATACCAAACAAAAGAAAGTAAATTTGTTTTCTTTCCCTCCCACTTATACCAAACACCCATGAGGAAAAAGAAAATCTTTTCCCTCCTTTTTATTTTCTTTCCTTTGCATATTTTCCATCCCTCTCATTTTCCCTCCTTCTTACCAAACGGACTCTTAGAGTCGCAGCAAAATAAAATTATAAAAAATAAATAAATAAAGAAAATTATAAAGTAAGTTTGCTTTTATTATTATTATATTATTATTATTATTATGGGTACTTCTGTCATGGGAAATGAAATAAAAACCCATCCATGGGAAATGATTTTGATTGATTGTTATTTGAAAGTGTGTGAAAAATAGTATGCAGCTTGCCACATTTGATTATTGTTTAAATGTTATAAAAAAATAAAAAATAAAAAAACAAAAGTGTTTCTCCTCCTTTGAGTGTAACTCTCTCTGTTCCATGGCTACTCTGAGCTTGCGGACCTCGTCGCCGGCGGCGAACTTGGCGAGGCAGATAGCGCAGTCAGTGAATTTGGGCGCCAAATCGGCGATGAAGTTGAGCTTCGGGAGGGAGCGGAGAGTCTTCTTCTTGAGGCTTTTGTTCGGCCGCGAAGGAAGGCGCACCGGGCGACGGCGACGAGGATGACGAAGAAGTCGGAGTCGACGGTGGGATACGCTAGCGGCGAAGGCGGTGGAGACGACTTGGCGGCGGGCGACGAGTTGAGACCGCCGAATCTTTGAAACTGTGGATCTAAGAGACGACAGTGACGGCAGTTTGAAGCGGTCCGGATGGTTGCTCCGAAGCTCCTTGATGACGGCAATGCCGGTTCGAGATCGGACCATATAAAAAGCTCTTCGACGACAACGATGAGGATTGCTTCGAAGCTCTTTGACGACGGCAATGGCGGTTCGAGGTCGGACCAAATAAAAAGCTCTTTGACGACGACGATGGGGTTTGCTTCGAAGCTCCCCGATGACAGTGATGGGGTTTGCTCCGAAGCTCCTCGACTACGGTAACAAAGATTCGCAGCCGAGCCAAAAGATTGCTCCGAAGTTCTTCGACAATAGCGACGACGGTTCGAGGCCGAACTTCTCTACCATCATCACCAACCAGACTTCGGTCGGCGATGACGTGGTAAGGAAGCGAAAATCGGCGTGCACGGATGAAGAGCAGAGATACAAATCCGAGCTGAAAAAGGGAGAAAATATCGGGTGGAACGCAGAACATAATAATTTTTGTGCACCTGCAAGAACATCCAATTACAGCTATCAAACCATTTCCCATCACTGTCCTTTGATCATTTCCCATGTAAGAAGTTGCGATTATTATTATTGACTGAATAAGAAAACTATAAATTAAACAGAATGGCAGAAGTAACATGGAATGGAATATCGGGGTATTGGGAGTCTGGGACACGTATGATGTTCATCAGCAAAATTTGAGAAATAACCTCTCCTATGAACCGCCAATAAGGAATATGCCAATTTGATTATTCAAGTGAATTATTGCACATCACTGTTAGTGTACATCATTTAACGGATCCATAAATTTAGATGAGTTAGGAAAAAAATAATAAAACTGCAGCTAATTTTTAAAAATATACCGTACAAAATGACTATTTACCACATTATTATTGTCATAAATTTCTTACATGTATTGTGATTAGTTTTTATATTTTTTGACATTATGACTATTTTTTAAAAATACACCGTTCAAAATGATTATTTACCTAACTGATCTTAAAAAAACAATTCACTAATATGTAAAATAAATTTAAAAATTTTAAATATTTAAGGGTTCAAATATAAATTGCTTTAAAATATCATGTAAATTTCAAGATTTTTAAAAATAATTTTAAATATAAAGAGCGGATATCTAAAAAAATATTTAATATATGTATATAGTAAATTTAATAATTTTAGAAAATTAGGGGAAAATTTTGAAAAAAAAAAGCATTTAACATATGATAAATTTTATAATTTTTAAAAGTTTGAACTTGCCCCTTAAGGATACGTATAATATGACTTATGTATTATTATATCATTCATTATTGTGTGACAATAACTCAATACTCTCCAATGTATTTAGTGATTGATCACTATGATGATTCGCAACTTTAACCTTTGCCCCAACTTGTCAATGTTAAATTAACATTTTCTAGATTTGTTTTAGATTTTCTTTAGATCTAAATTCCACTTTCCAACTTAAAGATATTGCAACAGGAATCTATTGCCTCTCACACTCACAGTTAAAGCAATGACAACAGAATATATTAGGGAGTCTCTGATTGTCTATTATTGTTGACATTAATGGGTTCTTTGCCAAGAAATTTTTTGTGTTAATTAAATGTTTATCCCCACCAAATACCTGCTCAATTCCATTTATTTTTGTGATAAGTGACCACTGATAATGACAATCAATTTGTAGGACTTTATTTGTTCCTTGGATTTTTTATTTTTTATTTGGAAATGCCTCTGTAGTCAGTTGAGTTCATTTTATATGAATGCAATTCCAACCAAAACAAAAGTTGGTTCTCTTTTTTTAATTTAAATTTTCCAAAACATATATACATGTTTGTTTTTATCTATTCAGTTAATACCCAAAGTCAATACCTAATCCACAAGCACAGTAAATTAAACATACCTGATCATGTATTTATAAGAATTTCAATCTTCTTTTCCCTTTTTATACTATCTGTTGTTTCACTGGAAGAATTCCAAGAATCATGTAATGCCAAATCCAATCTAGTCATGGACTAGTTTGTATTGTATTGGAAGGGTCTTTTGTGTAACACAATATGATAGTTTAAACATGACCAACATCGTGCAGCACCAAACTTGTCCTTGAAGGGCCAAGTATGATTTGGTTTTTAAGTTTAAAACTTCAAGTTCTAAATCCTAAACACTTCTTCCATTATTAAAAAGAAAAAAAAAATGAGTTTAGATTCCTGTGGCACCTAAATATAACCCCACTCTCTTTTACTTCTTCCATTATAGGTATTAAAAGCACCAAATTAAAACCAAAGAATAACCTATATGAACTTATTTGGAAAGAGAAATGGAGAAACTCATCAGTAATTAATGAAACTCTTAACATTGATTAGTAACCAATTGAGCAATTCCTGCAGAGAAGAAAAAAAGACAATATAATTAAGAAAAAGGAAAATAGAGTCCAATCAAAGCAAGTTTTAATGCCTCTCTGGCGTAGAAAACTACACTCTATTTTCTCAGAAGCTATACACAAAATCCCTTTGTATGAAGTTAGAGTTATGGAATGAAAAATAAACAGATAAAAAAAGTATATACAAATCTCTAAGTTTATCATCCCTGCACTGCAAGGACTTGCAAGTGATCTAAAAAGACTTGCAAACTCAAATCATCTGTGAAAATAATATCGGACCCATCGGTGTATGTCGAATTCTGTGTGACAGAAGGGTTCAACTTGGCCAGAAGAAACCTTGCCTGACTACTATGTTGGTCACACTTCACGAGCTTCGGTGCGGGAACCCGTTCGGCCACTAATTGAGCTGCGTCGAGCTCGGGGGCATCCAACAGCTTTCTCAAATTCTCGTGGTTCGGGTCTTTGTCATAGCCAAGTTTCCTCCATTGAGCAATCTTGGATCCATAATGAATGACCACGTAGAAGTAAGAGTCGAAGAGTAAGATCACGTCAGGGGAGATGGAACGAACGTCTAGGAGAACGGGAACTGGTGGGCCATCAAAGGAGTACTCGAAAAGCGTAGGTTGGATCATGATAAGTGAACCAACCACGCCTTCACGGTTCAGCATCAGCCGGAAGAAAGCAGTCTCGTCAGGAGTAGTGTTAAAGACATCAATAAACTGAGACCTTCTCAAGTAGTACATGAATTGGGGATAAAGAGAGAAGTTTGACGCCAAGCGAAATGTGGATGGATCCTCCTGCACATAGTCTCCGAAATTCGAGGCGAAGCGGATTAGCAAGTCGTCCAGCCATCTGATGACGTCCCGCGCATGACGTGTCTCGGCTCGATGAACAGCAAGTCTAGCCATTACCGCTGCTGCTGCCTCTTGATCGAACCCAGCAGCTACTTCGGGTGCTCGTTTCCCTACCCATCTTCTTGCGGCAGTAGTCACTCTCTTCCGAATTCCCATGTTCCCATGTCGGTATCTTGTTATGAATTGTACGAAGAATGCAGATCCTGGTTGAATCTCCTGCTCGTCGCACACTTCGAAGAAGAATGCGATGCAAGTTTTATTAGTGAGAGTACCCAACTTCCACATATACGTACCACCATCCCCGGTTTCTTCGTCACTCACTAAACCGTTCCTTTTCTGAAGCGAAATGCAAGGCCCTAGAGCTCCACAGACTTTCACATCTTTTGTCGTCACTATCTCGATAGTTGCGTCGAAATACATATTCAAATTCCCCTCTTCATCACGCAAAAAAATGTGCCTGAGACAGTCTCTGAATTGCCTTGACTCAAACGACTCTCCCAATATCATGAAACCGCCTGATTTCTCAACAGCGTTCTTCATCTCCGCGGCTCCAACTTGATCAAGAGAACAAGCAAACAAATCGAGAACAATTGATGCATCAGATAACCTCCGCGACACACGCCTGTAGAAGCTACGAGATGTTCTATAGTAAGGAGCACAACCGTTGATGAGATCCCGGTGAGTTCTGATTGAATTGCTAAAATCTGAATTCACAACAATCCCAGGGCCCCGAGTCGCAGGGCCAGAGGTGAATACCATGATCCGGGAACCAGTGTTTACCAAGCATCCTTCCAGAAGCCCAATCGCAGCTGATATTGCCGCCCCTGTACATCTCTGCAGGCGATGGCCTCGCACGGCTTCACCCGAACAATGAATCTCTTCGATTGCAGTCGTAATATTAAACTCACACTCAGATACAGGCATCAAAAAGCCCTGATTCTGGAGAACAGGAGCAGTCCCAAGTTGCCTCTGCTTCATGTGTCTCAAGCCCAGAAATTGTTGGATCTTCAGATTTAAAAAACAGAACACACAATCAAAATCCAACCAAGAACACGATCACAAAACGATTAAAGTTGGTTCTCAATAAATCAAAAACCAACCCAATTCGCAAACTTTTCCAACCCAATATCTTCAAAAGTCACTAATTAGATACCATAATGAACTAATTACGGTGAATGTACAGACCAACTCCAGTTCTAAAGAGCAAGGAGACAAAATAAGAACTTAAAAACTTAAATGCAATAACACACACGGACCGCGAAATGCTCGGGAAGTATTATTACTGTTTCTTTCAAGGCATCAATTCAAGATCACTATATGGTTTGTTTTTCCAGATAACAACTGAAGTACATTTTCGTTCCAATTCAATGAAAATTGATTTGATACACAAAATCTTAAAACCATTATCAAACACAAAATCTTAATCTCACAACATAAACCACAATGCGTAAGCCAAGAAGTAACAAATTTAAACAAAACCAATCCACATTTCTATAGAATCTAACAAACAGACTCAAAGAACATAACTTCAATCCAAAAAATTACCTGATCAGAAGAAACTTCGCGATCTCCGTGAAACAGAACAACCCTAGAGCACTCCGAGAACCCTAGATCATAAACACGGACCATCGAATCGAACGTGACCAGGCCGACCAGAGCGCTCTCCGGCAGCTGCTCCACCACTCTCAGCAGCTCGCCCTTTACCGCCCGGAGCTCCTCCTCCGCCGAGCAAGCGTCCACGATGAACACAACCGCCGCCGCGATCCCTCCCCCTCCTGCGCGCGCTTCGCCGCGCGCCACCGCCGCCGCAGCTGCCAGAGAGGACGAGGACGAGGACACCGAGAGCGACGAGGCCGAGCGGCGCGCGCCGGCGGCGGCGGCGGCGGCAGCGGGGCGGCGATCGTGCGGCGCGTACTCGACAACGCTGTAGGTCGGGAAGAGCTCGGCGGGGAGGCTAGCGTCGGCGCCGGCGCCGATGGATGCGTGCGAGGCGGGGAAGGGGTTCCGGCGGTGGCAGAAGGGGCAGAACCAGAGGCGCGAGGGGTACTGCACGCGCGCGTAGGGGTTGAGCACGGCGCCGCACTGCGCGCACGCCACTGGCTCGTACGGCAGCACGGGGAGCTCCGGCTGGTGCATCAGCGGTGTGCACATCACGCTCAGAGGGACCGCCAGCGACGCCGGCGAGGCCTCCGCCTTGGACGCCGGCCACGAGTTCCACGGCCACCGTAGGCCTTCGATCGCTTCCAGTTCCACGAAGTCCATCGCGAGATTCGGTCCGATCCGGCTCAGTATAGGGTTTGGGCTTTCGATTCGGACATGGAAGAGATCGTAGGTGGTGTTTGGTTCTCGGGAAAGTCGAGGGAAAGGAAAATGAGGAATCACTTGTTAACCCCCTTTGAGGGGTTAGAGGAGGGATGGTCAGAGTCAGAGAATATCGGTGACGGTTTTGTATTTTTATTTTTTTTATTCGTTTTTACGACATGTCGCTTGGGTTGGCATAAGTTTGTTGTCGTTTCGTTGTGCTAAAACCGATATTTTTTTTTGGCTAAATTCTTCTGTCGTTTCCTTGGTTAAGTCGCACAATTTTTTTTTTTTTTTTACTTTTTTAGTAATCCCTTAACCCGAAAAAAAAGGGAAAAATGTTTGACCTACAAAAGTTATTTTCGTTTTGAAGAAATGGTAAAATGTTGGACCTTTATTACTTATTGAAAGAAACGACAAGTCAAAAAAGTTGTCGTAAGAACCAAAAACGACATATTTCTTTACATCCGAAGTTTGAAAAGAAATGAAAAAGGAAAAAAAAAAGGAAAAAATGTTTGACCTACAAAAGTTATTTTCGTTTGAAGAAATGGTAAAATGTTGGACTTTTATTACTTATTGAAAGAAACGACAAGTTGAAAAAGTTGTCTTAAGAAGCAAAAACGACATATTTCTTTAGATCCGAAGTTTGTATAACGACGCATTTAATTCTGTCGTTCATTCGTTTCATTTTGTCGTCAATTGAAAAAGGACACGCCGTTGCATTTCGAAAATGACTTAACAGACCTACTTGCATCTCACTACGTGAAAACGACATGTAGTTCATTCATGAAAAGCTCTTAGTTTTCCTTAAGCGACATGTCGTTTATTTGTTTAGTTATCTTTCTTTTTGCCTGAAATGAAATAAAATAGCCAAAGCAGAGGCTCTTCTTCAACAGCTTCAAACTCTGCAACTCTGAAACCATCAACAATGGCGTCAAGTTCGATCCTCTGATCAATCTCTCTCTCAAACACCTCTTTCTGCGAAACCAACAATGCTCGGAATCTCCTACGGCGAGCTCTTCCTCTTGATCGGAGCCACCGCAGCTCTCGTCGGTAACCTCTCTTTCTCCCTCTCTGTAAATCGATTCCAAAATTTTCTCTTTTCGTTCTCGGCGAGCGTTTATGGTCAATAGAACAAGGAAAAGGTTCGAGCTTTCTCGGTGAAACGAGCTTGGAATGAGGATTTTGTGCATTCGGTGTTTTTAGGGCCAAAGGATCTTCCGATAATCGCGAGAACAGCTGGGAGATTGGCGGGTCGAGCGATCGGGTACGTCCAATTGGCTCGCGGACAGTTCGATAATGTCATGCAACAATCTCAAGCTCGTCAGGTGAGAGTTCGGATCAGAAATGGCTGAGTATTGAATCCATTAGGGTTTTAAGGTCTTGAAGTTTGTTGCTTTAGGTTCACAAAGAGCTTCAAGACACAATGGCACAATTAGAGGCAATTAGATATGAAATCCGAAGCATTTCATTCATGAATCCTGGTCCTATGACGAGAAATCTCATGGACAATGCACTTGACACTGGTCCTCAAGCTGATTCTGGTAACTCCTAATTCATAGCTTTGATAATTATATTCTGTGTTGGCAATGTTTACATGTTTTCTTATTGATAGGTAGTGGTGTGATTGAGATGCCTGAGGAGGAGAAGAGGAAGTCAATAGACACAATAGTGAAGGTTTTTTCTTAGAGTTGAAAATCCATTTTGGATTAGTTATTTCAGTTTGTTTGTAAATTGAAAAGGGTTTATTTATTTATTTATTTTATTTTATGGGGTGACTTCTTATTAGGATAATCGTTTTGGAACCTCGGGGTCAATCAATTTGCATGCTCAAGCAACTTCGTATGCAAAATTGGCGGAAGCAGAAGCTTTGAAGGCTGGTTCTTTGAAGGGAAATATGGAGGACTTTAAGCTTGGTGATGAGGCGGGTCTTTTTGCGATACTTCCTGTTTCAGCCGAAAGCGCTGGGATGCTTCCGAATCAAAAGGGTAATGATGTGTTGGTAGATATGCTAATAATGTGTTGATACAATATTTAACCTTGTGATCCCAATTTTAGAACAACAGGGAAGTAGTTGGGACCGAATTCTTTTGCATTTGTTTGAGGTTCCATTGTCTTCTAGCCTTCAATTAGTTGCAAGAGAACACTATACCCGTGTCTTAACAAAATTTTCTTTGGTGTGTTAATGTTTGGAAGAGGCAAATTTTGCAAGCCAATGTTTAAGCTTGAAAGCTGTAGCGAAGTGGACATTAGTTTTGATGAGAGCATTTCAGAGTTTGTACTGAAAAAGGCCCTGGATGTTAATACAGTTCACCATAGTTAGATGATTGACTCTTACTTCCTATCATATATTATCGAAAGAAAAATGTCTGTACCTTAAGACATACATATCATCTATTTTGCACATCCCTTTTACATTGGTCCCACCTTCTTCACCACCTTCTTCACCTTAATTGCATAAATACTGAATCGCTTTTGTTCTCAGGATTTTATTTTTTAGTACTAAGAATCTTATTTGATGACTATTACATTAATTCATATGATAATATATTTAAAGTTTAAAGGGTACTGTAAATGTTTTGACTTAAATTCTCTTTCTTTCGCAGCAAAATATTTCTTTTCCAGCCATTAAAATAACTCTGTATGCCCAATGTTTTGTGAAACAAATACTTGTTTGAGACAATCATTCAACATTAGTTTGTTTAAACAAATTTGCAACTAGTTTCTTCTTACTTTTTATGCATTGTCTAAATTGCTTGCAAAACAAATAAACAATCAGTGGTCTTTGTGAACAGAGGAAGCAAGTGGATCGGACATTGTGTTGGAAGCAGTAATTGAAGCAGATGTAGCCCATAATGCCAAAGACTTCTTTGCTCAAAATCAAATACCAACAAAGTGATGAGGTGATATAACTTTTCAACCTTATTTATGTTTAGGCACTTCTTGTATATTGTTTACCATTTTACTTCTCGTGTTGAGT
This sequence comes from Boehmeria nivea var. tenacissima, assembly GCA_018132145.1. Lineage (NCBI taxonomy): Eukaryota > Viridiplantae > Streptophyta > Magnoliopsida > Rosales > Urticaceae > Boehmeria > Boehmeria nivea. The sequence continues at coordinate 12,664,878 of CM030883.1, forward strand.
GTATTAGCCACATTTCGTACTAGGGTAACAAGGTTTACGTTTGACATCGATTTTTTGGCAACTGTGTGCATACCTAACGGTATTTGGTTGCATTGTAGAAGCGGATTTTCTGGTTTTATGACCATCTATGGCTATATTTTGCTTAATTCATGCCCGTTTGATCACTGTTTTCATCTTTGGCCTTCCCGGATCACTTAAAAATTAGCCCTTCTTGCCTCAATAAGTAGTGAAAATAGATTTGTTGCTCTTTTTTACTTTCTATTTTATCTCAGAAGAACCGGAAACCTGTATTTCGTTGTTCCTGGGCTTATTATGCCTCAAGTGATCACGTAAAGGTTAATTTACATGTGATTATTGCCATTTGTGAGATTGGAGCTTTCAAAGGAATGTAAGGACGTTTATGCAAAGTTTTTTTTTTTGTCTAGATTCTTTTGGTTTGCGTTTTTTTTAGAATTAATCGTACAATATCTCTATACAGTTGGGGTGTATAGCATTACTGGTACTGTCTTGCAAATAATGTCATGTTTCAAAATATGTTGTTTTCTTATCAACCCACCAAACAAAGCTTATAAGTCTTAAAATTATATATATATATATATATATATATATATGTATAAATGAAGCCTCAAAGCTATTCTTTTCAGACCTTGATCCTCTACACTTTGGGCTTTATAAAATTTTCACGGCCAACAGACAGGCAGGCAAATTTTGGAAGCCCATATTGTCATGTGCATAGTACTGACAGGAATTTCCTCGGTACTAATTCATCCAACCGAGTTTCTCGTTGTTTTGGGTTATTCTTTCACTAGTCTTAAAAAAAATTTTAAAAAAAAAAAAAAAGGACCCTACACTTTTTTGAGAAGAGAACTTCTCTAGTCAGATTTACCATCTTTTTAAGTCGTGGGATTCAACTAAAAAGATAAATTTGCCAATTCAATTAAACAAACCACGAAAAGTAGGAAAACTACTTTATTTGAGCAACGTTGTAGATTTGTACACTCGCCTCATCCTACTTTATTTATAAGTTTAATCACCCTATGTTTCAAATGATATGATTTGGTTACAAATTTAGTGTATAAGTATCACTAATTTGAGACATCCTAAACAAAAGCGCTATTCTCAAATTTTCATTTTCTAGGCATTAATACTTCAATCCTGCTTTGTTAATTAACCTAGTTCTTGAATTTGTTTGTGCAGCATCCGTAATATTATTTGGCTTTTTCGTCGGAATCCGCAATCCAGCGAGACCGGTGTTTCTAATTTTGAATTCTTTAATTCATCAATCAAGGCCAGGCACTGAGAGCCATGCTTCAACGCCTAAATGCACAGTTTGTGAGTGTCAAAAGAGTCCATATTTAAAAGTCTGAGCTTTTGACGGTCAAAGTCCAATATATATTGTCTTTACATCTATGTTTTACTCACTTCTGAGGCCAACATCTATTTGTACATGTCGCTCTCTCTTTTCAATCTAATAGTTCCATGAAGAAATACAACCAAAAAGCCTGGTAACTCAGTCTATGCCCTTAGTAAAACCAAATTATTTGAACCGTGACAAACCAATTCGCACTATTTTTTTCGCTGTAAAAAAGAAGGATTAAATTTTTTTTATTATTTAAAAGCTGAAGCATGCGGTACGATGGCCGACTTTTATATGTGGCACGTCGTAATAATTCACTTAGACAACTCAATGGTTAAATAAATGAGGATAAAAGAACTTGTCTTCCACAAAGATTCTCATGAATTTTAATGGAATTTTTACCTAGCTGGCATTTTTAGCCTCAGAAATCAGAATGAAAAAAAAAAAAAAAAAGTATGAGATCAGAGATGGCTCTGAGCTCGAGGTACCGACCCCTGGACTGTAGTGAACCTTTTATTGAAGGTTTAATGTCGTTTTTATTTCCTCTCTTCCTCTATATCACTGAGGCCATCAGTGAGAACTCAGAACTGAGAAGAGGTTGGAATTTGGAGTGAAAATGATTGGTGACTGATTTTGCTGAGATGGGGTCAGAACTCAGAATGTAAAATAATATTATTTAATTTGCTAACAGATATTGAAGGGTTTCGGGGTTATTGGTCACTTTTGAGGTTTAAATAAGATAATTAGAGTCACATGATTATAGTATAGATGCCCAAAGAGGAAATAACAATTGGAAGGGAAAATATGAAATGAAGGAAAATTATATAATCCGGATAATGGAAAATTTCCATAAATTTTGTTTGGCAAAGTGCAAACAATTATTTTTTTGTATCATTCGACACAATTTCCAAGGGAAAAAATTGTTTGGCAATGGATTTTTTAAAAAAATTTAATTTGTATCACAAATTTTCGTCTAAACCTTTGGTTTTCAAGTTCACTTCTTAAATTTAAAGCATGGAGAACTAAAATAAATAGTACTCAATCTACACCTTTTTTTAGCTGTAAGTTTAAATAAAAATATAAATTATAAGAAAATTTTCATAATGACAATGTTTAAAATGACACAATTCAGATGCTACGATTCAAACGAAGTTAAACTAAAAACATATAAATAACCAATTATAACATACGTTCCTTTCACGCATATATTCATAACGCACACCCCTCAAGAATAAGTTTAATTATTGAAAGCTTTTGGTTTATCCATTATATTACAATTAAGAAGGACAATTAGTCACATATTTGCTAGAATCATCCAGTAGTGAACATACAATACTAGACAGTTCTTCTTTTTCTGTCCTAATGATCATGCAAAAATTTAAAAGAAAAAACAGAAAAGAAAAAAAAAAATGGATTTGCACATCTAAAACCATGAGCGTTTACATGTGTATAAAGATTTCCATAAGCACATTGTATATTTTCATTTTCCTCTCTTCGTTAATCAATGTGATGCCCAACTCAGACTTGCTATTTTTTAATAATTAATCTAACATTTAATAAGGTTTTATGATATAATGAGACCTCTTTTCTTTATAGCCATCATGATAATTGTGTTCGACCTAGTTATAACATGCCAACTTGTCAAACTATTCTTATAATTTTCTCATTATCAAAGCTAGACCATGAGGCTGCCAAACTGTCAGATATATATACTCAGATCCAAGAAATCTTTAAACTATTGAGAGAGAGAGAGAGAGAGAGAGGGTTGATTTGTTTAACCTTGAAAAGAGAATAGTGAAAAAGTATATTGATCCAAGCAAATCTAGTTAGTGATCCCATAAGAACCAATATAATAATTTTTATGATCAAAAGCTAATAGAACTTAGTTTGAACATTCACACAACCTAACATGGAAGTGATATTAACTACCATACAGCAATAATATTATAAAATTTCAGCCACATTTACTTTAAAGCCTACACGTACATTGAACACCAGTCATACACATTATCTTAAAGATGCGAATATACAAAGTTATATACATATATAAAAACGTAAATATATATATATATATATATATATATATACATGTTGATTATTGTCCCAATGAATGAATTATTATAATAAACAAGTAACATTAATTTTAAATGGTCATAAATGACAACCCCATCAACATTCACATGGCCTTGTTCCCTTGCATCACTATGGTCATGAATTTAATTAATACCATCCTCAAGCAAATAATAATAATAATGTCAGTACTGTACCATTATAACTAATCAATAATGAATATATATACATATATATATATATGTATATGTATATACAAAGCAAAAGTAAATGACATGAAGAATCTTTCCAGAGTAATAAGGAAAATGAAAAAAAAATATAAAAAGAAGTGACATTTATAAATTAAAATTCAAAGAACAAAACACACAACAACTATGACAGCAAAGGACACAAAAAAAAAAAAAAAAAAAAAAAAAAAAAAAAAAAAAAAACCTCCAACATGTGAAATAGTTCAGCAGCAAGCCATTAGTAATAAACAAGCCAGACAATAGCTGAAGTTTATTGCTTCGTTGTCCCAATAATATTACAAATATCAAATAAAGCTTTAATATCTATATACGATATCACAGACACATCCACAGATCCATTTTTCCTTGCACAACTTCCTTACGACATGATACAATTTTACACATACACTCAGCTTCTGCTCTTGCATTTCTCCATAGCTCTTGGAGCTGAAAGTTTTGGTTTTCATTTCAATATTAGCAGCTAGTAATTATTAATAATCCCATTTTGCGTATGCATATATATTACAAGTATAACTTTGTTAATAATATTGCAAAAAAAGCATAAAATTTATTTTGTAAAAGATGGATATTGTCATTTATTATTAGGTATATACTTAGTATCGGTGAAATTTTATAGTGATGCTTCGTAACCATGATTTTTGAACAAAAAGAGACTAGATTGATGTGGCATTTACTTATTTGATTACAAAATACACTTAGAGATTCACATGTTTTTATTATACTTAAATAATTGACACATTATTTTAGTCTAACTTTTTTTTTTGGACAAAAAATTCTTGTAATTTGGAATTTGTCATTTTGTTTTTACCTATTGCATCAAGAGGATGTATTAATGTCCTAATAATGAAACAATATATCTAATCAAGTTGAACAAATTAATTTATGAAGATGACCTAGTGGAGTGTGTAAAATATTTGATATTTAATACATACCAAGTCCAATCGCTTCGGATCCTTTCATTATTCTCAAGCGCTTGCATGAGTCAACAAACATCCTGCATAAATCCCAAAGTAAATTTTAATTACATGTACTCTTATAAATTATTATGAATATCCTATTAGTCTAACCAACTTTTCGCTTTTAACCCATTTAAATGACATAAAGATGTCCTTGTAAAAAAGACATGTACTATGTTGCAGAGTTATGCATCTTCTTCATATATTAGTAATTAAATACTTTAATCCCCTCCAAGTTGTTTCATGATCACTATATATATATATATATATATATATATATATCTATTTAGTAGCTAGTTTAGGGTTTTTAAAGAGAATAAATAATTAATAATATTCAAAAGAAATTATATTTATAACTTACTCCCATGGAACATCACCGACTAGCATCCAATCTCCATCCTTGTCTTCATAGGTTGGCACATACTCAGAGCTGTTCAGAAGATCCATCAACTTTCTCTCATTCATGAAGTCTATCATTCCTTGGGATCCATAATTGCCTTCAATTAACAAACCAATTTATTGTTATTATAAAAATATTTGGCTAATTACACTCAACAAGTACATATATATACTTATTGTTCAAACAATGAGGTAATGATTTTTTATTAATTACTCTCCCATGAGTGTTAATTATTAATTCCTGCTATCAGGATAGCTATAGTTTCTCAAGATCTAAAAAAGACATATATATATATATATATATATATATACATGCACATGATTCCTAAAACTTTAATTATATGTTATTATTATGCATGTGGTTTTTAGCAATTTCCTTTAGTTCTCATGATTCATGTAATTATATATCTTTTCTGCTTTTGGTTAATTTAACTTGTAGTACAATATTGTCTGTTTCTACTATCATAACCTATAAATAAACTAAAGGATTTAATTCTGTAATATTCCTAACAAAACATGGCACAGACATAAAATTATATTCCAATAAATATAATTAAAAATTACTGAAAGAAGGAAAAAACATAAATTATCACTACTTTCCTAATATAGAACCTTCCTATATTATTTCTAATTTTTTTTTTCCCAAACCCCACTAGTCGGTACTACCTCTAATAATCATATTTTTAAATGAATCACAACAAACATGAAAAATTAACTGAGTACTTGCCCATGGTAAATGAACTAACCACCATGAGGCCTTGTGTTTTTTTTTTTTTTAAATTTATTTATGTTCCCTCTCTAGCTAGTACTTTTTTTTTTTTTTGCTAGTATTTCTGATCTAGCTAGTACTTGAATTTTTTTTGTTAATTAGTGAAAATATTCCTTATTAGTAATTAATTAATTAATAGATTACCCATGGTAAAGGAACTGAACATCTTGGCCAAAGCATCAGAGAGCTCTTGGTAGCTCTTGTACATCTTCAGATCAACCTTGCGCAGATACGGCGCGCCGTCCATGCACACCTTCACAAACGCCGCCGCAACGGTTGCGCCGCTAATTATAGATTTCTGATTATCGGAGCCGCTAATCTCCTGTTCAGCTGTGTTGATTTTCTGAGCCATTATGTTCTTCCTGTAGGATCTCACTGGTGGCCAACCCACAACTTGTGCCCTATGTTTCAACATAAAAATAATAATAATTAAATATATATATATATATATATGTAAAACTTGAACTTTAATTTGTCCATGTTGATATTGTAATTGTAAAAAGATAATCGTCTTTTAGAAATTAAATTAAATAAAATAAAATAAACCCTAATTTGTAAATATGTTATAAGTATGTATATAGCTAGTACTGTTGCTGTACTAAAAAGGCAAAAGTTTGAAGAGAGAGATCAGTATAAGCTATAGCTATAGGATGTGGAAAAGAAGCATGACTTTTTTGAACCAAAAAGATGAAGAATATTAACATGTCCCCAACCCCAACGAGCTAGAACTAATCAAAACATGCATATACATTTATAAATTATATTTGTTCATAATAAAAGTAGTGTCATATATATATATATATATATATATACATATATTAATTATTGATGTAGGAGATAAGGCCTATCACAAAGAGTAAGTGGGTGTGTCAGATACATATATATACCAACACTGAACCAAAAAAATAAAATAAAAACCATCTTAATTGAAAAAAAAAAATTTAAAAGCAAAAACAAAAATTATTACTTGGCGGGTGGTTTAGCTGGATCTTTGTTGCAGGGAAGGGTTTTGTCTTTGTTGCTAGGAACCACAGTAGTGTTGGTATTCTTGATTATGCTCTGATCATGATGATCAGCTTCTTTGGCATGATGATGAAGATTGAGCTTGAGATCAACGGTCTCAGAGAAGCCTCTCTTCCCAGTAGTGGACTTGACACAGCCACCAGGCAAGCCCAGGCAAAGCTCGGTCTCTTTCAAGTTCAAATCTCTCTCGTTCACACTTAGCATATTAGTAGTAGTAGTAGTGGTACTCGTCATCATAATATCACTCTCTCAACACAATGCAAACACCTCTAATTCACACTTCTCTCTCAATATATATGTATATATAGATATATTCAAAACCCTTTTCTTTTTTCTTTTTTTCTCTCTCTCTAAATATTTTTCTTTCTCTTCTTCTTCTTCTTCTTCTCTCTCTCTAAATTTTTTTCTTTCTCTTTTTCTTCTTCTTCTTCTCTCTCTCTCTCTCTCTCTCTCTCTCGTTCTATTATTATGTTGGGTTTGAGCAAGGGAGAGATAATGATATCCCCACCCAATAATATAACCCTCTTGTGGACGTTTGTGTGTGTGTGTGAGTGAGTGCATGTGTATGTCATATCGAGTTTCTGGTCAAATGAGATGTGGACACGTGGAGGGGTTTTGGTGCGTCTGATCTCTTGGTGGGGTTTGGGTACAACTTGATCTATGATGATCATGATCAATGATGATGATGATGATGATGATGATGATCATTTGTTGTAGATTTGAAGGATGTGGTTGGCATGGTTTTCACCACTATATACCACCTTTGGCTAACAGTCAGCCATCACATTTATGGCTCAGGTCAGGGTCTAATCATTAAACTTATAATTACCTGTTTAATCACGCTAAAAAATAAAAATCACGTAGGATAATATGGGATTATTTAGTATATATAGGGCAATATTGTTTGGATAATATTATGGTTTGTAACGACGTGTTGATATATATATATAAGTTATAGTTTTCAGAATGCGACGTATCAATTTTAATTTAGTGCTTGTAATCAGATAAAGTCATGACATATCCTATGTATTATACAAGATTAACCCTTATGTCATCCCAACAATATTGACAATGAAATTTGTTTATACCTCTTCAAACGAAAATGAATTATTTTTTAGTATATTATAGTTGTCTGAGTACGTTGTACGATCTCAAGAAAGAAGAAAAAACATATGTTGATAAAGATGTCATTGCAAAAAATAAAAATAAAAAATTGAATTTTTAATGTAGTAATATTTGATAAAAAAAATTGTGATTAATTAAGAGTTTATTTGGTATTTGGCCCTTTTTTTGGTCCATGTTTTAAGGAAGTAGTCAAATTTTTCAAAAATTAAATTATTAACCACTCATACATAAGAGAACTAATGGCATAAAAGTAAATGTACATCATCATGTAATTAAGAAAATGACTAATTTCTTAATTAATCCAAACATTGAGTATTTTCTTCAAACATCGAAGAAAATGGCTATTTATTCAATTATCTCTTAATTAAATAGTATTTTTAGTCACAATTTGTTACACCTCTCACTACTATATTTTTAGTCATGAAAAGTCTTTTAATCATATAATTTGTTGTGAATGAAACTACATTTTAAATTAAGAAAATTGAATTTTTTTCTAATAAAATTTTTAACCGAGGATTTTTGGTTGGCGGGAAATCTCAAAATTTTAACTTTTATTCACAATATTACTGCATTAGTTGTGACTAAAATTTGAGTTCAATAATATTCAAATTTATTAGTTGTGATCAGATAATTAAACAATCGCGTACGTGGTCTACTAAACAGATTTATAATATTGTGATTTTTAAGTCTAAAATATATAAGGTTCAAACACGCGATAATAAAACAGAATAAATCTGAACCTCAAAGCCTTGTATGATACCGTGCTAGTTTATCAATTCTCGTAAAAATTTATGAACACAAACATTAAAAGTATGCTCTAATAGTTTGAACATATTTTTATATATTGTTCTACTTTTTTTTTTTTTTTTGGAATACGTATCACAACTAGGTTGATCACATTTGATCTTGTAGTAGCTTACAACTTAGTAATTAATTCTCCACTATTGGTTCCTCTTCATGACCCAATATTATATCTACTAAAGACCGAAAATAGTACGAAGTAATTTCAACCATCTCCGAAAAAAGATAAATTATACAATCAAATAAACAAAATAAAAAAAAAAAAAAACATAATCGTCCGACACCTTTAAAAAAATAAAGACAAAACTTACATCTTGTAAGGATGTCGGCCTCGTTAAAAACCTTGTACGTAAATCCAAAGGGAAAATCATACATGGAAAAAAGAATACTCGTGTCTTCTATGAAAGATAAAAATGTCTGACTAAAGCCATACACTACTTAGATCTACAATAAGGGAGAGAACTCGTATCTTTTTTACCATATCTCTTTGACGAATTATGGATAGAGAAACCACCAGTTATATATAATTATTCTCCTTAAGAGATTCTAAAGCCAATTTTATCAACTGCACCATTCCCAATTTCGTAATTTATATAGCACGAAGGAGCTCTAATTATTGAAAATATTCACCACATATAATGGGAGTCGCATTCAATCCAACGGTTTTTTTCAACCGAATTTCGTAACCTTTTTCCATGGCTATGATAAAATCCATAAGTTTCGCTTCAAATGCAAATCGATTCGGAGAGGACAAACAACAGATCCTTTAACAAACCTTCACAACTAGAAATATTCGGTGCTCCTAAAGCTGAACTATTTGTATTTACTTTAATCCAATCCAAGTCCGTAGGAGGTCGGCGGGAACCAATGAACCAGAATGATGTTTCGGGAGATATATTTTTCTACTATCTTGAGGGTCCATTTTGCTTATATAGCTTTGACTTCTACATACGGTAGAAGAAGAGAAATAATATTTGCAATTTTTCAATAAGTTTTTTACACTATATTTAAACAAATTAAATAATGAATATAAAAATGATACTTATAAATAATAAAGGTATTAATTATATTATATTTATAGTGAATTTTTAAAACATCAGTACATTTTTCAAAGTTTTCTCAAAATAATCTTTTAGAGAGGTCACATTTTGAGACTTTAACTGGAAACTCTTTAATTTACAAAGTTAAATCATTTAAAAATAGTAACCAAATTGTTTGAAATAATTTCGAGCCCAGGAAGCCAAAACCTTGCTACTAAAAAGGCATACCAGACAGACATTATATATATGTAATAAGGGCTTGTTTAGTTTATACTTTATAACATGTACAAACATACTTTACTTTTTAATCACAATAAAAATTGTGACTATAAGTGAAATTTTTGTGACTAAAAATTAAAATTTTAAGATTCGAAATGACCAAAAGGCCTGTACGGACTAAAAGTTATAGTTATAAAAAATTTCAGTTTTTATGACTAAAAGTACTTTAAGGGTGGTGTGTTTAGTTAGTTGGATTGAGAGTATTGGAATGATAGAGAGTGTGAATGATGGAAGTAATTATAATAATTTTTCAAGTTGTTTAGTTAGAATGAATGAGATATGAGTGGATTAAGAGTAATTATTTGTATAATAATTATATTATCTATTTTATTATTTATTATTAATTATTTTAAAAGATCAAATAAAATTTTTGCTAATTGAAGAAGAGGGGAGAAGTTGCATCCTTCCGCTGGAAAGATATAATTTGGTGGGTCAGGATGGATATGCTCTCCCTTTCTCTCTTCCTCCTAACCAAACAAGTGAATCCAACATCTCTTTCTCATCTCTTTCATCCCCTCACCTCTTTATTCACTCTATCAACCACATCCTTAGTAATTTCATAACTAAAAAAATCATATGACTAATGGTTGTAATAAGTTTCGAGTAAGTACCATCTAGTTACACTTTTTTTTGGTTGTCGTAATATTGATAGTGACTAGATGTATCGAAGTACCGTAATCCCAAAAATAAATTTGAATATATATTGATTTGGATGTAATAATTTGATAAGATAGGCTCTGATCATATATATATTCTTTTTCATTTTTAATCCTAGTATATAGATGTTTTTCCTCCTTTTTCTATCATGAATACAATTAATCAAACGAAAAAATAAAAATAAAAAATGATTTTAGTTCACTTTTTGTAAATAATTTAGAGAAAATGCCCAAAATATATAATTAATCTGTTTTGTATTTACACATATACAAAACATTTTTTTCTTTAAAATTAAATATACATTTTTTAGCTTCCAAAATCATGAAAATGAAAATGGACCACCACAACGAAAACGTTCCCTTAAATGCATCTATACAAATAGAATAATTATTTGTTCTTAAATCTTCAAAGACCTATACATATTGCACGTATCTATCATATATATACAATCTAATTAATACACCACTATATCTACTTATCTAGGCCCTTAGTTAGCTAGCCATAGCCATATATGACAATAGCCAAATAGAGATATATAATGGTCCATACTTTTATTATTTAACATGTATATGGTTAAGCCTCTAAAATTTATTTCCACCTCAAGTCATAAAGTGAACTCATAAAATCAATGATATGAGTAAATTAGAAGTGAAGACTTGTGTTATATATATATATATATATATGACCGAATTGCATATAATCGGTGAAGCACATGGGCATGGCAGTGTTTCATCCATTGAGTAGTTTTGTCAAATGTGCAGTCAATTAAGTTACGATAATAATACTTGCCTTCCCAAAAAAAAAACGTTAGAAAAATTATACATGTATATATAAATTTATTTTTTCATATATATAGTATCATGAATATGTTACATATGTATACATAAAAATATGCAGTAGTCTGTCTGTCTCATATCTCGGCTCATTTGGATTATAGCTATTAGATACATATAGCCGTGAGTGATATATGCTACAGATTATGGATCTCCCAGTTGACCTTATCACCAAAACGCCAAAAATGAACAAAGAAAGAAAGAAATTTAAAAAAAGAAAGAAAGAAAGATTTCTACTTATAGATTGCAATAGTTTGTAACAATCATTCAAGAATATATATATATATATATATATATATATATATATATATATATATATACTTACCATATTGTCGGTGAGTCATATATATCTATCCTTTCATACATTACCATTTGTAATGATTGATTTAACACACGGATAATAAAAAATGGCAGTAATTTTGTAGCATCATTGTCAAGGTCAATTTCAAGATGTCATTTTTACATTAAATTCCCACAATCTCATTACATATACTATCAGACCACAAAAAAAAAAAAAAAAAATTGAAATATATATACATATATTAAGCAAAATATTGTATAGAGACGCATAGTTATAGATTTAACTATTTATATTTAATGTGTTGCAGAATAATCATGTTCCTTTCATCCGCCTTTCCCTTTCAATAAATTTAATTTATTCCCTTCAGTGTCGGAGGACCATATGATCATCATCAAGCACGATTAATCCACTTTCAGTACGGTACGTTTTGAAATTAAATGGTGCGTAACAATTTTTAATATAATATTATACATATATATATAATTAATATAGATATAGATGTCACTCTTCTGGGAACCTTCTTATATTAATATATATATATATGTGTGTGTGACTCATAGCACATGAACCAAATAATACGCACCATGCATATAATTATATATTGAATATAGCGCATACTATATAACAGGGTTTTAACTTTTTATGTTTTAAACTAAATTTTCTATTGTTATTAGTGATATATCAAAACATATTAATTGATGACAACTTTCCTTTTGGTCCAAAGAATGAGAATTCCCCTATGAACCTTTGGTTTGTATTATATTATGTTATATAACTCCTTAACTTTTGGAGACGATTAGTACAATTTAGCTTAAATATGTAACTCTATTAGTAATTAGCTGGTATGGAAGATATTTTTGATCCATGGTTCTTAAAGAAAGTTAATTAATGTTTTTGGAAAGCCAACAAGCCAAAATCCTTTCTTCTTTTTTTTTCTTTTTTTTTTTTTTTGGTTAGATTTGTGAAAGTGAGGGCCAAATTGTGATGTTTTAAAATGCCGGGCTACACTAGAAAAAAGTACAAAGTTAAGTAGTGACTATTTGAATTTTGAGCCCATTTCTTTTGTGTTTGCTCAAACAAAGTTTAAGCATGGAATCCGAGGTTCGAACTAGCTAGTTGGTGACATGATATGTAAGAAACGTGAATAATTAGCTTGTACTATTGAGAGAATCTAGTATAATGTCTTTTATAATTATTTTTTTCTTTTTCATATTTCATTATGATTATTTGGAGCTATATATATATTGAAGAACAATAAATTCTTTCCCTATCTTGGGAACAAGATTGGAGTTGTGATTTTGGATTTTCTTCTAGATTCATGCATATTTGATGATGTTCAATTTTGTGACCGCGTGCAAGCCCTTATTGGCCTTTATTGAGGTCTAGCTAGAGTAGGGGTGTTAATAAAATTGCTTGAACAAAGAAAATTGGTTGAATTGAAAAGAGAAAATAAAAAAACTAATGGAAGATCAAACTGATTATTACCTACCAAACAGTTTAGTTAAGTTGAAATGAAATTTAACTAAACTGGTTTGGTTCGCTTTCGTCGTTTATACTTTAATATTTATTTAGCCACCATTGTAGATATGAATTTTGAGATTATTCAATCTAGGGTTTCTAATTTTTCTCGTAAAACTCTCTAGTTGGGGCAAAAAAGCAAATTGAAAATCAAACTGATCATTGCCTATTAAATAGTTTAGTTGATCAGTTGAAATGAATTTAACTAAGCTCGTTCATTTTGGTTTAGTTTGTATTTTCAACATTGCAAAAAAAAAAAAAACTAAACCAAACTAAATTTTTGTCATCTGTACAATTTGATATTTATTTGGCTACCAATGTAGACATGAATTTCGAAATTTTTCATCTAGGGTTTCCCGTTTTCCTCGTAAAACTCTCTAATCACGTATATATTTAGTCGTAGATGTGTTTAGACAATCAATTTGACCCTTCGATGTGTTTAAGTACAATTGATTGAACCCTAAATTCGACCATGATTCACATTCCTTTACAATTTAATAGGCCTCTAATTCTCTCTAATATATCATACATTTGAAGTGGTGTATCCAAAATGCAAGACAAGCCCCAATTAGATTTTAAAAAAAATTAAACCAAAACAATTGCAAATGCTTTAGTTTAGACCATTAAAGTGATCGTATGTAGTTCTTGATTTGTATTTTACTCAAAACAATTGGTTTCATTGCGTTGAACAGTCATAATTATGACTTGTTTGGAAAAACTATCCAATTGAGTAATTTGAAATGGTTATTGACTTTTCGAATTTTAAGGTGGTATAAATTGTTGAGATTTAAGGATATCGCATTAGAATTAGGAAAGTTGAAAAAAATAGAATGGAAACATTTGGACGGGAAAAACAAACAAGGGGGGTTAATTAAAGAAACTTTCATTTACCATATAAGAACATTTTCATGCGTTAATTTTTCATATCGATAATATTGTACTTTGGTAGAATAGAAAAAAAAAATGAAGAGAGGAGAAATGATAAGATAAAGAATAATTTTGGATGAGTTTTAATATGTTATATGGTTTTGTATGATGGATTTAAAGAATGAGTAGATTTTTGAGGAGATTATAGTTCTAACAAAGTTTAAATCGTTACAGATCGGAGAATTATGAGATAGAGTGAACTAATCAATCAAAATATTACATAAATTTATTTTATTGCCATTGAGGTCACTATAATATATATATTTTTCTTATCTTTCACATCTTCGAACCAAACAAAATGGTGAATTTTTACTTATTTTTTCAATTCTTTGTACCAAACATTATAAGGGAAATGTCATCATCCTCTATATATGTTTTTCTCTACCTAATAAGTAGGACATCTTTCCACCTATTTTTATCTCTTCTTACCAAATATACTCTGAGATTATTATATTTATACCAAAATTTGTAGATATTTACAAATCTATTCTAAGAATTAGGATTTATACAAATCTATATTTTGAAGTTTAAAATTACTAATAAGGGCATGAAAAAATGGATATCCGTTTTTAGAATATGAGCCAAATATAAGATTTGACCTGGTTAGCATAAAACAAAAATCATTTAATGAGAAGTTGAGAACAGATAAAAAAAATAAAAAATATATATATATAAAAAAGCCTCAATTTTTTCATTTGAATTCCACAAATTTTCTTTTATGTGTTTGCTTGTTCATAGCATTGCTCAAATCTACCGAATTGGTATTATTTCTCTGAGTTATAATTATTGTAATATATTTAAAGAATAAAATATTTCATCTAGAATTAGAAAAACAAGTACTATAAGATAATATGTTTTATTAATGAGGAAATATAATATTTCTAATTGTTCTTCTATGCATCTTTTTTATTTGATTTTCTGATAATTATTATATTCCTGTGAAAATAATTTTGTTCATTAGGTTGACTATGGGAAATTAGGGGTAATAATCTATTTCTGATGAAAACCTTTTTTTTTTTATGTTGGCTGATTGTATAATATATAAAGAAATACATTATTTCTAGGGAAAAAAATTATTTCGTACAGAATATTATCTTTTAAATGACAATATATTATTTCTGAGCCGTGTTTTGGGTTATTTGTTTATTTGAGAATTAAGCATTATTATTAGAATAATCTGATTCTTCGTGGTAGATCGACTTAAGGGAAATTATAAGCGATATTTATTAATCTATTAGTATGAAGTTTATTTGTTTCATTATCAATTTAAACCCAAAACCCTTAAAAAATCCTTACAAAATCAAATAAGGAAATGATTTTTTTTCTTTGTCTAAATAGAGAGAAATTGACTATGCAAACCGGATATCCAATTCAAGGGCAAGATTGTAATAAAAAAAAATTGGAGGATTTAATTAAGGAAAGTTTGAATATTAATGATAATATCTGATTTTCTGAAATATTTTTTTAAATATTAGCCAAAAGAGCATAGATGTGTAATTTTTCCTAAATATATTAAGGTGTTTGGAATATTCAACATTTATTTTGGAACTATCCTCTCATTAATCACACCAAAGTGGTAATTGCTCTGACTAGTAAAATCTACATTCATGAACCACTACTCAAGAGACAAGTTAAGAGCAAAGAAATTCACCAACATTAATTGAGGTGGTTATCCTAAGGTGACAATATTGCAGACTTTTATTAGGAGCTATAAATATATATATATATATATATATATATATAATTTGCCCCTACAATACACATGATGAATATTGTGTCAAGTGATAGGAGTTTTCAAACTTTCCAACATCATTCATTCCTAAAAACCTTTTTAGGGCATGGTGGTGACTTAGAGACAGGTCACATCCCCATTGGAAGGAAACATCCCCAATCTTAGCTGTGCCCTTGCCCTGTCAACGTCCCTCAACCTCTACTCTTTGTTTTTCCTCTCTCTCTCTCCATAATATATATATATATATATATATATAAAATATTATATATAGTTTTTATTCAGTATAACTGATATACTGATCCGTTTTAAAATAAAAAATAATTATAATATATTTAATATATTTTGTTACAATAATTTATTTTTATATTATTTTATCTTTTCAATTTATTATTTTGGGATATAAATAAAATTAGTGTACTAAATAAAAAATCATATATATATACATATAAATCTTCACCTTTCTCTCATCATAATTATCCCCAATATAATATATATATATATATATATATATTTATGTCATGACTCCTTCCTAGCCACATATTCTCATCAAACAAACATAAAAATATAAATGTATGTGAGCTAGTGTGTATATTTATATGTGTATGTATATAACAGTACCCTAAAGGACTGCTTGAACAAAACATGCCATTTTCAATCTTCTCGGGCTTGTTGGGACCCACTCTCATATAAGAATACAAGAAACCAATTTTTTGCTTTGAAATCCCAAACACGTCCCTATTAAAAAAATACAAAGATGAATACTATTATTTTCTTTTGCTTTTTATTCTCAGATAAAGCTCGGCAAAATCATCTAGTCTTTTCCTTATTAATTATATTAATAATTTCCAGTAACTACCTAGCTGTGGCGGGCGTTTAGGGTGGTCCTAAATTTTATTAATGCTGCTTATTAGTTGTGGTCAAGTGGTCAAACCAAGGCACATGATTGTTAGTTTTAGGCCAACTCTATTACCTTTACCTAGTGGTAATGGAAGCTTTTAAATCCCCACCCACTTATCTGTTTTATTAGTATAAGATCATAAAAGAAAACCCTACCATAGCTAGCACTTTTGATTATTACTGATTTTTTTTAATTATTAAACTAAAAAGGAGCTTCTAAAGTAATATCAGTGATAATAATCACAAAGTTAATTAAAATACTATACAAAAAAAGTTAAAACAATATATGTTCACACACACACACACACTCTACTATTTTCTAAAAGTATGTGCCCTTTTTATTCTTGAACTTCCTTGAATAATTGGGCAAAATTCATAGTTAGTCACTCCTAATTAGACTTTTCCAAAGTAGGCATATATTTACATGATATCACATTGGTCCAACCTTACATAATAAATTAATCACAAAAAGTAATCAATTAGCAGCTTTAGTGACCTATATATATATATATTATGATAATGAACTATTCAAGAATCTTGGCCACAATAATAATATTCTAAATGTTTGTGGAATTAGGGACAATGGGATGCCAAGGTGGGGACAGACCAGAGCAGTTTCTTGGTGGGAATGTTTAGTTTAAAATTTTTGCCTAAAACCAGCCAGCCTCTTTGCTCTCTAACTTACGCGGTTTCTAAATATTAAATTATAATTATTTTTAACCAAATTTTCTTCTGAAGCATCAATTGGTTCAAAAAGATATATATTCTCAAGTCAATCAATTTATTTAATTCTCTTTAATTTGTTGTTTGTTTATATGGCTTTGAAAGGGCGATGTCATTCATAACGAGTTGTTATATATATAATCTTAAGTCTTAACTTATAATAGTAATATTGACTCTATTTTACTGAAACCAAAGAGGATACTTAGTGATTTGGTAGTGGGTGACAAAATCCCCTATACTCTTTTGAGAAAGATTATATGGGTAATAAATCCTTGGTTAAGTTAACCAAAAGATTATAAAACTCTTCTCTCCATATCTTCTAGTTGCTATATATATAGAGAGAGAGAGAGAGAGAGACTATGGTCTTTGTTTTTGTTTGTTTGCTTGTTTCTTTTTTATATTTTTTTCATTTTAAGTTAAAGGAGTGACAATTGGTTGGCCAACTTTGTGGAAACAAGCCAAACTACGTATAACAAGATTTGGAAAAGGCATGAAAAAACCATTTTACTTTTTTAAGGCCAAAAAATAATATATCCTTGTCAAAGGATATTTCATGAACATGCAAAAGTGATACATATCAATATTTTCTTAAAGATCTTCTCGTGACTTTGAGTTAGTTCTAAACCCTATATATATATATATATATATATATAAGATCACTATTGTGAAGAAGATAATTAATCAAGTAAAATCTTTAAAGAGAACTACTCATATGACTTGTATAGATTATATCTGAAATATTATCCCTGTACTTTCGTGCTTATGTTCCCACTTTCGCATGCATATATACAAATCTATACGCGTTTCGAAACAATTACTACAAAAAGGAAAACAAGTGTCTTCAATTAAAAAGAGGACAAGGCTAAAGATATTAAGTGGCCTATTAAGATTTTTCTACCAAATAACTTGGTTTTAAAGTTGTCAAATATTAATTAGTGTATATATGCGCACAACTCTCCATCAAACACATTTACCAGTCAAAAATTTTGTAGATGATTTGAAATGTTTATCAATTTCCTTAAATTAAAAGTCATTTTATTCATAATTTGTCCTTTAAAATAAAAGTATGTCTATGTTTCTAAACCATTGCTACAAAATTGACTTTATTTAGACATAGCAAGTCGCATAACTTGTGACTTTTTTTTTTAATTTGATATAACTAAAAATTTTATAAGTAGTAACTTTAGAATATATAAACTCATTTTCTATGATTAAAATACTTCTAGTCACAAAAAATTTCACGACTAATACATTCTTATGACTAAAATTACAATAGGGACATATTGTAATGGATTAAAAGTATATTTATAAGGGGAATTTCTCTGAGTTTTTTTTTTTTTTTTGAAATAATTTTAGATCGTGAGAATTGCTTTTTAAGATATGAGGTTCACTGAAAAATTAAATCTGAATTGCATCAATAATAATATTTTTCACCAAGAGAATTTTTCCAATTATAAGTTATACTTACGTTTGAATGTCCACTTTCTAGTACCAATAGTATTTTCAGTGCTCATACTTTATTTACACACAAAGACGCGTACTCATATCATATTGATATACATAGGATTATAAAAACTTCTTGAACCCCAATACTATTTGACAAATATTTTATAAGTACTTTCAATTTAATATAGAATATGATTTTCTATGAAGCTCTCTTAAAAAAAATTTAAAAAAAAAAGCATACTTATACCAGAATTTGGCAACTACTATAAATATTATTAACATTTTTGTTTTATAACTACCATTTTTGGATATTATTAAGGTATTTACAAATATAGTGTCGAAATACTTATTGAAAGCTCTTACTTCTCTTCTTTAATTAGTTAAAAGAAGAAGTCAAAAACTCTGTAAAATGACCCTACGCCTAAAGACACATTGAGAAGTCTGTAAATCCTTTGAGCTCTTGTGTTACCATTGCATGTGCTAACTTAGCTGTGTACGTACGTACTAGAGAAGTGGGTATTTGTGAGATAGGAATCGAGATTTTGAGCCTATAATATATGGCCGTTATTGGCTGTGCTATATACAGGCTCTTGTATATATTGGAATTGGATACTCCTTATATATATAGCCATGTACAAACAATTCTCTTCAATTTAATATATGTCTCACTTAAATTAGCCCATCTACAGTAGCTTGGGCCAATCTTTTGTTACAGCTTTCATGACCCATTTGTCCTTGCCGATTATAATTCTGGAGGGATTTTGAGGATTAATGTCCTTTTTTAATACATTAGTAACTTATGCTTCGTTTATGTGGTTTTTTTTTTAATTTTTAATTTTATTTTTAGAAATAAAAAATACAATACTTAAAGTATAAACTATTAAGTGACACTAATTAAATTTTTTTTTTATAATTCCCTTTTTTACTTATATCATAATATAATAATCTTACATGCTAATGGTAATAATCATGTACAAAGACGTGTTTTTCATAACCTATTTTCACGAAACAAACTAATAATAATAAATATTAATGATATAGCAATGTACTTTTCGACTCAAGCCAGCATTAGCTTGAACGAGGTAAATTGTGCAAGTACAATTTTCTAACAATCATATTTTACTTCTACTTTGACAGTCATTCAAAGTACTAACTTGACTATAGTTACAATTTTTTTTTTTTGTGGAAACTGTAGTTACATTTAAAACTATGACTTTGCACTTACTAAAAAAAAAAAAAAAAAAACTTGCTGACTTTGGAGAGAGTGGCATTGCTTTGTGCTAAACTACTCGAAACAACAGCGATCGAATAAACATAACGAAGATGCCACTTTTAGATAGTTATCTCACACATATTACAACTATAAAAATAGAGAAATTATAGTGAATACCCAATTTTTAAAACTTAATGTAAGTTATTACCCAATCTTTTGAAAAATGTAACCAATTATCCAAAAGATGTAATTACTTACACAGTGATAAGTGGTGGTAATTCACTTTGTTACCAAAAGCATGTGCAAGTAATTCACAAATTGACTAGAAACTCAATTACTTCAAAAGTTTGGGTATTTATTTTTATTGTTATATAAATTCTGGGTATTTGCCTACTTCACCCTAAAAATAGAGAAATTATAGTGAATACCCAATTTTTAAAACTTAATGTAAGTTATTACCCAATCTTTTGAAAAATGTAACCAATTATCCAAAAGATGTAATTACTTACACAGTGATAAGTGGTGGTAATTCACTTTGTTACCAAAAGCATGTGCAAGTAATTCACAAATTGACTAGAAACTCAATTACTTCAAAAGTTTGGGTATTTATTTTTATTGTTATATAAATTCTGGGTATTTGCCTACTTCACCCATAAAAATATATAAAGAGATTTTGGCGAAATTATTGCTTGATCATCATCATGTAAGCTTTTGTGTGTGCAAGTGTTTGTGGAATATTTGTTCCAGTTTTCCACAATATTAATTAGTCTTTTGTGTTATGTGGTGTACATTATACTTCTATTGACACAATTTGCTTGAAGTGCAAAATTGAAGTACCAATTGTAAGTGCAAGTGCAACAAGAATTAGACTTAATAAACCTTATAATTCCTGTTTCACTTTAACAATTATAATATAACCATGTTTTTTTTTTTTTTCCTTCCATCATGCATTTCACAACGTATAGTAAATTATAATGTCACACGGTTTGTAAAAAAGAAAAAAAAAATCCAAATTTCAAACACGCATTAATTAAAAAGCTCTCATAAATTTAACGGAACAATTTAGACAACCAGAAAAACCACCATTCTTGGACATTTCTTAGCGGACAAGATAACATTTACGCGGTGTTGCCAAATTTCTCTTAAATTTCTTGTTGCCATTTTACTAGACAAGCTTGTTATACGCATTTTTCGTCGATGTACACGCGTACAGCTATATTTAGGTTGAACATGAATTGTGACACCAAAATTGAACAAAGGATTCGAATTTCTGCTTTGTCTTATCATCTTCGCAGATTCCGTCCGGTGTGTGGGTCCCACAACCCTCCGCGGCCGGGCATGACATTAGTCAAATTCATAAATACCTATGAATGGTGTTGGCTTCGTCGACGTGGCCTTTTGTCTCAACACAACAACCACCCTTACTAATTTTTTTAAATTTTTTTTCTTTTGGCTTTTTTATTTTTTTAATTTTGAGTTTGGTTGGAATATTAAAATAAATTAATAAAAATTGGAAGGTGTTGCCATCAATGGGGGGGGTGATGAGCTAGCCTACCAACAAGAGCAGGGCAACAGAAGAGAAGATGATGATTTTGATCTCCCAGATATTATGGGCTGGGCCCACCAAATTCCATCTCACTCTCTCGTGTGGCTTCAGAGTTTTGGGCCCCACAACTTTTCCCATCTAACACCCTCATCGCCACCACACGTGTTAGCCTGCCTATGGTGCTCTCAAGCTTCGAGTTACGACCCGACCCGACCCGACCTAATCTGGAAGAGGATCAAACTTTTTCTAAGGCCAAATGATGATTTATTCCCATTGAACACTATTTCAATATTAGTTTATATTTATTTGAGTTCGTTTGGATAATAATCCGAATAAAAAAAAATTTAGTTTGTATCCTTTTACTATGGTATTAACATTCAGTTTAATTAGTCGCTCCATATATATATCCTTCTAATATATTGCAACAATATTAATCACTTGGAAATTTTAGCAAACACAACTTTTGATGAAATGGTTGTTGGGAAATTTAAAAGTTGATGGTTTTGACTAATTTACTTGACAGTTACCACTTTTGAAAAGTAACATCTTGTTTGCTTCTCAAATTTACTATATAAATGTACGTATTATATAGTAGCTGTTATAGAAATATCATTGTCTTTGTTTGTAAAAATCGCTTTTATTGAGTTCCCAAAAAGTTCCATGTCTAAGAACTTGTGCAAAAAAGTAGTTTGAAGACTGATCATGATATGGAACAAATTGCTATGTTAGATCTTTCATTTTAAGGAAACGAAGGTTTTTTTTATAAATTATTTTTCTTTTTGTTTCTTTGTTGTTTTCTGTTATTTGCAAATGGAAGGAATGAAGCTTTATAAGTAAATTAAGTTTACTTTGATCCAAATGTTAACTATATTGTATACAATTAATGCAAGATCAAGCAAGCAAGTTAAGATCACTAGCGTATAATATATATGCTCAAATCACAAGCTTTTTAGGTGTTAGAGGAAGATAAATATACATACTATATGATTTATCATAAGATGACAAACAAAACGTACCATTCAATGTGATCATATATTTGTGTATAATTGATCATTTCTATTGTATTCTTTTTTTTTTTTACTTTAAATCAAAATTAGGACGCGTTATACATGAAAAATTATGTCACTTTTAGCCATTTATGGAATTCAAAACCAACCTAACTGATAAACATCATCATAAATCCTTTATTCCTCAGGGCTTTTATATATATATGCATATGAAAAACAGCATAATGTGAGAGAGACACTGTGTGGCTGTAGTGGGGCTGTGTTTGTTTTGCAACACAAATGTGTTGGTTCGATATTATTGAAAGATATTGGAATGGAGGTGCAAAATGCACTAGGCCAAAAATATTGGACCTACCCAAGTGCACAAGTGGTCCTATAAGGCCAGAGATGATTGATCATACACAAAAACAATATCTTCAAAAAAAGAAAAAAAAAAAAAGGAGAGAGAGAGAGAGAGAAATTATAAAGATAGATTTATTGCATAAAGGAAAGCCCACGGATATAAAATGCAAATTAGAAAACTGACCCTCCTTATAAATTCTGACACAAGTATTTTGTCTTAGTGCCCTTGAGAGTTTAACCTTTTTGGGTGGCTCTAGAGGGACCACCAAAAACCAAAGCTCACTTGTATTTGTCCTTTTGTCTAAGGGTAGAGCCAAACAGTCCTCATTCCTTGATTCTTAAAAACCCTAGTACGCTAGTTAGTTTAATTTGAGGCTAATCCCATTATCCCAACACTAATCTTGAGAACAAATGCTGACCCAGATGCTTAATGTCGGTTTATTTAATTATTCCAAGGTTCTTTGGTTTGTTTTGCATTTAGGGATAAGAGTGGGTTTTATGGTCCTGAAAATAGGTGCATGGAATAGGGATAATTGGCACCGACTTTTGGTATAGTTGAGGCAAAAATCAAGAAATCCAGCCCTTTTACATCCTGTATAAGGGCCTCAATGTCTACATAATTTGAAGCCACAAACATGGCAAGTTTTGTTAATAATAGAATTTGAATAATATTGCATTTGCCTTTTTATGCTTACAAGTTCTATATACCAAAATTTGCTTTCATGAACAAAAAAAAAATGATGATGATGGTGGTGATTAAGAAGAACAAGAATATTTAGTCTTTTCCAACCCTAAAGAATATCTGCCTTTCTTTTCATGGACAAAAAAGGAAGAAAATAATGCAAGATATATTAAACCAAAGACACAAATTAGTATTTTTCCCTCTATGGAACAAGTTGAACCACCCAAAAAGAAAAAAGAAAAAAGAAAGAACAAATTGAGATATACTACATTAAAATTCACCATGGAAAAAGAAGAGATAAGAACAACACTATACAAGTAGAAAAAAAATCAAAATAAAATATATATCAAACTTTACTATCATACAATAATGTTCAGATTTTATCACCACCACACGTACTATAGTAATTACCCAAAAAAAAAAAATCCCCTTGGATACCAAAATAAATTTGAATCTTTGTACCAAGACATGACATTGTCAATAGTACTACTCGGTCAAAGATTGCCAACTATATATGCATGCAAAATTGTTGGTTTTTTTTTATATATTTTAGTTTTTGAGAATTAATATGAGAGAAACCAATGAGTCATTTCGTACTAAAACTTAGTTGTGCATCGCTATCTGTCCTCCTTTTGAGCTCATTTGGACTCAATCTTGCCAAGCTTCAAGTTCAAGCACCACAAGTGCAGACATCAAAGACTTAAATGTGTATATGTGTATCTATATGTGTATATTATTCTCTCTCTCTCTCTCTCTCTCTCTCTCTCTCTATATATATATATATTTTTTTTTTTTTTTCTGCTGGCTTTAATTAATTAGGTGGTCAAATGCCACAAATTCTAGCTAACTATGTGGATTTTATCAACGTTGCTTTCAAGTTTCAACATTGTTTGATAGGGTAATAATTACGAGACACCAAATGAGCCAACATTGGTGAAACAGATTGAACATTTCGTACGATAGGTTGTTGGAAGTCCTTTATGATGTAAAAGCTACTCTTTTTTTTTTCCCCAAAGCGCATAAAAGCTCAGAGAACGTCACACATCAATTGATCATTTACTTGTTTTGGAGTACTAAAACTGTGTTCCAGATTTTTTTTTTAATCCAAAAGTTGTGTTAAACTTTTGGCTTTTAAAAACGAAAAATATTCAAGTGTAATTAAAGGTTTAGTCGTTATCTTTATTTTTTAACTTATGTGATCTATTGTAACGACTTGAAATTATTTTTCACCGCTAAAGTCTCCTATGTGAAAATCTTTATTTAAAAACTAATAAAACTCTCTTTAAAAGAAAAAAAAATGACTATTAAATCCACATCTTAGATAATCTTGCTACAATAAAAAAAAAAAAACTTTTGATAGTCTTGTCATATTAAAAAAAATATTTTTTTCGTCCTAAAAAATTCAAAATTCAAATGGTGCCAACTAAACAACAAATTAAATAACGTTTAAATTGACAATTTAAATCATTTTTTTGACCTTTTCAATTTAAATGAAGCCATCTAAATTATTTGAGAAGCTATGCTCTTCTTTATCATTATTAATTAAATTTAAACGTTTTTGTTGCCTAAACCCTAATAATCAATCAAAAAATTTTCTTGCATCTTTGGTTGCATCACTTATATATAGTACTCTTGACTAAGTTTCTGTATCACTTAGAAGTGCTTCCTTCAAATCAAGGGTGGTTTAGGTATGTCTAATTGAATTCAAGATAATATTTTGAGTTTTGAAGAATGCCTTCTATATGCATGCACAACTATAATTTACAACTAAAGGTGTGTCCTCATGGTATATTCATTTGATTTCATTTTTAGTGTAAAAATATAGATAAAAATTAAAAGTACAACACAAAATAGGTATAAATTTGAAAGAACTGTTTTGTTAGTAGGTGTTCCTTCTCGGTGACAGAACACTTCCAAGGAACACAAGAAATAACTAAAACCGAGATGAGAAAAAATATGACGTGAATAGTAACTAAAAGTGCAGCAGATAAAGTAAATAGCACAAGAAAATTGGTTACGCATTTCGGCTTTCACCTACGTCTGCGTGGCCTTGCCCAGATGAAATGATCCACTAGAAAATCTCAAACGAGAATGCTCAGACTTATACAAGACTTCGAATCCCTCTCAATCTCTGTCGCCGTCTCCTCGTCACTCCTAGCAATATACCCTTGACGAGATCTCCTCGCCTTACAAACAAACCCTTAACGAGATCCCATCGTCTACAAATCACACATCCCCTGTAATCTTTTACCAATTTCTCATTACAAAATTCACTCAACCATATATACTCACCAGCACGGTTTATAGAACACTGTGTGAATACCACTCACCAAAGTGTAAACATAAACCCAGAAAAGCACTCAGCTCACTCACTCTCTCCAGATGACTTTCTTGTTTTTCTTCTTCGAATGATCAGATAATATGGATGGGGAAGATAACAAGATGACCAGAATAATCTCCAAAAGGAAAGACAATAAAGATGCAATAAAAACTTAGTAAAAGATGATTATTTTCGGATCAAAATAATCATCAATGTCAACAGCTAATATCTTCACGCATTCCAGCTCTGTGTTCGATCACTGCGAGATATATATGGTAACAAATCTTCCAGGTCAGTTTTTCACACACAGACTTGCCATATAAAGACTTCGTGTTCGAACTCCACGTGATATATAAGGAAATAAATCATCCGATCAGCCCATCACACACGGACTTGCCATATAAAGACTTCGTGTTCGAACTCCGCATGATACAAAAGGAAACACAATCAAGACAACCATCAGACTTGCCAAATATACATCAGGCGTCGCAACACCGTGTAAGGAAAGTTCTAAACTTATTTGGCAAGAGAATATCCTAAAATCACCAAGCATCCTTGTCTTTCTATTGAGAGAAAATCATATCATATCATGCATGGTCAACACCCATTAATATCGAATAATATATTCAGAATAATGAAATGAATCAATAATCCGACGAATGAAATCAATAAAATAAATCAAATTCGTCCAAGTTAACTAATCTTCACTTGCCAGAGATATATTCAGTGTTCGAATACTGCGTGCGACAGCCGCAAAAAAACACCCCAACTCATCCAAAAACCACAGCAATCTTCAAGATTAGACATAGGTAAAAAAATATCATCAATCAATGAAATGTGGTTTTATCAATTAAAATACCAATAATCAAAGCACTAACAAAATTAATAATATATCAAAAATAGTGACATTCTAAGGTAAATATGCCTCTTCAAAGGGTGGACTTCTAAATAGTAGCTCAAATTTCTAAAAATTAAAATATATTTATAATTCATAAGAAAATTTATTATCGTAACGAAATTCAAAATAGTTTTTGCATGGTAAATTTTATTACTATGTAGAAAATTTATTAGAGGCTATTATCTAGGAAAAAAATAGAGATAATTGAGTTATAAATAGCTATTTTCTGAATAGTGTTTAGCAAAAAGGTCAACGTTTCGATTAATTAAGAAATTAGTTATTTTCTTAACTACATGATGACGTGCATTTACTTTTATGTTATTAATTCTCTTATGTATTAGTGGTTAAGAACTTAATTTTTAGCCCTAGGGGGCGTAGCTCAAGCGATAAGTAGCTAATGTTTATAGATGCTCTGAGTTCGATTCCTAAGGATGTAGGAGAAAAAATAAAAATTAATTTGGGCCTTGGCCCACCCTCTTACCTTTTTTTGAAAAAATATATAACTTAATTTTTAGAAATTTTAGTCATTTTCTTGAAACATAGGTCAAGAAATGATCAAATACCAAATAGACCCGAAATTCTAAACAGTGCTGACTTTTTTTTAATCAAATTTTGAAAATAAATATTTATTTTAATTTCTCTTTTTTTTTTTTAATTTATTCAATTTCCTTTGATAATTATAACTTTATTTCCAATTTACCGATATTTGCATGAATTTTTCTCTCTTTGATATAACTACCTTCAACATTTTGTATAAAGTGAACTTTGGCTTATTACGTACGTTGGTTAATTTAGAGTACTATGACCTTTAAAGTAATGTTTCCAGTTCTTAATACTGTAGTAAGATTTCACTTTCTCTACAAACGTTACAATTATTATTCAGTTTTTTTTTACAGCTATATGTTAACAAAAATTTCGCAAGTGTAAACTAAAGATGTTTGCAATGTGGTATATAACTAGTGTGAATAGTAACACATAAAAAAAAAAAGAATTTTGAATATTTTTACAAGTATTTAGCTTGAATGTAGAATATCATAGGATATAAGCTTAAAATTAGGTTAATAGTAGCTTGCAAATAACATGTATAGCGATGGAAACTTTCAAGTTGAATGTGAACTAATTTCAGTTGTTTGATTTGTTATTCCACAAAGTTAAAATCACATAAGATGAGTTTTGTTAACTATATATGATGCGCTTAAATGCGCAGAACATATGTTATTTCTGAATATATATCCCAAATCAATTTTCCAATGAAAATCTAACAATTCATGCATAATACACACATGCATACATTATACATACATACATAAGCAACATATCATGCATGCAACAATAGACATTGTGATGATAATTGATTATCAACTTTTGGATGCGCACGGGTGGCTCAGGGGGTGTATATACATATATAATACACAAAATGTCTAAAAATTTAGGTGTTGGCACAGCTTAGAAAGAGTGATTATATATGTGTATATATAGAGACAAATGGACATGGTGGGACTCAATAAATGAGGCCATACACATATGCAAGGAGGCATTTCCATGTTATTGAAACCCTCAAAAGTCGCTATATATTCGAACCCTGTTTTATACTTGTTTTGCCAATAATTACTAAATTTTAATCCCACTATTGATCATCAAGATGGTAATTAAGAACGTCGATAAATATAACAATATAACTTCAACGAATTTTGTGGCATATATATAGGCTATAGAAATAAGAAGTCATGATACTTTACATTTTGAAATTGTTAAGGGGTTTTTTTTTTTTGGGTTCGGAATTAGATTTTGTCGTATTTACATATTGAGTAATAATGACACGGTTGGAAATGCCTTAAAATCTTTGAGTAAAATTATGGCTTGTATTTTTTGTGCTATAAGATGAAATACAAGTGCTAGAGAAGAATTTAAAAATTAGAAAAGAAAAAGATAAATTTTAACGCGTAAAAAGCATTCCCAAAAGGGGGTCTATATTTTTTTTTTCTTAATGAGAACTTCATATTCTATTAAAGGAAGTTAGTCAATGAATGTTATGTTAACCTTGTCCTTCAAGGAATTTATACAAGTTTCTGAAAAAAGAAACAAATAAGAGAGAGAAGAATTTATGCAAAAGCTATTAAACGATTAATGTTAGCAAATTGTAATAACAATAACTTTTTATAGAAAAGAATTTTTTATAAAAATAATTACTCTCGCATTTTATAGTGAAAAACTAGACAATCAAAGCTCATTTTCAAATGTCAAAATTTAGCATTATGATATACTTAATATTGTCAAATTTGACATCGAAAATAACATTAGATAGGAAAATAATTTTTCACTCAAATATCAAATTTTGACATGAATACTTTAATTGATGTTGTATTAGAGATGCTTTTAATAGCTGTAAAGAGTTTGCTTGAAAAAAAGTAGATAAATAAATCAAAAGCTTCCAAATTCCATTGATCATGGATCTTTATCCTTACCATATAAAGCAAAAAAAAAAAGCTCAATACAAATATAGAAAGAAACAAGAATAACAAGAAAGAACAAACACAATGAATCTAATTCTAATATATGGCAATTCTTCAGCAACACACTTGATCTATAAGAATATGGCAATGCATATCTTTAAGGGTTAACGAAAAGCCATTAACAAACCACTAATAACTATATGCATGCTAAAAGATCAAACTTCAATGACCCTATAGCGACAAAGGAGGTTTTTCTTTTCTTTTCTTTTTTTTTTAATTTTTCTAATTCCAACAGTTTAACTTATTCATCGATAAAACATAAGTAATAAATAAATAGATAAAATCTTATTTATTTATCCCTTAACCAATTGAAAGACTAATTACTACTCCAAGCTTAAAAATAAAAATAAAAAATAGCCAAAAAATAAAATGAAATCAAATACTAGTCAAGTAGTCACCCTCATAGAAATTGTCAAACAGTTATATATATATATATATATATATTTCTTTCTGTATATATTAGATTGAATTGCACGTCACTCATGATTGATTGATTTCTAACCAAAAATAAATAAATAAATATATCCATACCCAACACCCAAAAAAAAAAAATCTGAACTGAGGATTCAGGTTGGTTGACCATATGCACACATGGTCATGTACCCCACAATTCCTTATATTAATAAATAATATATACACACATTGAGTGTGGCACCAAATATTTTTAGTCCCCACATGACCATGCCTTGCCCATACCCAACACACCCTTGTGGGACCCACCCATACACATGGGCATGCTCCTGATGAGAACCAACGGCCCTGATCATCTCCCCCAGAGCCCCAGGAGAGATCTGGGCCGTCCAATCCCCCATAAAAAAAAAGTCTTTCCATATGGGCGGCTGAGCTTGTCCCATTCTTGTCCCCCTTTTGGTCCGGCAAGTCGCCTCAATCCTGCTGCTATTGCTACCGACACCTTACCTTGCCTTTGTCCATAATTCATGCACACAAAAAATTAAAATAATAATAATAATAATAACTCCAAATTCCCTTTCTTAATTTATCATAACCATACTGTATATCTATTATCTATGTATCTATGTTTATATATAACCATAAAATACAAACCTTGCATTCCCACCTTCCCAACACCAGCCCTTCAACAAAAAAAAGTTTCTTCATTTTCATTTTCAATTTATATACACACATCAAACAAACACAACTCAAGTCCAATAAATTAACCAAAGGAAACAAAAGTTTTGTGTTGAATGGAGATTAGTAGTGGAAACAACATGGGATCATATGAGAAGCTGGATCTGATGATCAACCTCAAGGCAACAGAGCTCAGGCTGGGATTGCCTGGCACACATGAAACCGATCATCATCATCATGATAATGATCATCAATCATCCTCAACTGATCACGCCGTGATGATCAATATCTCAAACAAGAAAAGACCATTGCCTTCATCAGATCACAAGATATCTGAGGCCCAACAACAGCAACAAGAAACTGCTCCTCCAGCCAAGTAATTATTTAATCCCTCTATAACACTTTTATATCTATACATACAAACATATACACATGTATATATATATATTAATATCTATATTTTTTTGTTGGCATGGCAGAGCTCAGATTGTGGGGTGGCCACCAGTGAGAGCCCACAGAAAGAACAGCCTAATGATGAGCCAGCAGATGATGAAGAAGAGCAGTACTGGTGGAGATTCAGAGGCAGAGATTTCAGGGATGTTTGTGAAAGTGAGCATGGATGGAGCTCCATATCTTAGGAAGATTGACCTTAGGGTTTACAATAACTACCCTCAGCTTTTGAAGGCTCTAGAGGGCATGTTCAAGTTCACTCTTGGTATGTATCTACATATTATTATATATGTATGTATATATATTGTTTTATTGGTATGTATTGGTGTTGTTGACATTTTTTGGAAATGTTTTTTTTTTTTGAAGGTGAGTATTCTGAGAGAGAAGGGTACAAAGGGTCTGAGTTTGTGCCAACTTATGAGGACAAAGATGGAGATTGGATGCTTGTTGGAGATGTTCCATGGGAGTAAGTTCTTCTCTAAAAATCCCAAACATATATATACTGAAGAAATTTTTTTTTTAATTTTTATTTTTTTTGGTTAAGGTTATACTGATGATTTTCATGGGTTGATTAATTTTGCAGTATGTTCATGTCATCATGCAAAAGAATGAGAATCATGAGGGAGTCAGAAGCAAGAGGTTTGGGCTGTGGTGTATGAGAAAAAACCCCCACAAAAAAAGAAAAGATGTTAAAAGCCCATGAGAATATGGGAAATTTGGGTCTTTTTTTTTTTTTGGGGAAAAGATCAAAATGTTTCACAGCTTCAGCTTGGGTTCTCGAAGAAGGAAGACAACAACAAAAAAAAAAAGTTTCTGATTAACATGTGTAGACCAAAAAAAAAAAATTGTTACAGCTTGTTTCTGTGAAAAAGAAAAGATGTGTTGTTTTGTTTGCACATGATTTGGTGGTGAAAATCATGGCCTTGTTTCTAAATGATCCAATCAAACAGATCATAGAAACTGCATGAGACATTTGACATAATGAGATTGTACAAAAGTAAGAGAGGGAATTAATTAGGAAGGGAAAAAAACTAGCTAGCTATATATCTATATCATCTTCTTTTTTTTTTTTCTTTTTTTTTTTTGTTTGTTGGTGCAAAGCTATATATAAAGATGATGTTTTTTTGTTTTCAAGTTTTGTGGATGTGTAATCAATGTTGTGAAATCGCAATTATACATACTTTATGGTTTTATAATTTTTACCTTTTTGTCTGGTTAAACTTGGAAACAAATTAAGACCTGGTAAAATGAATCTTGTGTCTATATTTGTATATTTATGAATAGCAAAATTAGCCTGATGTGATGTGTATGGATTGAGAAAGTTTAGCACTTTGCTACGGATTGATCAGAGGTCAAAATCTGAAGTCCAAGCCAACAACACTATCAAATCCCCACTTCATGTCGAAACATTCAAGATCTATTTGTTATTGATAGCAAAATCATGATTAAGGCCTAAGAAATGGTTATTAAGATGCTTTGTCTTGAGCTCCAAAAGGAAGAGAGAGAGACTCTAATTATTACAAATCGCCCTATATTTTCATATGGGTTGTATATGATATATTATATTTTTTCTTAACTAAAAATTATCAAGGTTCCTCATAGACTCAAAAAAATTATATCTACCTCGCACTTAATTAGAGGACTTATTAAAGGCCAACTTGGCATTTGACAAGAATATAAATTTTGTTGAAATAAATTGGTTTGCCAATGACTTTTGATCCTTCGATAGAAATATAAATGAATGATTATCCAAAACCTAAAGCAACAATTGATATGAGAATATCGTAGATCTAAAAGAATTAAATGAATGGAATTTAAAAAAAAAAAAAAAAAAAGGGGTCAAGTAGTCATTCAAAAAACTTGCAATTCTTCTTTCTAAAGAATAGGCACAAAATAATAAATAAAAGACTTTCTTTTTCTTTTAATTATAGTTTTACATTTATTTGACAGTTGATGAGTGACAAAAATCATGTGCATAAATTATAATTTTATTTAATTCGAGAATGTCATATTATTTTGGACAATTTCCAGTTATATTTTTGTTTCCCCTTCAATTTTTGTATTAGCCTTTGCCTCTCAAAGAAGGTGATGAAGGCGTTATCATGCACATTATGTTTAATAATAAAAAGACAAAAAAAAGTGTACGTAAAAGTTAAATCTTAATAGTAGTAAAATTGATATACTTTCTATATTGTTTGAGTTTTGGAATCTTCAGAGTTGTACAAAAGATTAATATCTTTTAACAGACCCTATACATAAGAGATTTATATATAGTCATCATGGTCAGGTCATGGACGAATATATATATATGCTATACATGTGCTTTGAGAATATTGCAATTTTGCTTTATAATCTGTGTGTATCCTAGTTGTACCATTATTAACTAGTTATTTTGAACTTTGGTACGTAGATGCTTTCATATAGTTAATATATACACAAGTTGGCATGTTAATGGCTGTCAACACCATTAAAACCTTAATTTTTTCCTGGAAAATCTTATGGAGAAGTGAGAAAATTTTTGGGAGTTTGTAAATATTTATTTGACTAATATTATATAAGTGAAAAAGGTAATGAATGGCTAACCCTACCCCCACACAAAGCAAATGGGTCTGACGACTATTTGTTCCTAAGCATACATAGGATTCAATTTAGATTTATTGATGTACTAAAAATTATAATTTAATCTATCCACTGCTTTTATTTCTCCTGGCTTGCAATATATTTTACCCTACTTTATCTAGTGACAGAAAATATTCAAAACATAGTGATTAAAAAAATGCAAAATATTCATGAGGATATTTTTCCAATAATTATAAAAGATCCAATTGCTTAACCACAACAGCAGTTGGAACATCTGCCTCCTTTTATATAATAATAATAATATTATTATTATTATTATGATTAAATAATAATAATAAATCAAAGCTTCATTGCATATCTTCTCTTTTCCTTGTTCTTTGGTGACCAATGGATGAGAAAGTTAAGCAACAAGATCTGACATGATTCCAGGACTTGACTCTAGTGATCACATTAGTTCATTTTTAGTTGCCTGGTATGATCAAAATTGTGATATTTTTACTTTTCTATCAAATAATGTCTTTTGAAAGATAAAACTGTTTGATCAAAGAATAATGTTCACTATCGAGAAGAAAGATATGTCACGTTATTTTTGTCAATTTTTCTAATTACGTAATATTTTTTTAGATTAAAATACTAAATTTTCAACAACTACTTAAAGATGTTCCTTAAGAAGATATATATATATATATATATATATATGTACCAACAAACAAGGGTATGAATTTGAGGCTAATAAAATGACAACATCTCAATGGGGTTGGCTCTCTAAACCCTCTCAATCAGACCTTACCAAGGGACACATATTATCTGGTTCTACAGTAACTAGATAGAATGTTCCACCAATAATACCACGACACGTCGCCGGCGACAGACCGATACCATATACTTCCGTTGACAGTACATGAAAACTCATCACCATGGTGTGTTTTTTGCTCAAACCTAATTATTCGGCCACTCCACTAGATGAGAATATGGTAAGGTGTGTTTCCTTATAAGGACACATCACATATGGTCCTTGGGGTCCTTAGAAATGCTCTGGCAATTTAGCCACTAGTGTGGTAGAAGAATAAAGTCCTTCGGTGTCGAATCAAGGATAATTAACAACTAATACTTAGCGAAGTCTAATTAATTAGAGGTTCATCTAAATTTTGGATATATGGCCATGTAAAACTAATTAGGACCATTTTGATGAGCACTACTTTGGATTAATATCACATAATCTACAAGAATCAAGAATATGATATAGGAGATCATGTATATTCCATGTCCATGTGAATGCAAGATCTAGAGATGTGTGACATAAATGTGTACATATGTATATATAAAGGATTCTCTAGCCAGTTATTTTGGTCCCACTAAGCTTGTTTTGATAAAGAGATAATCAAGTTATATAAATAGATTCCATGTTATTCAGTATCTCAGGATTCAAACTCATAAACCCCTTGAGCTTGATTAGGTAATAATGACAACTAATAATATCATGAGCACATAATCTTATCTTTAATGTGTCATCTTATCTGCTTAAGATATGTATCAACTCTTTGAAAAGCAAGCAATTAATATTATATATATATATATATTTTTTTTTTTTTTTTTTGCCTCTGAATTAGTATTGTATCAGTAACTTGAGGACATGATCTTGAACTCAACCAACTATGTTGGCTAAACTTGATCTTGAATAAAACATGGATAAATGTGTTAATCTTATGAGAAACATGACATCAAATCTTTGCTTTAAATAGATTGATCTATCAACTACAATGTCAAAGGTTACACAGAGAATTTTTGAGTTCTTTGAATCTCATATTGATCTTGTGCTGTCATTCTACATTTAAGTTCTTTGAATGACATTGAACTTGTGTTGTATCATGCTATATTAATTAAGTTCTTTGAATTCCATTGAACATGTCTTGTCATTTAACGTATTGAAGTTCTATAAATGTCTTATGTTAATTGATCTTTGAGCTGTCCAAAGATTATCATGTTTGATGTACTGTTATTGGTATATTCTGTTTTCTATTTATTATTATTTTTTTATTTTTATTTTTATTTTTATTTTCTTAGGCTCAACACATCCTTGTTCTCTCAAATGCCATAGGGCATAGGCCAACACAAAACACCATATTTTTGTTAAGTCTCAATTCTTAAAGACCCAAATGATTTGTTTGCAGCTTTGGAATCTTTGACGAAAATTATATCAAATGTTTATTTTACGTAATTGTAATCTATTTATCAAAGTATAATCTGTAAATTCACAGTGGCAATGAATAACTTACCAGGGACAAAAACTTATTTACTTGAAAAACAAAACTTGTGAAGTTTTTATGAAACATTAGTATAAATAAATGTTCAAACTTTTCTCCTTTCTAACACTATTGCTCTGCCACCAATAGCCCAACAAATGAAACCTCTTTCTTTTTCTTTTTCTTTTTCTTTTTTCCTTTTTGTTCTTCTCAAATTTGGAGATAATTCCTTGTTTATTGTTTTTCTTTTCTAACACAAAAACCGCATTTGAAAGGTAAAACGAATAGTGTTAGAACCACCAAATATCAGGTATTCAGTGGTACTCAAGACACGCACACAAAGGCTAAGACCAGTTTGTCAAAATTTGAGACAACAGGGACTGCTCTGCTTCAAAGATAAAGCAATTCAATGGGTACTAGATTTGTGTATTTCATTGTTCAGATTCATGTCAAGACTTCTCCACAAATAAATGAAACAAGGAAAAAAAAGTGTGAATGGTTAAGCAACATTTAGATCTGTTCTTGTATCTTGTAATGGCTTCCATCTCTAAGAGGATAACCCAACTTTCATCTCTTGAAATGGTTGGGGAAAAAAAAAAGAAAAGGAAAGCTGTATAATCAATATTGTCGAATTGTTCCGAGTTACAACCAGTTACAACAGCCCACAGGGCGGTGCCCGAACGCAAGACGGTAAATCAAGCAATAATAGATGCCAATCTGGCCCTTGTTCTTCCGGATTTTGATTTTACACTAGAGCTCCCACCTTGACACTACCCAAACTGTTCAAACCAATAATAAAAAATTTTCATTTTCAAAACGGAGAACATCAGTGGAACACGTTGATCATTCTGCAACAACCTTCATTTGTTAAGGGTGTTGTGGCGAAAGATTCAGCAGCATTACAAGGGCCAAGCGAAAATCAAGATGATTCCCAGCTGCCATCCAACCGCCCACCAAAATTTGAGAAGGTTCAATGGACAAAGATATCTGTCTGTCATTCTTGAGGGGAATCATTCTCCGGTCCTTTCTCGTCTAACTCCTTAAAATCGTCATTGGAGTTCTTGTTCTGAGACGGTGAATCATCAGAACTCTGGCCAGGGACAACCGTGGCTGAATGGCTCCGGGCAATAGTTGGTTCTCTGTCGTTCGTAGGGATAATGTCTTGTCTATCTTCTGATGCCACATATGTTATCCCGAATTTCTGTCCATGAGTTAGTCCTGGGCAAAAACCCTGCCACGCAGACAAGATATTTTCCATTAGCCTATACAACCAACAATTTCAATATTATTGCACATGGATTTTTTACTCCTTTTTTTATCTTCTAATGTACGTGTGTAGTTTCATTCACCAAAAAGGAGTATAACTTGTGCACCAAATAAGCCCAAAATAGCAACAGAACACCACATGCTATACAGCCAAAAAAAAAAAAAAAAAAACCAATAAGCAAACAAGAAAACAAAACGACAACACCTATCCCGATTCGTCTATGATCACAGACCCACTTCTACTTTCAGCCCTATAATTCTGTCATATATCTACTTCCTCCAAAAAAAAATAATGTTATGTTCATTCAGAAAGTATCTTGCGGAATGATTACATTAACCTTCAACTAATAATAACTAGTTCAATAACCAATGAGTAGCAAAATGAGAGAAAAAGAAGGCAAGTGAGCCTGAATCAGAAGAACAAGGTGAGACACAGAAGAACTGCAATTCTGACCTTCAAATATCCAGATATATGCATTGAATCAGAAAAACTGCTCTCTGATGGCAATCCAACGTCAGCCCAATTTCCGAAAAACCTGCTGTCATTGGTTTCTTGAAGATTGCTTGCAGCATCAGATGCTTGATGTTCCTGTTTAATATTGTCATTTTTACAGTAGGCCCCAAAATACGAACAGTGTTCACGCACAAGAGAAATTTGTGGGGTTGATGGCAATAAGTGGCCTTCAGTGCTAAATATGTACCTATATAGAGGATCATTGCATACAGTCAAATAGCAAGAAAATTCAGTTAAAATCATTTGTCAAATAAACTCACCGCAAGCTTAATGATTAGAGTGCAAAGCACTTACTTGTATGGCCCGTTTTCGACAAGGTTATCAGGACCAGCAGCAAAATCAAACAGAAGCCATAGATATTTAACCTATTTTTTCGACAGACTGTTAGTGGCAGGGAAAAAGAAAGACACTAGAGATGAAACTCCCCCAAGGGAAATCATATTCATGGCAAATATCAGTAGTTCTCTTTCAAATTTCACTAGTAAACACTTTATTCTAAGTCCTTACTGTTTCAGCTAGGAAAAAGCTTTCCATGTGGTCTTCTTGCTTGTGAAACTCTACGTCTGATATGTGACAATATCCACAAGAACATCGTGCGCCATATTGCAAGCTGGCCACCATGTCCCGTCCAGCGTCAAGATATCTACAAAAAACAGGTAGGACATGGTTGAAATCTAGGAAATAAAAGACAAGCAATGGTTCGTAATTATCCACATAGGGCTAAGTATTCTTTAAGGCCATTAAGGCTTAGGGTTTACAAGATTTGAGAAATGAGAAAATCACCTACTACATCACGACCCATTGTTCATATTTCCTTGAGAAAAAAAAAAAGAGTAAAGTACCGTACTGCTTAGAAATTTTGGCCAACCTGGGATCTCTAGTGGCCTTGTAGAGCCAATAAGTGCTTTCAATTAACTCTGGGCGCAATGGATAACTTTTTTGCCCGTACTGGAGAAGTGTAAAAGTAAGAATTAGAAATTTTGATATAAAAACCTGAAGCCATAATCTCCTAGTTTAATAATAATACCCATTTAGTAAAAGGGAGTTTATGGAAAAGAAAATAATATAAATAGATGGTAGAAACTATTTGCTCAAATGAGAAATTGAATTACGCTATTAAAACAGTCGCATCATTCTAAAATATGAGTAAAATTTTTAAAAAATTCAAAAGAATGTACGTATACATCGTATTTCAAACGAACCAAAATGCCATACACCTTAAAGAGCTGGTCACTAAAGTTTACGGATGACTGAAGCATGATAGCAACTCATTTCTAGAACCTCAAATAAACATACTTCAAATGCCAACAACCTTTCAGATAATATCATCTATGATTGACCTGTAGGCATAGAAACTTTAGGTTTTAAAAACATCACAAGATCTTACTGTAAACCAACATGCACTTCCTAAAAGCACATAAATCTCACAACAGCAACTAAAGTTTGAGCTCGAGGAAGGTAACAAAAATACCTGAACACTAAGCGTAGCAAGATTGAAACCCTCCGGAGTAAAACCATACTTTTTCCAAACACTAAAGAAGGCACTGTGAGTTCGAATTGCAGGGTCAATATCACCAGCTAAGACCTTCCAAAAAGATCATATACTCTGTTTCAACAGATGGATATCAATGTGCCTAGTTATTTAGTATATCAGTACGACAATAGAAAACAACCTGAAGACCTGGCCAGAAAGCCTGCAAACTGTTAAACAATGGCCAGACGAGAGCAGCAGAATCCATGTTTACCTCCACATACCTAGGAACAAAACAAACACAACATGCCTGCACTATGAGTTGGAATGACCAAGAAAAGGGAGCCACTAGTCTACCATTAACATTTAAATGGGCAGCAGTTTTTACCAAGGATCATTGAAAAGATAGTGCATAGCAGCTGCATAAGCTTCTTGAAATATGAATAAATACTCTTCATCTCCAAATAATAAATAAGCCTGAAACATTATAGTATTTGGGTAAGCAGCAGAAATAATAAGAGTTTGATACACTTATGTTAAGTAACATTAAAAATATATATCAGTTTGTACATTTAGTTTTCTCTAGACACTAGAACATATATCAGTCTGTACATTGAGTTGGTTTTTTCTATAAGAACATGGAAACTAGCAAGAACGATTAAGTGAGAGAGCACATAAGATTACATATGATCTACAAATGGGTAAAGAAGTACTATTTGACTGGGGTGAAAATAATGTCATTTTTTGACAAGATAGCGAGTCAATTCATCTAACCAAAATATAAAAAGTTAGAAACAAAAAGGTTGTAATAGTGACGTAAAAATGTCACTGACCTTCAGAAGGTACTCATAGAAAGAGTCAATACTAGTTCCTATTCCTGCATCCTGCAACAAAAAGAAACACATCAATATGACAAGTAGATAGAGCTATGTGTAAATATACAAAGCATTTGGTTTC
Organism: Boehmeria nivea var. tenacissima; assembly: GCA_018132145.1. Classification (NCBI taxonomy): domain Eukaryota; kingdom Viridiplantae; phylum Streptophyta; class Magnoliopsida; order Rosales; family Urticaceae; genus Boehmeria; species Boehmeria nivea. Next base: position 12,705,070 of record CM030883.1, read on the forward strand.
TTAGATTATTATTCTGCCAATGAAGTTACCTTCTGTGTCCATTCACCTGTGAAAACATTAATATGAGCACCCACTAAATTAAGCTTTGAGCGACGAGCCCAAAGCCCGCGCACTGCATTCTTGGTAACTTGTTCAAAAACTGTAAAGCATAAACATATAATATATTATAACATATAACATCTAAAATGGCACTCAAATTTCCCCTATCTCAAAAGAAAGAAATGGAAATCCCAAGCACAATAATTCGTTATTGGACGACAGATAGCAGAAATAAGGGTACGAATGTTGGTATAGAACCCTGGTTTGAGATTCCCTCTACAAGATACAAAATTTAAATAGAAGAGGGGCACAGCTAATAAATAAACAACCCAAAAGCTGTGTGTTGCTGAACAACCTTTTCCTACATCACTAAAGGCTGATTGATTATGAGTTTTATTAACTCTAAAAGTACATCAGTCGCGTTGCATATCTCCACAAAAAAATAAACAGAACAAAAAACAATGTCCCTCCAGAACAGAACTAGAAGCGAACTGGAAAGAACAATTAGATAGATGAAAAGGTAGTGACACTTACTGGGATCATTTGTCAAACGGCTAAGCACTCCGAACTCCAAAGTTAAAGTCCCACCACCAGCTGTTGATGTTATCTAAAAAAATTTGGCATTTTAGATCTTCCACCCAGACTTCGGAATACCAGTATATGAATTATGGCCAAAAAAGATTCACATTTTGCAGCTGATGTCTGCATTTATACTCGTTGAATTTTAACTATTTTTCTATTGTTGATTTTTTAGCACATTTTGTGATTATTATGCACAGTTATTAGTTACATTCTTCTCTATCAATAACAGATTATTATCACACAGTTAACACGATTAATAATGGAGAAATTTGCACGCAGAGGAAATGTAGAAGGGTTTTGCCTTGCTTTCGTGTTCATCAACTCCATGCAAGAGATTGACTGATCCGAAAGGAATTCCTGCAATGAATATTAGCTAGAAAGATTACATGACACGCTGATACATTAAATATGTCACTTACCACAACTAAAACAAAGAGTATGACTTCCATCAAGTCTCCAGTAGAAAATTCGATTTCACAAAATAATTTATAAGATCCGTTTACTTATATAAATGGTACCATTGAATGTAGTTTCTCAAAGCTAGGAAATGCATGAGATCTCTGTTTCTTGCAAAGTAGACTTTCGGCTATGTAAATTAAAACAATAAAGCAAACACCTATATTGTTTTCTAGTTCATCCCTTTGGTCAAGAGGGCTTCCAAAGAGCATGGAAAAGTGTGGAAGAAAATGAAAGAGTTGATAATAACATTTTGCGTATGGTTTTGTGGATTCAGGGAACGGACAATCCAGAAATACCTGTAGGAGTATCAAAGGCAGGCAATAATCTCCGGCCTAGGTCTTCAGCTAAGTTAAGTAACTGATTGTTATAGGTTGGAATTTTCATACCCTACATTAAAAGATAAATTACAATACACTCCAAAAAAGTATACATCAAAGAAAGGGAGGGAAATTTTATTTGTTGTTAGTACTGCAAGTTGTCTTCTAGATTTTTTTTTTCTTTTGGATAAGAAGTTGTCTTTTAGACAAATGGCTAACAACATTCATTATCTAATTCATAATCACTTGAGAATTTTGAACAGATTACCCGTTAGTCTTAAGATCATAGAAAAATCAATTATTTGCAAGATAGTGAAAATTCATTGTGCAGGAAAACTGCAAGAACCTGTAGTTTCACTCTGAAAAAAGGGGAAAAAAAAAAAAAAATCTACTATCAAACTTGTACCGTAGAATAGTCACTAGCAATGAGATGTGCAGATAGTAAACCACCGAGGACCCTGATGGTAGTCTCAAAAATGGAAACTGTCTTATTCTGCAAGTGGAGTATCAATAGAAGAAAAAGAAGTTAGTGTGAGATTTATAATTCTTTTTGTTTTCACCGGAGAAAAATGATAATGATAGTGATAGTTGGATACAAAGAGGTGCAAGAAAAGAATGCTAGTTTTTCTTAACAACTAGAATTGTGCCACCAAAGATTGTAGAAGCAGATAGCACTACATAAAGAAAACACAAGGCAATCAAACGGATTAATGATAACAGCAAAGCACGATGTTGTTGTCCAGAAGTCCGACACAACCAAATGAAAAAAAAATATCAACTGAAAAACCAAAGACACGCAAAAAAAAATGGGCAAAGTCGGTGGATGATGTCAATGACACAAGTACGTTTGTCAATTTTCGACTTGCTACGAGATCAACCCAGCATATTCAGCTTGGGAAACAAGCATCGGCATTACTCACTATATCAAACCGAAGGTTTTTACCAATCCACTCAACAGAAGTAGCAAACTTTTCCCGATCTCCAAGTAATGCCAGTGTGTCTAAAGAATCAATCTGAAACAATGCCATGACAACAACGCTTGAAATAAGGATCAACCTTTAAGAACTTGAATTGAGTAAAATCACAAGGATATTCCCTTTCTCTTACCAAAGTTAACGCATAACCACCGAGCGTGTCTTCCCCGGCACACGATAAAGGTCTTAATTCATCAAGTGGAAAAGCATTATCCATATATCCATTAAAAGCATGATAAAACATTTCTCTCACCTACAATGTAAAGTTGTTAAAAACTAATGGATGCTTTAAGATATGAAAATAAATAATAATTTGACCAATCCACTGCCACATATCCTATCTATTCGACTATTTCAAGCCGTCTTCACACATCACAGTCATACTGATTTTGCAAGTCAAAAACTTCTATCAAAAATGGAAAACTTTCCACTGGTAAAACAGAAAAATACGTAAAAAAAAAAGTTTGACTTTCTTTTTTTTTTTTTTTTTAAGCATTTCAGAATAGAAATAACGAAAGGATTTTATTTTTCTTTTTTCTTTTTTTTAATGCAAAACTGAATTGTGGGAATTGAAAATTCATTCAAGTCTTTTTAAAAAAATTGATTTTTTTCTTTATTCCAATTAGGATTTTGAACACAATTTCTTACAAACAATCAGTCAACCATAAAAACCCCCATAAAGCTCAGGCCTTGCATGGCAAGGCATAAGCTTTCTGTTTTTCATTCAAACTAAATAAACAAATGAAGCCAAAAAATTCACAACAAGACACAATTACGATTTTTTCACGGCAAAGCTCGGTGACTTTTCAATTTTCCATTCCCATTAGCAAAAAAGAAACAGATCACTGGAATTCTCAGCTCAGAAACCAGCTGTGCTTCAGAAAATGTCGATTCTTAGGGTTTCGAAATCCGCAAGAGAATGTGAAATTGGGATTCGATTTTTACCTCGTCTCTGAGCTGTTTAGCTTCCTCGGCAGTGACGCCATTCGCTAGAGCTCTGCGAACAAGAACACTGGGAAAAAAAAGAAGCAACAACAACAAAATCGACGCCATTTGAGGTCTCGATTTCGGAGATTCCATTGAAATCTTTCTCTGTGTTTCTTTTTTGTTTCTCCAAATGAATCAGTTTATTTAACATCGCTTTATTGTTATTATTGCCCTTTATTTCTTAAGTTGCTTTGCTATGTTTTTTTTTTTTTTTTTTTTGTTATGGGAAAATACATTAAATAAATAGTAGAAGATTGAGGGAAAGAAAAAATAATTCTTACGAGTAATAGCCAATAGAAATGAAGAATATAGACGTCTCAATTTTCTATTGGACAGTGTTTATGCTAATTGTTATTTTTTATTCTCATTATTATTACTTTGCTCCAGATTATGAAAAATTGTTAATTATTTGCGCTTAAACAATAGATTTTGTTTTTCTGGATAAACTACAATATAAAATTCTATGCCAAACTAACCCCATTTTTAGGGCTATTAGAGAAAAGCCCCGAGTTCCAAAATTGGTCACTTCTGTAATCTTTTTTTTTTTTTTTCTTTTCCTTATTTTCTTTTAAATAAGGGCTAATCACTTTCTTTTTGTATTTTTTTTTTTCTCTGAGCTATAGCCTAGAGTTTAAATCTTTACTTTAGTCAAATACTTCTCAATGTGTCTAAATTGGACTATGATCTACGAAATTGTCCACTCTATCTAAATAACTAGACAATTAAATGCACACTTGATAGGTACTGTACTGGTTAATGTAGTTTAATTCTTTTAGTGTCGTTTTCTTATGGTTTCCTTGTGCTTTTGTTGTCTATTACTTTACCGTCGTTTCCTCAAGTTTTTGTGGTGTATTCAATTCAGTGTCGCTATTCACGCAGCTGTCTTAAATCTTCTGTCGTTTTTATCATTTGTTGTCGTTTTATAATTATAACCTTTTTATGCTTGTTTCTCAAGTTATGTCGTTTATTGGACTATGATCTACGAAATTGTCCACTCTATCTAAATAACTAGACAATTAAATACGGTTAATGTAGTTTTTGTGGTGTATTCAATTCAGTGTCGCTATTCACGCAGCTGTCTTAAATCTTCTGTCGTTTTTATCATTTGTTGTCGTTTTATAATTATAACCTTTTTATGCTTGTTTTCTCAAGTTATGTCGTTTATTATTTTGGTGTTGTTTTCTCATGTCGTTTATTTATGCTTGTCCCTTTTAAAGTCAGTATTCGTTTTTGTTGTCGTTTTAAAGTCATAACCTTTCTATGCTCGTTTCCCTCAATTTACTGTCGCTTATTTATTTTTATGTCGTTTTCATGATTTCCTTGTGTTTTTGTGTCGTTCCGTCCAGTTCTTCTAGCGTATTCCATTTAGTGTCGCTTTTCAAGTAGCCTTTCAATTGACTATCTTTTCCCTTTTTGTCGCTTTTCCTCTATTAATTATGTCGTTGTATAGTCTGTTACTCTGTTAACCCTTTTTATGCTTCTTCCTCAAGTTATCGTCGTTTATTCATTTTGGTGTCGTTTTATAATGGTTTCCTTGTGCCTGGTATTTTATTTCTTTAGTGTCGCTTTCTAAAGTTTTTGTAGTGTACACATTTCAGTGTCGCTTATCAAATATCAAGTTGCTGTCCTTTTACTTGCTGTTGCTTTCCATTTTATTGTCGTTTCCTCAAGTTACTGTCGTTTTCTCGTGGTTTCTTATGTTTCTGTCGTTTATTTCCTCGTGTTTTTGTCCTGTATTCCTTTCAATGTCGCTGCCTGAGTAGTTTTCCTCTCATTTTTGTCGTTTTCTCCCTTTGTTGTCGTTTTTGCGCATTTTCTCTAAATTCTTAACCCGTGAACAAATATGCGAATTTAATCTCCAACTGAAGAAATCTTGCCATGATAAATTTTTTTTTTTCCCTTTTTTATCTTTTTTTTTTTTTTTTTGTTTCTTTTTCTCATTCTTCTGAGATGACCTGAAAGTATGAAAGCTTTGCAGCCCCAATCATGCGATCAAATAAAAAGTATGAAAGCTTTACGGCCCCAATCATTTGATCAAATAAATGAGGTAAATTTGAACACGAAAAAGAACGTTGATGTTGAGCAATCCCACACTTCTCCACTCAAATGATATATATATATATATATATTTTTTTTTTCATAAACGATTCTCAAAGGATAAAAACTTGCTCTCCGAGGAGGGGAAAAAAAAAAAAAAAACTAGTTGAAAAATACATTTTCATCCTTATCCAAATCCTAAAAAACATGCCTGAAGTTACTTAACAACTAATGATAGACGAGGCTAGAAACAATATCAAGTTTATGTCAATATTTCCTTTTCTTTCTGCATGAAATTGTTTTACTAAATTTTTTTTGTTCCAATGGAATTTTCTAATCAGTACCAACAATCCCACATTAATCAGCATAATTACAGAAATCAATTGTCAAACAAAATGAACTTAGCTGTGAGTAATTATAAATATAGATTATAAGTAAACATTACAAGAGCAGAGCAAGCAACCATTCCTGGCTGCCGTTGCCAATGAAACAGGAACACTCGGAATTTTTGTTTAAGGTTTCGATATGTAAAAACTCGAATAAAGATCGCACGAACTGAGCATTTGGTTATACCACTTTCAAGCCTGCCTTCATGCCTGTCAAATGAAGAACAATCGCATTTCAAATGGGGGAAAAAAACATTTAATAAAACATTTAAATTAAGTATGCCAATCCAAGACGAGCAATGTGGACGCATTCACGTAGTCAGGAGTAAATGTTCATGTCAGGTCTGTGTGAAACATTTTCAGCCTTAAACAAGATTTCGCCAGTTCGGGAATCTTTTTCATTGAAGGATGCGGTTTTATATGGTGACATAATAATTGTTAAATTCCTAAAGAAAAACGCATACAATTCAGCAACCACGAGCCATTGAAACAGTCCATGACTGAGATGAACCAACAACTCAACTTTTCAACTTTTCTCATCTATACCATGCTATGGTTAGTCGAGCATAACAGAAACTTATTAACTCTGTTAGTAAGATATAGGCAAGTACTCATTCTACATCAAAGCCTATTAAAGTGAAGTCTAGCCTTACTAGAATGACAAACGTCCATGCTTATAGATCTATTTTATGACAATCAGAAGTGCCAAACAAACAAATTTAAGAGGTCACTTAAAGCACTGGGGATGCTAAACTATTAACAGTTTCAAACAAATCATCAACTGGGACAAGAAATAGTACAAGAAAACAGATTACGTAGGATATTACTGTTAAATGTAACACGAACCTGCTGTTTTTTCTTCTTTGGCCTCCTCTTTCTTCGGGGTTTATGGGCATCGGAGTTGGAGCTTAAATTACTTCCATGAGCTGTGCCTGAATTTGAGGGTCCCCTAGATTTGAAGGAAGAACCACCGGTGCTATTTGACGTGGCACTGGATGTGGATGTGACGGCCCTCTCTTTAAAGAAACTTTTGCTTGATGAAGGAGCGTATTTTGACTTCGCACGAACTGAACTTGAATGGGACTTAGTTGATGGCCGTGGAGGAGGCATTAAGGCTCTAGCAGAGCTCTGTCTCTACATGAAAGGATCTAAGTGAAAATTTTGAACACGCAATTAATATCAGTCTCCCTAAATAACGAAAAATTCTCAATAGAAATAAGAAACCTGATTTCTTTCATCACTAGACATGCCAGATGCTGCTTTTCCAGAGGCGCTGGAAGCCTGTTCCCTGCAAAAGATTTATGATGCGGTTATTCAGTTACATATCAAGTTTTACTGTGTACTTGCAACATAAAATAGCAGTTTAACTGTGACAGCTTTGACGTAGAACACTATTTTGAAGGTATTTACAACCAAGAACATTTCCAGATGTTGTTTATGCATTTTGCATCTTTCTTTTCACCAACTCAGCTAAACTTCTAAGAATGGTAGCAAATGTAAGATGCAACTTAACTGCCATCCCACAAATGAATAACCCCTTCTATACTAATAAAACCTCAACTTTTTTTAAAAATGGAATCTTTGTTTGCAAAGTAACAAATACCTAGTACTTTTATCTGTCCATTCATCATCTGCATCTGCTTCGTCACTAGAGCTTCCAGTAAGGAAGAAATCATCTTCACTCACATCCAAAAGGCCATCATCTTCACTTCCTGTCTCTGTTTAGAAAAACCGGAAAAAAAAAATGAACAACAATTTTTCAAAAGCATCAGAAATAAAAAAACATCTGGAATAATTTGATTAACATTTCCTTTTTAGTTGTCCATAAAGCAATTCAAGAAAGAAGATAATCCAATACTTTGAACCCAAATGGGGGGAACTAATACACTAAGTGGATCCAACAAACCAATAAAAAAAAAGTAAAACCTCTCAACGATAGGGAGAATGAGATTAAAAAAGTACGGAATTTACCTTCCAAATCCTTTCCACTAGCTGCAGCAGCAACTAAATTGGCCTTAATCTGCTCACGCAGTCTATTTCGCTTATCAACCATTTCCGAATCATCACCTCCAGTGAATAAAGCAACATATTTCTCAGTCTTTGGAAAGAACTGCCATAACCAAGAACCTTTAGCTAGAGAGATAAAAACCAATATATATATATATATATATATATATATATATATATAAGAGATATTATGACACAACCCGGACCATACAAAACAGAATGTTCAATCACTTACATAGGTCCTTCCTAATCAGACTCCGGAGATAAAGCATCAATTTCAGTCAAGAACAAGCCCATTAGAAATGAATGAAGCGCAAATAAATAGCTTACCCGGACATATTCGAGATCTTCCTTCAATTTAGAAAGCTGCTCGGCCGTCTCTGCGTCCTGTGCCTGACCAGATGAAGCGCGTTGGAGCTTCTCCAAACGCCTTATTCTTCTCTCTATCTTTCTTCTCTCTGAACCATAGACGTCACTTTAGATCCAAGTTACAACAACCAAACCAAAAAAATAAAAAGAAAAAAAAAACCAAAAAACAAATAAACCTAAGGCTGATTGTTTGCATTCACAGTTAAATGATTAAGATTCAACTATTACCGAAAAACTTTATTTTCCTGTCCCGCAAGAATATCTTGCGTTCGACAGCGAGACGCAAATGAATCTCCTGCTGTCTTCTGAGTCCTTCCAACTTCTCTTCCTGAGCTTTCCTTACTTCATCCGGAAGATTCTTAAGAAAAGAAAAACCCAAAAAAAGAAAAGAAAATAGCATTTAGTAAGGAATTCTTCCATAAGCCAAAACCACCCAACTTATCAGAATACAAGACTCAAAAATCAAACCTTTCGAAGGAACAAAAACAAACATAACTTTCAAGCTAAGATTTAATCAATAATGCAATTATCAATCCAACTTCATCAACTAATATATCACGTACTAAAGTACAACAAAGTTTCAATTTTATCACATAAAAAAGGCAAAAAAAAAAAAAAAAAACCCTCCAAAGCTTTACCAATGACTAACAGCAAATAGCTTCATATGCATTCACTAAACACGTCTCGAAATTGAAAACCAAACCTCACGAAAACGACCAAACCCTAACCCTAACCCTAACCCCAACCCTAACCTCACAAACAGCCATTAGACACTGAAAAAATGGAGACGCGAAGCGAACAAAAGCCACGACAAAGAATAAGTTCCGGAGATGGATGGATTACCTTGCGAAGAATGCGTTCGACGGAGCGAATCTGGTTCTTGAGAGAGACGGCCTTGGGCTTCTTCTTCTCCGTCCCCAGCGACTTGGATCGCCGGCCGGCGGGCTTCACCCTCCGCTTGCCGTAGCCACCGTGGGCCATCACGATAGCTTATTGATCGAAAAATTCGCCGGAGAGAGGTAACAGAGCGAAGCAGAGATTTCTCTTCCGTGCAGAGAAAAACTGTGGTTGGTTTGTGAATTCTGATTTTGATTTTGGTTTTTGGGTTTGGGTTTTGTGTGTTACTTCGTTCTCTCGTGAAAGACGGAAATAAGCAAGGGTTTTGCTCTGTTGCAACTTGCAACTTGCAAGAGAGACTCTCTCTCTCTCTCTCTCTCTCTTTAATCGCAGTAAATAGCAAAAAAAAAAATTTAAATAGCATATTTTTTAAAATAAAAAAATAATTATGTCAAGAATTTTATATCAAAATACAGTAAAAAAAATATTCACACAATTTTTTTTTAAGTTTTTAAAAAGAAAAATTCTTTGGTAGAGGGCCTCTAACGGGTTGTAAGGGCCCCTAAACCATCTGATTTGCTTTTTTAATTTTTTGAAAACTGTAAAATACTTAATCTGACGGTCTAGAATCCCTCTTACCGTAAGGGGCCCTTACCAAAGAAAGTTCCCTTTTAAAAAATAGGAGCAATTAGGTAAATAGCTATTTTGAACTGTGTGTTTTCAAAAAATAGTCACAGTTGCAAAAAATTTAAAAACCAGCCATTACACACTATAATAAATTTCTGACAATAACAAAATTACACATAAAATATACTGTAACGTGTCAGAAATTTCTAAAATGCTAGTTTTTAAATTTTTTGAAACTGTGACTATTTTTTAAAATCATTTTGTAAACATGGACTATTTTCTTAAAATTCCCTAAAAAATAACACATGTTTCAAAATGTTAAAATAATAATCATATCAAAATACATTAAAAAAAATATTCATACATTGTGTAAATTTTTTAAAATTTTAACTTTTATTTGTTAAAATTTGAAGTGTTAAAAAATTTCTTATAAAAGTGTAAATATTTTTTTGTTATAAAATTCTTGACATGATTATTCTTTTAATATTTTGAAATATGTTCTATTTTTTAAAGGCTCATTCAATTTTAATTTATTTTTGCAATTCACCCTATTTTATATTTGTGTTACATCACTTCTTTACATTGTTATATTTATTTTATACAATATTAATTGTAGCACCAATAAATATGGAATATTACGTCATTAGTTTTTTTTTTTTTTTTTTTGGTGTTGGTTGAGAGATTTTGACAAATGTCCTTTAAGTGCACAATATTATGCTATCTCTTTACTGTTCACTAATAATTTCTACGTAGACTTTTACATTATAAATATCTAGTAAGAATTAAAAGAGGATACTACTTTACGTATAAATTATTTATTGACACTTAGAATGTTATTTTTTCTCTAATTCCCAGTTGGATTTTTGGGTTGATCTTGAAGACTTCAAGTTAAACACTCTCTTTAGTTTGAGACCAAATCAAATGCCTCCTAAACCAAATTCAATAATGTTAAATTAATGGTTTTTAACTTTTTGAGTCAGTAAGTGTAATATTGTAACTAAAGTGAGTATAATTTACCAACAATTACAATACACACTTCACCATTTTACCAATCAGGATTTAAAAAGTTGTAATATATATATATATATATATATATATATATATATATATATAGCAGTCAACAACTACTAACTTATGCCAAAAACATGGTTAACTGTCACGGAATAAAAAGCCCTTGCAAGATCTCAGTTGGAAAAAGGAAATATTAACTTCTGAATTGCAATGTCGTGATCCGTAAACAGCTTAAAACAGGGTAATTTGAAGCGACCTCTTGATATTCAAGGGAAATTTTTTTCTCATGCCTAAACTATTCATAACATGAATTCCAATATTTACCTCAGGTTTTTTAAGCCCTGAGAAAATTGGCCATCCGTACAAGTGAACACTTGCTCATCTTCAGAGCTTCTTGTGGCTTTCATTATTAGAAATTCTGGCCAAAACATATGGATCATAAACATGCCAAGAAACAAAGGGTGTGCGCACATTATTTACTGATAATTGGTCGTTCGCCTTCGAGCTCGGATATCACTATTAACGTATCTGTCATTTCAAGGGAGAGGGGTTCGGACTTTCTGGCTGGATTCATAACCTGCAACGCAAGTAAATTAGTTAATGGAATGTAACTGACAACAATGTTATACTCGGAATCCAAATCGGAGAATTAGTGAGTACCAGCTTGTTGTTTTTCATATAACCTATCGCAACTTCTCGTCGCAAATTCGCTCTTTCCGAAAGCTCCATGAATGATGGAGTCTCTCCTTCTTTCATATACAGCCCAATATCCTAACAGTGAAGTAAAAAGTGCTTGATAAGCATAAATGGAAAAGCTATACATTATACAAGACTTTCACAAAAAGTCTAATTAAATTCTTTTAAAAGATCATTTGAACATATCTTGAATTTCTTGACAAATACTAAGAGGTCGTTTGGTAAGTAAATCGGATAAAAAAAATTTTATTGAAGTATCCTTGCTACAGTACCAAAGTTTTTTGGCAAAATACCCAAAATTTTAACTTAACTCTATAATGTTTTAATACTCTTGCCACAGCAGAAAGCAGCTTTTTTAATTTCCAATGCAAATCTTCCCTCTTACGATCACAATTCAAATACTAAACTAAATTCATTACAAGAATTTTCCAAGCAATAACAAATCAAAATGATCTGAATTATTTAATCTAAATATAATAGGTTCACACTCTAGTTTTCAGCAAAAATTAGCAGCACTATCCACAGATGTGAAAAATACTTTGGTTTATAACCGAACATAAATGGAGAGACATTTTTCATTTAATAACAAAATCGCCCTTCATGCTGAAGCCCGAGTGCGCCAAATTGTTGTAGACTCGTGAATAGTGCCTTGCTTTCTGAATATGCTAGAATTTAGCAAACTAGAGAACAAGTGATTTACCTTTATGTATATCTCGTCACCTTCTGCATTAAGAATGTCTTTCCACACCTCATTCAGTTCGCTGTTCTCGGCAACTACCAAAGAAATAAATAAATAAATAAACAGAAATAGAAGAAGAGGAAACTGTACAATGTCGCAGAACAGCAAACTTATTCAAGACCTTGGGCTGTTACAAGGCTCATAAGTTCTTCTGATGCTATGTAAGTCAGTGAGGGCTTTATTCTTGTAATCTGTGAAGATTATATGACTCATTAGTATGATCAATGTAGCAAAATAATGAGAGAAACTCTCAAACATTTCGAAACAGAATTCCTGTCAGTTTACTGAATTAGTACTTGTTTGCCCAGCTTCGAGCTGACAATCTCTGCAACTAGATTTTGCACCTGAAAGACACAAATCGTTTATTACAACTTTCTCTCCCATGTGATGGAAAAAAGAAATCTAAACCATAAGTTCACCTAATAAATAGAAACCATAACATCAACATGGATAGAGTTTCGGGTTTATCGAATTTTTGGTCCCTGAACTATGAGTCAAATCTCATTTAGTCCCCAACTTTAAAACCATCCAATATCCATGACCTGGTCCTCAATATATGAAATTGTCCATTTGTAAATCCCTTATGCAAATAATTTGTCAATTTTAGCGAAAAAATTATGAGATCAGCACATGATGAGTATTTGGTATGGTTTTTCGGTGCCTTTTTGTTGATTATGTCCCATCTCAACGTCATATTACGTATGTACTGATCTCAGGAGCTTTCTGTCAAAATTTTGAGAGATTGTTGACAAAGGGACTAAAAATGCATATTCTGAAAATTTCAAAACCAATTTAAGAACGTTTTGGAAGTCATGGACTAAAATGAAAATTTTATTGACCCGAATATACTTACCTTCACTCCAAGTTTTTTGCTCATATTTTCAGCAAGGAGGAGAGAAAATGCAGCGTGCTTGTCTGCCCTGGACGGATCTAAAGAAAAGGCAAGTTTAATACCATATTACTTCTTTCGAAATAAGCATCAGAAAAACCAAGTTTAAGGAAAGACTATCATGCACTTCCACCTCCAAGAAGCCATTCTCTATCAGATATTACGATAATGGATAAGGGAATATTTTCTGCTTTCTTCAAAGTGCTTTGAATTGTTGTTATAGTTTCCTCTAGAGTGTCATAGTTCAATGGATTTCCAATCTGCAGATAACCAAAAAAATAAATAAACAAATAAAAGTATCAAAAGAACAAAAGTGAATTCCTACAGTATGCAACAACAAAAAAAATTTTAAAAAATATCATCATATATGGGTCGATTGAATAAGACATTACCCTGTGAGAAACCTGAATGTTTTTCAGTTTCCCTTGACCAGCCACTTTGTTAGCTTTCTTCCTGTCATCTAAAGGCGCATCTGACAGTATTTCCTGTATATATAAGGGTCAATAGACCAGAATTTAAGGCATTGAATAGTATTAAATTTTAAGTGTCAATATGCATTAAGCTGTAAAAACTTCTATGAGATAAATGCAGGAATATATAAATTCATAAGTTTATAACTTCGTACCACTACACTTCCAGGTCCAAGGTAATTATCGTATTCTTCTATCATTTGCACAACATCCGGGCGCCAACCGAGCATAAGTATAAATTCTTTTGGGCCTACACTCAAATCCGAAGTCTGCATTCACCCAAAAAAAAAAACTTAGTTGACTTTAGCGTGCTGTGAGCTCTACCAAATCTTGCATGCCATACTGTGATTTACAGAAAGCAAGGCTCCGGAAATGTGTACCTTGGAACCTGATCTGGTAGGACGCTTTACTATGCTGCTAAGTCGCGCCTGCATTAGTTTCAAAGCATGCTTTGAAGTTTCAGTCTCACTGTTTCTTTCTGTAACTTCCGTCTCCTGAATGGTATCACTAGCTTCTTGAGCAAAACTTATATAATCAACCAGTGGTTTTTTACTCCCATCAACGCGAGCAATGAATAATACCTGCACGAGTATAATAAACGCTGTGAAACATGTACAAATAAACAGTAACTGTATTATGCTTTAAACAGACTGATTCAAGAAAATAAAGTCGAAACTGCAACAAAAAATTTCGGCAAACATCAATCTCTGGAAATATTAAGCATTTACAGACGAAGAGAACTGGCTAAAAATCCAATTTTATAGATTATGAGTCTCAAACTGAAGTTGCAGTTGCTTACTCTAATTTAAACAGAAAAATAATTTTCAAACTATGTTAACAAATCAATGTACTTTGTCAGTTAGTTGCAAGATTTCATCATCACTTGGGTGGAAGTATATCTTCCCATTCCGATGGAGCCCACATACAACAGCCTGGAAAGGAAACCAATCAGATATTATCCAAATCAGAAAACTGAAAAAACAAGTGTTTCAATCCAGTACCTCTTGGAGACCATGTCGTAATTGTCCATATTTCATCCCCTCTTGATTAGGAAAACTACACAGGTTAAATACATTTTCTGCGATGAAGCCAATTACGAATGACATCAATTAGTACTAGCATTTCAGAAGAAACTACAGATGAAAATAACTGTGAGAGCACGCAAATTTTTCCCACTGCTAGATTATGAAATTCAATTAACATTGCCAGGATCCATTTGGTTGAACTTCCACTTGGTCATCTCTTATATGATGCAGTAAAATAGGTTAATCAAACTATTTCCAATAAAAGTTTCCTTTCAAGCAAGTTATGTGTAGTACTTTGGTAATTAAGTAAGTGTCTGTAGATCTTTATGAGACCCCTTTGACGAGAACATTGAACAAACAGCTTTGATGCAACATTTTCCACTGGCTCGACATTTAACCCGGAGATTGACTTTAAGAGATCACATGTATTTGGACTTGAAACCTGCATTTGAAGAGGACAAACTTGAATTGATTTTTTAGACAGTAAATAAAGCAAGTTTTATAAAATAATCACTGAGTAGCAGACCTCAACAATGGTAGGGATAGACTCCATCTTTGGAATAGGTTGAAGAGCTAGCACAGACAAAAATGCATCGGTATCAACTTCATACCTAATTCAATTAAGGATCACAAATCATACTTTGACAGGATGAAGTTTACAAATTTTGCTGATTACTGTTAACGTAAATGTTAAAAGAGCCACACAGAAGAAAGCCTACTGAGAAAGACTAGATTTCGAGGTCATTTAACTGAACGCAAATTGCTTAGTGCTGTAGTTGTTCTATAATTAAAAACCTCTTCGTTCAACTCATCTTCTGTCGACAGCCACCCCATACCACGGCATATTTATGTTTTATTTCCAACCTGAACTAAATCCCGTATGAAACTTTCTTTTGATCATACGTAAAATGTTGGAATGAGCCATATGGGTAAATATATGAAAAGATAGAGAGAGAAGAAAAATTGTTCTCTAACTCCAGTGATCTTCAATGACGCAGAGAATCAAATAAAACCATGAAATGTGTTTCGTCAAATTTCTAATCTTCTCTGTTTTACTCTTTGCAAGCAGTTCTTGTTATTGACATAATGACAGATGATAAATATTTAAAACATGTGATGGAAGCATCACAGGTATTATTGCCTGGCATGTCCACCGAAAAGAAATTTGGAACTTCTTTATTCATTAGACAAGTTCCTGCCTCTTTAAAATTCGTTCACGAGACTTTTTCAGAGAATCTATCAGCTACGGTGCACGATGTAATTTTCCCTACTGCTCAAGATTTTCCTATTACAATGCAAAGAAAGTGAACACTAGGAAAATAAACAACTTTGAGTTATCCCCAAATATTTAATAAGATGATTTCTCAAGTAGAAAGCAGTTCCTATCAGGTAACAACTAACAAATATAGGAGATGCTATAATGGAAGACTTTATAGCTAGTTTCAATAGTCAAGTTCTTACCTATCTGCCTTCGTTGGTAGTATAATTACAGCACGTGCCTTATTGGCAGCAGCTCTTTCAAACGACTTTGTCAAGGTAAGACTACAACTGTAAAAAGAGAACCTCAGTTTATTAGAATGAAAGTATTTCATGCTCAAAAAATTCTTTTTATTCAATCACTTGTGGAATCTCAAAATTCATTTTAAAGATAATCTACCAAATTATACACTGCTGTCTTCTTCAGTCGTACCAAAAACAAGCAATCAACTTTACTGATAAAAGAAATCATAGTTTTCAATCCCGATTCATGAACCCCTCTTTTCTCTAGGTGGAGATCCATTAGGATCTAAACCAGGAAAACAAGGGGTATCTCCATCAAAACGAAGTAACATACACAGAAGCTCTTAGCAGAGTTCCAAATAAGATAAAAAGTAGGTATTATCAGCAATTATAATAGCAGCAGGCAGCTAGGTAATTACCTAATAGTCATACCTCTTTGAAAGGACATCAATATGGTTAAGATCTTTGGCAATATTGTCAGCTAGCTTGTCTATCTGCTTCCTTGGCAGATCAGACATAAGGAGAATTCTCTGCTTCCTATGAATACATATTAAAAGTGTCAAAGAAGGCAAAACGTCTACCTTGAAATACCAACATAAAAAGTGAGTTCCCTGTGCAAGAATAGATTACCTAGCTGTCGCAGTACCCAAGCGGACAGCAAATTCGTGATACTTATTTAGTTGCTTCAGTATGAAAGGCAGGTGACTGTTGACTCCGCAAACAATGATGTGATCACTCTCCAGAACTTGCACTTGTGCCCCTTCTCTCAGCTTTTGCATATTGTTCTGTCCAAAATGACAGTCAACAACATGCCTTGTATGTAAAGAATTTATACAATTGTAACTTGTTTAAAGGGCTTACCCTGAACTCTTCAGTCATTGTGCTCAATAGTCGAGAGTAAAACAATATGCCCCATATAGCAAGAACGAAGCCAATAACACGCTCAATGCGTGTCTTTTGCTGTAATTCACCACATAGAAACATTCTGTAAGAGCAATGTGTGTAATATAAATTCATCTATGCAGGATATAACCATTGACAAATTCTCGAAAATATCAAGCTTTTTATAATATCATGACAAGATAAATCTTACTTTTAAATGAGTAGAGGATGAACACAGACATGCCCAAGCTTCCCAAAAGCAATCCTCTAAAGATTGTGAGTTTCGCCTGAAATGCATAATCCGATCTCAAACAGCATTAGTATTAAATACATGAATATAATAGTTAGAGACTGAAGTCAGTGTTACCAAATTACAAGTTACCTTATCCTGAAGAACAGAAAACCACCAATAATAACAAATGAGAAGCATGCCACGAGGAGGGCTATAAAGAACCTACAAATATACAAAAATACAAAAATTAAAGAAAAAAAAAAATCAGACAACTGAGAAGATAAGGACTATATATCAGCTTCATACATGCAACATGCTTCATGAAGTACCAAAATTTTTTTAACAAAATGATGAATTACTTCAGTAATCAGACATTAATCTGCTAGATTAACTGCTTCAGGCAAAAAATAATACAGAAGAGAAACATTCTCTTTAAACCACAATACAACCATTTTGATGAAATTATGCTTCGTAAAAATCTTTCCTCTGTATAAAATAAAAATGTTAAAACTGAAAAAGAAATAGAAAACGAATTAATGAATATAGGAATAAATTTATGACTATTCTTTAGATGCTGCAGGATGAGGGAAGTTACATCCTTCACTTACGTGGCAATGTTCCTCTCTAGTTGCACATTAAATAGATAAATCAACCGTGCAATGCCCCATTTAATGTCTTGAAACGAAGGCAAAGATACATCCAATTTAAGAGGCATGGGCTTATTCAAGGAATTTGAAACACAAGCAAAAGGTGAGCTAGCTCCACCAAAAGTCTGAACCATATAGGGTAGGCTCTCATGAAACACCTTTATAATAGTATTGAAAAAATTGAACTTCATCATCCTGAGAAGGAAATATGCCGCCAATCCCAGCCCTATATTTGCTCGTTGATCCTGACATAACAGAATTGATTCACCAAACCATGCACAAATAACTGATAATGTAGCATAGTATGAATCAAATTCATCTCCAAAAACGTCCAAGTTTTCATCTGCTAATGCAAGGTCTCAATTGAAGATACAGGTCCCAACAGATTTAAGCAACGGTGAAAATGATGCCAAAACAAAGTCCTCAACCAGGTTAGAAAGAATTGGTCTTCCGAAAGTCGTCAACACAGTTTTTAAGAAATTGGTAACAAGTAATGAAATGCATCCCAATAAACTTGGACTACTGTGTTACACGGACGCCTGGACAACAATGTAGGAAATGATAACAAAACTTAATCAGCTCTTAGAAGCTGATATGTTTCCTTTTGAAAAAATGACAATATGGACATTTTCTATAATAACCTTCAGACTCTTGCATTAACTCTCACCTTAGAACAAACACTCTCGTCTGTCTTAGAGAGTTTGGGAGTCGATCCATCTGCCAAATTGATATGCATAGTGAAATTCAACCTGCCGCCCCTACATCGAGAACTTATCTTCCTTTTCCCTGCAAAGAGATTGTCACAGTACAACAAAAGTTGTTAAAACATAACATCACTTTTGACACCAATTAACTGAAAGCAAAGCATGAATAACTGAAAGCAAAGAGTGAATGGGGAAGAAGAAAAAGAAGAAACTTCAGTCCATCAATCACTCAAAAGAGATCCCAAAAGCAGTAGTCCTTAAAAATCTGAAACTACAAAAGTACGAAAGAAAGTAAAGGGACGATAATTTACCTGCATTTTGAATTGAAAACTTATGAACTTGTGATGTTGAATGTACGATCCACCGAAACTGGCACGATATTGACCCCCTGAAAGGCATCACGTCAAATTAGGACTATGTATCCATTGTATCTACTTATCAACTTGATTTTAGAGAAGTGAATTTTATAACAAGTAGCTTCAAAGCAAAGATGAAACGTTATCCAGCAGATTACACTCCGAAAAGAACCCATATTGAAATTATCCCTTCCCTTAATCAACTTTCCTTCTCACCCAAGTCATCAATGTCAAACAAAAAGTCCTCTCCTTGAAGCAACAAAGATGTTCTTTAACCAATCTTCTTATACTAAAAACCTCTCAACAACCTATATTCTTTCCTTGCAATCCCATTATTCGCAACAAACAATATCCAAGAAGCCGAAATCTCCATATCATTGAACTTTTAACATACAACTCGCAGGCACTTTCCAATCCTCCAAATAATCACATGACTTCTCTCAGAGAGCTCACAATAAGCTCCAAAAATCCATCTTTCGAATTTACAAAACTGAAACCTCAAAACAAATCGCATTGTTTTTAATAAATAATACATTTTTTTATTTTTTTCTCTGAAACTATTAGCTAAGGCTCAATATATTGTGTAGCAAACAAGAAAAAGAAATCACCAAGCTCAGCACTCTTTTTCACGGTCAGTCTCGGAGTCAGAAAAAAAAAATCAAAAGAAACAGAACTGTATCTTCAGAACCAGTACAAATACAATTATGCATGCACTATATACATACATATATATATATATATAATGTGTGCGTGTGTGTGTGTTTGTGTGTGTGTGTGTGTGTGTGTCGATCGTTGAAGAAACGAACAAGAATTACCTCGCTTCTCTGGTCGTCGAAGAAGACGAGAAGTGGCCGAGTCTACGAACTCGTATCGGAGACAAAATCAATGGCGGAGAGCTCTGCAACTGAGAAGGAAACATCTCTTCTCTCTCGCTCGGCTCAGCTCTTCCTCAGAAACTGTCTCCGACGAGCCAAAGCATAAGAAGAATCGCAACATCGAAGACAACAAAAACTACGAAAGCGACTTGTAATATATATATATATATATATATATATATACATATATACACACACACACATATAGAGAGAGAAAGAGAGAGAGAGGAAGGAAAATACGAAGGAAAAAGGCATGGATTGTCATTTTCGTTACCTGTGTTTGGCTGTGAGAACAGAGTTCACAGTGAAAACCAACCGTCTTGGCTTTTGCCAGAACTGAAAGAGAGGAAAATGAAGAGAGAGAGAGAGAGAGATTCCTTGGAATTTCCTTTTCCTTTCTAAATACATGTATATTATATGATAAATTTTGTTAATTTATTCGAGATATTTTCATTTTATTTATTAATATTACTATTAAATTTCTACGTATAACGAAAGTATTGATTGTTCTTATCTTTATTCTTGTGATAACGTGATTAGAGATGATTGATTAATTGATATTTTACTTAGTTGAGTGATTAATTAATTTCTAAAACATCTGATTATTCGATGGGAAGTTGTGCTCTAAAAATCTTTAAACTTTAATCACGTTATAATACTAGAGTACTTGCTGGTTTAAATATTGGCTTTAGAGAGAAATAAAAAAATAAATTAAATAATGTTTACGAGATCCAATGACAGTGTAATAAGAGCACCCCCAAAAAATAAAAAGATATGCAATCTTTTAATTTTAGTACATTTTTTTTAATCATATACCATTGACTATGTCTAAAATACAACTTTTGTGATTAATCAAGATTAGCCAAAAAAAAAATTTAAACTAATTTCGATCTTAATATTTGAATATATGTAGTTCAATCAATCTTTTATTAATTGAATTTATGATTTGAATTCTTAAACTAGGTAGCATTTTTCTATGAATCAACTATCTTTTTTCTAACTATATGCAATTTCTTTGGTAAGGGACCTAAGGGTCTTTTGAACTATCAGATTTAGTTTTTAATTTTTTAAAAAATATAAAATACTTAATTTGACAGTGTAGGATCTCCTTTATCGTAGAAGATTTCTTACCAAATAAAACTCCAAAAAAGTAAATCTCGTACTTATTAAAAACTTGCTTGTCCATTATTTTCTCTGCAGATATATAGCTAATTTTATACTTTCATCTACATTTAAAATAAAAAAAGAATAGGGGAAAAAAAAAAGTGATTGTATTGGTGGCTCATGTGATTATGCTAGCTAGCTTCTCAAGTAGATTTTCTGTCATGCTTAATTGGGACCACAAGAAGTTAGAAAGCGAAGTTTTTTTAGATTTTGTACAAGAAAATATGGCATTATTTAATATTTTCTTATATATTATATTTTTGAAATTCCTAAAAACTTTATCCAGTGACTAGGTGTAAACTATGAATTTCATTAAGCTTTAGGTTGATTTTACAATATTACTCATGTCTATTATATATTTAAGAAATAATTGAGTATAATCAGGTTTTAAATAATGTTTTAAAAAAAATCAACGTTTCGATTAAATAAGAAATTGGTTATTTTTTTAACTACATATTATGTAGTTTTACCTTTATTCTCTTAATTCTTTTTATGTATTTATGACTAATAATTTTTTTTTTAAACATGGGTCATTTGTTTAAAATATGGACCAAGAAATAAGCAAATAGTCCTCTATTTATTTCTATTCATAAAAACAAACATTATTTAAATAGCTATTTTCTTATACAATCTCAAATTCGAGGGGAAAAAATTTTAAAATTAATGATTAAAATACGAGTACAATGATTTTTTTTCCCAAATAGAGTATAATAATTCAGGGATAAGTTTTCATATATTTACTGTATTTAGGGTTTTTTTTTTTCTGTCAACTACTCACCCACTTTCATTTTTGTCAAAATTTGGTTTAATTGTTTAAACGTGTAACAAATGGTTGCTATGAATTTCCTCTAAAGCATTATTTATTCACAATATTTTCACTCTTTTCTCTTCTAAAATACTTAAGAAGTAATATGCATATATATATATATATTTCCCGTTATACTTTCTTATGATGTTACTCTACAATGGAATCCAGCAAAAATAAAAAAATTATCTGATACTTTCTCTCTCCACTATTCAGGTCCATATATGCTTTCAAGTTTCATATAGTAAGTCAATAATTTATAGTGGACCATAAATTGGTGTATGAATTTACACAACATTTTTTTTTTTTTTTTGTGTGTGCTGTTTTTGAAAAATCTCCCATCACCAAACTAAGTGCCTATGTGGATGAGAGCGCAACAACACAAGACAGAGATAATGGAATAAGAATTTGGATGGACTTTGGATCAAAAAATCCATGATCTTGACCTTTGTTGAAGCATTATAAGAGAGCAATAATTAGCACATTTGAGTTGGTGAAAATTTTGATTAGCATTGTGTAAAAGAAATACTTTTTTATATTTCATAATTGCGACTAAATTGATCGGTAATCACATCAAACCTTTATCATTTAATATTAAGGCCCATGGTTTAAATCATTCTTCCACTCTCGATAGTGTTATCATTTAATATCAATAACTAGGTTTTATGTGTAGAGTACTTGTAAATTATTTTTAGTGTATATTTAGTATTTGGTTTTTGGTTTTTTTTTTTCCATGTTTTAAGAGAATGATTAAAGTTTTTAAATTTTTTTTTTTTTAAGATAGGAGGGTGGGCCGAGGCTCAAATTAATTTTTGTTTTTCCTCTTACTTCTCTATGAATCGAACTCAGAAATGTTTAGCCACTAATATAAAAGAGAACTAAGGGCATAGAGATAAATACACATCATCATGTAGTTAAAAAAATTACTAGTTTCTTAATTAATTGAATCGTTGGTCATTTTCTTAAAATACTATTCAAAAAATGACTATTCACTCAATTATCTCTTATTTTTTTATTGTTTTTATTAAGACTCGAATTGGCATTATCTCAAATTTAAAAGAAAGTTCAAACCAACTAAAAAAAAATCAAATAAAACCAACTATATTTGGTTTGGTTTCGATTACTCAATTAATTTACTTTGATTTGAAAAATGGTCAGTTAAGCAATTAGCCATTTTAAAGATAAAATTTGAAAAATTAAGCCATATTTTCACGAAATTAATGATTTAGTCATAACATGTACCATATTTACGTGTAAAAAGTGTAACATTAAATGTAACGTTATATTTAATGTTACACTTTTTACACGTAAATATGGTACATGTAACATAAATTTTATGTCATGGTTAAATCCTTACTTTCGATATTTTAGGGCTAATCTTAAAAAATTATCCAAAAGTTTGGTTAAATGCCTAAAAAATTCTTTGAAAAAAATACCAAATTAAATAAAGAGTTTTGATTTAATTTTAGATAAGATAGTTAGGTTTGCTGTAACACAACTTTGCATTGAAAATCCGTAGGGAAATAGTATCAAATTGGGACTCTATATACACAACTGATAATTTGTCATTTTCTATAAGTTAATAGTTTGCTTTTTGTAACTTTGTTTATGACAAATCGTACCTCTCACTCTCTCAGATGTTAAAAATGACAATCTACTTACTTAGGCTATTAATTTTCACTTGTTGCAATAGTTTTTTTCCCTTTTGCTACGAGCTAGAGACTAGAATGTCATTTGTAAGGCTTCCTCAACTACAAATTAGCATTAAAAATCTGAAGGGAAATAATTAGAATAAAATAAAATAAGGAATTAAGAGCAAATCTACCCACTAGTCCTCTCACCCAAAAATGGAAAACTTGGACATATGATGTGTTAAATATTTTGGTGAGAACGGTCCCTTCAAAGTTCAAACTATAAGGAGTTATTAACCTCAATTTTTTTATTGGAAGACTTAGTGCCACTCGACCTAATTCTTAGGGTTCGAACGTTTGATGACAATAACTCTAATACACTAAAATAAGCAACATTGACAAATATTAATTAAACCAAGCAAATTGGACCTTCACATTCTTGGGAACATGACTTCTCACAAGTCACGAGGACTATGCCTTTGCTGGTCCATGGATCGCTCAGAAATTAAACCAAACCAATGTTTTCCATGTGTTGGAGGGGACCAAAATGCCAATCGTTTTTGGTAGGAGATACCAAAATGGGATAAAGTGTGAAGGACAACAACAAATGTAGCAACATCATAGCCAAAAACAAACAAACACACACACACACACAAACAAATTTAGGCGACATGACATTTTTCAAAATTTCATCTCATTGGCCTACCTCATATAACACACGTTGGATTCGATTATTATCGCTTTAGAGGACCACGATATCGCACACGGGTCACTATGAGACGCAATTTGTTTGGCATATTTGCATATGTGAATCACTAAATCTCGAAGAAGGAAGAGAACATGAGAAATGTCATGCTACAAGCCATACGCAAAGGAGAGATGATTTGAGGAATCACAAAATCTTACAATGAGAAAAGAATAGGAGAATATCGTGCCATAAGTATGCAAATGAGGGATATTTGGGGAATCACTGAATCTTGAAACAAGAAGAGAACATTTGTGCCACAAGTCGTATGCAAAGGAGAGATGTTTGAGGAATCACCAAATCTTGAAGCGGGAAGAGAGCATGAGAAATGTCGTGCTATAAGTTGTATGCGAAGGAGAGAGATTTAGGAATTTGTTTCAAATAAAATGCCAAGATCGAATTGCAAAATGGGTAATAATTGTTTGTGGGGAAAAAAAAAAAAACGAGCCTAAGGAGAAGTTCCTCCTATAAAAGTATTTGCAAGTACAAACGAAGTTTGCAATATGCACAAAAAATGTTTATAATTCGTATGCCGTAAAAAAAAAATTATAAAAGGAGAGAATAGTGTATCATCTTAGTGTGACCTACTTGAACAAATATCTTATTAAAGAGAACAAACAAACAGTTTAACATCTCGTTAATCAACCGATTATTTTGTGAAATCCACATAAGATTGGTTTGCCAAGTCTTACTTTCTTTTGTTTCCATGGGCCTTTCTCAATTTATAATTCTTGATATATCTTATATTATCCCTCTTATGACCCTTTTTGTGGCAGAGGAAACAAGAAGTGAAAAAGAATGGGAATTATGAGAAAACAAAACAAGATATCTCCCAAGAATAAAGTTGGTCCTCTTTTTGTTAGAGCCTTTTCAGCCCTATCTATATGAAAGTAGCTGCAAAAGTGCAGACACTGCTATAGAACTTTCTTTCAAATGATATCCAATTATGCCTATTACTGCTATTATACTCATTCTTTACATATTACACATACCATACCATATCCTCTTTTTCCTTGGCTTAAAGGTTATTGGTTGAGCAAATATGAAGTTGTCCCTCAAGTACAAAATAACCTTTTTAGCACACAGTCTCATCCTAATAAGTTTTATACCACTAGACTCTACATAGCACATCTCGTATCATGTGATACAAACCGTGTTATTGTTAAAATATTTTAAAAAAAGCTCTTTAATTGTGTCAAATTCGACATCAGTTTTAGCGTATATTATTCTTAGTGCCAAAATTGACACTGTGAATTACATGTGCCAATTATAATAGGGAATTTTAAGAAAATAGCTAGTTTTTAAACAATAGTCACAATTTTAAAAATTTAAAAACTAGTTATTTTATAAATTTTTTACACGTGTCAAAAATTTTCTTACAACAATTTTTATGTGTAATTTTGTTATTGTAAGAAATTTTTTACATGTGTAAAGAAAAATTTATGACTAATTTTTCAATTCGTTAAAATTATGACTATTTTTAAAAAAAACATATTCTAAAATGACTATTTACTTAACTGACCCGTTATACTACGAGCTCATAATTATAAGATTGCCTTTATAAAATTATTAAAATGGTATAGTATGTCCATTGCATGCACTTTCATGATTGTTTGTATAAAATTTGAATTTAAAAAATCAAGATAACAGTTACTTTAGCATGCAGACGTTGGAACACGGTATGATTTTGATATTGTAAATTTAGCATTTTTGTACTATTTCATAATCAATATAGGATTACCACTAATTTGGTGGTGTTGTACTACGTGAAAATAAGAAATAAGTTATTATGAAAATAATCAGATTTTTTAGAAACATAATTCAAATTGGGTCAGTTAGGTAAATAGTCATTTTGGACTGTGTGTTTTTAAAAAATAGTCACAGTTTCAAAAAATTTAAAAACTAGCCATAAACATGTAAGAAATTTCTGACAATAACAAAAATACACATAAAATACTGTCAGAAATTTCTGATACTAGGCAAAAAATTTGTCATAAATTTTTTATATGACTAGTTTTTAAATTTTTTAAAACTGTGACTATTTTTAAAAATTATTTTGTAAACTGTGGTTATTTTCTTAAAATTTCCATTCAAATTAATTTTTAAAAATTAATACGTTGCCGGAGTGCCGGTCATAGCAAAATCCAAAAGCAGGGTATAGATGATAGATCGATTCCTTAAAGCATCTTTTGCACAACATATTATTAAGAAATTAGGTCAAAATTTATTTATGCTAAATACCTAATTTGATAGCAAATTCTTGCAAGATCTAAAAGCATTATCCAGAAACATTACGTGTAAGAATAAGTTGATGATAATAATCATATTTTAAAAAATAATAATTAAAATAATTTAAAAAATAATCTGGTGACAGTCACAAAAGAATCTGAAAATGCGTTTTGTACAATTTATTATTGACAAATTAGGTCAAAAATTATTTTTACTAAATATCCAATTTGACTATAAATTTTTGCAGAATCTAACAACATAATCCAAAAACATGATCAAACAGAACAACGTTGCACACTATTGACTTACTATCGTATCGTATAATCTTTGGTCCAATTATTACCACAAAGTTAAAGGTAATGGGATTAACCACCCAAGGGTCACACTGATAAAAAATTTCATGTTTTCATACTCATTTCCCACCTAATATTCCCTTTTCACTCCAAAACAAAGAACATATATTCATGCTAGCAAAGAAATTTAAAAAAAAAAAAAAAGGTCTACTAGTAATTATTACCTCTCCACCGCCCAACATTATTTGATTCTGTTTTTGTTCGTTTTGTCTCGTCCATACAGATTTCCTCAGTTTTGTTTTTAGAAATCTTTCATCTTTTAATTCCCCTCTTAAATAAATAATGTTTTCTGACATTTCCTTTCGTGATCCCACAAGCTCTTTCTTGGCCTTGGCGACAACACAAATAAATAAATAAATATTAAGCTACCTTATCCGTATTAACCTTTTATCAGTATGTCACAACATCTCAAGAGATTTATGATTTTAAGTTTTTTTTTCCCCTAAAACAAGTTTGATATGATATCCAATTGTCTTCAGAGTTGTATTTTCTCCTCAATTGAACTTTAGTATGTAATACAAACATCTTTGGAGCTTAGTCTGATAAGTAAATACACCAACCTTCCATGTTAAAAGATTACAGGTCAAAATCGTCTAACCCCTTCAGAAAGCGCTTTTCTTTTTCTTTTTTTTTTCTTTTTTTTTTCTGTATTTGATATGATATCTAAAAGACTTGTATATAATTTATTAACCCAATCCAAACTTGACCCAACTACCAGATAGTAGATAATACACTCTTCTTCATATAGCACAAAAGGGTAACACCAAAAAAGACCAAATTATTTCCTCTATACAAAAATGCCCAAGAGACTTCTATGACTATCCTCTAGAAAGCCCAATACGATTTTTTTTTTTCTCTTTATTCTCTCTTTGCTTATTTGTACATAGACTATGAATAGGCCCAAAAATCTCCACTCTGACATTATAGGCCACAAATTCACAATTTCACTTACCTTGCGAGTACTTGGGATTGGGAAGAACCAGACAAAGTGTCATCTGAGATATCATAGAAAAAATCATCACTCTTGCACAAAGCATAGACAATGTCAACCATGCTAGGCCTCTTTGAAGGGTCTCTATTGAGGCAAGCCACAGCCACAGCCATGACACTCATCAAGCTCTCCATTGAGCACGTCTCCCTCAAGAGGTCTTGGTCCATCCAATCCCTCAGCTTCCTCGCCTTCTCTTCCTCCGTCCCGTCCATAACGCGCCCCGCACTCGCCCACAGCGCGCCCCCTTTCTCGTCGACGACCTCCCTCCCCGAGATCAGCTCGAGCAGGACCACGCCGAACGAGAAGACGTCCATCTTCGTGGAGACCACGCCGTCCGCCAGGTACTCGGGCGCGATGTAGCCCTGCGTCCCCACGATGTGCATCGTGATGGCGTTGCAGCCCGACTTTGCCAGCCCGAAGTTGGCGATCTTGGCGCGCATGCTGGCGTCCAGGAGGATGTTGCTGCTTTTGATGTCCTTGTGCACCACCCTCGGCCTCGTGTGCTCGTGGATGTACTGCAGCCCGTTCGCGACGTCCACCGCGATTCGCAGCCTCGTTTTCCAGCTCAGTTTCCCGCTCTCGCCCTCGTGAAGCCACGAATCGAGAGAGCCGTTCTCGACGTACTCGTAGATCAGGTAGCAGTTCGCGTTCAAAGGGTCTATGCAAAAGCCTTCTAGCTTCACCAGATTGCCATGGTTTACCTTCAAGTTTTGGAAGTCAAATAGTTTTATCAAGTTATTATTACTGGACCAAAGAGATCAAAGCAGGACAAAAGTGTTGAAACATAACCACTTAATGTTTTGAAAGATTTTTTTAGGTCTAAAAAAGAAAATCAAGGGTGGGACAATCTATTGTGTGCTATTTTACCTAATGGAATCAATAAAAAGAAAAAAGCATATTTCCTCTTAGCTCACCTGCCCTATTAGTTTATTAAACAAAGGCTAATACAATTTCAACGAATAAACCACAAGCTATTAAGATTAAAAAAAAAAAAAAAAACTACAACTACACTTTTAAAAAAGAAAAAAAAAGGGAAGAAATTCAGCATCAAGAAATGAAATAACCATTTTGAAGGAGACGTTTGTTGAAAAGACTGAATTTCAAATCATAGAATAATCAAATATGTCCAACGAATAAAGAACAAAGTATAAGAGAAAAACTAATCGTTACCTTTTTGCTTCAATAGATTATGTCTAAAAAGTTAAGATTTGTTAAGTAATACGTATGAATATTCCTCTGCTCTCTGAAGTATATCCAATATAATAGAACTATAGTGATACCACCGTCGATGGTTACATTCTCTGCTTTTTTTATTTTGTTTTATCCTGTGGCTTGTGCATTAGTGCAAAACATTAATTATATTTAAAGCCATGTGACTCCAACCAAATTGTGTCATGTTTTTTAAACCTACTATAAAAAAAAACCCTTCTTTACCTAACTAGCCACCATTTCATTAGTGTTCATGAATTATATTGTTTGAAATTAACAACTTGGGTTCCTTTAAAAGTGTTCCTTAGTCCTTTATTGTGTTTGATTATATCAATCATATAACTCATTCTCGTCATAATCTATTTTATTTTAGCTCATAAGAGAATTTAAAGGATGATACTTCAATGAAGGGAAAAAAAAAACCCTTATTTATAAAACATTTTCCTACCCAAAAAGAGCCCTTCTAGATGTAGATGACAAGTTTGAAATTTTATAAAACGAGCTATTAAACTAAAAAGACCATAATTAACTATCTAGAATTGACAAAGCTGAGTTTTTTAGCGCAGTTTTCAAACTTCAATACAATTAATCAACTGCCTTCTTCAGTTGATATGTTTTACTTTGCTTTCAAATATAAACGCTGATGCCTATGTGAACCTAACTAACTAAACAAATCTTAAAAATCTGCTTCAACTCAAAGCCACCACCATAAAACGGCAACTTCTAAATTCTAATATCTCAAATCAACCATATGATTAGTCCTTCAACTGAAAATTTTGAGGTCTAAAACAACAATTTTGTTTGTTTCAGAGACCCTCCAAATGATCTACTTTATATTTGAGTGGAGTCTATGTCTAGTTTGATAAATTTGGATCCATTTTTAGTAAACTTCTCAGTTAGTTTCTTTTTTTATAACAATTTTGGATTGTCATAATTTTTATTTAAAAAAAAAAAACAGAGAATTTCCTAATTTTTAATTCCTTTTTCACAATTTGTTAACGCTTTTTATTATTTTATTTTTTTCAAAAAATGAAGAAAAAAAAAATTAAACCTAAAAACTAATTACCCATGGCAAATTTCTTAACCATCCTAAAAACCATGATCTTCGTAAAACCTAATCAATCATAAGAATACTAAATAACTAAGATCACCAAAATTTACCATCAATCATAAAACACCAAAAACCACTAAGTAACCACGAGAAGAGAAGAGAAAAAGTATTTTCATTTTTTTTTTTAATTTTATTTACCTTCTGCAAGATCTTGAGCTCTTCACAAGCGTTCCAATTCATCTTCTTGATGGCATAAACCTCTCCGTCGACCGTCCCTCTGTACACCGACCCCTGAACCACGCACCTCTCGTCGAACCCGTCCGTGGCTTCTTCGAGCTCGCCGATCCCAAACACTCTGTACTTGTCCAGACACCCCGACACGTCCGCCATCAGACCCTCCTCCATTTCCCTCCTCTCTCTCTCCCCGACCCCATTTTTGTTGTAATAGTTACCTTTCATTATCTGAACCCTCTGTTTCTCTTCGTCGAAACCCCTCCTCTCTCTTCTCATCGCTCTTTCTCTGCAACCCCACACCCCACAGACCAGACCCAGCAACAACCCCGTCACGCCCAGCCCCGCCGCGAGCCCGGAGACGACGCCGTCTCTGTCGTCGTTTCCCGGCGGGCCGGCCGGGGCAACGACGGGCTGCGAGAGCTCCGGGAGCTCGCTCACCGGGACGAAGAGCGTCTCCGTGGGGTCGACCTCGCCCGCGTTCGCCTCTGCGATCGCCCGCTCGGTCACGTTGAAGAGCGACGCCACGGCGGCGAGGGTGTCCGACGGCCGGAGGACGTACGACACGAGGTGCCTCACGCCGCGGCGCGCCTGGTCCGCGGTCGGGCACTTGCAGAAGACGGGGAAGAGGACGGTGACTCCGATGGTGAGGTTGGTGGGGACGAGGTCGGGGTTGACGAGCTCTACTGACTGGTAGGCCGTGAGGTTCTGGAACGCCCCGGTGGAGACCACGTAGTAGGTGTCGCCGGCGTTGATGGTGTAGGAGATGTTGGCGTAGGAGATCGATGCGGTGGCGTTGACGGGGTTGCAGGAGCAGGTGATGGGGACGAAGAGGGGCTGGCCGGGGGCGAGCGGGGCGGCGGGGGAGGAGAGGTTGGAGGGGGCGGCGATCATGGGGCGGCTGAGGGAGAAGAGGTCGGCGACGGAGGCGAGGTCGAGGAAGCTCGGCGCGGCGGCGCGGTAGAGGACGAAGGTGCTGCAGGGGTACTGCTGGGTGGTGGAGTTCTGGACGGCGGCGCAGGGGTAGCCGGTGGTGTTCGGCTGGGATTTGGAGCTTTGGAAGAAGAAGAAGAAGAAGAAGAAGAAGAGGAAGAAGAAGAGAGGTTTGGGTTTTGCCATGTTTTTTTATTTTTATTTTTTGGTGATTTGAGGTTGATTGGTTTGTTTACTCTTATAGGAGTGGTTTATTGGGGTGGTAGTTTTGTGAAATGACAATTATATGTTGCGGTCAATGTTATTTTTGTAGCTTGAATTTGCCCAGATTACTCTGATTTTACAAACGAGAAAAATAAAATGGGAGACAAAATAATAATCCGCTAATAAGAAGTGATTTATTTTCTAATACTTTGATTTTTTTGTTTCTTGGAGTTGGTAGGTGTGGGTCCCACTTTTCAGAATTTTCCATGTTGATAGGATTTGCTGTCAACAGTCAACCTAAACGACTTGCTTTACTTTTGATCAGCCAAATAGTCAACCATTCTCTTTCCAATCCTCTTTACTCTTTGGCATTAGAATTTAGAAGGTGACTATAGAGCAGAAATGGCAAAAAATCCCAACGCGGCGGTTGCCAATGAATCTATTCTACAAGATTATGGGCCGGGGCGGGTTTGTCATGTTTGCTGTATGAGCTGTGCTTCTAATCTGGACCATTTATGGGAGTGAGTCTTACGTGGGCCTATGAGATTCATGTATGGACGGTTCAGATGCGTCTGTCCTTAATATTGTTCTTATTCTTATATATTAGCTGTGCCATGGGACTCACAGTTACAAACGGTTGTGATCGCACGAATGCATCAATCACGTCTGTGCTTAGACTTTTTCTTTATATATACATGAGATAATTTAATAAATAATTATTTTTTAGATTATGTTTTAAAAAAATAATCAACGTTTTAATTAAAATTATTTTCTTAATTACATGATGATGTGCATTTATTTTTAAGGTCAGTTAGGTAAATAATTATTTTGAACTGTGTGTTTTCAAAAAATAGCCACAGTTTTAAAAAATTTAAAAACTAACCACAACAAAATGTAAAAAAATTCTGACAATAACAAAATTACACATAAAATTTGTTGTAAGAAATTTCTGACACGTGTCAAATTTTTTTGAAATTGCTAATTTTTAAATTTTTTGAAACTGTTGCTATTTTTTAAAATCATTTTGTAAACAGTGATTATTTTCTTAAAATTTCCTTATTTTTATGCTCTTAACTCTTTTATGTATTAGTGATTAATAGTTTAATTTTTTAAAACTTTAATCATTTTCTTAAAATATATATAAAAAATAGTCAAATACCATATAGATCCTTTGTATATTTGTTAAACAGAGTGAGGCGAATATTCTGAAATCACTTCAATTGCAACAATTTTGTTTTTTGTTTTTTGTTTTTTAAAAGCTCAGACTAGAGTCGATCTCTCTCTCTCTTCTTCATCAATTTAACTTTAAGAAAATATTTTTTTTAAGATTTATCTTATGATTTCTTTTATGTTTTTTTTAATATTAAAATATATATGATTGCAAATTTGCAATAAATTTATAAGGCATTTACGTTTATCTGCACGAGTACGAGGTTAGTGTTAACATAACAACTCTAGGTAGTCCTCTTAATTCTTGCATAAGACATATATCACTTTCACTCTGATAATATAAAATTTATTCTGTGACATTATAAGGCCAAGCAATTTGAATTCGTTAGACATATTAACAGTGCAGATATTCATATAATAATTATAGAAATTGGAAACATTCGATATTGATGAGAAAATAGACTTAACGTGTTGGTTAAGCAGTCAATACTCAATAATAAGCAAAAGTCTATCATATGTTGGAAAATGGTGGGTTTAATAGTCGTGCTAAGATCATTGAAATGGAAAATGGTAGCAAACAAATTGTTGATGGTAATCTAGAAAACGTAGTAATATTAAAGCATGAGTTGTCATAATAAAAAAAAAAAAAAAGCTTTGGTAATATTACCACGGTCCAACAATTATCATTTTGTAGATCTTTGAAAGCTTAAAAAAAAAAAAGTAAAAATGACATTTTTAATATAAAACATAACACCAGAGTAAGCACATTGCGTCACTTGCGTATTTAACACTTCTCCTAAAGTACAATAACTTGGTCCACTACAAGGATAAAAAGGCATTTAGCCTATTAGTAAATATTCACGGTATTTTAAATTTAACAAAAAAACTATCTTAATTGGAAAATTCTTTAGTGTTTTTTTTTTTATAATAGAAAATAATTTTATATCATTAAATTTATCTTTTTAAAATGCGGGATGAATTCGATGGTCTAAAATTATTTCTTATCATAAAAAAAATCATCATAAAAATACCTATTAATTATTGGGCACTTATTGGAAACAAAAGAAAAACATATTGATAGGAAACAAATTGACAATGATGATTGAATATTAAGGTACATAATATTTAATATGAGTTTGACTTAACCAAATAATTTTTATTTTTCTTTCCTTTTTCCCTTTTTTTTTTCTTTGGAATTCTTTTTCTAGTACTTCTCGCACAACCCCACCTCCATGACCTACACAAACACCCAAAATCAAATCTCATCTTTAATTTATTATTTATATTTACTTATCTTCTCAAAATCTCTCTAATACCCAAGCTTATTATCATTGGAGCTTGGTCGTTGTGGGGGTGGAATTGGAGGTTGGACGGTGGCGAGGGGGTCCGGGCGTCCGGCTTGTTGGAAAGGTTCTCTAAGGACTTTGCCGGTGAGAGCTTGGGCAATTGGGTGTCAAGAGCAATGCCAATATCATGGCCGTCAACCATCGCCGAAGCCTGTAGAGGAGTGTTCTCCTATTGAGTTTGAGATTTTTTTATTTTTTATTCTTTGTTCAAATGGGGTTTGGATTTTAGGTGTTTTGAGGGACTTATTTTAAAAGGAAAAAAAAAAAGTGTTGTTTTATGTAGTTTTTGTGGTGCTTTATGAAGTATTGTGTTTTCCATTGATTTTGGTTTTGATGAGCTACTTATCGCCGTAGGCGAGGCCGCAACTCCGATGACTTCATCTTCTCAAAGCCAAGAAGACGAACTGTAAAAGGAAAAAGATAAAAGGGACAAATAATAACAATAATTATATATTGTGTGTGTGAGCTTATTTTAAGACCATCCCTTTTTATCACAATGAAACATATATTTTACGTGCGGGAAATCATTCACAACGTTCAAGACATTACATTATTAAATTATTTATACACTTCACACGACATATTCACGCAACATATTAAAATTTCTAATAAATAAAGATAACATTCAACTCTCTTCAAAGAAAATAATTTATTCATAAGCTTTTATTTAAAGTTGAGTTACCATTATGTAACTCTTGCGATAAATAAACAAAATAAAATAAAATAAAATAAAATAAAAGAATGCATAAACGAACTTCAAGAATTCTAAAATTGAAAAGCTATTTCTTTTTAAAAATTCTAAAATTTCTTGCACTATCAATAGTTTCAAATTTGAGAAATGAATTGATTACTTGAAAATAGACATTGTAATGTTCTTATGTGTAAAAAAAAATTTAATTTTATGTATTTTTTAAGCTATTATGAACTGTATACTATTGATAGTGTAAAAAATCGTGCACTATTATAACCTCTTCTTTTTTTAAAATAACATATTTCAAATAAATTGTTCAAAAATGGCATTTTCCATAATTTCTCTTAACACATGCTTCGCAGTGTACACTCTTCGGCCAAACCGCACGTTTCGGTTGAAACGTACCGAAACGTTTTTGCTTAGAGCGGCTATTGTATTGTATTTTTTTTTTTTTTTCAATTTTTTTCTCAATTTTTTTTTTAATTTCGTTTTCAAAATTTGTTTGCCACACCTCTTTGGCCCTAAAAATCTCCCTCCCTTTCCCTCGTCTCTTGGCTTTCTTCTCCGTCGCCGATCGTCCTCGCTTGCCTCCGCAGGTTCGTCTCCGTCTCTCGCCGAGTTTTCTTTATGGGTCTCTCTTTGGTTCCCATTTTCAGACCAACCATGGCATAAAAAATTAGTCAATTGTGTGAAAGACCATCGTCGTTTCTCTTCCTCTGCTGGTTGTTTCTCGTGTCTACTGGTTTCGCTCTTCCTGTGTCTGTTCATTTCTCAAGGGTTTCCTTTGGTTTGTATGTTGTTCTTCGGTTTTTTTTTTAGCCATATTGGGCATTGGCTTCGGAGTTTCGAAACGAAGGGAAAGGTGAGCGGTGAAATCTTGCGACCAAGTTGTTGTTCTGGTTTCGCGCTTTGCGTGTTTGTTTGTATGTTTTTTTTTTGTTTTTTTGTTTGTTTTTGTTTTTCTTTTTTGTGCCTTTGGGTCTCTTAAGG
The DNA here is from genome assembly GCA_018132145.1 of Boehmeria nivea var. tenacissima. Lineage (NCBI taxonomy): Eukaryota > Viridiplantae > Streptophyta > Magnoliopsida > Rosales > Urticaceae > Boehmeria > Boehmeria nivea. Next base: position 12,740,460 of record CM030883.1, read on the forward strand.
GTTGTTTTGAAAGTGCTTGGTTTGTTCAGTAAAATTGTTGTTGGAGAATCTGGGCGAGTTGCTTTGTTGTTTTCATGTATGTGACATGGTGTGAAACGTGTTGGGATTTTACGTAATCAAATGTTTGATCGAGTTAGAATGTTGTCTATCAAATGCAAAGATCTCATTTCTCGTTTAAATTAGCTTGCTTATGGTATAATCCATGTGGTTTAGCTACTTCATTAGTTTAAAGTACTAGCTAAACAATCAGTTTTACAATGCAGATGTTGTTAGAGGAATTTAGAAAATATTTGTTAATTTCTCTGGATATCGTTAACTGTTTTTATTGTTTGAAATATTCTTATCTGCTTTTGGATTTTTTTTTTCAAAGCCTTTATGTGTTCTTGTTGTTGCAGGGTGTGTTCATGTGGCAGCTCCACATTGTGCGGTTTCTATCATGGGTGTACGAGAGCCTGATTTACCGTTTAAGGTAGGGCAACAAGTAGAATCAAGATCATTCCAAGTAGGCTTTCGTGGTGCTTGGTTTAAGTCCGAGGTATGGTCCGACAATTTATGCACAAAAGTTGATTGCTACATAAGTTTGATATCAAATGTTTTGTCATTGAGTTTACCTATTTACTTCTTGTAACGATTGGGTTTCCGTTGTTTGTTTTTTGAGTTTTGCTTGTTCTATTTGTTCCCCTGATGGTCAGTGGTTCCAAGAAATTGTGTCACAAAGCCATGAATTGTGCGGAATTAGCAAGTATATATATTCTAGAGAATGTCAACAAAATGAATAATGCCCACTGGAATTATAAATTGAAGCAAAAACTTGCAATCAATCAACATTGAGGATTTCTTTCAGTTAAATTGTGAACATTATTAAGGGGCCTTTCAAAGTTCCATATCTTTGCGTACTAATTTTTTATTGGAATTTTTCTTTTTTTCTTTTTCCCTTTATTTTATATCACATGCTTCTTCTTTTGTGCTATTATGCTATATGCAAGGCCTATTAGAGAAGCTTTAAAGTTGCCTGATATTTATATTGACCTCCTATTTTGAGGTCCATGGTTCATATAACTCTATTTTCTTGTTGAGAAAGAGAGGATTTTTTCCCCCACTATTAGATAATAAATGTTTTTGTTTTAACTTTTTAGATAAATAGCATTGACCGAAGGCGAAACGGTCATTTGGGTTACAAATTGATTTATCCGGACTTCCCTGGTGAAAGTAAGTTGCATATCTAATCTTATGTACTGACTACTTAGGAGCGATAACATGTTTATGCTTGTGTATGTGCTTGTGTATGTGCATGCATGTGAATGTGTGTGTGCACGCTTTCCTACTTAGCGATCCATTATTTTAAATATTTAGGACATTTATGCAATATGATAGACCAGATCAGACGTAAGTAAAACTATGCATGAGACTAACCACAGATCAGACATTTTCTTGAGCTTGGTGCTCATGAGTTGTTTTAGTTTAGTGTGGGAGAAAAGAGAACCCACATTGCTAAACTAGAGAACTTTCTTTAACTTATGCATTATTGTTTTAGATGTTTAGGTTAGATGTAAAGTATGTCTAAGTTGGTTTGTAGTTGAATCTGTTACAGCTGGGCATACGTAAGAATGTAAACAGAATGGCAAAGAAGTTATTTTTATCAAATGGGTGTACTTGTTTATATATTTATCTTTTATTTATAACACGTTAATTTGTTCTTAGATACCAAAGTACTTGCACCACACAACACTCTTAGCTGTAATTTGTTTTCTTGTGTTCAGTTTTTTGGCATATATCTTCATACTTCCATGTTGTTTGCTTTTGTTCCTATTGGCAGAAAATACTTGGATAAAGATATACCAGAAACCCCCGACTTATAATCAAAAGAGAAAGTCAAATTCCCAAGACGTGTTAATGGTGCGACCTCGCTTTCCTCCGGTCTATCGTAAAGGTCAAATGCCTGATGCCAATACCATCTCAGAAGCGGTAGTTGTAGTTCTAGTCAACAATACTTGGAAGGTTGGAGATTTAATTGATTGGTGGGAAGATGGCTGTTATTGGTCTGGAAGTATAACAAAAATATTGAAGGATGACAAAGTTGAGGTCGTATTTATGCAGTAATTCTCTTTTATGCTTTGGTTGTTTGTTTGTTTGTTTTTTTTTTTTTAAATCTCGGATGTGTTCTATTTTGTTATAGTTGTTTCACAATTTGAATGTCTCTTTGTTATTCCCACTGTCAAATTTTTTAGCGCAATGTAAAGTATATTTCTTGTTACCAATAACAACTTGCTTAAATTACTCTACATACCTTGACAAATTTCATGTAGTATCATTATTGGGAAAGGTTAATGGAGGTTTTTTTTGGATGACAATGATTCTGAAATGAAATTAATTCTTTCAGCAAAATAAATCATCAAACGCAGTGAACTTAAATAAAATAAATTCCTTAATAAGAAGGCATTAATCTTTGCTTTCTTTATTTTGTAGATAGCCTTGTTACCGCCTCCACTAGGTGAAGGATTATTGTATGAGGCTAGCCAGGAGGATTTGCGTCCATCCTTAAATTGGTCTCTGAGACATGGTTGGACGGTGCCCACTCCTAAGGTGTGTTTCTCGTTCCTTGCAGGCATTTGCACTTGTCTCTGTTCCCTTTCTTCATTTTCTATTTATTGGTATCCTACTTTATATTTAAGGGTTCATTATATTTTCTATTCAAGTATATTTTGGTTGTCCAAGTGTTACCCGGATGAACTATAAAGTAGATTATCTATGAAACACTAGTTAAGGGACTTGGTCTACAATATGCATCTATATGGCTCTACAATGTTCAACTCCTTTGTGAAGAAAATTCCAAGACAAGGTTATCAAAAAAAAAAAAAAAAACACTTTCTTAACCTTCATAGCTTGCAAACTTGTTAGTTTACTAATTCTCCCAAAACCTTAAGCTTGTAGGAGGTGGGCCAACAATAGTTATATATTTCAACACTCCCCCTCACGTGTAGGCCGGAGAAGGGCACACATGTGCGTAAATTTAATTAGAAAGCCCGAAAATAACTAAAGGCCTTACACGTGGACAATTTTCAAATGGGGTGTTAAAGAGTGCAATTGCAAGGGTTTGCACTTAGGACCTCTTGCTCTAATACCATGTTAGTGCAATTATTATTATCTTTGGTTGTTGTTTCTGCTTTTTCATTGTTGTCTATCATGGTTCTTAATCCCTGATACCTACTGCCATTCACCCTCCTTAACCAACTCTAAATTAGCTGTCCCGAGTTTGTAATATTTTCTTTCCGTTTCATGGTGGTAACAGGATAGTGCTCATGGCTGTTGTGCTCAGATAATTAAACTTGCCGAGAAAGGTACGATAACAGCAAGAGTAGTACATTTATAACGGCAAAATAGTACATTTTTAACTTGCGAGTCCTTTTGAATCTGTATTTTGACCATACTTTGGAAATTATAATCTCTCCTGGCTTGACAAATTAGTATTAGGATTGCTCTGATCATATCTCTTGGAAAATCTGAAGCAATTTGTATGTCTGTGTTTTGCACATTTAATACAGACATATATACATATGCGTATATATGTATCTTTTAGATGTATGTGTGGTGATATTGTATACAATAATATAGGAGATTTGTTTCGATTTGGATCGGATTGGGTTTGCTAACTGCAGGGAATAATCGAAGCTCGGTGGCACGTACTACAGGTGACAAAAGAGGGGGTGTTCGGGATATAGCTGGAGCATCGAAGTCATCATTCACTTCTCATGTTTCGGCTAGCTCATCGCTGCCTTGTGGTGAGAAGTTAGAAGGCGCGGAAGGACGAGCTTTAGGTTTTGAGGCAAGAAAGGAGATGCAAACACCAGAACCAATTGCATTCCCTGATATGGAAAATGCTTCTTCTGGGAAAACCAGTTCCTCTGATGCTGAATCAGATTCCTATATTGAAGTTAAGTCAACTGAAGCGGACGATGTAGCTACTAGTGTCGGGAAAGAGAGATTAAGTGACGGTGAGGAAGATAAGAGAGTTCGAGGTGTAGTTGGAGCACCGGAATCGCCATTTACTTCTCACACTTCGTCTGGCTCGTTATCAAAATCTCATAACGGGTGTGAAGATGTGGTAAAGCAACCTTTAGGTGCTGCAGTAGGAACAAAGAGACTTACCCCAGAAATAAATGAGGACTCGAGTATGGAAAATGGTGACACTGAGAAAATAAGTGGCTCAGATAGTGATTCAGGCTCTAATGGAGAAGCTGGGTCAAGTGGCATAGGCAATAAAACTGGTGCTGTGAAAGATACATTGGATGATGGTGAAGAGAGGGACGTTCAAGTTATGGCTACATCGTTAGAGCCGCCTTCTCATGTTTCGCCTAGCCCGAAACAACCTCTCGACAATTTGGGAACTGTGGAAAAGCAACCTTTAGGCACCGTGGCCAAAAAGGAGGCGCAACCACCGCAAATGGCTACAGATTCGGGTGTGGAAAATGCTAGCATCGGGAAAACTGGTTGCTCGGGCAGTGATCCAAGGGAAAACGGCGAAACTGGTGTGGAAAAAGAGACGGTTGATCATGGCGGGCCCTCAAAGAAGATGAGAGTCGACGGGAAAACACCCCAAAACTCAATGCTTTCCGACACGATAGAAGCTTCAGTTGTGGACCTCGAGGAGCTTCTATACCTGATCAAATGGATGAAGGGTATATTGGACAATGGAACTACAACATGGCCGCCATGGAAATTCCTTGGACACCGAGCTTCATCCACACCAAGATGAGATTTTCATTGGTAACATGCCAAATCTGTATCATTTTGTAGACCTACAAAATTGCGACTCACCATTTTGTTCAGGGAATCCACCCATTACAGGAAAGAAAACATTACTCCCTCCGACGAGCTTTTCTTGCTTGACAAGGAAAAATGCGTCTCCATGCGCAAGCCAGGCGTAATTTCTTTTGTTCAATCTTCGGATTGAGTTTGCCGATGAGTAAGCCGGCATTTCTCTCTGCCTAGTTACTTACTCTTCCTTCCTTCAATTAGACGTTGGCGGGTCATCTCCCATTCGTCGAGATATTCGCTACTTGCTAAGATGGGTCACCGAATACTTGGTTTAGAATAGGTCAGACCTTGAAGCATTGGTTTCTCAATACTTATGTGTATAACAATGTTTTGCTACTAAAAGTCTTAAATAGAGTAGCTTTTTCTCTTTGGATTTTACATGGACTTTTGAGCTCGAGATCCGTTCCATGAGCTCAAAAGGTATAGAGCAAAGAATTTAGTAGTAAGTTTTTCGTTTTTCTTTCAAAATCATCCTTATGCTTAATTTCATTTGAAAAGTAAGCCCATCTTTACTAAGGGAATTAGAGAGGGGAACTGAATTAAAAAAAAAAATCATTTCACTTAATAATCTATTTCTTGAATGGTTCTATTGATTTTAACAACTACTCAATATTTATAGTGTAAAAGTATGAGCATAAATTAAAAGTACAACACAAAAAGGACATAGATTATTACTGTGTTAAAAAAGTGGTATTTTTAGGGAGTTAGGGGAGGCAATTCGTGTCGCGTGCGTCTCTTAATCGTGTCCAAGAAGTTGTGGCTAAACTTAGACATAGCCTATTTACTAATAATCATACAATATCTAAAAGAATCTAAGTGGTCGGGGCGTTTCGTCCACGCGTGGCCGAAACGTTTCGTCCCTGTTTTTTTTTACGTTTTTTTGTGCCAAAAAAAAAAAGGCGTTTTTTTAGGGGTTAAAGAATTTTTTTTTTTTTTTCAAAAAAATAGGTCGTTATATAATTTAATAAAATATTAGGGATTGAAATGTAATTAAATAGGATCAGAATGAAAAAAAAGACTTAAACGCAAAAAACAAAAGACCTTGACACGGGCCCGCATGCGTGGGGCCCGCGTGTCAGGGATCTCCTACTCTCTTTCTGACGCGGGAATTACACGCGCCAACCCTTTTTTTTTTCTTTTTTTTTCAGTTTTTTTTTTTTGCTTTTTTCTTTCTTTTTTTTCGTTTTTGTTTTTTCTCTTCTTTTTTTTTTCCCCCTTTTTGTTTCTTTCTTTTATTCAATTATTTTTTGAAGCTTTCTTTTTTAATTTTTCGCTCTTTTATTTTTATTTTAAATCTTTTATTTTTTTTCTCCATCTTTTTATCTCTCAATTTTTTTTTATAATAACACAATATTTTTATTTTTTTATTATTATCTTGTTTAATAATTTTTTTATTTTGTCTTACAATTTAAAAAATTATTTTTTACTATATTTTTAAAATGATCAAATTTGTATAATATTTTTTCTTTAGTTTTCATTTATAATTTTTTAAGACCCATACCCAATACTCATTAAAGGAGGACTCACACTCCCTAATTTTATTTTGTAGACTCAAATTGCCAGCGTACCCTAGGCATCCCTCCGATTTGAAATGGGCAAATTACATGTTTAATCACAATTCTAACAATATTTGCATATATAAACCATGAATATGTAATATTTACATATAAAAGAATCATAATAGAAAATGACTAATATAAAACTCTAATGTATAAAAAAAATATTTAGAAATAAATTTTAAAACTCCCTCAAAAAATCATGTTGAAAAAAGCATTTAAAATTATTAATATTACTTATCTAAAATCAAAATACGCAATCGTAAGACCCACAATTTAAGTATAACAATTCAAAAATCCATTAAAGATTATCTAATATATAGTTTTAATTAGATTTAAAAACATAGTTATTTTGTCAGGAAAAACTAATGTATACTTTTATCCGAGTTAAAAATATTTTTAATAAATAGGATTTCAGAAAAAAGAATTTTACAGTTTTTATGAGAGTTAAAAAAAAAATTATTTGGTTTTTACGAAATAGTTTATATTATAAAAATTAATATAACAATGATGTGTTCTATTTAGTACTTTAAATTTTAAAGGATAAAATTGTCCAACAGTGAGATAAAACTGAAAAAAAAAAATTATATATATATATAAATTTGCTAATATTTACACATATCTAAATATTACTCCAAATTAGATTATATATAAGCTGAAAGAAAGTAAAAGTGACATCTTTTATTTAATATAACACGTCACCTAACCGAGTAAATTGCATCACTTACGTATATAATACTTGTTAACTACAACACTTGGATATGATGAGAAAAATCAATATTACAACAGAGAACCAGAAAGAAAGATTAAAAAAAAAAAAAAAACACGAAAAACTATATACCATCTTTTTTTCTTACTCTCTAACGGAGAATCAAGTATCTCTTTTGGTTATGTTGTCCCTCTTGATAGTAAAATCCCAGAGATCGCCATATTTCTCATTGAATTCCCAAATGTCCATAGTGTTATAATCGGCAATTAACTTGTCCCTAGCTCCTCTCTCCATATTGTATATCTGAGGCTCAAAGTGGTGTGGCTTATCTGGCTTGTCCATTTCTATTATGCAAAACACAATTGTGAACAATCCTGCCCCAATGAACAAGTACTCTCCCTGAAATACAATAATAAGTCAATTTAGCAGCAATCACAGCACTTCTTCTTTGACAACCATAAAAAAGAACATGATCGTGATCGATGTGAATGTGGAGGCATCAAAATTCCGAGTTTAAAACTAGTATTATGAGAAGCATTTTTGGACTAAACAATAATTTTTTAGACATTTTCTTATTCGCGATAATAAGTTTCTTTATATATGTCGTAGTTCGAAACAAATTTATTATCTTTTCCTTGATCAAGTTACCCTTTTTAAATTCTTCATGGTTTCTATGCCCAAGTTTCTGATTCTCTATTTTCTCAATGAGAAAAGAGGATAAAAAAGCCCTTCATTTCATTTATCACTTTCAATGTATAACGTACAGGAGCATGGAAGTACATTCCAGCAGCAATTGCTGGAGGAAACAGCCATGAAATCAACCCTGCACCAAAAAGAATCATACAACCACAAGATTTTCAGTTCCGCTGTGAGTCACATTGCTGAATTATAAAAGGTACTCAAAGAGAAAACACTATGATGACCTTGAAAGCCAGTGGGAGGGTCTACTGATTCATATTCCTTCTTTAGAGATTCCCAGAAATTTCCTATTAAAAAAAAATGACAATGAGATATTGTAACAATTGGTTTATATTTGAAACCTAATGAAAAACCAAAAGTCCCACGTGAGCTTATAGTTAAGTGTGGTAAGGAATATAGGGGCCTCAGTATAAGAGCATTATGCCTTGCTTGAAAAAGAAAAATGAAACTTTCACCAAGTTATATTATATAAATACACACATACTATACATACGTACGTACATACATACTACAGATTATATATTAATATGATTAGCAAAAAAAAAAAAAGATTATATCAATATAGACACACACACTCAAAAATCTTCAATACCTTTGTCCTCGGCCTCATTGTAACAATGGTGGCCATCATAAATACCGTAAACAAAATCCTCCTGAACAGTTCAACCAAACAAACAAGCTTCACAGAGTTAATCACAAACCTAATCTTGGATTTTCGCGAGCTTAATCATCGAAAAGCGCAGATTAACTAACAGATTACCGCGCTCACGCCGTTGGTTCGCCATCGATCAACTGGATCTTCGTTCAGGTCAGGCTCGATCTCGGCCAAACCTCCGGCTTTGAGTCTCCACGATTCTCTCTTCGCCGACACTTCTCTGAACAGTCTTCTCGAGTCTGTCAAGCTCGGAGGTTTCTGGTTCGAAACCCTAATCGAAGGTTCCCATTTCTTGCCGGTGATTTTGGGGATTGAGGACGAAGAGAGAAGCGATATCGAAGACGAAGAAGAACAAACCGCCATTTTTGTAAAGGTTTTAGCTTTCTCTTAGATTTTTTTTTCATGGTTTTTAGCGCTCTCTCTAACGGTCATGACCGGCGGTGACGGAGAATTGTGTGACGGACTAATCATATTAGGACACGTGTTCGGTGTGTAAACGTGGCGGTTTTTGGTTTGTTGGTCTTGTTAGTCTGTCACTGTAGAGATACAGTTGTTGCTAAGAGATTGAATGGATAGTGAAGACTTCGCTCCTTATCCACTCTTTTGGCCTCATTTCATTGGTGTTTGTCGTTTTTTAGTGCAAAGACACTGAAACGACATGTCGTATTGTGATTTTAGGAACGACAAACTGATGGGAGTGCTTTTAGAGGCTGCGAAGGTGACGTGTCTAATTGTCTATTAGAGGAAGCTCGTACATATATTTGAGTTTGACATGCAAACGACATGGCCGTATATGATTTATAGGTAAAGAGTATTTATATTTTACCTGCGAATTAAGACAATGTACAATTGTACATGATTAAAAAAAATCAATTTTATGTGATAATAAATCTGCAATATATTAAACCAAAAATTATCATGATATAACGATATGTCGTATTGTGACTTATGGAACTACAACCTAATGAGAGCGCATTTAGTTTACAGTCCGGCAATTGTGTACGTGTCTTTGTTTATAAGAAGGAATCGTGAAGACATTTGACATGAAAACGACATGTCGTCCAAGAAAATATTTTAGAATTATCAAATAATCATTTGGTTGATCATATCAACTACCCTCAACAAATAATTTAGTCAACATTAACACATAAAAAGACATTAATACCCTTTAATAAATTATCATATTACACTTACACATTTTATTTTTAATTTTCAGCATCTTTATCATTTATTTGTCTTAACTCGTAAGTGCTATTGAATGGAGGGGGCGACCGGAGGTGGGGCGAGCGGCGATTGGAGGTTGGGGCGAGCGGCGGTCGGGGTCTGCGACCAGCAAAGGTGCGGGCGAGCGGCGGTGGGGGTCTGCGACCAGCAAAGGTGCGGGCGAGCGGCGGTGGGGGTTTGCGACTAGCAGAGGTGCGGGCGAGGGGCGAGCGGAGGTGGGGGCGAACGGCGGTTGGGGTCTGCGACCAGTGCGGGCGAGGGGCGAGCGGCGAGCGGAGGCGGTTGGGGTCTGCGACCAGTGGAGGTGCGGGCGAGGGGCGAGCGGAGGCCCGTTGGGGTCTGCGACCAGCGGAGGTGCGGGCGAGCGGCGAGCGGAGGTAAGGGTGAGCGGCGGTGGGGATATGTGACCAGCGAAGGTGCGGGGCGAGCATAAGTGGATCTGCCGCAAGCAGAGGTGGATCTTTGTGAAGGTGGGGTTCACGGTGACCGGCGACGTCGGGGCGGGGTTCATGGCGAGTGGCGACGTGGGGGCGGATCGTGAGGGTGTGGGCCGGTGCAACATGGCGTGGCTGTGGCCGTGCGTTGCATATTGGGCATGACGCGGGTGTGGGTTTAGAGCTAGGTTCGGTCGAGGTTGAGCGACTTTGGATTTGATTTTTGTTTCACTATATATTTGATCGTTTTGATTTTTGTTTCACTATATATTTGATCGTTTTGGCTGTTGATTGTTTGTCTAAATCTGAAAATTACATTCATGTTTGGGTTTGATGTATTGATCAAGTTTTTACGTTTATTATTTTTTTTGTTAAATCTTAGTTTGGGTTTGGGATTGATATTTTTTGGTTCTTTTTTTCGATTAAAGGCGTTGCAGGTTGTGTATTTTTGTTTTCTTTCTAGTTTGGTCATTTTTGAAAAAAATTAAGCACGGTCACCGCAAAAGGTATTTTTTTGTGCTGATTTTAAACAATTGAAGGATTATTTGATAATTTTGAAGAGCGTAAGGGTGAAATTATAATTTGGTAAAACTCAGGAATTATTTAAAATTTTTTCTAATAACTTATTACAATAGATGGTACTAAACAATTTGATGAAAAATATATTTTTCCTCGTATTTATTTTTTTAAGACTACGATATAATATTAAACATTTTCTATTATCATAATCACATTCACAAACAATTGAAAGTACTAAACAATAAACACGATCACTTTCAATTGAAATTCATTTTCTACCATCGTAATCACATTCACAATCACAGACAGACGATTTCTCAAAGTATAATATTAAAAATGAAATTGATGCTGTAACACAAATGAAACGAAAATTGTATTTATTTATTTATTTATTTATTTTTTGGGAGTAAGATAAGTGTACTGTATTGTTGCATGGGAATCTAATACCTTTTTGAGAAAATGGGTCGCACATTTCTATGCAACACAGCCATTTCTATATTCCGTCTTCAGATTTTTTCTCTCTCAACACAATCTATTCGCTTCTCTCACTCTCACTCTCACTCTCACTTTCACTTTCCAATCAAATCCTTCTCTACGTAAGTCTTCTCTCTCTCTGAACTCAGTTTTGCTCAGAAATCGCTCACTTCATTATTATAACCACAATTTTAATCCAATAGATTGGGTCTGTTCTTAGTCTTCTTAGCTTCATTTCCGTGACGTATTGCTTTCGATTTTTTAATTGTTTGTAACAATTTTCATGTATTGCTTGCTTTATTTACTCACTCGGAGCCACCCAAATTCTTCGTCCACTGTGGGAACAACATTAGTGGTTTTTTTTTTTTTTTTTTTTTTTTTTGGGGTCAGATGGTTGACTTAATGTTATTCTAATTGAAAATTTGAAACCCAGAAAAAGTATAAAATCTTTAGTCTCTCAGATGATATAAAGCTACAATTTTTAGTGGATCCTGTGTAATTTTGGATTTTTCTTGTAAGTATAGGTTTATGAATAATTCAATTTGCAATTTTCTGGGTCTTTAAAATATTTAGCTCTACTTTGGATTCAGACTGGTTATTTTAGTTGTGAATATTGAATTTTCTACTGATCCCTTTTTTCCCATTACTCTTTCAATCATGTTTGTATTTGTTTTTTTATTTTAATATATTTGTTTGTGTTCTGGCTTAGAACCATTTCCTTGTTCTTAAGCTCTGTCTCACACAATTTGCTATTGGTTGTTCACTTGTTTATTGAGATTCTTTGCCTTTCAATATTCAGTTCAAGATTGTCAAAGCTTTTAGCCATGGAAAGTTCTAAAGTAAATTCGGTAAAAGATCTTCCAATCGGATTGGATCCAACAACCGAGGAAGAGTACTCTTCGCAGTCTAAATTGCTTCAAGAGTTCACTAATATCTCTAACATTGATAAAGCTTGGACTTTTAAGTCCGAAAACGGTATGAATCGATTTTGTACACCTATACTTTTCCTAATTTCAATACTGTAGTTTCAATAGTTCATAAGTGTACACAAACTTTTTGGCCCAAGCACAGGCTCGCAGGCGATGTTCTTAGTTAGTCAAGCAAATCTTTTGGCAAACAAGAGGAGGAAATTCATTCTTTCTGCTCAAGTTTCGAATGAAAGTACGGAATTTGGGAAGTTCCAATGGGCCCCGTTTCCTGTTGAGATGACAGGTGTGTCAACGATTGTGCCATCGCCATCAGGCACTAAGCTTCTTGTAGTTCGGAATCCTGAGAATGAATCCCCTTGCAAGATTGAGATTTGGGGGCAGGCTCAGCTAGAAAAGGAATTCCTCGTCCCACAATCTGTTCATGGATCAGTGTACACTGATGGATGGTAATTACTCGCATGGATTTTTACTCTATTTGATGACAGTTTTATGTTATACTTGAAGCTGAATTGTGCATTGTTATCTTTCTTCATGTACGTCTTTACAAGTAAATAGTAACTGATTTCAATTCCGTTAATCATATAGGTTTGAGGGAATTTCTTGGAACTGTGACGAAACTCTAATTGCTTATGTTGCGGAGGAACCGTCTCCCACCAAGCCGACATTTTGCGATTTAGGCTATAAAAAAGGTGGTGCCACGGATAAGGACTTTGGTAGCTGGAAAGGACAAGGGGACTGGGAGGAGGACTGGGGAGAGACGTATGCCGGAAAAAGACAGCCCGCTCTTTATGTGATCAACATTAACAGGTTTAGCCTCTTTTCCATTAGAATTATGATGGCAAAAGCAAATGTCTTATTTTGACAAGAAGCTTATTTTGAACCTTATCATTCGGTGCAGTGGAGAAGTAAAATCAGTAAAAGGGATTGGGAAGCATTTGAGTGTTGGTCAAGTTGTATGGGGCCCATCAAGCAAAGGGTCAGATCAGTATTTGGTCTTTGTTGGGTGGTCATCGAGTACTAGAAAGCTCGGAATAAAATACTGCTACAACAGGCCATGCGCTTTGTACGCAGTTAGGGCACCATCGTACGAGGCAGAGGCCAACAAAGATGATCTCAAGTCAGTTTCTATTGTAATTTCTATGGTCTAGACTCTTAAAGGGTTGTGTTCATACAATTAGATCTTGTTTGTCTTCAAGCTTCCTAAGTGCATTAGTACTTTGTCTTTCTCTCAGAGACGGTTCAACTGAAGACTCATCTGTGATCAATTTAACTCAAAGCATTAGTAGTTCCTTTTTTCCCCGGTTCAGGTATGCATTTTTCTCTTAAATCTGGTTTATCATTCATTCACTAGGTTCCATCATCTCAACTATCTAGTCCATATTTTTTTGGCTATCTAAGTTTATGAATTTCCTGAAGCCCTAAAGTGGATTATCTCCACCATGCCTCTCCTAATCTCTTTTTCCTGCCCTTCCAGCAAAGAATTTTCAGAACTGAAAGTTTTAATTTTGGTTTTGCAATGACTAACATTATTCAAGTTCTCTTTTGGGAACATTTCTTGTATTTGATATTCAATCGTGCAAACTGAGTTGGGGTGACCAATTTGAAGATAGTAACCCAAATTTTTCCCGCCAGTTTAAGTCTAACTATCGAGAGTGGAGCTCCTTAGAGCTTTTCGCGTGGTATCACACTTTGTTGGTTTGAAATAAACATTAGCTTAAATGTGATGGAATTCAGTGTTTAAGCATATTTTTCCTTATCTGCTTGTATTTGTGCTTTTCCTCATCTGGCATCTCTCAAGTTAAGTTTACTATTCTTTTAGCGTCTCAAATTTGAGTAAAATATTTGAGAAAATTTTCTGTAGACTACTTAGTATATGCCCAATAAGTTTGGAGCTGAAATCCCAAAATGCTATTTGCAAAATGGCTGATTTTTTGAATCTTATATTTCTCAGCCCCGATGGAAAGTTCCTAGTGTTTCTATCTGCAAGAGCTTCTGTGGATTCTGGGGCACATAGTTCAACGGACTCGCTTCACAGAATTGAGTGGCCTACAGATGGAAAGCTGTCCTCTTCTTTAGATATTGCTGATGTGGTGAGTTTTTTATTTCTTATTGCCTGATTGGTACTTTCAAATCAACCATTGGTACTTTTGCTGTGCATGCAATGCAAGCATTAGAACTTGCTGTGCACAGGAGAATTACCGGTATGTGGAATCATATATAGTTAGTAATTGTTCTACTGCTATGGTCAATTTTTTATTCAATACACACGATTCTATGTATCAGAGCTAAGATGGTTAGACACTAAACATGATTCGACTTTCGGCAAGATGTCCTTTAAGAATTCTCTGCACTCTGCATAGTTCCGCCCCACAAAGCATTCAACGATTTGGATGTCTTGATAGCTTTTAATGATTGTGTTATATATGTGATTTTTTGCATTCAACTGGAATCATTTTATTCTCGCTTACTAAGCAAGTTTATGTACTTGGAGATTCCTGTCGTAATGTGTTCTGAAGAAGGTCGCTTCCCGGGGCTTTACTGTTCTGGTTTCCTTAGTAATCCATGGCTTTCTGATGACTGCACTATGATTCTACCGTCCTACTGGGGCAGCCGTCAAGTGATTCTTTCAGTGCACGTATTGAGGTAACTATAGAAACAACTTTTGTATTTACCTTTGTCTTTCTTGTACGATGCTTACATATTTTAATAAATTTCAGCGCAGAAGTGTCACGTATCAGCCCGAATGACTCAGATTTTTCTTGGAGTCTTCTTACATTGGATAGCGACAATGTTGTTGCAGGTATGTAGCAAAAAAAACTGCTTTTTTTTTTTATTTACTAAATTTTATGTAGTATCTATTGAGACCTGAAACAATTCTTTTGCTGCTTTGGATTTTCGAAGTCTCGAGCAGTCCAGTGGATGTTCCTCAAATCAAGTACGGAAGTCGTATTGATAAATCAGATAAACATGCTAAATGGAGTTGGTTAGATGTGTCGAGCCCGATTTACAAATGCTCCGAGAAGGTCCATTTATTTATTCGCTATGTACTTTTGCACAAATAATTCTTAAAATTTTGAGGTGATAAAAAATGTAAAAGATATTGATTACTGAGTGCCTTTACTTCAGGTTAAATCATTGCTGTCAAGCCGTCAGTTTGGTATTTTGAAAATTCCGGTCAAGGATGCTTCTGATAGCTTTACAGAAGGTACTACCTTCCATTTCAATTTCTGATTGGACTCCAAACATTTCTAAAATGAAAATGTCTTTGGATGTTAATATCATGTAACTATTGAATATCAAGTTCAAACTTTTTCATGCTGGAAAAGAATTTGTTTCAACATTTTGCGTGTTTTTAACCGTTCCAGGTGCAAAAAAACCTATTGAAGCCATATTTGTGTCCTCCAAAACTAAGACCAACGATGCCCGCGATCCACTGATCGTAGTCCTCCACGGCGGGCCTCATTCTGTATCATTGACAAGCTTTTCTAAGTCCTTAGCTTTCCTCTCTTCCCTTGGAAACAACTTGTTGATTGTTAACTATAGGTATGAGTTTAAGCCCCCTTGATTTATTTGAAATTACTATCAATATACAATTTCTTCACCTAATGTCATTTTCTATGTCGTTTCCATTATCCGTGTCGTTTTCGTTTAAAACTGTCGTTTTGTGTTGTTTCCTTTTTTTCTGTTGTTTAATTTTCAGTCTCGTTTCTTTACTATTGTCTACAATTAATTTCTTGTCGTTTATAATGATTTTAGTCCTCTTCTACTAGATGTCAATTTTTAATGTCGTTTATATTATTTCTGTCGTTTTGTTAAAAATTGTCGTTTTTTGTGGTTTTTTAATTTTTTTGTTGTTTAATCTTCGTTCTCGTTTCTGTACTATTGTCTTCAACTACTTTCATGTCGTTTATAATGAAAAATATCGTCTTCAACTAAATGTCATTTTTATGTCGTTTCCAATATTCCTGTCGTTTTGTTAAGAGTTGTGGTTTGGTGTTTTCTTATTTTCTAATTGTTTAAATTTCAGTCGCGTTTCTTTCCTATTATCATCAATTAATTTCTTATCGTTTAGAATAATTTTACTGGTCTTCTAACTGATGCCATTTTTTATGTCGTTTCTTATATTTCTGTCGTTTTTGTTAAAAATTGTCTTTTTTTGTGTTTCCTGATTTTCTGTTGTTTTTTCTTCGTTCTCGTTTCTGTACTATCGTCATTCAATTACTTCATGTTGTTTATAATGGATTTAGTCGTCTTCAATTAAATATCGTTTTTATGTCGTTTTAATTATTTCTGTCGTTTTTCTAAAATTCGTTGTTTTTTTGTACTTTATTTTCTGTTGTTAAATTTTCAGTAACGTTTCTTTACTATTGTCTTTAATTAACTTCTTGTAGTTTATAATGGTTTTAGTGGTCTTTTACTAGTTCTCGTTTATTAGGTCGTTTCTATTAATTTTGTCTTTTTTGTTAAAAATTGTCGTTTCTAAGTGCTCTTTGATTTTCTCCTGTTTAATATTCATTCTCGTTTCTGTCCTATTGTCTTCAATTACCTTCGTGTCATTTATCACGAATTTAGTCCTCTTCAACTAGATGTCGTTTTCGTTATTCATGTCGATGTTGTTAGGATTTGTCTCTCTTTTTTTTATATTTATATATTTTTATTTTTAATTTTTATTGCTTAGTTTTCAGTACCCTTTTTTTACTTTACTGTTGTCTCAGTTATTTTCTTGTCGTTTATAATGATTTTACTGGTCTTCTACAATCTGTCATTTTTTATGTCGTTTCAAATATTTCTGTCGTTTTTGTTAAAAATTGTTGTTCTTTGTTGTTTCCTAATTTTCTGTTTAATCTTCGTTCTCGTTTCTGTATTTTCGTCTTCAATTACTCTCATGTGGTTTATCATGACTTTGGTCGCCTTCAACTAGATATCATTTTTAATGTCGTTTCTGTTCTTCCTGTCGTTTTTGTTCGTAATTGTCGTTTTTTGGCGTTTTCTTATATTTAGCAGTTTAATTTTCCGTTACGTTTCTCTGCTATTGTTTTCAGTTAATTTCTTGTCGTATATAATTATTTTAGTGGTCTTCTACTAGATTTCATTTCTTATGTCGTTTCTAACATTTCTGTCGTTTTCATTAAAAATTGTCGTTTTTGGGTGTCGTCCCTAAATTTATGTTGTTTAATCTTCGTTCTCGTTTCTGTATTGTTGTCTTCAATTACTTTCAGGTCGTTTATGGTTGATTTAGTTGTCTTCATCCAGATACCATTTTTAATGTCGTTTTTATTATTGCTGTCGTTTTTTGGTGTTTTCTTATTTCCTGTGGTTTAATATTCAGTCACGTTTCTTTACTATTTATCTTCAATTAATTTATTGTCGCATATAATGATTTTAGTGGTCTTCTACTAGTTGTCATTTTTTATGCCTTTTCTTTTATTTAAGTCGTTTTTGTTAAAAGTTGTCTTTTTTGGGTTTTGTTTTTGTTTTTTTGTTTTTTTTTTCCCTAATTTTCTGTTGTTTAATCTTTGTTCTCGTTTCTGTACTATTGGCTTCAATTATTTTCGCGTTTTCTTATTTTAGTTGTTTAATTTTCAGTCACATTTCTCTATAATTGTCTTCAATTAATTTCTCGTCGTTTATAGCAATTTTAATTGTCGTTTGCTGGATGTTATTGTTTATGTCGTTTGTGTTAGAAATTGTGGTTTTGGGGTGTTTGTTTATTTTCTGTTGTTTAATCTTTCTTCTCAGTTTCTGTACTAATTGCCTTTAGATACTTTCATGTCGTTTATCTTGGATTTAGTCGTCTTCAACTATATACCCTTTTTTATGTCGTTTCTATTGTTTCTGTCGTTTTTGTTAAGAATTGTCGTTTTTGTGTTTTCTTCTTTTCTGTTTTATTTTCCGTCATGTTTGTTTAATTTTGTCTTCAATTAGTTTATTGTCGTGTATAATGATGTTAGTGGTCTTCTACTAAATGTCTTTTTATGTTGTTTCTATTATTGTTGTCGTTTTTATTAAAAATTGTTGTCTTTGGGTGTTTTTCTTAATTTTGTCTTTTAATTATCGTTTTCGTTTCTGTACTATTGTCGTTGATTACTTTCATGTTGTTTTTCTTGAATTTAGTCGTCTTCAACTATATATCAGTTTTTATATCGTTTATTTTATTTCTGTCGTTTTTTTTAATAATTGTCGTTTTTTTGCTGTTTTCTTATTTTCTGTTGTTTAATTTTCAGTCACGTTTTTTTAACTATTGTCTTCAATTAATTTGTTGTCGTTCATAGTGATTTTACTTGTTTTTCACTAGATGTCATTTTTATGTCGTTTCTTATATTTCTGTCGTTTTTGTTGAAAGTTGTCGTTTTTTGTTTTTCCTAATTTTCTGTTGTTTGATCTTCGTTCTCGCTTCTGTACTATTGTTTTCAACCACTTTCATGTCGTTTATGATGAATTTAGTCACCTTCAGCTAGATATCATTTTTATGTCGTTTTTGTTACGAACTGTTGTTTTTCGGTGTTTCTCTTCATTCTCGTTTCGGCTCTACTGTCTTCAATTGCTTTCCTATCGTTTGTCATGAATTTAGTTGTCTTTAACTATATGTCGTTTACATTATTTATGTCGTTTTTCGTCGTCTTTCTGTTGTTTAAGTGTTAATCTAATTACTGTACTATTGTCTTCAATTAATTATGTGTCGTTTTTCATGATTCGTCTTCTACTCGATGTCATTTCTTTTGTTGTTTCTATTACTTATGTCGTTTTGTTGTGATTCCTAATGATATGTTGTTTAATTTTCATTCTGGTTTTTCAATCAAATTTTGCTAGATGTCATTATTTTATGTCGTTTCTATTAGTATTATTATTTTTTTTTTCATTTTATTACAAATTTCGTTTTGTAATTTTACCTTCTTTTTTTTTTTTTTTTTTCTGTTTTTTAACTTTTAGTATTACTGCCTTCAGTTACTTTCTTGTCGCTTATCATATTATTGTTTTTAACCGTTTTTATTAAACTTGTTTTTCATTATTACATATAAAGTTAAGATTTTTTTTAGAGATTAATTTATGAAAATTGTATATAAATTTGAGGAGAGAATTGAAAGTGTCTCCGGCTACACTTCTTGCACCCATTCTCCTTCATCGCCTTTTTTTCTTTAAATATTATTTATTTATCCTTATTTATTTGTCTCCCTTTAATTCTGTTGCATATGGAATCAATATTAAACTAATAAAAAGAGACAAACTTGATTTGCAAATTTAACAGGAAAAAAATGCTCAACTTTACTCAACATGGAAATGAGAAAAACAGAAATGTATTAATGTAGCACAGAGTTAATGCTATGCCTCATTTATTAATGCTTGTTCAAATTTCTCTCTGTCCTTTTCGATTACTTGACTGTCATTTCTTGGATTGGCTATAAAATCTTTTGACAAAGATACTTGGCATTGGTTTGTTAATTATTTATGCTCTATTAAACATGGCAATTTATCTCAGAGGCTCCTTGGGGTTCGGTGAGGAAGCACTGCAGTCTCTACCGGGAAAAGTCGGGACCCAGGTGCTTCAATCTCATATTATAACGCATTTAGCACACTTTTATTTTATAGTTATTTGATTCCTTCTGCGGCTTTTGTTTGGATCATAAACCATTGTTATCCTGAACAGGATGTTAACGATGTCCTCACCGCCATAGATTACGTCATTGACGCGGGACACGCTGACCCAAACAGAATTGCAGTAGTTGGTGGATCCCATGGTGGCTTTCTCACAACCCACTTGATTGGCCAGGTAATGGTATAATAGTTACTTAAACTGTGCAACTCTTGGTGCGTATTGCTTTTTGACCCATTCCCAGTTTTCTCGTCTCTGAGCAGAAATATGATCTATGCTCTATAAAACTGTATTTCGCTTTTACATCATGGAGTGGACTTATGTGCTCTTAGACTTAGTGGATTGTATTTTTTCTTCCGGCTTTTTGTGTTGTACCCACACACTCTATCTTCTCAAATGATCTAAATTTCATGTATGAATCGCATATCTTTGTACAAAATGCTGCAGGCACCAGATAGGTTTGTTGCGGCAGCAGCAAGAAATCCCGTTTGCAACCTTGTGCTGATGGTCGGTACCACAGATATTCCTGATTGGTGCTACTTTGAGACCTATGGAATTCAAGGGAAAAACTGTTTCACTGAAGCTCCTTCGGCAGAAGACCTGATTGCCTTTCACAGGAAATCTCCTATTTTCCATATCTCTAAGGTATAAACTTTCTAAACCAAGCTTCTATAGTAATAGTACTACTAACTGAGCTGAAGGTTTTGCTAAATTTTCCAAAATCAAATCATTATTTATTCTTCTTTGCTCCATAAAATACTTTCCTGGTGTTTACGGTGACTGTAACAATCATTAGAACACATATGCGTACGTTTAATAATTGTCTAAGATGATAGTATAATAAAAAATTAAGTTTGGAAAGCAAAAAACTACATGCAACTGAGATATTCGGACATCCTTCAAATTGAATGTTAGTCTATAGTGGATCCATTGTCTAGTATAATGTTAAAAGTCTCGGATTGTCGCTCACAAATGAGATGCGATATTCAAGATTCACCATTTCATGTAAAAGAATAAGAAGGTAAGAACAAATTTCACTCTCCCTAGTTGTTTGACCAAATTTTGGCGGGACCGGCAATTCCATGGGCTTGAACTTTTCAATGTCTTTCTCCACACCATTAGAGCCTAAAAAAAACTTGACAAAACTAGTTTACTAAAAATTTTGCAATTTTATCTGTCAAATAAGAACTTGTTATTCGATCCTCTTACGGCTTATATATTTTTCTTCGATGTGCACAGGTGAAGACGCCCACCCTTTTCCTTGTGGGCGCTTTGGATCTTCGTGTTCCAGTTTCTAATGGCTTGCAAGTAAGTTGTTGTGTTTCCTATTCTAAACATTTTTTTGTCTTTTGGTCAGTCCATGCAAAGTTTCTGAATGATCTTGCCTTTTTTTTTTTTTCTTTTTTTTTTTTGCGTATTTTTTACAATAAGAGCAACAGTATTGGTAGTATGACCGTCGCTTTGGCTTTTCTGGATTAAGAAGAGTTACTGAAACTTTAGATATATGGATGAACATGATAGTGATACTACCAATTCATGAGAGTAATTTCTCGTGCTTTTCGTTTTGCAGTACGCTCGGGCACTAAAGGAGAAAGGAGGAGATGTCAAAATTATTTTGTTTCCAGACGATGTTCACGGAATCGAGAGGTAAAAACAGCCTGTGCTACTATTTCTCATGGTCGTTTTCTCAAATTTGGCCGGCTCTGATTCAACGCTTTAAGCAGTATCTTTTTCGCCATCTAATAATGAACTTTCTTTCACTCACAGGCCACAATCTGACTTTGAGAGTTATCTTAACATTGGCGTTTGGTTCAAGAAGTATTGCAAGTGAAATGTGCCACATGAAAGTTCAAATCAAATTAAGTGCAAGCTATGCTTCAAAATTAAGGAAACACTTATTTTGGGGGAATTGAAATTGGCATCGTTGAAGGTTGATATAAACACAGCCACAAATAATAATAGTAATCAATTTCAACATCAATAAAATATTATTGAACGTAGCTTCGTCCTTTTTTTTTTTTTTTTTGAAAGTTGTTTCAATTTGGTTTGTCGATTAATTTCTTCTTTCAGAAAACTTTTAGTGATAACTAATGCAGGCTTGTTTATTCTTTAGACTGCGAAAGGAAAGTGCTGAAATAGTAATGAAGTTCAAACCAGTAAATCTTGAAAGCCGAAAAAAAAAAAAAAAAACATTCGATCCAAATTGTTGTCGATAGAAATACTTTAACAAGTATGAGTTATGTCGAAGGCATGAAGATTCACAACTACTTTCAGATTATCGTCGTCGTTGCCTTGGGTGTTTCCGAGGGGTAAAAGTGCATGCGCTCTTACTTTCTGAACAAGTAAGACAAGGAGACATGAAATCCAATAGACGAGGCAAAAAACAAAAAAAACAAAAAACATGAAGTTGAAGATTTCACGCTTAAATATTCATCATTAATTGACTTTTCTAATGAACCGGTGGTGTAATTTTACATTTTTACCATCCGATATTAACGCACATCCCTTTCACATTTCATTTTAGTTGAGAAAAACATTACAATATAAGTTCAGCGATCATCTTTTATACAATTTCAAATCCAAAGACAACAAAGTTGAAAGTATAAAATGGACAAATCCAACACTTAATCGCAGATGTGTAGCGACTTGTCAAGTTTCTCAAAACCATGGTACCATCTGTCAAAAAAAGAAAGTTTAGGTACAGCTTGGCATAGTCCCAAAAAAACTCAGGGACCTATCAATGCAAATTAATCTTAATTTCCAGTTTCCCGGTTCATTTATCAACCTACTCAGAACTCAAAACTCGCCACAACTCAAACTTCGAAACTCCAAAATCCAATCCACAATTCGCTTTCCCATGTCTCTCTCTCTCCTCTGATCAAACCCATATCTTTTTTTTTCTTTTTTTTGGTTTTTTATTTCAAAAACCCATCAAACGTTTTGCCACAGAAATGTTCGTGAAGCTTCACCTAGACAGTGGTTGCTTCAACGTCGTTCTGGGGCCCACAAAGACCGTGCCGAAGCTCGGAGTCTCACTTTCTCCATTGGAAAAGCCCGAACCCATTGGCAAGGACAAAACCCACCGAGCCCTTCAAACGCCCAATCGGAAATGGCTGAGAATGAAGAAACTCGGCGAAGCTCCTCCGAGACCCGACGGCGGTCAACGGCAGGGTTTTGACCAGAACCCATGTGGAGAGCAGAGAGCGAAGGGCTGTGACGATGGTGGGGTTGTGAAAAAAGAGGATTTTGGTGAGGAATTGAAGAGAGGGAATTGGGATTTTGCCGCGAAGAAAGCGCGCGCCAAGTGTTCGACGAAGTGGGCGAGCTACGGCGGATGTATTCCCGCGGTGTTGCGGGCGCTGGAGGAAGTCGGGGACGTCGACGAGGCGCTGAGGCCGTGGGAAGAGCGGCTTGGCAACAAGGAAAGGAGTGTCATCTTGAAAGAGCAGGCTAATTGGGAAAGGGCATTGGAGATTTTCGAGTGGTTCAAAAGGAAGGGCTGTTACGAATTGAATGTGATTCACTACAACATTGTGTTGCGGAGCTTGGGGCGGGCGAGGAAATGGAGCTACGTCGAGAGCCTTTGGGACGAAATGTGCGCCATAGGGATTGCCCCGATCAATTCGACTTACGGGACTCTGATCGACGTTTATAGCAAAGGCGGGTTGAAGGAGGAAGCGCTGTGTTGGCTTGCGAGGATGAGCAAGCAGGGGATGGAACCAGACGAGGTTACGATGGGGATCGTCGTTCAGTTGTATAAGAAGGCGGGGGAGTTTCGGAAAGCTGAGGACTTTTTCAAGAAGTGGTCGTTGTGCGAACGGTCGAGGAAGGAGGGTAGTGCTAGTGTGAATTCTAGTGTGTCTCTGAGCTCGCATACGTACAATACGTTGATCGATACTTATGGAAAGGCCGGTCAGCTTGAGGAAGCATCCGAAGTGTTTGCGCAGATGCTTCGAGAAGGGATAGCACCGACCACGGTTACTTTCAATACTATGATTCACATTTGCGGCAACCATGGACGCTTGGAAGAAATGACGTCGCTTATGCAGAAAATGGAGGAACTGCGGTGCCCACCCGACACGAGAACGTATAATATACTGATTTCAGTTCACGCGAAGCACGATAACATTGACATGGCGACAATGTACTTTGCGAAGATGAAGGAGGCTGCGCTGGAGCCTGACCCCGTGAGCTTTCGAACTCTCTTGTACGCTTACTCGATAAGGCGTATGGTTTCTGAAGCCGAAGACCTCGTATCGGAGATGGACTCTAGAGGCCTAGATATTGATGAATTCACGCAATCTGCCCTGACTAGGATGTACATAGAAGCTGGGGACATCGAAAAATCGTGGTTGTGGTTCAGACGGTTTCATCTTGGAGGGAATATGAGCTCCGAGTGCTATTCCGCGAACATCGATGCATATGGAGAGCGTGGATACACTTCGGAAGCAGAGAACGTTTTCCGTTGCTGCCAAGAAGCGAAGAGACTGAGCGTCCTTGAGTTCAATGTGATGATCAAGGCTTACGGGGTGGGAAAGTGCCATCGTTTAGCATGCGAATTATTTGATAGCATGGCGAGCCATGGCGTTGTTCCAGACAGATGTAGCTACAGCTCTCTCATACAAATCTTGGCCAGTGCCGACATGCCTCACGAAGCGAAACCGTACCTGAGGAAGATGCAGGACACGGGGTTCGTAAGCGATTGCATCCCGTACTGCGCTGTGATATCGAGCTTTACAAAATTGGGCCAATTGGAAATGGCGGAGCAGCTGTACAAGGAGATGGTTGGATTCAATGTTCAGCCTGATGTTATAGTCTTCGGAATATTGATTAACGCTTTCGCTGATGTTGGTTGTGTCAAAGAAGCTCTAGGCTACGTTAATGAATTGAAAAAAGCGGGTTTGCCCGGTAACACAATCATATACAATTCCTTAATCAAGCTCTATACGAAAGTTGGCTTCTTGAAAGAAGCACAAGAAACGTATGAACTTCTTCAGGCATCTGATGAGGGTCCCGCCGTGTATTCGTCAAATTGTATGATTGATCTCTACAGCGAGCGCTCGATGGTCAAGCCCGCAGAGGAAATCTTCGAGGGCTTGAAGCAAAAAGGGGCTGCGAACGAGTTCACATTTGCGATGATGCTGTGCATGTACAAGAAAATCGGCCAGTTTGAGGAGGCCATCGTGATCGCGAAGCAGATGAGGGAGCTAGGGCTCTTGACCGACTTGCTGAGCTACAACAACGTGCTCGCGTTGTATGCGTTGTGTGGGAGATTCAAAGAGGTCGTGGCAACGTTCAAGGAAATGTTGAAATCCCCCGTTCAACCCGATGATTGTACATTCAAATCACTCTCCGTTGTCCTCGTTAAGTCTGGGGTCTCAAAGCAGGCTGTTGGGAAACTAGAGGTCTCGGCGAAGAGGGACCCTCGAAATGGGACACAGAAATGGATCTCGGCTCTTTCCTCTGTCGCTGAGTTCGAAGATTACGATGATTTGTAGATGATCTCACTGCAAATTACCCGTAAAAAGTAGTGGTCACAACATTCAAGGCTTTGCAGATCTTAGTTGGTTAATGAACATTCAAAACTAGGGACTTCAAGACTCTTACTTAGAGTATGAAGTTTTTTCTTACCATGTTTGTATTACTTAATATACAACTTGGAAAGTATTAAAAGAAAAAGAAATTGACATAAACTTGTAGTCATAGATGGCCTGTTTTGTTGTAGCAAATAGACCTTGTATAGAGCAAAAGCAACCCAAGTACTTTGTAATGTATTGCATTGGTATTGATAAGTATATTTGGTTCTGTATATTCAAGTTTATTTTATTGTTCCAACAGTGAAGACCTTTGGCATTGTCAATTATTTTATGCTGGGATTTGGTTTGAATGAATAATGGCATGTTATATTTCAATGTTAAAAAATATATTGGAGTGACATATTTGGCATTTATGAGACATAAGTGGAGACATTTAATATAATCGTCTTTTAAGAATTTGGATCCATTGAAGACCATTGCTTGTTGTAGATCTAGTCAGAGCAAGAATATGGATCCAATCTTGATGCCTCTTTTCTAAAGGAATAATAATGGGAGACATAAAATATTGCATGGATACGAAAAAAAAAAAAAAAAAAAAACCTAATTAGGCTAAAAAAATCTATTGATGTACTATAGTTTTTTTGGACATATAAAAGCCTAATTAGGCTAAAAAAATCTGAGTGTTTGTTGTGGGGCCTATTTGAACATATAATGTCAGAGAAAATCAAATTATATGCACAACAATAATGTTACACTAACAACATATTGCAACTCTTCAATATTATAATCTCATTACTATAGTATTTTCAATTTACATTGAAACCATTGAGTTTAAGTACATAGATAATCACTTTGTTACCATGTAGAGCTCAAAATGATACTGAACACAAGAGAAAAAAGTATTTTTTTTTTTTAAAGGTAGGTACTATTTGTGTCGTTTATGGGGTTTTTTCTAGACACACTTGTCTTTCTATGGGGGTCTCCGACAAGAAGGTCAACTTGTTGTAGGACTATATGCCCTCTAACTTAGTGCCTCTCATCAATTCTCTGTCTTTGCATGAAAAGCTAGAGCTTCCCAAAAGCTAGAGCTAAGCAATAAGGGCATTTGGAGAGAAAAAAAATCTCCATAATATATCAAACTATTACCAGGCTTATTCTTTTGAGCTCTTTATTCAATGTATTGATATGTAATAATATAAGCAATCATTCGGGTGTACAATACTACCATCACTGATAACAAGACTTTTTTTTTTTTTTTTTTTTCATTTTCAAAACTATGCATGTATATAACCTTTGCAACTTGACTTATATACTATCAATTATATATATAGTTAAAACCAAAAGCAAAACTAGCTGTATAATTTTTGACCAATGTGAAAACGAGAAAATATAAAAAAATATCCTCTTCATTTATTCTGAATATCATTTTTAGTACCATTTAATTTTTTTATTAACATAAATACCCTCTGTGTTTTAAAAAATATACTAAAATACTAAAACTATACATTATTCTTACCGACAATTGACCAAAAAGTGCATAATTTATGTGGCATCATCGATTTTTGATATTTTAGACGAAAATGCACGTTTTGGTCAAGTATAATTTTAGTATGCTTTAAAAAACACAAAAATACTTTATGTATTTCAACAAATAAAGGTATAAACACTATAAACGTGGTATTTTAGTATAAATAAAGGGGTTAATTTTGATATTTTCACTGTGAAAAACCATCCAATTATTTTCTTTTTCTTTTTTTTCCCCCCTCAAATTTGTCTAGGGAAATTTGATATCTGATTTCATTCATGTCTACCTAATATGTTTGTACACACAATATGATAATAATTGGAACTTTTTTGTAGAAATGATTCAGTAAGATGGGTTTGTGCTATCTTATCAGTATCACGTCAATTATAATATGAAAGACGTGTAACGACAAGCAGAAGCCGTAAATTTTGGGTAATTGTTGTGAACAATCAAGTTTGTATATGGTAATTACAAAATTATGTTAGGGTAATTTTCAGTAATACTTTTCGTAAGGTGAAAATTACATTTCTCTTACAACTTTCCGTATTTACGTAAAAATTAACATATATTTGAAGATAAAGCTTGTTTTGTATTTTGTCACTCCGATCATATTTTGACACGTAAATAAAACTATTTGAAATTTTTAACCATATTTATATTATAATCTAAAATAACATTAATTTACGTATCAAAATCTAAATGGAGAACAAAGACGGAAAAAAATGGCAGACAGATGATATGAATCATAGTCTTACTGATCCTAAAACTCGGCTTCTTACTATTCGGACATGCATTGCATAGTGCATGTGATCTTTATATTATCTCGTAGCTTTAAATAGTAATATACTGATGATTGGATTGAGATTAACCCTACTTTTTAGTTCCATAATCTCAAATCTGCAAGATTATCTGTGTATGGTTTAAGATGAAGGGTGTCATTTGATTAAAGCAAGGTTTTACTCGGACGCTTAAATTTGAGGAAACACATACACAAAACGAAAGAAATTCAATTTGATCATCATACAAATTACAAACATTCCCAAAAAGAACCAAAGATAAAAAAAACTGTGCTATGAATACAAATACTTTGAACCACTAATTACGAAAATCTTCATGTACAAAACGATAACGAAAAAAAAAAACCGGAAATAGCTAGATATCTCAATCTAGCAACTCTCCCAATTACTTGAATTAGTACAAATTTACCAGACTTATCACCAAAAAAAAAAAACACTAAACATTTATCTTCCATTTACAAAATATCAAACCCGCGCTTAATTTTCCTCTCTCCCCATCCCCAACCGCCGAAAAATGTAGCGTAGACAAAACGTCGTCGTTCGCATATCCGCACTTTAGACCGATCGATCTCCGCCGTTCGTCGATCAACAAACGCCGTCGTTTTAATTCGTATGGTATCGGGCCTCAAACGGTGTCGTTTATCCACGTGATCCCGGCCTCTTCCAAGGCAGAGCTGAGCTCATCCCAGTCGGCGTCCCCGAAGTCTCCGGCGCCGTCGACCACACTGACTTCTCCGAGCACCAGCGATCCCTCCGAGTCGACCTCCTCCACCTCCACCACCAACACCACTCTCCCCTTCCCCAACCCCACCCTCCGACCGCCCTTCCCTCTCTCCGTCCTGAACCCCAGCCTCTCCCCCGCCTCCCTCACCCTCTCCGCCGCCGCCTCCGCCGCCACCCCCGCCGCCGCGAACCGCCTCTCCCTCCTCCTCCGCCGCCGGTACCGGTTCGCCTCCGTCGCCGCCGGCTCGAACAGCCCCGACAGGTCCAGCCCCGACGACAGCGAGATTATCTCGAACGCGTTCCAGCTGGGGCTCCGCCCCAGCTTCCCCTTAGCCGCCGCGGCCGGCGGATCGAACAGGCTCGGGTTCTCCGGCTCCGGCGGCAGAGACTTCCTGAACCACGGCGTCTCCGCCAGCTTCTCGATGCTCAGCCGGGTCGCCGGGTTGGGGTCCAGGAGCCCGCGGATGAGCCGCCGCGCCGTCTTGGAGACGCGGTCAGGGAACTCGATCGCGCGGCTTTGGATCTGCTTGAACATGGCGGCGAGGTTCCCGTCGCTGAACGGGAGCTTTCCGGCGAGGAGGACGTGGAGGATCACGCCGCAGGACCACGCGTCGGCCTTGGCGCCGTCGTACCCGGCGGCAGCGCCATCGCGCCGCCGCCGGGACAGGATCTCCGGCGCGGTGAACGCCGGGGTGCCGCACGCGGTGTGCAGCATGCCGTCCTTGATCCGCTCGGGGAGCGCGGAGAGGCCGAAGTCGGAGACCTTTAGGTTTCCGGCGGCGTCGAGGAGGAGGTTCTGCGGCTTGATGTCGCGGTGGGCCACCCCATTCCGGTGGCAGAATCGGAGGGCCGAGATGAGCTGTTGGAAGTAGCGGCGGGCCTCGGGTTCCTTGAGGAGGAAGTTTCTGGAGCTCGCTATCTTCTTGAGGAGCTCGCCGCCTTCGGCGAGCTCCATCACTAGGTAGATCTTCGTCCTCGTCGCCATGACTTCCTGGATTCGGAGGATGTTGGGGTGGTGCTTCAGGCGCCGCATGGCCTCGATCTCCCCCGCGATGAGCGGCTCCATCGCCGCGTCGAACGTCTTCGCCTTCTTGTCGATGATCTTGATGGCGACGGTGGGGGAGCCGCCGTCGTTGTCCGCGAGGGAGTGGGCCTCGTGGACTTTGGCGAAGCTCCCCTGGCCCAGGAACCGTCCCAGGCGGTACCGACCCAGGATGGTTCTGGAATTAGTTGTGGTGTCTGATATCACTGGCGCGGCGGGAAGAGGGGGAGGTGGGACCCCTTCTTGCTCCATTCTTTCCTTATGTTGTGATGAAGCAACGAGCAAAGCTTAGGAGAGGGGCACGAGAGGAAAATTGTGCTTGTGTGTGTATGGTTTTATAGAGGATTAAGGACTTTTCTTTTCCCAAACTAGCCTTTTTTTTTATGGGTTTTTTTTTTCTTTTTTCTTCTTATATATGTTTGGTGAGTCAACACATTCATGATACACTTCCGAATTCACATCCCCTCATTTTGGATCTCTTACTTAACAACTCATTGTTTCTTCAAGCTGAAACTTTCCATGTGATTTCGTTTCTTACGTTATTTATTTGAAATTTTTGTAAGGTGATTTTTATTTTGCTTTGTTATAAATTGATTATTTGTTAGGGTAATTTCAACCAAAAATAGGGTAAAACAACATTAAACTAAAGTTCACTCACTCAATATATATAGAATAATTGAGGCATCGATGCAGTTATATATATATATTCTCTCTTTCTTTTCGTTTGTATAATTGTTTTGAGAATTATTAATTCATGATTCATGCTCCATACAAATCAATTAAAAAGAATAAGCCAGTTTAATTTTCTTTCATATTTCTTTTTTCTCTTAAAAAAATATTTATATATTTATTATTTCTGAGTAGTCTTGACTGTCTTAGTATGTAAACAAACCATGCATGTTATTTAATACATAAGCCACCCACGTTTGTTCAAATTTTTAGGAAAGCTTTTCTTAATTTATTATGAAGATAATGGTTTCTAATTTACGTACTAAACTACGCGCACGAACAGCTAGCAAACACTGATAAGATTATAATATTATTGTTAGTGGTAAAATAGAAATAACAATATTTATAGAAGCAAAGAAACAAAAATAAAAAAGAAATAAAAATAAGAATGTCGACCAATATATAAGAGGAATAGAGAATATAGAGGAATTATGCTCATATATGCCCGTTCTTTCATGTTGGAGACAGGTAATACTATAAAGGCAAATTAAAAAAAGACTTTTGATGATAACCCATTTGCATTAATTAACCATTAATTAAGATAATAATGTCAAAGATAATCAATTACCAATGAAATATCTATCCTGAAAGTGACCCCCAACAATTAACCTTTTAAACCCCACACTAGCTACATACAATTCTTTTCAGTTTTCACTATTTGAAATTTTCCCTTTGAAATAAGATGGATGATTAAAGAAGGAATAATATACCATCAGAACTCAGAAGTGACCCCTAAAAGGAAAATAATAAATAAATAAAAAACAAAAAAGAGAAATAACATACATATTAATATTATATAGTAAAGTCTTAACTGGCCATCACTAACTAAAGCAAGGAATAATAGTTAGGACTAGTATGGACCGTCTAGGTTGAAATTGGTCCATCTAAGTGGGGACTTAAATTAGCGTGATTAAAAATATATATTATATTAATAATTAGTTGTTTTTAGCAGGCTCTTAGCTAATTTGTGAGTATACATTAAGTATGAAACTAGTCATATTTTCTCTGTCAACTTTGACGCTCTCACTTAACCAGCAAATGGCTTAGCTCAAAGTGGCAACTTGCAATAGTCTCTAATTTGCATGTGCTTTAATTTTCACGGTTAAGAAATTCATACAAGTCAATTTTTTAAGAGGAAAAGAGGAAACAGCTTAGCTCAATGTTGCAACTTCCATTTGCTCTAATTTTCAAGCTAATACTAAATGGGCTTTTGCGTGATTTAGCAATAATTTGGAGTCGTTAGCGGCTCAGGAAGTCTCTGTAAGCCACAAGAATTTGGTGGGACCATGTGGCTTTTGGTGGGACCGAGGTTGGGCTATGAGGTCTCTCTCTTGTTATACTTGTTTACTCAGTGGGGTCCACCGTAGACGTTCACTCTGACGAGAGTGCATGGGCAATATATGACGGCCTAAGGCATGCCCTTATTGGTGAAAATTAAAATATTTTGGTGGCCGAGGTAGGAGAATAATATTGTTGGGTAGTTGGAACAATATTTATTTTATTTATTTTTTAGGATATTTCATTTCATTTTCCAAGTGCGTGACACACTATGTAATTGATTTAGGACATGTTTTGTCCGCCTTATTTGTATTATAGTTTATTGTGTATTATAATAATGAATAAGTTATAAGTTTATGCAATTTTATTTCATTGTTCTGAAAAAAAAAAAGTATTGTCTGAGATCATAATTATAAGTTTATCGTGTCATGAATGTTGTTAAACACTTAAACTTATACATAGTATGAGAAACATGCTCATAGTGTTTTAGCGTTAAAATATGATATAGACCTCAACCCACTCTCTTACTTTTTGAAATATATATATATATATATATATATATATATATATATATATATATATATATATATATATATAAAACACGAATACGGCCAAATTTCAAACACACTGAAAGATCAAGATTATTTCTAGCGTTAAGACACTTAAGTTTATTGTCTATCTCTTATTCATTTCTTTTCATGAGAGCAGGGATGCAAATCGAAAGGCAAAACTACTAAATCAAAACTATTCTAACAAATTTGGCCGTCCCTTTACTAATAATAAAATTAATCTTATCATTTGATTCTTTTTTAACATTAATGTTAGACACAATAAATAAAATGATTTTAACTAAAATTACATAATTATATAGTCCTCTCGACCTACACTAATTTTACAAAGTCTATGTTCTCAAGTACTTATATATATATATATATGTATGTGAAACATTGAATGTAATAATTAATGCATGCATGAGGTTGATGTTTGGATAAGAATTAACAGAATGAACAAAGTTATATAATGGCACATAAATGACATACATAAAACTTTATATACTAAGATCATTAATTCATTGTTAGAATATTAGTGTTGACTCGTTCAAACAAACAAAAAAAAAAAGTTAATCTTTCATTAATCAGTGTAGTTGGTTAATAATTAGATTAAAATAAATTACGAGAGGTATTGCTTACATTATTTTACTGTGGGGGTTATGTCATCCTATAAGTAGAAGGAAATTTCCTTTGATCAAATTTGATTGAGAGTGGATGACTATTGAAGCCTTATATGATTATCTAATGACTAATTACTTATGTTCACTTTGTGTACGATTTAGGACTACTTTTTTCTTTTTCTTTCTCTTTTCCTTCTTTCGGGCCAGTTTGCATATTTATTATTAGTTTTTTTCGTTCATAAGAAAATTCTATCTTTTTCTCTCTTCTACAAGGCTTATATAATGCAAGGACCGGATCCTTTATAATTATAAAATTAAACATATGTATTGAATATTTTTTCACATTTCTCCACTTAAAATTTTTAAAATTATAAATTTACCATACATATTATACTTTTTTTTTTTCAGATTTCCTCTCCTCATTTAAAATATATTTTTTTAAATCTTTAAATTTGATTAAGATTATTTTAAAGAAAGTTTCATATATGACCTTTCAAATTTTTAAATCTTTAAATTTATTTCACACATTACTTAATTTCTTTTCTTTTACGTCCTTTAGCCCACTATTTCTTTACTTGTATTTTCTTATATAATATTATGACAAGCAAAAATTAGTATTTTAGAATAAATAATTATCAAAAATCAAAATAACATGACTATTTTTTTGCCCCTCCTAAACTAAATTTCTCGATCCGTCAGCACTATGTGTATGTGTGTGGGTATATAGTTATCTTTTATTTTAGTATTTTACTTCAATTTATTTTTTAATATTTTTTTGGCGAGAGACCAAAAGTACTCCATTCATTTGTAGATTATTGGGATTAATGCAACCTAGGGTTTATGCTTTCATAGAAACACGAAATTGTTTAATTATTTTTGATGGGGTTATGGGTTTGTAACGTTTGTTCAAAAATCCAACAAGACCCTTCCAAAAAGAAAATTGTAAATAAGTATATAATAATGTATTAATGTCCACCTATGTTAAATCAACGACTCATTTTAAAAGCTTAAGCTGATGAGAAACGGGCTAAAAATAGTTTTTATATCTCAACAACCTAAAACATTAAAATTATCTTAGACAGAAACCAAAACCCTCTAATCAACTTGTCTAATCAACTTGTGGTTATAATATTAACCGTAAATTATATTTTATAATATTCCCCTAAGGAATTACGTTATAATATCAATATCTTGTCATATACTTTGATTAAAAATGTTGTTATTGGCGCCTTCTCAATTACTATAAAAAAATCCATGAAACTTCTTATTTAAGACAAAGATTATTGGTTAATTATGTGCACAGATGACCTACTCGGCCACTAACTTGATGGTTTTAGATCTCAATGTTGATATGTTAGTATTTTGCTCCATTTTCTATGAATATATGTAATATATTAATTAGGAAACGTCCAATATTTATCAACTCGCACATAATTTATAATTGAACATCCAAAACCATGATTGCGACCTTTGATTATTGCTAGAGTGCTAGTGCACCATTTAGAACCGTTGTTTTTCCCTATTAATTAAAGAATGTTTAATTTTGGCAGTTTATACATGGAAGAAACATTTACGCCGGACTGGCCCAATACGCCGGATCGTTTGTTCACTTTTTCGAATTATTTCTCTCTTTAATCATATTTTGACACTTTAACAAAAATAATTATTTTAAAATATAATAAAACATAAAGTGATTAAAGAATTCAAGTGCCCATGTTAATTTTTTCTAAACTATATGCGAACTCATATCATACGATGAACTCGACTCAAAGGCAAATTCAACGCACGATATTGTAATTTTTTATTTTTTGCATAATATTGCGCCGTATTTTATAACCTTTCTTAGAAAACAGATTTAGTTGTAAGTCATATTAAAATATGCATGAAAGTATATATCTTATTATCTAATCGAGTATATATATCTAAAAAAAATAGTCCAAGACACACATAAAAAAAAAATGAAATTACTAGATATAATTACAATTTGAAGTTTATAAAATTTGTTTCTTCAATTAAGTGATATGATGGCTGTATTATATTACTTAATATCATACGAAGATGTTACGTAGAGCATGAAATATGATTGAAGCACTAGGGTATATTTGATAACACTTTTATTTTCTGTTTTTTGTTTTTTTAAACAAAAAAGTTCAATTTTATTTAAAAAAATATGTTTGGTAACTTGTTTTTGTTTTTTATTTTTAAAAATTATTACCAAAATTTTTAAAATTCAGGAAACAAAAATATGATACTTTCAAAATTTTTAAAAATAGATTTAAGCAACGAAGAGTCGTGAAATAATTCGAAGAGCATTCACGCTCGCTCTCGACTCTATATCGTTTCTCTGATCCATCAATGGCTAAATTACAAACAAATTTCATGCTCTATAAGTGATATGATGGCTGTATTATATTACTTAATATCATACGAAGATGTTACGTAGAGCATGAAATATGATTGAAGCACTAAATTATTGCAAGTGTCGTCTAACAAATTGTATGATTACTCTTAATCGCTCTGCTAATTGAAGACATATATATAAAAGGAGAAAACTATGATATTGTTAATTAGGTTTTTCTTTTTCCACAAGAATATACCATTGCACCATCAATAACAATAATATTTTGCCTATTCTCCAGAAAAATATTTGTTTAATTATCTTTCATGATCACAGACTCCTTTACCTTCAAAAACAATTTAGATATATAGCACGATGGCTCTGTTTAGTAATGATGGGAAAGATAAAGAGTGATTGAAAAAAGTGGCATATCATTTGGAAGATTTTTTGTTTTATGCTAGCTATTATTACCTCCCAAAGCCATACCTTATTAAAATATATCTTATAAATTTTTTTATTTTTTATACATGTATGCAAATAAATGAGAACCTACTGATTTGATAAATCACTTATAATGTCTATCATTTTCGTTTAGTAATATATTAAGCTCGATCTTAGCTATTTTAATTATTTATTTTTATAAGTTGACATGAAATTGGCCGGCTTGTCCATTTGGACCAATACCTATGCGGCAATGCCTAAATAGATTCTATTATTCCTCGGTTCACCACTATGAAGAGAGTATAAGATTTGTATGTCAATATCAATATGATATATATATATATATATATATTGGAATATGTGTTTTAGTATATTAATTGTTTAGAATTAAGAGTGAGACATGCCAACTAGAGAGTATTAAGGAGTGAGACACGCCAACTCTGAATTGAAATAAAACAGAAAACTGCCTTATCAGTGAGCATATCATTGTTGTTGTTGTTGTTTTTTTTTTTTTTTCCCTTTGATATTTCATATACAATAAATAGTTATAAATCACACAACTATACACATATAAGCCAAGAGTTATATGGTTATTAATTAGTTAATTAATTAATTGGCCTTAGTTTGGTCCTTAAACTACATATAAAGCTTCGTTTGTAGTCCTTATATATAGTTTCTAATATAAAGCCAAAAGGACTTATTATTATTAGCGACAAAAATATTTATCGAAAGTTTTAACAGCGGGCCCTATAAAACCCTCGAGTGAGAAGCGCATCACCTCAATTTCACTGATTGTGCTAACGGTCATAACTGCATAGAAGCGCAATACTTAATACCTAATAGAAATAGTCTCTATGCTTTGAAAAATTATTCAACTCTTTAGCTACTTATTCAAACAAAGAAGAGTACATTATAGAATGTGCAACTTCTCAAACATTTAGGGACTCTAATTGCATTTTTTCTAAAATAAAAATTTGTTGGAGAATCATGTTAGAGACTAATGAAACAAATTTTTGAAAGTTTTTGGACCTATTTATTAGTGGAATTAAAGTTTTAACTATTATACTAAGAAACTTTTTAGTATAGCTCACAGGGGACTAACTTTAAAAATAAAATAAAAACGAAAAAAAAAACAACAACAACAACAACTTCATTTTTCTAGTAAGTCAATTACCAATGTTTGTAGTTATCTCGAAGCTTAATCAATTAATGGAGACAAAGAAGACGTTATAGCAAAATTGCTTAAATTAATAATATTAAAATGTTTGATCTCTTAGGCTCTTAGCTAGATTTCTGTATTGTCCAATTTTTGTTTTGTCAATTATAGCAAAAATAATAATAATAATAATAAGTATTATTATTATTATTATTATTATTATTTTCTTTCATGGATAACTTACGGCTTTATGACTCTTGCTGTGCATGAAGGAACAACATACACTTGGGACACATTATTAGGTTTATATAGGTAGGGACTTCTTGTACCCAAATTTTGGGCAAATTGGTAGGTCAACATGCCAAATTTTCTTTATTTAATTTTTTTTTTCTGTGGCTCAAAATATACATAGATACATGTAAATTTGGTTGGTCCTGATCATTCATGAATGTTATTATTTCGTATACTACATTACTACTATATCTTATCTCTCATTTTCCATTTCGTGGTTCGTTTAAAAATGAATATGACAAAACAATATGGCTTGATACGTGTAAGATTGGCGTATGATTTAGGTGTCCAATACCAAATACAGCTAGTAATTATGTCACTAATATACCAATCAATAAATATATTTGGCCTTGGTCCGAATGGAGCTATTATATTGGGCATTACTAACTCACACTATCATTATGTTGATGTGTACAATAATTAATAATCAGTGCTTGTGTGGACTTAAAAAGAATTTCATTCATTTCTAATAATTGGATACGTTATTCTTAGAAGGTTTTTAGTGGTTGAGAACATTAATCTAACACGTGTTAAATCCTACGTTAGATTAGAATAATATGGTATACGGTCTTTAATTCGTTATTTTTCCAAATGGAAAAATGTACACCACTTATTTTCTAAAAAATATATGAAGCTTAAAATTATATAAAAAAAATTGTTTAAATTATTTGATAGCATGATTAATAAAAGAAATTAAAACTTACCCCATCTGTAAAAGAGAAACCACACCATTCAAGACTCAGTGCTTGGAATATTGAAGAAATTACACTGATAACAGTTCCAAATTGCAAATTAGATTTTCCCTTCATTGAATAATTATATTTAAATTTTTGCGCTACTTAGTACTTAGTGTACTTTTAGTATAAAAATTAAATTTTAATGGGACAAAGTATAAGATGAAGCTATTATTTTCAAAAAAGAAAAAAAAATTAAATTAGTTTTCTAAGAGAAAAAATCGGTTGTCCCCATTTATTATCTCTTTGGCTGTCTCTCTCACATTTTAAATTATTAAATAAATCTTTAAAAAATATATTAAATAAAAAGTGTGTGAGTTGTCAGTTTGTACTAGAAGAAACAGCTACATGGATAACATATTTCTATTCATTTTTCTAATGTGTATAGGTCCTAGGTATTGGATCGCCATAAGTTAGTGTCGTGTTCTAATAGTGATTTTAGTGCATCACCCTAAAATATCAATTTTTTTGAAAAAATTAGAAAAATGCCACCATTTACATCACTTTTTTAAATTGATTTGTGCACTTTATGGATCGTAGACTTAGATTTGAAAAGTGGCAGTGGATCAAATTTTGTTAGATTTCTCTCTTTCTAGAACAACATATTTGACATTGAAGTTTACAATATATGTCACTATTACATGTTATACTATTTTTTTTATCAATAAATCATTATGTTGCCCCTCTCTTCTTCACTCTTGTTTTCCTTATTTGTGTAAAAAAAAAAAAAAAAAAAGTTCGGTCAAATTCATTGTTTATGAACTGTAAACGTTATTTTTAAATCTTTTTTTAATAAATAAATTGACTTACAAAAGGCCCATATTAAATTTGGGCCTAAAGCACAAATTTGAATGGGCCTAAAACAAGCCCGATTACGTTGTACTCTCAAGTGTCATCCCCTTTTCAATTGAGTAGTTATATAGTGAAAACTCAAATTTTAACGCTTAATTTAAATTAATACCTAATTTTTTAAAAAAATATAACAAAATATTCAAGTGATTTAATTACTTATATAGTGGTAATTATTTACATAGTAGCAGGTGGTAGTAATTAACTTAATTACCAAAAGCATGCGTAAGTAATTAACGAATTGAATAGTTACTCAATTATTTCAAAGATTTGGATATTTATTTTTATTGTGGCATATATTTGAGTATACCCCTCTTCACCCTTTTTCAATTCACCGTACAAAAGTGATGTAAATGGTGGCATTTTTCTAAATTTTTCAAAAAAAATTGATATTTTAGGGTGATGCAAATCACTATTAGAACACGACACTAGCTTATGGTGATCCAATACCCAGGTTCTATATCAAATAATCGGAAGTCTTAATTGAAGAGAAAAATGCACAGAAAATTTCAAGGCCTACTCTTACGCAAATTCAAGAGATCTCTTCATCAAAGAAAAAAATAAAATAGAATGAAATAACAAATACAAAATCGATCCAAGTTTTATTTTTAGTAAACATGTAGCATTCTTTAAAGACATTTTACTGGTGCAAAACATAACACATGTAAGTATGTTGTTTTGTTGATGCTACTTAATAGATACAACTGAATAGCTATAGCTACCAGCAAAGCGTCAACGAGCATTGTTCTTGCGAGCTAGTTCCCGAGCCATCTCCCTCATCTCCTCTGGCGACGGAGGTCTTTCTGCTTCTGCAGGATACACTATATACGAACGCTGCAGAATGAAAGAAGGCCACATGTAAGGGTCGATATATGATTGGAATTCCCTCGCCGTAAGAGAGAAATTTAATTACAGATATTAATTAATCATAATCTTAAGCATTAGTATACAACCGTTTGACAGCCTGAATATCATCTACATTTCAAAAAGCCATTTCGGACACCACCCATATACCCAATATATGAAAAAACAATGTTGGTCATTACAGAGGCCTGAGAATTTATTAGCCTTCCAATCACAAACTACAAGTTCTTCAACCATTGTATGCTATAATATGCAAGAACCTGCATTAAGCATATCTGATCTTGCAGGCAAGAATTTTTTTCTTCACGTCTTGTAATTGAAGACATGTAATCCTAAATAAATATTTATACAGGACTATATAATTGGCTTAGAAATGCATAAAGTCCATAGTCAAAAAGTAAAAAAATCCCAAGGACATTCACCAGTGAACTTCAAAGCCTCATAAGCTACAGTCTAGCTATATGACTGATCGTTTGAAAAAAAAAATAATAATAATAACTACATTGACCTCTATACCAGCTATCCACGCGTCAAAGTTAACATCTTTAACTAAAAATAAATGACAACACAAAGTACTATGTATTAACCTAAATATGAAACTATTAGATCCCATATTTAACTGACTGAGATATAAAAGAGCTATATTTCTAATTCGAGTTATACATGTACATGGGTGTTAAAGACATATCTTAAAATCTCCAACCAAACCTAACCAGTGTTCTTAAAAATAGCATCCTGATATGGGTTATTCAAATCGGTTCTCACAAATTCAACAACCTATAAATTGTTAATAGTAAACTTTGGACAAGTAAATATTGCTCACAAACTATAAACTTCAGATTTTGAATCATACAGTGGAATCCAATATATCCGATAACAACCACCCGAAACAATGTACTCAATAGGAAACAATACTTGGCTTTCAAATACAACAAAATTCAAGCAATAAAGACCAAAAAACTGATAATTTTCACTACTAGCTGAATCAAAACAATTCCAACAATCACTAATTCTCTTTCAATATCCCAATCATCGGCATTGAAAGAGAATTAGGATTTTGAGAGAGAGAGAGAGAGAGAGAGAGAATTACATTTCCCATGAATCTCTGGATATTTTTACTGTTGTTTGCGAAGGTGTACATGAGGGCGATCGGAATTGCGACATAGAGCCCGAACTTGGCGATCTCCAGGACCCTCTTTGAAGTTCCTACTGATGACATTTTCCCGAGAAACAAACAAGAGGAATCGAAAACCCTCAAAAGAAAATTGAAATTATCTTCAAAAACCCTATAAAAAAAACAAACAATTTTGTACGGCGAATTGAGAATGGGGATAAGAACTTAAGAGCACGACGTAATTGGGCTTTTTGGTTTACTTAGTTGGTTCCTTTGAAATTTCTTGAACTAAAGTTGGCAGTGATTTAGAACAAATTTCTTGAAACAAAGCAACTCATTAATTATTTTTATTTGCACAACCCATTCAGATTTCAGAATCAACTCGAAACAACCAAACCAAACCAAAACTTAAAAAAATAATAATAATAAAAAAAAAAACCCTTACTGAGGAAGATGATATGGACTCGAGTTCGACGCCCGGAATTGGACTAGATGAGCTCCAGTTCGGCCGCCGGGAATGGGCTCGATTTGGGTGGTGGCCGGAGACGAGAGAACAGAGAATTGAGATGAGTGACAGTGATGAGTGATAGACCTAGGGCTAGAAACTAAAATTGACTCGGGATATCGACAAAAACTTGAATGTCGCTCACAATTATAGCTACAACGTTGATTTGAAACGTCATGTCGTTTAGCTGGAAGAGAACTAGAGAAGTGATTCGTAAATAAACGACATGTCGTTTATATGAAAGTAAAGATCTTTTGTAAAATAAACGACATGTCGCTTTAATTGTGGAAGAAGCCTTGTGTAGTTTGTTGTTGAAGTTGCCGGTTTTTTGTTCGTAAAACGACAAGTGAAGAAGAACATGTCGTTCGAATTATATTAAGAGAGTTTTCACTTATATCGTGATGTATCAACATTTCATTTTCTGTGAATTAAAACCTTATAACTCTCACTGATAGATAGTGATTCGAAAACTAAAATATTTATTATTCAATAGTAATGATAATATAGCAGATATTAATACATAATTTATGAATATATCGATATAATGACTGGAAATTTTTTTTTTTGTTAAGGCCATTAATTAAGGGGCTTTCTTATTGTATGTTATATACTTTATAATTATAGTTATTATCATTGATATAGCTACCATATGTTCATTCACTATCCTTCATAAATATATATGATATTTAGGGGAAAAAAACTAGCATGAAAAAGAAAAGAAAAAAGAGAAAATTACATTCCAACTTCCAAGTACTTATTAATTATTATTTAATATCTCTGGTTTTATTTGCCAACGTAATAAATAAAAATGCGAGAATTAAGTATCATCATACTTATATTATGATAAACTCTTACGCACTATATAAAATGGAAATTAATATGATTATAATTGTTCAATATCAAATGCTAGATTTCCCTTATCTATTATGAAAAAAAAAAAAACCATGATTATAGGAGATAACAAAGGAGAAAACAATAATATAAGCTAGTTCATATTATCGATTGAGGTTGTTAATTACTTGTAGAGAGCCAGAGCCCCCCAATTTTGGTTCTCACAAAATGAAAACTTTGAATGACAAAACATGGATTACCCATATATTGACTCATGGTACACATTACTACAGACATTTCTCACCAACCAACTTAAAATAAATAAAAGCTCAAATCTTTGTTACTTTCATGCAAAAACTTATTAAAACAAATACTTGATTACATCATTACATGGTAATTTTACGACTTTGCATATCAACATGCGTATCGTAGGGGCTTCTGTGTATTTTATACACAAATATATATAAATAGAACTAAAAATATTGTGACTATATTATTATTATTATTATTATTAATCATGATTGATTTGTAATAACTTATTGTTATTACTTTTAGTTGCAATAACATTTTATAATGATTGAATTTGGTGTGATTATTCGAAAATTTGAAGTTTTGTGACCAAAACTTAAGTTATTGAATTTTCAGTGACAGAAGATTCTAAAATTTTAATTTTTAGTGAGAATTTTTGTTGTCTGAAAGTGCTTTTTTTTTTTTTTTTTTTGGCTTATACAGATGTTGATTGTGGGCTTCTCTTTTAGTCTCTTGCACAAGGACTTATAGCAACTAGAACATGAAGATTTCAGATTTCAGATTATTACATGAAGATCACGTACAAACAAAATC
Source organism: Boehmeria nivea var. tenacissima (assembly GCA_018132145.1). Classification (NCBI taxonomy): domain Eukaryota; kingdom Viridiplantae; phylum Streptophyta; class Magnoliopsida; order Rosales; family Urticaceae; genus Boehmeria; species Boehmeria nivea. Next base: position 12,782,833 of record CM030883.1, read on the forward strand.
ACACATTTTTATAATGTTAGGGCTGAGCTATACTAGGAAAGTAGGTAAATAAATAACTTTTTAGCAAAATATTACAAATGCAAGCACATGTACAGAAATCTCATTTCTTGAATATTTTCCTCAGGTGGTTGAGATTTGTCTCTTGTTTTTTCTTTCTTCTCAGCTTTCCTCGTTCCTTGAAAGCACTTTTATTGTAATTATTTGGCAAGGAATTGTTCAAAGAGCTAACAAAGTTCTATATAAGTACTCTCAAAACACTTGACCTTTTCTTCATGTTACAAGGAACAAAGACAAACTAATAATGAGGGTTTGTGGGTTTACATGTTCATAGTTAGCAAAAAGGAAATGAAAAGTAAAGGAAAAAAAGAAAAGAAAATAAATATTCGTTGCTTCTAATGAGAGGTGAAGTTCTGAGCAAGCTTACAATTAAAATGTCAATAGAAGATAACAAGTTAGGTCAGAAGTGGTTAGAACAATTAAGATTAAATGTAATCCAAACTTATAACTTTGGCCTAAAGAGCAATCTTTCAACACTCAAAAAGTCAAAATAACAAAAGAACATGCATATATTATGTAAAGTGTTTAATCAAATATTATCTTGAAGACCAAAAAAGCTAAACATGTGACCGGACGATTTGAAAGATGTTAGAACAATTTGCTATTTTGAGTCATTTTCGTCATGGGAATGCCCATTATTAGCCATATTATAGCATCAAACTCTCTAGAAATTACATTCCTAGTGGGAGATTGATGATTTTCTTTAGCATGTATACCTTGTGATTACATGATAAATATATACTATGTGCAATCCATCCAGGGCAGTCTTTAATTAACACTTTTTCAAGTTGAAAAATCAACCAAATTGCAATTTGCAAATATGGCAATAATCTTGAGTACATGCATGCCAAACCCAAAACTCAAGTGCCAATTATTTGACAAACAATAATTGTTAACTTTCACAATCGAAGAGTGAGACAAAGAGGTGAACCGTGAACCTTATTCCCTCCAAGAGGGACTCAACTAAAGCAAAAAAAGAGAAATAAATTTTTTTTTTTAAAGAAAGAAAAAAAACCTTGATTGGTAAAAGAAAGAAGGAAAGAAAACATGGGCAAGATATGATTCCGTGCAAGATTTATTTTCTTGTCTACTATGATATCTTACTTGTAACATATATATATATTTATCAAATACTGCTTTATAGCTCAACCAAAAGCTGTCGCCAACTTGCAACGTTTTGCAATGCACTTAAGTCGGCTACCAAATAGGTGGATATTTATGGTTAGAAGTTTTGAGCATTTAATTAAGGCATTGAATTGCTCTCTCAGCACCACAATTTTTTTTTGGGTGTGTGTGTGTGTGTTGGAATTTATAACATTTTTCAGTCCTTAATTTAAGCGAAATATAAGTTCAATTTATGGATTCTAAATTTTTCTTTATAACTTGGTTCAAGATTTATAAAAATGTCCCATTTTAGTCTCTTCTATCAATCATTAAACAACTAGTATAATAATATTATTATAGAAAATCCAGAGATCAACCGCGTGATGAATAATTATAATTAATTTTGATTGATCTGTCATTGGATTAAGTTATATTTATATGTCACACTTTATCTATTAAAATTTTAACATAAAAACAAAATTTTAAATTTATAGTTTTGAAGATGGTAGACTAATTCAAAAGTGTTCCAAGAGACATTGACTAAAATGAAATTTTGTTTCATGATTGAGGCATGAAAATTGTGAAATTAGGCCATGTAATGTTTTTTCAGATAGATATACTTGGAAACGCATTTTGATGAGAGAGAGAGAGAGAGAGGACTGACTTTCTGAAATAGTCAAAACTCAAAGGAGAAATGAAAATGCAAAGTGCATTTAGTTCTTGTACCAATCACCAGCTCGTTGCCTCACAAACCAGCTCTCATTCTTAGCTTCTCTTGCTTTCATTCACACCGGCTTTTGGGTCACCAAAAAACCCGCCCACAAGAAATGGCCCAAAAAATGAAAATGAATGCCTGCCCATAATGGGCCCAAATGGCCCACATACCCCATAAAAACAAGAAAGTGGGTGGGTCCCACTTGCTGCAATGAACTCCCATGTCATTGTGCAACTTGGTGTTGTGTGACTTGTGTCTATGTGTGTATATAAGTGTAACTTGTTGACTAACTATATAGATAAACTTTATATCATATAATTTGTGTCACTTTTCTGGTCAAAGTAGATGGGCTATTTTCCATCCATACAAATGAAAACGTCAAAACCACATCTGTGTGTATTTTCTGACCTTCAAAGTCCAAACTAATTAATTTTGCGTGTTTTCGTTCTGTTTGATATATCATATGACATATATGCATCAACATCCACGTCCAATATATATAGTTGTGTGCATGAACATATATATATATATATATATATATATATATATATATATATATAAAAGAGTTTCAGTTCATACATGTGTGCTTTACAATTTATAAGGAACCCCCCTAGAACATGTACAAATGTCACTTGACTAATGAGAAGATTTTGATTAGAAAGCTACTATTCACCTGTAATGCTAAGTTTTGGTTTCAGATGTCAACAAAAAACTGTACCCCCAAAAGAAAAAAAAAAAAAAAGAATGCAAACGAGTAAAGAATTATTAATTAAGCAACCTGGTTCGGATCGTGTTTCTGAATTTAAAATTTTCGATCTCGAAACTGAAATACTTTTTCCAAGAAGTTTGTTTGTCAATTGCCAACGGTAACTAAAGTAAATTACTGTCTTACGAAGGCTTTGTGCGAATAGACAAAAAAAAAAAAAAAAAAAAAGATTGTGAATAACACAAGAGAAAATTAAAAGTAGTGTTAACCGTAAAAGAAAAATAAAAGAAATAAATATGAATAATTAATGAACAGATTTAGTGCTTTATTTAAAGAGAATATTGAAAGTCTTTTGAACACAAATAGGAGGATTAACAGTATATAACGTCTATTAATATTTTTATAAGGGAAAAAAAATCAGTTAAATCTTTAATTAAAACAAGTGAGATTGCAAATTATTATTAAATGGACATTAAGTGGATAGAGAGTTTTTAACATAAGGATCCCGGTTCAGGGTCAAGTGAATGACTCTCAAATTTTTAATTAAATGTTGGGACAGAGTCTAAATCTTAAGAGGCAGAATATTGAATGGTAATTAAGCTAAAAAGGTGTTGAGTTATATTCTTTCTGATTCTGATGGACACCAAAGATTCTATTAAGAAAATATATAGACCTCTCAATTGAGTATTCCAAAATTATGAGCCTTAATACAAAATAATGGTCTCTAGCCAAAAGCAGAAAGGAGATATGAGATAGTGACTGGTTTGTTTTTACAAATAAATAGCGATGACAGCTTGTAAATTTTGTTTAACACGTAGCCCTTTATTTACTTGTTTTTTATTTTTATTTTTTTGGTATATTGATATCAATGTGTTTGTTAACTTGTCTTATGGAATTTGTGTAAAGATGGTGTAGAATTATTGGTCCACCTCAATATATTTGGCCCTGAAATTAGGACAGAGTATAATTATGGAACTATTTAGCTATGCAATGCCATAGATATGTGTTTATTACCCTATACTCACATTTGTTACGAAAATGACATCAGTAAGTCCAGAAATGTACTTCTGTTAAACTTCAAGCTCTTTTTCCAAATTGAAGATAGTATATTTATCATGATCACAAGAAAAGAAAAATGCCTAGAAATGTGCTTCTTTTAAGCTTTAAGCCTCAAGTACTTTATTTTTAAATTACCCTAGACTCACATTTTTTAAGAAAATGACGTCAGTAAGTCCAAAAATGTACTTCTGTTCAGCCTCAAGCTCTATTTCTAAATTGAAGATAGTATATTTATCATGATCACAAGAAAAAAAAAGAAAAAAAAAAGTCTAGGAATGTGCTTCTTTTAGCTTTAAGCCTCAAGTACTTAATTTTCAGATGAAGGAAAGCTAGATCACGATAAAGTGGACAATTTCTTGATGTAGTGTTTTAAATCGGATGTTAATTTGGCTAGGGATTTAAATAAATAAAAAATTTACTCACCTTATTTGCATTAGTTTAAAATTCATATTTTTGTTTTGCTCTACTTAAGTTTTCCTTTAAATATTCTTGCTACATTAAAAAATATTTTTTCTCTGCATTTAAATAACCAGTTCGATTTACAATATAAATATTAAGGTTTTACTTTTAATTTCAACTAAAATTAAAATAAGATCATTAAATAAATATATAGTCATTTTTTGAAGAATATTTTAAGAAAATAGTCAACGTTTTAATTAATTAAGAAAATAACTAACTATTTTCTTAACTAAATGATGTATTGATTTTACCTTTGTACCTTTAATTTTGTATTGACTAATGGCTAATTGCTTAATTTTTTGAAACTATATATGGCTATTTTCTTGAAACATGGACTATGAAATGGCTAAACATCAAAAAGACTCAATTTATAACTATTTATTTGGTATTTTGTCAGTAAATGTGTAGATTAATTTTGTAAGGTCGCAAGCTAAATAACATGGCTCTTTATGAAAATATGAGATTATTGAGTAAATAACCATTTTTAGATGATGTTTTAAGAAAATAGCCAACGTTTCTATTAATTAAGAAAATAGTTATTTTTTCAACTACATGATGGTGTGATTTTACCTATATTCTTAGTTTTTCAAGGAGCTATAATCACTAGTTTCTTAATTTTTGAAAACACTGATTATTTTCTTAAAACATTGATTAAAAAATGACAAAATACTAAATAGACCCTTATAAACATGCAGTTAATAATGGGGAAAAAAACAGATATACTCTAGCTGCGAATCTTATTTTTCATATCTAATAAATATAAGCTAATAGAATGATGTCAACTAATTTAATATAACATGTTTTTCAAAGGGAAAAAAGAAACTAATAAAGCAATAATTCACACATTTTTGTAGGTGCATGGCTGCAACAGAAAGGAAAGCTTCCACAAGGGTTGTACCATTTTCACTGGTTGGATAAATAGGGAGTTATTTTTTTTCTGTTCTTTCCAAGGAAATTTGAACACTAAATGGGCAAGTGAGACACATAGTTCACCATCATCTAAAAAATAATAAAATTTATTCAGTATTCATTTCCAATGCCTTGCTTTTATAATTTGACAGATGTACCAAAATCAATGCCTCACACGGTGACCATAGTCCATGGCCCCACTCTATTCCATACAAGTGGCAAAGCCGGAAATTAAGTCTCACTCTCACAAGAGTTGGTCAACTAGGTAATAGGTATTATTATCACAAAGTGAACAAACAAATAAGGGAAAATACATAATAAATATTTGCAAAAAAAATAAAAAAACAAAAGAAGCCTGCTAGTTTCCGGTTGGCAATATTCAATGCCACTCTTCTTTGCCCATTAAAAGTTCGTTCGGGTAGTTGCATCTTCCCCCCACTCCTCCTCTCTCTCAACACTTCTTTCCCAAAAATAATAATAATAATAAATAAAAATCTGATCAACACACAAAAACCCCTTTAAATTCCCTTGTCCCCTTCTCTTCCTTCTCAAGCCAATCTCACAAAATTCTCACCCAACCTCAAACCTCTCTTGCCCTTCCACTTTCTTAGCCACATTTCAAGCCAATACATAGTCACTCACACACATATTACCTCTTTGTTCCTATTAATGCCCATTTCTTGAACCTTAACTCATTCTTTGCCCATTTCATCAAACTCAAAAATTTTTTTGACGCACACACAATGGCAGATAATAATCAACAATCCTCGAACAACAACAACATACAAACCCAAACCCAACAAGAGCAAGAACAAGAACAACACACGACGAGGCAAAAGCTACCAAACTTCCTATTGTCAGTGAGGCTCAAGTACGTGAAGCTCGGCTATCACTACCTCATAAGCAACGCCATGTACATCCTGCTCGTGCCGCTCCTGGCCGCCGCCTCGGCGCAGCTCTCGACCCTCACGCCGCGTGACCTCGCCCAGCTGTGGGACCACCTGAGGTTCAACCTCGTGGCCGTGACGCTGTGCTCGAGCCTGCTCGTCTTCGTCGCCACGCTCTACTTCATGACGCGGCCGCGCCGCGTCTACCTGCTGGACTTCGCGTGCTACAAGCCCGAGGCGGCGCGCACGTGCACGCGCGAGATCTTCATGGAGCGGTCGCGCCTCACGGGGTCCTTCTCCGAGGAGAACCTGGCGTTCCAGAGGAAGATCCTGGAGCGGTCCGGCCTCGGGCAGAAGACGTACATGCCCGAGGCCGTGCTGAGGGTCCCGCCCAACCCCTGCATGGCGGAGGCGAGGAAGGAGGCGGAGACGGTCATGTTCGGGGCCATCGACGAGCTCCTGGCCAAGACGGGTGTCAAGGCCAAGGAGATCGGGATACTCGTCGTGAATTGTAGCTTGTTCAACCCCACCCCCTCGCTCTCCGCCATGATCATCAACCACTACAAGCTCCGAGGGAACATCATGAGCTACAACCTCGGCGGCATGGGCTGTAGCGCCGGCTTGATCTCCATCGATCTCGCCAAGCAGCTCTTACAGGTCAGAATTATTTATTATTATTTTTATACGCGGGGTGATAGTATCAATTCCGGTAATAAATAACATTTGAGTTAAATTAAAAAGTATCGTCGTCAAATAGTTAATGTCATACAGTTGGTAGTTGAACTTCTCTTTTCCGCAGAAGAAATTTAGAAATTATTAGTTGTGAGCTTATATATTTTAGCGTATTTATAGTAATGGTGCCGAGCAATAATGATATATTGGACGTACATGCACCGTGATTTTTTTTTTTATTATTATTATTTTTTTGTAAATTTAGGTAGGGAAAGCGAATTGGGTAATGGTGGAGGGAATTGGTCATGCATTTAATGAAAATAATTGGGTTAAGAAAAAGTCACATAATAATTTGTTTACATGCATACACACAATAGTCTTTTTCTTTTCTTTGGTTACGTATAATTTAGTTGAAAACAATAGCAACACTATCATCATCAATAACATTTCTACTAAATTTTGTTAATTTTCTTTGGCAATATTACATTATTACTATCATTACGTATTAATGAATGGTGAAAAAATATATAAAACATGCAGGTTCACCCCAACTCGTATGCCCTAGTGGTGAGCATGGAGAACATAACCCTAAACTGGTACTTCGGCAACGACCGCTCCATGCTGGTCTCCAACTGCCTGTTCCGCATGGGCGGCGCCGCCGTGCTGCTCTCGAACCGTCCCCGCGACCGCCGCCTCTCAAAGTACCAGCTCATCCACACCGTCCGCACCCACAAGGGCGCGGACGACCGCTCCTACGGGTGCGTCTTCCAGCAAGAGGACGACACCCCCGTGAGGCGCGTGGGCGTCGCCCTCTCCAAGGACCTCATGGCCGTGGCCGGGGAGGCCCTCAAGACCAACATCACCACCCTCGGCCCCCTCGTCCTCCCCATGTCCGAGCAGCTCCTCTTCTTCGCCACCCTCGTCGCGCGGAAAGCCCTCAAGATGAAGATCAAGCCCTACATCCCCGACTTCAAGCTCGCCTTCGAGCACTTCTGCATCCACGCGGGCGGCCGCGCGGTGCTCGACGAGCTCGAGAAGAACCTCGACCTCTCCGAGTGGCACATGGAGCCCTCCCGGATGACCCTCTACCGCTTCGGCAACACCTCTAGCAGCTCTCTCTGGTACGAGTTGGCCTACTCGGAGGCCAAAGGGAGGATCAGGAAAGGTGATAGGACTTGGCAGATTGCTTTTGGATCTGGCTTTAAGTGCAACAGTGCTGTTTGGAAGGCTCTTAGGACTATTGACCCTGCCAAGGAGAAGAACCCTTGGGTTGATGAGATTCATGAGTTTCCTGTTAGTGTCCCTAGAGTGGTGTCAATCAATGCTTCTTAATGGTGATGGGGTCTAAGTTTAGTTGATATTATTCTTTTTTATATTTTTTTTTTGGGGGGATTTTTTGGATTTTGTGTTTTTGGGGACTTTGGTGTGTCTATACAGTGTTGTTATGGGGAGGGAGGGTTAACGATGAGCATGTTAATTGCTACTTTGCTTTCAAATGTGATGATTCTTTAAGAGGGGGTTAAAAAAGGAATTACCGTCACCTTAATGGATACTATATATGTATACTTATACTTCAGTTTTAGTGACTCATGAATGTTGTCTCAATATCAATTCCAACGTAGAAATGGATAAAAAAAAAAAAAAAAAGAGAGAAAATTCGCTTTCTTTGGACAAAAATATCTTATGAGGTACTTGTGCTAAGCTTTGCACAAGGCAATCTTGCTAATTTCTAAGGGGTCAATAATTGCCAAGAAAAGGCCCAAGTGAAACCATGCTATTATGAATGGCCATCAAATAAACCGATCATCTATTGCATGTCTAGCTGATAAGAGACAATGCTATTTTTCATTTAGGAGTTTAGCGTTGCATGAACAGTCTCTATCATTGATCATTCCATGGCATTTGATACAACTGATTATATATACAAATAATAATTAGTGACCAAGAAAAAAAAAAAAAAGACAATTCAAGTCCCAACGAAAGGATCACTAGAAAGAGTTTGACAATATGGTCCATCCTAAAGCCACTAGATAAATCATGTCAACCCATAAGAGGATATTAAAGAAAATAAGTATTGAACAACCCAATAATAATAATAATAATAATTCTCATGCACTAAGATTGAAACGGTAACGTCATCGCTACAATACGGCTTAGAGGATTTAAATAAGTTTACTTTCTGGTTGACTTGACATGATACAACATTTTGATAAGCAGTGCCACAAATTTGGAAAATTGGGGCTTAAGTTAGCTGTATGTACAAATAAGAACATAGATATTATCAGCCAATTTAGCCTAACACCAATACAGTGCCTTTATAAACTAAAATCCAAAGTCACCCTCGGGCATAATCTTTCAGTTACATGCCCCAAACACCGCGAGTCGATGAGTATTTGTTGTTTGGCCGTGCCGTCAATTCAAACAATATCCTGGCGAATGTGTCGGAGTATTTGGCCTCCGAAAACAGTATCTCTGCGAAAGCATTCTCATAAATTAGCATCAATGGCCTATTCTGTGGCTCGTGCACGAGGCTCTCCAGTATCATAGCAGCCTTCCTGCAAATTTCTGGAACTGGGTGCGGGAACTTGATAATTTTGAGAAGACGATCGATTGCCCTGAGATGAGTCATATATGAATCCCCTAAGACTTTTGCTTTGGCAACAAAATTTTCATTTTAAATTAGCCAAAAGTAAGAATAATTACCATCGCTCACTAGCAAGCTTCAATCTGCAGTCCATGTTTACTTCGGCAAGGTTATAAAGAGCACCAACAGCAGCTGCTTGTGCTTCAAATACCGGAAAACTCATGAGATCAACCAACCGCTTGTGTATCTGAAGAATTCATTTAGCCTTGTTACTTTTCTATACACTTACTTATACATGTTCATAACAGGACTTTCGAGACTTTAACCTGAGGAACAAATGGAAGAATAAAAGGCTCATTATCAGGGTTTATTATTAACCGCCCAAGCAACTCGGCAGCTGCACAATGCCAGGCTTTGACTGAAGATCCTAGCATCCCCATGATGGCTTGAACTGCACGTTTCTCTCTGTTTGACAATCAATTAAAATATTAAACATAATAAAGAATGGAGAGTTGATACTGCTGAACACAATATAAATTGAGATGTCTTACGTTATCTTGATGTACGACGTTTTTGATGAGCGGAAGATCCGAAGATCAAGCAATGGAGCCAAGTTTACAATCGTCTCAAGAGCATTTGTGACAAGTTCTTCATCCTCTGTTAATACAAGAATTTTTTTTTCCCAGTAGAAGTTACATAAGATTTAATAAGTAAATAGAAGAGGCTTAAGAACCGGAATAGAAAAGGCTCTTGCCAAGATCTAGACTGATCCCAACAACCTTCAAAATTAAGACAGCAAGTATAGAAAGAAGAAGATACAATTTTTTGATGCATAGATAACTGATACCAAGCTACGCTTCCATTTGAAACAAAAGCCACATAAGGCTTGTAATAATATACCGCAATAAGAAAATTTATTACCCTAGTAAATCCCTTCAGGCTCCAACTATCCAGCATATCAATTTAGGCCATAAATATAAGATAATCTCAGCTACATTACACGCAGATATAGAATATAATGCACGCCGATAATATATAATAAACTAAAAAAGACACTGCTGGAACTTTTCTTACTTCTTGAAAACAACTATTTAACCAAGCTGATAAATATCATTTGCACATATTGAGCTATCAAACAACAGACATCTACTTAGGCGAGTTACTGAAAAACTGTAGCAAAGAGATTAACATGCTTCCTAAGAAGTACTCATTCACACCTCTGACAAAGTCTTCTATGCACTGGACCACTGTTTCCAAACAATGCCGATGTTGGGCCATAATAACTTCATTTTCTGGCATGAAAGAGAAGTTGCGGATGACATTCGATGCAGCGACAGCGCACTGCTGTTTTTCTGCCCGCCCCGCATCGTCTAGATGGAATAGACAATCTTCGTCGGCCCACCACTCTGAAGAACGAGGTTTCACAACATTACTTGGTGACGCTTCCATAAGGGAAGAGCCAGATCCCAAGCTACCATGAAAACATTATCCCATGATCAGTTTACATGTCAAAGAAAATTCTATTTATAATACATATATTAGCCCATTAAGCCTATATATCCTTCAAACTCACCCAGACTGTTGGAGATTGTTCGAGCCCAACGCATCATACTCTTTCCCAAACCCCGACACCACAGAACTAACACCTAAAGTCCTAACCCTCGGTGCCATTACAAGATCTTTCGGAAGTGCAATGTCGCGCCAGTCATCAATCTGTTTCATTTTGCAGCATTCTATATTAAACCAATTCGAAACAAAACACGACATTTGCTTAACACAATAACCCGATACAATCACAAAATCACACAACTGTTTTATCAAACACAGCTCTAAGAAAAAAATGATAAATGTACACATTGGAAGACATACAACTTGAAGTAGAGCATCGAGTAACCCGGGGATTTTCGCAAGTGGGGTTGAATCTTTTCGCATATCTTCCTTCTCTTTGAAAGAGAGCAATGTGAGAGTGTTCAAAGCCCATACTAGCTCGCTCTTAAGTCCACTCTGAAGAGCCAGAACTATCCTTTTGTTGTTTTGATCTACAGTAAAAGAACATAGTGAAATTTATGGAAAAAAAAAAAAAAAACCCAGAAAACAACATTTAACGAGCAAATATCCACCAAAATTTCAAAATTCAACTTTCTCTAGCTATGTTATATATTTTCAATTCCACTATGACGCATAATTTACAAAAAAGAAAACAAAAACTCATATCTAGGCCTTGATAAAGAGAATTCTTTTTTTAACTTACTAGTCTCGAAATTGAAATTTGTGACATTCAAGATCGAGAATGGAAAGCGAACGAGCAACCAAATTTCTCAAAGACGAGAGCTTTGTGGAAGAGAAATGAGGGTCTAGGGTTTGGAAAGAGACTGACCAGCGAAGGAGCTGTGTACGTGGAGAGACGGGCCGAGGAGAGTGGAAGGAGCGGCGGTATCGGCGGCGGCGGCGTTGATGCTGGTGCTGCCGATGGGACGGCCTCTCTTCGCCGGCGGCGCGGCGGCTCCGGCCGCGGCTCCACCGGCCTTTCCCTGCTCTCTCTTCTGCATTCTCTCTCTCTCTCTCTCTCTCTCTGTGGTTTGGGAAATTATGGGCTGATTAGTTTAGGGCTTCGCTCATTAGCCCATTAAAGAGTAGAGACTCGGACTCTCCTTCTCTCAATTTTTAGGGCAAAAAAAAAACAAAAAACAAAACAAACATTTTAGGGAATTTTAAAAAAATAACCACCGTTTATAAATAATTTTAAAATATAACCACAGTTTCAAAAAATTTAAAAACTAACCATGTAAGAAATTTCTTACAAATCTTTTGCCTAGTGTCGGAAATTTCTGATAATATTTTTATGTGTATTTTTGTTATTGTCATAAATTTCTTACAGTTTTATGGCTAGTTTTTAAATTTTTTGAAATTGTGAATAATTTTTAAAAACACATAGTCCAAAATGACTATTTACCTAACTGAACCAACATTTTATGGTGCATTGTTTGAGAAATTTTCGTCGGAGCCATTTTGAGCTTTCAAATTAGGACATGAGGTACACTAAAAAGACAATTAATAAATAATTAAATCATTAAAAATATAAATATGACAATTAAGAATTATGTATTATTATAATGCATGTATTATATATATTTTTAATTTTTTTATCACATTTATTGTCTACATTATCAACACTGGTCTTGTGAGTTTTTTCTACTTTAAATTTAGAAAAACAAGTTTTTTTATTTTTATTTTAATTTCAACAAAAATTGGTATAATTAGGTAGGGGTGAAATCGGTTTCGGTTATTGGTTTTTTTGTAATTTTTGTAACCGAAACCGAATATTCTATTAATAGAAAATCAAAATCGAAAACCGATTTTTTTTAATCGAAACCGAATTTAACTCAAATCGAATTTTTGGTTTTTTAATTCGGTTTTTCGATTAATAACCAAATTAAATATAATTTGAATTCAATTCGGTTAAAAAATTTCGGTTATTCAGTTAAAAATTCGATTTTTCGATCAAAAAAATTAGCTTTTGGATTTTAAATTCGGTTGTTCGGTTAATTCGTTTAATTAATGAGAAAGACTGAATAATTGAACTGAATTTTCGGCTAATTCGGTTTTCGGTTATGATTTTCGGTTTTTCGATTTTTCGGTTTTAATTTTCATCCCTATAATTAGGTTTAAAAAGGCCACATGGGATGCCATCTTTTTAAATTTATTTAGACACAATTCGTAAATAAATTATAATTGGGTAACATGATTGAAAAAATATTTAATTAAGATGTTCGTAATTTTATTGTTTAAAACAGTCAAAGTAATGAGTCTAGTCTAAATTATTTATAAAATTAAAACATATCAAGCACACGACACGAGAGACCAACTATTACCGCATGAAACTCCTATAAATCTATAATGCCTCTCCGAATGCGTTAGGTTTGTTTGGCAACATATCACATCCCCACATTTTTTTTTAATGATTAGTTGTAAAGTAACGAGAGGCTTTTTATAAGGAGTCGCCATTGAATTGAGCTATTGGAAAATGCGTTACTAATAAGCTATTGTAGTGCTAATTAAAATTGACATACATAGAGATTACGTGAAATATAGAAGAGAGAGAGAATGAAAAGAGAAAAGCGAAGTAAGAGAATAGTCGAAAAGGGAATATATTAGCTCAAAATTTTTTTAGCTCATATTATTTTCCACTAAGAAATTTCATTAGACTAGTGTCACTCAAGAAATATTCCCTTAATTTAACAAATGGACAACGGCATGACCAATAGCATAATTAGATTGACACTCCCTCATATAAATGTTTCCGTTCATTATTTGCAACCTCATGAAAAAACCAAGTTTGCAAAGTTGAAGTACATAACACCAAATCAACCATGTGTTTCTTTTGGCAATTTTGCAGGCAAATCTCAAAGAATCCATACACCACAAGGTTGTATTTTAGCGCAGGAGAAAAAAAAAAAAAAAAAGAGCAACAAAAGACAGTAAAAACCAAAGGGACAAACAACAAAACTCTATTTAGCAGCTTCAAGTGAAAAACTGAAAATCACTTCAACAAACTTGCAAGAACATTCGCAAATAAAGAGTGTCCAAAATCTTGTTCACTTGTATTATTTACTATGCAGACACAGTATGAGAACGGCACATGCCACCAACTGCCTCCAAAAGTACTTTTTCCAAAAAGCAGTGTTTTTTTTTCTCCACTACCTCCGCATTGCACGGCACATTCGTAATCCAGAAGCTATTTTTATTTAAGCAACAAAGACAAAAACACAAGTCAAATTTTAATAATTACAAAACAGGGGTATTTCTGTCATTTCTGGAAAAACGACATTCCAATCCAAATCCGAGCATTGGAATGGTCGGACAAATCTGATCCTTTCTACAGAGAGAGAGAGAGAGAGAGAGAGAGAGAGAAACAGAGGACACAAAATCAATGGGTCGTCCAAAAGCAGAGGTGATTTTGCTTGGCCTGACAATAATACTATTCGTCTCTACGAACGTTGTCGGAGTCGAATCTGAGTACGTTCGACCACTACCGAGGAAGACTCTTCGCTTCCCATGGAACCCAAAACCCGCTTCTCATCCCCAACAGGTAAAGTATCTTCAATTGGAACTTTCTCTGGAAACAATCAGATTTGGTTTGTTTGTTTGTTTATTTATTTATTTATTTTTGGGTTGACCTTTGTTTGTTCTTTCCGAGATCTCTGCTTGATTTTAGTGGAAAAGTAATTTAAAGTCAGTTTGGACAATTGGGCTGTGTTTAATTGAGTTCTATTTTGGTTTAATTTAATCAAGGTCTTTCATTTTCCATGTTTGTGTTTTATGTGTATTCTATTTTGGGAATGATTTAACCTTTTAAGCTGATATAATTAATGCAACGATTCTATTGTTCGTTGACTAAGATTAAGGTTTTTTTTTTTTTTTTGATCTCATTCTATGTTGATGGTTGATGCTAATTTGTGGAACTGAAACTATAGACGTTTGAGCAAATTATTGTTATCAATTATTATTGTTGGTTGTTATATAGATCAACTTAGTTACCTATTGGCTCACACAAGTTTTTTCCTTAAGCTTTTCCAAATTGGGTTTGAACTTTGCAGGTTCACATCTCCTTGGCAGGAGACAGGCACATGCGAGTCACGTGGGTCACCAACGACCGGTCTGCGCCTACGGTGGTCGAATACGGGACGGCGCCGGGGAAATACGCCTCGGTGGCTCAAGGCGAAAACACCTCTTATGATTACCTGTTCTACAGCTCAGGCAAGATACACCACACTGTCATTGGGCCACTGGAACATGACACTGCCTACTTCTACCGCTGTGGGGGAAGCGGCCCCGAGTTCCAGTTTAAAACCCCGCCGGCCAGTTTCCCTGTCACCTTCGCGGTGGCAGGGGATCTTGGCCAGTCAGGGTGGACAAAATCGACGCTGGACCACATCGACCAGTGCAAGTACGATGTGCATTTGCTGCCTGGAGACCTCTCCTACGCTGACTACGTGCAGGGCAGGTGGGACACGTTTGGTGAGCTCGTGCAGCCCCTCGCGAGCGCGAGGCCTTGGATGGTCACCCAAGGGAACCACGAGAAGGAGTGGATTCCTTTCATCAACGACGGGTTCGAGTCCTACAACGCGAGGTGGAAGATGCCTTATAAGGAGAGTGGTTCGAGTTCGAATCTGTACTACTCTTTCGAAGTCGCGGGGATTCATCTTATCATGCTCGGTTCTTACACTGATTACGACGAGTACTCTGATCAGTACAGATGGTTAAAGGTTAGTTACTTGATCTTGTCAGGGCAGAGATAAATCGAATGTTATTTGGAGTTTTTTAAGTAAATTTGGTGTTGTATTTGTTTTTCCAATAGGCCGATCTTTTAAAGGTGGACCGACGGAAGACTCCTTGGCTCGTTGTTCTATTCCACGCGCCGTGGTACAACAGCAACAAGGCTCATCAAGGTGACGCGGGCCATATGATGGCTGCGATGGAGCCGTTGCTCTACGCTGCAAGTGTCGATCTAGTGCTTGCTGGCCATGTTCATGCTTATGAGCGCACGGTATGTCGAAGCTGGTTTAGTTGTGCTTTCGAGCCTTGACTCTGTGTTGCTCGCTCTTCTAACATTGTGAATCTGATTGATAGAAACGCGTCAATAATGGAAGGTCGGATCCGTGTGGCGCTGTTCACATAACCATTGGTGATGGAGGAAACAGAGAAGGCTTAGCTCACAAGTATGTATTGCTCTGACATAGTTTTAGATGTTTGGTCTTTCAAAGTAGAGAATTTTTGTTCAACTTTCTCTTCCAAAGAAGAAATTTTGGATGAAGAAATCTAGATTGTGAGAACTATAGGCCAAGATTTTCATTATTTTGTGTTAGTGCTCTTTAAGTGAACATTCAAACAATATTGTCTTGTTTTCTTGGTGTCTAACTAATGCCTAAATTTCAATAAATCTTTGGGAATGAACAGCTACCTAAACCCGCAGCCTGAGTGGTCGGTATTTCGCGAAGCAAGTTTTGGCCACGGAGAGCTGAGGATGGAGAATTCGACTCATGCCTTCTGGAGCTGGCACAGGAACGATGACGACGAGTCCGTGAGGTCTGACAAAGTCTGGATAACCTCATTGGTCAGTTCTGGTTGTATTGCTGAGAAGGGACATGAACTGAGGAAGATCCTTTTGGAACCATAGATCGTTTACAAACAAACTTGGCTTGGATTGAATTACTTGGAAGCTGATCCTCTCGAGGATTTTGATGTATATATTAGCTTGAAAAAAGAAATATGTTATATAGCTATGTGAGTCTAGTGTGGCTGCTTATATTGTTATGACACTATTGTCCTTTGGTTTGATTATGAGGACAAGTAATTGAGAAGATCTACTTGACAATCAAGTAATTAGTCATATTATATTTAATCCCTGCGATTAAAAGTTCATGCCAAAGTTAATCTAATTGCCTTGTAGATTAAGGCTCAAGACACACTACTTTCAAACACTGACCTCTCAGGAATTGATTCATCAACTTAGAAAATTATGATGAAAGGGCAAAAAAGAAACAGCATTTTCTTCTAAAGTTACATCAACATCCAAATCCTGAAGATCAGACTTCAAAATTTTAATCAAAGATACAGAAGCACACCACAAATAAGCACATTTGGCAAAAGGATAATATCTGAAATACATTTGAAGCACATTGATTCCTATATGACCTTGGTCCTAGATATTAGACGAAAGTCTCTTTTTTTTTTTTTTTTTTTTTTTTTTTGCAGGAGAAGAAACTTGACGCCTTAATAA
This sequence comes from Boehmeria nivea var. tenacissima, assembly GCA_018132145.1. Classification (NCBI taxonomy): domain Eukaryota; kingdom Viridiplantae; phylum Streptophyta; class Magnoliopsida; order Rosales; family Urticaceae; genus Boehmeria; species Boehmeria nivea. Next base: position 12,799,765 of record CM030883.1, read on the forward strand.
TCAAGAAGCCGGCCGAGGTCAGTCCAACAAAACCATTAGAACTGGACCTCTCTCCGAGCTCCGATGAGAAATCTGTCACCATCTCTCTCAGGACGTTACAGAACCATAAACTAACCGTTTATCGACATAATAACATGGATCAATTCTCGACAGTCTTGTCACTATCTCTTTTCCCTCGCCAGAGTATAATCTGCTCGTCCTTGAACAGTATAGGTACACAAGGGACCAGATCCTGAATGGACACAAAAGAAACAACCATAAGCTCGGATTAGAATAGAAATCCGATAGCCTTAGTTTCATAGATACTAGGACTCAGTTGTACCCTTAATTTCACACCGATCTTTTTGCAGTCACTAGTGCCGACGTGCTTACAGTCAAGCCTCACCACCTCCTCGGTCTCGAACGCCTCCCTCACTCGCTCCACGACGTTCACGTAGACGCCATTTCTCGCTGCAACACACAGCATTCGCCGATAAGGTCCAACAAAAACGAGAGAGCAGTAATTCAAGATCTCGACTCACTGAGTATCATTAGAGGGGGTGAGTTGAGTCCTCTGTTTCTCAACTCCTTAGTTTCCTCGAAAGTCAAGCCATCGGCGGCATTCTTCACGAGCTTCGGGTAGATAGGCGCGTACGGTTTCCATAGCATCAGTGGAATCACCGGACGGTTCTTGGGCTCGTAGTTTCGACCCCGGTACAGAAGCAAGACGTTAATGTGACGGTATATAATTTTCCCGCCAGATTTTTCCTACAGCAGTACTAACACCTATTTTCAGCAAATAACTCATCGACTCCAATAATAATAATACCAATAATTCTTATTAATTCTTCCAAATCATCTAGTTTCTACAAATACAAATGCAGAAAGAAATTATTATTATTATTTTTTTCAGAACCTCCCAAAATATAAAATATTTCTATAGAAATATCTTAAAACATCAATAGGAGCAGTAAAAAGTGGGCTGTGCATTTTTTTTTTTTTTTTTCATTTGAGAATGTCAAAGATGTATAATGGGAAATTTAGGATATTATAAACAGTAGACTAATGACTTCTTCTATGATAATTTTTTCAAACATCAATATCTCTATAAATTGCATTATTTTATCTCTGTTGATACCAATATATATATATATATATTTTTTTTCTGGTAATAAGCATTTCCTTGATGGCAAATATATAGATATTGCTAAAAGTAAAAAATAAAATTAAAAAAAATTGAAACCTCAATGTGAAAGCAAATGTTGTCCATGTCAAGAGTTGGGACACCCAAACATTTGATCCTCACAGCTTCAGCTCTCTTCCAATGGTTGTGGATATCATCTAATGTGTTGTGCGTAACCCCACCTTTACCTATTGTAAAATTCAAAAACGACAGGACTTAAGAAAACGACATATCTAAGAAACGACAACAAAACCACTGAAAGAGAACAAAAGCAACTGGAGCATTCTGAAAAACGACAAATCCAAACAAAACGACAACAAAATGACTAAAAGAGACGACAAAGAGAAAAGGAGCGACAAACGACAGAATCCTAGAAAACGACATGACCGACGGACTCAACAAGAGAATTCTGAAAAAACGACACATGAGAGACGATATATCCCAACAAAACGACAAAAAAAAACTGCTAACAATACAAAAGCCACCGGAGCATTCCGAAAGACGACACACAATAGAAAAAACGACAGGTCTCAATAAAACGACAACAAAAAAACTGCTAACAATACAAAAGCCACAGGAGCATTCCGAAAGACCACACACAATAGAAAAAACGACAGGTCCCAAGAAAACGACAACGAGAGAAAAGAAACACCACCTCCTGGAAACGACAACGAAGAACATCAGCCGCCGGAGCATTCTGTAAAACGACAAACAATTGAAAAATGAAAACTAAAAAATCTAAGAAAACGACAACAAAACTACCAAAACAAAAAACACGAGGAGCATTAAAAAAACTACAAATATCAAGAAACGACAACAAACTAGTAACAGAGATTGGCAAAAAGAGAGAGTAACTAATCACACCTTGTAAAAACGACAGAATCCAAAAAACGACACACTACACGAAAACGACAACAAAACTACGAAAACCGACGACAAAAAGAGAAAACTGTCGATTCAGGGTTCTGGGTTTTGCTCTCCGGAAGCGCGAAGACAAACAAACACGACGACGAAGAAGAAGAACATAATAATAATAATAATAAATTTTAAAAATTGAAAGAATTACCCAAATTAATTTGGCGAGCGCAGTCATTGTGGCGATACCGTTCGACCAGCTCCGAAACCTCTGCTTCGCTAAGCGGGTCTCCGAGAACCCGGTTCCGCTCCTCCACCAGGTCAGCCGGGTCGACCTCGGCCTGGGCCGGGGCGGCGGTTCCGGTCCATTTCCGGTCGAGCCGGCCCGGTCCGAAGGGGGAGAACTTGGGCGATTCCCGGAACCCGATGGGCTCCAACGAGGCGTTGGTCTCTGAGTACGAGTACCTGAAGTCGAAGGGAAGGTCCGATTCCAGGGGTCGGGTCGGGTCTTTCGTGGGTCCCGGGTCGCTCTTCTTTTTCGGCTTCTTCTTGGGGTGGGTTGTCTTGGGCTCTTTGTGTTTGGAGATTGGAGAGAAAGGAGGGTCGTGAACGTCGTCGTTTTGGGGGAGAGAGTGGATCAAGAGGCGAGAGATTTGGGTGATTGTGAATTGGTTTTTGTGAGGTGAGAGTGAGAGACGACATGGGAAGAGCTTCTTTAGCATTGGGACTCAAATGGGGTTGGGATTTGGGAATTGGGTTGGCTATTGAAATGTCATTGTGTTTGTGTGTGTAATGTACTTGGAAGGACAATTTTAATGGCATAAATACCATATTTTGGGTTTGTTTTAAAAAATTTAAGAAAATTTAGGGTTTAGGTTATTTAAGAAAACTGGTGTCGGGAATGAAGAGCTATGCTGATAAGTTTCAAGAAAACTCACATCATAGTATGATACTTGATTTTAATATGACATATGATCTAGGGAGTGATGTAACTAGATACATTAAAAAAATATATATTAAAAAAAAAGACATTTCTCAAAACAAATATATGTTATTGTACATGAAAATGCATAACAAATATTCACAGAAAAATGTAATGTTGCAATTCCAATGATAGCAGTGAAACCATAGGTCATCGCTCAAATATTACAGTTTTGTGTCAAAAAAACTCCTAGTTGTGTTATACCATAAAGCAATATGTTATGAGACCTCATTTACAGTTTTGATTCAGCTTCCCCCTACTTACAAACATTGATCCATTTAGTATAGCTGTGGTTCCTATCTGCTAATCAAATTCGAGCCCCGGCCTCCCTGATGAATCGATGATCCAGAACAGTCTCTGCCATCGGCCGTCTCCGGTAGTCGGAATTCAGCATTGCCTACACCACAAGAAGAAGCAACATATGCATTAATGGAGTGGTCTTTCGAAAAGGGTCTTGCATTTCAACTGTAAATGCGTTGAAATGACGACATGTTAGTACTACTGGTAATTATGACATGAAATACAATCCGACCTCGAGTAACTCCCAACCAGCTCCATTGCCAGTATCTAGAAATGTCACGGCATCTAATAGATTGTCATCTGCTAAACAATACCTGAAAAACATTTGGAGGAGCAAATAAGATCCAGAGAGTCAAACTGAGCCAAGAGAAATTTTCCAACAAATAGATTCTACTATTTGAAGACGCAATACCGAGTGATGAAACAAATAATCGCTTTTGGTATCACAAAACTTAGAATCCATGGGAAGGAGAAAGGATCTTACTCTCTCACAGCTTCCATATCAAGCGTGAAAGTGTTCTCCAGGAGCCTCTGTAAAAGTATGGCATAAACAAATATATGAAAACTTCTTGACAATTGATACAACTGTTAACCAAAAGCAAAACGAGATTTTCTATTTCCATTAACAACATTGTTTGAATACTGCCTGGTAATTGATGTCACTACTAAACCAAGGGTAATAGAGAGATTTTTCTAGTAACATTATATGTACCTGCAAAGAAAGGCTATCGACCAAACCCTCTTCACAAAATGGAACAAAAGCTAAGTATGCGAGGAGAAGCCCTGCTTCGTATCTGTAATAAAAAAAAAAAAAGAATAAAAAGGAGGTAAATGATATATGAAATCAAAACGATTACAACGGATTACATGTCATCAGCTATTCCAAATGCTCTTTTATCCATAGGCGTGAAGGCACTGGAAGAAGCTGCTCGTCTCCAAAGTCCTTCCGCGAGTGGTGATCCAGGACCCTCTTCCAGAGATGAATACCTGGTAATTCAAGTCATGGTATGTATAGATGTTTTAAAGAACTTGAAGTGATACTAAATGTTGTCGTTCTAGTTTTTATGCCAAGAGCTGCATTAGGTCTAATATATTATTGCTTACAAAATTAAAGGTCAAGGATCCAAAATGTTGATCTAGTCAGTAACATATATTTTGTGTTTCATATAGATATTTCCTGATGTATCTTAATTGGTTCAGGTCGAAATTTTATAACTCAGGGTGGTAAGTGATGTTATAGATTTTACCATCTAAATGAGAAGTAAATGGATACTGTTCATTCCACAAGAAAAGAACAGAAAAGGAAATTAACTAGGAATAATTAATTAGACTAAAGATTTATCGTTCATAAATAAAGCAATAGAGCAGGCTTTCGTATGGTTGAAAGTATGCTTAGAGAGAATTAACAGAGAAGAAAACATGAAATCGCATTAACTTTACCCAACATCTACAGAAAAGGCTAGATCTCGGAGTCGAGGGATTAAGTAGTCAGCCTCTATATCTGCAGTTGTGCTGTCATTCAAAGTTCAAACATTAAGTAACGGTAAGAGAATGAAATGAAGAACCTTACAGTATTTATGCATAGAGAAGATGGCTTGGTAAAGTTTATGAATTTCCATCAACATACTTTAGAACAACGGAAGATGGTCCAAGACTTTGGTGCAATCGGTTGTGACGATGCATATAAGCTAGACCTTTCATAGCACCCTGAAACAGCCGGGTGACAAACTGCCTTTTGCGTCTGAGTTTATACTGTAATTCAGTTGGGTTCCACCATGCTGATTTTGCTGCAGGCCCGAACACCTTTTTACTCGCAAATTTTGCATAGTCTGCAGCACTGAGTTTCCCGTAATCGCGAAAAGCGAGCCACTGCATAGAACAATTTCTTTATTCTCTAAATCAAATCAGACATTGAAATTTTATAAATAGAAATACTTGGTTTGGACTTGCAAACCTGCTCCCTAGTTCTTGTCTCAAATCCACCTATGAGTATCGAAAGATTCTCACTGAAACCTTCCAAAGAATCGGAAGTACTCTGCAAAAAATCATGTGTACACGCGTTAAACAAGTCAAAATGAGCTATTTCGCCATGGTGGTGATTTTAACTAGAAAAATCACATCCTATTTATCTGATGGAATATATCTTTTCAGTGTCTTATCTCACTTGAAGGAACATGTGTGCATTTATCTCATTTGCAGCCATCATATCAGCCTCACTTCCACTTCCTCGTAGTCCAGGATAAACCTTTGAGGTTAAAAATGCCATATTAGTGCAATATACAAATGGCTTGGTTTCCTTTATATGAACTACGCAGACTGATTTGCATTGTGAGACCAATAACAATTACCTTGAAAATTACTGGGGTTCCTCGATATGGCCCTTCAGAAACTCTCCCTTCGTAAAGCCTGTGAAATAGCTGTCATCAGTACAATCAGTATAAATATCAATCAATAGCTAACATAGTTTACCAAGAGGACGACTTATTTGATTAGCCTCTAGTCACTAAACCTCAAATCCAATCAAATAGTCCTAACCCTTTCAACACGTGGTACCATTGGTCCATATAACATTTGCTGTTGACTGAGTACTATCAGCATCAACAACCATCAACATTCGGGTACAGTTACTAAAATGATTATTCTTTTTTATTTTTTTGCTGAATGATAACTCATTTGATAAATTCCTCATAAATTTAGGCTCTAAACTTTGATAAAAATGGTCCTAAACTTTCAAGACATGGTACCATTACTTCCATTAGTACTATCGGTAGCAGAAGGATTACCCATTTTCACTTGGCACTAACTTGACATTATTTTGTCCAAATCATAAAACGCCTGTCCATTGTCACTCAGCCCTAACTCCATGAAAATGTACCTGATCTTTACACTGCCTTCTCCGACATCTTGAACTCTCAATTGCCCAACATCTGGGGCTGAGATTACGGCATCCGCACTTGATGAAAACCCTGAATAACTGATGAGATAAAAAAGAAATGAATACAAAAAGATATACAAATGAAATAACTGTTGTCCGAAATCGAAATTGACTTAAAACCAAAATCAATAAAGTGCTAAGAACTTGAAGTTTTCACATAAGACGGATAATTTTGGTATTGCCTATTCAATTTCACTTATGCGTGCAATTTTCTCTCAAAACAAACAGAGAATCAGTGTTAAAATTACACAATAAAGCAACTTCAATCTGTAAGTGACCAAGCACAAAAAGTATAGTTGAAAACCTCTAGAAAGTCCAAGAAATTAGAAAGATAATATATATATATATATATATATATCTTACCTAAGTTATTCAATTTAAACCCGAAGCCACAAATCTTCAACACCCAAGCCAAATCTAGCACTGAACAAGTTTATTCCCCTTTCATTTTCTCACAATCCAAACAGCAATTATCAATGAAATTCCATATAGCACATTCATTAAGCCATTGTATTGAAGAAGGAACAAGAACCAAAGACATCACAAAATATCTTTACAAATTTTCTATTGCCAATTTTTCATTCACTAACGCACTCAATTTTCTCATCAAACAAACATAGAATCAATATCAAGATCACAACATTAGGCAATAGGATTACGCAAGAAAGTCCAAACAAAATTCGAAAAAACACGAACAAAACCATAATCTAAAGCAATTCACTCAATCCAAACCCTAATCCCCCTCATTCCTCAACACAACAAGCAATCCCGATCCAGCACCGAACACTTCTTTCTCTTTTCCCCTCCATTTTCTCGCGATCCAAACAGAAATGATCAACGAAGCTCCATACCTAGTCACATTCATGAAGCCATAGCTCCCGATCATCCGCCCGACCTCGAACGAGTCGGGGCTGGTGATCAGACTCGCTCGGCAGAGCTTCCGAGTCCGAACTCGGCTCAGTGAGTCGGGAGCCGAGTGGCGAGGCAAGAGGAGTGTGGGCCCGTGGACGAGGCGGAGGAAGGAGAGGCAATCCGGTGGTGCGAGGATCATGGTTGCTTATCGTGAGTCTCTCTCTGGTTTTTTTTTTTTTTTGGGAATTTTGGCGCGAATTGGCCAACGGATTGTTCGTTGATGAGGATAAGTAAAGCGCGCTCAGAGACTCTTGCGTTCCGTTAACCGGACCGGGCTCTCGTGCAGTTGCGCGTGCACAGTTCGTCCGGTTACTAGAATTAGGATGGTCGAATTTACACTTTTACCCCTGGCTGGTTAAATCCAAACCAGCCTCCTAAAAGTGACATTTTTCTTGAGTACAGTCGTTTTTTTAATATTCATTGTCGTTTTTCCTTCAACTGTCATGTCGTTTTTGAATACTGTCGTTTACTTAATTTTCTTGTCGTTTTTACTTAAGTTGTCGTTTTCAGAAATTTTTTTCGTTTTACACAAATGTTGTCCTTTATCATTTTTTTTTTGGTCCGAACGTCAGCTTAACCACTAGAAATTTCAAAATTACAGTACAAACATTATAAAACTTCAAACCACATTAGTGATCAAACAAAACACTTCAATCAAATAGACCACATTAATCGTATTATCTCACAACACACATTCAATCATGTGTCAAACTATATTTTTCGAAGTATGCTTAGAAATATCATAATATTTTACAACTCACATAAATCATAATTAAAACAAAGTCAAAACTAATTAAATATCTTAATGTCAGTTATTCACCCAGTCAAAATTACACAACAAACTTATATCATATCCGATCACTTTGATCAATTTCTTGACAGAAAAATTGCTAAGATACAAAATAAAATTAAAATATTTTTTTTTTTGTTGGAAAAGGAATACAAACAGAAGTGGAGAAGGAGACCCAGGACCAAGAGACTGAGAATCAGACAAATACATAGGAAACAAAAGGGATCCGAATGGTGAGAAACAAATTAAATTACCTAGGAATCAAATCAAAAGAGATTTTTAAGCCTATCAAAATGCTATATATAGCATGAGAGTTTTATGATGTGCTCCAATGAAAATTCAGCTAAATGATGTGTTATATTTGAATTTTCAATTTTTAAATATTATGCTAAATTTAACCTAGCAATAGACATAGAATTGTACTGCTAAATATAGCATACTGTCTTTAGTATAAGTATAGAATGACATTATTGTAATTTAGTAGTTGCAATATTATAATGTTGTGCTCATGCTAAAATTTAATATGTGCTATCTGTAATGTAAAATATACCACCGATAGCATATGCTAAAAATTATGCTAAATATAGCTTAACATTAGAAAAGAAATTTTGACACAATTATTATCACATGCTTACCTAGGCATTATTTTTTGAAGCAAAATTGCTTCTCGATCGAGTACAAACAAGTATTATTTAAATAACATTGATGGCTCTCGAATTGATATAATATATATATAAATATGTATGTCGAATTAGGGGTGAAAGAGATGCGGTTTTAGGTGTAAAAAAACCATAATACATTTTTCGATTTTCAAAAATTTCAAAATAAAATATTGCACCCAAACAATTGGAAATCGAATTTTGATTAACCGAATCAATTACTTTGGTGCAGTTTTTTAAACAGGTAAACCGCTTTAAATTTGCAAAAAAAAAAATAAAAATAAATAAATAAACAGCAACAATATTACATCAAAAAAACAACTACAATAACATTGATTAGTCCAAATAAAACACTAAAGCATAAAAAAGAAGTCTACCTCCAGCAACAACAACAGCAATAACAATTCTTATAGTTCAAGTTTAGTCATTGAATCTAAATAGTTCTAGTAAATAGAACAACATCAACACAAATAGCTAAATCCAACTCCAAAGTATAAAGTCAAACTCCATCCATAGCTAAATCTAATTTGTGCGTTAAAGTTTCTATATAAATATATATTTTGATCGCAAAAGCATGAAAAGAAAAACACTCAAACACTTAAACTCTCCACCTCATTTCATGAACAATTTGACTAGAGCATCGGAGAACTTGTGCCGGGAAAGCAGAAGATCAAGCGTATAAAATCAAACGCACATGAAAGCAATTTGCTTAATGAAGCAATATAAGAAAATAATTAAGAAGACACTAAAAAAATGGTAGAAGGTCAAGGGTTATCGAAGACTTTGATAAGGACGTCGTACGCGACTTTAATTGGGCCTGTGGTTGGTTTTAATAATTGTCCTGAACTAATTTCTCTTTTTCTTTTTGTGCAACAAAAATTTTGTAAAAAAAAAATCATTTATATTGTGTGGTGTAACCTTGTTTGGCATTAGGTATGTTCTGTCTCGAAGCGACGAATAGTTATTGGTCTGTCACAACTTGGCAAGAAACATTAATTGGAAAAAATAAAAAAAAGGTTCGCCATTCGGATCAGTACTATTATTTATATGATATAAATATTAAAATTTCTATATGGACTAATATAACCACTAATGTAATTTTATAATCTCAATTATTATTATAATGCGTATTAATATATTAAATATCATAATGGGATGGTTAATCATACTAATTGCAATTGAGACACATGATAACACTAAATCACTATGTGTTGGCTCATTTAACCATAGTCCACTTTATATTATGTATAGCCGAACATGACCTTCATTTCCCCTTACTTGTGTTATTTGGTAAGAGGTGTGGTATAGTTGAGTGGTTGCTCTCATAGGTTCTCTCTTGCACTTTTTCTCTCTTTGTCTTTGTTTTGTTCTTGAAGCTTAAGAAGAGGAAGAGGAGGATCTTGAAGTCAAGAATGGTGAATCAAGACACTATGCCCAACATTGGAGGTATTTATTTCTGTCCAAATAGTCTTGAAATCAATTGTTGATGCTGGTGATTGGAAGAGCATAATTATTGTTTGAGTCATTGTCATGATTATTATTGTTATGCTCAATATAATTTAACAATAGATTGCAAAATATTAATTGATCAGTTAGGTAAATAGTCATTTTGAATTCTATGTTTTTAAAAATAGCCACAGTTTAAAAAATTTAAAAACTAGCCATAAAACTGTAAGAAATTTCTGACAATAACAAAAATACATATAAAAATACTGTTAGAAATTTCTAACACTACGCCAAAATTTTGTCAAAAATTTCTTATAATACTAGTTTTTAAATTTTTTTAAAACTGTGGCTATTTTTTAAAATTATTTTGTAAACAGTGACTATTTTCTTAAAATTTCCAAAAAATAATACATATTTTAAAGCCTTACAAAAATAACATTTATTAAAAAATTATTTAGTATATTGGGCTAGCTGAATAGATATATATATATATATATATATATATAACACCAATATTTTATGTACGAAACACAAATATGAAAGTAATGTATATATTTATAAAAATAATGGAGAAGAAAATACTAAAGGAAAAAAAAAAAAAAGAGAAAGATCAAGCGTATGAAATCAAACGCACATATATAAAAGCAATTTGCTTAATGAAGCAATATAAGAAAATAATTAAGGAGACACTAAAGAATTGGTAGAAGATCAAGGGGTATCGAAGACCTTTGATAAGGTCGTACGCGACATTGGACGGGTAGTTGGTTTTAATAATTGTCCTGAAAGAATTTCTTCATCTTTTTGTGCAACAAAAATTTAAAAAAAAATCATTTAATTGTGTGGTGTAATATTGCGTCGGTATCATCTATATTATTAACTAGCTACTCCAATATTTCATCAACAACAAGAAAAAGGTAGCCACATCAACATTAAAAATATGGGTGGCGCATCAAGTTTGAAAATGGTAGCCTTAAAATCTTAATAATTTTCTTAATCACAATTTACTTTAAAATTCATTAATTAATAAGTTTAAATTAAATAAAAATAATTCAGGCTACAAGTCACAACCAAAGGATATTGTGAAGTTGTTTTTATGGCCAGTACTCGTAGTAAGTAGCTCAACATGAAAAATGCAAAAAATTTATAAAGGAAATTGTAGTAAATAGTCAAAAAAAAAATTATATTTTTAAAAGGTAGCTCATGTTTGAAAAAAAAAAAAGTCATGTTACAAATTGCATGATAGAAAAATGTCACACAAAATATTACACATCTGTAACATTTATAAGATATTTTGTAACACTTCAATTTTTACTCATTATTTTTTGAGGTGTTAAACAAGAACTTACAAACGTTTACAGATGTGTAAATATTTGTTTGACATATTTTGTTACGAAAAATTCTTTACAGTTGTTGTTGTTGTTTTTTTTTTTTAAACAGGGCTATTATTTAAAAGACACATTTAATTTTGGTTTATTTTTGCAACTCACCCAATTTTGTATTACATACATTTATATATATATATATTGAGTGAAGTAGAAAAATACTTAGAATTTATATAACAATAAAAATAAATACCGAACTTTTGAAGTAATTAATTGAGTTTTTAGTCAATTCGTTAATTACTTGCACATGCTTTTGATAACTAATGTGTAAATAATTGAATCACTTGGATAGTTGATTATATTTTTCAAAAAATTGAATAATAATTTAAATTAAATGACTATAATTATATATGCTACTCCGGCCTTAAATGGTGGTTGGCACTTTGGCCCATACGGCCTTAAATGCTACTAAAAAGCCAGCCACCGTATGGGAGAAAAATGAAAATAAAGGAAATATCAAACCAAAACAAAGGAAATCAAGAAAATCAAAGAAGTAGAATATATAAATTCACTAGTTTTCAGTTTTATCATGATCTTAAACCTTTCAAAGCTTGAAGAAGCCTTTTTTCTTCCCCTCCATTTGGGATCATAAGTTCCACTTCTATTATATGGCTGTTAAGTCAATTAGTGATTCTCAGCTACACGTAGTGATGTTTCGATCCCTTCTTTGTATATATAAGGTCACGTTAGCCCTGTTAGATATAAATTTGGTATAATAATAATAAAGACAGAGCAAAAATTAAAATTAAATATGAGCAAAATTGTATATTAAATAAATTACAATGAAATTAAAACAATAAACTGGAGAACAAATCATTGTACGTTAATGACGTCGACAGCCAGAAGTGTTAGGATTGACGTCTCAATCCGACCTGTCAGAAAACGAATAATAATGCGAAGAACAGAAAAGAAAATTGCACACACAGATTTATAGTGGTTCACCCTCAATGTGAGAGCAACGTCCACTTTCAGCCACTGCAGATTTCACTAATTCGAATTAGGAGAATACAAAACAGAGTTCTCAAAAATCCTCACAACACTCGTCAAAACGGCGCCCCTAATCCCTACGAAAATATAAAGCACGAATTAGGGTTGCCTAATCACAATACTCGATCCGCGTGAATTCTCTGCGTAAGGTCTTTACTCCGTATGCCACAAATTAGGCTCCACAACTCAACAAGAAGTCGAGCATGTCCATAACACGATGTCTTTAAAACATATTTGCTCGCTCATTGTCAGTGCTCTAGGTTTCTACACCGTCTTTTTTTAGGATATAACGACTACAAGCGATTATTTAACGACATAAAATACTGTTTTTGGCATATTTGAATCGTGACCAAAGCTCTATCACTAATAAAATAACAAAGGAAGAGAGGAAAAAAAAAACACAAATGGAGAAAACACTTTTTCCCTCGAGTCTATCTTTATGTTCTCTCTTTATGTGTATATCTTCTCTGTGCCAATCTACAAAGAAGAGTGTTAATATATACAAATCAAGAGAAGACAAACATTTGCAAGTGTTCATGGCAATTTGAACGCATTTCAAACAAAATAAAAGCCATATGGGCCATGAAAGCGTAAAACGCATATGTTACAAAGGGCTTGTAAGAGCCTCTAAAAAATAATCAACCTTATGCACTTGAGGGCTAAAATGCCATAAAATAGAAAATTTTAAAAATTTCAGTAAAGAAGATGTTGCGGCGGTGGGGAGGACAGTTATGGTCTATAAGGTTGAAGCAAAAGATATGAAGGAGTTTCTTAAAGGATTAGGATGTTCAAGATAAATTTATCTCGAATATGATCGTTGAAATGAAGAAAATCGTGTCTGATTCTTCATTATCTTAAGAATTAAGTATTGTAATTTGAATAATTAATGATGCGTGAAAAAGTCAGTATCAACCAAAAGAAATAGTGGAGTAAGGTTGTTCAAGATTCTATTCAAGATTCTATATATCTTAAATATGGTAGTTAAAATAAAGAAAATCGTGTGTGATTCTTCATTATCATCAGAAATTATTGTAATTTGAAATATTTAATAATGTGCGGAACTTATTTGGTATGCTCATGCATAAGAATGGTGATGAAAAAAATAATTGTAGTTAAAAACCTCTTACACTAAGTGAACTCTGTAAATAGGTACTCTTTTCTATTCTCAATTTTTTTAATCCTCTTGCTAATTTGTTTGAAAGTCTTACCGAGGCCAAGTTGTAGATGCTAGAGCAAAGTTTGAGTCTTGACTGCTTGCCTTTGTTTGGGCAAACTATTCAAATATTCTTATTTTCATTTTTAAATCTTAACCCTTTAAATATCTCAAATTTGAAAAGTCAACAATTATTCTAAAATATCTATTTAGCAATATAAGAATTTTTTTTTCTTTTTCTTTGGAATGGGTGCGCTGTCTTCATAATTATTTTTAAGAGAGTTGCAAAACAAAGTCATTCTTAGTGCTACTTAATAATGTATGCCCCAAGTAGTGTGCTTCATTTATTTTTTACTCTATGTTTGTAATGTAAACTTTAGAGTATAAATTAAAAGTGAAACATACCTGAGACATAGATTATAATTGTTTCAAAAGATGATCATTCTTCGAAATCCCCCTTTTTTTATCCTCCTCATTCTTTTGTACGTTATTTTTAAAAAAATTAATATTGGTTGGTTATTGGAGTGTTATTCTATAATTGCAAACACTCTGTAGATATTTCTTTAGGGAGATTAGTATATTTATACCGAGATGGATAGATATTACTTTACAAATTTAATTTGTGCGTTAAAGTTTTTATATAAATTTATATTTTGATCGCAAAAGCATGAAAAGAAAAACACTCAAACACTTAAACGCTCCACCTCATTTCTTGAACAATTTGACTAGAGCATCGGAGACACTAATTTGACTAAAGCAATTTGCTTAATGAAGTAATATAAGAAAATAATTAAGGAGACAACTAAAAAAATGGTAGAACATCAAGGGGTAGGAAGACCTTTGATAAGGACGTCGTACACGACTTTGGGTGGGTGGGTGGTTGGTTTTAATAATTGTCCTGAAATAATTTCTCTTTTTCTTTTTGTGCAACAAAAAAAAAAAATCATTTATATTATGCGGTGTGACCTTGTTTTGCATTATATATGTTCTGTCACAAAGCGACGAATAGTTATTGGTCTGTCACAACTTGTCAAGAAACATTAATTGGAAAAAAACAAAAAAAAAAAGTTCGCCAATAAGATGAGTACTAGTATGAGACCCGATCTCGATAGTCTGATTATATATGTTCTTATTCTACTCTACTTGAGTCATTAGTTTACTATACTTCCAGTTTATGATCTTTGTTTTCTTTTTGAAGCTATCGCACAAAGAAAGAGCTAGAAAATGGCTAATGATTCTCAGCTACACGTAGTGATGTTTCCCTTCTTTGCATTTGGTCACGTTAGTCCATTCATACAGCTCTCAAACAAGCTCTCTTCTCACGGAGTTCGTATCTCTTTCTTCACAATCCCCGGTTTCATCCAGAAAGTCAAAACCCTAATTATTCCGGACATCGAGGTCATTCCCCTCGAAATCTCACCAACCCTAGGCCTCCCTCCCAACCTCGCGGGGACTGCGGATCTTCCTCCATCCGAGGCTGCAAAGATGATTACGGCCATAGACCTCGCTCGGCCTCAGGTCGAAACCCTATTGTCGGAGCTCAAACCGCATTTTGTTCTCTTTGACTTTGCTCAACACTGGCTTCCTTCGCTGGCTTCCAAGCTCGGCATCAAGGCCATGTACTTCTCGGTATTCTCCGCTATTTCCGATGCCTACCTCGTCTTCCCTGCTCGGCGAATTGGCGTCCAAGGGAATATGACTATTGACCATCTCCTAAAGGCTCCACTAGGGTTCCCTTTAAGGTAATTGGCATCACATTTTTTTCATACTACAATTTTTAGCCAAAAAAAAATGATTACTTTATGAGAATATGTAATTAATATGCTTGTAATAAACCTATATATAATTTTTTTTAACTATGTAGAGCAATTCTTCGAATTAATTCGTTCATATAAAATTTAAGCAAAAAATTTAGTAGTATCAAATTGGAAAACCGCAAAATTTCTACAGCCTTGGTTAATTGAGAATTTACTCCTCTGTTTTAGAAAAAAACTAAGCTTATATTTGTTGGCCAGAACTCTATATATTTTATTCTTCAAGCTATCTATTTTGTTTCGTTGACCAAGTCAAAATCTATATATCTTTGTAAAAGTGCACTAAATTGATGGGAAGTAGACAAATAGTACATAAAAAAATTACTTGCACTCATGAATATTTACTTATTTACATATATTTGTCATTTAACTTTGTCTGGTACCTTTTGTTCCTCATTAAATTAGCGTGCTTATATGTGTTTGGTGATTTCTTGTGAGGTTTGAGAGCGACCACTTTGTTGATCAATCGCATCTAATCCCAACCTTTGAAGCTCAAGATCTTTTGTTTTTGTACAAGAGCTATAATGACCCTGAAAGCCCGAGCAATTACGACAGAATACAAGAGGGCTTAGCCGGTTGTTGTGCTTTCGTTATCAAGACATGTAACGAAATGGAAGGTCTATATCTTAATTACATGAAATCCCAGCTAGAAAAACCATTTATCTTGACCGGTCCTCTCGTCCCTGAGCCACCGCGATCTTTCGAAAAACTCGACGAAAAATTGGCTAATTGGTTGGCTCAATTTCCACCAAAGTCGGTTATATTCAGCTCCTTCGGAAGCGAAACATTTCTCAAGAGAGAACAAATAAGAGAGCTCGCTCTAGGGTTAGAGCTGGCTGGTCAACCGTTTCTACTCGTGTTGAACTTTCCGAAAGGTGTTGACTCTAACGCTGAGCTGGAACAAGCGTTACCGTTAGATTTCATGGAGAGGACGAAAGACAAAGGTCTTGTCCACGTGGGATGGGTCCCACAACAGCTTATTTTAGGTCATAGAAGTGTTGGTTGTTACCTTTGCCACGCTGGGTTTAGTTCAATCATCGAGGCTCTAGTGAATGATTGTCAATTGGTGCTTTTGCCTCTAAAAGGAGACCAATTCTTGAACTCTAGGCTTGTTGGTGAGAATGGGCTTGTGAAGGCCGGGGTTGAGGTAAATACGAGAGACGAGGATGGGTATTTTGGGAAAGAAGATATTTTCGCGGCGGTGAAGAAGATTATGGTGGAAGTTGACCAAGAGCCCGGCAAGTCGATAAGGCTAAATCAAAAAAGATGGCACGAATTTTTGCTCAAAAAAGAGGTTCAAGATAAGTTCATTTCAGACATGGTAGTAGAAATGAAGAGAATTATTAATCACGGATGATTAATTCACCTAAATTTGATCAATAGATCATTATTCTTCATGACTTTGTCTTTCAAATTTATTTTCCTCAATAAAATGTACCTTTTGTAATATTGTGCGGTATCATCTATATTATTAATTGCCTACTTCAATATTTCATCAATACCTATAAAAATGTAGCCATCAACATTACAAATATGGAGGCGCATCATCAAGTTTGAAAATGGCGGCCATAAAATCTTAATAATTTTCTTAACCACTATTTACTTTAAAATTCATTAATTAAAAAGTTTAAATCAAATAAAAACAATTCAGGCTACAAGGCGGATTAAAAGGGTACGCCCTTCCCTTTAGAGCCACTCTACGCGGGCCTCACAAGTCACAACCAAAGGATATTGTGAAGTTTCTTTTATGGCCAGTACTCATATTAAGTAGCTAAACATGAAAAATGCAAAAATATTTCGTATTACATATTCTATATATTGTGGTTGGCATTTTGGCCCATACGGCCTTAAATGCTACTAAAAAGCCAGCTACCGTAGGGGAGAAAATAAAGGGAAAATCAAATCAAAACAAAGGGAATTAAGAAAATCAAGGTAGAGGAATATATAAATTCACTGACTTTTACCTATCAAGGTAGAGGAATATATAAATTCACTGACTTTTACCATGATCTTAAAACCTTTCAAAGCTTGTGAACGCTTTTTTTTTTTTTTTGGGCCGGGGGGGGGGGGGGGGGGGGGGGGGGGGGGGGGGGGGGGGTTCTATTATATATGGCTGTTGAGTCAATTAGTGATTCTTGGTTACAAGTAGTGATGTTTCCCTTCTTTGCATTTGCTCACGTTAGTCCTGTTAGATAAAAATTTGGTATGATAATAATAATAAAGACAAAACGGAAACTAGAATTAAGTAACGACGTCAACGGAACGGTTTAACAGAAATCGAGATATGTGTATCACACGATATCCTTAAAACAGATTCACCTTTTTATTGGCGGTGCTCGAGGTTTTCATGTTGTCTATTTCTAAAGATACAACGGCTACAAGCGGTTATTTGAGCATGTAAATTATAGCTTCCAGCGAACTTGAATCGTGACCAAAGCTCTATTACCATAAAACAACAAAAAAGAAAAAAGACAAAAAAGACCATAACGTAAATAAAGAAATCACTTTTTCACTCGAGTATATCTACTCTTCATGTTCTTTCTTTATGTGTTAATATATACGAATCAAGAGAATCAAACGTTTGCAAATCATGGCAATTTGAACGTATTTATTCTTATTTCTTTTCACCTCTTGTTTTACGAGCCTTTTGTAACATTATTACGCAGTGCTTGCTAGCTTAGATGTTTAGTAGTGTATTGAAGAATTAACGAAAAAAAAAAAACCAAAACAAAAAAGAAAGAGTCTGTGGTAGGGACATAAAAACAAAAAAACAAAAAACAACCCGCAGAAAATCAAGCTTATCCAAACAAACCAATATTATTACTCTTTGTTTAGGATATCCATTTAGACGAAAATATTAGAGAAAACTTGATCTCATTTTTCATCAGTAAATTACTATATTGCCAGATTTTTTTTTTGTTTCTTCATTTGTAAATAAAAAAGAAAGATACTGCAGTCAAATTCACTACTAAAAAGTGACATATATATACTGTAAATCTTCTATGGTGACATATTTTAAAACAAGTTGTCTAGTAATTATATTTTTCAAAATTTCCCAAAATATTTCATCAATTACATTTAAAATGATTTGACCAAAACATTTATACTTGGAGTGGAAGCAAATCATTTGAATGGATAGTACATAATGGTTATAGAAAATTAATGCCAAACCTTTCTACTTAAATAGACACTTAAATTATCAAAGTTTACTTTTTAGCTCGAAATAATTTTCATTAAAATGAACCATTTATATGAGTAAACGTAAAACAATGTTTTGTTCAAAATCATTTTAGATGGAATAGATTAAATATTTTCATCTAAACGGCTACGTCAATCATGTACGACCATAAGATTGGTGTAGTAACCAGGATGTCTTTCTATATTCTCTTTCTATGATATACTTAAATTCCAGTATTCGGAATGTTATTTTAGGACTCCTAATTAATTGATTGGTAACATTAGTATAGTAAAATCCTTTCAATTCAGCTAGTAGGTTTCAGAAACTTATTCCCATCAAGGATAAAGTACTGTTAGTCTTTAATTTTTCATGCCAGTAACATATGATTTATTAACAAATAATTAATAAGTCTATTTTTAAGAAAATTATGTATAATCAATCACATGTGACAAATCACATATATAACGTGTTTTTATGAAAAATATAGTATAAACTTTAAGATTCCTAGTATTACTCTAGAAGATAGGATCATGAACTAGCATTCTCTCTCTCTCTTTTCTTTTATTTTCAAAGAGCGTTCCCTTTTTCAAGCAAAAAAAAAAAAGAAAAAAAAAAAGAAAACACACACACATCGTTGTCATATAATATGAGAAAAATAATCAAGGAGAGTACTCCACTATAAGAAGAAAAATAAATGAAAAACAGTACTAGAACTGTAGAAGATCAAAGCGTATCTACAACCTTTGAAAAGCTTGTAAAGTGATTTTGGACGGATTTGGCTTTTAATTATCCTTAAATATTTTAAATTATTTAAATTGAGCTCAATTCAACATATACGTGATAAATATTGTATAAATCAGATCCGTAAATTGAATTCATCTTTATTTATAGTCAAACTAATTAAGCTCAATTGAATATGATAGCAATAATTTTTTGTTGCAGTAAATATAGATGCTCTCTCAAAAACGGCCAATATCATATGTCAATGGTCATTTGGCCGATAAGCATAAGAAAAAGGCAAAGGGCAATGCAGGGTGAATTGTAAACGTAGATCAAAATTAAGTAGATTCTTTTTTAAACAAAAAAAAAATACATATTTTAAAGCATATTACAAAAATAACATTTATTAAAAAATTTATAACAAAAAAATAATAACATATTTGTTAACATAAGGCAATTCCACTATTTTGTCTTTCTCATATATATCTACAGAGAGAGAGAGAGATTAGAGAGACACGTACGCTTGATTGCAATATCATTGTGCTCTAATTCCACTTGAATTAGAGCTTATAAGTACTACTTTTAGTTAATTAACTCTCAAAACTTTCATATCTCTAGCTATATTCATCCAAGCACACAAAAGAAACTAAAGCAATCCATGGCTGTCGAGCCAAATATTAGCGATTCTCAACTGCACGTAGTGATGTTTCCCTGTGATGTTTCCCTTCTTTGCATTTGGTCATGTTAGTCCATTCATACAGCTCTCAAACAAGCTCTCTTCTCAAGGAGTTCGTATCTCTTTCTTCACAATCACCGGTTTCATCCCGAAAGTCAAAACCCTAATTATTCCGGACACCGAGATCATTCCCCTCGAAATCTCACCAACCCTAGGCCTCCCTCCCAACTTCGCGGGGATCGGGGATCTTCCTCTATCCGAGGCTGCAAAGCTCATTACGGCCATAAACCTCACTCGGCCTTAGCTCGAAACCCTATTGTCGGAGCTCAAACCGCATTTTGTTCTCTTTGACTTTGCTCAACACTGGCTTCCTTCCCTGGCTTCCAAGCTTGGCATCAAGGCCATGTACTTCTCGGTATTCTCCGCTACCTCCACGGCCTGCCTCGTCTTAATTCCCTGCTCGGTGAATCGGCGACGAAGGGAATATGAATATTGGCGATCTCCTAAAGCCTCCACTAGGATTCCCTTTAAGGTACTTGGTATCACATTTCTTTCGTAACTCAAATCATTCTTGTTAAATACATTAGAAAAAAAAAATGACAACTTTATAAGATTATGTAACTAATATGCTTGATATAACCTATACTTTTTTTTACTATTTTTAGCAATTCTTAGAATTAATTTGTCCTTATCCTATTAAAGCAAAAAATTTAGTAGTATCAAATTGGACAACCGCAAAATTTAGAGAATTTACTAGTACTCTGCTTTAGAAACAAAGAACCTTATATTTATTGACCAAAACTCTATATATTTTATTCTTCAAGCTATCTATTTTGTTTCGTTGACCAAATCAATATCTATATATCTTAATGTCGGTTGTAAAAGTGCACTGTATTGATGGGAAGTAGACAAGTAGTACACCAAAAAATTACATGCACACATGAATATTTACATATATTTTTCATTTATCTTTGTATGGTACCTTTTGTTCCTCATTAAATTAGTGTGCTTATATGTGTTTGGTGATTTCTTGTGAGGTTTGAGAGCGACCACTTTGTTGATCAATCGCATCTAATCTCTGCCTTTGAAGCTCAAGAACTTTTGTTTTTGTACGAGAGCTACAATGACCCTAATAGCCTGAACAATTACGACAGAATGCAAGAAGGCTTAGCCGGTTATTGTGCTTTCGTTATCAAGACATGTAACGAAATGGAAGGTCTATATCTGTTATATGAAATCCCAACTAGAAAAACCGTTTATCTTGACCGGTCCTCTCGTCCCTGAGCCCCCACTATCTTTTGAAAAACTCGACAAAAAATGGGCTAATTTGTTGGCTCAATTTCCACCAAAGTCGGTTATATTCAGCTCCTTCGGAAGCGAAACATTTCTCAAGAGAGAACAAATAAGAGAGCTCACTCTAGGGTTAGAGTTGATTGGTCAATCGTTTCTACTCGTATTGAACTTTTCAAAAGGTTTTGACTCTAGAGCTGAGCTGGAACAAGTGCTACTGCTAGATTTCATGGAGAGAACAAAGGACAAAAGTCTTGTCCACATGGGATGGGTCCCACAACAACTTATTTTAGGTCATAGCAGTGTTGGTTGTTATCTTTGCCACGCTGGGTTTAGTTCACTCATAGAGGCTCTAGTGAATGATTGTCCATTGGTGATTTTGCCTCTAAAAGGAGACCAATTCTTGAACTCTTGGCTTGTTGGTGAGAATTGGCTTGTGAAGGCCAGGGTTGAGGTAAATACGATAGATGGGGATGGGTATTTTGGGAAAGAAGATATTTTCGCAGCAGTAAAGAAGATTACAGTGGGAGTTGACCAAGAGCCAGGTAAGTAGATAAGGCTAAATAAAAAAAGATGGCATAAATTTTTGCTAAAAAAAAGGTTCAAGATAAGTTCATTTCGAACATGGTAGTAGAAATGAAGATAATTAATCACGGATGATTAACCCACCTATATTTGATCTATAGATCATTATTCTTCATGACTTTGTCTTTGGAATTTATTTTCCTCAATAAAATGTAATTTATGTAATATTGCGTGGTATCATCTATATTATTAACTACCTACTCCAATACTTCATCAACATTAAAAATATGCGGACGCATCAACATTTATTTTCATTATTTCCTCTTATATTTTAACCCGAATATCAAATTACCTCATGTACTTCAATTTGTTACATCCGTTCCGTTAACTTTTCCGTCCAAAACTGCCATGTGTCACTTAATTGGTAGGTTTTTGTGCATTTGCAGGTAAAATTATGTTTTTTTTTTCCTATTTGATACTTTTCTTCTCTTAATTTTTTTTTTTGTGCTAGAAACACTTGATTGAAAAAAAAAATGTATTTTTCATCCAGCTAAATATACCCAAAAGAATACTAACACATTAATGTCAAGAAAACTTAACATATTTCTCATTGTCAAAACCTATACACTCAACAGTAAAAAACAACAATTATCAAAATCAAAGCGACTGGCAGAATTATAAATTAATAAAAAAATGTTAAGATTTTGACAATGAGAAATATGTTAAGTTTTCTTGATATTGATGTGTTTGAATTCTTTTGGGTATATTTAGCGGGAGGAAAAATTTTATTTTATTTTTTCAATCAAGTGTTCTAGCTCATAATAATAATAATAATAATAAGGCCGGGAAAGTATCAAATAGGGGCAAAAACATAATTTTACCTACAAATGCACAAAAATCTATCCAATTAAGTGAC
The DNA here is from genome assembly GCA_018132145.1 of Boehmeria nivea var. tenacissima. NCBI lineage: Eukaryota > Viridiplantae > Streptophyta > Magnoliopsida > Rosales > Urticaceae > Boehmeria > Boehmeria nivea. Next base: position 12,822,447 of record CM030883.1, read on the forward strand.
TCATGATAATTTTGGATGGAAAGTTAATAGAAGGACAAATCTGTGACATTTGAAAAGTATAGGGAGAACGAATGTAACAAATTTAAGTATAAGGGGCAATTTGATATTCAGGTTAAAGTATAAGGGAAAATGATGAAATTAACCCTAAAAACAATTTTCAATGGATTGTTCGTTGGGAATTTTGGCACGAATTGGCCAACGGATTGTTTGTTGATGAGGATAAGTAAAGCGCGCTCAGAGGCTCTACGTTTTGTTAACCGGACCAGGCTTCGGTGCAGTTGAGCATGCACAGTTCGTCCGGTTACTACAATTAGAATGGTCGAATTTACTCTTTTACTGTGGGCTTTAGGTGTGGTATTTCGAGAATTTTGAGGAACGCTCCCTTTTAGCACAACGATAATATATGTCTCATATGTGTTGCACTTTTAATTTATACCTTAAATTTTACGCTACAAACATAAAGTGAAAATAAAGGGAGCACACCACCTATTGGAGTATAGATTATTAAGTGGCACTAAAAATGAACTTGTTTTGCAATTCTCCCAATAATAAAAAGAGGAGAAAATAATTAGAAAATTATAAAAAATATCACTTCTTGACAATTTGTTTTAAAATGTCATTTAAAAAAAATAATTTTCAATCCATGTCATCTTTAGTAGTGAATTTGAATGAATTGTTTTTTTTTTTTAATTAGAAAGACAATAAGAGAAAAATAGAACAATATAGTAATTTATTAATAAAAAAAGCATGATATGCAATAATGACATATGTTGTAAGCTTGTATGTCAAATGTAGCAAAAGAACAAATTTTTTCAAAATAATATTTTTTTAATTTATTTAAATTAATTGAATGTCATCTTAAGAGTAATTATAAGAAATTTCATTTAAGTGATTTAAAAATATGATAAATATTTTTAATTATTAAGAAAATAGTCATTAAGTGGTTAGTCTTCTTTTAAATGGGTGTTTACATATATATCACTTTCAAGTTTCAACTTATATTTTTAATACTATTTTTTTTCGTCTCAAATGATAGCCTAATTGCAAAGATTAGTTAAAAAATGGTATAAATAAGATAGCGTAAATACAAGGATTAGTTAAAAAACAATATAAATCCAAACCAGCTTAGAAGTGACGTTTTTTAATTTTCCGGCTGTTTTAAGAACAATTGGTTTTTTAATTGAAAAATTATAGTGAATACCTAATTTTTAAAATGTAAGTTATTACCCAATTTTTTAAAAAATATAATCAATTATCCAAATGATGCAATTACTTACACAGCGATAAGTGGTGGTAATTCACTTTGTTACAAAAAACATGTGCAAGTAATTCACAAGCTGACTAGAAACTCAATTACTTCAAAAGTTTGGGTGTTTATTTTTATTGTTATATAAATTCTGGGTATTTGCATACTTCACGCTTTTTAATTTCATTGTCGCTCTTCATTCAACTGTCATGTCGTTTCATCAATACTGTCGTTACTTACTTTTCTTGTCGTTTGAAGCTTTACTGTCGTTTTTCGAAATCTTTTTCGTTTCCTCAAATGTTGTCGTTTATCTTTCTTTTTTCTTTTCTTTTTTCTTTTGGTCCTAACGTCAGCTTAACCACTAGAACTTTAAAAATTACAATACAAACATTAAATTTCAAACATTTTTAGTGATCAAACAAAATATTTCAATCACATAACATTAATTGTATTATCTCACAACACACATTCAATCAAGTATCAAACTATATTTTTCGAAGTATGCATTAGAAAAATCATAATATTTCACAACTCACATAATTAAAACATGGTCAAACTACTTAAATATCTTACTGTCACATTCATCATCCATCTTCATTGATCATTACGTTCTTTAAAATTCCATATCTCCAATCAAAGTAGGAAGTACCCAAGCACAACAGAAAATCCAAGCAAAAATATAAAAATATGTATATGTAAAAATACAGTGCGGTACGATTTAAATAGATTTGCATTTTTTGAAAACTTAAAATCACAACGAGTATTAAAAAAATGATTCGTTCATCGTACCAAATTTTTTGTTTCACTTACATGATACCGAATTTCGGTGTAATGCCATTTTTTAAACCAGTTATGCATTTATTTATTTAATTTTTTTTTTGTAGAGGCCTATGTCAGAATAATGCCGCACGCAATATATAATATCCAATTTGACGTATGTACCAATATAGAACAGAATTGATTTGATTGTTGTCTATATCATTCACATCTCACTAACATATATATTTTGTTTATTTTAATTTAAATGAGCTCATTTAAATAGTCAATTGATTTTAAATAATTAAAGATTGCATATTTAATTGAGTTTGTTTGGCATTTAGTTATTTTTTATTTATATTTTAAGTAAATGACCAACGTTTTAAAAATTAGTCATTAGTCCATTAAAAATTAAGGATATAAAAGTAAAATTACGAAAACATGTGTAGTTAAGAAAATGATTATTTTCTTCATTAATGAAAACAGTGACTATATTCTTAAAATATTCATAAAAAATAGTTCTTTATTCAATAATTTCTATTTTTAATTTTAGAATTAAAAAAAGTAAAAAAGTATTTAAACAAATACATTTAAATAATTAAAACAAATAAATGTTGAGAAATTATAGTGAATACCCAATTTTTAAAACTTAATGTAATTTATTACCCAATCTTTTGAAAAATATGATCAATTACCCAAAAATGCAATTACTTACACAGTGGTAAGTGGTGGTAATTCACTTTGTTACCAAAAGCATGTGCAAGTAATTCACAAATTGACTAGAAACTCAATTACTTCAAAAGTCTGACTATTTATTTTTATTGTTATATAAATTCTGGGTATTTGCCTACTTCACCCATGTTTTGCTAATAAAAATAAAGAAATAAGATCCGCGAGCAAGGCATGTTACATTTATTACAATTGAACATGAACCCCACAAGGAGAATTAGGTAAACTAGTTTATTTGTCTTATTATTACGTAGTGCTAGCTAGCTGGATAGATGCTTAGTATGTAGGTCGTCTATTGATAGAATTAACGAAGACGATAAAAAAAATTAAATAAAAAATCAAGCGTATCAAAACAAACCCATATTATTTGATCTCGTACGGCCTTAAGATTGGTGTAGTAATAAGGATGTTTTTCTATATTCTCTTTCTATGATACACTTAAATTCTAGTCTTCGGAATGTTATTTTTAGGAGTCTTGAATCAATTGCATGTTAAGTTAAATCCTTTCAATTTTGCAGGTAGGTTTCGAGATTTTTAAAAATAGCTACGCGAATAAAGGATAGAGCAGTGTTAGAGTCTTTAAGTTTTTATACCACATGATATATGATTTAATATATAATTAATAATTTTATATTAAAAATATATATATATGTATAATTAATCACATGTGACAAATCACATATATTAGTGTGAAAAATTTAAAATACCTTATATTATTCTAGAGCATAGGATGAACTAGCCAGTCTCTTTCTTTCTTTTCTTTTTGAAAGAGCGTTCCCTTTAAAAAAGAAAAAAGAAAAAGAAAAAACACACATCATTGTTATGTAATATGAGAAAAATAATCAAGGAGACTCCACTATAAGAATAAAAATAAATAAAAAAAGTATAAGATCAAAGCGTATCTACACCTTTGAAAAGCATGTAAAGCGATTTTGGACCGATTTGTCTTTTAATTATCCTTAAACATTTAAATTATTTGAATGAGATCTGTAAATAGTATTCATCTCTATTGTCAAACTAAGCTCAATTGAAATATGATAGTAATAATTTTTTGTTGCATTAAATATAGATGTCAAAAACCAATATCATGTGTCAATGGTCATTTAGCCGATAATCATAAGACAAAAGGACATAAATGCAGGATGAGTTGTAAAAATAAATCAATATTAAGTAAACCTTTTTTAAAAAATTACATTTTGAAATATTAAAAACTTATTAAGAAAATTATAACAAAAATATATTGACATAGACGTAACAAACTTTAAGGCAACTCCACTATTTTGTCTTTCTCATATATTACTTTTAGAATAGCATAATATATATACATATACACACACACACACACAGAGAGAGACAGAGATCAGTGAGACACTTGCGTTTGATTGCAATTTCGTTGTGATTTAAACCATGCTCTAGTCTTTTTCCCCTTCCTCGTATCTTTCTGTGAATATTTTTATTCCACTTAAACTATAGCTTACAAGTGCTATTTTTAGTTAATTGATTCTCAAAACTTTCACATATCTCTAGCTATATTCATCCAACCATGGCGGTTGAGCCAAATATTAGTGATTCTCAGCTACACGTAGTGATGTTTCCCTTCTTTGCATTTGGTCACGTTAGTCCATTCATACAGCTCTCAAACAAGCTCTCTTCTCACGGAGTTCGTATCTCTTTCTTCACAATCCCCGGTTTCATCCAGAAAGTCAAAACCCTAATTATTCCGGACACCGAGATCATTCCCCTCGAAATCTCACCAACCCTAGGCCTCCCTCCCAACTTCGCGGGGACTGCGGATCTTCCTCCATCCGAGGCTGCAAAGATGATTACGGCCATAGACCTCGCTCGGCCTCAGGTCGAAACCCTATTGTCGGAGCTCAAACCGCATTTTGTCCTCTTTGACTTTGCTCAACACTGGCTTCCCTCCCTGGCTTCTAAGCTCGGCATCAAGGCCATGCACTTCTCGGTATTCTCTGCTATTTCCATGGCCTACCTCGTCTTCCCAGCTGCTCGGCGAATCGGCGTTGAAGGGAATGTGACTATTGACGATCTCCTAAAGCCTCCACTAGGGTTCCCTTTAAGGTACTTTGGCATGACATTTTTTTCGTAACTCAAATCATTCTTAAAATCTATGTTACATACATACAATTTTTAGCCAAAAAAAAAAATTGATTACTTTATAAGAATATGTAATTAATATGCTTGAAATAAACCTATATTTTTTTTTAACTATGTAGAGCAATTCTTCGAATTAATTCGCTCATATCAAATTTAAGCAAAAAATTTAGTAGTATCAATTTGGAAAACTGCAAAATTTCAACAGCTTTTGTTAATAGAGAATTTACTCCTCTGCTTTTGAAAAAACTAAGCTTATATTTGTTGGCCAAGACTCTATATATTTTATTCTTCAAGCTATATATTTTGTTTCGTTGACTAAGTCAAAATCTATATATCTTAATGACGGTTGAAAAAGTGCACTAAATTGATGGGAAGTAGACAAATGGTACATCAAAAAATGACTTGCACACATGAATATCTAGTTATTTACATATATTTTTCATTTAATTTTGTATGGTACCTTTTGTTCCTCATTAAATTAGTGTTCTTATATGTATTTGGTGATTTCTTGTGAGGTGTGAAAGCGACCACTTTGTTGATCAATCGCATCTAATCCCAGCCTTTGGAGCTCAAGATCTTTTGTTTCTGTACAAGAGCTACAATGACACTAATAGCCCGAGCAATTACGACAGAACACAAGAGGGCTTAGCCGGTTGTTGTGCTTTCGTTATCAAGACATGTAACGAAATGGAAGGTCTATATCTTAATTACATGAAATCCCAGCTAGAAAAACCCTTTATCTTGACCGGTCCTCTCGTCCCTGAGCCACCGCGATCTTTCGAAAAACTCGACGAAAAATTGGCTAATTGGTTGGCTCAATTTCCTCCGAAGTCAGTAATATTCAGCTCCTTCGGAAGCGAAACATTTCTCAAGAGAGAACAAATAAGAGAGCTCGCTCTAGGGTTAGAGCTGGCTGGTCAACCGTTTCTACTCGTGTTGAACTTTCCGAAAGGTGTTGACTCTAACGCTGAGCTGGAACAAGCGTTACCGTTAGATTTCCTGGAGAGGACGAAAGACAAAGGTCTTGTCCACGTGGGATGGGTCCCACAACAGCTTATTTTAGGTCATAGCAGTGTTGGTTGTTACCTTTGCCACGCTGGGTTTAGTTCAATCATCGAGGCTCTAGTGAATGATTGCCAATTGGTGCTTTTGCCTCTAAAAGGAGACCAATTCTTGAACTCTAGGCTTGTTGGTGAGAATGGGCTTGTGAAGGCCGGGGTTGAGGTAAATACGAGAGACGAGGATGGGTATTTTGGGAAAGAAGATATTTTCGCGGCGGTGAAGAAGATTATGGTGGAAGTTGACCAAGAGCCCGGCAAGTCGATAAGGCTAAATCAAAAAAGATGGCACGAATTTTTGCTCAAAAAAGAGGTTCAAGATAAGTTCATTTCAGACATGGTAGTAGAAATGAAGAGAATTAATCACGGATGATTAATTCACCTAAAGTTGATCAATAGATCATTATTCTTCATGACTTTATATTTGGAATTTATTTTCCTCAATAAAATGTACCTTATGTAATACTGCGCGGTATCATCTATATTATTAACTACCTACTCCAATATTTCATCAACAGCAAGAAAAAGGTAGCCATCAACATTAAAAATATGGGGGCGCATCAAGTTTGAAAATGGCGGCCATAGAATCTTAATAATTTTCTTAACCACAATTTACTTTAAAATTCATTAATTGAAAAGTTTAAATTAAATAAAAACAAGGGTGAAGTAGGCAAATACTCAGAATTTATATAACGATAAAAATAAATACCTAAACTTTTGAAGTAATTGAGTTTCTAGTCAATTTGTGAATTACTTGCACATACTTTTAGTAACTAAGTGAATTAACACCACTTACCACTGTGTAAGTAATTGAATCATTTGAATAGTTTGTTACATTTTTCAAAAAATTAGATGATAACTTACATTAATTTTTAAAAATTAAATATTTACTATAATTTTTCTAAAAAAAACAAGTCAAGCTACAAGGCGGATTAAAAGGGTAAGCCTTCCCCTTTAGAGACACTCTAGGCGGGCCTCACAAGTCACAACCAATTAAAAAAATATTGTGCCAGTACTCATATTAAGTAGCTCAAAATGCAAAAATTTCGAATTATTGGACATTGGTGGTTGGCACTTTGGCCCATACGGCCTTAAATGCTACTGAAAACCCAGCCAACGTAGGGGAGAAAATAAAGGAAAAATCAAACCAAAACAAAGGGAATTAAGAAAATCAAGGGAGAGGAATATATAAATTCACGAGTTTTAAGTTTGATCATGATCTTAAAACCTTTCAAAGCTTTCCTAAGAAAAAATAAATAAATACATAAATAAAACCAACAACAACAAAACCCTTGTAGACGGTTTTTTTTTTTTTGGCTCCATATGGGATCATAAGTTCCACTTCTATTATGTGGCTGTTGAGTCAATTAGTGGTTGTCAGCTACACGTTGTGATGTTTCCCTTCTTTGCATCTGGTCACGTTAGTCCTGTTAGATATAAATTTGGTATAATAATAATAAAGACAGAGCAGAAATTAGAATTAAATATGAGCAAGATTGTAAATAATAAACTGAAGAACAAACCACTATATGGTAACAATGTCGACAGAGCAGTTTGATGAAAGTCGAGCCATGTGTATAATACGATGCCCTTAAAGCATATTTGTCCCCCCACTGGCAGTGCTCAAAGTTTCTGCAGCGTCTGTTTTTTAGGATATAACGATTATAAGTGATTATTTGAGCACGTGAAATATCACTTTCACAAACGTAAACCATGATCGAAGCTCTATCACTAATAAAACAACAAAGGAAGAGAGGGAAAAAAAAAAAACAAATAACACAAACAGAGAAAACAATTTTTCTCTCGAGTTTATCTTCACGTTCTCTCTTTTATGTATATATCTTCTATGTGCCAATCTACAAAGAAGAGTTTTAATATATACAAATCAAGAGAAGACAAACATTTGCAAACGTACATGGCAATTTGAACGTATTTCAAACAAAATAAACGATGAAAGCCAAAAACGCATATATTACAAAAGGCTTGTAAAAGCCTCTCAAAAAATAACTAATCGTATGCACTTGAAGGCTAAAAAGCCATTAAATAGAAAATTTAAAAAATTTCAGGAAAGAATATATGTTGCGTCGGTGGTGAGGACAGTTATGGTCGAGAGTGATGCGGGCCCAATGAGGTCTATAAGGTTGAAGCAAAAGAAATGATGGAGGTTCTTAAAGGATAAGGATGTTCAAGATAAGTTTATCTCAAAGGAAAATCGTAGTAAATAGTCCAAAAAAATGTTTTTATTAAAAAATAACACGTATTTTAAAAATTGAAGAAATAGTCATATTTATGAATTGTATATCGAAAAAGTTTCACACAAAATATTACACATCTGTAAACATTTGTAAGATATGTTATAATTTCAATTTTTGAAGTGTTAAAAAATATTTTAAAAATATTTAAATATGTGTAATATTTTATGTGGCACATTTCTGTTATACAGGTCGTAATATGATTATTTTTCTCAATTTTTTGAAACACATGCTATTTTTTAAAAGACTCATTCAACTTTGACCTATTTTTGCAACTCACCCTATATCAAATATGATCGTTGAAATGAAGAAAATCGTGTCTGATTCTTCATTATCTTAAGAATTAAGTATTGTAATTTGAATAATTAATAATGCGTGAAACTTATTTTACATAAGAATAAAACAAGTCATTAGGTCTAGAAGGTAACCAAAAGTAATAGTGGAGTTTCTTAAGGGTAAGGTTGTTTAAGATTCTATATATCTTCAATATGGTAGTTAAAATGAAGAAAATCATGTGATTCTTCATTATCATAAGAAACTATTGTAATTTGAAATATTTAATAATGTGCAGAACTTATTTGGTATGCTCATACATAAGAACGGTGATTAAAAAAATAATGGTATTTAAAAACCTCTTACACTGATTGAACTCTGTAAATAGGTCCTCTTTTCTCTTCTTAATTTGTTTTCCTCTTGCTAATTTGTTTGAAGGTCTTACCGAGGCCAAGTTGAAGATGCTAGAGCAGAGTTTTGAGTCTTGACTTGTCCTTTGTTTGGGCAAATCATTCAAACTTATTTCCATTTTTAAATCTCAATCATTTAATGATTTAAATATCTCAAAACTTGAAGAGTCAACAACTATTCTAAAATGTTCGTTTTGCATTACAAGCGTGTTTTTTTTTTCTTTTTCTTTGGCATGTGTGCTCTGTCTTCATATATATTTTTAGGGGGAGTTGCAAAATATGACTATTTTTAGTGCCACTTAATAATACATAGCGTAAGTGGTGTGCTTTATTTATTTCCATTCTATATTTGTAGTGTAAATTTTGAGGTATAAACTAAAAGTGAAACATACATGAGGCATAAATTATCATTGTGCCAAAAGAGGGGACATTCTCAAAATACCTCTTACTTTTATCCTCCTCAAATTCTTTTGTACTTTTTTTTTAATAAATATTGGTTGGCTATTAGAGTGTTATTCTACAATTGCAAACACTCTGTATGATTATTTATCCATAAAAAGAAAGAAATTGAATGAAAAGAAAAATAAGAAGTGAAAACAAATATTAAGGAAAGAAAAGGAAAATATTTTTCTTTTATAGTGTTTGGTAAGCTTGGAATGAAAGAAAATATTTTTGATTAGACAATTACAATTTTATCAATTGTTTCGAATATTTTAATTGAAAAATATGGATAAAAGAGTAAATATTCTCACATATGTGGATAAAAGTTTTTCGGAAGGATAAAATGTAATGTACTATTTAGGGAGATTGGTATATCTATACCAAAATGAATGAATATTAATTTACAAATCTAATTGTGCGTTAGAGTTTTTATAAATATATATTTTGATGAAGAAAATATGAAAAAAAAAAAAACAATCAAACACTTAAACTCTCCACCTCATTTATTGAACAATTTGACTGGAGCATCAGAGAGCTTGTGCCGAGAAAACCCTGGCTCCTCCTTCACTCTTTTTGTTGTTTTGCAGAGTCCTCAACGAAGCCAAAAGTCATGCCAACACACGGTACAACACATGTTTGTTCGAAATACGTGATCACGTAGCCCGCTTGTGAGGTTGATACGAAAATATCTTCCATTTACCCTTTGTTTGGGCATCCCATTCAAATGTTAACATCTTATTTGAATAGTTAACCATAATTTTGGGGATAATTATTTTCCACTCATTCTACAAATCATTTCACATTTTTTTGCAAAATGGTTTCATAATCCTCCAAATTCCTAGAATGGAAATGAATCATTTGAATAGAGAAACCTAACAATGGGTTAGAATGAGAATATAATTAAAATAGATAATACATAGATTATATAAGATCGTCGAGCATAATATACCAACAATTTATTCATGAAATTATTTAATGTTGGGCCAGATAAATAGATATAATACATATATGTGTATATATATCTTATGTAAGAAGTATGAAAGTCATGTATATATTTATAGAAATAGGACTAATTACAGATTTATACTCTATCAGTACAATATTTACAAAAATATTTGACAAAATTAGATATTTACATCAATATTCAAACTTTCCTTATTTAGTTTATGCATATTTTTGTATTACTCATTTACCCTCTAATTGGATATCTTAATGCTTTAACTTGGATTTTTCATATATAGTTTGCATTATTTTTTTTCTTTCTAATTATAAATGGCACCAATTTTGTGAAAATCTTTTTAGATCTCATTGAACGACTTTGGCCTAAAGTTTTCTCTTAATGTGTTTTCAACATCAATAACATATTATGCTGTAAATATTATATTGTTAATGTTATAATAGACATGTTGTAAATACTGTAAATATAATAAACATATTTCACATATGAACAATATCAATATAGTAAATATTATATTAATCAGGTAATATTATATAAACCAAAACTACTATAAATCACACATTAAACTCAATAAATTTAATTAAAAATGCCTATTAGGTGAAGTTTCTATCCCAATGCAAACGAGATATTCAATAAATAATATATTGACTGGTTTATATCTTATTTACAAACAACAAATTCAGTAGTTTTTTGAAATGCAATATCATATCGGCAATACTGTAAATATTATATTAACCAAGAAATATTACATATACCATAACTATAATATTTTTCCAAGATAATATTAATCAATTCCGAGATAATATACCGTAACTATAATACAATCTGCTTAATCAAGCAATATAAGAAAATAATTAAGGAGACACTAAAAAAATGGTAGAAGATCAAGGGGTATCGAAGCTCGCGTACCCAATTTGGACGGATATGGTTTGGTTTTAATTGTCCTGAAATAATTTATCTTTTTCTTTTTGTGCAACAAAAATTTAAAAAATAAAAAATCATTTAGTTGTGTGATTCAAGCTTGTTTGGCATTAGATATTCTCTGACTGTCACAAACCGACGAATAGATATTGGTCTGTCACAATTTGGCAAGAAACATTGATTGGAAATTAAAAAATCGGCATTAAGATGAGAATACTATTATTTATTTATATGATAATTATAGATTGCAAAATATTTATGGATAAAGTAGGCAAATACCCAGAATTTATATAACAATAAAAATAAATACCCAAATTTCTGAAGTAATTGAGTTTCTAGTCAGCTTGTGAATTACTTGCACATGCTTTTAGTAACAAAGTGAATTACCACCACTTATCACTGTGTAAGTAATTGCATCATTTGGATAATTGGTTATATTTTTCAAAAGATTGAGTAATAACTTATATTAAGTTTTAAAAATTGGATAATTTATGATCTAGGACCTGATCTCGATAGTCTAATTATGTTCTTATTCTAATCTACTTGAGTCATTAGTTTACTATATCTCCATTAAAGGAATATTGGACAATGGGGATATTTAGCTAAAGGTGCGTAGCGAAGTCTGCATTTATTGCTAGTTCTTCTACCAGTCTCGGAATAAGCCTTTTAAACTGCCGATTCGTACCCCCAGTTTATAATCTTCGTTTTCTTTTTGACGCAATAGCACAAAGAAAGAGCTAGAAAATGGCTAATGATTCTCAGCTACACGTAGTGATGTTTCCCTTCTTCGCATTTGGTCACGTTAGTCCATTCATACAGCTCTCAAACAAGCTCTCTTCTCACGGAGTTCGTATCTCTTTCCTCACAATTCCCGGTTTCATTCCAAAAGTCAAAACCCTAATCGTTCCCTCGCCGGACACGGAGATCATCCCCCTCGAGATCCCGCCAAGCCTCGGCCTCTCCCCCGACGTGGCCGGGACGTTTGATCTCCCGCCCTCCGAGGCCGCCAAGCTCATTGCGGCGATAGACCTCACTCGACCTCAGGTCGAGAGGCTTCTAGCGGAGCTCAAGCCGCATTTCGTGGTCTTCGACTTCGCGCAGAATTGGCTTCCGTCCCTTGCCTCTGAGCTCGGCATCAAGACGCTCTTCTTCTTCGTACTATCCGCCCTCGCTACCGCCTATGCTGTCGCGCCCACTAGGCTTAACGGCATTGAAGGAATTCCGACCATCGAAGATCTAAGCAAACCACCACAAGGTTTCCCTATAAGGTTCGGTGCTCTATTTGATTCTCTCTCCTCTATTTATTATTAGGGAATTTTTAGGTGTGTATGTGTTTTTTTTTTTTCTTCACTTAAGTAAATAGTTATTATTTTGGATGGATGGTTCACAGAATTTTAAAAGTAGCCGTAAAATTTGTTTTATAAGGATAAGAATTTTCTTACCATAACAAAATTATTCTTAAAATTTGCAGTAAGAAATTTACAAGGGAATAAATTTCTAAAAGGACTATTTTCTTAAAATTTTGAAATTATGGATGGATATTTTTTAAAATCATTCTCTAAAGAATGACTATTTTATTAAAATTTCCTTTTTTTAATGAAAAATACTCTGGATTATAAGGTTTCACATCTTAAAAAGATAAATCTAACGATTTAATATTTTTTTCCATGAAAAAATAAAAGAAGTTTCCTTTATTATTTTAACTCTATTTTTTCGAAGTTAATTTTCATAATTTTTTAGCTCAATTCATGTTATTGTTGTACATCATTCCCATACGTTCAAAATAAGTTCACGGCACAAACTCATCAAGACGTCAAATTGATCATGATATAAAGCTAAAAAAACTGAATAGGGCATGTTTAAAATTAAGATGATGCAGCAAGAGACGCAAAATTTGACAAGTAGAGAAAGTGACTGAAAATTAAACAAATGACACGAGCTTGGGCAGTACTAATATTTATTCATTTTATTAATATGAAAAGTACTAATAAACTCAAGAGTCTCAAGTGATGTATCAAATTATATTCTCTTTATTAAAAGTTTGGCCCTTTTATAGTGTTGTTATTATAAGTAAATGAGTTTAATTAGTAAAATGTAAAAATAAAAAAAATAAAAAAAAAATGTTTTTTGCAAGTTTCAATTATTTAGTGGATCAGTTAGGTAAATAGTCATTTTGGATGATGTATTTTTAAGAAATAGCCATAGTTAAAAAAAAAAATAAAAACTAGTCATAAAAAATTTCTTACACATGTAAGAAACTCGCTCTCCGTATCATTATTTAGTGTGCAAAAATTTGGAAATTTATTACTAGAACATGTTTTTATGCATTATTCAATTGACCAAATTGGTCTTGTAATTGGTTTCACGCGAGCTAGGTCTGTGCACGAGGACGTAATTGTCGATCACACCTCTTTGCTCAAAAAATTTGAAATCCGAACATTTATGTACGCATACGAAGGCAATCCGAGCGGTTATCAAAGGATTCAAGAGAACTTCAATGGTTGCTCTGCCATTCTTATGAAGACTAGCTACGAAATGGAAGGTCCGTATCTGGATTTCATAAAATCTCACTACGACAAACAACTCATAACTATTGGTCCTCTTGTGCCTGAGCAAATGCCCTATGGAATAGTACTCGACAACGAATGGGCTAAATGGTTGGCTCAATTTCCCGCGAACTCGGTTATCTTTAGCTCCTTTGGGAGCGAATCGTTTCTCACGGAGGAACAAATACGAGAGCTAGCTCTAGGCTTAGAGCTAACAGGCTTTCCGTTTCTCTTGGTGTTGAACTTTCCTGCGAATATCGACGCTACGGCTGAGCTGGAACGTGTGTTACCGTTAGGTTTCTTAGAGAGGACGAAAGGTCGGGGCCTCGTCCATGTTGGGTGGATCCCACAACGGTTGATCTTGGCATGCGAAAGCGTCGGCTGTTATCTTTGCCACGCGGGGCTTAGCTCATTGATAGAGGCTCTAGTGAACGATTGTCAATTGGTGCTTTTACCTATCAAAAGTGACCAATTTTTCAACGCTAAGCTTATGGGCGAGAATGGGCTCATGAGGGCCGGTGTTGAGGTGAATAGGAGAGACGAGGACGGGTATTTTGGGAAAGAAGATATTTTCGCGGCGGTGAAGACAATTATGGTGGAAGTTGGCAAGGATTCGGGAAGGTCAATTAGGTTAAGCCAAAAGAAATGGCGAGACTTTTTTCTTGATAACGATGCTCAAGATAAGTTCATCTCGGATTTGATTGTAGAAATGAAGAAAATCAATTGTAATTCTAATTATAGTTGATTTAATGATGAATACTATTCATTTCCTTGTCTTGCATTAATTACCAAAGAAAGTAAGAGAATTATTTGGAATCACGGTTGAGATGTTGTTTCATCATTTACAAAAATATAATTGCGGTGTTCCAATACTGATCAATTGAAAATCAATTACGAAAATAAATCAACTTTTGTCCAATGCAGTTACTTGAGCTCGGTTTTCGTGTGACATAAAATCTTTAACAATTATTTATTTATTTGAATCGAGTGATAAAAATATTATATTTGATGTAATTTTTCCGAACAATAGTCGGACTCGAATTATTATAAAATTTTATATTGCTTAAATCTTATGAATATTCTAAGTTTAAAAACATTTAATTCAATTATTGTTACTAAATGTTTGGTTTTGAACATTTTATTTCCTTATTTTCTCTAATAAATTACATAACTAAATTTTATTATAATACAGAACTTATCATTTAATGAATTTTAAAAATCATTGTTGTTTATCGCAACTGCTGTCGTTTGCGTAATTATCATCGATTCATATTACTGTCGTTTTAGGATGTAGATGTCATTTAACGATTTTCTATCGTTCTAAGAATTCAGTTGTTTTTCAGATGGATGTCGTTTTCAATTTTTCATGTCATTTTCGTAAATCATTGTCGTTATAAGAACTAACGTCGTCTTTGTTTATTACTGTCGTTTTTACATTACCATCGTTTTTTGTCGTCTTTGTTTATGTTATCGTCGTTTTTTGTCGTTTCGTTATTCAGCCTTCCCTTGGTCGTTTAGTCGTTTTCTGTCGTTTTTATTTATATGTCGTTTCTTCACATTCTTTTCATAATACTGTCGTTTTCCTCCAAATTGTCGTTTTCAACTTTTCATGTCAATATGTGTAATCCATATTCGTTTTTAACAATCAATGCTGCTTTCATTTATTGTTGTGGCTTTGTTATTAATGTCGTTTCATAAATTACCATATTTTTATATCGTTGTCGTTTTCATTAGTAGTGTCGTTTCTATATTCAGATGTCGTTTTAACGTTTTCTGTCGTTTTTAAAAAAACATGCGCCTAAACTAGCCAAATATAATATAAAGTAACCTAATCCAAACTCAAACATCAAATAAGCTAACTTAATCCAATAAAAAGAAACTAACCTAACTTCATCAAACATTATTCATATGAATATTTAAATTCATTTATGAATGTCCCATATTAAAGTAGGGTCAATAAAAAAATTAGTTATTTTAAAAATAAAGTTTGAAGGATTTAATCATAGAATGCCAAAATTAAGGATTTGGCCGTAGCATACGTGTAATCATATTATGTTGCACGTATGTTACGGGTAAATCTTTAATTTCATAAAACTAAAGCTAATTCTTAAAAAATTAGCAAAAAATTTGATTAAATCCTTAAAAATCTCTATTAAGGTATGATCTTTATTCCTCAAGTAGTCTCGGTTGTACTCTATCCAATCCCTATGAGAAGGTAGTCAAGTCAATGATTCATTTGTCCAAGATGTTGGAAAACTATTGATGTTATGATTTAATCATAAACAAGTTGCAATTATACCCCACGTGGAGAAAAATTAGTGAAATTATTATGCAAATTAGTAAGTAATCTAGCTAGTAGCCAGGTGTCTCCCACCAACCTTATTATTATTATAATTGTTATTATTACTAAAAGTGAGGATAATGTTAAACTATCACTGCACTCAATGTGATTAGAAAATTAAACCAAACAAAGAGTCTTACAAAGTTTACAAATCACCGGAAACTTTGAATTAATAATGGAATAAAGAGAATCAATTAAGTAATAAAGAGAATCACCGGAATCAAGTAAAGCAGATCAGAATCAATTAAGATCTTGTTCATGTATCTAATTTAACAATTAATTTACAATATGCAATAGCGAATCTCATAATAAAAATCGCGATTAGTATTATAAAATATTGTATTAATCACGATAATTTCTGGGCAAGAATCATATTTATTGGCATAATTAATAAAATATGAATCAGATTTTATACAATAAATCACATAAATAGTACGGACGTCTATAAAATCACGTAAAAAAATTCAGCATAAAAGTGATAACCTGTTGTTACTAGACGTGAGTCTTCATTATATTTGGTGAATTATTACAAAATTAAAATAATTATGATAGAACCTAAATCATTCTGAGAGAAAAAGTAAAATAATATATGAAATACGTGAAAATATGAAAATATGAAAAATTATTAACCCTATATGAAATAATCAAAATCTTGTGCAATTTTGTGACACCTTTTTTTTTATATAATACAATAATGGGGCTAATAAATACATAAATCGGGAAAAAAAAAAAAAAAGGCACATCCAATATTTAGAAATTAGAAATCATACAAAGAGCCTAATAAAAGTATAAAACTCTGCTTTCTCTATTTATAGCCACACTGTCTCCCAGGTCACCACCAAAGTTGAGATCTGTTTGAGAACTCTCGTACCAACTTTTCTTGTCTTTCACTATCTTTAAATCTTTCTTTGTTGAGAACTTTCCAAAGCTTGTAAATTGTAATAACTTTGTTCAATCAGAACCAGACTCTGGGTATGATTTCTTTTTTTCTGTGTTACTCTGTTTCTGCGACCTTGAACGTTTGATTTTGCTTATCCTTTTGCTTTGTGGCTTCTAGATTTTGTTGTTTGAGCTAAATTCGCAACTGGGTTCTGTTTATTTACTTTTTTATTTCTGTAATGTTTTTCTCTTGTTTGGATTGTTTCAATCATGTTTATGGCAATTTTCATTTTCTCTAATATGTTTTGTTGCTTTGCAAGTGAAAAACCATTGTTCGACTCTAATATCAGACATTATTAGAAAGAACTGATCTTTTTCACTGATGCACAATAAATTACTAATAAGATAATTGTTTCCTTTCCGTATAATAATTGCATATATATATATATATATATCAAGCGCTAGGAGAAGTTACTTAAAGATTATGTTTGTGTATAGATTTCTTATATTTATTAACAAAGTAATTGAAAAGATTGGTTTAAAACTTATCTAGTGTTAAATGTTTCTTCTTCTTCTTTTGTATCTCTCCGTTGAGGCTTAGAACCAATTATTAGAGACTAATTTGCTATGTAACAAAGTAACAAGACCATCACTTAGCACTTAAAAGTTCCATGTTCAAATCCTTAATGAACCAGAAATGAGCTGATCTTATAACTTGAATTGCAAATTCAACCCTTAAACCTTGTGTCATTGCAGACATGGGAAGCCTCTACGGCGAGTACACCTACGAGGGCCTCGAGAGGGAGCCGTACTGGCCGTCCGAGAAGCTCCGGATTTCCGTCACGGGGGCGGGCGGGTTCATCGCCTCGCACATCGCGAGGCGCCTCAAGAGCGAGGGGCACTACGTCGTGGCGTCGGACTGGAAGAAGAACGAGCACATGACGGAGGACATGTTCTGCCACGAGTTCCACCTCGTCGACCTCCGCGTCATGGAGAACTGCCTGAAGGTCACCGCGGGCGTCGACCACGTGTTCAGCCTCGCCGCTGACATGGGAGGGATGGGCTTCATCCAGTCCAACCACTCCGTGATCATGTACAACAACACCATGATCAGCTTCAACGTGCTCGAGGCTGCGCGAATCAACGGAGTCAAGAGGTTTTTTGGCCTTATAATGCCTCGTTTTGCTCCGTTTTCGCCATTCGATTCTCAGTGGTTTCGTTGCTATTTACATGAAAATTGATGTTAGGTACTGATTTTAGCCTTGTAATGCTCATTGATTTGATATCTCAACCGTGGATTTTTCAGGCTATTTTATGCCTCTAGTGCTTGCATATACCCTGAGTTTAAACAGTTGGAAACTAATGTGAGCTTGAAGGAGGCTGATGCTTGGCCCGCCGAGGTTTGTTTCCTCTTCAGAAACTGCGAGTTTTCAGCGTATTTTCGATGTTATTTTTTTCAATTTTCGAAAACAATATTGCTCGTTGAATCATAGCCTCAAGATGCTTATGGCTTGGAGAAGCTAATGACTGAAGAATTATGCAAGCACTACAACAAGGACTTTGGTATCGAATGCCGGATTGGACGGTTCCACAATATTTACGGGCCTTTCGGAACTTGGAAAGGTCTGCTAGTGCTTCTATGGCTAGAAATCTGTACATACTAACCACATTTTCATTACCACATTGTGTTGAAATGTTCGATTTCGTAGGTGGCAGAGAGAAGGCCCCGGCTGCTTTCTGCCGAAAAGCCATCACCTCCGTCGACAAGTTCGAAATGTGGGGCGACGGGCTACAAACTCGATCCTTCACCTTCATCGATGAGTGCGTTGAAGGCGTCTTGAGGTAAAACTTCCCCTCTTGAGTTCAGCCTAGAATGTGACACATTGGGCTAATCGACACTATCATTTTGTGCCTTTTTCCGCCACACGACCTTCGCGGTTATTTGCACCGATTCCCTTCGAATGAACCGCGCATTCGCGACTGTTTTTTTCGTGCTTTCTCTGCTCGCTGCAGGTTGACAAAGTCGGACTTCCGCGAGCCAGTGAACATCGGGAGCGACGAGATGGTGAGCATGAACGAGATGGCCGAGGTAGTCCTCGGGTTCGAGGACAAGAACCTGCCGATCCACCACATCCCGGGCCCTGAGGGCGTCCGCGGCAGGAACTCCGACAACGCCCTGATCAAGGAGAAGCTTGGCTGGTCACCTACTATGAAGCTCAAAGTCAGTACTCAGTACCACATTGCCATGACAACTAAGAAAACGCTTGAATCAATACTTTTAACATTGTTTCAAAATTACTGTCTCTTTATCAAAGAAAAGTGTTGACCAAAATGTGAATTGTGATTGAATTTGAACACAACAGGATGGGCTGAGATTTACATACTTTTGGATAAAGGAACAGATTGAGAAAGAGAAGGCTAAAGGTGTTGACTTGTCAGTTTATGGGTCCTCCAAAGTGGTGGGGACACAAGCACCAGTGCAACTTGGTTCTCTCAGAGCTGCTGATGGCAAAGAGTAGTGAAGCAGATTTTTTGTGCCCAAAAATGCTTATTGGAATTGGAATAATATTATAGTGTTTTTTTTTTTTAATTAATCTTTGCCCCACCCAAAAAAATTATGTTTTTGTTGGTGTTTATGTTTATGGTTTTGTCTTTTGTGTGTACAAGAAAGAACAAATTTCTCTTTGGCTTATTTGGTAAGTTTAAGAAGGTAAATGCAACAAGTTTCTCTTTTCTTTGTGTCTAAGTAATGACATTCTTTCATAATTAAATATTTTTACAAGCAAGAAGTCCTCTCTTGTCGTTGTTATAGTTTTTCTCTTTTCTTTTCTTTCTTTTTGATGTTAATAGCAATGCATATGAAAGGGCTTTGCGTACAGAATAAAGTGACTGTTATCTTAAACGACACTATTTTTTACTTGGAAGAGTATAGAATAAAATGACATGTCGGTTTTTGTAAAACGACAGCTAGTAAACTTCGTATTGTAATCAAACGCAAGTGGTGTTTTATAGAATGGCATGTCGCTTGTGTAGTTGTGTGTGTCCGTTTTTTTGTTTAGAAAACGACAGAAATATTTACGAGCGACGAGAATTGTTTTAACATGTGATGTCGTTTCCAAAGGAAAGTAATACTAAGAAATAAGAAATATGTCCTACCTACCAGTCATATCAAACGACATATCTCGTTCCACTAAACAACACGAACAAGAAACATGTCGTTTTTATAGAAACGACAATAAACTCATTTTGGCCTATGTGGCCTTTTTTTAATTTTTCTTTAAGAGATAAGTGTAAATCAAAATTATATTCCCCTTTCCCCCCAAAAGAAAACAACGATAGAAAATATTTTGTAAGAGCAATGATAATAATATGACAACTAAGAATAAGAATCTTTCATATAAAAAATAAAAATAAAAATAAATAAAAAGACAAGAACAACATTATTGTACTGATGGTTTCTATTAGATTGTCAACGTAATCCACACAATTAAAACATTTTTTGCAATTTGTAATGAAAAAAACGAGCTCTCTGATTACAAGGATCATGCAAGATGACACCAAATATATAATTGTCAATAAAAAAATTAAAGAGCCTCATGAAGAAAAGAATCACACAAAAAAAAATATTGCAATTAAATTAATTGAAAGCTATTAAACGTAAAAGGAAACCAAAAATAATTGTTTGATCTCCTCTAAGGATCTCAACAAACTTATTAATATCAAAACCTTCTTATCAAACAGTTGGCAGAGAAATAGTTAGTAGATAAGGCTAAAAAAAAATTTCTTTTCAAATAATAATTATGGGCAATTATAATAATTATGGGGCATGTGCAATGAGATGAAGAGGCACAAAATAATAGATATAATAGATTGTGACAACACTAAGCATTGATTATAAACAAGTAGAAAAGGATAGTGACGCTGGAAATTTGGATTGCAGCTTTTATACATCAATGGACTTGAACTGCATAAATACTTTTAAAATTTTGAAATCCTAATTTTGCTCTATTATTTAATTTAAGATAAAGATTTGCATGAAAGCATATCTAAATTTTTATTTAAAAGAAAAAAAATTATCTATAGTTATAATGGGATTTGCAATACTGGGTAGATAGGAAATTAATTAGCTTCTAGAGGAGACAAAAAGCTTGACCTCAATTAGGCAAATGATTGGTTAACTAGTGGTTGAAAGTAGGTTCAAGTAAGTTGATTCCTAGTCATTTTTGTAATTGAAAATGGATTTTCATAATTTGCGAAAAAAAAAAAAAAAAAGGGGACTTTCATAGGTTATTAGTCTATAAAAGTACAAAATAATTCAATTTTTTTTTCTTTTTTGGCATGAAATGCAAGTAAATTAATTAGATAGATATATATATATATATATATATAATTTTTTTTTTTTTTTGCTAAAGAAAAAGTAATATAATTAGAATATTAGAGATTGAACACAATTATCCAACAAATTGACAACACTGAGAATATGTATTTAATGTCATTATGTATTTGGGGAACAATGTATATTATACAGTACCATAATAATAGTTTGGTACAGTTGGTTGCATTATAACCTATTTTTGGACTTTGGTGTATAGTTGGTCGATCAATCATCGGTATACATAATAAAATAAATTATAGATTAACCAAAATAATCATATATGCCTTTACTTGCAAACAATTAAGATTCTCCTTTCAACAACTATTGTTCCCATTAATATATACTGAATATCATTAGTCTGAGTTCAATGAACAATACCAGATATGAGATTATACAAAGATGATTCAAATCTACCAAAAGCTATATATATTGCTTTTATCAACACTATATTTATTGTTTTATTTTTTTCCGAGTCATGGTCTTAGAAATGGTCCAATATCCAAGCACAGGGGAAAAAAATAGAAGTTTAAAATGGTCACATTCCAAAGACCACAATAGCATTTGTTACCTATATCCTTGATTATATTGCTTTTTATTTCTTTTTTGGACACAGTGATTCCTAGTGGACACATCACCTGCGTTTTTAAAATTTTTGGGCCAGTTTTGGTAATGTGCATAAAAAATTATTATTTGTTTTGCGGTATAAAAAAGAATGATGTAATAATAATAAGATTTTTTTAAAAAAATAATACAAAATAATTTTTAAAAAAAATTAATCTGTTGACAGTCACAGCAAAATTTAAAAATAAAGTACAGGTTGATTTTTTAAAACAACTTTTGCAAAATAAATTATTAAAAATTCAAATAAAAAGTTATTTTTACCGAACATTCAATTTGACTGCAGATTTTGGTGAAAGCTAAAAGCAAAATAAAACATTACCAAATGAAGCGTCTCAAGAGAAGGTGTATAATTTCTTTAGATTCCTTTTTGTGAGACTTGCCATTCACAAGTTCCAAGCTTTATAAGCACTTTTGTGTAAGTATTGTATGGTTGGCCTATCTAAGATTCTGCCTCCACTTCTTGAATAGTTAGTACCAACTTTGAGGCATGCAAAGACTGACCTAATTTAATAAACTTTTGGGAGATGCTAAAAGTAAATGCCAATACTTCCAAGTTCTATTGCTCAATGTTAGTGAAGTAATAATAGCTTATATTAAGTGCAATAGTATTGTATATGGCATGCTTTTTGAATTTGAAACTTTTCTTTTTTTGGGTTTTTTTTTTTTGTTTTTAGCTCTTGGGTTATAATTTTTGTTGGGTGCATGTTGGGCTTTGTTTGGTAAGTGATGGTGATACGAGAGGAGACAGCCGATCAGTTTGATAATGTAGTGCTGCATGAAATAAATTACAGTGAGATTAATCAAATTTATAAGAAAATAATTTTTAAAAATTAATTTATTGGCAGCTACGACATATGCCTTGTTTGAGGCAAACATTCCCCTCATTCTAACCAATTTTTTTTTTAACTTTTCTAATCTCAGTGCAATATCCTTAAATTTCAATAATTTATAATCTAAAAGTAGAATCTGGGTTGATTCTTCAAAACAGCTTTTACACAACAAATTATTGAAAAATCAGATAAAAAATTGTTTCACCACACCTAATTTAGTTGCAGATTCGTGCATAGATTAAAAGCAGTATCCGAAAGCATTACCAAACGGGGCTAGATGAGCATGGAACGACAAGTTGTTTCATCTACAATCCCATCCATTTTCATATCCACTATCTAGACATGTCTATTAGAGCAATGTTATACACACTCGTGTACCACCACATACACACCAATAAAATACTGTTCTCACATGTCGAAAAATGATAATATACAACCAAGAAACTTTAATACGCTATACAACTTTAATTTATTTTTTATTCTAAAATATCAGTGATTAGATTGGACACAGGAAATGTCATTAGTACATGAACAAAATGTCTTATTATACGACATGGATTTTCAAGTGACGATGAGTTTTGGAGAACTACTGTTGTATAGTATTTACTATTTGCCATCTAACAAAAACCATTATGTCGTTTTTCACCCCAACAGGAGCTTTCATGCCTATATATGATGAAAGAAATTATTATTTGTTGTGCGGTGCAAATAAATAATTGTGATAATAATTCGATTTTTTTAATAAAAATAATCTAAAATAATTTTAAAAATTTAATCTAATGGCAGCCACAATAGAATCTAAAATACAAGTTTTAGGTAGATCTTTCGAAATAGTTTCTGCATAGCAAATTAATGAAAATTAAATAAGGTCAAAAGTTGTTTTTACCAAACACATATTTGATGTATATTTTTAAAGATGCAAAAAACAGTTTTTATTAGAAACATTACCAAATGGGGCATTGCATAATGTATATACTATATAGCATCTACAAACCTTCAAGATCATACAGTTTCCTTAACTACTAATGCCCCAACAAATCATTTATTATTAGAGTCCATTTATTAGTCTCGCAGCTTATAACACAAACCCTTTCCTCAAGTAGAGAATTAAAACCAAACTTTCCAACTTAAAATACAAGTCGCACCGAAAATCCTCTCTATCCAAATCATACTTAACCTATAAACTACTATCACCTTGTATAATAAGTTTGAAAGAGTTTACGCTATTGACCTTTAATATTTTATTGTCACGTCAATCTTATGTTCAAATCATGTCCAACCTATAAACTATCGACGGTCTACAAATAAATACAATCGGAGATAAATATAACAACATTCATACAATATACAATATGAACAAAGTATCAACCATAGTTATTTTCACTCATTTATTTGTTTGTCACCTTATTTTTAGCTCTGCGGATACTAGAATCAGGATAGGACCTAATTTTGACAATGATAGCTTAAGTGGAAATCCAATCAGAACAAAATAACATTAATGTTTTGGCATATTCTGCTTCTGAAGGAAGATTCTCCGATAAATTGTTCCAAACAAGAAAAATCCTAAATCTAATAAATGGTTTAAATGAAAAACAAAAACAAAGGAAGAGAAGTTAAGAGGAAAAAGCCCTTTGCATGATTGTGATAGAAGTAACTTTTATAATACCAACAATAGCAATTTGTTTGTGCCTAGTGTTATGGGAAGCGAAGCTCGTCACTTAAGCAAAAAATGAAAAATCGCCCACTTTTTTTTTTTTTTTTTGGGTTAATTTTGTCACTTACTTGATAGTAGTGACTAGTGATGGATCTTTTTTCATACATATCATTTATGCTTTCTGGGATTCCCTGTACTAAGGAGGCACACAGAAATCTTAGTCAGAAAAAAAAAAAAAAAAAAAAAACTGTTGAATTTCAATTATTATCTGATTTTTCCTCTGACCATCTTTTATAACCCTTCCTCAAATGGTTAAACAAGCTGTGGTTTTGTGAGGAATTTATTGGGGGTTTTGAGCTGTTTTTGGTTTACTTTAATAACATTTAATTTTTGCCTCAGTGACTTGATTAACGACATTAAATTTTGGACTGTTACCTTGACCTCTGCTTAATTTAATTGGTTCCGAGAATGGGATGGTAAATAAATGCCTATATAGAAAAACAACATTTAGGGTTACCGTAATAGGGCAATCAAAATCAACCCTCTTTGTTTACTTTACTAAACAACTATGGCTAATAAATAAATCTTTTTTTTTTCATTTGATACAATTCCCTTTTTGAAAGCAACATTCAACTTAATGCACTGCCCAATCTCCTTATGGCTGGGTTTTTCCGCATAAATCTGTGGTCACAACTTTTGCTTTATGCCTTTAGCTTTTGGACAAATTTTGCACATGCTTTATTTCACAAATTACCATTACTTAAAGGTTAGATATTTATTCTTATCGTAGGAATTGATGTTAATCAAAGTAACGTTACTAACAAAATATGCAAAACATATTTTATGTGAGTGGTGAGTTTCAAGATTTCATTACATAGTGACAATTGGTACATAAACAATAATTTAGATTTTGGTATTTGATTACTTTTAAGTCAAGGGTATTTGACCACTTTTAGTCATTAGTTTATAAAGAATTTAAGGACATAAAGATAAAATTCAAGTATCATTTAATTAAAAAAAATGACAACTTTTTAATAAATAAAAACGTTGACTATTTTCTTAAAGTATCGTAAAAAAATAATTAATTTCTTAAAAATCACTAATCCTTATTTGCTTAAAAAATAGTATAATTAGCACTAGTCCGTTAATGCAAAAAACAATTTGTATGGATCTCTACTTGTGAGTAATCAATTTCATAGTTTACATACATAATATCAGTTAGCATGTAAATCAGTGAAACTTACACCATAATATTATCAAAATAATATAACCTTGCATGAATTACTAGCCCGTTATTGCTTGAAGAAAAAAAAAAAAAAAAGAAAGAAACAAATGTACTTATTTCCATCTATGATGAATGAATTTCTAAGTTGTAAATTGTGATAAATTAAAGTTATTTCGGAAAGTAATGTAATAGCTATTTGCCGTTTGTTTCATGGAATATTTAATTAAATGGTCAAATTGCTTATTTAATTTTAAAATAAATGTCATTTTCAGTAAAATCATTGATATATTAAACCCTTAAGCTAAAACGATCACTAAATTAACAAATTCTAATATCTATATGTATATATATGAGATTTTTAAGGATTTAATCAAATTTTTTACTAATTTTTTAAGAATTAATCCTAGCATGAAATTATACGTGTATCATATTATATTACACATGTAACATATTATGTTACGCATATATTATGACTAAATTCTTAATTTTTGTATATATATATTCGATTTACTCCGCACTAAGAAAGCAAAAGATATAGATATTTTATTATATGTAATATAAAAATGAATTATGTGATATCAACTTTTCTTGTTTTCTTAGAAATCATATTAGATTATTGATTAGCAAGAGAATTAATCAGTGAAATATGTTGTCTCTGACGAGGCTTGGCCCAATAAAAAATTGAATTTGAAAGTCTCTCTCAAAATTGGGCTATTTTCTCTTCATTGCCCCCACAAAAAGTCTCAATTTTGCCATGTAATTCGAAGTAAATGGTCGAAGAAAGATGGTTAATACAGCGTTGACGTTAAAGATAATAGTGTAATACTGTAATTAATGGTAGTAAATAGTTGTACGAGGCTGTGAACAAAAAGAAAATATCCAAAATCAATAAAAGCTTAATAATTAAAATTTATGGTGTTTAACAATAGCTAGAGGGAGTTTGTCTTTGATTTCAAGCTCAAAGTCAAGCGATGACTATTCAAACTCAAGAAAAATAGTCATCTGTTATATTAAAAGCTATTGAAGCCTTCTTAAATTATACTCTGCATAGAACAACTTCTTTGAGACCATTTTGTACATCAAAGAGATAGAACCAGAACACTATTATTTCCTTATTTAAAATAAAGAAAAACCAAAATAATCCTTGTGTTTTGTAAATGTCTTAAATTATCCCGGAGTTTTTTAAAAACTCTCATATTTATACCCGTGATATTTTCGGTATGAAAATTTGTACAAAGTACTAAGAATCTTATAAATTCATTTAAAACTGCAAAAATTGATCATATATTCACTTAAAAACTATAAAAATTAATCATGTGATTAATCCATAAAAAATTTATGCCAAAAGATGTCGCTATATATATATATATATGTATTTGAGAGTTTTAAATTTATCATAAACGCATAGTCAACACTGAAGTTTTGCAAAATCGAAAAATCATTTAGAATTTTTCCCTTTAAGCTAATGTATCTTTCATGGTGACCTCATTAAACTTTTTATTATTTTCTTCTTGAGCTCCTAAGCTCCTTTATGCGCCATTATTTTGTCAATAAATGTGAGATCATAATTCCACATGATCAACACTTAAATTATTCATCAGAAGGAAGGTAGAATTTTATTGTACAAAACAAAAATGAAAAACCAAAGAAGTCCTACATGTAAATTTTCTGTCAGGAATCTGCTTACAAAACAACAAAAATGAAAAGAGAAAAATTTTGAAAACACAAAAGTCAAAAAAAAAAAAAAAAAAGGAACAATGGAGTAAAGAGACTGTAAAAAGGAAAAGAGAAAAAGAAAAAGAAAATGTAAAGTAGAAGTGGCCTTAAGAGGACCACATGTCACAAAAATATGAGTCCATATCATGAAAGGATAAATGGTAGAATGAGGAGGGCATTGTGTGGAGACATGTCAAATCATGATTGGATAAGAGGGAAAGAGCCAAAGGACAAGGGTTCTCTATAGACTTTTCATGAACACTCTTAACACTTTGTAGGATAATACATTTCTCAAACACGCTTGTGCTCTAAAGGGCACAACCCAAAAGGAAAAATAAAAAGCATATGTTAAGAAATACCCAAATCACACATTTTACACATCATATATAGATGGCTAAAGATTGAGACCCACCCTTGGAATTATGGGGACTTGTACACCTTATCACTTCTTGCTCTTTTTTGTTTTTAAACATATTTTTGGTAAATATGAATAGTACCAAGTTTTCGTGTGACATAGGCAAACTCAGCAGTGAAATCAAATTTACACATCACAAGTAGGGGTGCAATTTTGGAATTCCATGGAATTCCATGGAATGAATTCATGGAATAATCATGGAATAAATAGTGCAATAGTCGGGTAAAATCCGGGTAATTACCCGGATTTTTTTTAAAAAATTAATTTTTTTTTTTGTCATGATTAAAAAATATTGTGGAATATATAATTTATCCGGGTAAAAATCGGGCAAAAAGCATTCCAAAATTTTTTCGGATAAATCCCGGGTAAAATCCGGGTAAAAAGCATTCCAAATTTTTTTTTTTAATTCCGGGTAATTTTCGGGTATATACCCGGATAGTAAATCCGGGTAATTTTCGGGTAATACCCGGATTTTATCCGGTAATTCCACCGGGTAAAATTTTACCCGGTTACTATTCATTCCATATTTGCATGCCTAATCACAAGCAAGCCTTAAAAGAAAGAAAAAAATAAAAGATAAAGAAAAAAGAAAAAGGAGAAAGAGAGTAGGTGGGAAGTTGCTTTCATAAGGGTGTTACTAACTTACTATTATTAAGAAAAAAAAAATAACCTTTGGCTATTTGCTTTTAAAATTTAATTTTTTTTCCTTTCTATGGAAAAGAAAAAAAAAAGAAAAACCAAGCCAGTTCCAATCTTATCATAACAAATAATAATAATAATAATAATAGTAGGAATAAGGTAAAAGGACCCACAACCCCTTATTTGTTCAGAGAGCTTTGTAACCGACCCTACCCACTTCTTAAATTATGAGTATGGTAATTATAACAATAATAGTTCTACATTTTTATGCAGCATAATGGATTACAGTAGCCCCACCACAATGATTGATTACCAAAAAATTATTATAAAAGAAAGCAAGGAAAATTTGAAAAAACAGAGAGAGAGAGAGAGAGAGAGAGAGAAATTATTATGGTAAGAAAAAAAAAACCCTCATGTAAAAGGAAAAACCAAACTAAAAATGAAAAGAAAAATATAATTCTCTGCTATAAAATCCCAATAAGATATGGTTATTTTCTAAATACTGTTTGGCAGACAATAGGGGCTTCTGTGGTTCTCAGCAGCTGGGTTTGCAGTGGCACCAACCATCATAGAGAAAATCAGGCTTTGTTCTTACTTAAATATGTGTCACACATTTTGGAATCTATTTTCAAGCACTGTTGGATTTTGTAACCAAAATTTATGCAATCGTGTACAAAGTTGCTCAACTAGATTTTTACCACATTCGTATTGCCAATGAACTTTTGATAAATGAAAAACATTTGCCTTAATAAAATGAACTGTCTGTTTTGAACTTTTAAAACTACTTTAAATTGATCCATAGTCTCTGAAACTATCTTATTTAGTTATCAAGAGCGTGTTAAAATTTCAGCACAACCCTTACCAATTCTTCAAAAAACTTAAGCTGGTAGGAAAAGGTGGGCCAATATTTAATTTTTATACTCTTAACTCTGTCACTCGTTGAGTTAGATTGTGGGCGACGTGTGAGTTCCTGATATAACTCATGCGATTGTATTTCTCAATTATTGGACTAAGTCTATGTATGTAATTATTATTTAGGGAATATAATCGAATGAGTTATCTCATGACCTCTGTTGTGATATCATGTAATCAATTTACCGATCTCTGAAAAGTTTAAATTGATAAAAACTGGACCAATATTTGAATTTTATACTCTTAATATAATATTTAGATTTTACTAAAATATAAAATTATTATTAACTCACCTCATATCAGCTTAAGCTTCTTAGGTGGATTGGTAAACTATTAACTATCACATTTGATATAATCAATTAAAAATTGGGGATTAATTTAAAGACACCTTTTATACAAGTGACTAAAATGAGATCTAACCTACAATTCAAGGAGAAAGCGGAACAAGCTTGACGATTAAGCAAAATATCAAAATGTGAAAAGTATTTTCATTGAGTTTTGGAATCATAAAAATGAGCTTAAAGAGAACAGAAGACTTCACCTGGGACCTGAGCCACTAAAAGACTGAACCACCACAGAAGCAGAGAGCACTAAGCTAGTTAGTGGGGATTTTTGAAAACCCGAAAATTTTAAAATAACAAATAACAAAAAAAAAAAAAAAAGTCACTCTTGAAAAAAGCAATGCAGATTTTGACACGTGTCAAAGTCATTCAGTCAATAATTTCACACGAAAACAGAGTTTCATTTGGGTGCCGTGAATTTTATGACTAGTTTTTCATTCACAACAGAGTCGCAGCAAAAGAGGCATTTTCAATCGGAGAATTTTTGTTATGAGTTTATTTTTTAGATTATATTTAAAAATATAATCACATTTTTTTTTTAACTAAGTGAATAATTTATTTATGTTTTTGAGCTAAAAACAAAATATCATAATTATTGGACGAATTATTTACTTAAAAAATAAAAAAATTATAAAATTAAACCATTCAACTACAAACTCCAAAACGGAATATCACGCATTTCTAATGAATTTATTTAATTTTTATTTCCTTTTAAAATTTTAACCTCTGCCTCACGGCGTTCGAGACGCCACGAGCCCTTTCTCTCTGATGTCACCATATCAACAACCGTTCTTTTACTTTTATTAATTTCTTTTCAGGAAAAGAGCGAAAAAATAATAATAAAAAAAACAATAATAATTAAAGGCCATGGGTGAGAGTGAGAATTTCAAAAAGTAAAAGACCATAAAAAGATGAGAAATTCAGAAAGGAAAAGTTTCATCCTCCTTTTGTTTTTCCTCTCTCAACAAACGGTCGCTGCACTCAAACGACAAACTTGCAATAAAATAATAATGGATGAATTTGTTTTAAGTATTATTTAATAATTTATATTTAAATAGCATATATTTAAAAATAAAGATATAAAATAAAAAATAAACATAAATTATTAATATATCCCTTAATAAATTCCAAGTTTTTTTTTTGTTTAAATCAAAAGGGATAAAGCAAATTAAAATCTCCTTAGAATTTTTTTTATATTTTTTTGGGTAATTTCTAGCTATTTTATTACATTACATCGTTTCGCTTCTTAACTCTTACAAATTACAATGTACTTCTCATACATTAATTAAAAAAAAAAGTAACAAATTAACCCCCCCAAAAAAAGAAAAACATATGTAAAAAAAAAAAAAAGGAGACGCTGTACTAATATCCGAACTCCTGATTTTTATATATCTTTTTTTTATATACTATGTTATTTATATATATTCATATTTTTTAACTCCAAAATTCCAAAAATATCCAAAATTTTTTTTCTTTTTTTTTTTCCTCGTTTTCATGATTTCTCTTTCAGCAGAGAAGCCAATCCGGTGACAACCTTCACCCCTCTCTCCACACTCTTCGGCCTGATCGCCGGCGGCTGCCACGACATCACCATCTCCGGCGACTTCGTCTCTCCGGCAACCGCCTCCTCCGGCGGCGACTCAGTCTCTCCGGCGACCTCCTCCTCCGGTGGCGACGAGCTCTCCTCCTCTCCAAAGATGAGCTCCAGCTCCCCGCCGGAGCTCGGGCTCTCCGACGCGGCGGCGCTCGGCGGAGGAGGCGTCTCCGGCGAGGCTCTTGTGTGGGCGGAGAGCCACTTGGCGCGTATGTACTCGGCTTTCCGCCAGGGAGGGAAGTGCATGCCTTTCTTCTTAAGGCTCTGTTTGGCGGCCTCCGAGACGATGGAGACGATCTGGCCGAGCCGGTCCGATTTGCCGACGAAGATGTACGGCAGAGATTGGAGGATCGCCTTGTAGGTCCCAGTGGATCGCGCGATCTCGAACTCCGATCGGAAATCGATGTCGATCAACAGTCGCTCGCTGTGGACGATCACGTCGATGTACTCGTACTCTCCTGGAATTGGAAACACACAAGTTTTATCTCTTTTTTTAATTTGATTATTATTTTTTTCTTTTTAGGGGGGTTTAGTTTTGAGTTTTTGGGAGAGAAATGGATTACCGGCGGGGAAAGAGGAGGACTTGTCCCATTTGGATTTGCAGATGGAAGAGTCGTAGCCGAGAGAGGAGAGAGAGTCGGTGACGATCTTGATGAGATCGTCTTTGCGTTTAAGGATTTTGTGCTTCTCGACGATCCTGGCCGTGTCGGCAAGGAGGTTTCGCTCGGCGACGCTAGCGCAGGGGATCAGAGTCTGCTAGAGTTCGATCAATCGGAGTTTCGTGTTAGGTTTTGGGACTGTTTGGATGCCGAGAATCGGCGAGGGACAAAGAGAGAGAGAGAGAGAGAGAGAGATTGAAGAGTTTTTTAATACCTTGAGGACGTCGGAGGCGTCGCCGCCGAAGGAGCCGGAGGTGAGGGAGTCGCCGAAGCCGCCGAAGACGTCGAACTCGTCGTCGGAGCTGTCGTTGCTGTTGGCATTGAAGCAGTTGCAGCGGTTGCGGCCGCACTTGGCCGCCGGAGGAGCCGGCGGTTGGTGGTGGCGCTCGTGGCTGTCCTCGATGAAGCTCTGGACCATCTTCGCGAGGCAGACCGAGCTCGGCTCGAAGTCGGCGGCGCCGGCGGTTCCGGCTCCTCCGGCATCTCTGTACTGAGCCGGCTCCCCGCCGCTGGGCTTCTCGGCGGAGGAGATCCTCAGGACGCTCGGGAACTGCCGGTCGAAGAGCCTCCTGAACCGCGATTTCAGGACCGGTTTGGCCGGTTCTGTCGCCGAGTCGGAATCGACGTCGAGCGGTTGGATCTTCATCGGAAATGGCATGATCGAGTAAAAGAGAAAACCACCGCAAAATTGAAACGCTTGCTTTCTTTTTTGTTTCGTTTTGTTTTTGTTTTTGTCTTTCCTTTTTTGAAGCTTGTTTTGGCCACTAGAACTACGGATCTAAATAGAGAAATTTGAAAATTCCTAGGCTCAAAAGGCCTTTTCTTCGTCTCTCTGTGTCAGTTCTGCTTTATTTCAGAGCCAAACACACACACACACACACATGAGACTCGAGAGACTCCATTTAATACAACTCCGAGACAGTCACAGCTCACAAAATCAGAATTCTCTTCGCATGCAACAACAACCAAAAAAAAAACCCCAAAATCCAAAACTCACTCACTCCAATAAACACACAGAACAGAAAATTCTAGAAATCAAATCCTGCTAGCTACCGATCGATCACTCATCCGTGTACAGCACAAGCCTTCTCTTTTCCCTCTCTGATCAAAAGAAAAAACCTACCAACAATTGTTATGTAACCATGAGAAAAATCGGTACCTTCCTCTACAATTATCGTATCGTTCTTTGTTTTGTTTAAAGAGAAAATCCGCCGAAGAAGAAGAAGAAGAAGAAAGCTTGGAATGACTTGGAGCTTAATCAAGCGAAACGAGAGATCATCGATCGCTTCAGGTTGTTAGAGCTTTTCGTGGAAGACATGTCGGCGATGATCGGAGATACGAGCATTGCGCACTGTTGATGACGTCGCCGGAATATTCATTTCTCCGGTGACCGATCGTCGCCGGCGATTTCTGTGGCGGTGTGAGGAGATAGAGAGAGAAATGGAGATTTGTGGCTTTTAAGAGAGAGAGTCTGAGAGAGAGAGAGTGATAGCTATGCTTATGGCGTTATGGGGGGTTTTTGGCGTTTTATAGGAAGCTCCAGAGAGCTCTCGCTGACTAGGACCACGACGTCCACGTAGGACGACACGTGACAACGTTATCCTCGAAACGCATTTGGCTGACGTGGCGAGGCTGCACGCGCGGTTACATCGGATAACGGTGGTCTCTCACACGTGTCCCTGTTGCAGTCGTGGGAGGTTTTGATTGGCTGATGGAATTATGGAATTACGATACTGCCCCGCCGAGTGGTAGGGAATATCGGGAAAATGCCAAAATGCCCCTAGCATTGCGGAGGTGCAAAAAACCGTCTCGTGGGGTCGTGTAGAACGTGGACGTTCTTTTTTTTTTTTTTTCTTTTTGTAAATTTTATTAACGGAAAGTTTGAGAGTAAGGAGGTTTTTGGAGTTTTGGTAAAATTAGTTTATTTTCTGTTTTTAATTTTTAGTTTTACAATAGTCTTCTTTAGGGCGACAAAGTATCGATGGGTTCCTTTCTTTTCATTTATTTATTACAATTATGTTGTGGATTAAGAGCTTCATAGATTGTTAATTTGTCTTGTTTGATTAAAATATAAAACCTTGAGTTTACAAATATAAATTGAACGAGATCAAAATTAGGGGTCATTCTTTTGCACTGAGATATTCCAAAGTTTAGTCGTTTGCAAAAGGGTGAAATATGTAAATAATCGGCTGTGAGAGTGAACTTTTAAATAACAAAATTTATTATTGTGACAAAATCTAAAATACTAGTGATTTCAAAATAATATATATATATTCAGTCAAATAATAATAGTATATATATATATATATATATACGAAATGACTATTTCTTAAATTATAGTTTCATTAGTTTTACAAATCAAAATTTAATACTAACAATTTATTATGTGTAGAAAACTTGTTTATAGGGCTTTTCTATTTGTTAATTTTAGGAACAAACAAAAATTAATAGATGATTTAAAAATAAAAAAATAATTTAATTTGAGGGGTGTAAATATGTTACACCTTTACTTATATTTTGTAGAACAAAAATTTTTCTATTTTAAGTGATGGTACCATTTTATTTTATATAAGGGTCAGTTAATAAATTAATTATTTTAAAGGTAAAGTTTGAAGGATTTAGCCATAATACACGTATGTTACACGTGTAACATGAAACTATGACTAAATCCTACAAAATTAGTCAAAATTTTGGTTAAATCCAGGGACGGATCTATGTATTAGCAAAGGGGGGCCATGCCCGCCACCGATTTTTATATTTTAAGTGATGGTACCATTTTATTTTATATAAGGGCCAGTTAAGAAATTAATTATTTTAAAGGTAAAGTTTGAAGGATTTAGCCATAATACACGTATGTTACACGTGTAACATGAAACTATGACTAAATCCTACAAAATTAGTCAAAATTTTGGTTAAATCCAGGGATGGATCTATGTATCTGCAAAGGGGGGCCATGCCGCCCCCCCCCCCCCCCCCCCCCCCCCCCCCCCACCAAACTTAAAAAAAAAAAAATTAAAGTATGAATTGGCACCCTTTAATTTTTTTTTTCAATATTATTAAAAAATATATGCTATTAAGAATTATTGATTATTAGTGTAATAAATGAGTCAAATCCAATAATTATTATTTATTTATAGCCTAATAATTATTGATTTATTTATATAATAAGTGTGTCAAACTCAATAATTCTCTATACCATATATATTAATTTATAGTTTTTTTTTTAAGTCAAGTCCAAGCCTATTAAGATTAGAAAATCCTAAATTTATATATAAAAAAGGAAAACTTAACCTAATCCTATTAGAGAAAAAAAAAAGAGTAATCTTTTGCTTTTTGCGATTTTAAATTTTATATAAATATATCACTTTTCTTTCTAATCCTAACAATCTCTCATATTTTCTCATCTCTCATTAACTCACGTCATCGCTAATTAGAATTTAGAAACTCCACACACACACAAAAATACACACACACACACACATATATATATATATATATATATTACAAGAATAAATCAAGATGTAATTTTAGAGGTAAACACTAGTCATTATATGTTATAGTGTAGATAATTATATATCTTAAAAAAAGTAATTTTGATGGTTTTAAATTATTTACTTGTTATTTGATTTGATAGTTTACGTTTCTTTACTGCTCTTTAATCGTACAATAGTACCTTGTTTTATTTTAATGTTTAAACGTGCAAAATTAATAATGTACGGTTGATGTTTAAGTCTTTTGAAAAGAATGCTATTTTATATTGAAAAGAAAATTACAAAAAAATTTAGTGTAGATTCAATTATATATAGATGATTTTCGTGAGATGCAAGATGGACGTTTTCTATTTTAGTACATTGCTAATGTAATTAACATTTTGAACTATATAATTATGAATATTAATATAAAATTTTAGTAGTTGGCCCACTCATCATCTAAATCGGGCTCCGTCTCTGGTTAAATCTCTAAAAATCTCTTTATATAATGGCATATGCAACTATTTATTTGTAGGCTGAAAAATATGCAATTGAAAGTTAAAGCTAAATCAAATTTAGGCTAATATTGATGACATTATTGTTAGAAGTTTCTATTTTAAATTGCCAATGCATATAATATGAGAAGAAATATACAGTTGCGTCATATTTATTTTGACCAATAGAGAATTATGTCTAAGCTGACAAACTTAAACTTTAGAATAAATGTCAATCCCAAAGTCATTCAAAAATTTAATCCTTCTGGTGCTTTTTGGACTATACCTCAAAACTGAAAATAAAATTTGATAATGTAACTAGTGTTTGAATAAGTAAAAATTGAAATTAAAAATAAAGTTTAATGCTGTATCTGAATAGGCGTGAAAGGGAAAGTTAAGAAGTGCAGATAATAACTGTTTGGCACTATAATATATGAGTATTGAGTTCCAATTACTTCAGTTTTGTTTCAAATTGTGAACAAAACAAAGGGTAAGTTCTTTTATTAGTTAATAAATGTGCATTTTTCCATTTTTCTTTTAAAAATGGTTGATATTTGTAATTGTACCTCTACAAGATTAAAAGTACTGGTTCTTTTTTTTTTTTTTTGGTTACAAAATTGATCCAATAGTTTGAATAGGAAATAGTTGTAGTAAAAATGTATAACTTAAATATTCCTAGATTTATAATTGTTTTATTATTATTGTTATTTAGTAATTGTGACAAGTGAACGTGAATATGAAACCATGCAGCATATAGGTCCTACGTTTAAGGACCATTACAGGCAGTCCATCATGCCCAAAATACAAGAGTGGTCACATATTTCTACGGCAAAAACAAACAAATAAATAAATAAATAAAATTAAAATTTGTCATGGATTTTACGATGATAAGGTCAAACATGGTGAATGTGAGCTAAAAAAAAAAAAAAGAAAAAAAAAAGACACTGTTTTATAGATCATTTAGGGATTCGATTAATGGCATATCTCACTTACTCTAATTACTTCACCTAATAAATTCGGACTAAATAACCAATAATATCATATTCATCCAAGACCTCTCCAAATTAATCATTTTCTTAATTAAAATTAATGCAAGATTTGCACGCTTAACAAACATATATAGCTAAGATTTAAGCTCGGTCAACTGAATATATAACAAATAAAATTTTAAAAAAGGACAAAAGAAAAATAGTCAATATAATACTTGACGGTACACGTATATGTATACGCATTTATTTTTGGATATCTTAAGATTATCTTAATTCTCGTGTATTAAACTATAGAATGAAGGCAAATTCGGGTAAACTTTTTAGACTTTAAGAAATGAAGGATATTTGACTTTTTCAAAGTAAAGATAATGATAAGTTATAACTTTTTTTTCTAGAGAATTCTATACATTTTTCAAAATCTTTTTTTTGTTGCCAATTTGTGGCTAAACACTTGGATATAATTTTCTCAATGCAAATCTTGGACGTAGAAAATCAAGAGAGACAAAACATAATGGTCTTTAAATCTTCATCATAACAAAAGCAATTCTAGGATTTCTCCACCAAAAATTAATTTGTAGCAAAAAGTGCAATGTACACAAAAGCTTAGCCAACAATGAATAAAGATAATATATTTTATTATTAATACACTTGGATTTGCCTACATATGATTCCAAGAATTTGAGCACTATATCTCTATCCCTTTGGATATATTCATGAACTTAAAAACCCTCCTATATTCATTACAATTAAATTCCCTCTTAAATTTCATTCAAAGCTTACATTACTTGCTTAATTGTTTGGAATTTTGGAGCTATATGCCCTTCAAAATTCATTTTTCCTTTAAAAAAAAAAACCATTTTCTTTTAGTGACCAAAACTGCAAAACTACTGCAGAGCTATAATCATGAAATAAAGATAAAAACAAAAGATGGCCACCTGATCATCAATTAGGTACGAATTTATTTATTTTTTAAAATAATAACTATGTATGAACATAAAAATTGTCCTTTTTGATGGGGTCTTTTTGGAAAAAAGGAAAAAAAAAAACACTTGATTTTGGGATTCCAATAATGACACCGACTGAGTTTTATCATGCTTGTGAAAAAATGATAATATATATATATATTTTTTGGTGTTATAATATCTTGTTAGTACATGCAAAGGACATAAGGCCAATCCAAGACATACTCGTGTATATCTTGGTAAAGCGCATTTCAAAGTAATTAGTGCACATATAATCAATTAGTTTCCATTGCGGGGAGCAAATTATGCTTTGCTTTTATATCTTGATTTCATTTCCACTATATCAAATCAAACCTTTATTTGGCACAATTTTTAAGGATTAAATTTTGGTTTTTAAGCTTAAAAGGTGTTTGTGAAAATATTGTTGTGATAGTATGTTAGAACTTAGAAGTGCCTCAAATTATCTCATTAGCATATATACTTAATAAAGTCTTTTAATATATTTAACATGATTTATTAAGATAATTAGTTATAATATTATTTAGATCGTTGACTATTTCAAAATATGTTCCAAATGCTCATTAAAAATTATAATTTTTTACTTGTGCTTTTTTAAATAATACTAAACCAAAATTCTATCAAATGAGCCCGTTATTTGGTATTAGAAATAGGGTTTAACATTATGAGATTTGAAGAAAGATGGATAAAAGAATTTCCATGATATTTCATTGTGTTTTTCTTTTACTTTTATTTAAATGATCAATAAAAAATTCGAAATTTATGAAAATGGTGTAAATTCTTTTACATATAAACTTTTACATTTAATGTATTCTACTAGGCAAGTTGAATATATCGTACAATTAGTTGTAGTCTTTGAATAAGAGCTAATTCTAGTATTGACTCGCCATTGCCATGAAGTTATCTTTTATCTAATAGTTTGTAATATAAATAAATTTAAGAGGATAATATCATTTGAATTTTTTGGTAACTCATAACCCTCTTGACTCCCTAATTATACGTTTTTTGTGTGTGTTAAAATTCTTAATATGTGTAGAAACATATTTGGCCAAATTAGATCATTATTCAACTTTTGACTAGTCCAATAATAATTCAAGGAAATGATGATAGTGCCAAAAGAAAAGGAGAGATGACTCTCATCTATATATAATCCTATAACACTTACTTTATAGAGACTAATATTGTGAATACCCTATACACATTAATTACTACACTCATTTATATTGCAATAATGTAATCTTGCCATTTTATAGTCAGTGTGATGAGTTGAACAGTTCAAGAGTTGGACCATCCGTTCCTAATAAAAGACAAGATTGAAAATTAAAAAAAAATTCAAAAATGAAAAGAACAAAATTATCAAAATATAAAATAAAAAACCATTCTTTATTAAGAGGGTAAAAGATGGTTAAAAAATAAAACCAATATCTACAATGAGCAAAAGAGTCTTCACTTGTACGTATGTCTGGCCAAGTGTCCTCAGAATCATAATAACGACACCAAACTTATAATTTTGTGTACAATTTAGTGGACATTTAAGCTAAGAAATAGTCATCCAAATTATAAAAAAATAAAATAAAATAAAACAAATGAGACAAAGCTAAGACTATAGCTAGTCAATTTATATGAATCAAGACAACCATAAAAGGAGGGCCTGCAGTTTTCACCTATTGAAGACTAGTGTTGGGTTAAATTTATGTGCATTGAATTATGTCCTTTTTTTTTTTTTACCTTACACATTAATTTATTGATTCCAAAGTAATAAAATGTTAAAGCAAATAACCATTTCAATTGTTAATTAGAGAAGGGCCACTTAAAAATAATGACATTAGAGTTGTCTCATCAAGGATGATTCCTCATCATCTTTACGATTACAGCTTATTTCTAGTTATTTATTTATATGTAATTAAATAAATTAAAACATTCTTTTTCATTCACAAATTATGTGTAGAAGACTTCAAATAGCCCATCAACTCGACAAAGCTGACTAAATTGGTTTAGAAGTCTCAATCTTGTATCGATACGACCAGCGGTTTTAAAGTTCTTAAATTACCAAATCAATCAATTTATACATAATACACACACACACACACACACACACACACATATATTAATATATATAGTTTTATACTTCGCATTCATGTCACTCGGTGCAAATTATTTATTATTTTTATTTTTTTCTTACTTTGGGAAAGATTTTCTAACTATAGTTCAAAAAATAATAATTTATAATTAATCATCTATATATATATTTTGCACAATAGGATCAATTTATAAGTGACAAAACTTAATTTTTCCCAGAACAGTGACCAAAACTTACTGCTAGGATTATAACTCCTAATTTATTGGATTAAAATAGCTATATAATATTGATTTTGTCTTGATTAAACATTTCGAGTTGGTATTGAAGTTGTGATCAATTTTAGTTGGAATATTTAGGACTTGGGACTTCTTGTGTGTAAATATCAATGTAGTGAAAATGATTCTTCATTCTTGGAGTTGAGGAATGAGGACTGCATTGTGGAACATATTGCTTGGGAGTTGGGAATGCAAAAATATTTCAAGTACCCCGAAAAACCACTTAATATATATGATATGGCTTTGGCATGCATGTTGCCATATTTAATATATAAAATTAAAAAAAATGAAAAAACAAAAAACCCACCTTTGTCGAAAGAAGAAAACAATAACACAATATTGTGATTCACTTTCTCTGACAAAGAAAATCTAGTAAAATGAACAAACGACTTTCACCTTATGATATGTTCTTATATGTTGTTGCAATTTTATATAATTCCCATTTGCTTATATTTACAATCAAATAAAATTTGTTCCGCA
The DNA here is from genome assembly GCA_018132145.1 of Boehmeria nivea var. tenacissima. NCBI lineage: Eukaryota > Viridiplantae > Streptophyta > Magnoliopsida > Rosales > Urticaceae > Boehmeria > Boehmeria nivea. The sequence continues at coordinate 12,863,121 of CM030883.1, forward strand.
TAATCCTTACGTAAAATATTGTGTAATTTCCACTTATTTAATTTAAAGAGTTTCTTTTTTCACTGATTTTTTTTTTCCTTATACCAAGGTAATAAGTGACTAGCTAGCTACATATATTAAAGCTATTTTACATATATATATATATATATATTAATTGTTATACTCTAAATAGCAAGTAGTAATACTTCCTTTAGATTAAGTATAACTTAACATTTATCAATTATAATAAGTCACGATTTATATATATTTTAGGAAAAAATTTATGTACGAACACAAAGTAAGCATGATATGGTTCTATTAATAAGATAACACCTTTTGTTTCGGACAATTATTTTGATCATAGTATTAATTTGTTTATCCTAAAATAGCCATATAGACGTTATGAAACTTTACTTCAAGAAATGCCAAATGCTCTGGGAGTATTTTAGTTTTATTTTTTTCTTCTTGTTCATTGAGTCATTGTATTGAATCAAGTATAGACATTGTGATTTTGTTTCAAGATTAATAAAAAATAACACATTTTTTTTGTTGTTTTTTCCTTTGAAATTACTCTAATTATACCGAGGGAAAAAAAATCATTGTACTTGCTACTTCTTGGCAGTGCAAGAGGATGTACGGCACTTTTTATTCGCATGATTATTCTTTTCAAATCTGTAAAATAAAAATAAAAATAAAGGAACACAGGACCAAAGTTTTCAAAACATACCTGTATTCTCGCTCAAGTAAAGTAACAGAGGACACTAATTTTCAAAAATCACACAGTATCTACTTTCTCCCAAACATTTAACTGGGACCTAAGTAATTGTCAAATTTTCCATTTTTTTTAAGTCTTAACTTTCACTTTTATATGCTTTAGGTTGTGAAAAGCCAAACGCAAAAGAATTAGTGAACCTAAAAGAAATCATGTCCTTAGTGATTCATCACTAATTTATGCGTTTAAGATTGATTTATTAACATTTTTTTAGGACTTTAATGAGGCAAGGCACTTGATATCACTTTATTGAACTTCTTTTTATGATGTCTAAAGAAAAATATAATTGAATTTCCTTTCTTTGAGACTCATCATTGTCTTTTTAAAGCTATGGGGAACATGGGTTGCTGTTAGCTTTTAGAAACCGAAGTGCTTTTATAAATAGAAGAAATGAATTTATTTTTCTGTAACTAAAGGAAAAAAAAGTAGCAGATTTAAGAATTTAATTGTTTGGTCAGATACTTTGAGAAAATGCATGATTTTAGGCCCTACCATCATAATTTCAACAAAGACATTTTTGTTTGTGTTTATCTATGATGAGTGAGCTCTAATCCTTTTTTTTTTTCTCTCTCTTTTTTTTTTTTTTTTTTTGATTCATGCACTTGAAAATTTTATTCCCTAGAAACCCACCAAAGTGTCTCATCTTTTTTCTTTTCATTAACCAAATGGTCTGCTATATTACACACAAAATTCAGGGCAGGTTTTTGAGCCAAACTGTTTATTCCATTTAGACAGATTGTGTATACAATGATGTCGAATGATTTTAATAAAAGGAAGCGGCTAGAATAGTGCATGATTTTTTGCACTATCGATAGTGCACAGCTTATAATAGCTTAAAAAATATATAAAAATAAAAAAAAATTCTTTGACATAAGCACATTACATAATCTATTAACATGTTATCCATTCATTTTTCAAATTTAACCAAAGAATTATGTTTAATCGAGAATGAAAAAGATGAAAAAAAAAATTTGTCTTTTTATTTTTTATTTGTTCTTTCTTCATTTTCATCTTCGATTGAACATAATTTTAGTTTTAAATTTGAGAAATGAATTGATAATTTGAATATAGACGTTGTAATGTACTTACGTGTAGGGAAAAAAAATTAATTTTATGTATTTTTTAAACTATTATAAGCCATGCACTATGAATAGTGCAAAAATTGTGCGCCATTACAGCCGTTTAATAAAATGGGAGAACAAAATAAGACAAGTGGTGTCAGACTTTTTTTTCTCCCAAATATTAAATTATCAATTAAAATGTAATTCTGAATTTCTGGGTACCACCAATATTAGCTTATTGTTACTAATATGACAATAAGTTGAAAATCAGTATACCTACAACCACATAAAACCAAAGTCCTTCTATGTAATGCTAAACAAGCCAAGTAACATTAGTGCAGTTTGTTAATGATATATTAATAAGGATGATTATTAATACATGGTCTCACAAATTTGCCAATCTAACTTAAATTGTAAATGAATTAAAAAAACAATTTAGGTGATTAAGAATCACCTAATCAGTCCAAACTAGCTAGTAAAGTTACACCAATCAAATGAATCCTCAATTTGCCCTTTAGTGTCAATATCAAAAGTTTCAAGCTTTTCCCATATATATACTATAGTCCATCTTGCAACAATAAAGAAGATTTTGAGGGGTTAGTAGTGACTATTTTGAGCATTCATTTGCTGAGTGACCTTATGCAACTCGTCGAGTCATATCACGATTGAGAATTATGATGAAAATTGACACTCAATTCAGTCTCCGCGAGAGCCTCTTATAAGCTCCAGAATTAATTTTTGAGGTATTTTCATTATTAATTAAGAGGATATATATATATATATATATAGGCTTTTAAGCAAGAGAGACGTTACATTCTAATGCCATGCCAAATCAAGAGGGTAAAAAAAAGAAAAGAGTGGGGTATGAAAGTTAAAGTAGCTGAGTGTCATTTTCCATCCAAGTCATTACAGTTGAAAGAGGTTTATGAAAGTGGGCCTAATTTTTATGTGTTATATTTCCTTGGTAGATGAGAGGTCAAATCCTTGCACAGAAACCCTACAATAATGGTATAGAAGCACTAACTCATATTTATTTAAGCACTTTATCATATTATCCAAATTTGGGATTTGGATAACCTAGCTAGCTGTGATTGTTGCGACCATGTTTTCTCTTATGTTAGATTTTTTTTTTCTCTTAAATTGATGCTAGAGATCTCAATATTGATCTGAACTTCTTCGTACCAACACATTTGATATGTGATTTTGTCAACACATACAATTGACTATACACAATTTTGTAAATAAATTTATTAATATGTTAACAAATCATATGTCATATGTGCTGATATGAAAAATGTTGAGACGTGGCATTATTTTCTTTTTTGATATATATCTATGTCTACAATTTTTTTTTCCCTTTCTTTTATCTTTTACAAGGTAGTTTAAGATGCTCCATCAACTATCAAGAATGTTTCATTGACAATGTGGGTTAACATTGAACTTGAATTTCAAGATTTTTTCTATTGGTCTTTTAGGTAAGATATATTAATAAAAATATACATGTAATGTGGAAACTTGACATAGCTCCTTAAACCACCTGTTTATTTGTTTATCTAATCATGGGTGAGGGTATTTATTGACCATTAAAGGTTGCTCTTTTTCAAATTATTAGTAATGGGGATTCATTCATGAAGTAACAATATGTATTTTAAGGTAAGGTTGTTATGGTTGAAATATCCCCACAAATGGCAAAGACAACCTTCAATATTGAGATGACAACATAGATTTATCTTTGTGTAGAGAAGGTTTTGCAGTATTTAGCATTTTTCATCTTCTTATGGCCTTATTATATATCATTGGCCAAATTCATAGATTTTTCACCAACTTTTCATCTCAAGTAATTGTACATTTTAGTGAAGGATTAAGTAGACAACAAAAAGTTTATACTTTGTAGTAATAAATCCATGAATTGGCTAAAAACTAGAGTTAAGGACTCCCAATTTGTGCTAGGCCAGGTGAGCCTACCATTATTTTTAAGGGAAAAAAAAGCTAATAAAGGTATAAGGTTAATGCAAATCTTTGGAATGAAGGGCATAAAAGAAAGAGAGGGGTCCTCAATAATTGGTTAATATATATCTTGTTATAGGCTTTTTACCTTATAATGAAAGGTAATGGCCTAGAAATGCATGCCCATGCAAAACAACTTTCCTAATCTCAAGCCAAATTCTCTTACCATAGTGGATGTGTTGGAACATTACATAAGAAAACTTTAGAAAAATTGCTTAATTGATTTGAGGATGTCATTGTAACAAAAAAGACCACACTATGAGAAGCTACCCTAGTAGGGAAAACCTATCTGCTTTGTAACCACTGAAACCAAAATAGAAGGCAAATGTCATACTTTATTGTCATTGCCCTTTCTTCCCACACAAAGACCCCAATTGTTGGCCTACCAAACCCTTAATTTTCTTACAAAACCAGTCAACATCTTTCTTACCTCATAACTCCAAAATGTAAAATAATAATAATATTAATAATAATAACAAATGTAATGTATATGATATGATATGATATGATATAGATTTTGCTTTGCGTTTCCTTGTTAATGCCTGTATTATCTAGGCAAGGTGATGGGGGCTCAAAGATAATATAATCAACTAGGAGCTTAATTAGTGGAGTTATATTTATTGGTGGAACAAAGCCAACAGACTACATGAGAGGATCAAAATTGATGTTTATTAATGTGGCGTTTTTCCAAATCACTCCAAAATTATGATTGACTCTATAGATCAAGACCCTCACATAGTAGATGGTGAATTGATCTTTGAATTGTGTCCACAAATAATCTCAAGGCCTCACAAGGACCTTGATGAGAAGGTCTACCATTTGAAAAGTGGTCTAGTAAGTAAAGAAGAATATGCTTGTTTTGTTTGTATCAATAACAACAAAGTTGGTGTCTCAACAATAATTTCACTTTTTTATTGTTTTTATTTTTAATGTTTTTTTATTTTATAGAAACTTGGTTTAAATCATAGATGATGACTGATGAGGACATAAAGGTGTTTGATAAAGAAGAGCTCGATATGAAATGATGGCTTTGTCTTTGTCCCTCCAACATTAGAACTCATCTGTTTGGGACTATTTAGGTTTGGATTCTTGTTTAAGTCCCTTCTTTTTTCTCTAACAAGCCAAGGGGTTTCATATTGTGCAGGTAATGGTATAGGTTGAGGTTTAGGTCACATTTATAAAATAATTGCAAACTAAACTGTTTCATGATGATGTATTACATGTGATTTGAGAGAGTCTATATTGTTGAATCAACACGCCTTTATTTGTTTATTTATTTATTTTTATGGGCTAGTAGAATAAATAGGGCATTTGTGGCGTCAGATGAAGTGGACCCATCAATGATTGTGCTAAAATATAATCAAGTATCACATCTACATATTTTCTACATTATAAGAATTACCAATAAGAATATATATGCACACAAATAAAAACTCATTCCACCAATCATCATTGATTAAAAATCTCACAGTAGTTAATTCAATTCCTATTACCCAAAAAATGAAAAAAAATTAAGAAAGATAATTGAAGGGTAAAGAAGATTACCCACTCAATCCACTTGTTCTAGTGAAGCAGGTGATATATGGGCTTTCAATGTCACCTCCAAAACCCTTTCATTTTCTCTTCTTTTTTTTTTTTCTTTCTTTTTTAAAAATAAATTCTCAAACTTGTTGTAATGGCAAATTGGAAATGAGGGCATCAAAAGTGGTCCCACTGAAATTATGGAATCGCTTGTGCTGTGGATAAAGCTGTGAGAGGGGGGAAAAAAAAAAAAAGAGTACTCATACTGTGGGTTACAAGTGATTAGCCTATTTCTACCCAATCCAATTTTCTGTGAGATTATTATTCTGTCCCTCTTTTCTTTTTCTCTGAATATGTCTCACAAACTCAGGCCCTACACAAACTGCATCTTTACACTTTTTTTTTTTTAAATTTAGATTTGAACATGGAAAACAAACAAATTGAATCGCTAGGCATGTATTCTTTTTTTTTTTTTTGGTTATTATTTTTCAATTTTTTTTATTGTTTCTGCACGAGTAACAAGGAAGTATTGTTAAACTATCACAGTATCAGTATACCCGAATTTATTAAAAAAAAAAAGAGAAAAAAAAAGTTACAAATTCATGTAGATCAACAGAATAAAAGATCAAATCGAGATCTATCTCAATCCATTATCACTGCTTATTTTCTGTGACCGCTTCTTCTTTGTTTATATCCGCGTAATATCATCTCAATCCACTTGTTCAACATCTTACCAAAAAAATCTAGTCGTTTAGACATATTTTATATATATATATATATATATATATATATATATATACACACATAAAATAGGCATACACATTTACATATTTCGATATGTGCATATATATAGGTGTGTATATGGACATGGAGAGAGAGGGAGAGAGAGAGAGATACACTTCTTTTTTTTTTTTCCCCTAAAGAGAGAAGTGTACAATTGAGATAATATGATTTTGTCCAGTATAGAAAGCTCAAGGAAATTGCACAGCTTGACTGTGGGTGAAATTGAAGTGTTAAAATAGAAGATATTTTTCAGCCAAAACTGCACACACACACACACACACATATATATATATATATAGCCTTAAAAGTACTGTTCTTTGAACATTTTGTCGTTTTTTGAAGTGTCTGGAATTTGAACTGTTGTGTTGTGTTGTGTTGTGCATAGGCAATGTCAAGTATACGTCAGTCAGTATCTCGTCGCTTCATGCGTGTGTGTGTGTCTGCGCATGATGTCGTTTTTGTTTCCACACACTGTCATATTTAAGGCACAGCAAATGTTAAATTGTCGTTCAAACCTCATGCGACATGTCGTTTAATTTACTGGCTCCAATTAAACTTCTTTAAAGGAATATGCTGACTCCAATTTTGATTGAGCGCTTTGAACCGTTTATTAATGAAAGAATGTAACAAATTTATGACATCCTTGAATTTGCTGAAATAATAAATATGTATTTTTGTTTGTTAAAAATGATAAAAATTAGTCGCAACGGTGATAAAATTATCATTTTTATTCAAACCTTGTTTCGTTAATCAAGAACTTTGTTGGATCTTTTTTTTTTCAAGGCAGATAGTTTTGTTAGGATATAAAAATTGAACGTACACTTTCGTAATACTAAACGCGAAGGTGAAAAATATCATCAGTGTTTTGTCGTGAAATTTGATATCTTTCCAAAATCTAATTATGGTGTTCATTTCTATAGCAGTAGTAAATTTTTGCTTGCTATATTTTGAACCTAGAGTTTGTAGGTTAATAATAAGCATAATAGAATTGGAAAAGAATAATCTAAAAACTTTCATGAACTAACATCTAAGATCTCATCAAAGACATTGTACCATCTTGTACCGCTAATAATGGGAATGATTTAATCTCTTTGAGAATGAGGTAGCAAAGCTGCAAAGTGCATTAAAAATCCGAAATACCCCACTTTTAATTTATAATATTCCATAGACTCTAATAAGACAACTATCTTAGTCCAAGAAAATTAAAAGTGCCAACAATATGAAAACAAAAGAAATACAAAAAGGAAAAGGAAATAGAAGCCAAAAAGGGTGTTGGAAGTTCTTTGTGGGTCAAGCAAAAATTTTATGCTGTCGTAGGTTATTTCATTTTTTTTTTTTTCATTCTAAAATTAACTAAATAGCTATTCAATCTTTAAAAGGATTGAAGCTCTTCTTAATTAAATACCGTCCCATATTCACTTTGGAAGAAAGACTTGGTCTAGATGAACTCTGCTCGATAAAGGACAAAAATGAGAACATAAGCTAATAATATGTCTAGTATTGGTTACACTTGGTCAAAACCATTTTTTTTATTAAAGGGCAATATTAAAACTCAATCCCATTCCAACAAAGACAAACTAAACAGTTTTTCTAATACCAAAAACTTAGCAATAGAACCAAAAAGAAATACACTCCTTGCCTAGAGAGATGTCATTTTACAAAAACATCCAAGGCCATCATTGTTATCAAATTTTTGCATGACACCAGAAAGATTGGCCTTGGATTTAATATCTAATCCAAATAATTGAAGCATTAATCAAGGGTGTGGACTGGGACAACAAAGTTGACAAACTCTAATTAAATATCTATCTCTTTCCACTACCAACCACTGAACTGTTTAAGCCAAAATACCTTCGGATAACAGCACATTGATGGCAATAGCGCACTCTCTAAGGAACGTTCATAACTTGAATTGACTGCAGGATGTCGGAGACCGCAATCACTAGGTCTCCAGACTTGATCAAGTTCCTGGCCTTGAGCAGCGAGAAGGTCTTGTTGAGGTCGCTCTCCATGTCATCGGAGAAGCTTAGGCGAAAGGGTATTAGGCCCCACTGCAGGTTCAGACGCCTGCGCACCGACGTTGTCGCGGTGAAAGCAAATATTGGGCAATCAGGCCGGCAACGCGACAGGAGGGACGCCATGTGGCCTGTCTTTGTGTACACGAAAAGTGCATCCACCCCTAAATTATTAGCTGCCAGATCAAGCAAATCAAGATAAGGATAAGATTATGGACGGAGCACAAACAAATTAATAATTAATTATTGGTGGCTAATCTTGTGTCATAGCCTTAAGCTTATTAAATGGTGGCAAATGCCAGTGGATTTGTATAACATGTGCTGTGCTGACCATAAGGCAGGGTAGCTATCTATTAGTATCACATATGTTATAGGTATTCGCGTATATTTATGTCTTCACGCGTATATAAGGAGAGAGACAAAGCTATGCAAATGACAACTGATAGATCATAATTTTATAAGAAATTATAGTGAATACCCAATTTTTAAAACTTAATGTAAGTTATTACCCAATCTTTTAAAAAATATAACCAACTACCAAAGTAATTCAATTACTTGCATAGTGATAAGTGGTGGTTATTCACTTAGTTACCAAAAGCATGTGCAAGTAATTCACGAATTAACTAGAAACTCAATTACTTCAAAAGTTTGGCTATTTATTTTTATTGTTATATAAATTCTGGGTATTTCCCTACTTCACCCAATTAAAAAGTTAAACCAACCTTAAATAAGGCTACTTTCAACATTTTGTGGAAAATAATTCTGATTTCTTATCCTTTTATTTTTCATGGTTTTGAAACCACATTTTTACTCCACTTTGCATTCAGTTATAAATTCGAGTCTGCAGAGGTAGACGATAATTGAACAGGAAAATCATTATCACAAGCTCATAACTCCTGAAATATACTGAAGAATTGGCCATAACATATGCTGGACATAGTATAATCCTATCAAGAGATAGCAATAAATAACGCTTACCCATCTTGGCAGCAGAGATGCAAATCTCCTCCGAAATACTGTCAGAAAACGATGAGCCAACGTCCGGGAGTTCCATTGCTTCATGGCGCTTTTCTTCCCTCCACCACTTCTCAATTCTCAGGCTAACGCTTCTGAGAACGGCCAATGCTTTCTCTGGGTACTGTCCCATGGCTGACTCTCCGGAAAGCATCAGAGCATCTGCTCTCTGCCTAACCGCCTCAGAAACATCAGCCACTTCAGCTCTAGTGGGTGTAGGGTATTCGATCATGGATTCAAGCAACTGAGAGGCCACAATGACCGGCTTGTTTAATTGCCTGCAGACCTGCACAATCCTTTGTTGGGCTGCGGGGACCTGTTCCAATGGTATCTGAGCACCTAGATCTCCTCTTGCCACCATAGCTCCATCAGACGCTAGAATAATCTCTTCCAAGTTCTTCAATGAGTCTATACTCTCTATTTTTGCAATGACAGCAATGTCGCTGTACCAAAATGTAAAAACAAGTAATTACCCCTATCATGCTTAAAGGACTACACTATTAACAGAATAAGAGGAAAAAAAAAAACTGATACACATATACGGAAACTTATAGAGAAACAATAGATACTAGTATCAATTCTGAAATATAAAATGGTTGCAAAGCCAACTTATTAGAACTTAGGAGGGCCTTCTTTCTTTTCTTTCCCTCGTTGATAATAGGATATATTGGAACAATTTCATAAAAACCAAAAAAAATGTATGCTAAAAGCCATATGTCGAATCTCTCACAAATGTGAGAACCAGCAATAAGCAGCTATAGCAGTACTTTAAATGAGAGTAGAAGGGAGTGAAGTGAGGGAGTGAGGGGAGAGAGAGCGTGTTACCTGCCACGGGATCTTGCGGCAATGTAGCTCTTAAGATGAGTGATCACTTCAGCAGACTTGACAAATGATATGGCAATAAAATCAACACCTTCTGCAATTCCAAAATCGATGTCCAACCAATCCTAAAGCAAGGGAAGTTTAAGAATGAGATAAAAGGATATATTTTAGCAATGAACAAAATGCTTCTTCATTGATATAAATTGCATAATTGAAATGATGATTATCATAACCCTTAAAACATAGAAGTGATCACGCATGTTTTAAGCCTAATAGAGATACAAAAGTACCAAAAGTTATATACTCTTTTTTCAACTTGTGTGTACCTTTACTAATTCATGAGATGATTTTGCACTTGATTTCAAAAATTTAGGACAAAGCAAAAAGAGGCAATCTTGAAAAGTTTAAATATCTTCCATCTTTTAAGATTACGATCCGCAACTGTTAGAACTAACAGAAGAAGAATTGTTGTCCATAAAAGCTCTTTCTTTGGTTGTCTCGCCAAGAAGAAATTGACACGTATGTAAAATTGTAATCATATTCAAGTAATTTTAGGAACTTTGTTAATTCTCTTCTTTTCAAATACCGTACGTGTCAGTTTTCACTGGAGGGGTAGCCAAGAGGACAACAAATCTCCATCCAAAAATAACTTGTAGATTTTGAAGAAATTTCCTAGACAATTACTAAAACATATAATGGAGCAGTACATCAATTGTAACTAAAAGAATGATCACTTATTTCACTCTTTTAATAACAATCATGTCCCCAGGTATGTTTAATAACCTAATAATCAATCTTTGACTGTGTTGTTCTTCTTCTTTTACTCTCTAATCGAGTAAAGGCATGTAGTCACATGGCAGGCACAATACAGATTAAGAATTATGAACTTGATAGTTATAAGATATATCAGATCTACTGGAAAATGGTCAGCATAATAACTACGACAAGCCAATTCATAAGTTTTGCTATAAAGATATGGCATAAAATTGTATCTAGAAGGCTTTCAAGAAAACACATATCGATATATAATGAAAAAAAAGAAATTCAAAATCCTGCCGAAATAGGCAGTGCTTTTGCATGCATACTCCTCAGAATTTTCATTGGATACAACGTAGGCAATATGTTACGCACTTTCTCATAGAATAAAAGACCTATTAAATCAGTGTAAATTCCTATAAGGCATGCCTTAATGTTCAAATTGTTTCTTTGTATTTGAAATGATGAATTAATAAACAAAAAGGAACTAACAAAGATGCACTTACCTTAGAAGAAATTGTGGGAAGCATGGCATTGCGCTCTCGTACCAGACTCCCGTCCCTCCAGAAAGTCAAATTAGCACGGGGCAGCAGTAGTCCAGGATCAGTACACAGGCACTTAACATCTGGACCAATCTTCTCAATCACTTCAAACCTCACCATACCACCATCCACTAGGAGTTCATCACCCACTTTCACATCTGCATTAATAATACTTTTACTTGATAAATACTCTTTCTTCACTGATAATTTAACAAATATAAATAAAACATAAGCATTTGACAGAACAGCAATTTACAAGTAGCAACCTTCAGCAAAACCTTCATAATTGACATTGATTGTGCGCTCAGGTAGACCTGAATCAAAAGCTCTAACACTAAAAGTCCAGACTTCACCATCCTGCATATAAAGAGCAAAAAGTGAGAGTAAGACTACATTGAAAAAACTTGATGCCAAATAAGATAAAAACAATGAATTTTGCACAACATCTGCTTATAATAACTCAGGAAACTTTGTTCCAAGTTTCCAATGTGATAATGCAAGAGAAGTTAATTTCATGAATCAAGTTACATTTTCGTTTAAGGGAGCAGGCCCAAGTTTTCAAGATGACAAATTTTCAGCCATATATAAACTTTTTGCTATAAATGAGCAAATGAGGAAAATTAAAAAGTAAAAAATAAAACCCAAGACAACAAAAAACTCAAACAAGGATCTCGAAAACATTCATTACACATAATTCCATATCAAACTTTTCGTGTACAAGGGCTTGCATAAAACTACAGTGTAGAAGTAGTAAATAAATAATCTCAGGCAGAGAAACTTCAACAACAATTTTCACCAATCATTGCTCAAAACCATAATCTACTGCCAATCCAGTAGAAAATACACTCAAGCAGAGAACTCTGAATAACAATCTTCACCTAAGCACATTGCCTGACATTTGTTTTCCAATGCAATGCATTTCACAAGTACAGACCCTTTACTATCAAACAAGCACTAAACTATCTCAACTGCACCAATCAAGATCACCACAATCACAATTCACAACAACCTTTTCCTATCTTTAAAAAAAAAAAAAAAACCCTCAAAACCTAATTAAATAAAAAATCTCAAAACAATCCCCATTTCTCAACAATGCAGCAAAATCTAATTTCACCGCCAAACCATTTCAGATAGCAAGCTTTGAACTTCAGATCGTTTCATATATTTATTCCCCAAAAGTATTTCAATTTCCCAATGCAATTTCATAAAAATTTTCTTCACTTGCAAACAAGCACTAAAATATCTCAATTCTGGGACCAATCAGCATCACCAACAATAACACGTTCACAACAACTATTTCAACTGAATAACCCTCAAAATATAATCTTAGAACAACACTTCTCAACAATGCAGCAAAACCTAACATCACTACCAAACCATTTCTAATATCAAAGCTTCAAACTTTGAATTATCGCACCATTAATTGCCTGAGCCATTTGAATTTCCCATTGCAATGCCATAAAAATTAATCCTTCACTACCAAACAAGCACTAAACCATCTCATTTATGACATCAACATCACTAACAGTGACAACAACCATTTCATGTGAAAAACCCTCAAAATCTAATAGAATACCTCACCATCCCCACTTTTCAACAATGCAGAAAAATCTAACTTCACCACCAAAACGTTTCAAACATCAAAGCTTCAAACTTCGAATTATCGCACCAATAATTGTATAAAAGAATTTGAATTTCCCAAATGCAATGTCATAAAGATTAATCCTTCACTACCAAACAAGCCTTAAACTGTCTCAATTCTAAGACCAATCAACATCAATGCAACAAAATCTAACTTCACCACCAAAAACGTTTCAGATATCGAAGCTTCGAACTTCGAATCTATCACACCATTGATTCCCTAAACAATCTAAATTTCCCAATGCAATGTTACAAAATTCAATTTTTCACTACCAAACAAGCCCCAAAACTATCTCAATTCCAACACCAATCAACATCACCAACAATGCAGCAAAACCTAAACGTTTCAAACATCAAAGCTATCGAACTTCGGACCATAGCACCATTAATAGCCTAAACCATTCGAATTTCCCACGGCAATGTCACAAAAACTCAATCCTTCACTACCAACCATGCCCTAAACCATCTCAATTCCACCACCAATCCCCTGAAAACCTCAAAATCCTCGACCCGCTTACCTCGGCTTTGGCGGAGGAGGCGCCGCCGAGGTCTCCCATGTGGATCTCGCTGCCCTCGGTGTCCATCATGATGGCGACGGCGAAGCCCTTCTCGTCGTTGAGGCGCCGAACGCGCTCGATGACCCGCCGGTGCCACTCGCGCGTGCCGTGGCACATGTTGATCCTCGCCACGTTCATCCCGCCCACCGCCAGCGCCTCCAGCTGCTCGAAGCCGCTCGTCGTCGGCCCGATCGTGCACACCAGCTTCGTCCTCCTCGTGCTCCTGAACCCGTTCTCCTTCAGCTCCGTCTCCGTCACCGAGTCCACCTCGATCGCCGATCCCGCGTCCGCCGGCGCCGGAGCTCCTCCGATCGCGCCGCCGTTATCGGAGACGAGAATCGTCTGCGACGGCGACGGCGACGGCGACGCCAACGGCGAGGGTTCGAGATCTGAGGACGAGGAGGCTCGGATTTGGAGGTTGGGGAAGGAGGTGACCGGGAACCGGCGGGGAGCGGGGAGGAGACAGGGCGGCTTGGGGAGGCCGAGGCGGCTCGGTGACCGGTTGTAGACGGTGCCGGTTCCGGTGCCGGTGAAGAGCTGGAGAGACTGAGACATGTTTGGTTACCTGGTAAACAACTTCTTGGCGTTGGATTGTGTTCACAAGAGAGAGATATATTGATATATATATATATATATAGAGAGAGAGAGAGAGAGAGAGAGAGAGAGAGAGAGAGAGAGATTTGGCGGAGATTGCGAAGAGAGAGAGAGAGAGAGGAAATGTGGGTTTAACAGTTGTGGTTTAGGTGAGCGTTTGAGCTTCGAGAGTGTCGCCACTAAGACACAAACACACAGAGATCTGAAAGCTCTTTGTTTTTTATGAGGTTTGAGTTGGAGAGAGAGCGAGGAAAAAAAAAAGTTTTGCTGACGTGGCTTTGTCTTATTGGGTATGAGGTTGATCTCGTTTTCTTTGGGTGTCCACGTGGATGGGTCAAAGAAAATAATAAATAAAAGGATAAAAGAATAAAATTTATCCTTATCCATAGGTAAGCCCCGAGAGTGAATTCTATGATTTTGTTCATGTTAAACGACGATGAAAAGATGACCATTGCAATCTGTACAAAAACGACAAAGAAATATATAGCAGCAAACAACATTCATCCTGAAAACGACAATATACTTGAAACGACATCAAAATTAAAAACGACAATGGAGATGAAATATTACATGTAAGTTTGTAACAAGAAACTGGACATCTGTAACGATACATGTATTGAAACATATGAAATGAAGGACAATGACTTAATTAATTGTAACAAACTAGTAGAAATGAGAAAATGACAAAGCATAAGATAAGAACGACAAACATGGAAAAACGACAATGAAATGGGAAAACGACATTAACATGAATAGAAACCATAGAAATTAGAACGTAAAGACGATAAAAATTAGCAAACAACAAGAAGAAGAAATACAAAGGATTAAGAAAGAGCTACAGAGATCACAAAAGGAATAGGTTCATTGAATATAAAGCAACTTTTGCACAAGAAAAAACGTAAAAACCCAAATATGGGAACAGCATAAACGACAAAAATACAACATATTTATAGGAATAATGCCCTTGAAAATGTATTATCAAATATTTTTTGAATCTAATAAAAGAAATAACTTTTTGTGAATCTTGTTTGTTTTAATTTAATATAAAAGTAGATGTTTGTTAAAAATCCATAATGAATTTTACAACAATTTTAGTTCGTAAAGAGCTTATGTACAAGAGGATTAGACTTATAATTTAATATATTTAAATTAGTCTTTGATGATTGGTTTTCATTAATACGAGGACATTTTTTTAACTCGACTTTGATAGTCTCACAACATACAATGAAGAGGAGAGGAGCCAATCAACTACTAATCAGTTTACGGTAATATTCATTATTTCTAATCCTATTCTATTTAACATAAGTATTAGATAATCATTTGTGCTCCATGCATATTGTAATATGAACATGATTAGTTGTAATTAGTAAATTTTGGATTTTGTTAATCCTATTTTGATTGTGATTAAATTCTTCAATTAAAATTTTTTGTTATTCTACTACGTATTTAAATTTGATATATTTACTTTTATCTATATTTGATTAAATTTCCAACGCAGACGACAGCTATAAAGAAAAAAAAAAGGGCTTAAAAATTGTAAAAAAAGGACAGAGATTTGACGATTAGATTTAGGAATAATATAAAAAGACTGCGAGTTTATTATGCATGAATAAACGATGACAAACATAATAAACAAGAAAAACGACATTCACTAGAAAGCGACACCAAATAAACAGCCAGGGTGGCTATCGACCCAGCCACCAAATCAACCAGTAATCTAAATAACTGCTAGTTTGTAATTCGTGAATATACCATAACAAACATGACAGAGGAGAAAAACGACATATAACATTAAAAACGACATTCACCGTAAAACGACAACAAATCAGTACCCATCGTGCCTATCTTCTTAGCCACCAAACTCCAAAAGTATATGCCATAAGTAAAAACCACATATACTGTAGAAAAAAAAGCTGCAAGTTTATAATACCCCAATATACAGTAACAATTACAAACACGCCAAGCAAGAAAAACGACATAAATTGTAAAAAACGACATCCAGTTGAAAAACGACAGAGCGACTCTGGCCATCTACGTCATCATTAAAAACTACAAATAAGCTAAAAGACAGCCATTTTGTAATGCATGAATAAACGACAAAAAAACGCCAAACAATAAAACGACACACAACATTAAAAACGACATTCATCTGAAAACGACAACAAATCAGTACCCATCGTGTCTATCTGCTTAGCCACCAAACTCCAAAAATATATGCCATCGGTAAAAACTACATATAATGTAGAAAAAAAGCTGCAAGTTTATAATACCAGTAAGGCAGTAACAATTACAAACACGCCAAGCAAGAAAAACGACATAAATTGTTATAAACGACATCCAGTTGAAAACGACAGAGCGATTCTGGCTATCTACGTCGTCATTAAAAACTACAAATAACCTAAAAGACAGCCATTTTGTAATGCATGAATAAACGACAAAAAAAGGCCAAACAATAGAAACGACATACGTCGCAGAAAACGACAGACATGGCATAAAACGACATTGAGCTCAGCCACCAAAAGTACACGTCATCGGTCTCTGTAGAGACCACAGGAATTGATTTGTCCACCCACAAAGGCTTCGTTTGGTCTTCTTGTTCCTTTGTTCGCTTTTCTTTTCCTCACAAAAAATTTAAAAAAAAAATTAAAATTAAAAAAACCTTCCTTGCCCTTTAATGGAAGACACTTTGCCAATCTATATTCTGATTCTCTGATCTATATATACACTATCAAAATCAACCCCTCTAAAGCTATCATATTTCTTCTCATATATAGTTCTATTTATTATCACGAGCACAAATTGCTCTGAAGAAGGAAAAAAAGCCCTTGAGTTAGTTTTTTTTTTGGGTTAAATCTGGGTTCTGAATCCAATCGCCGATTCAGTGATTGAAGCTTCGCCGATCTCATCGTCAAAGTTCAGGTTTTGGATTGATTTACACCTTCTGTTTCGTTTGATCTTCGTAATTTTTTTTGGGCATGAAATTCGGTGGTTGGATCTGAAAATCCGAGTTCAGTTTCGCGGGAATTGATTGATTCATGCTTATGATCTGATTGTTCACTTACTAATTGTATCAGTTATGTTCGTAGCTTCGATTTGTTCGTATGGATTCAATCAATTTATTTATCTTTTTTTTTCTTTTGGAATCGTTGTTAGGGTTTGATTTTGGGGGAGATTTTTGTGATTGGAGATATGGGTGCGTTTGTGTCGAGGATGTGGTTCATGCTGTTTCCGGCGAAAGAGTACAAGATAGTTGTGGTTGGTCTTGACAACGCTGGAAAAACCACAACTCTCTACAAGCTTCACTTGGGAGAGGTTGTCACTACTCACCCAACTGTTGGAAGCAACGTCGAAGAGCTTGTCTACAAGAACATCCGATTCGAGGTTCGGTTTCGATGCTATTAACCCGGTTCTGTTTGTTTTGATCATGAGTACTCTTTTCCTTCTTTTTCTTATTTGAGATTGACTGGATTTCTAGCTTGGTAACACGCTTGTGTTAACATGACACAGCTGGTTTGTGGAGTTCTCGAGTTTCCTTGTAGGGTTCTTGTAAAATATTTGGTCAGTGAATAGAATTCCCGATTGTGGTTGTGGGTGTTTTGTGAGCTTAAGTAGTGCTTTTTAGATTTCATACTTGGGATTGACTGGATTTGTAGCTAGTTAAGCACTTTTATGTTGACATGACACAACTGGTTATGGTGTTCAAGGGTTTTCGTATAGCGCTCTTGTATAATATTTGGCAGGTGAATAGAATATACAATTGTGATTGTGGGTGTTTTATGAGCTTAAGTAGCTGCGCTGTGGATAGATTTTTTTTTTTCCCCCTAATTTGGTTCCTGTCACGAGCAATTAATTATACGGACGATATGCGAGTTGTATGTTTCGACTTATGAATGTCGAAGCATAAATGTCTTAGGAAGCTTGAGCTGATTTGGAATTGCCAATTTTTGGTGGAGTTTTCTCATACTTATCTTGTTGATTTTGCTCCTGGGACTCCAACCTTGAACATCTTTGTCATGCATTTATGCTCATTAGGTTAAGTTGTCCTCAGTTTCCTTTCACAAGTTATTGAATTCTTATTCTTGTTTGCTTTGCTGGTATCGTTTGACTAAGATCCTTATGTTGATGTGTTTTACAAGTGAAGTTTCAAACTGCTCTGATTTCAAGAATTCTCTAGCGTTTACTTGTTTACCAGCGTGATTGTATAGAGAAGCATTTTTTAATGAAAAGCGCTATTCATTACCACTGCACACTGGTGATCATCATAAAAGTGGAAGTTAATCGGACAACTACATGACATTATAGAACCTAATTTTCATATAGTTTCATATGACAGTTATGTGTTCCTGATGCAAATATAGTAATGTATCATTAATGATTGATGGATAGCAATGTTTCATTTTTATGGAGAAACTATGTCACGTGCCCATTTTTTAACCATATCTTCGAAAAGGTCAAAACTTTCGTTTTCAAGCAAATAATTGTATTTTGGTACATCATTTATTTACCATGGTAATTTGTTCATATACCAGCAATTATTTGGGACTTGTAAAGAACACATTTACTCAAAAATCAAAGTCGTCAAATTCTCTTAAATAAGGCCTAGAATTTAGCCATTTAGCTACTTATCGCTTTATTTGTATCAGCCAAATCTTGGAATGTCTAATTATTATTATTTTTATGCCAATGTTGTTTATATCAGGTATGGGATCTTGGTGGACAAGATAGGTTAAGGACTTCATGGGCAACATATTACCGTGGCACTCATGCCGTCATTGTGGTGGTAGACAGTACTGATAGAGCCAGGATTTCCATCATGAAAGACGAGCTCTTTAGGTTGTTAGGCCATGAGGATCTTCAAAACTCTGTTGTGCTAGTATTTGCCAACAAACAAGACCTTAAAGATGCCATGACACCAGCTGAGATTACTGATGCCATGTCTCTCCATAACATCAAGAATCACGACTGGCACATCCAAGCTTGCTCCGCCCTCACCGGTGACGGGTTGTACGATGGTCTAGGTTGGATTGCCCATAAAGTACCCGGGAAAGCAACAAGTTAAAAGGAGATCAGCAAGAGGAAAAAGAATGACATTTCTCATGTAATTCAGAGCAAACTTGTTTGGAAGCTATTTCTGGGCTGATCTGTAGATTGCTTTCAGTTATAACATCATAAGTTGTCATTTTGAACTCTGGAAGAATTTCAAACTGATCTGTACTCGGAAAAATTCAAATTACTATGAAACATTTTAATTGAAAAATTGTTTTTACACTCTGATAAACGGTCTCTTTCAATTCTCTGCACAGTGAAACTTTTTCGACGAAAATTTGACAATGACCTCTAAAGACCTAAAACTGTAGAACATCTGTGAATCGAACTATTGAAGCCTCTGTCAAGAAAAGAGAATGAGAAAGTCTTGATGAAAATTAGCGATAATCGTCACAGGATCCAGCATCTGCAACCTGTCGAATCTTGGGGGCCTTCGAACCATCGATCCCATATTGGATTAACCGGGCCATGCGTTCTGCAAAACAGAGAAAATCAGACACTGAAATAAATCGAAAGACTTGAACCTTGACAAACTTATGAAATTGTGAGAGTGATTAGAACGAGAGCATTACGCTGGAAGTAGCGGATCTGGTCTGGTTTCTACATTACTCAGTATTCTGAAATACAAAACAAATTCAGTCAGATTTTTGCTATTTAAAGAAGTAGATTTTAAGTAAATGATCAAAGTAGTACGAATACGCGTAATATGTGAGCTTACTCGTTGCACGCAGCTGAGGCTCTTTCCATTCTTTCAAGCTGTTCAAGCTCTTCCTGTATGAGAAAGACATAGAGAGAAAAAACCATTCAACAAGAAGAAATGTAAGAAATTAAAAAACAAAGAAAAGAAAAAGTATGTTATGTTACATCAAACAGAACAAATTTTTTAGTCTAATGCTAATTATCCACTTTTTCAACCTTTGTTTTTTTAAACAGAGATCTTAACAGCTTGTAAAAAGCATCTGGAATTGAGTAGCCAACGATGTTGACCATAGATTTGCGACATAACTAAGAAAAACAGAACGAGCAAGAAAGTGATTTATTTAGCAAAAGTACGGTATGATTGAAGACAACTCTACAAGGCGATCCAGTAAACTGGTTCTAGTTCCTTGAAACGGAATGCTAGTCGTGTAAGATAGACAACAAAGCCGCTTCTTTCCATTTCACTTGGTTGTGCAAAATAACAAATGGCAAAGAAGTTTGTTGCAGAAATAAATAAATATACAGTGAAGAGTTCAATATGGAGAGAACTATCAAGTATGAGTTTCAAATGTGCATTGAAGTGACAACATCTTTCGGTTTTTCCATAACAAAACAATATATTTATTTCAAATGAGTCTGGTCATTGAAGACCACCATCAAGTAGATTTTCTAAATAATTAAATCGACAAGCTAGGACTCTAGGGCGTACCTTAGTGTAACAAAATCCTAAAGTCTTTCACACAAAATTAATATTCATGAATGTTTTTAAGGTTGAATAGCCTACGCAAGAGTAATACCTGAAATATTTTTTTTACACAACTAACCCGCAAATGCTTCTGACCAATTCAAGAGTCGTACTAATAAGATTAATTGAACTCTCCAATGTGTCTAATCGGGTTAGAAGAGAAAGGAATAACATGGATCATTGTAGTAATCCCTTATATGCTCAAGCAATTGTTATTAGAAACATCCCTCATCATAAGATGCACAATGATGTTCTCATTAGGAAATATATAACAATGGGTGAGAACTTAATCTAGATCTCGAGATTTTTCAGCACTAATAGACAATTCGATGGTAAAGTAAAACCGTGCATGCTATGGACAGGTTCATGTTATGTTGTCCATAGAAAGTGGAGGAATGGACTAAAGTACAAGTCATACCAACTGGAAGGCGAAACTTCGCTTTTAAACCCAAAAACAACTTGCAGAGGTGTTTGGATGAATGCTAAAACGGATTTTTGCTTTTGGAAGCTCTTAGCCGACCTGGTTTCTCTTGAAAGAGTTTTCGTAAAACAAAGTAGTTTTGAGGTTTTGCTGAAACTTTTTTTATTCTCATATCTGACCTTTTACTAGTAAATGAGCAAAAGGATATCCATTTATATACTTAAAAGCCATTTTAACCTAAACAGTAACTTGAAAGCCAGGGCTTTAACTTCTTTTTTTGCCCCTGCTATGTAAAGCCAAAAGTAGTTGTTGTTCCAAACAGGCCCTACAACGTTTTAAAGAAAGATTAGAACTTTACCTCAATCTGATATTCAAGAAACAAATTAACAACTCCTAGATCCATAATTAGGCCATTACTAAAATTGTCTATCCAAACTTAACCATAACTAAAAGCGAATGCGTTATTAAGAAGCATAAAGAGTAATTACTTGACAACTCTATGTGTAGAAAGAGATATGGTCTAAGTTAATTGTCTTTCCTGGTAGGAAAACACTGGCAATAAGGAACAACGTCGATCAATACTTTTCGAGAAATGTCCTCAAATACTTCACAATTTTCCTCAAACCACGTCTACAAGATTAACGAGTATAGGTATATCCTTAATTATAGACCCCAATAACCTTCTTCCTCACCCGACAACTACGCCCTCTTAACATTCAAACACCAACCCAAGATGCCCGCACCATTCGAAAGTAACAACCCTATAAACATTCAACCTTATTGTCCCTTGCGATCACACCACAACAGCTCGGAAACCAATCCACTAATCCACACAAAAACAGGATCAAAACCTACCAATCAAGAGTAAACGCAAACCAAAACACACCTCCAATCCTGTAAAAATGTATCTCTACACACCCACAAAGCAAACAATATATGGCTCAAAAACTATAGTAACCCTTTCACCACACTCATTAACAAGTCAAAATACCTCAAAAGACAATCCAAAAATGAACCAAATTCACAAATTCCACCAACCCAATTTCAACCTTGTAACTCCAACCAAGGAAAAAATAAAATGGCAATATCAAAGTCAACACAATCAAAATTCAAAATAATAAAAAAAAATCCTGGGAATTAACGAAATTAGAAAAAAAAAAAAAAAAGTTAGGAAGAGTATAGTCTAACCTCTAAGAATCTAGCTTCTTGCTCGAGCCGCTTGAGCTCAGCCTGTATTCTGTGCTTCCCACGCGTATCTGTGGCTGACACGAACGACTGAGTCCTCTGAGTCGTCGGACTCGCTGACTCGGACCCACTCGATTGCATATCTCTCTCTCTCTCTCTCAAGGCTCTATAACAAACTTAATCAATGAAGAAGGGAAAAGGCAGAAAAAAGCCCAACCTTTTTTACACGGTTGAAGAACAAGAATATGAGAAAAGTTGGCAAATTGATCGTCTCATGATCTCAGATACGCCATTATCATGGAAACCAAGGACGACCCAGAAGAGAGTCAGTCTTCCTCATGGACCCCACAAGCTCTGGAGATCTAAAAGACACACACAGTCACACAGAGAGAAAAGAGAAGTTGGGGCTATCTGGGTTTTGGCTGTTCTTTTTGTTTTCAACAAAGACCAAACCTTTTTAGAGGAATGAAAGTGAAAAGAACAAAAAAAGAAAAAAAAAAAAGATTTAGGAAACAAAAAAAAAAGAAAAAGAAAAAAAGACAGAGCTTTTCTCTTTCTTTTGGCTTGGTTTGTTGGGTCTTGTTGTTTGTCTGCGCGTGTTAAAGAGAGGAAAAGCTGGTTTTCTTTATTCTGTGTGTTTGTTTCTTATTCTTAATAAATTAATTAGTGAGTAAGTAGGAAAATATTTAAAATTTATAAAAATATCAATTAGGTAAATAGTTATTTTAGATTGTATCTTTTAAAAAAATAGTCATAGTTTTTAAAAAAATTAAAAACTAGTTATAATATATGTAAGAAATTTTTTATAATAAAAAAATTATACATATAAATTTTTTTTAAAAGGTTAATTTTTAAATTTTTTAAAATTGTGACTATTTTTTAAAATTATTTTATAAATCGCAGTTATTTTTTAAAAATTTCCATATAAAAATAATAAAAATAAATATTTAAGTTTTTATGTAAAAAGTAGTGCTACCCATATTAGAAATTTTGACTATAAAAAATAATTAACAAATTTATTCAATAATATTTTTATTAAAATTTTTAATTATTTATGTCTTGTTTACCTCTATCATTTTCTACATTTCATTTTATTTTTTTTCAACTTTTTTAATCCTAATATAATATCTTTAAATCCCAACTATTTATACTATATCAAAACTCGCAAAGTCAAACCATTCCAAAATAAAATAATTGGGATGCTTACCTCAAATAATCTATTAGTATTTCATTTAAAATAATTGCATAATTAGTTAATTTATTAATTATTTTTATATATTATTGACTACTAAAATCAATTATCATGAATTATTTCTATATAAAAGTAATTTAATTGCTTAAATATTTTATTATATTTTTCAGAAGTTAAAATAATAATTAGTATAATTTCTTATTAATTTATATTTCTTTTTGTCTCTCCTATGAGAATTGAGAAGAGAGATAAGGGGCTTTTGGTTTAGGGGGTTTGGTTTGGTATTTCTTATTACTTTATTCCCACGTTGGTGTTGCAGGCAAAAAGGCCCACGCGATTCTTCTTTTCACTGTGTGACTTTGGACTGAGTTGAAAGTTTGTTCAACTGTTACTGTGGGTAGTACAAAACTACAAATACAACAAAGGACAAAATTCCTTTTTATTTTTATTTTCTTTATATATATATACAACAATTGAAAGATTCTCGAGTGGACATTTTGTCCACGCTAGGCCGAAATATTTCGACCTCGTCTTTTCTCACTTATTATTATTAAGGGTCGCTAACTCCTAAAATAAAAAAAAAATAAAAAAAAAATAACATTTTACTTTTTCTTGGAGAACTCTTTACTCTTTAATGAGTATTTTCTTTTTTTGTGAGAAATAATTTTGAATTATTAAATTTATTTTTTTAAAATATAGTATTCATAAAAAAAATAAATCTAATGATTTAAAATTATTTTTTATATAAAAAAATTATCATAAAAGTATTTTTTTTTCTTATTCGTAAAATCCAAAAATAAATTCAAATTTATTCTATATTTAAATTTTAATTTGCCAATTCGAACTCCAATTTAAATATCAATTTGGTGTAGTCCTTGCATATATTTTGCAGTTACCTCCACCACTACACCAAGAGGCAAGAGGACTTGACCTATAAATAATTAAGTGAAGAACAGTCTTGTGAACTTTTCTTTGGTCTTATTCTCATTCAATTGCCCTAGTCAAGAAATAAGGATTTCGCTCATGATGTGGGAGATCTTAAAATCTAACAAGGTTCATCCTCTCTCCCTCTATCTCCCTCTCCCTCTCTCTCCCTCTCTCTATATATATAATATCTTACTTTTGTGAGGTCAAAGTATATTCTTTATATCTCTTAAAAGATATAAAGTAAATATTATCTTTTAAATGATATTTTAAAATAATACTTAAAGTTTCTATTAATTAAAAAATAACAATTAAGGTATATGTTTCTATATCTAAAATATATTAATTTCAATACCATTTTATTTTATAATAAGACATGTAAATATTTTTAATGCTTATCTCCATTTTGATGTACATTTCTTAATTTATGTGAATTTGTAGTTTGGATATTTTTATTTTACGATGTAAATTTAAATAAACATGTCATTTTTATTTTACTATCTAATAAATTATTTTTGTTTTTTAAAAAAGTAACTAGTTGATTGTACATATTTTTGCAAATTTACATATTTTTTCTAATTTAATTTTTGTTTTATTAGTAGCCCCAACTGAGATAAATTTTTGAATCCGTTACTGTATGTATATAACAAGCTCTATATATTCCAAAATCAAGTAATACCTTATTGTGAAAACTATTATCCAGTCAAAGAATAGAAAGTACATATAAATATTAGTTCCACAACTCTTCCCCGGCGTATATTTGATCTATATGTAAGAATTTTTTCCGTTACAAAAAAAAAAATCAACAACCACGACGTTGAATGAGAATAAATATTGATTTTTTCTTTTAATTTGGTAGATATTTGACCGTCATTAAGGCACCACCACTACTTGATGTATTTTTTAGTCGGATAGTATATATGCATTAAAAATTCTATGTTTTCATTATGCTTTTCATAGATTAAATGCAAAGAATATCTTTTTTTTTACTGTGGCAAAGAATATCTAATTGGTAAAAGGACAAATTCAATAAGAAATTAAGTGATGGGGAATTATAGCATATAATGGAAATCAATACTATACCCATGTCACTTTTTTTTTTTTGGTGCAACTATACCCATGTCACTTAAATATGTGATGTGATGACCACCAAATTTACTCCTCTAAAAACATAATTATAATATACTTGTCATTTCATCCATTTCTTTATCTCTATCTGCCACTTAAATGAAAAATCATAACTAAAAACATCTGTCTAGCATTTTTAATAGAGATGATTAGGAAGTTTCAATATCACCAACTTATTAGAAGTTCAATCAGATGTAACGTTTAATTGATGTGATAAAAAGGATAGCTATATATATAGATAAAAAGGATAGTTATGGCTACGTGTAGTAGAAGGCACTAAGCATATTGTGCCTTATGGACAAGCGTATTGGACGATCGAGAGCTAAAGATAACTAGTAAATATGAGTCCGTACTCCTCTTACAAAAAATCGCCCATTTTTTTGGGTCTCGTGTTATATATAAGGCATTAAGGTTAGGGTTTTCATATGAGCCTCGGAGTTTGTTGTTGAATGTTGACTTTGGCCCTCTCTCTTTCCTTCTGAACCCCCACGTTTACGGAGAGATCTTGGCTCTCATGTGCTAATTAAGATGATAATTTTGCTATAATTTGTGAATGTTTAAGGGTGGTTAATTTGGGCTCTCATGTGCAAATGTTAATAAGGTTAATTTTTTTTAGAGTCTATATAGTATTTATTCATTTTTTAATCAATGTTTAATATAGCTAATGTTCTAAAAAATTAAGAAGCTAATCATTAGTTATTTATAAAACCAAGAGCATAAAGTTAACATCACACCATTATATAGTTGAAAAAATAATTATTTCCGTAATTAATACGAATATTGGTTATTTTCTTAAAATAATATCTAAAGAGCGATTATTTACTTAATAATTTTTTTAATGGTTAATTATATAATACTTCATATCTATCAATGTTCCAAATAATATTATACAAAGGATATGTAACATTATAAATTACTGTTGTAATGAATATAAAATAAATTTTACAATAACCCTTTATAACATTGTATATATATATTTTTATAATGTCATATGATGAAGCATGAAACACTACACAAGAACCTTTTATTATTGTGTAAAGACTAATTTGTAATGGTTTATGTAATATTGTATAAGAGAGATATAGCAATATAAAGAGTTGTTGTAACGAATCTAAAATAATCGTTATTACATGTTTTTATATTGTTATTACATTTTTTTACTATGTTACATTGCCGCGCTAATAAGTAGAGCATTATAAATTTTAATTATTTTTTATTTGACTTTTTATTTAGTGTACCAGTTATATTGTACACCAAAGTAATAAGTTGAAGAGAAATTATAGTGAATACCCAATTTTAATTACCCAATTTAAATTAATACTCAATCTTTTGAAAAATATAACAAAATACCCAAGTGATTGAATTACTTATATAGTGGTAAGTTGTGGTAATTAACTTAGTTACCAAAAACATGTGCAAGTAATTAACGAAATTACTAGAAATTTAATTACTTCAAAAGTTTGGGTATTTATTTTTATTATTGTGTAAACTTGGATATTTCTCTATTTTACCCAAAATTAAAAGTAAAAGTAACATAAAGATAAGTCATTATAATTGTAATAAGATATATTAAATGTATATTAAATGTTTTACGATCGCTTTTAATTTTATTACCTTTGTTTTACGGCGTACCAATACGTCGAGTATACTAACCCTCTTATTTTATAAGTTTATAGTTTACCTTATGTTTAGACAAATTATTTTGCCCAATCCATCTTATTTTTTTGGATGGTCAAAATAGTTTGGAAAATGGTTTAGAAAATAGTTAGAAAAATGAGTAGAATGGTTTGACTTTGTGAATTTTAAAGTGATATAAATAGTTGAGATTTAAAGATATTGTATAAGAATTTGGAAAGTTGAAAAAAAAAATTGGTTAGAATGGAATGAAATAGGTTGTAGGATTAAAAAGTTAAATGATTTGAAATGTGATTGGCTTGGGAGGAGTTGGCAAACATGGGTTAATCAAGTCAAATTTAACAAGTGTCACCATATTAAGAGCCAAAAGAATGATCGAAAATCAAGCAGCAACACGTGTCCATAATCATACAGAACACAAACAAGAAAAGCTGTGAATTTAATGAAATTAAAATCCCAAGTACGAATAATAGATACTGATAAAGAAGAAAATCACAGGCATTCACAGATTTCATGTCGTCTCTGCATGGCGTACAAGTGTCACCGCTTCACTGCCACGTACCAACATTTGTCAATTCCATGCACGTTACAACATTACTTATCAAAAATTTCAATTTATTTTTTGAGTACTTTATACATAAAAAAGTAATCTTTTTCATAAATTGAACCTCAATGAGTTGGTTAATAAATTGCTGAAAACAATGTCTTCAATCTCTGCAATCTCAAACACCTTCCTCAAAAGAACCATCCCATTTTGTTCACAAAAATTCCCAATCATTACCCAAAAAAGTACTTCCAATAACAGAATTATTATTATTTCGTTACAAAAATCACTAGTGCTTTATGGCGTTGCAATCTCACTCCAAAACCACGCCCACCGTTTCCCGGCTTTGCTGGCGGGTCGGGCCGGCGACCCGCCGGAATCCGATCCTTCCGGGGCTCCGCCGGAATTTCCGCCGGTGGGTCCGTACGGTGACCCGCCTGCCGTCCCGCCTGAGATTCCTCCGCCTACTACCTCGCCGGAGGTCGATCCCGGCGGGGCACCGCCCGAGGTGAGGGCCAATCCGCCGCCAACGGGACCCGAACCGACGCCGGAGATTGAGTTCCCTGTGCCGCCGGTGTCGCCGCCGAGGAGGCCGGACGTTCCGCCGGCGCCACCTGGGCCGGATATTATGCCTCCAATTAGGCCGCCGGGGCCGGAGATCGACCTGCCGAGGACTCCGCTGCCGGATGTTCCGCCAGTGAGGCCCCCGGGGCCGGATATTATGCCGCCGCCCGGGAAGCCATTTGGTGATCTTGTTTTCTAATTTTAGTTTTTTTTTTGTGTTGTTTTTTAATTTTCTTAGTAATTGTGGAAAAATAATACCTCGCTGAGGTAATAGTAAAGTATGTGTTTTGATGAAATTTTGTGGTGGGATCAATGGGAAATAGTTGGATACTTCTTGAATTAGTACTTTTCATTATTATTTAAATTTATGGCTCTATTTTGAATAACTTGTGATTGGCAAATTGTTATCTCTTGTTGCGTGTAAGTTTCTTGTCGTTTGTTCATACAACATGTCGTTTCTCTTTTTTATGCGAAAGTATGTTGTTAAAACGACAATTACTGTTTAGTTCGGAATTGGCATGAGTGGTGAGTGTTCTTGACGTGTGAAAGTGACAAAATCGAAACACTAGTCGTTTCATGGATTGTTCTTAAAGCGACATACAAATACAGCGTCGTTGGAGCTCATCATCCATTATAAAATGTTCTCTGATTGAAAATGGCAAATGTTATCTCCGAATAATTTGCTGTCGTTTTTCCAAAAACGACGAACAATAACACCATTGAGGTTCGTCGTCGTTTTACAATCAGTTTGTCGCACCCTTTTAGCGATTCATACTCCATTCAAACATTAAACATGCGTTTTACTTTACATACAAAAATCACAACAAAAAGAATAATTTGTCACCAATACATTATTAAAAAAAAAAATCAGTAATATAAAGAACTGGCTTAAAAACGACACGTCGGTTAACTTCAACAGTCCGCTGTCGTCTGACTTAAAAAACGACAATAAAGTTTTCCGCGCTGAACTGTCTTCACATGGACCGTCCATCCGATATCCGTACGAAATCCAATATCGGTCGGCTTATTGCCACGTGTCCTCACAGATCACGATAATAATCAACCAGTGCTTAACAATTAATAAAATAAAAAATAAAATAAAACAGTTAAATCCGTTACTCGAGAGTCTCAGACTGTTAGGCTCGATCATCACTTCACTTCACCAATCTAAAGGCAAATCCGAATCTCCAACATTTCTTCAAACCCACGGAAGTATTTTCACTTTTCCTCTGCGAAATCCCCAAACTACCCCTCTCTCTCTCTCTCTCTCTCCGCCATTATTAGCTTCCCAAAACTTCAAAACACAGACTTCCAGCGCCAGAGCTCACTCACTCACACACTCTCTCTCTCTACAGAAATGGCGTCTCAGCTCGGGGCATTCCCACGCGCCGCAGCGATGCCTCGCCGGAGAAACACCGGCGGGCCGGCTCCTCCGGCGCCGGCGAACGGGAGAGCTGTGAGGTTCGCGACGAGGCTCGGGTTCCGAGCTCGAGCGGTCTCCGGCGATGGCGGAGCGAACTCGTACTTGGACATGTGGAAGAAGCTGATCGAGAGGGACCGGAAGGCTATGGAGTTTCAGAAGATTGTGGAGAACTCGGCCATGGCGGCTGCGGAGAGAGGCGGCGGCGATGGCGTGGGTTTCGAGAGTCTGGAGAGGAAGAGCGAGGAGTTCCAGAAGATTCTGGAGGTTTCGAGGGAGGAGAGGGACCGCATTCAGAGATTGCAGGTGGTCGATCGCGCCGCTGCGGCGATTGCGGCGGCGAGGGCGGTTCTCCAGGAGAGTGGAACGCCGGGAGAGGCGGATTCCGGCGAGGGCGAGGCTCTAGGGTTTGGGGATAAACCGAGAGAAGGTAAAAAGTTTTGGAATTTTTCATTGCTTTTTAGCTTTGTTAGACTTTTTTGTGTTCTTGTTATTGGAGTTTTTCTTTTTGCTTGAAGTTTTGTATTGGTGTTGATTTGTTACTGCATTTGGTTAGATCTATTTTTGTTTTATAGTTTGAAAGATATTCTTGTGAGATGATTGAATTAAGAGAGAAAGTGGTGGTCTTGGTTCCATCCTTGGATTGTAGTGAAGTTAATTTTGATTTTGGTGTGATTTTCAGCTTTGATGGCTTTTGTCTTTAATTTCTTGAGAATTTCTAATTATTGGTACTAATATAAACAGTAATGATAAACAGTAAATGATTAGTAGCAATGCTCTCTGTAGTGAAGTTAGAGGCAAATGCTGTTTCTAAGCTTCTTAATCTCATATAGAAAGAGACTAGAGAGAACTTCACTGAACTGATTTGTTCAATTCACATTGTTTCTTTGATTCTTGTTCTTTGTATTTGTTTGGGGTTGGGTGTATTGACTGTAATCCTAGATTCATTGAAAATTTTCAGGTCAGAGAAGTTGGAGCAAACTCGTGACTCCGTCAGATCCTTCGCGGAATGGGATCCCTGGTCCAGACTTTTGGTCATGGACTCCACCTGAGAGTGGCGATAGTAGTTCGGATGATGTCGGTGACTTACGAACAGCAACAAAGTCCTCGGCAGATCCAGGTCCAAGCAACCCAGTTGTGGAGAAAGAACGCTCTATGGAGTTTCTAACTCTTCCCTTTGAAAGTAAACTCAGCAGTCGCTACCCGCCATTACCCCCTCTGCAGTCATTGATGGAAGTTCAGAAAGTGCAAGATGCCGAGGCTGACATAGAGACACTGTCCCCAAAAGAGGTAGACGAACTTGGTCTGCAATCTTCAGTTAATGCAGCCGAGGCAGCTCGTGCTCTTGAGAAGATGGATGTCGAGGCGTTGCCTTTTGGACTGACTGCTGATGGTACGAGGTGGTGGAGAGAGACGGGAGTTGAGAGAAGACCTGATGGCGTGATTTGCAGGTGGACAATGACCAGAGGCGTAAGTGCAGACCAAACTATCGAGTGGCAAGAGAAGTTCTGGGAGGCTTCAGATGATTTTGGATACAAGGAACTTGGTTCGGAAAAATCAGGACGCGACGCAACTGGAAATGTATGGCGAGAGTACTGGAGAGAATCCATGTGGCAGGTTAGTAGAAATTGAAAAATCTCTGGTGAAACTTATGCCCTGTAACCTTATAGGCATTGCGCATATTTCTATGGGTTTTAAGTATACCAGCTGTGGTATATAGTCTTATTTTTTCCTTGCTATTTCATGGTTTTAAGTACTTAAAGAAAGCTGAAAAGTAAGCTCTAATTTGATTTCAGGAGCGTGGGCTTTTGAATCTCGAGAAAACAGCAGACAAGTGGGGAAAGAATGGGCAGGGGGATGAGTGGCAAGAGAAATGGTGGGAACGTTATAATGCCTCCGGCGAAGCTGAGAAATCGGCCCACAAATGGTGTAGTATTGATCCAAATACACAGCTCGAAGCTGGTCATGCTCATATTTGGCATGAAAGGTATTTCAACCTCTTGTGCAACTCGAAATTCCTCTCTGATTATTTGTTCCTCAAATGCGGTTATCATGAAACCTTATATAGCGATTCTTTTAAATTGTCATTAGATGTAACTGTGCTGCTGAAATTTACACTGTTGGATAAAAAAAATTGCTGTTCAATAAAAAAAAAAAAAGGAAAAAAAAACATTTGAATTTTGAATGCCTTGTTAATTTTCAACATCTGGTACATTTTGTGACTTCTTGCAGGTGGGGTGAGAAGTACGATGGGCATGGTGGCAGCACAAAATACACAGACAAATGGGCTGAGCGCTCTGAGGGCGATGGCTGGACCAAATGGGGTGACAAATGGGATGAAAATTTTGATCCCAATGGCAACGGCGTGAAGCAGGGGGAGAAATGGTGGCAAGGCAAGTACGGGGAGAGGTGGAACCGAACATGGGGTGAGCACCATAACGGTTCTGGATGGGTTCACAAGTACGGGAAGAGCAGCTGCGGCGAGCACTGGGACACGCACGTCCAGCAAGACACTTGGTACGAGAAGTTCCCCCACTACGGGTTCTACCACTGCTTCGACAACTCCGTCCAGCTCCGCGAGGTTCCTAAACCATCCGATATGTCCCAAGATACATCCTGATTTCTCCAGTGCATCATTGAAGCAGTACATATAACTAGAGCATTGCCTTAAATAGTATCATAGTTTCTAGCTTAAAGCTTAAGTTCAACCTCAATAATGGATTATGTGATATCCTTTTTCATAATGAGATCTATAATCTATAAGCTCTTAAAGTTATGTAGAAACGATTCTTTTTTAGCCTCATTACCCGAGCGCGGATAAAAATTCTAGAACAAACAAGCTCATCTAATGGACACAATATCAGCAACAATATTGCCATGAACTCCCATAAATTTTTTATGGAAGGGCTAGTTTTAAACTAAAAATTGAGTTCGAGAGCTAAAGTATGTGACCTAGATAACTCAAATTAACTCGAAATTTAGTGCATGTGACCAAAGAAACAAAACCATGGACATGCAAGTGTCGCACAATTTCCATATCGCAACAAGCACAAAAAGTAAACCCTTTAGCGCTGTTGGCCTCTAACTTGAGTTATTTTTGTGTTTTGGTACAATTTTTTTTTCTTCTTTTTAAAATGTTATTAGAAAAGGCAACTTGAAACACGCATTTGATACACTTTCCTAAATTTACAATTTGCACTATATTGATATTTTGCGAGTTTATTTGCAAATCGCTTAGAAGATATGACAAGCGTTTAATGAATTCTCAACAAAGCAAAATGAAAATTAAAAAAGAACACTTTTTCTCGCATGAAAATGAAGTGCAGCACTATTATTTGCACGTATTTATACAAGTTGCGCAATTTCAAGTGGCTTACCATAGACTTATCACAAGAATAACCCATAATATAAAATGTTCTACACGCATCTATTCTTTTCATGTGGAATTTTATTGTTGAACAAACCCAATATTAATGTTTTGTCAGCAATTAGAACTTTAAATTCTCTTGCAAAACAAAAATGAATTTTAATTTAAGATTTTGATTAGTAGGACTAAAGTGTCAAATTGAGAAGTTTAAGAAGATATAATAAGTGCCAAAAAATTCCGATCAATAATTTTAGTTAATTTTAAAATTTTTATAGTTCCTGATTTCATAAAAAAACAAAAAGAGGATACAAATTAAAACACTTTTAATTAATAAATAATAGTGGAAAAGAAAAAAAAAGTAATGTAGTAATAATATAAATACCCATACCTAATGTTGGTTAAATAGTATAGTGCCAAAGAACAAATCTCTTATACTCTTTTGCAAAGAAAGAAAAAAAAAAAAGAAAAAAACTCTTATTCTAATTTTGCAATACCAATACATATATTATTAATTACACAATTTTTATAGATAACTACAAAGAAAATTTTTGCCAATAAAAATTCTAAAGTTCCAACGAACTTTCCACGTATACGTAATTACGTATTTGTATTAAGGTCATCTTCAATCCAATACTCTAAAATACAGTACATAATACTTTAAAATAGAGTAAATGTCACTATCAAACAGTAATTTATCTTCAATTCAATATTCTATTTTCACTCTAAAAAAGAATATTCTCTTCATATTCTTATACATCTTTATTTTTTATTACTTTTTTATGTATTTTAAAAGTCAAAAAGATTAATATACTAATATTATAAATATTAAAAAAGCTTAAAAAAGAAATAAAGTATGTATTTAGAGTATCATTATTCATAACGCTAAAATAAAATACCAAAATAAAATTAAATTGGAATGTTCTAACTCTATTTTTTAGCTTTATTTATTCTAAAATAGAGTGGGTTGGAGATGCTCTAAAAACTTTGATCTTGAGCTAAATAATACAGGACCTACAAGAAAACGACTAGTCTTGGGCATAATACACACATCAAGTCATTAACTGTTCAAAACGCCGACGTTTAAACGCTAATGACAACTGACACTCTCTGACACAAATCACTTCTTCCACTACACGTGGTCCTTTCTCATCCATAATCACTTTTGTCATCTTTCTCAGCTCTTCCCGTGTCCGTTACACTCACACACAAACCTCTCCAAAAACCAGCATCAAATACTCTCTTTTGAGCCCTTCTGTGTACCAATCACCCCCAATGACCCACAACTCCAAGCTCAAAAGGGTCATTTAAAAGAGAAAAGAAAAACACCAATCTTCTCTATCTTTTCTTCTTCAAATGGCCATTAATACTGTCCTCCATGGAACCCATAAGCTCAACCCCATTTTTGGCCTCAACTTGAACAACCCCAGATACTTCCCCCAAAAGGGTCTCTCAGTCTCTCACCGTAGAGGCCAAAAAGGCACGAACTTGACAATGCCCAGATGCGCAATCTCGTCCCCAAGGCCGGCCTCGCAGCCAAGGTTCATTCAGCACAAGAAGGAGGCCTTTTGGTTCTATAGATTCTTGTCCATAGTCTATGACCATATCATAAACCCAGGCCACTGGACCGAGGACATGAGAGACGAGGCTCTTGAGCCGGCTGATCTGAACGACAGGAATTTGACTGTCGTTGATGTTGGAGGAGGAACCGGGTTCACCACTTTGGGCATAGTCAAGCATGTTGATGCCAAGAATGTGACCATTCTTGACCAATCTCCGCACCAGCTTGCCAAGGCCAGGCAAAAGGAGCCTTTGAAAGAGTGCAAGATTATTGAAGGAGATGCTGAGGATTTGCCTTTCCCTACTGATTATGCCGATCGTTATGTCTCAGCTGGAAGGTAAAAGCTTTTTGCTTTGCTCGTTTGTGTAGTGTGGTGTGAGAAGATTTGCCTCGTTTTTTTTTTTTTTTTTTTTTTTTTGTGGTTTATTTGCATGTGGGCTTTGAGGTAAAGTTCTTTTCTTTGAGAGTGGTGTGAGAGAATTTGGCTTGTTTTTGTGGGGTTTTGCATGTGGGATTTGAGGCTTAAGTTGTTTGCTTTGTTCTAGTGGAGATTTGCATGTGGGTTTTGAGGTAAAGCTGTTTGCTTTGTGAGTAGTGGCAAGTGTGACAGAATATGGCTTGTTTTAGTGGAGTTTTGCATGTGGTTTTTGAGGTAAAGATGTCTGCTTTGAGAGGAGTGTGAGAGATTTTGGCATGGTTTTCTATGTGGGTTTTGAGGTAAAGCTGTTTCCTTTGAGAGTAGTGTGAGAGAGTAAACTGGCTTGTTTTTGTGTGGTTTTGCTTATAGATTTTGAGGGAAAGTTGTTTGCTTTGAGTGCAGTATTAGAGAATTTGGCTTGTTTTTGTGGGGTTTTGCATGTGAGCTTTGAGGTTAAGTTGTTTGCTTTCAGTATGGTGTGAGAGAATTTGGCTTGTCTTAGTGGAGTTTTGCATGTGGCTTTTTGAAGCAAAGTTGTTTGCTTTGAGACTAGATTGAGATAGTTAATTGACTTGTCTTAGTGGGGTTTCGCATGTGAATTTTGAGGTAAAGTTGGTTGGTTCGAGAGTTGTGTGAAAAAATTTGACTTGTTTTTGTGGTACTTGGCATGTGGTTTGGAGGTAAAGTTGCTTGCTTTAGAAATGAGATTGATGTTTTGAGGTAAAGTTGGTTGGTTCGAGAGTAGTGTGAAAGAGTTTGGCTTGTTTTTGTGGAATTTTGCATGTGGGTTTTTGAAGTAAAGTTGTTTGCTTTGAGAAAGTAGATCGATGTGTTGAAACGAGGGATGTCTTGTTTGAACTGGAAGTTCAATTTTTGGGGGGCACAGAACTAGATTTGCTCTTAGTTTACCCTTTGGCAAAAACTATATTGATAAATGATCAATTCTGAATTTATCTGAACTGTATCGCAGGATCGGACTATGAGTTTTCCTTTGTTATTGTTTAATTACTACTTCTTGCATATATTTTTCCTCTGTCTTTCATGGTTATCTTTGGAGAGGCTTAGTTATGCGTCAACCATTCCCTGTCTAGAAGTAATTCTTTTTACTTCTTTTCAATAGAATTTCCTCATGAGAAGGTTTGGAGTATATGAAAATAACAAGACCATTGGTTTGAAATTATTAGAGTGTAAAATTTCATCGCTAGATTAATATTTTGAACTGGGCAATATATGAGTTGTCTAAACTGGAATCTGATTCCTTTTCCCTTTGAAGACACAGGATTGGACTGCACTGGTTTTGTAAGTTTTAGAAGAACCACACTGGCCTCTTGATTTACGTATTTGAGACAGTTAAATATGTCAGATATGATGTTTATTTTCAAAAAGATGACGAGAAAGAAAATGACTTTCAAGTAGAGGTATATGTTATATCTATATTCTATCAATCTTGAGTCGTTATTGAGGTGAATCAGAGATTATGTATTGAAAAAGAAGCTATGTCTCCTAGGACTGGTAATACAAACTACTACTATCAAACATGTTCTGTTAATTTTCACTATGATAACAATATCATCCTATACAGATTGGTGTTTAGCGTTAATTTTCAATTTTAGCTTCTTTTATGTCTCACATAACACTTGATTTGTGTTACTCAGTATTGAGTACTGGCCGGATCCACAGCGCGGAATCAGAGAAGCGTACAGGGTGTTGAAGATAGGAGGGAAGGCTTGTCTTATAGGACCCGTGTACCCAACCTTTTGGTTGTCTCGGTTTTTTGCAGACGTGTGGATGCTCTTCCCCAAGGAGGAAGAGTACATCGAGTGGTTTAAAAATGCCGGTTTCACAAATGTGAAGCTAAAACGGATCGGTCCAAAATGGTACCGTGGCGTTCGTCGACATGGATTGATCATGGGTTGCTCTGTCACCGGTGTAAAGCCCTATTCTGGTGACTCGCCACTTCAGGTAACTTCTGTTTCCCTCATCCTGGTTATGTATATATCAAACATGAGTGGATGTGCCTAATTCATTAAACCTTCGATTGCTGTTATGTGTTATGAGAATTGTTTATTCCCATCCATAAGAAAAAGGTTAGGATAATAGCCAAAAATTTATTGCCTCTTAAATCAGTAGCTAGTGTTTTAAAGTAATTTGATAAATAGTAAATTTATGAAAGTTATTGTAATTACCATAAACCACTAAGTATATGCTCATTACCGCTATTTTGCTAAAATTTTCTGAAACGTTGACTCTTATAAGTTTTATGTGTTAAAAATGAGCTACTATTTATGATTAAAAAAAAAAGTTGTAGGAAAAAGAGTGTTGAAAATGAATACATTTGTATCCTAGTTAATTAAACATGTCCGGATAATCTGCGAGGAATAGAACAATAACTCTACTTTGTTTAAACTTTTACACACTTGCTTTCTCGTTGTCCATATTAATATCAATAATAATGTTTATCATTACTTTAGTTTTTATCATTAGGCAAGTTCTACTTCGAGGCTCATCATTGTTCATAAAAGAAATCTGCTTCCATAAGAGAGGGCATTATCCAAGGGTCGACTCAGCCAGAAATTTTTTTTAGGGGGGCACAAATGAAATTTCTAGAATATATTTTCTTAAAAGAAATATTCAGAATCTGAGGGCGAGTGAAATTTTTTAATAAAAAAATTGTAGGTTGTTTGGATTGCAATCCGAATAAAAAAAATTTTGGTTTAAATCATCACAGTAACTAGTTTAACAAAAAGTCAAACATAACCATATCGTTACAGTAAATGTGGTTTGGATTTCTTTCCGAATGGGCTATAAAATTTTCTAAATTTCAGGGGGACACGAATGAAAATGTTAAAAATTCCTAATGTAAAAAAAGTAAGGTTCTAGATGTCATGAGTTTTTTTTGCAGCTCGGTCCGAAGGCGGAGGATGTGAAGAAGCCGGTGAATCCATTAACGTTCTTTTGGCGTTTCATTCTCGGTACACTGGCGGCGACTTACTATGTGCTGGTTCCGATTTACATGTGGATCAAAGACCAAATCGTCCCGAAAGGGAGGCCTATCTAGAATGGGATGAAAATGGCAAAATAAAAAGGAGTCTCACCATTCCATTACCTTCAAGTGACATCTTTGGAATGGTTTTTTGTTTATGGTTGGTGTTTTGACTGAACTCGTTTCTCTCCATTTCTATTAGGCTCTGGCAAATAGTTCATGTCTTAGATTTTTGTGGGGCCTAAAGAAATGGGTAGTTTTCTTTGATAATCTAGTCCTGCTAGACGGCTATTTTCCTTTAAAAGATCGCATATATTTCTCTGATCCTTGTCATTAGTTGCCCTATTTCAGATATTGCAATTGATTTAAGACAGTTTTCCATATACCCTTTCTACTACAAAACAAATAGCACTCAAACGAACAAGGTATTGGATATTTTAAAAGAGTTAATGCATGCCAACTTTGTAGCTAGAACTTACAAATTTTAAAAATAAAAAAAAATAAAAAAATCATAGGCTACAAGAAATACAAATGAACCCAACAAAAATGTTGCAAATTTCGAGAAACTATATATGATTAGTATTGTATGCCAATTATATTATATAAATGTCCAAAGACTTTGTCTAAAGTCTCAACTTAGAGCATGGAAAGGAGTGACCAACCAAGCACATTTGTTGTTGAAACTTTGCACACAACACTAGGAACATTTTTTCCTAAATTTTAGAAATTTTTTATTTTTTATTTTATTTTATTTTTCTGGGTACACAGCACTAGAATTTTTCTTGATCCTAGCAATCCAAGTTGGCCCTCAAGACTTTCCCTTGGTAAGAGCATTGTCCCTAGGCTTAGGAGAGGGTTAGGTTCTAATCTATATTGGAATCTTAATGAAGGGTTTAATGGAAAGAAAGCGTTTTTGTTAAACATTAAAGTGAGCAATAAGGTAAAAGTTGTGGTGCGAGACAAATATTTTTCAGTTCTAGTTCTAAGACTTGTTTGATGGCCAAATTGTCAATCGATGACTCGGTTTTGAAGAGAATTATTTCCATCGAAGCCTCTATTTTATAGTTGTCACTTTCTCTACTTCCTCTTTGGACTTGGCCTTTGCTTGAATTTTTTTATTATTTTATTCCTTATATTTTATCTAGGAAAATTGGTTTTGACTTGGAGAAGCGTTAAGGCAGAGAGCCGAGGGAAAATTTCCCTTATCATAACCCAAAAAAAAAAAAAAAACACTTACCAAAAACCAAATATATTTGAAGAGCAGTTTACTTTTAGGGACCACATTACTTGCTCAGAAAGAAAAAGGTGTTTCAACTTTTTTAAAGGGTTTAATATAGCTTTTTGCATACCAACATTTAACTTCATATCTTTAGTGTTTTTTTTCTTTTTTTTTTTTTTTGTATTTATATTTGCTTTTGTTTTTTTATTATTTTTTGTTTGTTTGTTTTTGGTTTTCCCTAAGTAAATGTATCATAAACTTGGATGGCCTTTGTTGGGGTCTCAATAAATCAGTTACATTTACGAAAAATTTTGTTCTAGAACGTGAAGTTACATACACATTCATGATTTAGAAAATTTCATTCAAATGTACACACTAGAGACCCCGCAATTATATAGCACGTGAAAAGGAAAATTTATCATCATATATAGACTATATTAATGTGAAAGGCTATCACAAGATTTGATCAACACATGTGATGACGTGATTCATTCTAATGTCCTCGGTTAAGCTTTTGAGACTTAAATACAAGATTGTGTGTATATCGAAAAAAAAAAAAAGAAATGTGAATTGGACAAACCCATTTCTTATTAGGATAAATCAAAACTTTCTAGCAATATTATTCTTGTAAGTAACAAGTAACAAACTACTACAATTCTATAGTCGAGTCTTTTAGATCAAAGTTTGAAAGTCTAATATTAGACCACGACCCACGCACGTGACCATCTGTACACACGTGTGAAGGTAATAGTTATCAGTTAGTGAGTGTGTATATATGCAATTACCGTTCTTATCATAGATTAATTATTCAAGATTTAATCCTTATGTTTATACATTATAGTATGTTTTTGATATCTTCGTTCAAAGCTATACGACACCGTACAATATTGGTTTCTATTGAATTGAGAAATGAATGGTGAGAAAAATGTTGACAGGATTTATGAGAAACCGCGTCGACAGCCAAGAGCATTTATATCATTTTTGTGATTTGGTCTATTTGCACGATTTATGACTTTAAGTTTGGAAAAAAAAATATTTTTCTTTCAATTTATTATTTTTATCATTTATGGATATTCCTATTCAATGGAAGTATGTGGCGAGTTTTGTTCAACTTCTAAGGATTTTACCAAGTCTTATTCGAAAAAAACTATTCACACTCATAAGTACTAATGACAAAAACAAATTATTAAAATTTAATTGAACAATAAATAGATAAGTGACCATGGTTCCACAACGCCAGGCTTCGCAGCATTGGGATGGACCAACATATAATTTAGCAAATACAATGTTGAACTTACGTATTTCAAAAGAAAAAAAAAAAAAAAACAACAACAACAACGTAAACATTTTTGTTTTTAACGAATTAAGCTAAATTTCTAAGTTTTTAAACAAGAATGATTGACACAATCGTGAATATCTAAATTTTTATAGTTACAATTTTCTATACATGATTATATATTGTATTTGAAATACTCTATATCCCAAAATTTTTTAAGTGAAGCATTAATTATCAATGCCAAAGCACACTAAAATTTGTGCTTTGGCATTAGACTGACATTAATTCCCTGAAATGGGGTTCTCATAAAATGGCTCTACTCAAATGATAAATTCAATTTCACAAGTACTCTAAGGAGCAAAATAAAAACCTCTAATTGAAGCTGAAAAAACATATTATTAGGTGTCACATAACTAGTGCATGAGTATTGAAGCGCGTTGACACTATTGATTTTGTTATAAATTAATTTCTTTTATGCTATAAATAAATTAAAATTATTGAAAAATAAAGGATAAATTACCTGAATTTCTCATATTATCTCGTGCAAGCAACGCAGCGTGCTTTTTGGGGTTGAAAAATATGGGAACAAAATACACATCTCCCAATGCCTTCTATTCCTTCTCATTACTCTTTGAATACTCTTTGTCTGCTAAACTTCAAACCCTCACAGCTGTCTAATTCTTATTAAAATTCAATTACAATATACACTTAAATTTCACAGCAAATAAACATATACAAACCTTGATGTGTTAGCAATATTATTTTGGAAAAAAAAAATTTACTAAAGAAAAATGACCTGATATTACAATAATTTGTTTTGAATACAAGATATTTTAAAGCCAATAAATTAGTATTATATTATTTTAGTTGATTTTCAAGATTTTTTTTTTGTGGAGTTTAATTTTTCTATTATTTATTGCTACTTTTGTAGCCCACATCCATTAAAGAGAGTCCATGTCAAAAACTAAAAAAAGTAATCCCAAAAGGGTCTTTTGATTCTTCTCCAATAAAAGCCATGACTGAAACACCAAAGTCCAGTCATAAATTTTATTTATTTGACTCTCCATTATTTTATTGTATATGTTCTAATATATGGTATTAAATGAGAAAAGGAACTGAAAAATGTGTTATATATATACTGACATTGACAATTGTAGCTCTGCATAAAACCCAGCTAAGATTGAGCTATACTCAACAATATTCTCACACATCCCTTCTCTCTCTCTCTCTCTCTCTCTCTCTAAAGGTTTTTCACATTCAATAGCAAAAACAATATATCATGGCAGATGTACTAAGTGAGGAACAGATTGTTGAGTTTAAAGAAGCATTTGGTCTCTTTGACAAAGATGGAGATGGTGAGTTTTCTGCTATGATCTCCTCAATTCTTGGTTAGTATTATTATTGGGTATAACGTGTCTCTTTCTTTGTGTTATATACACATATATATACGTATACGTATATCTGTCTTCATGATCAGATTTGGAAGAGAGATTAGTATAAGAAAAATTAATGCGTCATATAAAGTTCTAATTTTTTTTTTTTAAAGGTTGCATTACCATTGAGGAATTGGCAACGGTTATTAGGTCATTGGATCAAAACCCAACTGAGGAAGAGCTTCATGACATGATTAATGA
Source organism: Boehmeria nivea var. tenacissima (assembly GCA_018132145.1). Taxonomy (NCBI): domain Eukaryota; kingdom Viridiplantae; phylum Streptophyta; class Magnoliopsida; order Rosales; family Urticaceae; genus Boehmeria; species Boehmeria nivea. The sequence continues at coordinate 12,905,143 of CM030883.1, forward strand.
AGTTGATGCTGATGGAAATGGGACAATAGAATTTGCTGAGTTCTTGGGCTTAATGGCAAACAAAATGAAGGTACATAAACCACATTTATATTTTCTTCTTTGTTAGTATCAAGCAAAGATATATATACATATATATATATATATATATATATATATATATATATATATGAAGAAAGATCTACGTTAAAGAACAAAACAAATTAGACAGATAAGAAATAGTACTTATTTGTGCATGTTGGGATTTAACTATATCAGTTGCTATATATAGAGCTTGAATAAAAAAAAAAAAAGGTAAGACAATTTTGTTTTGTTTTTGCTTAATTTTGTTTTGGTATGTGAATTTAGCAGGAAACCGATGCTGAGGAGGAGCTGAAAGAGGCTTTCAAAGTATTTGATAAGGATCAAAATGGATACATTTCAGCTAATGAGGTATATTATAAATTCTCAAACCATATTAAATACATGGAAAAGTATCCAAAATGCTAATTTTGATAAGAGATTATTACGTAAATAGTCTTTATTTTTTTTCAAGATGTTTTAAGAAAATAGTCAATGTAATTGAGAAATTCTGTAGTTGGTTTTTTTTGTGGTGTGAAATAATTTTGAATGGTCAGATTCATATTTTTAAGATGCGAGACTCATTGAAAAGATGAATATGCGAGACTTACTGAAAAAGATGAATCTGACGGTCCAAAATTATTTCCCACTAAAAAAAAACCCATCACATAAGTACCCATGTAATTTTGTGATTTTATCTTTATGACATTGATTCTTTAAAATATTGACTACTTTCTAAACATGAGAAAAATTGTCAATAGACACGTTTTTGATAAGGGTTGAAAATATGTTATTGACTTCAATTGAACTTTTTTGTTATTTGCATATATATATTTATATATATATATATATATATATATTTGCTATACACAAAAATAGGACTATAGCAATGATGATGTCATCTTCGATGGCTTTGAGAGAAGGAGACTTTATAATTGAAATTAAATAGATAAATAAATATTGATACTTAGAGCATTAATTATTTGCCAATGAATAGTTTATAGAGCCCAAGAACAGCCCCACCTAGAATGTGAAAAAAGAAAAAGAAAAAACACACCATTGGGCAGATGTAAAACAGCCAGCAAGGGTTTTGTTGATCTCTAGCTGTGCAAAGAAATTTAAGCTTATCTACTACTATTGCAAGGATTTGCCAGCAAATGGGGACAGAGAAACCAGAAGATTAGTAATTGTTATATTAAAGTGTTTTAATATGGATAATCGTGAAGCAAAATTTCCCAATTTTTAATAAGAGGTAATTCACATGTTTTACCTTATTGTTTATATATTAGTTTAGTTTTTTTTTTTAGTTAGAGTATCCTTATCATGATCCTCTGTACCTTTCCTCATACAATGTACATAAGCCAATCCCTTGATTAGACTAATGGTTTTCTTTGTGTTTTATTACTGACTTTTTATGTACCAAATGTGGAATCTAATTATATTATAATATCTTTTTTTTTTTTCAGTTGAGGCATGTAATGATAAATCTTGGAGAGAAATTAACAGATGAAGAAGTGGAACAGATGATCAGAGAGGCTGATTTGGATGGTGATGGCCAAGTGAATTATGATGAATTTGCCAAGATGATGATGACCATTGGATAGGAAATATTTGATCACTTTTGCTTGATGAAAAAAAAAAAAAAAATTTCGCTCATAAATTCATTCAAGTTCAAATCTTATTTTGTCCTACAATAAGTGTTCAATCTTCTTGTCTAGTTGTTGCTGTAGTAGTAGCCTAAAGATGTTAATGACCCAAGAGTTAGAATGACTTGATAAAACTGCAGTTTGATTTGTTCAACTGTTCCATATTGTATTCTTTATTTTTAGTCAATATAGTTTGTGTGCTCTTTTTTTGGAAAATAACACTTGCCATTTCAATGCAACATATAGCATAATTATAATACTTTCTTGGGAAAAATATCTGAAAAATCTCTGACTTTAGGATAAATTCCAAAAAAAATTCATCTTATTTTTTAAAGGATCAATTAAGAAATTAACAATTTCAAAGGTAAAATTTGAAAAACTTAGCCACAATTTAATGAATTTAAGGATTTAACCGTAATATACATGTAACATAATATGTTACATGTAATATTTTATGTTACAAAGTAACATATTATGTTATACGTATATTACGATTAAATTCTTAATTTTATGTAACTATGGTTAAATATTAAAAAATTAATCAAAAATTTGGTTAAATCCCTAAAAGTCTCTTTTTTTTAAATTCCCAAATAATCTTTATATTGTCAAATTATTTGATTTCAAAATATACCTGATGTTAATTTTGTGTTGACTTTTCATACCCCTAAAATTTTAATTTATTACATATATATATCAATACCAATTCGAGAAATTATACCACTAAACTTTACCCCAGTCTAATAAATTCACAATAAACATAATCTAAAAATAAAAGGGTTGATTTAGTCAGTGTGAAACAAATTCTTGATTGAAATTTAATCAAGTTCTCTACGATTTTATGTCTCGTGAGAGGGACTCTTTCCAGAGCAATGCAAGCAATCTTCATGAGAAGTATTGTGAAAGGCCTAATCCCATATGTCAGCTAAAACATTTCAAATTCGACAACCTCCAATTTAACAATCTCCAAAAACACCAACCATGCACAAATTTTACAATAACTATCAATTAAAAATCAAAATTTTGAACAAATTCCATCAAGCATAAAAAAAAAAATTTGTTCATCAAATCTTTGAACAAATTCCATTCATCATCCAAAAAACTTAACCATAAACGAAAAAGAGAATTTCTTTGGACCTTCGATGGCGTCTTCAATGCCCGATAATCAAGCATCACTGATCATCCATTTCCGTCGCCGGACTGTCTCGTCATCAACTTGGATTTTTTAGGTATTTTTCCTATTTTCTCTTATATATATATATATATATATATATATATATATACACACACACATTATCTCTCTCACTCACATGAGTGTAATCTGGTTTAATATTTCTTCAACGTTTCGCCCTCAAAGATTGACCAAATACCATCAATTGGTTGGAAATCTTGTCGTATACTTTTAACAGGTTTTTGGCAAGTACACTTTATTAAAAAGTGTACAGTTTAAGTTGACATTTTCTTCCACACAAATAAACACAAAATATTTCTTTTTGGACAATGTTAGATCACTTTCATATGTATTAACGCCAAAGAGGTTATGAATATTAAGCTGTCTATTTCGCATTATCTTTTTTTGAAATTGGCAAATCCAAGACCATCCTCAAGCCGCGTAGAGCTGTGTTTTTCCTTGTGGAAAATCACACACCAAAAAAAAAAAAAAAGAAAAAAAGAAAAAAGAAAATCAAAGTGGATCCAATGTAAAGACTGGAATTAGTCACCCTCTATCTCCATCAATGTCGGAATGTTTGGTTCGAAGTTAAGTTATGCTAAGGTTTTACCAAAGAATTCGTGTGTTCGTGACATGTCACATTTTTATTGAGTTTTGTCAAATTAATATCTCCGTCTTTTTTTTTTTTTTTTTTTTTTCAAAACAGATATTAATATCATCTCAAGAGTTAGTTAGGGTAGCAAAATAGAGGTTGAGGTCTTGGGTTTAAATTGTGTGAATTTCGTCTTATAGATAGGTATAAATATATACTGTGTCAAAAAATTTAAAAATTAATCATAAAATTGTAAAAAATTTCTTACAATAACAAAAATACACATAAAAACATTGTAAGAAATTTCTAACACTAGGCAAAAAATTTGTAATAAGAAATTTTTTACATGGTTAGTTTTTAAACTATGTTTGGGAAAATCATCCCACCCATCCCATTCCATTCCATACTATTCCAAACCATTCAACTTTCTAATCTTACAAACCATTCCATTCCATTCTATTTTTTTTCAACCATTTTTTTCAACTTTCCAAATCCCTATACAATATCTTTAAATCTCAACCATTTATACCACCTCGAAATTCACAAAGTCAAACCATTCAACATATTTTTTTTTTTCAAACCATTCCAAACCATTTTCAAACCATTTTTCCCATCCCAAAGAATGGAATGGGATGAGCAAAATAGTTTGCCCAAACACATGAAATTTTTTGAAACCGTGGGTATTTTTTAAAATCATTTTGTAAACCGTGGCTATTTTCTTAAAATTCCATGTTGTTTTGGTTTCTCGCTTGGACGTGTTCTTATTGGATAAAGAAATAATTATTTGCCAAAATCAAGTCATTTTGAGCCTTTAAATCAATTACAAACTTCTGATAATCCCTCAAATGATCACTTTATACGTGTAAACTACATTCCTCATTTGCAATGTGGTACACAAAATATAATTTGTAGTTGATGACAGTAAATGGGCATAATCAATGATGGTTTATTATAATAATAATCGCACTCTTATCTGGGTGGACTTTAATTGTTGATAAAGATTAAGTTGTTTAATCAATTCGCACTCATATAATTTTATGTGTGTGGTGTGAATAAAAAACTATAGTGGTCATTATGTATGTGACTTACCATCCTTTTAACTTTTCAGTAATTTTTTATCCCCAAAACTCCAAAATATGTTCACTTGTCTTGTGATTGAAGAAACTTGATGGTGTAGGTCTTTTTTATTATACTTTTATTATAGACTTATCTGATTTTAGAAATTCCAAAAGCTAAAGTTGATTGATTAAAGTCATAATTATGTTAGAAACACTTTTTGTGTAAAAGTAATATGATTGACTATACAACTCATTTTGGTTCAAACAAGATTTATAGTCAATGATAAACCCTTTGTTTCTATGAATAAAATCCTTAAGAAAAATATCATTTTAGTATGAATAAAAATAAACAAATATTACAATCAAAGGTAGCAAAAGCTACCTGTATAAAGAAGTACAAATCTCCTCCAAACCTTACAAATTATCTCAATCAAATAAACAAATGAAAGCTAGAAAGAGTTACAACTGTGGCAACTTTTGATTTTATAACAAAATAAAAAGAAAGAAAGAACCAAACAAAGAGAAGTCATAGTGTTATAGTTACACTCTCATGTCTCTCATCAAAACTCCATTTTTCAGAAAAAAAAAATTCTCATAAACCCAAGTGAAACAGATCAAAAAAATTACCCAATAAAATAAAATAAAAAAATCCACAAAGGAATTTCTTAATTAATCACAGTGGCACAACACATGCAGTTTCCAAACAGAGATGACTTCACTTTTCTCTTCTCTTTACCTTTTGAAGTTGAAGAAATGGTCACTCTAGTGGATGAACTCACAACACTCTTTGCTTCTCTTTGAGCTTTGCTTTGCCTCTGTGGTGTGGCAACAACAACATTGGCCTCTTCATCTTCTTTAAGGAACCCCAAGAATGGCGTTTTCGACTTCTCCGAATCGCTTCTCTCCAACCTCACAACCTTCTCTTCCACTGGCATTGCTTGCTCTTCAGCACTATATCCATTCAGTGTCAAAGTGTTGACGATATCTTCGCAGCTTCGCGAGGTTTCGATCGTGGCTTTGTCCTGATAAAGCAGAGGGGTTTGCTCGGATTCCTCGTTCCTCGCCTCGTCCTGAAGATCGAGGCTGAAGCTCGGGGACTTCCTCATCTGCGCGTATTGGACGCTGTCGCGGTCTGAGTCGGTGCTGAACCTGTCCCTGCTCCCCGTGCTGAGCCGCTCGACGCTCTCCCTTGACGAAGCCTTGAACTCTGATGAAATCGCCTCAGGCTTTTCGACGCATTGCTTGACGCTAGTGCTGTCAAATGCTAGCTCATTCATGGAGACTATTATCTCTGCTATCAAGTTCGTTGAGCCAAAAGTGGACTCACCAGAATTGCCTTGGACTGGCTGGCTTTCGGTTTTAACTGTTTCTGATTGCTCAATCTCTATGGCATATAGAGGCTCTATTTTTGAACTGTCCTTTGTTTCTTCAACAATTCTCTTCTCTGTTGAATCCTCTTCCTTGTCGCTGCAATCTGCATTGACTGATTGTGAAGGAACGGTTTCGAGGTTAGGACTACTGACAGCAATAGCTTCATGATCCTCAGAAACATTTGCCTCTTCAGATAGAGCATCAATACTAGGATTGATCACTTCTTTCTGTTCCACAGTGATGGAATCGGATTGAAAAGCGTTCGAGTCCCGAGGTTCTGATTCTGTCACCGAGTCTCCGAAAGGTTGAGTTGGATTGTTGTCATGCTTTTCTTCTCCATTTTCCAACACCTCTCCTATCAGTCTGGTTTCTTCCGAAACTACTATGCTTTTCTCTTCAGATTCATCAACTTCCTGATGGGAGTTTGGTGAGTTTGTAACTGAGATCGCTTCCGGTTCTGATTCTGATTCTGATTCCGACTCTGATTTTGATGAATCGTCTCTAATCAAGTTTGCCTCTGTTGAAAACACTTCCTCATCTTTTACTCCTAAATCGCTCGGATCAATTGGTTGCATCAAAACAGAGTCCAATACATTCTCCAATTTATCTCCTTCGGGTCCAAACTTCTCTTGACACAACTCTTTCTCTTCTTCGGCTTCCTTCTTCTGCTCTACAAGTGACTTATTGATTTCCTTCTCGGTAATAGTACTGGATTCGGTGAAAATGCTTACTTCTAGATTCCCTGAGACCTTGATGTCCGACTTGTGACCTTTCTCCGGACTGGCACAGGCTGAACTCAGTCCCATAACTTGTTCGGTTCCAACAGATGATCCGTTGGTGTCTGGTTCAGATGGCTCAGCATGAACCGTGGCCAGTTCAGGTTGATCACACACTGAACTTTCAGGTTTTTCGGATTCTGGATCATGCGGTGGTATCAATTTTGTATCAAAATCCGAGTTTATCATTCTTTCTTCTTCTGTCAAGAGTTTATAGCAGAACATTATTATAGAAAATGTACTTCTATTTTGAATCAAATTACTATAATGATGTAAAAAGAGTACATTACACAAGTATTTTATTCATAAAAAAGTATGTATGAAAGATACCAATGTATGAAAGATACCATAAAGTATCCTTTTCTAAGTTCAAGCATCAATATGTAGGCATATTCACTTAACGGAACAGTACTCAATTTAAGTAATTCCTAGATAATACTATTTTAGATAAATAGTTTGATAAAAGACCAACCTTTCTTATCAGAAGAAGCCACTTTCTGAACCTGATGTTCGCTAGTACCCGGAGCAATCTCATCCATGTTTAGCTCTATTAGACCCTCATCTTCATCATCATTGGGCAGTGAAACTTGTTGGTTTTCACTACTTGCATCGCCTTCTTCACTCGGTCCCACAGTGAGAGAATCCGCAACAGGAAAACCTCCACTTTGCCCCTCCTCTGTGGAAACAAAGGTGATAGTTTTACACGTTCAAGATTAAGTTAACTTGATAAACAAGCAACAAGAAATTGCCAGTGCTTTGACAATCCACACCTTCTCTGTTTGGTGTCAGATTATCAACTGAGACATCTCCAACACTCTCTGGATCATCAGAAGCAAAACCATTAGCTTTCTCTGGGAAATCTTTAGCTTCCAATCCCGGCGCTACGTGATTTTCGTCTTTAACATCAATACCAGAAGTTTCCTTTGACAGTCCCTTGGGATCTTCAACTGTCAAGCTCTCTTCTTCTGCATTAAAAACCCCACCTGAAATCAACCAAGAAAAGAAAGAAAAAGAAGAAAAAAAAAAACTAACATGTAGTACTTTCCATAAATAGAAAATAATACTTTTCGTTTGACATACCTTTCAAACCAGTTGTATTGTTGTTGCCCATTTCATTTCCCATGTTCAGTTTCCCAATTCCTGTTTCAATATAACCAATGATCACTATACTATAATACACTTCACTAACGAACCAAGATTTAATTGCCTTTGGAACAGTGTCTCAATATAACAGTGCATCAAAACAAGCAATAATAGGTGGACTTTAGAGCTTCCATTACCATTGGAAATGATGTTTTCACATGCAAATAGCTAAAACCCATTTGAGGACAGCTTGATTAGTCCCCAGTAATCCTCACGTACTAATGCCAGATTGTTAATGGTGTATTAGTTGGATTAAAATGATAAACTTTCAAGAGTTTTTCTTAAACCAAAAGTCACGTTATGTGTCCTATGTCGGCCAAGGCAAATATACCATTCAAAAAGTTAGTGCCACAAACAACTCAACTTCTCTCATTCTATTGTTTTTTTTATTTATTTTTTTCCCTGATTTTGTGTGGCATTGCATTCTGTTATCATTAGGACATTGTTAAGTTAATAAATAAAGAGTCTAGTGTCGGCGAGTAGTGAATGTGCCTTTGTAGTGTACATAGCCTTTTCAAATGGCCTGCCATTATGATTATGTTGTGCCCAAAATTTAGGCGTTAACTAGATTAATATTTTAGTTAATCCGTCTTTGCCTATTTTAAGCAGACAATTTAGATGCGCCGCTAAAAGTCTTAGAATAGGTGTTTAGACCATCATCTAAGTATTTATTTGTGTATTGGAACCCTAAATTTTTGAATTATGGAACATAGATTTGAGAGATAAAAATATAAAAAAAAATAAACGAATCATATGCAAAAACATGTCATAGCTCCTTAATTTGTTCCATAGTTGAAAGTAAATATATATAAGCAGGGTTTAGCTAGTTCATTTACTTGAGAAAGATATATTGTTTAATCAATTAGAAATTGTCATGTAAATCATATCTATCTTCAATAACTGCTCATATCTTACATTAATCTCTTGTAACTTGAGTTTTATACAATTAGTTTCATCAAATATAGAGAGGTTTGTAAAGAGCAAGTTACATTTTGTTATTTAAGCTCTAAATACATAATTGAAAAATAAATTCTTATTAAACAGAAAGGGAAAAGTGCCTAAACTTGACAGATTGGCACAATCCAAATGTACAACAAGCATTGGGCAAAGCAAAGAATGTGTGTATAGTCTTTCGGTCTAAACATACTTTGTTCTGTCATTGGAATCAAATAATCGTTTAGATAAGGCTCTTTAATGGAGGTGGGTCTTTTTTCATTCAAGGTTTCTTGGACTCAAAGCCTTTTTTTATTTATCATGGAAGGTGGCCAAAATAGATGCTTTTTCAAGGCCAAGCTCATCATAACACAGTGCTATTCTTTGGAAATCTCATCCACCTCTACATGTTACAAAAGTTGTGTGAATTGGACCCTTTCTCCTTTTATTTTTATTTTTATTTTTATTTTTATTTTTATTTTTATTTTTATTTGAGAGGAATGGAAAGAAGTTGGTGGAAATTCCACTAATATGAGCTTTCCCACAAAAATATTGGTCTCTGAAATGATTGTACCAAATTGCATCCATATGATGGAGTCTTTATCCTCACATTTTAGATTAATAATCAATAGTTTCATTAGTGGAGGTGAAGAGACCTAAAATTAGAGACACGTCAATTTGAAGAATTAAACATTTAGTAGGCTTCTCTTGCGGACCCAATTGGGTTACTTATCAAAATGGCTTTTTTTTTTTTTTTTTTTAGAAAAAGACTTACAGAAGTATTCTATGTTAGACACAATTTCTGTTTCTACCACATTGTTAGTTAGATTTATATATTTCTAACTTACTAATATAATTACATCAAAATAGAGTAGAATTCCTTAATGTTGCTCTCTTTCTAGGTAGATTTCATAATCATTAAAAATAAATCTCAATGAGCACAATTATATATGAACTATAAACTCGTATGTATCAAAATATAGTAGGATAGCCAAGAAAGGGACAGAAAACAGAGAAATTTAACAGAGGATATGCATATTCATACGTCGCTATTTCTTAATTAGTGACATGTGATGTGAGACTCACCCTTTTACATGCCAAAGTGATTGAATTATCAATTATTGTTTGTGCTTAACGTAAAACTGATTTATTTCTCTCTCCTAAACCATATATAAAGAGAATTCCTAAGTATTATTAGGCCAAAGCATACAACAAGAAAAGTCGAAACAGAAAGGATGTCGTGAAATAACACGACTATTTCAGAATTCAGGCACTAGGGTTTCGCAAACATCTCTTTTTTTGTTTTTGTGTTAGAATTCAGGCACTAGTGTTTCGCAAACATCTCTTTTTTGTTTTTGTGTTAGAATTCAGGCACTAGTGTTTCGCAAACATCTCTTTTTTGTTTTGTAATAACAAAAAGGAGTCAGTGGCGGAGTCGGAAATTTTTTTGAGAGAGGCATAAATTGAGATAAAGTATTAAATTATTAAGCATGATTATATCTATATTCATATTTCTTTAGTAAGGTATAAGAAAGAGTTTATAACTTATTTTTTTGGCTAAAAGAAATGAGTTTATATTGATACTACGTGATATTGCTTCGGTGCAAATTAATGAGCAAAGCCTCAATATCTACAATGGTGTGACAAATCAAATTCATGATCTGCGACGGAAAATTATGAAGAAAATATCTGCAACGACATGCCAAATCCGATTCATGAACAACCCTTTTGAACCTGCAATCTGCATTGATAGCCAAATTGACAATTGATGATCACGCGAGTGAAGTATCAATTGCGGATAAGTTCCGTTGACTTATCCGTAAGTGAAATTTCACTTGCAAATAATTTATCGAAACTTATCTGCGAGTGATATCACTCGCGGATAAGGTCGCCGGTAAATTTGTCCGATGCCGGGACCACTTATCCGTGACTGATATAGTCGAGGATTATCCCCGAGTGAAAATTTTTAGTCGCGGATGCTTATCTGCGAGTAAGTATCTGTAACTGACTGGCGATTGGTTTTTTCAGTCGCGGATAACCTTCTACGACTGAAATTTCTTTTTCCGCGACTGTGAAATCATTTGCAGAAAATTAGTTTTTCCTACTAGTGAGCTCAGTTAGTCCTTGAACTTTTAATTGATTTTAGATCAAAATGAGTGTTTAGTTACAAAAAAATTATTCAACTTAAATTCATATTTGAATTAGTAAAATGCAATTTTTTTTTTCAAATGCGTAATTCAAAATTTTCCTTTAAAATTTTTCAATTTCAAATCAAACAACAATTCAAATGACCTTTAAATTGACAATCTAAATGGACAATTTTGATTTTTTCGACTCAAATGGAAAACAAATTTTTTTTTTGTTGAAACGGAAACCAAATGGGGGATAAATATTGTAATATCTCAAAAAAAAAATGCTTGAATTCAATTGAATTTGGGAGAATTAGTTGATTATATAATATAGATGAGCATCTATGCTGTTAATCTAACGATTCTTCTAAAAGATTAAGGGCATAAATCACATTTAGGAGGATTTGGAGGAATGTCTTTTTTTGACACATTAATAATTTATGTCTTTTTTGTGTTGTAATTTTAATTTATGCTCTTATTTTTACACTATAAACATAAAAATAGAAATCAAGTGAACACACTACTTCGAGTGTAGATTATATATTAAGTGGCACTTAAAACAAATTTTCTTTTCAATTCCTCCCAACACCATCGTAAGCAGATTAAAAAAAAAAGAGAAATTATAGTGAATACCCAATTTTTAACACCTAATTTAAATTATTACTCAAACTTTTAAAAAATATAACAAATTACCCAAGTAATTCAATTACTTACACAGTGGTAAGTAGATGTAATTAACTTAGTTACTAAAACTTTAAAAGCATGTGCAAGTAATCAACGAATTGATTAGAAACCCAATTACTCAAAAGTTTGAGTATTTTTTTATTGTTATATAAATTCTGGGTATTTGCCTACTTAACTCTAAAAAAATTAATACTAGATTAATGTTAAAAGGGAAAGAAGTTTATGCTTACTTGCCCATAATTTCATCCTCAAATTTCCAAGAGTCCTTGGCCATTGAATTCCAATGTTCCGTCGGCACCTTCAGCACGTAGAATGTGGATCCCGCACTCTTCGATTTTGACACCTTTAAATTCTTGGTAATCTTGGTCTACACACCGGAATTTAAGCAAGGCATTGGGAACAAGATTGTTTACTTCATAACTAAAAATATTACGTCTGGAATCTTCTTCCGGTGAGTAATCGACTAACATGCGATGATCGTAATAAATGGGTTCACACAGAAGTTTGAATTCTTCGAAGTCGTTGTAGTCATCGTAATCCTGAGAGAAGCGCACAATGGCACATGCAGCGAACCCCATGGCGACGTTGGTTCTATTCCAGGAAGACTTATTTTCGTATCGAAGATTTGGAAAAAGCTTGTTTATTCTTTTAGAAGACACATTCACAGTGTCCCCATTGCATCTATGGTGGAACCACTCTGGGATTTTATTTCTCAGCGAACAAACACCAATGTCTGCTTTAATAGAAACACCCTGCAATAATATTGGTAAGAGACTTTTCAAAGCTGTCAACAAATAAAAGAGAACACTGATGGCATGAATGAGAGCAAAGCATTGGCAACACCTTATGTTGAGATTAATTATGATTGGAAAGAAAATATGAGCATTTTTTTTTGTCCGAGTTTTTTGCTCAATTTTCTGGCCACTAAGCATTACCCTGAACAATAAGCGAAAATTAACATACCTTTTTTGTTTCAGATAACGCAAATTCTGTTGAAAAGTCTTTAAGTTTTTCTTCAAAAGCTTCCATTTTGAGTCCCTTCTCATGATAGAACCCAAACCAATTGAATAACAAAAGTTTTCGACCATGGCGTCGAAAGCCATTTAAGTATTCTCGTGCGAAAGCAGGCCTTGAAATTGACACGGTTTCCATTGCATAATCATCAACGCCACGCAAACACCCACGACCACTACTAAAATATCGGTTTCCAAATGTTCCTTTGTCATGCTTAGTCACTCTGAAAATCCACCAAGGTATTACAGGAAATGTTGGTAGATCGACAAACTTCAAACTTTGCATCACTAAGAAACACGGAAGACTCGCAACATAAGGAAGGGTCAGTAGCTCGAGACGGTCGAGGTGCTGTATCGATGGCGGCACGTGACGTATTCCAGTTCCATTTAACATCAAACCTACAATATTTTTGGGCAGTTTTGGGAATTTATGAATAGATGAGCAACCACTGAGAGCGAGAGTTTTAAGATCATCAAGATGCTGAAGAGATGAAGGAAATTGTTGCAAACTAGCACACTCGTAGAGATAAATATTCTCTAAATGCAAAGCTCGAGACAGATCTGGAAGTTTAGTCAGGTTCTCGGAGCGGCTAAGATCAATTTTTTTTAAGCTTCCGAGTAGCTGTAGTAAAAGTTAAAGGGAAGGTGTTAGAATAACATTTAATTCGTTTACAATATTAAATATTCAATTTAATGCTTGGAGAAAAAAAAAATACTTACTTGTATCCCTTCCCAAAGTTGCGTAACCTTACTATAAGGCATGACAAGTTCAACGAGATTTTCTGCTCTAAAACATGGTGGAAAATATCTCCAAGGGTATTCCTCCCAGTGGAGATATCTTAGGTTTGCGGAAAAGAGAAGATCGCGGTTCCCTTGATCAGCGGAGACTTCGCATTTCTTACGAATATCAGAGTGAAAAATTTTGAGTAGTCTTAGATTATACATCTCTCTAAAAGCAGCAGGATTAAAGTCAATTCTATTAATCTTCGACATGTCAAGAACTATTCCCTCAATTGTTGAAGTTCCCTGGCAATTGTTGAGAAATTGTGCAATGAATGTCATCAATCACATAAACATAATTATCAAAGTAATATGCATTCACGCATTTTGTTAGAGAGAATCAAAATCTACGTTGCATTTATAAGTTATAAGTACTTACTCTCGTAGTTTCT